>JAUOZQ010000002.1:0-2400000 GCA_030710315.1 Anomotaenia brevis
TGAAAGAAGTTCCTAGACGTCGATTGTAGGAGGAGGTAGGACGGGGGTAAGCGTCGATAAATGTCGACAATGGAAAACAAGGAGACCCGAAGACACATGCTCAAAGTCGAAGAAAGGTCTTGTGTCCTTAGGTTGGCAGTTTAAGTGATCCCACGTCACGCGACTGTCAAACTAGCTGACTGTATATGATCCAGTCAGCGGTAAGAAGGTTAAAACCGCATTTGAGCCCTTGCCTAACCAAAAGATACCAAGAATAGACTCTGTTATCAGGAAAAACGCACCAGTATGCACCAGATAGAAGGCTTATGAAAATCCAACGTCAGCACTTAACCACTGCGACTTCAACTCTGTGCAGTTAGGAATTTGATAAACAATCCCAACACATTCTAACCCACTTAGTACTTCACTTTGAACCGCCTTGAGGCCACAAGTTGCTTGATACACGTACAATTGGGGAGAGATCAAAAACTCAAAGGCCTCGACTGCAACACAACCACGGACTCCAGAGAACCAGAAAAGCACTTAGAGGCTTCAGGATTACTTTTCCTTCCCCTAAAGATTTTACATTGAATGAAAACATTGAATCAGCTTGTGCATGTGTCTAAAGACGTGAACTAGTCTTTTACACAGGATAGCAACCGGTAAAAGTAATGAATAGTTTACACACAGCATTACCGATAAATACTGCACGTCAGTACGTTAAATGCCACGATATGGAAATTATGAGCGCCGGCACGACCACACATCATCAACTGGTGTTGAAAATCGCATTTAACTTGGATCTCCATTACATAAGAAGTAAAGGATTAAGAACCTAATACAAGGAATGCCTTTGCGAGATAGTAGGCTTGGTACTTTGATGACGCAAACAAAATAGAGAAACGACGAACCTGGCAAGAGACGACAAGAGCACAGAGAGCACTTTCCTCCATAAACAGTCGCTGTATGAGGGAATTCTCTGACCCCAGGAAATATTCGAGCAAGGTTTCGTGAATGCTAAAATGTGTAAAGCTACAATGGTATCAATTCAATTCGTTGGTTCTACTTGAATTCTAGTTCCTTACCGGAGCACTAAGGCCTAATGCGTGAATGGTAAGTTGTATGAAGAGTGAAACACACTTTCGACTACGAAATGTTAAACATACAAGGGTACAATCACAGTCTCAGTGAAACATACTTCATCGGGAATGGACGTGTTAAGGTCGATTCCAAGGACTTCCCAGTTATTTTCCGACACAAATGCATCGTCATTCTATGATTGAGAAAAACAAATTAAGTGCGATAACGTTGTAATGCAACGCCTGTTCGGAAAATTACGAACCTCAGAACGTACATTATTCTCTTCAATGGGCAATATTTGCCGCCGACTTGAAGCTACATACGTGACGGTTCCAAAATCCACATCAACCCAGTTGAATGCGCTTTCAGTAGTAAGACTATTTGATCCCATCGTCATTGTTAAAATATTCAGTACATACGTCGAAGTGGATATAGTTCCAGTAAACACTTTGAACGAAGTTAGACACAACAATGTTTACAACGTTGAATAAAATTCTAATTCTCCCCACTGATGGGACGCGATATAAATGCAGTGATAAACACTAGAAGCAATTTTCAGCACGCAAAACAGCAGCCCGCACCTTTTGCGATGATTCTAGTCGAATCAAATATCGCCGCTCCTTCCACAAGGCTAACAAGAGTCCTTGAAAAAGCCTGTGATTCCTAAATTAAATTCCAATTCATTGTTTTCACATAGTTTTCGATTGCATTTTGAACTTATTAAATTGAAATTCTTGAGTCTCAATTAGAATTGTATTTGATAACTACAAGTAAATTATGCTTCCACAATGTGTTATCGGTGTACTAACCTGCAATTGTTTGGTTTTTACCCTCGGACGCACATTTTAACACCGCGTTGTTAACTAAAGTTTCTGATTGGAAAATGCACCCAATTAATGTTATATATACTACCAATGGAATGTTGTCAAATAATGATATAAATGCACACTTGTGATTACAGGAGGTTGAAGGTAAAAAAGTTATTGCAGCACGCACCAGTGCTGAGATCTCCAATATAAATTTGGAAAGTGAGAGACATGCATTATTTCGTATGGATAAAAAGGAGTCTTCTGAAACTAGTGGATTTTAAAAATACATGAGATGATCAAAATAGCCTAACTATGAAGTGTTCTTGCCGAATTCTACCAAGAAATTAGTTAGGGATGTAATCGAGCACTATTTGATTTTCCGCGGTTCGATATTTGACGCAAAAACATTGCGAACGCTAACGACTAACGGCATTTTACTTCAAAGCGGTTCCTATAAAATAAGAAACATAGATAATAACAAAAGTGTTAAGCAGTTATAGAGAAGGAAATTGCCATTTTTTGAATTGTCCAAGTGCGAAATGGTGTTTTTCTCCGTCATATAAATGAAGGCCAATAAGAGTTCAAATAGAACAGTGAAACAGAAGAACTCTAATACTGTGGCTTCCAATACAAAAGAAATCAAACCGCTATAGAGCACAATGCCATTTTGACCAGCTTTAAATAATACTACACAGCCAATCCAAGGGGAAATGCTAAAGAAGTCTAAATGAAGATGAATTTATCTGTGTGCCTGTAAACTACCTTCAATTTGGCCCCCTGTTGATTAATCAATAAATGCAGGTTATATATATATATATTTATTTATTTGCAACAAAGCGATTCATTAAATCGAAAACTTCTACAAGATAGTATTTTTGAACATAACGAGGGGTGTTGGTGCCACATAATCGTCAAATATTCAAGTAAAGCTCTAAAATAATACGAAATCTATAAAATTTTGAAAAAACCACGACAAAATGCTTGAAAAATTCTCCAAATTCGAGTGGTTGTTTAAGTTGTTTTAAAACAGCTAACGTAAAAAAAGAAAGAAATTAAAGGTTTCTATCACTAAGGGGGCTTACCACACCATATTTTCTTGCATTCATCTCTTTGCTTAATATTTTGTTTTAACCCATACTTTGCTAGGGCGGTACATTTCATTGACTAGGCATGAGCTCGGTGGATTCGACTGTGAGTCTCGACGTCAAGAAGGAGCCATACTCTCCTTCGCCCCGTCCTCGTTCTCGGCGTTTGCGCTCACCCGTTTTCATAAAGGATGAAATTAATGATATGAAACCTAAGAGACCTAGACTTTCGTCCCCCGTAATGTTGGATGGCGATGGAAGTCGTGGGTCGACTTGTAGAGAGAACAGGGATAGACGTTACAAATCCGAAAGGTCACCACGAAACCGCTTATCACCAAATCGCGGGAGAGCTCTAAGTCGTTTTGGGAACAGTAACCCAATTCAGTGGGGCAGGCCTGAGGAGGAAAGAAAGAAGCCTGAAACCATAAAATCGAAAGAGCAGCCAAATTTTGAAGTTTCTGGCAAGCTTGCAGCCGATACTAATGCCTACAAGGGTGTGGTTATAAAGTACAATGAGCCGGATGATGCTCGTAAACCCAATGCCTTTTGGCGTCTTCATCCATTCAAGGGCGAAGAAGCTCTCAAGATCATGCATGTGCATCGTCAGAGTGGCTACCTCATTGGGAAGGATTCTAATATAGCTGACATCCCAATGTTGCATCCAAGCATATCGAAACAGCATGCTGTTCTGCAGTTTAGATTTGTATGTCAGATCTTTTCTTCATTTTCACTAAGTCTATCCTACTTAACTTTTTTTATTTCATTTAGACAAATGGTAAGGTTAGACCATACATCATCGATTTGGAGTCGACAAATGGAACGTTTTTAAACTGTGAGAAGATTGAACCACGTCGGTTTTATGAATTGCGCGTAAAAGATGTCCTCAAATTTGGTTATTCGTCGCGCGAGTATGTTGTCATGCTTAACGAAGAAGGTTTCGGGTCAGAAAATGAGTGATTTGAAACTACTCCGTACTTTGTAAATATATTTGTATATAAGGAATACCCAATTTCCATATTTGCTCTCCATTTCTACTATAATAAAGCTTATTTCCGTGCCACGTATATCTTCTGCCTCGGTGGTGAGGTCTGGGTAGTCACTCACTAATGTTTATTTTTATGGTTTCCTTTATTTTACTTTCAACTGAATGATCTGCTTAATTCCATTATACTCTATTTATTATGAATACCCTTCTAGAGCCTCTTGCTTCAAATTTGTTTAATCGGCCAAACTTCACTATTTAAAGTTTAGTTCCACATCATAACACTTGCTGTACTTGACGATCGGTTTTCGACGCTATTTTTCGGTAATTGTGAGTGTCTGTTTACCAGTTACTTTCCTTGTAATATATATACGTAAATGTTGATTTCTATCGTGAAATTATATTCTGTTTCTAATGTGCTTTTTCATCTCTCTTACATTTATAATTCATCCGAGGGTAGGGCGTTTACATGTAGCCATGCTGTTTAAAGTAATGCGGGATCTGCAAAACTGGTGCTCTTGGGGGATGTTTCATCCCCCTGTTGGAGGTATTTGCAATAATCGGGGTGACAAGCACATCTTCTGATCCACTCGAGGTTGTGCTGCACCAGACGCCCGTCGGAGCATCTGAAACTGACTCTTGTCGTCTTGGTGAGCACTGGGACGCAGCAGCGCTCCTGGGGTGAATTGCAAGGCGTGCAGTATTTGGGTCGGTACCGACGAACGCTTTCGCAGACGATGGTAGGGCGCGAGGGGGTGGAGGTCTGCAGCCTCAAGTTGACGACCATTCGTCTCGTCAGCTGACGTGTTGTGTTCGCCAGGATGACCAGCCGAAATGTATGAGGCTGCTCCACTCGCTTAGTCGGGGCACAGCGTTGTGATGGGGTCTATTGGTACAGAGTAACTGAATTAGTTGTGGTCATGGACTGACTGGTGGAATGTTTTAATGTATTACAGCTTTTGATTGCAAATAGTACGTAACATCTGATGCGTTTGCTCATCGATTGGATCTTTGATTTCCTTATTGGTCAACTGCCTTCGCCCCACTCGAGTGATCACAAACCAATGTTCAACCAGTATGTTTGGCCTACTTGTTGATTGAGTGACGGAATAAGTCACCGGATTGGTCTATCCTGGTCAACGCAGTTGAACTTGCTTGTGCGTCGACAACTCAAGGCTCGGGCAGACTATGAGTGTGGCTACCGGCTCTTTAATAGACAGATTGACCCTTTCTCTGGTCTTGTCCTTCATTGGAACTCGAAACAGCAATGTTCGTGTACATGCGTAATGGTTTTTAATGCTCTGTGCAAAGATCTGAGGAGTATAAATCAATTTACCAGACTGCAGGGTTTCCAGTGGCAGAGCTGAGCTTCTGTTTGATTTTTGCACTCAATGTTGTTATTAGTCACGCGAAAGGAAACTCCGAGACCGCAGGTCTTGCTGCAGGGACTCCACTGCGTAGTGAATGGTGGCATTGATTTGCACAAATTCACTGCAAAGTTGAATGTACGACGCTGCCAAGCTTTCTGACTCAGATATAAGGTTCCTTGCTGCAACTTTAGTCTAAATGGTTGGATAATCTTGCTTTCTGAGCTCAGTTTAGATTAAATAACTATTGATGTTTACAGATCCCTCTGTGATTTCAAGACCATTTTAAGGATTTGATTGTACTTACTCCGCAGCACCACTTTAAATCCATTCAAATAGTATCCCCAAATTATGAACTATTTGAGTCAGTTTTGCTTACAAGGCTTAGAACTTCATTGTCCTTCGGTGGTTTGAGCCAATTCGCCTCCAATTATTAATTTATCTCCACATGTTTTTTTTTATGTTGATTCATCCTACACTGAGGCCAACCATACAATAAAGAAATGACTTCGTCTAATGAGAATAATGAAGCGTGTGTGACATTTCTTGCCTGAGGTATAACTTAAACCTTACAACTCCGATAATCATTATTACTTCAAAAAGGATAGTCGTTAATGAATGGCAATCACAAACCAAGTGGAGAAGATGGTTCATCCGCAGGTGGATGGTAGCGATGAGGGTTATGTTTGTGGGTGTCCAGATGAGAGGCGTAGAGGTCCCTGCACAACAGCACGCCGTCGTCACAAAGGCACTCAGTTCTGCTGTCCGGCCGCGCCATTTCGCCGTGCTGAAGCAGCACACCTGTAGTTCGACATGGGTTGCAGCTATTGCCTGGAAGCTAGACGGAGAGCAGGCTTTGAACCATTTTACTCATCTAAAACCAAACCCTAAGTGTCGCTAGGAGCTACATATCTACACGAGGGGCCTTTTAACCAATACAGAGGTTAACATCGATTTAGATAAGATTTCGATATGCCAGAGAAACCCACTCTTATATTCTTGATGGACAATTTGGTGCTTTCAGCCAATCGGATTTCTACAACTTTCTGCTTCGGAGCTGATTATCTAACTTGATCTAACTTATTTGCACAAAATCTAGGACTACTAACCTGGTCGAGGATGAAAGCAGTCTAGAGGATGAGTCGCTAATCGGTGTGTGTTTGGAACTAAAGCTATCTCAAAAAATCTTGGTGTACTTTGCAGCTGGTGTGCTTAAAACCGACTCTACAAGGCTACAGGAAATCAGATATCAAGTCATGGTCTGCACGCGACTGCGTGAGTAGCTACACCTGATCGGCGTGGCCTAATTTTATGAAAGCTCTTTTATATGAATAGCTGGTTGTTGGCATAGCTTCTGTTAGCCTAGGGATGGAATTTCTTAATAAAAAGCAGCAGGTCCCGGTTTGGAATAAGATAGGGACATCCTTCTACTGCCAAAAAGAGGTGAAGATCTAGTGTTTTCCAATTTGGTTAGATCTAGTGTTAATTCGAACTACAGCTGCATGACGTACTAAGTCACCTGGTAGCCTATCGTAGGGAAGTGGATCAATTGCATTTTACATTTACCAGGAAAATAAGCACAATAGGTCTTTGAAATTAAGAAGTGGACAAATATCTATGAATTATTGGATTTTTTGCTAATACAGTGTTTATTTGATTTAAAAAGTAAATAAAGTGTCCTTTCGTATTTCTAGCTGTTTCTAACATGTGATATAAAACACGTAGGAATAATGAATTGGATTAAATACAAGTGACCTTTAAAATTCACTGAAGAAATACTTTTTTGACGCATTAAAACCATAATTACCTTATTTGTATGGGTTTCACTCGGTGGTTGAAGGGCAATGAGATATATCACAATACTTCCGAGAGAACCCAGCCGACTTCTAGCTGAATACATCTTTTCTGCTTCTCTTGCTACGAATCTCCAACTGCACACAGCACACTAAATACGGAGATTATAAAGCGATGTAGCTTAGGAACGACCGTCAATTAAGGAGGACCAATGGCATGCATCGAGAAATGCATCCTCTGCAACAGGCAGCTAGCTTAGGCCCCTGAGTGAGAAGTATTAGATGGGCACGCAACCTCGGCCCCGCCCACCCTCAGTCAATCAGAAGAGCTCAATTGCACTTTCCCTGGCTACGCTGATGCTTTGTCAGGAAGTTTTGCCCTACTGATGTTGTTAGCTGTTAGCAATATTTTCAGGCTGATTCGAAGCCCTAGATCCTCTTTCCATCAAAACATACATTAGTTAATTACACAAATTAGCAGTTTGTCGAGCAATAGGAGCAAATTCGCTAGGTGATTATTACCTCCTTAGTCCCTATCTAGAACCAGACAGACCGTTCCCAAATTGCAGTGCCTTTGGCACTACCTCATAACTGGTGTGGATTTCACCACACTTGCATTTTCGGTACCCATAGTTTTTTTCAACACTAGAGTGAAAAACTGTCAACGCTTCCTCGATCAATAAACCACATTTTTAACAGCGCGAACCCCTACTGAACAAAATAAAAACAACTTTAGAGTAGCACAGACTCCAAAAAGTGCATCAAACGTGTTCGACTCGGACAGGTAGAAGTCTCAAAACCCCTTAGTTCGGTAATTCCAAAGTCTTGGAATCCTCCCCTCCCGGTTTTGGCGAAGGTGTTCGTTTTGCAGTGAAAACCAGGATGATGCAAGTCACGTTATCTCCAGAGAGCTTTTGCACGATCGCCTCCTCAACCAACTCCTTGCAGATATCGTTCAGTCCTACGTGGGCCTTCTTCATGTCTATATTGTCCACTTCGGTCGCCTAAAAGCGCAAAGAGGTTTTTTAGGCCAACTTAGAGATGCTTCCAAGCTAAATTCTCCAAAGTCTAATGCGTGCACTCGGATGTGCCGAATCGTCTGGAGAATGCCACTAGCCGCTTTGTCCAGACGGGAAAATGAGTCAAAATTGGTGACCAATGTCTTTAGACAAAGCTGTTTTCTAACTGCTAAAAGTGAGTCGTTCCGTAACTACTTCTACGTAAGGCTTTTATGGAAGTCTTTACCATAAACACCTTCGTGTTAGCTCACCTCTCCCGAAATAAACATTTTTAATTCGGCGTTTGCCTGAAGGGCCTTGTCAACTTTGTCCACGGCTTCCTGTGGAGAAAAACACCTCCAGAGTCCGTCACAGGCGATCAGCATGAATCTTCGAACAAAAGCACAGGCAAATCGACACAAGAGGACACGTGTATAACTGAAATATAGTGCAGAGGTTGACATTACTGACAGGTTACAACTCCATCCAGTTAGTTTAACGCATTGACTCACTAAATCCAGGAAGCCCCAAGGCAGTAGTATTCATCAAGATTCTATCTTAGACTCGGGGTGCGGTAGCTGTGCCCTAATATGTTGCCATATACCAAGGCATTTAACGAAAATCGCCTGCTAAACATTAACTGACTCATGAAAGCCCCCAGTTATTCCGACAAATTTTTTTTATAGATACAAAACACTCATTGTAAACCCGCGTGGTTAGCATTAATTTACCGAATTCCTGCCCTCACACAAATAGCTACCTCAGATTTGTCAGTAGTTGAATATGATTATCGCTGACAACACTTACCCCAATCCTTCTAATTCTCAACCTCATGTAAAATAGCAATTCAGCATAGGGAACAAACCTAAGTGGACGATAGTGTTAAAAACAGCAAACGAAACCTTACGCAACGCTGGTCGTCAAAGATGCCTACACCCTCAAGTTTCACTTCTAGGCTCTAAAAAGCGGCACCAACATCATAAAAGAGGCGTTCAGTAATTTTAAAGCACATTGTAAACCCTCTAGAAACGAACCTATCGCGAGGAGAAGACAACTCGTATTTTTTTACGTCCGGGAGGCAGGATACACCAAGACGCTTGAACTGATAGTCACCGAATGACCGACTGACCTCCAGCTGACCGTTGATGCGTCCGTCGATGATGCGAACGTCTGCGGCAACGCGTGTCAGGCGCTCACGCTCACTGGGATCCAGCGGTGTGTGGTCCCGAGTCAACTGCAGAGCCACAGGACCGCTCACGCCATTATCGCTACGAGCTATTACAGCCTAAAAAAAAACGCACTCCCATCCAACCCCGATTTACAGCTACTGTTCTCGCTTTCAGTTTTGGCGATTTAGTTTATCACACATATCAATGTACCTTATGCTGTGACTCATCCGTTTTCAAAGGATATAGCGCCTGTAAACCGAGGCAAAGGCACAGGTGGTGTTTGCCGAGAGGTATGCCAATCAGACACGAACTCACGAATTATGTGCGACGTATCCATCAAACAAAACAAATCTACTGAACCCACGTGTTTGGCTCAAGCCACTAATGAGGGCTTGAGGTAAATAGATACCAAATACGTGCTTTACCGTATCAGCAATAAGCAAATAAACCGAATACAAGACTACGAACTACGGATTTAAATGAAGCAACAATGTCACATAAGGGAATAACCACGACAAAGGGGAACATAATCTAGTGTAAACGGAATACAATCGCATGGATTGACGATAAATTCTCCGTCGAGGTTTAAAATGATTGCTAATTCATGGTTTACGTACAGCAGAGTCTCCGATGTTGGCAATATACAGGGTGTTATTTACTAAAAGCACCGTAGTAGCTGTCGAGCCATCCCTCCAATGCGGGCGCCTCACAAAATAAAATAAACAGCAAACCGTTTACACCTACTGCTTCGCGGCTTCCTTTAAAAAGGCCTCGTCTGTGCTTTTATAGACATCCAATGTTAGGCGTTTGATGTCTTTTTCAACTTGTACAGTGCTACCTAAAGATTTAGCCGTAATAAGGTGAAAGGAAAATGACGAGCCAGAGGGAAACTTGAGCACGAATTGGTCACGAATGTGCTGCTTCGCAAACCGAGCAGCTCTTACTCCACCGTGCCCATCAAAAACACCGTAGAGGCTAATCCGCTGTCTACAGCCAGAATAGAAGATACAGGGTAGGAGAATATTACAAGCCCGAAGCAAGATAGCTTTCAGCAGAACAGTGCATACACGTCACCTGAATAAGAACCCTTAGCGACGTCTCGGGCAAAATTGACTTCGAACAGGTGCTCATCTTGCATTTCAGGGCGTTCACCCTTTTGTGCATTTAAAGCACCAAGGATACCAATGAGATCTAAAAATAATGATTTAGGGAACAAACATGCCTATTAGTGGTTTCTTCTCAACCGGCACATCTGATGAAGAAGGAGTGTCACTGATTGCACGTTTGAGAGGGTAACCTTGAATAAAAATGGTACTAGAAACATAAGGGCTTACATTTAGCGACGGGATCAGGGAGGCCCTCGAATAGACTCATGAACTATAGTAATAGAAATGCGAGGAATTTAAAACTATCACTGAACTGCGGGGATATAAATGCAAAAGACAAAACTGTAAAAATAATTGCAATAAATATAAAGAATAAGGAGACATTATAGAATTGATTTTATTTGTTACTATAAAACAACCCAGAAAATGGCAACTAGCAAGATAAGGGAGACCCTAAGGCTGAACAGAATTCCGTGATAAAAATTTGTGTTTTCTACATCTTTTAACTAAAGTGTTATTTAAACATAAATAAACCGTCTTAACTATACAAAATTAACGAGACATCTACAACTTATTTATAGATCTCTTATTATAAAATTCGAGTTTATACAACTTTATTGAAATACGCTTGTTTCTTCCTTGATAAACGGAATGTAGTGGTGGGTTTGACCATTGTTTTAATATTAATTAAGGCTGATCTATCATTCTCGTTATTCAAGCATGGCGCTCTCTGGAAAAAAGAGGTCAAAGAGGTCAAAGCATCAACCCGACCCTAAGTTTGATTTCCTTGAAAAGAAGACAAAAGGTGAGTCGCTTGTCGTCATTTTATACTTTCTGCATATAGCAACTCTTGGAAGCCGTCAGAAGAAAAGATTGAAGAAGCGTTTATTTTCCAACAAGGAATCAGCTCTAAAGTTGGCTGAAGTAAGTCATTTGAAGTCATTTACACGTATTAGGAATCTGCTGAGGCAATCCGAGTACCGAGCAGTAATAAGCAATTATTTGACGAAGATGAGCTCATGGAGGAGATCGACAACTTCTCTAAGGTTAACGGTGAGCTGAGGGGTTTGCTAGGTGATGAAGAGGAAGAAAGCATTCAAGGAGAACCTGAATCCGAAGATGGTTGCACCAGTGGTAAGGCCTTAGATGTTAGAGTGCCTGAAGATCAAGGTGACTCGGATTCAGGGGCGGAAGTTGCGAATCTCGGCACCCCTTGCCTAGAATCGGGTCCCACATTTGATGTTACGAAGCTCAACGAACGTATAAGTGATGCTTTACTGTTACTTGGTGACTTCAAGAATCGGGCTCCTCCTGGTTTGAAGCGTAAAGACTGTGTCGAAGCTCTCATGAGCAATTTGTGCCAACGCTATGGTTACAATCGGTTCATGATAAGGATCCTTTACGATCTCTTCCCTAAAGAGGTACGTTGTTATTCGGGCTCGGAATTACCCATTCGTAGATCCTTGAGGTCATTAAAGCCAACGATACGGATCGTCCCATCACTATTCGAACAAATACCCTAAAAACTAGGCGTCGTGATTTGGCTCAGGCCCTCATCAACAGAGGGGTGAATTTGGATCCTCTGGAGCCCTGGAGCAAAGTTGGGCTTGTAGTGTATTCCTCCCAAGTACCACTGGGTGCGACGCCAGAGTATCTTGCTGGCCACTACATTCTGCAGGGTGCCTGTTCCATGCTACCTGTCATGGCGCTAGCGCCCAAACCAGGTGAAAGAGTCTTGGATCTCTGTGCAGCTCCAGGTGGCAAGACAACCTATATAGGCAAGTTGAATTTACTCGGTTGTACTTTCGTAAATTTTCCTAATCGTCTTTGTCTCTTACAGCTCAGTTAATGAGAAATACAGGTACAATCTTTGCCAACGATGTGAGCGCAGAACGAGCAAAGGCGCTATTGGGAAACTGCCATCGCATGGGAGTGGTCAACACGGTCATTTGCGTAGAAGATGGACGGAAGTTTCCCAACTTGATGACGGGATTCGATAGGGTGTTGCTCGACGCGCCTTGCTCGGGAACAGGAGTTATTGCAAAAGATCCCTCTGTTAAGGCCCATAAGTCGGACGAGGACATAAAACAGTGCGAGTTGCTGCAAAAGGAACTCATTCTATCTGCTATCGACTGCTGCAAAGTTGGAGGGTATATCGTCTATTCAACGTGTTCCATCACTGTAGGTATTTCTTTTCTTAAGATCCTTTCGTCTATTAATTATTTCTCGTTGTCAGTGAGACCGTGGAAATGTTACCTAGTGTGTCTAGATAGATTTCGTTTACTTCATGTGATTCCTTTTTTTCACTATATCGCATACTGAATAGTGGTGGTGTCAATATGTGGGCTACTCATGGAAATCGACTAGATGTCCACGATCTGGTGTGGCATTTTCGTAGATTCCTCGTAGACATTTGTGTTACTAATCGATTGCAAACTTTTCGTCACATTTCAGGTCAATGAAAACGAGCGAGTTATCGACTATGCTCTGCGCAAGAGAAAAGTTCAGTTGGAAGAGACTAACCTTTTCGGCGAGAAGGGTTTCACCAAGTAGGCGGCTTCTTGTTAATGCATCCACACCCATTCGATAGTTTCTAATTTGTACCTCCTCTCTGTAGCTTCAAGAGTCTTCACTTCTCACCGAAAATGGAACGAGCACGACGTTTCTACCCTCACAAGCACAATGTAGATGGCTTTTTCGTGGCCAAACTGAAGAAGTTGGCTTGAAATTTTGCGGAGGCCTACGCTTCGATAGTACGTGTACAGTTAATCTGATAATAAATAAAATCCCACTGCTTGTCTGTGTCGCGTGTGTATTACTTGCGTCTTATAAATCTGTTCGATTGTCGGTACCTTCTTGCTAATCAATTTCGTTCTCATTTCTTTCAGCTTTTATAGATCTGAGGCACATTTCAAGCAAGGAAAGGATATAATCGTATGGTGAAGTTTTGAATGATAGTTGCTATGAAACAGCTAACTTCTCCCGTGTATAGAAAATTGTGAATTATGAAGTAAATAGCACCGCGAGCATCCCTGAGTTGGTTTATTATTTTCCTGTACTGAAGCGTAACCTTCAAATTGAAGTCGTTACTCTGGGCGCATAAGACACTATCCTAAGGTGGGAAAAAGGGTGGTTTTTTCAGATACCAAGAACTGGGGAATCTATTACGCTGTTGTTTATTTGTAAACTTTGCGGGAACTGCGTTTATGGAAACTTGAGCGGTTAATTTATCTCACGAAAACCCATTAATTCACAGTCTATCTACTCCTTAATGTGAGTAATTGTTTACTTCTGCACAGAATTCATACTGTCGATTTTAGAGCTATAGATTGGAAGAGGTCCTCATTTGAAACCAGGATGTATCCCTAGTGGAGTTAGGGTGATGATGTACATTGTGCAATGTGGTTGGAGTTATAGGGGGTATTCGTTGAAGCTGATTGATTGTACCTGCGCAATAGAGACACTAGTACAATTACAATGGGCAACAGGTTCAAGCGCTAACAAGGTCTATTTCCACGAGGTTCCACTGTATTTCTAGGCTGTCGAAGTTAAAATGAATAATCAGCCAGTCCATGGATATTATGCTTTCAACTACCCATACCGCCTTGGATAAATTGTCGATGAATGCTATGAAAATCCGCTGCTTAACTTTAAAGCGCAGTAATTACCAAAAAAACAGTCACCAGAAAAAAACCTCAACGATTGTGAATTGGGACTTGTGGACTGAGATACCGTGCATCATTAGGAATAAGCATAGTTCCGACGGTAGTTACAATTGGGATCTCGTTCATTTTAGTGTCCACTTGGTCGAATTGAGGGGCGCCTAAATTGAGTGAGGGTGTAGGTCGAAATCGACAGATACCCACTGTGTTACCTCCGTGGGCCGCTTGATTTCCCGTATATCTATAGTGTCACCTGGTAAGCCGGCCACATTTCTGAGTGGTTTAGTATAAACAATTGCTTCATTCGGTTATACTCGCATTTACGTGAAAAGAAAAAGCCCTAAAAGCTGAGATATTGAATTCCCATTTGGAGCTTCCAGGGCCGATTTTAGCTCCCATCACTTTCAATTGTCTTCATTTAATCAAAAAATCGCATGGCGTACTGTGCCAAGGTAGCCGACAAATCGCGTACGCAGTTCAGATCTGTGGATGCAACACTGGTAGAAGGGAGTTTGCGACCGTTTGAAGGGTCCACATTAGCTGCTGATGACTCTTTAAAGATACACGGCTTATGGATATAGAGTACAGGTTTTCCAGGCAAGACTTAATATTGGAGGGATGCGCGCCTCCGCGAGTGGTGGCGTATATAACGCGGGCGGTCGTCGAATTTTGCAACCATTCCCTGAGTGGGAGACGATGATTTATACACTATGGTAGAGACAAACTGTACCCAGGACACTAGATATGAATATGCTCTATTAGTGCGAGTGGTTGGCCGACTGAGTAGGAATCAACGGTGGCGAACGCTTTGGCCCTGCACAAGACCCTCAAAATCGATAGTTTTTGTTGGTATTATTAGTAATAGCCAGAAAACCCAACAACCTACAAGAGAAAAATATATTGTAGCTCTTTATAACTTATATGAAAAATGGAATTCGCGCGCCCCCCTTGCCTATCGGAAATTACTGACACCTTTTAAAAAAGCGTCACCTTGAAAACCTATTAAAGAGAGCATCCCGACTTGATACCACCGTTGTCTCCAGAGAATGAAATTCACATGACAATATTCAGAATTATGGGGAAGAATTCAGTTTCTTTAAAGGGATTCAAGCTCAGTACGATTCTAACGGTAATGCAATTTCCTTCAACATTCATCCTTTACACCCAGTATTTTGTACCTTGGTACAGAAAGTAAATTCAAGAACTCCCTTACTGTATTGGTACATCCATCCCTATTAGTGCAGTAAAAGTTCAATGTATCCCCAAGGTCGATATCCCTCACCGATCCGCCAGATTCAAAGCCCCCAATTAATGCTTATGATGAAAACGCTGTTTAAAAGGAATGATATTGTTACTTGATGCGACGAATGTCACGAAACGAGACACCCACCAACGTCACCCATGGACGAGCGCTGAGAGCTTCTTTTTAGGCACTCGAAGCACAAAATTTACCAAGAGTGATGTGGTGGTAAAAAATGCTGGCGGTGGAACTCATAAAGAAAGCCTCGACAAGTGTTGCTATTTATATGTCCTTTTTTAGATCTGCAAGGAATTTCTTCACGGCTTGTTCCGTAATAACCTGGAGAGGAAGAGTAAGAAGGGGACTCTAACTTACGGTATCGACACTCTGCTTTTCTAGAAATTCCGCAAGTGCATTTTTA
This sequence comes from Anomotaenia brevis, assembly GCA_030710315.1. Classification (NCBI taxonomy): domain Eukaryota; kingdom Metazoa; phylum Platyhelminthes; class Cestoda; order Cyclophyllidea; family Dilepididae; genus Anomotaenia; species Anomotaenia brevis. Next base: position 15,692 of record JAUOZQ010000002.1, read on the forward strand.
AACCGGTTTACATCTAAACGAGGATAACGATTACCATAAACCAAAATGGAAGTTTACGGCTAGCAAAAGCAATCGCCTGAGGCCGCGGAATCTCCATGAGAAAACGACTGAAGGCCTTCTGTTCTTCTTCATGTCTAGCATTAAAGCGCTTGAGACCAACCTCCATGTAACTGTCCAAGGCGTCATCAGGATCCAGAATGAACTCAAGCCCCTTGCTTTTGAGCATGCTCTGGAGTAAGGAGATAGGCGTCAGAGTAAGCCAAATTCTCACCTCGCACGAGTGACACCGGCACATGGTTTCAACTCTCCAGTTGTTTCGCCAAAATATCGGCGAGGGGAATGAGAGCCCCTTAACTGGCAGTTGAGCAAGAGCCTCATTTGATACATTAAGTGTTTCGACGCCACAGCTGGCGAGAACTTTTGGGATGCGGCAGTGACAGGAGTTTTCGACTTTCGATGCGACACTTTCCTCTATCAGCGACTTATTTGTAAAGGCAGGTCCACTGCTATCAACATCCAATCGGACTCTCTTAGGTTCCGAAATCCCTTCAGATTGGCTCTCGTCTAATTTACCCGATATCTTCATTTGACTGTAGTAAAATAGCCAGAAGAATGAGTTTTCTTTGACACAATCTGTGCATATGAGTTCTTGGAAGTCATTACCAACGCGGAAATCTTTGTGCAAACCTATATGCTACAGCCAAAGGTAAGAATACAAACAATTACTTCAAGGTGATACCAATCCTCGCAAATGCAACATTGGTACATATGTTCTTCCACATTTCTATCGGGATCAGGGTAAGGACGTGAACAGGTACAATATAGCCCTTCGAAATTGTGGTTGTACTTGTTGTTACTATTGCAGGGCTCCTTATCCTTGAAATTAATAATTACCATACAGGACATACTTCACAGAGCTGACAAAGGGAAAAACCACCAAACTTGGACGTGCCACAGTCACATCGAAAGTTTCGCTTAGTATATAGGGACAGTACTTCATGGTCGGCGTGACAGTGAACGGAGCACCTGTAGCATAAGCCAGCAAGCTGTCCTGTGTTCTCATAGCATGTTTTGCAGGAATAAATCGCTTGCCTTTTTACATAGCCCTAGAAAAATATCAGGGAATTAGAAATGAACAGACCCTGGGGTAACTACACTTATCTCCATCATCTGATATCCCTCCATAAATAAGAGCACCAGCCTCATCATCTGCTTTGATCAATTCGTCAAGAGTCACAATGTTGTCTTCCTCACTCATACCCAGTGAATTTAAATGTCAGCAACCAGTACACGATATCAAATCGACGCAGCCGAGAAGATCGACCTTAAGACATTAAGTTTCCTCTAATAAAATAGCCAATAGCATGTAAACCTAAAAGTGATTTTCAAAAAGATCTAAATTAAGAGCTTTTAAATTTGTTGTTTTGCCTTGCATCAAATAAACAAAATGTACATATTTTTGCACATCTCTCAATTTAATGTCATTCGCCTTACAGTTAGTGGATCATGTATTCGACTGCCTATTGACAGTAAAAATAGCATATATGTACCACAGGCTGTATATCACTCTATTAGAAATTAACAAGCCATCCGAGTGATTTTCGCTATGGGTAGAGGTATTGAGTGGCTAGTACCTTACCATAAGTCCATATTCCCATTGAAACTTTACTTAATAGTCGTTCAATACATTCATTAACTATGGCAGCTCAGCCATTTTTTAACTTCTACTTAATTGTCCTCAAATGACAGAGACAAAAGAAAATAATAATTGTAGCTTGATGAAGTTGAATTAATTATTTATTTCATCATCTTCCCCCATATTGGGATTTCATATTACTTTTAATTATCACCAAATGAGATTGCATGCCTGTGGATTGGTTAAATACGTAAAAACTCACGATAAATCCATTTTAAGCAACTCTTGCAATGGGAAATCATAAAATCCCACAGGAGTCTGATTTGCATTCGGAGATCGAAGGGCACATTAGTTAAGCGCGCAACAAAAGTAACAATACCATTTTCCGTGTGGCCCCTTGAAACTAACATGAAAACACATATATGCATGTAACTGCGTGTGTTTCATTTATCCGTTAGGTGTGAAAGAATTCATTATCTGCAGCGTGCTATTTGTCAATCGAAGAATGATGCCGTAGTAATTATAACTGGAATGGATAGCAGATTTAACCACTGCTGCTCAAAATCCATGGAATATATTTTCGATGCGAAACCAGGATTCATTCATGAAAAAGGTGGTTATGCAAAACTCCACCCAATTAAATGATGTCATTTTCTTTTCAATGCCTTAAATTCTTGTAGAAATATTCCTCAACTTGTCAAACAATAACATAGAGATGTTAAGTCCACTAGAAGGAATCCCTCAATATTTTAGCGCTGCCCTAATCAATAAAAACTTTTTGATGTGTACTTTCGATGAAGAAATGGTAATATTTCCACTGGGTTAATTTCTTCAAAGAATGAGCATTCAGACGCTTACGAAAATTTGAAGCTAGCATTTCTACATAGATGCTTCAAATCCATCAAGCGAATAGCAGTGCCGTTCAATGTGAGGGTTAATGAAAAAAATGCTGGTGATTCAAGAAGTAACGGTTTTAGTAACTGGCATCTGATCCAGAGTTTATCAGACTATTCGGCCTTGCTGTAAGCCTTTTTCTCTAACAGGATTTTCTATTACAATATTAAAATGACATACGGCAATCCAGGGAAGAACCTTTGCCTATATTGCAAGGTCAAGAAGTAAGGTTTATAACAATAAAATTTTGGAGTGCATCGAAATGTAGATAGAAGACTTTTCAACTGAATTGATTAAAATGATGCAACGCCCTGATTCTACAAATTTCCACACTTTAATCTTGAAGGTAAAATATATTTTGTTAAATAACTTCAGAGAATTGAAATATTTCGTTGTGCGTTTGAAACTTGCATTCATTTTTATCAAATTAGCTCAAATCCAATAGGGGAAATTTCAAAAATAATTGAGGTTGGGTTTCTTATTGTGATCAATTAACTCTAGTAATAGCCTCTTCAAAGCTACATTCGGCACGCAGACTTATCGGAAGAAAAATGCGCCAGGTAGAAAAGTGAATTGCTTTTAAAAACCATTTTCAGAGACAAACAACGCATTTGTCTTTCTGGAGCCAGTGCTTCAGGGAAAATCCTGGAAACTAATGATGATAAATGCAAATTTGCTGAAGTGCCTATTGCGACTGATTCAACACATATGGTATGACATTGTGCAAAATGTAAACCTAACGATGTGGACTAGTATGAGCATGACAAAGTTCTTATAGCTGAGCATAGAAATAGCTCTTTTATCCCTCTTACCCTTTGACAAATTAAGCTAATTAACAATTTATTCAAAATTTCCTTCGTCTGTGATATATATTTACATTGTGTGCTTGACGAATGAACTGGTGTTTTATGGCCCAATCAATGACCAATGTTCAAAAAAACTAACACTATTGCTTCTTAAGCTAGCACTTTCCCGTTTCACAAAATTTGCGGTAAATCAGCCTTAATCATGGAACTAAAGCATTAAAGAGACTTATGGATTGAAAATTAGCATGTTGGTTCTCCTAGTAGGCTTTATCGCGATTGACCTAGGTTCAAGGAACACGCTTTTTGATGCATAACTGCCTCAAATCAGAGCCTGGAATTGAATGTATAATCGGAGATAGCGTAAGGGAGGCATGTATAGCAAATGCGCGTGCATGGAGAGTTGAACAGGACAGCGGATTTCCCCTTTTATAGGATTACAATCTCCAAATGAATATTCCCGAATAAACTAGCGAGATTCCATATATAGTGGCAAAGAACCAAAAAAAGTTTCAGATTAAAATTTTGAATGCTCTTGTAGTACCAAAAGGATATGAGAACAAACAGGGATCTGCTTCGACAAAATCAATGAAGCCTTAACATTTTAGATCTTTAGGGCATTTTCAACGCTTCCGAGCAGTTTCTGCTCAAGGACTTATTTTCTTCTACCAAATTTCGATGACGTCGGTAATTTTTTTCGTTATTTGTATCTTTTTTTACTGGATTATCAAATTGATCATTTCACTTCCGTTTTGTAGGAGCAAAAACTGACTTCAGGCAAAGGATAAGGTGGTTTTACTGTGATTAATCGGTTGAATGAATGTTAATTAACGAACCAACAAAACACTCCTTTTTTCAAATTCAGCAACGTCAGTTTGGTGTATCGATACCTTCAAAGGGCTTTTTCAAACATAGTCGAGCTACTAGAAGAGAATTCATTCTCTAACTTATATGTAAGCTCATTGTGTAATTGTCCGGAAACCTCATTATAACTTTGTGATATCTAACTGTTTCTTTTACAACCCTTAAACTACTTTTAAGAACTCCATTGAATCTGTAACACGTACTTTGGAAATGAAATTATCGGAATTTCATCATAAAGGAGTTATTATAAAGTAAGCAATTATATTATAAACTGATAAATAGCTGTTATACCAAAACTCACATTTATCCACGGCTAGATTCACCGAAGAAAGCATTCCTGAGAAAGGCGAAAACGAGCATGTTTATTTGGGAACGCTGGAACTGACTGTCTATGATATTCAAGACGAAGCAGCCCATCAGTATGGGAGTGTCACCTATGCTGACACTTTATTGATATCCGAAATCATTTTAAACATGGAGAAGGGTATTCAGCACACAAAACCCACTTTGTTCTATTTCATGATGTTTAATCGTGGCTAAATGCCCCCATTCCTTGTTTACATTTTAGAACACGTTAGCACAAATGTGTTTAACCTCACCAAATGCATTCCACCTTACTGCTGTTGGGATCCTCAGGTAAATTACACTACCTGGTATGAGTTATTAGAACAACTAACCAGTTTAATTGTAGAAAAACTTATGTTTAGCTTGAAAACGACCTTCGAAAGCGGTCCCCAAATGTGCCGATGTTACCCGCAGTAATACTCCACATGGGTATGAATGAAATCAGAGTTGATTTTGGTACGAATCGGCTTGACTCGATACGACCATTAACTTGATGCCAACAAGTTAAGGTTTTTCCACAATTTAGCTGCATGTGAGATCAAACCATGCATGATGAGAGTTATGAGTAGGAGATTTGGAGTCAATTGGTTTTCAGTTAAAAGTATCACTTGTTACTCAACGGTAAGTGTTTCGCACTTGAATAAAATATGTCCCAATAAAATTCAATGTTCAGTTATGTTAATTAAACTAAAAAAGGACTCGAACGAATTCTGGGGGATATGGCAAATAGAAGTGGTGGATATCTTCGCAGAACGCAAATCCAGACCGCTACCAGCTCCATTTTGTGTGCATCATGATGACTATGCTCACCTGTCCAGTAAGCTCTTCTCCACTGAGGTGCCATCCTGTAAAGGGAATTGCCTACTTCTTGTGCTGCGTCTCGGGGCGGCGGCCTACGAAGTATTTACAAGCGTCAATTTTTCTGGTTTTATTAGATGAGAACCTTAAAATATCCTTACATTTACATCTCTAGGCTTTAGAGCACTTACAAGGCTGTAGTGTTGACGTGGACATTCACGAGAGATCAGAGGTTGCCTGCCTTACTGGCAGTGATCTTGAAGAGAGGATTAAAGTTGCCTTCAAGAACGGGAACAGAGCTCACCCAGTTGCCGAGAAAACTCTTCTAGTAAGCGATGAGAATGAATTCATAGCGGATCTTATGACCAAAGAGGCTAGGCTGGTCAGGGATCATCTTGAGGCTTGTCGCTGGCTTTCAGCAGCCCAAGACTTCCACCGGGGTTTGACGGTGGACACCCTGCTGGCCAGGTGTGGAATCCCAGCTGAGGCAAAAGGATGCGTAGAAGACAAAAAATCCTTGCTTAAACGAAAACTGGGAATTCATTTGCTACCTAAAAGTCAGAGAGAAGCAGAAGAACGGCAGAGGAATGTGGAACTGCAGGTGACCATCATCTGTGGCATTCACGGAAGCCACATGGTAAGAAATTAGGACTGATTTCATGATTTAACAGTCATTTCACTGATGTGAAATTCAGAACATATCATCGTGTTCTTGTGAAGATTGGGAATTGAGACGGTAGTATTTTTACTGGACAGCCTTACTAGTTTTCGTATCTCAGTAAAACTTAGCTGAGCAATTAGAGTCAGTTCACTAAATAGGACTTCAAAGATCTTACGATCGTTCTTAATAATAGATTTCACAGCGATTTTAGGGGAGCTCTGCACCTCTCTGTTTAAGATTGTAGTGCCTACATTAATACTTCTGCAATCTTATAACATGGAGTAGCAAATTTTTTCCCAGCTTACATCAATCCAGTCAGCTATCGTTTACTAAAGAAGCCTCAAATAAACTTTTTTATACACTGGTCTTATAGTCCAATGTCGTTGCTTTTATTGCCAATATTGGCACGACCAATACTGTATGGCTGGTGCTTCATCCCAAGTCACTAACAGATATTCCTCGCCAAGTGACCTCTTGTGTGAAAGAGAAGGTTGAGCGACAGAAGTACCCAGGCGAGAACAGACAATTCCGATGTCTGCTGGTGGCACCCCTGTGGGTTTCTGTGCCCGAAGTTTTGGCCCAAATGGAACCTTTGCTACTTTCTACACCGTGTTCTGTCTCAATAAGTAAGTTTGCTAACGAAAATTGCTGAGTGTAAAGGTTATACAGAGGGACTCAAAGCAAATACACCTGTGTTATTTTTTTTATTCCAAGCTGAGACAAGCTATTACGGTTGAGCATTGGAAGCCGCTAGCCTTTAAGTGTGATCACCTTTTGTTAGCCTAATTTGCTGCTCTTCCAGTGTACTCCTGTCGTAGAGATAAGCTCAGTAGTGAAATTAAGTGGTGTTATTGTAACTATAAGTCTCAGAAGAGGGTTTAGCCAAAGTAGATTTACATTCCAAAACACAATATTTTATTGAATCAAGATCAGTGGTTTGCAAAAAACAATTGGAATTTTTGCGGTCATTTGTACACAATATACCCATTAATTGCACCAAAATTGAGAGGACGAGGCCAACAGAATCGCTTGAGCAATATCGTCGACAATGCATATTCACTGTCTGTTAAAAGTAGAAATGTCCTGTTCTTGAACCAGTACCTGCATGACCTTAATGGAACTTTTCCGAAATTCCGCTGAAAATAGCTAAAAACAAACTAGCATTTTTATTTATGGTGATTAAAATCCTGCTGCGTTTGAATTCAAATGAACTGATGAAGCTCCAACTACTAACAATACTTCGAAATAATATATATATGTATTAACTTTCCGCTATTGCATGTTTAATGTTGTTTTGTTCGTTACAGCATCGACAATCACATGTGTCGATCCTCGAATGTGCCTTATGGGACCTAATGGGTAATGCTACCTACAATATCGTAGAAGTAGCAAGCTCTCTTAAAACGATCTGTGGCCACAAGCGCTTGTCAACGGTTAACTTTTACGTTTACTTCAAAAAATTATAGACAGGCAATGAAGGTAGGGATTAATCTTGCACCTGCACGGTTCAAGAGGTATATGTAACTCTCAGAGAGTAGTCACGCAAAGTGGTTATGCATTCCTATGCAGTCAGTGAGTCTCAGGCACAAATGTCAGATAAGGCTGCACCCTGTTGTGTCATTTGAGTTCGGCATGGAATAAACCAAGAGATAATGAAGACCACAGAACCAGAATAATAGTTTATTTTAGAAGGAATACAGTTTTCGTGTCAATGGCTCCTAATGTTATGCAGAATAGTAAGTAGATGCAGGCCCTCAACTGCGCACATACAAACCTCGTTGGTTATAATTTTTGTAAAAGGATAAACACAGGACCAAAAAATGAATATTCCTGATGAAACACAAATCAATTTCAAATGGTGGATGACAGAGAAGCTAAAAGTTGTCATTTTAGCAGTCAACGTGCCCAAAGGTGTTTATTAATCTCGTTCATTGTGCTATTGAAATAATGAGAGCGATAAATGTATCTGAATATTTAACACGCTAACTTCACTAAAGAGGTAATAACTTTTTGTGATAGCTTTGCAATGGTACTTAAATCATGATTTATTCGTTATCTCACGTGACCATTCTTTACTAAATGCAAGACATTGTCTTGAAGCTATACTGGAATTAGCCACCATAATTAAATATTAATAAGGAGAAACAAATCTTCCCTTATTAAGTCTTCAAGGTATGATTTATTTTCTTCCAATGGTTTACTGTGTAATTATTTATCCTTTTTACGACCGATATGGCGTGATCCCAACGAAGGCAGTTTCTTATAATTTATAGATCGCTAATTAGTAATGTAATTGCAATTATATGGACAAACTGCTAGCCAAAATTAATTGTAGCTGATGAAAGCAAGATTTCTGAAATAAAAATGGTAACCAATTGTTTCAAACATTGCATGATTTGGTAAACGCAAAACCGTCACACAGATGAAGTGAGATAATATACGAATTGTGTATTAGAACCATTATTTTATTGTTGAAATCGCTGATTAATCCAAAATGGCAATTTAAATCGCTTTTACAGCTTCGTATTACCAGGATTGGGCCACTACTTCGACTTCGGTTGGGTCAACATAATTCTCCTGACAAATCCTTCAAAGGTATTAAATATATATTCCATTAACTGAATGTTGGAAACCACTGCAATTACTATACATTATTATGACGATTTAATAGATAATTTATAGTATATGTCATTAACAGTGCCATTTCCTAAGAAATAAGACCGTTTTGGATTCAAATGTTAAGGAGTTGGTTTGCATATTAAACTAGTTCGGCTTACCTATCTGTTGCAGTCCAACGTAGATGATACCATAGAGGACTTCAAGCTGAAGTTACTGCTCGAAGCCATTCACGAGGTAAATCCACGGGCAATAATCCTGAAAGCTCCTTTTGGAAAGCCTCAAAACTACACTCAGTTATCTCTTCTACTCAATGACAATCTGTTTGGCGAAGCTGAGATGCAACGTTATCGACTTCTGACTTATGTAAAGTATGTCAATATGCGATGAAGCAAAAATTTCCTTGAAAAGTAAGGGTATGGCTCTAAGATTACATAGATAGGAGAAAAGATTCAAAAATCTTGTTTAATATTCTTTCTCTACTTCTAAACTTTACTTTTTAATGATCCGTTTGATACTTTTTTGTTGATAGAAATAGTAATTAGTGCTACTAATTGAGTTCCAATGCAATCGCTGCACATGTATTTTGATCACCAGACACTTTTGTCGAAATTCAGAAACATCACAAGCGACACACTCATTTCAGAACCTAGAAAGTGTGTTCTTGCGTAATATCAGTAGGTCAGTGGTGTATTTTAGACTCAAAAGAAAGGGAGAAACTAAGACGAGCATTTTTATGGTATAGACCCTTCGTTTTTCCAAATAGGGTTTGCTGAATACCTCATGTAACCAATAAGTAGTGATTTGATTTAGAAAACCTATTTTAACCTATTTAATAGTGACATTTTTAATATCTCCAGTGAATGGATATGGAATCTAATCTAAGCTACTAAGTATGAGAATCGACCCATTTAAAACAACCGCTAACATCAAGTCACGAATTGCCGTACCCAATGAGAGGTTCATTGCAAATGGAAATTTTAAAAAAGCATAGACAGTATATGCGAAAAATGCTTTGAAGCCCACGTGAAATTATACTATGAGAAATGTAGGAGATATCAATAATCGAATTAATACATATAGTTTAAAACAATTACGGCAGTGAGACTCTTATAGACTGAGTGAAAAATTAGTAATTCTTTTCCCAGTCCATTTAGCAAGTAATAAAGCTCCTCCAATCTTTTGTGGCATTTTAAGAATTTTCTCAAATTTAATCGATCAGATTCAATGAGGTCGTCTTTTAACATGGATAAATAATACAATTTTATATAATACATTTTTCTGGCTTGCGATTCTTAGCCATTGCTCATTTCCTGCTGCGTATCAACTGAAAGCGATTCAAGTACAATTCAAGTTGGCCCTCAACAAAACTCGTTGGAATGAAGCTCTCAAAGGTATCACCTTAAAATGTCCTCGAAAGTGCTGAAACTTTTTTCTCTATATTTTGTTAACATTGAAGGCTTGCAACAGAACCTCAGCCCGTTTTCGGATGAACCGATCGTTGTTCATGTTGAAGCCAATTTGGCTTTTGATGCAGGCAAGTATTTTTCTCTTTTTCTTGTTATTCCTTCAATGACTAGTTACCAAATTGGCTATTTGTGGCAGTCGTAATGATGTCAACGCTAGCACATAGATAATACACAGGCAGAAGGATTACATGGAATTCTCCCCAAACCAATGACAACGATGATAAGATTAAGGGGACCTCGACGTATAAGCTTTAATCTGAAAAATCTCCACCCTATTTTAAAGTTCATTTTATGATAAATGCTTGAACTTTGTGAAATCAGCACAAGGGGAATGATTAACAGTATCGATTCCATTTTGAGACTAAGTTAAATTTTGAGGATTTAAAATTGCCATAAATAGGGCATCCAATCAACAGATCAAGAGGCACTCAGAAAATTCGAAATTCTCTAGTCACCTGTTAGAGGATTTATTTAGATTCGGTAGGTAAACACTTTCGTCCAGCAGATTAAAGCATTGCCGTATTTGTGACATCTGCTCACTCCCTATACTACCCCTCAAGTGGCAAATGTAAGTCGAAAAGTGGAGACATCGAATCATGTGATCTTAATGGAAAGTTTCCACAATTAAAAAGTCTATCATGTCTCGCACTTCTAGATCCTAAAACTGTCATGTGTTGTCGATACTGGCCCCAAACAGGCATTCTAAAGACAAGAGGCGGAGATATGATCCAAGGGTCTTCACCACTTTCCCTTTCCGCCCATTTTCTGGTAAGCCGCTCTAATGTAGGCTTACGACCTCAATACAACAGCAAAGACGGTAGTTATGAGGAAAAACTGACAAATTGGCTCAAAGTCTGGCTTCGTAGCTGTTTACGTGAAGCTGAGACATTAAAGCCACTTTTGGAGAAGGAAAAACTAACAGAGAAGGAGTTGGATGAGATTCAGGTAGGTTGCAAGCTTCTTTACAAATAAAATATCAAAATCCTCGAGGCAGAGAGAAAACTTGACTATTTTGCTGAAAATCGAGTAAGGGTCAATGTGTGACAGTAATGCACCCATGTTCTTTCATAGAGGCTTCAACCTGAAGCAGTGATTCACCCAAAACATCAAGAAGTGCCACAAAATTTCGGAGGTTGCGTCTGATTAGTCCTTGCTTAACAGATAGGCCTTTCAAGTAAGACTCAATACGTCGAAGTTATTGAGCTATGCAATTGCTGTGGGTATGAGGAATATTGCCGACTCATAATGGTGCTATTGCATAATCCCTACAATCTTCATAGTGAAACAAGGGAACAGTAATATGTGGATTATCCGGTAAATCTAATCTGATTTTATCTTGCTATTGAGGAGGGCTTCGGGTTTTATAATATGCCAATACAAGTCACCGGAATAAATGTAACTGCTACATGGTCTTTTATGCCTAGTTATAGTAGATTAAACGTCGTTGCGAGAATTCAAAGCTTGTTACTTACAAAATTTGGTGAATTCAGATGGAAAAATAACACCGCTCTTAGCTCTCATGAGATTTGATTTAATTCGATTTTTCTCTTGAGATTTAAATGTTACTTTTATATTTATTGGTCTTTTACGAGTAAAAGCTGAAAAAGTCATCTTCAGCTAATTACGAATTATGGAATTCATATGGATGAAACATTCGCTTTTAAATAGCAAAAAAGTTGTACATTAATCCCTTAAAAATTAAAGCTAAATTTGTTGTCCCATGATTGAACATAACTTTACAATTTAAAAAAGCTAATTCTTGGATGTTCACAAAACGTGCATCAAATGACATTATTCATAATAAAGTTTTTTTTCATTTCGATAGGATACTTATCAACTTTATCCAAGACCAGAGGGCTGGTACTACACAGGGTCCTACTACGTACACATGCTTGGAGAAAAATCCTTCAGGCATCCATGTAAGCTTCAAATATACCAGTTTTAATGGAGGCAGGTATTCAAAATCGATTTTCTTTTTTGATCAGAGTGAACTGGCCGCAGTATGCCAATTGCTCTCAGTTACATTTCACTGATCATATTTATGCAAAGATATTTGACAGCTGGTTTAGATACAAGAAAGGATAATGCAAAGATGCAGCTTTAGATAGTAAACTTGTCTTTCATTGAATTACCCCAATTATCCTTTTCAAGGCTTTGATCAAATCGTGGATGAGCACATTGCTAAAGAAAACCAGAAGATAAAAGAGTACAACGCCCGCCTAATGAAAAATTCTGATGGTGAACTTTTCGATTGAAGCTGTTGCTTTATTTCTTGGTTAAATGTCAAAAAAGAAATTATTAACACTAAATATTTAAGGAAGAATTTTATTTAAAATCTTCGGCCGATGGTACTTAACAGCAATAGCAAGGTGGAACTATGAGTACTGTTGATAAGTACGCTCACATGATGATTTTACGAGGGCTTGTATTTACCTATTTAAAGATAAACAATACCTAAGATATTCATCTGTCTTTTTAAACCTTCATTTGGTTAACTGAATTTTATAGATGCTAAAATAAGCTTGATTCCGAATCCTCGAAGCTGGGTTGTTATTGATTTTGTTTAGAAGAATTCATAGGGTCCTCACTTGGCGCAAATACTGTCATCTTCTATAACTATCTCTAAATGAGGTATGTGCCTCTTCATTTATTTAGTGAAATAACTTTTACATGCAAGTGATACGCCCTAGCTATTACCGTTTTATCCTTGCACTTAAGAAGAGGTGCGATTTCTGGCCAGGACGTATCCATTAGTTTGATCTGCTACTGACCCATTTCTACCATTTCTTTGTCTACTGATCACATTTTGGACGTTCTTTGAACGTTTTAACCAATTAAAGCTCCCTGAAGAATGGTTTCGCCAAATAAGCCCACACTTTGTCAAAGGCTTAGAACTAATTTAAAGTCTCACAAGCCAAACAGTTTTTTTATTGGTGTGTAGCTGACAAGAATACACTTATCGCATTGATGTAAATAACGTTCCCTGTCACTGAAACTCGAATAACTATAAGAAAATCAACATCATCGAGATGGTTTTGACAAATAAAATGTCGTCTACTAAAAGGAACAGCATATTATAGTACCCTCAAAAATGCATCGGTACCAAAACAAGCGGTAGATTTCGAATGATGAAAATGTGTATCTAGACTGCTCACGAGATACAATTCATAAGCGATTTAATGCCAACTGAGACTGATCGACGTAATTTGCTTTGATAATTATTGGGTGGGTATAAAAATTATGATTGTGGATGCCCTAGGTGTCAGTTTTAACTTTATGTGCCTACTTAAACTCTTGGCTGAGGTATTAAGCACAGCTAATACCCCATCCAGGGCACTTTTAGCTTAGGTGTAATTATATAGATCAGCTAAGTCCAACGTCGTATGGGCAGCGAAAACTAGTCTGTAGGAAGTGGCAGCGTTACGAGGTGACATCACGAGGCGCATTTGGAGGATTTTCGGTAACAGACGACGGCGACAAAGACTTCGATGAATTAGTTTTGTTAACATTCAATAGAACTCGAGGATGCTCTAATCACCGAAATGATAATATCGAAATATAGGAAAGGGTGGGGGATCGAATGTGGTGCTCTGGCTTATATATCGACGACGTCGTCAAAATTTTACAATGGCGGAGAATACCTTTTGATTCGTATTATTACTGACATTCTTATCGTGTTTATTTACACTTCGGGTGGGTTTTCAAGGTATGTTATTCATTAAATAAGAATAGTTATACTAGTCCCCCCATGAGAAGCTTTTATTGAGTTAATGCTACTCAAAATTAGTCATAGCACAGTAAAAGTTGAGAAACGGACCTAATGAAAATATTATAAATCTGAAAAAGGGGCTGATAAAATGGCATAGTGTTATATCTCCAGAAAAGTATATTAATAATTTTCTGATTATCTTGAACTATAATTTATTTGCCTTTGGTTGGTTGGTTGTTGAAACTTCGAAAGGCCTCATTAATGCAAAAATGAGACCGTTTTAAATGATTTTGGAGCTACGAAACCCATAGTATTTCTAATGGTTCTAAAACGGAGCAAATTCGTCAGTACTGAAAGCATGCAAAGGGAATTGAAGCGTTACCACTTGCTATAAATGAATCTGATGGGCCATTGGTATTAACACAGTTCTTGGTAAATTCTGTTCAGTAAATTACCTCCACTCCATAAAGCAATGCATTCCACTGGGGTATTGTAAAGATAATATGACAAGTCAGCACTTTAAGATACGAATACTATATGAAGGGTATGCCACACCTATTCACCTCTAATTTAGATCATAATGCAAAGGCCAAGCCAATTAAACAGAAGCCTGCCATTTTAATTTGCCGATTCTTTGATGAAGTGTACAAGAAGCAGTATCTGGAGAATCAAACAAGAATGTATGATGTCTCATACAAGCACACTAGTAAGAGATCCGATGCAAGGAACTGGGGTTCAATGCAAAATGGAATCGAAAGTGGTCTACTTAACTGGAAAATAAAGTCAAAAATTTAAGTTGACGAGAGCCTGTGACTAATAAAATAGACTTTCCATACTAACTTCTGCCATTTGATTATCGTTTTCTAATGAGAACATCGATTTTGCTCTAAAATATGTCCCAGGTCTTATAGAATGTTTCAAACTTTTGTTTTCTTCGACATAAAATCCAGAATTCGCAATTGTGAATGCTGAAATGTGTCAATTAAGACGAGTATCTGTCACCATTATAACTTTAATTTATGAATCATTTAGAATTGAAATCACAGAATAATCTCTTCTTCATCACTCCATGCTTTACTAAACTACATTCATATATTTATTCGGGAGCCTATATGTTCCCTTTGGAGTATTTAAGAACTAATGTGCGGTAGAATTTCATTCTTCGGTCTCAACATCATTCATATGTTGACATAAAATGGCAATGGAACTCCGGACTCTCAAGGAGTACAAACCTGTGAGGTGATCTCAGCCACTCGCAGAAGCGATAGTCATTAGAACCTAGCCACCACGCTAAGAGGCTCTTTATTCTCTAAAATCAGAGCTGTAAGGAAGGAGATGACATTCGAGCGATGGTGTACCTTGGCGAAAATACAGCGATTTGGCGACACCATAAGGGGATTTGTGCACGGCTCCAGGTCACAGAGATGCGGAGTACATAACAGTAAACATGGACTCATTAGTAGTTAGCTTTGCTTAACTCATTTAATTTACAGAATATTGACGAAGTGCCTGCAGTGCAGTCGAATAGAGTCTAATGAACTGGATGCGAACCAGTTGTCCTATTTGTCCCCCATTACTGAGCGTTTGGGAAGGAAACAAATATTTGAGTGTTTACTTAATGTACATTTGGCCATGCAAGCAGTTTCGCCTTACGTAAATAGTGAGTCGAATTTACCGTTGCATAAATGGTTCTACAGAGATCTAATGTCAAGTCTGAGATTAAGCGGAGAAGGAGTTGACATTTCATTAAAGAGGGAAATCGAAAATTTGAGGGTGACATGAATTTTAGAGCAGGATATGAAAACACTTACAGACTAAATATAGGTGCAAATATTTTCAAGTGGTATCTCCAAAATTGATGGGATTTCATGGTAAGATAAGTAAAAAAAAATAATTTTTTTTGTGAATTTAGGTGCAAATGTGGGTTTTATTAGCCTGGGTTTTTACTATTTAATTTCAAGTGCTGTAAATGAAAGGTTCCACTTTAGTTAGTCTAAAATAGTCCCTTACTTTTTCCAAACAACTTTAGAGTATACTTACTCAATAGAAAATCCTTCTAAAATCTAATACTCTGATCCCATTCGTAATTAATGCATCTACTAGTGACTAAAACCAGTTTTTGACGCCATATGATTACCTCTTAAGCAGTACTGCGAATCATAAAAAGAGTAATTAACTAAATGTAATTTTATTCAATGCCAAATGCATGAAGTTTCAAACAATGGCTCTATTACATCTTCAATGAGTCGAAATGACAGTTTAGCCCTAAAATGTTTACATTGAGTTCCTAATATAACATTTCAGGAAGTCTACAACGAGTAATGATTGGCCTTTTTAAGGTGGACGATGCGATTGGGCAATAGCCTACTCTGATACTGTTGTCTTACTATATAAGTGGGGGAGGTTCTTCTGTCTCACTAGAAGTAGAACCCAAGATCAAATGACAGGGTAAGCTCTCTTCAGCATACCTAATGCATTATATCTTTTAATTTGGAGATGACGATATTAGGTGGTTTAGTTGGTTAGCATATCGCTATAGATATAATGTGAAAATAAACTTGAGCTGCATTTCAGAATCAAAGTTCTAGCTCTCACGACAGCTGTCTTGCTACTCGGATTCATGAGGGAATTTGCCCAGGCTCAAGAAGAGTTGCGTTCAGATTCATGCTCAGTCCTTCTAGAATACATTGAGAAACTTGTCCGAGAAAACGCTCTACTAAGGGCTCTTGACGGCACCGGGGGTGAGTAAGCACAGGACTCAGAATTCTCCTACAATCCACCGCATCTCATATTGGTTCGCTATCTTTCAGGTCCAGTCAACCTTGAACGCCGTCGATTCACACGTCCATCCGGTTAAATTTGAGAAAATGGCAAGACCAAATATCACTTGCGTATATTTCGAGTCGCATTTACCCTACTTTAAATAAACGACTTCCTTGTTCTGATCTCAAATGAGTTTCTTGTATCGTAATCAAAGTGTCATACCTGTTACCTACAAGATATTTCTACTTTAGAACAAGTTTCCTCACTTTTGCTTAAATACGTCTAAGCCATTTATCCATGTTTTACATTTCTCAAGCATATTGCTGGAAGCAGCTTAGTTTCACTATAGTTAACTTCAAAAGATTGGACCGGTTTGCTGACATAGTAATTGGGAAATATGAATGACACAGATGTAAACATAAGATTATGTCAATAAAGGACCTCCAATTTCTTCCTAAAATTAAATAGTGTATCACTTCCATGGAAAATATATTATGATTTCAAAGTGAAACGAATTCGTTTCTAAGCTGACATACTTTCTCAAATGCAAATTTAACATGAATTATCACGGTATTTTCCATGACTATTATATAAATTATAATTTCCAACACATTATAAATTATTTGAGCAATTGCCATAGGGACATTTTAAAATATAAAAGAGCAATGTGAATATTTGTGTTAATTTGGGTACATGAATCAAATCAAAGATTCCCATTTCATAAATGTAGGTTATAGTTATTGTTTTATGTTATTAAGAAATTGAATAACATATTTCAAGAACCAGTTTGCTATCACAAACTAGCACTGATGTCAAAGGAGATTCAAAACTAAAATATCACACTATTCAAAGTGACATAGAGATATTTCTTTTTCACTTTCGATTTGATTTTCGCAAATTTGCGGGTGTTGTAAAAGTAGTCTGGACTTGATTACATATCCATTGGCCCTACTCTTAAGAAGCTCGCAATTGCAAAAGAACTTAGAACCGCCAATTAAAGAGGGCTTAAAGCAAAAGTCTTCCGGATTGCCTATCCAGTTATTATACATAAGAAAAAACTACCTTCTGTTATCATATCAGTGAGTATATCGAATGATAATGATAAGATACTGGGGTTGGACAAAACATTTAATACTTGGGCATCATGATCTCTGAACATGCTTAATAAACCACAACCTGACATATTTTGATGTTTTTTGTTTGCTATTTTTTGTCATTTGAAGTGTTTCTAAAATAACCGTTTTTAGAACATCTTTTAAAACGTTTGGTTATAACCTTATTATAAGTGACAGGCCTCTCGGACTTCCATAGAGGCCAAATTGTTGGTGCTCCTCGTATGGCAGGCGCTAGTGCAATCAAAACTGCCTGAGTGCTTGGCGTTTCAAGAAGCATTGTCCCCAAAGTAATGAATGCCGTCTTTGAGAGAGATCATCGGACTCTAAATGGTATTGTTAGAGAGGCTCGCAAGACCACGGCTTCTCAAATCACTGCAGAGCTCCTCAATGAACACCTACAGAACGCAGTTTCCACAAAAGCTGTTCATTGTCAGGAGCCACACACGGGAACTGGATTCTACCACGGAAGAGCTGCAATTAGAAAACCTCTGCTCTCCAAGACGACAAATGCTTCAAAGCGATTGCAGTGGTGTAGAAATCTCCAGAACTGATACCTCGAGCAGTGGAAAAAGGGGGTGATAATCTTTAACTAATCCTCGTTTACTTTATTTCCCATCTCCAGTCGAGTGCACAACGTTTGGAGACAACTGAAAGATACATTTAATCAGGACTGCCAGATTTTCTCAACAGAAAACTTGGTAGGGGTTCTTTGTTGATGATCTGGTGTGCTATTTCTTGGAAACCCGCCACTGGCTCCGTGATTTTCCTTCATTGAAGAATTAAAAGACGAAACATTTTAGGAATTTGGGGCGACCAAGTTTATGCTATGGTTGTTCAACAACTGTGGTTTCCGGAGTGTAACGCCATCTTTCGAGGTGAAGGAAATGCACCAATCCATACTGCTGGAATTGTTAAAGAATAGCACTAGGAACATTCTAATGAATTTGAGCATCTCATCTGGCCGCCACGTTCCCCGGAACGCAACATTAATGAGCATTTAGGGTCGATTTTGGAAATTCAAGTAAGAGGTCGACATCCGCCACCGCCGCCATCGTCTTCAATGAAAGAATTGGGTGAGGTTGTTTTAACTGGAGGGTGGGGGATAAAATTCCTTTGAAAACAAGTCACAAGGCTGTAATTACCACAAAAGGTGGACCCGCACCATATTATTAAAAAATACTTTGTTGATGTTTCAAGGTGTTTCCACTATTCTGTCCAAATCCCCTTTGCATATTAGAAGGAGCCGTTGATGGAACTACGATACCTCTGCTGCATCAAAAGGCTAAATCAATAGACAGCACATATTTTGAGGTTAAAGTTCTTCATTAAGATCGAAATTAAAACTACTAAATACCATTCATTTGATTTTGAATTTTTGATTTCATGAATGAGTGGATGAGTGATTTTTAGACCCTCCAAGATAGTGTCTCTGATGTGAGATATTAAACCCCCTCTGATAAGAACAGTGAGAGAATGAATATATTGAGCAGGAAGACGCTCACTCACAAGAACCTTGGTCAGAGAGTTGGTCGTGTCGTACTCGAGTCAAGACTTATTATTAGGGACTCACCGTTGCCTTTACGAACCATTGGACGTTTAGATGGCCTCATGTGTAAAAGTACTTAGCCAGAGCAGGTTTTTAGTTGCGCCCTAGTGACAAATGAGAATATCCCTGGTTGCAAAGGATCGAGGTACTTTTAAATATTCTACAATAACTATTACAGTACGATGAATCTGGACATTTGTAGAAAGCTTAGAGGTACTTGTGTAGACATTGAAAGAATGGGAAAATCACTTATTACAACGTAAACACGTAAAAGCATCCTCATCAAACATGACAGTTTAAGAGACTGGATCGAGATGACCACATTTATCAGGTGAATCCATCCACAATGAGGTGAGGCGAACATAACATAGTCTGAATTATGGTAGTCAGATTCTTGCTTCAGTGTCATACCAGCGAAATGGACACATCCTAAGCTACCTAACCTGATTGCAAGTGGAGTGACCGACACTGATACCAAATAAGTAGCTCTTTTTCCACACTGACATGAATTATTTTATGGCTTCTCAGTATTCAAAGTGAAAGATACCAATGAAACTCCACTCGTAATAAAACCGATTCTTTTGTCAAGTAAAATTGACATTGACGAATGAATTATGCCGGCTTTGATGTAACGCTTCTGGTGATAACAAAAAATAATTAACAATTATCGGAATATTGCGATATTTAAGTAGTGCGATTTCTATACACCACCTTGATTTAATCATCATAAATGAGGGTCTTACCATAAAGCAAGTAGACGAAATTTGACAGCTTTTTTTATCAAGAAAAATCTAGTATAAAGATGACAGGGAATGCATTTTTCAAGATATTCAACTTGGCAAGGAAAACCGCTTCTGTGAGTTTCGAAGCCATAATTACGGTCCTCATTGTTACACCTTAATCCTCAGTGTGATTCTAACTAGTAATGGATTAGCCTTTATAGAATGGCTTGATATTTTACCTCAACCTACACGGGACTACAGTAGTACCCAATGAACGTTGTTTAGAGCATACAGCACAATTTATCAAATAATTGTCACAATAAGAGTCCCTTTCTTAAGCATGCGAACACCTGAATGCTAATTATACACCACCCACTCCCTTCGATAACTGCCATAATTTGCATATGGAACCCTCAACGGATTTATAAAAGGCCCGCCAGTAATAGAAGAAAGACACTACTGGCCAGAGGTATGGTGCCTCATCTGACTTGCCTCTTGCTGCTAGTGATTGTTTCACTGAGTTGTGTTCAGGGCGAAGTTCGCAAGCCTATTGATGGCGACCTCAAACTGCTGGATGGCGAAAACTTTGCTTCCGGAACGGTGGCAGTCTTCAAGGGGTACACATGGGGTCGTGTGTGTGACGACAACTGGTCGATAAGGGAGGCCAATGTTGTCTGCAGACAACTCGGTCTTGGATTTGCTGTCCGATCATTGAAGAGAAACCACTTTCACTCTATTTCCGGTAGTGAGTTGCTATCATGTGCAAATTAGCATCTTTCATTTAAATCTAGCCGCCCTTTAACACAGCTTCAGTGGTCATTCAAGACTTGAAATAAGTGAAATAATTATCGCTATCAAGGCAAATGATGGAATTGAAATGACTGACAAATGATTTCGCAAGGCCGAACTCTTCATATTCAGTGGGTGTTTCTTATCAAACTTCCTGAAAACCCTTATTTAAACTGGTGTAATTGATGAATTCCAGTTTCATTCATTCATTCATTTGAAGTGCTCATTCAGCTTATTCTTCATTCTAATAATCTATACAATGCATCATGTTTTTCACTGATTGGTGATTAAAATTAGATTGCACATTTATTTACCAAAGCTCTATTTAATTCAACGGTCACTTCAATCTCTCGTGATGATGTTAGATTTGAGTAAATAGTAGCAAACTGATATCTCAATAGCATTATGTTATCTTGTAGAACTGAAACTTTTCATTCTTTGTATATTTAATTCCAGATGGTTAGGACGAAATGCGTTCCTTGCTAGATTTTTTGCAGAGGATCTAACAATAACAATATTAAACTGAATGCGCTTCTCCATGTCCAGTACTCTAATTTGATTACTTATTTTGGGAACAAAGGAAATCATGGTTATGATGCAATCCTTACCAAGCTGTAAACGCAAAAGGCCATGACGTTTACATCTAAATTGTTATTTTTAAGTGTGATATAGACTAGGCACTGTTTCCTAATTTTGACTAAACAAGAAAAAAATCATTATAACACTACTACTAAAGAAAGGATTGAGTAATGTTCGTCATTTAATTTCTAATTATAAGCAACTAATCTTCGTCAGTGCGATAACAAACAGTGTAGTTTTAGCACACTCCTTTCTCTTATCTGTATTCGCTAAAATCGATTTTCATTGATTATATCTTTCAATTAGTTATGGGTGTATAAAACTCTAATAACTCTAACAGTTTCCTTTGTGAGTTGATTCTGATGTAAGTATTCGTGTAACACAAATTCTATCCCTAGAAAATAACCTTAAATGAAATGAGCTTTAGGAGTTCTGCTATATTTATCATCAAATTAGACTCTTAAATCAATCTCCAACTGTTTATAGAGGAGGTGCCCTATTCCTTTTAATATTTATTAATCACCCCGCACGAAAACATTTGCACCGTGACTCTCTGCATTACCTCACTGCCTTTCAGGAAACTATTTTATGGACAATGTGCGCTGTCTGGGCAATGAGTCACGACTAATCGATTGCAAATTCGACGGCTGGGCTCGACACGATTGTGCGGAGCAGGAGGATGCGGGTGTGCAGTGCGCCCAGGATACCAGTCCGCGCTACAAATCCACCTGGAATCAACTACGCCTCAACTACACCCGGGAGGAGCTGGAACAGCTGGCTAAGGTAGCCTACGATGACAGAAACATCGTTTTTGTCCATCTCCAGTAGCTTTTCATGGTAGAGGGGTGGGTAGAGCCTTTTTACCTTAGGGATATTTAGATGTACACAGTCGAAATAAATAATCCACATTCTAGTGCTTGGAATATGTCTACTCAAATGCTCTATTCCTTCTATACGACAAAGTTTAGGACCTCTATAGTTGCTATTTCATAAAGCGAAATTGAATTTTCATGGTCATGCAATGGAGCGTAAATCTAATTCAATCAATCTAGCTGTTAAAAGAAGAAAAAAATGCATATATGATCTGAATGCCTTATCAAGGGGCAATGTTTAATCCGAGGCACTTTAGAAAGTTGAGCCTTAGTTGTGTAAGTGTTTCTTCAGCAGATGGCAGAATAATTGTTCTTCGAAGAAATGGTGATCCATTTCGGTATATCTTTCACTACAGTCAGTCAAAATTTTAAAACTCACCCTTTTTAAAAGCTTAGAGCCTTGTGCTGAATCAACTAGCTCGGCTGCCCCAAGGTAGAAGATAGATCCATTTCTTAGCTTTTTGCATATTCGATTTTAGGTGCCTTTCTCTGTGAAGAGTGCTGATACCAGTGGCAAGTACCTTGTGAAGGAGTGGAACTCGACAGAGTCAGTAGAGGCAGCAAAAATTCTCATTATTGAACTGAGAAGCGGTAGGGCTGGAGCCGTGTGTCCCGACCACTTTACGGCCATGGATGCCATTGTCGCCTGCAAACAAATGAAGGCGGGTATCGGTGGACGCATAGTTGAGGTTAGTGGCTCTATTCTGGTTACATATTGGCACATGAATCAATCAGCACTTATGCAACTCTATGGATTCTTATTAATCTTGTAATCTAACAGAAAAGCCAGTTTACTGAGATAGAAATAAATTTTATTACAATGCCTGTTTCCGCGACGAGTAATCACCAACTAAAATATATACAAATGTAAAATTTGATCAAGCTATATGGTCTTCTAAACGGTTGTTTGGTGAGTTATTTATCAATCTTAATCCGGCATAATTTTTAATTTAAAGTTACTAAGGGGCATTTTGACATTTGACAAAACGGTATCTGCAGAGGCAAAATCTTTATTGCTAAAAGTTGAGTGTTTGATGTCACAAGGGTATCCATGTGTCCTGTGCAATATTCAAATCATTTTCTGCCTGTTTCGGTTTACTGCCACATAAAAGTTAGTAATAATCATTACCAACCAACCACAGAGCTTGTGCTTCGCAGTATGAGGACAATAAAACTATCATTAAATGTCGTTGTTGATTGGGGAACCAAGATATTAAATGGTTTGCTAAAGTCCCCAACCATCTGTTTTAACTGGGCAGATGTGGTAGCAGCAAATTAAGCAATTTATATTTTATCCTTTAACAAGTATCTTGTAATACGCATCCTAAGGGACTGTTTGATTTCGTTATCAATCCAAAAGAGGAAACTTAACTGTGGTATTTAGCAATTTGTACACTATTCAGCCCTTTAGCTAGGCGTAACATCAATTAGAAGAACCGGCCAGTACACAAACAAACTAGGTGTATGCATTGTAGGAGACATACGCGTATGCGTGTGTCACATAGTCGTATCTTTGATATGGCTTAATGAAAAGCCTGTAGCGAAATTTACTCTCTTTTAATATACCCACCCACATCTTTTAATTTATCCAGAATTTTTAATTTTAGATTCCTATTGAAGAAGATCTCTTTCCATCTAAACGTCACATAGCGATAATTGGCCACTGCTTTGGCAACGAGACAAAACTGGATCAGTGTATCCACTATGTCAATCCAAATGGAGTTCAATGTAAATCCCACTATGGCGTAGCTATTGAGTGCCAACAGAGTAATGTTCCATGATTATATGTCACTCTATCACTTTATGGTGCAATTGCATACCTTTTGGCTCCAAATTTTATTTAAGAGCTTCCCGATCTGACATCAGACATAGAACAACTACAGAACTCGGTCCATGTCCAGCGTCTGCGACTGTGGCACTTGCAGTGCGCTTTGGAGGAGCACTGCTTCCCTGACAGTGTCTATACCTTCATTGCCAAAAATCCAGGTAAAAAGCAAGTACACTTGGCTTGCCTTCTCACCAACTATGCACTTTCCCATGGTCTCTTCTTCAATGTCACTCTTGTACCGGTAAGAAAAGGGATCAAAGGGACCGATGACTTGACTGCTAATGTAAAGAATTGCTCATGCCTTACAATTTCTCAACAGAATTCTTACCAAATCCAGCGATAGGGTTGAGGTGCGTATAAATTTGCTACCAAGCAGGGGATATTGACGTTGAACTCAGTGCATTTTGCATATCGTTAGACATTCACTCTACTGCCAAACGGTGGAGGGTTAGATTAAACAACTGCTGGGTTGGGTAGCAATAAAATTTCACTTGCACCCTCATGATAATTAGACTATTCTTTGTAGGATTATCTTTCAAACTGCGACTTTTGACGAATTGTAAAAATCACCACCTTATAAGCCGTCTGATAATTTCAATTCTTTTATGCAGGATGACATGTACTTTTAATTCATTAAATTTTAATGGAGTTAATGTTCTAGCTGGGAGATTAAAGTAGTTTACGAACTATTATTGTTAGAGAGAGAGTGAAAGGTGGCACTTATATTTCTGTATTCGATTCATAATTTCTGTCATTTTTAATCTGAATTTATGCTCTGGTTGCAATCCAATGATAGGAATATCTGATAAATTAGTAGATTTTTATTACCACCAGATAAACCTACCTACATTTAAAGTTCTTATATCAAAGAGAACTCAATTAACCTATAAGTATTAAAGTTTCAGTTAGTGAGCATTGTCATCAAGAGTGATAAGATGATTTAGAATTCTCTTTAAATATGTTTCTTGCGGCCTAATCTTATAGCTTTTATATTTGATGTTCACTTGACTATTCATCAGAACCCCTACCCTTTTAGGAATCTTTTACTGGTCCTCCCGAATGCTCATTCGATTTACATCGATCACGAAGAATGTCGGAACGGCACCTTTCCTACCCGCTCTGAAACCTGAGCACTGGGAGTGGCATCCGTGTCATGCGTAAGTTCAATACATCGCCGGAAAGTGGTTTGTGTTGCCATCGCCAAGAGTCTACGAAGCATTTTAAAGGAGTCGGCAATAGAAATCTAAACCAGATGAGCAGGGCTCACATCATACACTAGCTAGCGCCTTGAGAAATATTTACTAGGTTGGTCGTAAATACCTCATATAATTTTGCTAGCTCTCGGTAAATGATAGAGTGCCTACTACTACCTCAAGGTAATAAGGTAGTCTAAAGCAAAGGAGAAGTTGTATCGACGGTATGGCGCCTAATGGCACACCTAATAAGCATCATTCTATGCATCTTATCATAGGATTTCATTTTATGAACAATATAACTCTTAGCCATCAGAAATATTTTAAGTAAAATTTTACAAAGAACCTGATTTTGAAAACTTCAAAGACTCCCTAAAGTGGCATCGATGTCAAAATGCCATGCATAGAATAACGTTTGAAGGGATACTAACATGTAGTGGAGAATGGAGATACTGAGGGAATGGAAAGGGAGGAATTTCAAAAGTAGGCACAGCAAACCAGTCTAGAAAACGCCAAGCTCTCAAGCAGGAAATTATAGAATGCCAATCTCAAAGTTGAGTTCGGCAATTTTAACCATTTCATACAATGGAGGGTCTGATGACGACCTGTTGGTTGGCTTGTGATAGACACTATCACAGCATGAAAGTTTTCGGTCGCTACGAGGTAATAGACGTAATGCAACGCTTGGTCTCCTATGGACACAAGGCCAGCTTCTGTCTCGAGGACAACCACTGTGACCGCAACGCTACCAAGATTTTCACCTGCAGTAATGTCATGGATACCAAAGGAAAACAAGGTGTGTTTCTCTTCAATAACATCTATAAATACGGGACCATTGTAGTCACTTTGGACTTCTGACTTTTAGGAATCAGTCCAGGATGTCAGGATGAATACTTTTTTAACTATGATTGTCAATGGGTCGACATTACTGACCTGCCCATCGGTGATTACACTTATCAGGTAAGCTTAATCTATTGCTAGTTTGTAATCATTCCAATTCGTCATTTATTACTCGATATCACCAAATCATGGCAGAAGACCTTTCTTGTTTAATTCTAGGAACTTAATATATTTAACACCAAAGGTGTAATAAACACTGGAAATTTATTTGGTGACAAACCGACCACATCCAATGCATTTTGAGGAATGTATGGAAAGAGCGCATTTCAGGCAAGCTTAGAAAGAGGCATTCATTGATAATACTGTTCGTTTCCGAGGAACATCGCAACCTCATTGAAGGATTCTCAATAATCAGAGGCTTAGGCTAATAAAATGACAGAAAGTTGTTTTGTCATAAGCTAAACGGGGTAGACCTTGTTGCAGAAAATAGTCCCTACCCACCCATGTGCCGAGCACTTCTTTCATCTTAGGGTATTTGCTTGACACAAAAAAAACGATAGTTGCGTTGCATTTCAGGTGACCTATAATCCCGACTACCTGGTACCGGAAAGCAACTACTTTAACAACGCCGTCACCTGTAGGATGCAGTACCGTGGAAACCAGGGTCGTTTTTCTGAGTGCAAAATGGTTCACCCATTCGAACTCCTCTAGTTCCATTCGCTGTCTAATCACACCGCTTCGGCACGAATTGCTTGCCTCGACCGACATTATCATCCACCTAGTCTGCTACCCGCAGTTTTTAAGTTGTACTTTTCAAGGTAGAAGCAAAAGATCACTAAGGTAGTTCCAATAATTTGGTTATTAGTGCGACAATGGGCAAATAAACTACCTTTATTCTCGAATCTGCAGTCATGATTTAGTTAGGATGAAAAATTGCTGAAAAAAGGCATCTCAGTCCGGCCATCAATTGAAACTTTTTTCCCTAATTTCAGTGATAGTCAATATGAATGCATTTAACTAAGCATTTCGCAATCATTATAGAAATTTGTGCAAAGGTAAGAATGATAATGAATTTAGTTACTAAAACCAGAGTAGTGTGTCAATTTTGAATGATATTTTATCACAATTCCGGAACAAATACTGCTCGGTTTTTAACTAAGTTTTGGCTGAAACAAACCTATATAACTAGTGAAAGTTTTCAAGAACTAAAAACATGGGTAAAGGGATATATTAAATGATTTTTCACCGTTTTGATGATTATACAGAGGAATTTAACGTTCAAGCTGCAGCGACCACATGTAATAAATATAACTCTTGTACTTCACCTTTTGCATAAACGCTAATTTAAACTGCTTTGAATGAATTTAAGAAACGCTTACCAATATTTTTTGAAGTGATAGAGTTAATAACTAGTAGTTTAATAATTTAACTCAAATTTTTGAATTCTATTGTATATTTTAAATACATACAATTCATCTTATGAAAAATCTTCTCCAGATATTTAAGATATACCGTAGAAACTTGGGCTTACTTTAAGTTATCAGTGGTGGGGTCTTAAGGGGCTTGTTAGATAATCTACTAATCTGCCTGCGCAATTTAATTATGTCCTCGGCACCGAGGGTTGTTGTCACTGGGTTTGGGCCATTCCATCATATTGCGGAAAATAGTAGCACCGTTGCTGCCCTTGACTTGCAATCTAAGTGGAATAACATCGCTACCCAACATAACCTATCTCCGGAACTCATCATCATACCTAATGTGGAAGTAACGTACAAATCCGCAGATGAAGTTGTTTCTAATATCTGGGGCTCTATTAATCCAGTAGGTTTTTATCTTTAAATCTTTATAGTATAGCTCTTGTAGTTAGGTATTCATAGTGTGTTTTATTCCAGGATCTTGTTATTCATGTGGGATTAGGAGGTTCGGAAATAGCGCTGGAAAGTAAGGCTGGTTCTGGGCCCTACGTTCCAGCTGATAACGGTGATTTGCCTTCCAATAGTTCCTGTGGTGATTCCCTTTGTACCCAACTCGATTTACTTGAACCGTTCAATCTTCTCCGGCATCTCGGATTCAAGTGTGCAATTTCAAACGATGCTGGGAGTTTCATCTGCAACTATATCTATCATCGGTTAGTTGAAGAACTTACTATTTTCAGCATATGCGCTGCTTGCGATTTTATGACAAATAATAATTTCAAATTTTTTCATTATTTAAGGTCATTGGAAAACAACCCTCAACGGACTCTGTTTGTCCATGTTCCCATGATTTCGGACGAATTTAGTGTGGATTACCTTAGTGATTTTTTGCTTATTCTCATCCTAACCTTGTGCAAACAGTGTGCAATACCGCTTTCACCTGATTTTGAAAAGCATTTACAAAAGCAATCTATAGGCCGAAATTCATGATTCTTAAGTCTATCATGGATCGTTTTGACGTCTTTGAAAATGTTGGCTTTTTGGAACTCTAGATTTTGTTATTTGATATGCCTTTTATGCTTACTTATCCTGTGCTTTCAATAATGTCAAAATCCATTCGATGATTTGTCCTGTGAATAAATCCGATATGCTAAAAGTGTTATGGGTCTTTTCAAGTACTTCGTTATGCTTTTCTTGCGTTTGGACTTACAGATGAGCCTAAAGTAGATGGGAGTATTTTGGTAGTCTAGGTCATTACTAGTTCTAGATGAATTGCGAAGTTTATTCCACTGAATAAATTAAACAAGACAAATGAATTGATTTGCCTTGTTACTTATTATCAGCAGTAGAATATGTCTTCTAAATTTCGCGAACTCTAGCACCAGAAGAACTGGCATTGCAATTCCAAAAGCAATTTTTAACATAAGGAGACTAGATGTAAAGTTGTAACTGTGTGGTCAGCAGTAGAGTGGTGTTAAAGTATCGTATTTAAGCCAATGTATAAGTGTCGTT
Source organism: Anomotaenia brevis (assembly GCA_030710315.1). Classification (NCBI taxonomy): domain Eukaryota; kingdom Metazoa; phylum Platyhelminthes; class Cestoda; order Cyclophyllidea; family Dilepididae; genus Anomotaenia; species Anomotaenia brevis. The sequence goes on from JAUOZQ010000002.1 coordinate 44,661, forward strand.
ACAAGTTAAAATGACTTTAGTGTCTATCTCTGCAAGCTAGTTGTCTTACATGGATTAATTGTTGGAAAAAGACAAGGATTGATTCATTCAGAGGATTTCTAAAAATCCATGACGTCGGTGATACCTAAATTGCAAAGGACCTGTGGACTTAGAATGTGTGCATAATCCATTGTCTTTATTTCTCTGCTTTGTTGACCATCCAACATATAACACGGCTTATAAATTCTTAAATGTAATGGAAGTTAGATGCACTGAAGAATTCGAGTACTACTCACGAAGACATTAATATCCCAACTGTCCCATATGCTTTATGGGTGGTCAGGTGCTCAAAAACGAAATGAACAACTGAAAATCATTTAGTCCTAGGTTTGGTTAATTATCCTCTCAATATCGATGTAAATAATTTGGAATGATGTAGACCAGAAAAGTCATTGACTTGAGAATCTTATTATTTAATCTCCGCTGCCTCGAACGTTCGCTACATTCTGGTGCTACTACTGCAACTGCCACCAGTGAGTTTCGTTACGCGCTGAGCAAACACAAATTATCTTCGTCAGCCCTCAATGAGCACATTTCGAAAGTTGCTCGTTCAAAAGTGCATCTATTGTTGTGAAGCACGTGCTTCAGTATCTCATCTTGGCGAAGAGGGCTGCCTAGAAGCTCTATCTATTTACCCTCAGCAAGAAAGTTGGAATCTTTTCAAGGTCACTTGACTGTGCTATAATCCGCACGGGCCCGACGTCTAGTTCGTCGGAATTACTAATTGAGCGGCCTTCTCTGTCCTCATTCCTTAATTACGTGCCTAAATGAGCCTTCCTTGTTGTTCGCCACAGCAAGTTTCAACATCTGGTTATGAAAAATAGCCAATTATTTTTTTCATCGAAAACAGCGATGCTGTACAATCTTCTCCAAATTGCATAGGAACCTATAATCGAGGTGGGTTGATCTTTTTACAATTTATTACAAAAGAATAAACTGATCAATTCACTAACAAAAGATAGTAGAGCTATGCATGTACTCATCGAGGCTAAGTTATAGCGTGCTTAAGAGTGTGGCATGCATTAGAACCTTAGTATCATCAAGAAAGTCCAATCACAAGCTCTGATCGGATAAGAACCTTCCAGAAACTGGTGCATTGATATATGGTCGACTGGAAAGTTCGATATAATACTTCCCCTAGTGACTGATGTTGTGTGTCGAGACCGTCATATCTCGACCTTAATTTCACGGTGCCCGAAAATGCCTTGCACTGATATTACCAGTCGGCTTTTATTCAAAGTGGTATCTTTTTCGGCAATGTCCCATGCATCATACGGCTCCATCCAGAGGTGCTCAGAAAGCATTGAGCAGTTACAATAATAGCCTACTTTTGGTGGTTTGTGTGAATAATCGTGATGCTTGTCTATGCCCCTCGATAGATTCAAGTTATCCACTTTCGTTATGGAAAGAAGAAGAATGGAAGAATGGAAGAAGAAGTGTTTAAACATTTAAAGGAGAAAGGGTAGTGTGCACGGGCACCTTTCACACATTTGGAAAATGTAATCGAATATGATTGGCTAATAATTTTTTCCGAGCACCCTGAAACTAATGATATTGCAAATGAAAATTTCCTAAATGCATGTAACAACGCGAAATAGTTTTTAGAAATGTTTCCTGGTCTTTCCATATTGTGCTGATTAGAGTCCTTGATCATATTACAGGTATCATGATACTTATCACGGTGGTAAAATGTGTATAAAGTTACATATGTGAGCTAGCATTCTTTAATGAACAAATGTGCTTTATGAAATTTTGACTGAACACTTCGAGATCATTAGCACAAGAGAATCGTATATTTCGTCGGATATCGTTTTAAATTACAAAATGAATTCCTTGATCTTGGTCTCTGAACTGGGTAGTACTTGCATCGTACCATAGAATAAAGAGGTAGCTGTAGGTAGCTGTTCGTTTGCTCAATATAATTATTCTGTACCATGATATATTTTATATTGCAAACCAAAACATATGGAATTCAATATTGTTAGCTCGGTTACCACGCTCGTTGATTAGCTGCTAATAAACATAAAGTAAATAGATTTGCGGATTCTTTATATACCAGTTCAGTGCAGTGGTAGCTGCAGAGGTAAAGAGATGGAAAGTGCCATAAGAAGTGTTGAAATGCATTAGTTCAGAACTGCAGCAACTTTATAAAATGTCAAGTACTCGGCATACATCTCGTTGCTCCCTGCCATCGGCCCTATTTAAAAGTCAGCAAGTACTTACGAAATACACTCGATTAAATTAGAAGTGGAAGAATTGCATTTGAGAAACTGGAAACAGAAATCAAGTTATATATTCAAAACGAAGCATTTTCATTATCCCTTCCAGTATCTAGGTCGCACCGAGAGAGGTTCCCACAAGTTGATTGAGGCCTACAAAGTGAAGTCTATGACGAGCTGGGGTTTAACTTGTATTTTCCCATAGTCTACTTGATGATTCACGGGTATACCACTATGTACTCATCTAAAATTACCGAGTACATGAGCTTTTGTATCAGCTACAAGCCTGACCACAAAAAGCGTCTCCTCCCCCCTGATCTCACGCATTCGATTCCGGGATTGACGAGATCTTTGGAATAAATTCTTGATATCTGCTTCTTTTGCTCTTGGGTGGATTTGCGAAACTGATGCTTCCCGTAATAAGTAAATCCAATCGAATAATGAGTGAACGAACCATTACTTAAAGAATCCACTTATGTGGTATTTTGCTTTTGTTCTTTAGCATTAGTGTAGAGCTTTGTAACTCAGTGTTAGAATTAGTCCTGATATATGTCTCATCGTATTTGAAAGTTGGAAATCATCAGAGCAGCGGAAAAGAAATACGTATACCGAAATCTAGCAAGATTATTCTGAATAAAAATACCATTTTGTTAGAATAGTGAAAGTTCAACAGTCGCAAAAACGTCAGAAGACTCGACTTCTTTTTTATTTACTCTACAAAAAAATTAGGCTTCAACTGCGAAGGAAATGCTCCACTGATGCAGACCAAAGCAATCCATGGATACATTTAAAAGGTATTGATCGATACATCGATTTATTCTCCTATAACTTTTGAAATTCCAGAAGTGAAGACATTTCAGTTCATACTGAGCTAAGACCATATCGATACTTAAGCGTACCACTGAATTAAGATTACTTAGCATACAATATTTTATAAACGGTTGAAAGATGATAACTTGTCATCTTCAAACCATATTTTCCCTATTGAGGACCAAAATGTGCTAAATCACCCGCATACTTCTCTTGCGTTACAGTTAACCTACCATTATCGAAAAAGAATTGCCGGATTTTCAAAAATGGAGATCTGAATTTTCAGTAATTATTATATAACTCCTAGTAGAATCTTATTCAACTCTCCCAAAATCTCACTAATGGCCACTAGCCAATCACTGGACAATCAGCTCCACGCACGCGCATGTCATTGGTTCCGAGTGGCTGTCGTTCGCGCGCAGTCCCGGAGCCTAGAGGCACTCAAACACACGAGCTAATGAGAAGCAGTAGTAGAACGAAGGGCCTGAACTCCAGCGTGTTTTTACCAAGTTGACCATGTTTACTCAGACCCCCGATTCAAGGCACCAACACCGACAGCAGCCCTTCTATTATCCCCCGCCTTACACCTCCGAGTCTGACTTCTCGGACACGCCTCAGCAACAACAGGTCTTAGGCACTACCGCTATCAACGAAGCCTCAGTTGCTATGACAACCACTCTACCAGCGGTTGAGGAGGTCCGAGGCTCCCAATACTACTCCTCTCCTGTTCAACCATATCACCAATCAGATGTTGGTGGACCTGTAGAGAACCATCAATGTGCTTACTCGAACTATGTCACCTATGAGCCACCACTTCTACCTTCCTATATGTGGAGTCAGACCGTAGGGGATCAAATAACTAATACAGCTTGGGACGGTGTCTCGACAGACTTCATCTACACTGATAATCAGTACTCAGATCCTGCTCCACCACCACTTCCTCAACAAACAACGCAACAGCAGGATTCGACTAGGGGGTTCGGCATGGTTGACAGGCCGATCCATTCTCACGAACCTGCAGAGGTGGGTTCGGAGAAGGCATTTTTCGAGGGCGTAGGAGTGGAAACAGGGCCCCAGATCGAAGTCCCACCGGTGCCGATCGTGTGCGGGGGCTTCGCACAGCCGAAAATTGCGGAGTATCAGATGGATGGATCCATGAAACCGCCCTTCTCATACATCACACTCATTGTATCCGCCATGATGTCCAATAAGGAGAAACGGGCGACTCTGAGTGAGATCTATGCTTGGATTATGAATCACTTTGCGTATTATAGGAAGAATACGAAACGGTAGGCCACAAATTTTCATCTCAGCCTTTTCTCACTCTGCGAAGTGAACATAGTTTTATTAGTCAGTTCCGAGTTAGTTTCCTTGTTAATCATAAGTGGGCTAGTCTATTTTTTTCAGTACCACTTAATACTAACGTCAATTCTATTTTCATCTTTATTCACTGATGAATTAGCCCATTCTTAACTAATTATAGCTGTCAAAGCTAAACTTCTTTCCATGACTGTGATAGTGGCAGCAATATTTTTTTTACAAAACAACTCTTTTATTGAAAAATGAATCAAAAATATCAAGTCCTTCGTTTCTTAAATTGACTTGATGTGCTGTTTTTGTCTAAATTATGGCTAACAGTACTCCATGCAGTACGCTGGACCACCATTGGTCGATTGTGATCAGCCAATGGCCCCGCTTTGCGTGTCTTTGCGCATGTGAGTGGGTGCGTATGTGGAGTTTCGTTACATCAGGTTGCAGTCATGTCAGCGACAACATCGACTTTGTGCTCAGCCTCCTTGTCAAAGCGACTTCTCGCCTCCAGTCATAAACCATCAGCAGCCTCCCCTCCCACCCGAGCACTGTTTGAGCTCGTAGTCCAGCTTGGGTTGCGGGGACTGGGTAGGAGGTATTCAAGAGGATAGAGATATTCGTCATTGGACACATCTTGCTCCCTTAGTAAATTAGATCACGACGAGAGAGGGATGGGAAGACGGCGATGTAGCGAAGTTCATGAGTAAAGATTTACAAGCAAATTTCGGCCCGCAGATTGGCCAGGGTGTAATCCCAGTCCCTTAGCTATCTTGAGCATCAAAACATTCTTCTCGATCATCTCTAGTACTTATGCAGTTATAATTTTGGACCCAAATTCAAATCACCCATTCATGTATCTCAAATGTAGCTATAATTTATTTTTTACTAATAAGAAATTCCCAATCAAAGCAAAACATTCGACAGAAGAAAGAATCTACTTTAAAAAAAAACATTTAGAAAGTCTTACATATATGCACTCTTCACATAGTAGCTATTTTTATACACTCTTCACTCTTCCCCCCCCTATTTTCTGATTTTTCATGGACTACTTGCTATTTGGTACTTTAGTGAAAGTGAGAGAAGTGAAACCATTTTAATGAATTTTTGAAATTTCAGTCTCTAATTCACGGGAATTAGGTTTCTAGGTGTATTTGAATTTAAAATCCTGATGGATGGTCTTCTGACTGCTTACAAAAGATACTCAAAGAAAGGAATCACTTCAGTTGACACATTTCAAATTACTTGGCCTAATGTTAGGTGGGAACTAAGATCGTTTCTTATTAAATCGTTTGAGACCAAAAGGCTATACAAAGGAGAGAGTGCATTAAAAGTGCATTTGGAGTGAAACAAGAGAGATTGACTTAAGAATCAGACAGTAGGAGTAAATTTATTATGAACCCAAGGGTAAAATCTATAGCCTTCAATTTAAATGTAATTATACCCTTATTACACTAAGAAGCGTGCAATTGTAAAGCGAATGTTAATCGGTAGAAGATCGAGAAGCTGCGGGCCTAAGAACCTAAGTAGTTGTAGCCAACATGAAAATGCACATGTCAAGTAATAATTCCGCATATTTAACAGCGTAGAGATTATTTATCTCAGCTCAATAAGATTTGCTTTCACAATTCCAGGGTTATTCATAATTCAGTACCCCAAGTATTAAGAAATTCAAGTCTCGGTGATTGTAGCACTTTTGTTGCACTTTTTAACGACTGCTTATTTAATTTTCTATCGTTCAACCCGACACTCCATTTGCTGTCAAAACAGCATATTTCTACAATTTATCAGTACGTTCTAATGTATTCGTCAGAGATTGCTGGCTAGGGCTATAGCATAGCTTAGGGATGTGATTAAAGTGGAAATGAGTTACAGAAACCCATCACATGGAGGCCTGTTATTCACAGATGCTTTGAATAAAGCTTTGAAGTATGATATCCCTTTCTGTGATCATAAAAGATTCAAATTAATAATAATGCTTTCAGCAATGAAGGGAGCACAGAAAGCAGATAACTATGGCCTCACTTGAGATTTAGAATAAAATAGATAAAGCAAATGATACCTCGAAAATACTTTATATGTACCCAATTGAGGGAAATCGTCTTTACAAGGAGTAAAACGGTGGAATCATATGAACTAGTTTTGAGTGCCCACTCTTCAATGATATGAATAACAAACCAAGGTTACGAACATCTACTCTATTGTTTAACCAACGACCGAATCGATCTAGGTGGCAAAACTCCGTTCGTCACGCTCTCTCCTTCAACGACTGCTTCACCAAGGTCCCTCGACCACCAGGAGAAACGGGCAAGGGTGCTTACTGGACCCTTCACGAGGGAGCCACGGGCATGTTTGAGAACGGTTCATCAATCCGCCGCTGTCGCAAGTTTGTTGATGAGCAAAGGGTACGACCTCGGTCTGGTCGTAGCCGACGGAAGAAACCACCAGAAACAGGGAGCAGTGGGAGCAGCAGCGGTGGTGTTAGTGGCAGCGCGGGCAGTAGCAGTGATAGCAGCAGCATGGCTACCTCTAACAAGGACTGTCCCCTCGTCCCCAATGCTCCACCTGCGCAGGTCCATGGCGTTATCCCAAACTACCATCAACAACGTCATCATAACCACAGGTTGACCCCTATGCAGGCACCACCACCGCCGTCACTTCAACAACTTCCACATCAAACTCACCAACCACTGATGATGGTGCCACAAATGTAAGTCGAGTTTACCCTCCTCTCCTCCATAAGCAGACTAGCTGTAGTAGAATGTGGACTACTAATAACCAAGAAAGCTTTGCCTTAGCAAACGTAACTCATCAAGCAGTTTGAATCAGGAAATTATGTCAGTAGACTAGAATTTATAGTCTACCATATCAGTATATACACAAGCTAATCCAGTGATTCAGGGAAATAAAGTGGGAAATTCTCATAGTCGGGCAGTTATAATTGGCGCGAATCCATACAACATGGAGCATTTGAAAGCATATGAACAGAGACAATAGCTTACCTAAGTGTCAGAACAATCACCATTACCTTGCTTAAGCTACACTACATCAATATTTTGTTCTTGGGACTCTCATAATTTGGGAAAGTTATTTGCTATTAATATTGACAGAATTTAAAGTATCTTCAATAATTTGGTGTTAAACAATATGTAAATTATTACAAATCCTATAAGGTCGGCAACATGTTTTGGTTTTGTAGGGAGATCGAGCAGAGAAATGTGAACCAGTCCGAAGTTCCGCAAGACAGGTATATGACGGGGATGTGATGTGCAAAGAGGCCGCAATTACACTGCTTGCTCTATGGGAATGATAGTCTACATTTCAGCCTAATTTCGGTGTCGGTATAACAGTGCATTCGAGGTTTTGACTTGGCTTTTGTAGCATTATTTCAATAAATAAATTCACTGAAACCCTTCCTTTTACGAAGTGTTGAGTTTCATGCAGAGCACAAAACTAAAATCGATAAAATCCTTAAATTTCCCGTCAAAACGACTACTTACCATGCACACAGCCGCTTTATGCATTATGCTTCATAGTAGGCTAATTACCAAGTATAGAGTGCTTACAAGAAACATTGGTTTAATGGTTAAATTTTAGAATACCAAACCGTGGGGAGTATTAATGAGAAATAGCGCTATTAACAGTAAAATAAAATCAAACACTTAATTTATTTTGTTTGAAATCCATTAAGCAACGTGGTAGTTCACGGTAGAATTCGATAATATCTCAAGTTTATAAAGAGTTTCTTTGAGTGATGGAGTAACAGTCCTGATCCACTTAACTAAAGAGTACCTTAAATTTCAAGAACCTATAGCAAAGATTTAGAAGAGTTTAAACGGAAACTGGTACCTTGAAGCAGAAATAAATAACTCTAACAAAGATTTGAGGTCCAAAGTTTCATAATGTTGCAGTGGAAGCTAAAAATATGAGCTCACTTCAATATTATAAATTTCATTGCTGATTTGGGTTGGTAATTTTAGGCCTAAGGAAAGGATAATTAATCCAATAAAATGTATATTCCCTCACCATTAAATAAAAATGAATCTGCTGTGCTTTAAAAAAAATTCATATTTAAATCAAAGTATTTACATTTGCGATTGCTACCTTTGATTAAATAATTAAATATGAAGTGAAAAATACACCTTGAACTGATGACGATGATCAATAATGTTGACGAATCAGGTCTGGGTATAACAATTAGATAAAGGACCCCAGTTTTGTGGTTGTGCGCCATTTTCGATGATGGTCTTGGATGTAAGTAGAATAAACCATTCAAGGGGCGATTGTAGTATAGTTTTTTCCATTTTTACTCACGATTATTCTAGCCTTGTATCCTGCTTCTAAGTTAGGATCTTCAAAGGTGCCACTAAGCATTGCATTCGTAGACGATACGTTCTATTTCTGTCTCGTTCTTTTTATTTTTACTTTGATTTATTATTTATAGCCGGTGTATATTCCCCATATTATATTTAGATAACCGACTAATGCTTATTTTAGTCTTGTGCATCACTCGGTTATGAAACTTCGGTGCGATCCAACACCTAGCTGCATTTGATTCAACAATTTTTCGTTACTTATTTTTTTATCAAAGCCATTTAGGTAAACTGTTTCTAACCATATAACTATCTCACTTTGTAATTAGACTCCGTCCTAAGTCTGTTGTAGTTCTGTACCTTCCATCCTTTCTAATCCCCCATATTTTTTCGACTTACGTGGTCTTGCAGGCTGCCACGACTAGTTTATCCACACATTCAATGGTGATGAAGATTCTTAAGGCTGATAATGACTCATCAAATCCTCATAGTCAAAGTCACCCGTTATCCCAGGGTCCCCACGGTCAACACTATCATCTACCTTCCTCGTCCTCCGGCAATACCACCGCAACCTCTTCGTCCTCTGAAGCCTGCATGAATATCGTGCACAACTTGATGTGCCATCGCAAGAGTGGGGAGTCTGAGGAGTTCTCCAAATTTGCCATCGAGAGCCTCATTAAAAAACTCAAAGACCGCCGCGAGGAACTCGATTCTCTTATTCTTGCCGTAACTAGCAACGGTGCCACGCAGACTGGTTGCGTCACCATTCAACGAACCTTAGATAGTAGGATGCAGGTAGGTCTTTTCCCTCCCTGCAATTTTCATCGCTTTCTAGATTGCGGGTAGAAAATGTTTTCCTCACCTTATCTACGCTCGCCTCTGGCGATGGGCTGATGCTCACAAAACAGAGCTACATCACCTACCATTTTGTCGTTACGGCTTCAACAAAAAGCTGGATTGGGTCTGTGTGAATCCCTACCATTATGAGCGTATCGCCAGCTCAGCACTTGACATATCTTCTCTAGCCCTGAGTCCTCCGGTGGAGCGACGCAAGAGTACGTGCAGTGGACCACCTCTGTTTAACGCCCATACCCTATCTTTTTCTCTCTTATCAGGTGCCAAAAAGGAGGATGAGGTGTTTGGCAGCAGCAAGCAACGCCGTCACAGCAGTGACCTGCAGCAGCTTGCGGCCTCAAATCCCGCTGAGGCTTCGCTGCTCCGACTTAGTGTCCAGTCGCTGCTGGATGAAAATCCACTATGTAAGTTTCGATCGCTCGTCCCGCAGGAGATCTTCAAGGCTCCGACCTGAGTGCTAAGGCCAACTGCCGTCTAGTCAATAAACTCTACTAGATGGGTAACCATCAAGTTGTTCGCTTATGTAAAGCCGACGACGTGATTTATATTTTATTCATTTGTACCATGTCAACTACTGTGAACATTAGCACCTGCCTGATTAATTCCGTATGGATTAGGTTTGGGTACCAGGTATCGACTTCACCCGCTGAACCTGAAGCGCAATCACATTATATCTAATTTGGTACTTGGCTACCAATTCGGCTTCCATTTTCGTTTGTGACGCTCTTTTGTGTTTCAATTATAGTGGCTCTGTATTATATCACAATTTCTACACTAACTCAGCAAGTGTTTACAACTGCCGATAGACAAGCTCCATGTTCACTGGTACCAACTTTAGTTAATGCGCCCCTGTTCTGCGTGTGTTGGTGGTAGTTGTGGAATCCGGTTGCACGCATTCAAGATTCGAAATTTGGGAGTAGCGGGTCTAGGCTATTTCGCAGAACTTTATGCGTGCCAAGCTTGTGCCCGTGTTTACACGTGTGCTGTGTTCATTAGAGCACTTATGACACTCACTTTGTTAGATTTCTTCGTGGTTCCGGTTCTTCATATCGTTAACTTTTTTATTCGGATGTGCGTTGAAACGCATTCAGTACTTTGTGTGGGAGGTTAACAGTTCCTGAGGTGGGTAGAGGGTTAACATTGCGTAACCAGGTTATGTACAGCACTCTCGCACTGTTGTACCCAGGGAATCGCCAGAATGTAGTTGATTAGCACTAGCAAACTACAGCATCCTTATTGTGTAGGAGTAATTTATGCAAATTCTCTTGGAAGTTTAGTAGTTGTAGCAGTGTTTCGAGCCATTGAGGGTTTATATACGCCACGAGTTACTTTTTCGCTTCCAACAAATTCTAGGCGAAAAGTGCCAGTTGGTCCACCGCTCTGTAGGGATATATCCAAGCTTTTCTCAAGTTCACGCTAAATGCACTTTTTTCGGTTTAACTGTCAGTTAAAAGTTCATACTACTTGTGAATTCCCCACTCCCTCTGCGCTTTACTTGGTTCCAATGCGTTGTATTCACAAGGACCCTGCAGGCGTTGTAATTCAACAAACGAGAATGTACACAATTTTGCATATATTCGAACTTCTAGCCTGCAGGCGCTTTTTTTCCTTGGGTGCGCTTCCACTGAGACAAGGAATGTCTTTATGTGAACTTCAACAAGGGGTCTTGCCCGTGGAAATAGCTTCTATGTAGCTTCGATAGTTGTCAGGACTGAGATTATTTTACAGGTCTCGAAATCGAACTTCGATCTGAGAGGCATATGTGTAGGTGCTTGTTAGGAGAATAGTCGGCGGAGTTGTTCACTTCAAATGAGCTCAATTTTGTAATCTAATGGCCCGAAGGGTTGAATATAGTCTGTGGCAAATCTTATTTCTAGGTAATTATTATGAACACAACAGATACATTGCTCAACTACTAATTAGATGCATTTTCGTATCGATGTCGGAATTCTTTAGTGCTTTTTAAATAAAAAGGAAACTATAACTCATGCAGAGATTATCAATAGTTGTACTACTGTTGATGGTCTATGCTCGAGTCAAGTGATTAATCGGATGTCTGGCTTTGTGCCAACTCTTGGTATATGTTGGCTGTTAACTTATTTCATGCTATGCCCGTAAATTGTAGGCGCTGGTTTGAAGTCGGATCAGCCTCGCAGCAACACTATAACCTATGAGCCCTCCAACGCGTTGGCTCTGCCTCCCGCTCCTGCTGCCCAACAGCCCCCAACCTCTAGCGCCAACTCCTCTCTCTCTCTGGAGAACGTGGACGCGGCAACCGCGAACCTGCTCAACTTCATGCAGTGGGTTTCCAGTGCCAATGCCACATTAGCTGCTGCCGCCACTGGCGTCTTGCCTCCTCCTCCAGAGCCTCTTTCCTCAGAACCCCCGACAAACACCTCGGCTGCCACTGCGATCAATGAAGATGCCTCCGCTGTTGCCATGGACGCGGCAGAAACTGCAGCCCTCCTCGACCCCGTTGCGGCATCAGGGGGAGCTCCTGTGCCGGTGCTCTACCCCACTAATGGTGCCGGCGGCAGCAGTAACAACGGTCAGGCGTCTGCCTCCTACTCTGCAGGCAGTAGTGGTGGCGGCGGATATAGTGGCAGAGCCTCGCAGCAACAACACCAACTGTCGACGTTGTCCTCATCTTCCTCCACGTCCATGGGAGGCGGAGCTGGTGGTTGGGGGGTCGGTGGCGCTGGTGGTGGGCAGCCGCCACCGAATGCACCCCCCGGTGGAAGCATGCAAGTGCGCTCCTACTTTCTTAAACCGGCGTTCTCCTTCACAAGAATGGCATATGTGTAGTTTCCTGGGATAAAGGTGGAAAGGCAGCCCAATTTTTGGGCTTACGAATTGCTGTTTGCAAGGGTTTGGTTTACCTTTATTGTGGTGCATTGACAGATTTACATTGCCTTAATCAAGCTCTATTGTCTGGTCGTTAATTACCCTTGTTTTTAATCAAGGTGTTTGCATTCGTATGTATTTTAAACTAGAAAAATGTTCGATGGATATGGTAGGATTAGAGCCACAAAACTGCTACGCCCTATAGTTTAGGCGCATGGACGCTAGCAGTCGAGCGTACATGCTCGCTCGGTTGGTCAGTTCGTATCGAGTAACCGAGAGCCACGCCTTTGTGGCCGATAAATCCTATGTGACCACAGCGGCCTTGTATGTGCTGAATACTCCTTGTATTCATTAAGGCAAAAATATCCCAGCAAGGTGCTTATAAATGAAACAATTGTTTATCGCTCCGCTGCGTCACTCTGGCTAGGCAGTTTTTGTAACAGGTCAAAGTGCTATTACAACAGACGAATGCCCTTCCACAGCAGTTCAATGCCAACTGAAATGGTTTGTAACACTGCGTATTCACCTATTTAGTTGCCGTCCTGATTTTTGCCATTGTTCCTATGAGCAAAAAGGGCTCAAGCAGATTTTCATTAAGGCAGGGTAGGCCATATTCCTCCACAGTTTAAGGGGATGCTGTAGACAGAGGGCTGCTCGGATTAGCGTTTTTTTACTATCTTATCAAGTGTCCAGCTTATTGCGACTCTGAGGTCGAGGTCTTTAACTGAGTGTACGTTTTCGAGAGTAAAATGCGCTTTAATAGAGCCATGGTGAGATTTGTAAGCATCCCCTATTTACCGAAAAGTTTCCTTGTGGTAGAGAGGGCTAGACTGATAGGTAATCCAAACGGCCCCATTGTTTCGCTTGATCGCTCAATCGTATAAACTGTTTCCTCCCCCTCTCGCGATCGGTAATTAATGGCACGTCTTCGTGGTGGTTCCGATGTCGCCAATCGCGCTAGTGTTATTTTGATTCCATTGTGACTCATAATTCTTTATTCGGGCCTCGTTAAACGGGGAGATTGAGAATCGGGTACAATTGGCCTTCGTATGTGTGCTCCAGTGTATTTTCGCTCTTACAGTTACTGCCCCCTGTTCCGGTGATTTACACGGCCCTTTTGCATTATTTAGGGGCGGTTTGTGTGTCAGGATTTATTGTGATTTTTAGTTTCATTGACGTTAAGTTCCTCTTCGTTTTTGCCATTTTGCGTCATCGTAGTTAGTGTAGTCAAGGCCACTTCCCCACCCCGTTTGACCGCAGGCTCATACGGTTTCCCATGTGTCTCCGTCAAGTAAATCCTGGGCTATTCGAATTCAACCTAGCCCATTTGTTGCTCCGGTACCTACCCTCACTTTAATCAGCATATTCACACTTTTTGATGCTAGGGTGTTCACGCATTCTAATCATATAGCGGCGTTACAAATACAGACCAGCATTTTCTTTTCTAAAGAAAACGCATTCCTTTCCCAAGACGAGGGCCCCTTTCGGCATTAGTGGCTCACACGCGTGCATCAAGGCCACTTGACTTACGCTCTCTCACACCAATTGAAAGGCACATATGAGAAAGTACTTATTGTATCGCCGATGCGGCGTTCGGTTTTCCATCTCCCTTTTTAAGGGGGTCAGCAAATATGCGTGTGTGCTTGTGTGTGTGTGTGGAAAAAATTGGTAGGTTGCTCTTAGGGTTGTGTTTTCGTATACATGGTGCAGAAGCTGCAGTAGCATACTCCGGGCGTCTCGTGTGGTGCAAAAAACGACAAGCACTTTCGTGTTCACTTTACCTGTGGCAAAAAAATGGCAGTTGGTAGACGCTTCCGTGTAGCAGAAACTAAGCAGGGTGAGCAGTGGTAGCAGTTTTAGCTCCAGTCGTACTTCTTGACAGGTTCCCTTTAGTCAGGCGTGAGCACCATACATACGTCATTGCAATTGGGGCAATAAAATAAAGTAGAGAAGGAACTTGGACTGAGATTTTGACTTAGGGATTCCGCGCTGAACGGAAAAATGTGGACAATTGGAGGAAGGTCCTCTATTATAAGCTTGAACGTTGGCAGTGCTTACTTTCCTTTCCAAACCTGGATTCTGTGCTCGAGATCATGTTCTAGACACACGCATGGGCTTACAACTGCGTAAAAATCGCGGAAGTTATGAAAGCTGGTGAGGGGTCGCTTTAAACACCCACTGTCCTTCTTCCCTCCCTTGTAGCGTGTTGGAAAATTTCCAAATTTACATTGTGTAGGAGTTAGCTTGGAGCCCCTTCCTTTTATCAAATTCTCGTCTTTCCCGTTAAGAAAGAATAAGAATTTCGCCGTGGGCTGGAGAACTCATCCCCCTTTCATCAATGAGTCTACCTCTGTATATGGTTGCAAAGTGTTGGCGTGTGGTATTCGTTCTTAATGCGATTAGCCCATACCTGAACTCGTTTTTCCCTCAGTTTAAGGAATCAATGCTTCCCCAACTTTGTTTAAAGGCCCCTTCGTGTATGACTTGGTCAAGTTTGCTGTCTTGACTGTGAATTATTCTTACGTCTTTGTAAGTTAGTGTCGGTAAAGGGCTTCTCAAGTGTCACGTTATTGTCGGTCGAGTTTAGAGGCAAGAGTTGATTAATTAAACCTCGGTTTATTTCACAAACAGCCTCATTATTCGTGTGTGCTCTAATGTGGCTACTCACGAGGTCGTTTAAACGTTCACCACATAACCATAATTAAGTTTCAATATTTTGGGTCCGTTTTCATTGTGAGACGGTCTTGGGAGCCGGTAAATTGTAAATTGATGCGTCGCTCTCTCTCACTCGTTGACGTTGAACAACCGTCTGGCTTGGTGAGGAAAAGATAAGCTGAGTCGGTCCAGAATGTGGGTCACCAGATGGCCTTCACATGATACTACTCTCGTAGGAGTGTAGTTGCCCTGCAGAACCTTCAAACTGGCAAGGTACCGTTTCCTATCGGCAATTCTAATTGTAAAGCAGTAATGCAAATTCGCTCTATCCTTTCTATGGCAGATATACTTAATTCCAACTCACTATTTTTTCGAAGAATCTTCTCGTAACTAAGTTACAAGCTTTTTATATTGGAAGGAGCTTTTCGTTACCTCGGAGGCTATTGTATTAATGTCAGTTGTTCTTTTTAATGTTATTCTTGACGATGTACTTCTGTGGTGTTAAAGGGGGTATTGTCAGAAAGCTGAGCTATTTGTTTCGTCGGCATGACTCGAAATATTGTTGTTGTTCTGAGTTTAAGTTGTCTCAGGTCAATTTGGCTGGTATTTCATCCATGGTGGCTGCTTTTACCTAGAGCTATGCTACTGTTATATTTTAGCGTTGCCTAAGGGCACGATTTGGAAACTTGTTCATCATCGATCCATGTCTCATCTTGGAAGTAAACGGTATTGTGCGAGAATCTGGTCTCTTCAATGCATCAAGGAATCGCTGCATTGCCACGAAGACTGTTTGCTTGGTTTCCATCAAACCCTGGGGGAAGACGGTTTCAGAAGAGGATGTAGAATGTGAAAACCATTCTTGAAAGGTACATAGGTGCAATCTGGATTGCATATTCAGCCAGTCGCCTTAGTAATAATGGAAGCTCCTAGCGTAATTTCTGCCACTCAAGTGAAAAGGTGCCTGTTACTATCTACCCGAGTTCTAATTGCAGGTATTTTTACCCTTTACCCCTCCCAACAGCCCTCACAATTGACTAACCAGCGTCCCCCGGAGTACTGGTGCAATATCGCGTACTTTGAACTAGACCAGCAGGTCGGCGAACACTTCAAGGTTCCGAGCCACTACACGCGCGTCATCGTGGACGGCTACACCGACCCCTCCAGTCGCAATCGTTTCTGTCTCGGTCAACTGTCCAATGTCCACAGGTGAGCTCTTGCTTTCATTCAACCTAGCAGCAAATTTGTTTAAGAGCGATGGTGTGTTTACTTGACCTCGTGATGGAATTTGTAGGGCCTTAAAGTGAGCAGGGAAGGGTACCCGCCCTTGCTTCACCTTACAACCTTTCCCATACTCAGCAAATAGCTCCTACCCCCGCAGGAAAAAGCTGGTCGGCATTCTTGTGCAATGTAAAGAAAATGAGTATCAAATCCTTGTGACGCTCAGTGGTTGCTACTTTGTTACTGGGTGGTTATAGTGTAGGAAGTGTCTCCGTGTGATCAAGAGCAACTACTGGCCTATGAATCTATATTGAGTATTTGGAAACCCTTGCGTCGCTTGCTCTCAGTTTCGACTGTCCTGGAAGTACGGTAGATTTGCTCATCGCAAAGGGGCTGATACAAGGCTGTGGTTCGACCGTTATTAGTTGTATTATGGGCTTTGCCGAACCCGACCAAAAGAAAGGTAGGCTGGTGATTCAATACCTACGCTGGGAAAACTATCATGCTCGAGAGCTATGGATTAATGTCGTGTTGGCACTTGAGACGCAATCACTCGATAGTTCTCTCGTAGGGTGACTAATTGTACGTCGCACTTTGGTAGGTGATAGCTTGCAAATGGGCGAGAGTGCATCAAATGCCCGATGATTTACTTTTCGGTAGTAAGTCAGGGTGTGGCTTCAGTGGTTATCGGGACTTCCTGTGAAAGAAGCAAAGGCTTCTCGTGTGAAGTTAGACAGGTCTGGAGCGAGAAGGTGTAGTGTTTCTCAGCAGCTGCCCTCATCTAACAGTTTTAACCATTATCCGTTGTGGAAAATGTTGCTTGGTAGCTGATCTAACAATTTCTTGTTTGATCTAATTGGGTACTTCTAATTGGCCGATTGTTTCGTTCATCACGTTCATACTTCCTCAAATTAACTAATCGGGTTCAACAATGTCACTGTGTGTACCTTCTGCTCCTTTCCCTTCTACCCCCTACTGCTCCTTGCAGTCAATTCATTTAACTAGCTCCCTTGGTTTCGTTGGATGTCATAAGTCTCGTGTTTTGCTATATGAGAAGCATCTTTGACAGTAGTTTCTGTTGCACCTTGTTTTTATGTCATCAGGGCTTTGGGCTTTTTCCATTAATGTGTCTGAGTAATTTATTGGGAAAAAGACACTGCTTGTTTGTGCGACAGCTAGCTTAGGGGGGATCAGCATCCTCACAAAAAACTTGATCGGGGCAAAAGAACTCACCTTTGGGCTCTCTGTGATAGTAAAAAGTAGTACTTGGTTTCGGATTCTTAGGAAATCCTTAGTTTGGATCCATCTCGTGGGAATTTAAGAATCCGTCTATCCTAGTTGAGCATGGATGGATGAATGGTCTAATAGCTAACAGCCATTTATCGGTCGAGAAACGACCATACTCAAATTAGCGCACTTCGCCTCCACGGCCATGGTACTTATTCTTCTAAGCGGACACTATCGAGATTATCTACTGCTGCGCCGGTTCAGGTGACATGGAGGCTGAGTGCATCTAATAACTTCAAGTCGGCGCCTTAGCACGATTTTTCGTCACTGCGCTATCTCGACGCTTTTTGCTTAGATTTCAAACGACGCCAAGGTATGCGACTTTCATAAGGAACATGAAAGCATAGGAGCTTTAATTTGGGCCAATGTGGGTGGGTGAGTGGTGGTGGTTGCCCTGAATAAACTCTGAGTAAAATAGACTTAGGACTACTTCCTGAAGTGAATTAAGTAATGAAATTTCTTTGTTCACCGAATGATGAAAAGAAACTCACCTACTGTGTTATTGTGTCGTGTGTGCGTTCGTGTTTGGCCATGGCCGTGAATGTTTTGTGTTGTTGCTGCTGGTGCCATTCTGCATTGACACTGAAGGAGGTATGAAACCGTGGTACTCCTGCCTCGCGCTCTTTGCCATTGCAAATGCTGTAGTATTTCTCTGGGCTGTGACTGTTATTATCGTTTGAGTTATCGTTACTCCATAAATTGTCGCCTTGCTGGTTCATTTCCGAAGGTACATAGGAATGCGCACGTCAGACAGGCAGAAGCGCTACATTGAGGTCTCGTCTGTGCAGAATGTACAAAAACACGTGGCTGCTGTGATGAGCCGGTCGTTTACTTTGTATCAGTCTGTTTCTCGTACATGTGTAACATTTGTCTACTTTTCAGTTTGTCTATCTGTCTGTCCGAGTCGAGCTGCAAACTTATCAAGCTCTACCGTTTTACACCTGCCAGTCCCCACCTCCTTGCCTTTCGTATTCCTTGGTAAGAAAAAGGGAGGGCGGGATATGCTTTTCGTTAATCGATTTAAATCTTGTCAGTTTGGCATCGGATCTGTGAGTGATTTCTAACTGTTATTCAGTGCGTCAAGCGTATGGGCTATTTGCAAACGTCACTGTTGTGGTTCTCCTGATCTATTCTCTTTCCCTTGCATAAACCCGCATATATCCATTAGGACCGCTTGATCAACGTACAATGTACCTGTGTACCATTAATAATTAAACGTTCCATGGGAACCTATTTCCCTCTTATCGATTTAACGTGAGCTTCTAGTCAAGGTTTATTGACTACCTATGCCTATCATGTTATGCTGTAGCTGTCGCCATTTCAACCCCTTTTTACATCCCATTGTTTTGGTCCTGATTAATCTCCTACATCAGCTCTCATTTTAGTGCTTCTGGAGTTGCGAGCATTGCCTACTTTCACTAGGGGTAAGTGGTGCGCAAGGGTGAATTTACTGACCGAATGAGATCACGCTCTACTTTATAATACAGAGCGCATTCGCCTGCCGATTGTTGTGGACTTAGACCATGAAAACTAGCCCTTCCTAAGTCCCCAACACCTCTGCAAAATGGATTTATAGATATTCTGGGTGTTGTTAGCACATTTAAGGCCACTGTTTAATAGTCTTTTCCTTTCTTGCATTGTGGGACAGGGCTAAACTCACTCCTCACAGTTCTTGGTCTTATCCTTTGGGTGTTCCTCAAGTACTGATTGAATGTTGGAACGTAATATTCGAAGTCGCATCATTTTCGTGAAATGCTTGGTGGTATAAGGCAGATGTAAAAGTGGTTACTTATTTTTGCAATCTCAAAACATGCTATTTAAGGCTTCAATACGACCTTGGGATTTGCTACTCTATGTCACGTCAACTTTTCCACTTTCTATATGCCCCCTTCATTCAGTGTTCCTGCTCTCATTGAATAGTATTTTCCTATCTCCTGTAAATCATTAAAAGTACATCAAAGTACACCTCAGTGTTACGAGTGTGGTGGCAGGTTTGGCTCGGTTTGCGCTGCGACAAAACCTGAAACTGGTGTTCCTGGAGTCAATGGTCCATGTGTTTCAGCTCCAGCAAAATCGCTTTATCTGGTCACCCAGGTGGGGAAATCCGATGTGTTTTAGGTGGGGAAGCCGAGGCATAGACAAATATACAACTGAATGCAAAGCCTAGAATTCTCTCTAATAATGTATTTGGAGCGAATTTTCCTGAATGGCAGTAAAGTGGTTTTGTTGACATCCAAAGCAGTGTAAGGGGTGGAACGTTTCACCGTCAAACCTGTATTGACTTGGCAGGTCAGAGCAATCGGAGAAGTCGCGGCTGTACATTGGGAAGGGCGTGGAGCTGGACATTGTGGGTGAGGGCGACGTGTGGATCCGCTGTCTCTCCGAGTTCTCCATCTTTGTACAGAGCTACTACCTGGATCGCGAGGCCGGTCGGGCCCCTGGCGACGCTGTCCACAAAATCTACCCCGGCGCCTACATCAAGGTGGGCTCACTTAGTCTTCCTTTACAGCTCAAGGACTTGAAGGCCTATGATGATCCAGGCAGTGTGATTACGACACTCCCTAGCTCGCTGTCACACCCAAGTGGTTAGTTATTTCCAGCCCTTGGAACACGAAAGTCTAAGAGTCTGTGAAGCAGGGGTTAGGGTAAATCAGTGGCGATTTTCGTACCTATAGATTGGTAGAAAAAGTGCGAACGCAGACGTTGATGTCTCGTTTCATCCGGTCCCACTTTCCCGCACAACGCAAGGCATGATGAGGATATCAATATTCTGTCTCTTATGAAAAAAGGCATGGAGAACTCTTTTACCGTGTATAAAGCTGAGGTTAAGTAAATTGAAGGCGAAGTTTTTTATAACCCATGACTCAATAAGTTCAACCTTTTTTCCAAGATAAATTTACTGGTGCCCTTGTTATTGCCTATTTTCATTTCTTAAACTTGTAGACTGGTAAAGCTCAAAGAAGGTTCGATTTCATCAAGGGTCAAACGTGTAGTTCTTGTTTCCCTTTGTTAAAGAGCCAATTCGCCCATCTCGGACCTATCAATGTCATGGATTCATCTCGACCAGTCTACCTTGGTTTGCCAAAGGCAACATTCAATCCTAGACCTCGTGCGTGGTCAGATTTTCTAAACGTCAAGGGCTCGACAAAGAATTTATGAGGACCCTACGGTTTAACTCATTTAAAGGGAGTAATTGTAAACTAACTCGTATTTCTTGGTTGTTACGTTAAAAGCCGAACGCGTGACAATTCCAACTCCACCGTAAAATCGATGGTCGTTTCCTTTGGCCAAGCTGCTCTGGTAATGTCCCAAGGTCCCTATCACTGTAGGTTGGTCTGGTTAGGCCAACACATGACACGCGGTTATTAAAAAGTAGCTTAAGCCAGCCTGTTTCGCCAGTGAATGATAGTGACTCGTTTAGGGGATGGGTTGATTTGATCATCAAATTTGTTTCTACTTGTTTTGCGAAACAACCGTCAGCCTCTTCGCTCTCCCTTTCCCATGCAACTGTGGTTAACAGCCCCTCCGAGCGTTTTATTGTGCATGCTATCGTTTGCTTTTTTCCACCATTAATCGAGGCTTCCAACTGCACGTGGATTTTGATCGTGGAATGCCAAATTTAGGCATCTTGCGTAGTCGAAGTCAATTTACTGGGTACTTCCTCGGCCGAATCGCTCCAAAAGATTCCGCTACTTGTGCTACTTAATTGACTTCTTCCTCCACATAGGCTCGAACTACGTTTTATGGGTCCTCGGTACCGAGGTGTCTTACGCATTTGGGTCGGGATTGCAGGCTCGTTAAAAAGGCTTTAAATCCAACCTAATTCCGTTGCGCATCATATGTACAAATGCACTCTCGATTGGCACCAGCTGATTCATTCTCATGCTCACTTACGGGAGGAGAGTTTGTTCTGTGCCATCGATCCATTTGCACTCCCACTCTTATTGATACCTGGAGAACAGTCAAGCCGTTTAGTTGTGCTTAACGTCGAACTATATTGAAGCCCCGATTCGTAATATAGTCATTTCCTAAGGCACAAATCAGTATTTTCATCGTTTTAAAGATGCGTCCATGGGATAGATGCCTTACCCTCCTCAATTGGCGTTGTGCTTATCTCATGCATTGGCTATATCTGCTAAGGGGTTGATGAGGGACTTCGACCTCGCTTAGGAATCGGTCAATAGCCTCTTAAGCCTATCGTTCAAATGCGTTGCCTCCTATAATGATACATTTGGTAGCGTGCTTCGTGGGTGGAATGGGGCTGAGAAAATTGACCAAACTTTTGAGCTTCGGCGTAAATTTTGCTTGAAATGAAGTCTTCCCCAGATGATAGGCATTAGGAGTAGGTATTTGTGCACCCAGCCAAAGGACGTGGTTGGACGCAATGCAACTTGTTAAACGCATCGGGTTCCAGTTACTTGTTAGGGAAGGCTCGCCAATTTTGCGTTGGCATTCGTCAAACATCAGTAGTAAGTCTTTATACAGGAAATGCGTACTAGCTCCTCCCTGGCCGCAGGTAAAGAGGGTGAGAACGTAAACCAATTCAAGCGTAGCCGGTTGTGTAAAGCACCTTGCTTGCCTCGTTAGGTGTTCGACATCCGCCAGTGTCACGAGCAGATGCGTCACTTAGCGCAGATGGCGCAGGCGGCGGTGATGCGGCAGGCCGCAGCCGTGGCCGGCTCCCTGCCGGCAGCTGCAGTCGGCGCCGCGTCGGAGCACGCCGCAGGTAGCAGCGACGCCTCCGCCGCTGCGGGCGTGGGCGTCGATGACTTCCGCCGGCTATGCAACCTCCGTCTGAGCTTCGTCAAGGGCTGGGGACCCGACTACCCTCGACACGACATCAAAGAGACGCCTTGCTGGATTGAAATCCAGCTTCACAGGTAGGCTTGACGTCCCCTCATCAGTACGAGTGGGCTTACGCGCACCGGGACAGGAGGCAGTCAGATCATCAGGTTTCACTTACCACCTTAAGGGCACTGAAGAACGCATTTCTTAAAGAGGGCCGACAAAAAGTGGCGCTGTTAAAATGAAATATTAAGTGGCCTCATATAAAAAAAGGCTTTGCGGGTATGAGAGGTCACTAGGCCATTGCTTCACCTTATGATGCGTCTTAGGTTGGTCGGACACGTTAGTGAACGTTCCCTTCTGCGAGATTCCGGGCCCTAACTTGCTCATTTAGGGAAGTTTATTCTACATGAAGGCAGCGTGGGAAATCCCTCAAAGCAGAAATAGAAGCCCTGGCCCTAAGAAAGAATTAGGGCTTGAAGATTTAAGTGGCTTGCTTAATGTGCCTTGCCGAACAGCGGCAGTGCCTTACCCTCCTCCCATCCTTGGCTTAAATCTGGAATAGCAGGAGTGTTGCCAAGGTCTTAGTTCTACTTGCGACCGCGTCACCAGTTTTATCTGAGGGCCGGATCAATGATGCCGAGGACCAGCTTCGGAGGTATCCTTCATTTGTCCTTAGTGTACCTCTAATCTCTAGGTATTTAATATTTGTAGTCATAACTGATGGGAATGTGTTGAAATAATTTATCATTATTAAAATCATGTGGCGAAACTTAAGCCACGAAGCGATCGTCATTGGGTCGAGATTGTAATATCATTAAATGCTGCTCTGGAAGACAGCCCCTGATTTGACGCATTTCTCAATGCTTTTGAATGCTAAAGTCCCAAGTTAAAGATGCCATTTTAGAAGTAAGGATTGGAGAAAACTCCCTACCATGAGGCTCGGGGATTGTTTCCCATTCACCAACTCAATGATGGCGTAAATTACATATCAAGTGACATTTGCTGTCTTTTTCATATCCTTCACAGACCGCTCCAATTACTTGATGAGGTGCTTCAGGCTATGCCGCTGAACGATCTGAAACCGACACGGCACTTCTTCTACTACCAAAACCAGATGCAGCCGCCGCCTCCGCCACCGACTGCACCACTTGTTCCCCCGGGGCCCTCGCAGACAGCGTCGTCTTCACAGTCCCACCCTCTTGCCCACCTCCACCCCCACCAGCCGTCGCCGTCGTCGTCGCAGTCACAGCAGCAGCAGCAGCAGCAGCAGCAGCAGCAGCCACACATGACCAAGCGCTAACCCCCTTCCCGAATCGGAACTCTCCTTCTGTCACGCCCCAATTACTCTCACGAACAACTCTACTAACAGCAGCAAAAGTGCCACTAAGGCTCTTCCCACCTTCCGGAACTGTCTGGTTGTATTTATAAGTAAGCTGGTTTTCGCTATATCCATCACCCGTCTAACTAATCTCACCTACTCCCTACGTGTATGCCTATAATTACACTTGTTATTACCCTTATTGTTAGTAATGTTGCCACTATTGTTCTAATGCTAAAGGGGTTATTTTGTGTGGATGTGTAAATCAGACCGTTGGGAGTCCATAAGTTTATCTCGCTTGCTTACCTCCCCCTCTTCCGATGTTGGTGGCGTAAACACAAATGTCTGGATACTCAAACTGCGTCACTGCCCTATTTCTCTCTGCATTTGTAGAATAAAGATATTATTCTACAACGAGCTTGTTTAGTCCAGTTTCGAGGCCGTGCATTAATCAGTTTTTAATTTGAGAGAAAATCCTCATTTACCGGATCAGCATAGTAGTTAAAACGAGCTTGGGTTTGCAGACCGGCTGTAACAAGTCAAACGCACAGGTTGACGGCCAATTCACATGTTCTCTTGAGCAGTTTTATATCCAGCGCTGGTTTATGGAGAGGGTGCGTTAAGAATTGGTTAAACCGTGATTAATTTTGCACACCAATCATCTAGATACCCCTTCACATCGTACCGGGGTGAGAAAACGTTGACCATTTGTCAATATACTATCATCAAAGTGATCCTCACCTGCCTTCACTTAAGCCCCCCCCCTGCCCCTAATCGAAAATTGGGAAAAAAATCATAACTCGTTCAATCAAGTCCCTTACCTGGACCGGTTCCCTCTGCCCATATGCGACAGCAGTGTTAAAATTTGGACTCAGGATTGGGAGAAATACACGAGCACCGATAGGAGTGGAATTGGGCAAACTTTTTGTCATATTCGTTAGCTCACGAGGAAGGGTACACCAGCACCCGCCGAGATAGGGTGAAGGTAGGAAGCTGAGTTCTAATTAATCAGTCATCTGCTTAACTCAATTTTGCGAAAACGATATCTCGGTTCCCCAAACTTATGAGCGTGGAACGGTTTTACGCGGACCGCCAACCTGTCCCTTCCACTTTCCCTCTCGCAGCCCCGGGCGATGTCCTACACTTCTCATTGTTCTCATGGGGACACGCGAAAAACCTCCAGCACCCACATAGAAACCCAGAAATAGTGAGTATTAATACTTCTTCCCTGTACGGACCCGGGGGAGGCGTTCGTTTATTCTTCATTAAAATCCCTATCTAACGCCTAACATATTCATATTCTATACCATCCACAAATCCCATCCCTCGTAAGATCGACTGCAGAGAAATAATTTTGATACACCAAAGACATGACAAAGATGATAGGGGAAACACCGTTCCTTATTCATAAAGGCGACACTGTACGAGAATACGGATGTCAGAACAAATCCAAACACTCGCACGTTCTTTTCATGCTTCATGTATTGTCTTGCGGTACTAAATACAAAAGTTAATTTTAATCAAGTGACATTCTTCTCGAGATAAAATGGGTAGACATGTTGTTTCCATGATTCGATATTTATATAATCATGTCAGTTCCGTTATTATTAAGGGTTCCTTTAGTGTCAAGGACTCCTTTCAGCCTTTTCGGTTAAGAAATTTTATTCGGTCGCAATTACGTACGCCCCAGATTTATGGTCCATCCGACTTTTGCGCCCGTGAAACTACTTAACCTAAAATGTAGTTATAAATGTATAAGAGTAAGATCACTTCTTAAAAATAAATTCGATTGAGTAATTGGACCGGATTATCGTCACAGCACACTTCGAACTAAGTGAAAGCAGAAATACAGCCAAAGTCAAAACGAATGTGAGGGCGTATAGCACGGCTAAAATGTGCGAATTTCTAAACAAGCAGTCACAGAGGAATTTCCTTTACTACACAAACACTTAAATAAAATGATATTATTTCCTAGACTTTGGATGTTGCATCAATGTCGTTAGCAATAAAATGCTTCAGGAAAAGTAGGTATTAGATCAAGTCGATCAATTAAATCGGCCACATTTAAATTATAATAGCTTTCCTAACAATGATATACGGGAATCCACTAATACGGATTCAGAGAAAATTCATAGACTATTATTTTAGCTAAAGAAAAATATTAGGATCAGCCACGAAGCCAATTTAGCATGACTTAATAAAGTGCTCAGTAGCGGGAATATTTATTCACAGGAATATGCCATAAATTAAGAAGGTGACTAAAAGATTCATCCCAAAAATATCTGAAATATAGTTTTGGTTTTAGCTTGATTTTAATGCTTTTGCACGTGCCACCATGCATTTATGATTGGTGACGAAGATTCATTAACTAGTTTACTAGTTGATATTAAAATTTATTTTTTAAGCTTTAAGACTCTTAAATGCAAAAATTTGCAATACTCTATATTTCCTAGACCGAAGGCCATATTTCTTTGCTCCGGCCACTTACATCACTTTAGTTTCACTTTTCTGTGGGCGCGTTTATAAGTGTTGATTGCTTCCGTTCTTGTTCCAATAATTGGAATAAGTTATTTCGTGCCGCTTTCCTGTACATTATTCCCAAAAGCAGCCATTCCTCTTATTTATCTTAATTTTGTGAGTTGAAAAATACGGAATTTTGTTAAAATACAGTTATACAAAATTAATTAGGCTACATTTCTATTGTTATTACATTCACGATTTGTAAAGACTTGCCACCTTAAAATGACTTGAATTTGTAAATACATTGCTGATAAAAATGGATTTATTTATTTTTTAAGTGCAGCCTAGTACAAACCTCAACTTTAGTGATTTTGCCTCGTTCAGAATCGACAACGTCTCCGCTTCTAACTTCTATATTCATTCAGATTTGGACAGAGTTCCTCTGGGGACGTGGTAATTTCTAATAAATTTATCATGGCTTCCCAGCTTAACAAGCTAACATTTAATTAATGTGTATCATCCTAGGCACATTCGTCCGAATGAATCCGGAAATGTTCAGAAAGTGGGCTACGTAAACGTCGTGTATTCAGTATCTTCTAATGAAAGGACTCCAATTTTCATTTTCTTTCATGGAATGGGATTTAATCGTGGACATCCTCACAGGGTTAATATTTACAAACTCCTGAATCGTCTTGGATATCATGTTATGACCATCGATTACCGAGGTTTGCTCATCTCAGTAACTAGGTGTAAAACAAGCTTTCACAAACGTTTCCTCATTCTTGCAAAATCTGTATTCTCCAGCTCCATACTAATCCCATGCTTTAAGAGTTGCTTCAGTCTGATAAGCATCTGAAGAACATTCTAAACAAATAAATAATAAATTTCTTCTAGCTTTTATGATCAATCCTATCTAACTGATTAAAATAGAGTCTGATTTAAAGTGCTGACTTGAATTCCAATATGTGTTATTCAAATTTCGAATGGAAATCTACCTTTGTGCACTCTCTTGTGAATCAGTGGGCGTGTTTCCGGGTTGAGCTTAGCGTTGGTTTAACGTGATTGGAAAGTTTATTATTGAGCCAGAGGTAGTGCATACTCTGTATCTTAGGAAGGTGGCATGCTATATCTTAATACCATATTTCGTTGTGAGCTACAAATCTTAAGTTAGTGTTCTCTTGTAGGGTTCGGAAATTCAGGAGGATCACCACAAGGTGAGGCAGACGTAGTTGCTGACGCGATATCTCTTATTCGCAATGCTCGACGTGTGGCTCCCAAGGCCTCAATTTTCATCTGGGGCAGTTCTCTCGGCACTGGGTGAGTTACCCCAGCTGTTCCTACATTCTCAATCATTACCATGTTAAATGGGATAAAACTTATTTTCTGTAACCTACATAAACGAAGAGGCACTGTGCATCTGTAAAAAGAATTGATAGACACCAAACGAGGTTAATATTACAATCCAGGGACTGATAAATGGTATAATTCAGCAGGTTGTGTACAAAAGAAACATTAGGGAAGCGTTTAGTTTGGTAATTTTTTACGGTCACATTCGCACGAAAGTAAACCATAAAACCTACTAAGCGATTGGAACAAATTAATCATGTGTGTGCCTCATCGTCCATTAGTGACTTCTGATCTATGATTTCGGATTCTCTGCACATTGCAAATACCTATGGCTCTAGATACCGACATCTTCGCCTCATCTGTAGCGCGTTTATCAACTTGATTTACGCCATCCAATAGGAACGACCCACGCATGTCTATCAACGCAATTACGGCTACCCAATTAGAACAAGCCAAGGATCCGCTCTACCAATCAACGACGAGTCAGCCTTAACCGAAACAAGTCAACTATAAATAAGGCAACGACCGGCGTGCTAACACACACAACACACGGCACACGGCACGACGTAACACGTACACTTCCTTGGTGCGGCGTGGCTGATACGAGATCGACGTGCAACTGTCCCATTCAATCCAACCAACTCCCGTTCTGTGTACACCGACACGTGCAAATACAAACCTTCGTACACAACCTGCTAACGCGGTTCTTTCTCTCTTGTTTCGGAGATTATTGTAGTAGGCACTAACCACTACACATCTTTACCATTTTAAATAGTAAATGTAGCAGAGAAATTGAGCAACAATCTTTCAAAGAATCAGGCCTGCGAAAAGATTGTATTCGAATAACACTTTTCTAACAAACAGCAAATGCTGAAACACTTGTTTTTTAATTATCAAATCATAGGACCGGTCTAGGACCCATTTCAGCTTCGATTGACGTAAAATAAGCACGTATATCGGAGGGATTGGAAGACTTCTCGTGTGTTTGGATGAAACTGAATATTAAAACAGAACCCTAAGATGTGGTGTGTTTCAAAATTCAAAGAATTTGTATAGCTTAGTTTCGAAACGGCCCCATACCATTTTATCGTAGTTATAGGAACATGAATAAACAACGACAGAAGTCGTCGAGATTTTACTCGTAACTTACAATTAAGACGAGTCTAACCAACAGGTTACAAAATACGTGGACTAAAGTCAACACAGAGTGGGAAACACTTAGTTTGATTACAAACTTGAATCTAGTCGGTAAAACCCAAGGCTATCTTTGAGTTAATGGTATACCCATGTAGACATAATGTTAGAGGGATACAGCCACATGGGTCACGAGCCACTCTCTAACCTATTGCAAATAAATGGACGGAATCACTAGGCAAATAAATATTAAAATAGTTTTACAACTGCAGTTGGTAGCACCGGCTCAAAGTGGGTGGGAATAAAATCCTGCCCGCCTACTTCTTCGGCTCTGCACGGGGATGCTATTAATAGCCGCCTATTGGAGACAACGGCTTATACGGTGAAGGAAACCACTTTTTCTGTCGATCTTCTTGTATATTCCTTACTTTGTAAAAGCTCACCATCTTTTCTTCTCCGTGGGAATAGTTTCGGGCTTTGAAGTCGTACACCGAATCGTCAGTCAAATTATCAATTTATAATAAGCACAGGGACTAACGGCTCTCCGCATTGTCATTGAAGCTTTTCCAGTAGCTATTTTGGTGCTTTTAACTCCTGCTCACAACCAAGTGTTAGAGTACACAGAAGTCTTCTGGTTTGTAAGGAAAAGACCCTTTTATAGTTTTAGTTGCTATTGGTAACGTTGAAACTTTGCCTTGGTTGTGTAGGAGATGTGCTAGGGACGAAAGCATTAAAATCTAAAAATCTCAAATAATTATTATGGTTTCTGGTCAGTACTATAAAATGTTCGCATTTGTGCACCTGGTCATGTACTCACCCAAACTTGATAGCTTCGGAATTCTTTGGAGACCAAGATAACACGCTAAGCAGGTTGTTATAACCTTTTGAGAAAAGGCACACAGTGCTTAGGGTAGAATTATAGCTAAGAGTGATTATGGAATTTTATGGCAAATAAAAGGGAGGGTGGAATGACCAATAGGACGACAAATCAAAAAGTTACCCATGCTTACTGTGAATTCTCTTGACTTCCAAGGTGCGAGGGCTATTCCTTTCGAAATGACAATCGACAAAAATTCTGCAGTGTTGTTCGCTTTATTACTGTTTGAAACTCGAGTGACGATTTATTATTGTCGTCATCAAAATCACTGACGCACCTCAGTTTAGCTCCAAGATTTCGGAATTGTAGAGGCAGTAAACCTAAAGAAGACCCTCGATTAATCACCTTGAGCATTTTCGTTTTCAGGTAGGCCTCTAAATAATTTAAACACTAGAGTAAATTAAGTAAATCGTTGTTGATGGTATAGAGGGCTGGGAAATAGTACTTTTCAGCATGTATACTTAGTCAAACGGCTGATCGGAAAATGATGCTTTATTTCAGCTCCAACCGACTAACTCAGCGGCTGGAGGTCAGTCCTTTTATAAAACTTACAAAGTAACTATTGTGACTGTTTTTTTAGAATTGCAGGATCAGTGGTTCGGTCTCTCAGTGGAACGGGAACGTTACCAAGCCCGGAGGGCATCGTTTTAAACGCGCCATTCGACAATGTACTCAACGCTGCCTATTATTCACCTCAGAACAAGGTGGGTCTGAAACTGTTTGACGAATCAAGGTATCTTCACTTGGTTCTCTAGCTGTTTTACCACACAATGTCGTTAGCTTGACTATGTGGGAG
This sequence comes from Anomotaenia brevis, assembly GCA_030710315.1. Lineage (NCBI taxonomy): Eukaryota > Metazoa > Platyhelminthes > Cestoda > Cyclophyllidea > Dilepididae > Anomotaenia > Anomotaenia brevis. The sequence goes on from JAUOZQ010000002.1 coordinate 74,929, forward strand.
GTAAAGGGAGCCAGGAATCGTACCTGTTCAGTAAATGTGTAGGGTATTGAGTTGAATTAGTAGCTGACTGTTTGTTTTCAAAATCCCACCTTCACCTGTCGTATTCTAAACAGTAATTGAGCTGATGGTGTTGAACATATTAGGAAAAAGCCCCGAAATTAAAAAGGGCAAAATAGAATTTTTGTGCATAGTGTAGGGCCCAAATCTATTGACAGGCTCACATGGTGCAGGTCCTCTTCCTGAACGTTTAGTTTCAGATCCACGAATTGACCTAATTGCATACTTGAGCGCGATACAACAGCTCATTTAGATTATTGGATTAATGAGCTCTCTGCAGCCGAATAACTCCAAGGCCCTAAAAATTATCTCATTTTTTCAATGGTCAGATAGGTACGACGCTAATCAGGTAGTTATCACACACTTTCGTCAATTTTGCAGATAATGAGGGTAGTTGTGGCCCTACACTACCTTCTTAACCGCATTTTCACCTATCTGGGAATCAGCTACGACTCTGTGGAAGAGTAAGTTTGTAAATCCCATGGACAAAAAGCCTTGGTGAATGAGACCTTTTGTAGCGCCATGCTTTCTCTACGGGGTATGAGTAAGGGTAGAGGTTGCAATTAACCTGAAGGTTTACAGCAATTTCCGTCAAGATTTTCGATTACAAGGGCAGAGTATCCATTGAATGGCTGTGACCGTTAACGGGAATAGTCCTCGATCATTAAAACGTAACCCATGTATGCCAGTTTTATATTTTGGGAGTTGAATGATGCAGATGTGTTGTCCATGTTATTTTAGCTTTAAATTTGCCAACTGTCCAATTTTGATCATGCATTCAGCCGACGATGATATTGTCCCTATTCATCTTGGTAAAACGGTAAGCTTGCAATCTACCCCTTTAGTTTCTTCATGCTTGAATTAACCCATCATACCTCCGCCCTACTCCTAGTTTTTGGGTTTCCTTTTGCAATGCAATACTATGGTTAAAAGGAAGATATACTCTTGGGTTAATTTAAATTAGTTGGACCAAGGTAACTTTCTTCGACCACTGTTACAGCTCTACTAGAAACTGAAGAGAGCACAAGTCGACGTGACATTCATGGATTTAGGGTTTCAGGGCTACGGCCGCAATAGGAATCATGAGTTTCCAGGTACACCGAATCTTATCCGGTAAGTTTAATTCAATGGTAGCCAGACTCAGCATTCTTATTGAGCCTTCTCAAGTAACCTATTGATCAGAACACTTAAACAACGGAAATACCTTATCTTTACTTCAATAAAACTTTGGCACTTAGGTGGCTTCATTCAATGCGTAGCGTTTGAAGGGTTTATTCTATCGACTGATTATCAAGGCCCTTCTGTTTCTATTTATCTTCTTCAAAACCACAATTGGCCTAGTGCACACAGCGAACAAAGCACAAGCTTATTGGACCATACCGAAACATAACGTGTGTAGCATCGGGTTTTTATCCGCTAGTGGTGCTGTGCTCTCGTTAAAGTCACCCCTGAAGACCGCTCCAGTGACCACAATTAGCACCTACTACTTAAAGTAGTACCTGATACAGGTTAACATCATTAAGGACACTGAGTAGATGTGGGTATTCTCGGGTTGTGCGAGGGGAGTTATGTTCAACCAGCTTGAGCGGTTTGCATGCTGGTTGGCCGACGGTGATAAGAAAATTACCTGTAGAAAGCTCTTGGGCCCTGTGTAAGGCTTCAACGAAGCATCGTGCCCCTTAAAAAACTGTAGCGCAGTTATATAGATGTTAATAGTAGTACCCAGGGGAACTACCATTTTGTAGGAGAAAAATTAACTGTTTCCCTCTAATAATTTATAGGAACTTCGTAAATCGTGCGATGTCGCGGTCCAGTTGAACAGACTCGATTACAGGAGTGAAGTAGCTCACACTTGAGAGAACTATTATCAAAACCGTTGTATTTTTAACAGTGAGTAAGATTTCCAAATAGAGAGAGCGTAGGTGTGTTTGATTCCATCTTTTCTAGATAATGTGTGTGTTGATAATTAATATCGACTTTATAATGAAATTACTAACTGATATACCCTAATCAAATAAGAATATCATATAAAGTCTTATTTTGACTATGAAAGCCAAAGCATCCCTAGTTATGAAAGAGATATTAGGTTTGACGTACAACGTGCCCTAGATATGAGTCTAAGAAGGACGGGGAAAATAAAGCAATATTGGTTTGAGAAGTCTCAAGGCTGAAGTATGTTAATCTAGTCGAAAGCGAAAGCTTTTGTGACTGGTGGACAGCATCGAAGAATTCGTTTTGCTACACACTCCGAGACGTTGGCGGAAGCTAGGTGCGTTCTCCCGGAGTGGGGCAATTTGCACAAACACGCATTAGCAATAAATGAAAACCATCGAGTCATGAGTAAGAGCGTAGTTGTGGATACTACATATGCACATTTTAGCAGATAGGGTCTGCCCAAGTTTCCGCAATTCCTACCCTCAAATAATACTTCCAGCTTAGTGCTGTAGTCATTCAGCAAAATGACATCTTCGATGCTGCTTATCAGATTAAAATCCAAACAAATATGCTCAAAACTCTCGAAAATCCTAGGTTTGATTATTACTTATTCAAAAGGGATTTGACTCAAAAAGCAGACTGTCAGTTGGCCAACGAAGTTTCCAATAACGCATATTCACCCATCCAGATCAAAAATCAATCGGAATTGTTGAATAGATGCAGGTATTTTACCCATTCTTTCAATATGAATGAAGTTAACGGAGAATCTAAAAGAATAAGTTGCATATGTAATTCCTTTCATGCTCTCTCTAATAAAAACCATTTTTCAAGAGTCGGCTAACACTAAAATATTGGAACATTCACGTTTATAAATGCTAAAATTAGGAGAACTCATGGAAAAACCGAGGCCAAAGTTAATGGCCTTGCCCATTATAAATTTGAATATGTATTCATTGTATTGTAAATTAAGTGTGGGAAGGGATTTTTTCTCAAAAGTACAGGTGAATAACAAAGGCTCGCGTAGCAATCTCATGAAGCCATCTCTCGTGTCCCGTTTTTGAAAAACACAAATTAACAGATGATTGGGGACGTCAACTCTTACTCAGTTCTACAAATTATCTCCTTGTAGTAATGGTTTACGGTCATCGGTAAAACCAGATCCTATCGGTAATCTAACAATGAGCTCTCAACGGAGTGACTTAGCATCCCTAGATCGTTTTTTTAATCGTCATACATAAGAGAGAGCTACTTAGGCATGCAACATTTACTTTTGACTATCCTAATTGTCGTTAACTTGAGATTACTCACACCATAATACTCCTGCATTTTAGATTAATTCGTCCTTTTTGGCCACATGCTATATCGTCCTTAACTTCCAGATATTAGTAACAAATCTACAGTCGGATAGACCTAGTCGAATAATTACATTATTCAGTTATCGATGTTTTGATAATTTAATGATCATCTAGCGTCATTACCACGTTATATCTCACGGAAATAGCGCCAACCAGACACCCGAAACACGTTTTGTCTCTAGCGTTAGAGCTGCAACGTTTCCTTTCTACTGTCAATTTGGCAGCTTATCCTCATCACAATAGCAATGGAGCCTCTAAAATGAGTTTGGCCATCTAGCATCAGCTGCTAACGGCTTTATTAAAACTAGTTTTGGTCTACCTCATCATGGGATTTGGAAAAAGAACTTGACAAAGTGTAACGAAGATGGGAATTGGAAAGCTTATGAAAGAGAAGATGATACACTGTGAGCAACCAGATGTGGCTTTTTAGGAGCGAGTTAGCTAGTCGAATCAGGACCACATCTATTGAAATCATGGAAGAACAAGTTGGTACTGTGAGATACCTCAATGAAGTTTACCAGTTGGAGAAAAAATAGTTGAAGCCAAATCAACAGAATCCTTCTTCGATATTACTATCGCATCTGCCATCGTGATGCTGTTGTGAGCCTAGCATAGTGTAAGTGACAATCGCTTGCCACAAAGCAGAAATGAAGAATGCACGACAGGCGACACCACTGCGGCACCTGTGACACTCATCAGCCAATCAGAAGAACAAAGATATCATCTGAAAAATCCCTTCACCATTACATAAATTAAAAGGGCTCTTGAGTAGTGTTAGTCTCTGTATTGTTCAATGGTGCTCGACAAAATTTAAGGTCTTAATTTGAGAAAGCTGGTAAGGGAACTTAAAACAAATACATAAGCAGATCGAGTGCTAAACTTGCACGTGAATACTTGGTGAACCCTAAGTACACATTTTTTGTCATTTGGCGAATTTTCGAATTTGCTTACCATTTAAGAAACATCCTGAAGTCACGTAGCTGAACAAACACCAATTGTAATAGCTTCCAAACCGGAGTAAAAATTTTCCTTATGAAGAATCCCATTAGTGTATCAAGCTACAAAGTGAGATGCATTGCTTAATCTATCAGGATTTAAATACTCGCATTTCTTTGCGTCATAATAAATTCTACTATAGGTTCCCCCTGATTTAGGGCTATTTTAAGATATGTTTACTCTTAAAATCATTTTAGAAAACTACTACTTACTGATGATTAGGTAACACCTCATATTTCAAAAATAAACGGGTAGTGAAGTACTGAAAAATGGAATGTTGCAACCGCAAATGACGTCCATCTAATGCTTGATGCCTGTTTCAACTATTCCTAGGTGTACCAAATTCGCAAATCATAAAACGCTGCTAAACTGCCTAAAAGCTTTTGTTATAGGTCACTATTTACCTATTTTTTACACTGAATTAGCAGCGTAACTACAGTTTCAAATTCCTAAATGAGATATGACCTAATTTTCGGTGCATGAAAACAAATTGAGATTATTTTTTGAATTCTACTTCTAGTGTTTGGTACGGCTCGGAGTTCTAGCCACGTATCGATTTCGGCTTCAACTTTACCGATAAACTGATTAGGCTCTAGGAAATATACAAAAATTTGTCGTCAACTTAAGCATTGGTATACTTACGTACATGATCGTCTCCATCAAATAGAATAGAATTTCAGTGCGAGGGCCTTCCAGTCTGATCATAGTGTGAAACTTTATTGCAAGTAGTATAATTCTGAAGAAATCAGGATTAATAATTCTGAAGAAATCAGAATAAATTTTAGGAAAATATTACTAAATCAAATTAATATATTAGCCACGGGGAATCTAAATAAGACTGTGCTTGAGCAAAGTCCGGATTAATTTATAAGGCAATGACAAGGGGGATTTAATAAAACAAATACTGCCTATTCCTTAAAAGACTCGAGTGTTTTGTCAGGAGTCCTGAGTGCTTATTACGCTGACTAGCAAGCATAAGGCTTTTTGCATTATTATACTGGCATATTGGCAACACTTTCGCACATTTACCTATCACCTGCCTCCGTTCCTCTTTATTCCACACCTGCTCGGGAAACATTATCGAGAATGTCTGATTTCTTCAGAGTCTGGCCTGTTAATGAAGCTGAACTCACATTGAATTGGATTTCTGGCAAAGCAACTTTATTAAAGTGTTCAGAGCCAATGAGGGTATAAACCGTTTAACTCATTTGATCAAATTACATGCGTGTAAAATAAATCAGACTAGAATGTAGCTACGAAGGAAGCAGCATGACAGGATATTAATGTGAAGCACTCTCGGTGGGGCATAATCAATCCTCCATTTAGTGGACACGAGTGTGTGACACAAATGCGTTTCACGAAACTGTAAAAGAGTCCTATTCTGAATGCTTAAGCTACAAAAAATTCCACTTTCACTTTCTCCATGAAGCACCTATCTAAGCTATCTACGTACCGTTAAGGCAGTTTGTAATTTAAAATTACATTAAAAAGTATAAGTCATTTCATGGCCGATTATCCTGCTGTTGGAAATCAAGTATTATTGCTTGTAATGAATTTAGACACACTGCCTGCGGGCACAATTTCAGCCTCTAAAAAGCAAGTGGTCCAAAGTGATAGATAAATAGTAAACACCTCAATGATTTCATTGGAACTCACAATGTGATTAGGGGGGAAATTAGTGCTCCAAGGCGGTATATTCATCTTTGCAACAAAATCCATCAATCAACTTTCTTTTGCTATGATTGAAAGGTGCGTCTAAATCGGATTCCGGAACACTCCGACCTTGCCTTTAGGCAGAGAGAATACCAGAATGACTGCACGCCCACTACTCCCGTCCTGGTATCGGTTTCTCCCACTATCGTACTTGTACCAAACAGACCAATCCAGCATCTTGATACCATAGTTTACATTCAAATCAATTTACTTTGGTAGACTGTACATCATCCACGATTAATTTCAATATGGTTATCTACTCTTGAACAATGGGAATCATACGTGCCGTATCCAAATGCTATCTTCGGTAATGATCGCGCAGTTGTATGCATTGTTTTTCCTTCCGTCAGATACTGGTCTGAAAGAAAAGCCACCAAGCAAAACAGTATAAGACCACCTGAGACCACTAGTCTGATTCCAGTGTAGCACTTCCTACAAGAGCAGAATGTACAGTAGGGTTACCAATTTATGATGCTTTCCTTCCAACTGTTTGTCATTTGCACACAGGCAATGCAATATTTAATTCCCATTACTATAATTTTTAAAGCTAGAGCAGAAAATAACTCACGATTTCGTCATATCCTTTGGTTCTTTGTAATCGCTTGCGTTGAAAAGAATGAGTAGACTGCCAAAAATGATCAGTTAAATCCTAAGAGGCTGAGAATACACGAATTAGCTCTGTTTCAGGCGTTTATGAGTAGTAAATAACGAAAGATTCCAGTCTTTCCTTTTATTCATAGAACCAAGATCGGAGTTGAATTTGGAATCAGTGACTGCCATTACATGTGTGAATATTATATATTGAGACGTCACAACCACAACCTCTTGGTAGCAGCATATAACAAAGTAAACATACCAAAATTCCTCTAGGAAGACTAAGGTAACTCGCACTTATCCAACCTATTAAGCACGATGAATGCGAACCAATGAGATCCAAATACCTTTTATGATCTTGAATAGTGTTTTCACCTTGGTAGCTGTGTATTCTTCACGACCGATTCAAGAACTCATCTGTAGCAATGCTTCTTTGATCCGTAGAATCGAAGTGGGTCTGTTTCATGATGCCTGCACGATAAAGCTTTAGATTCTACTGTCAAATCGAACTTACGATTGTTTTCTTCTAAGTTTTGGGAGTTTGAGTAAATTAAAACAATTATCTAGCATCCAGGTTTACGTAGCTTTAGTAGTCGGTGCAAGTTTTTGAGAGAACACAAATGCTTCACCCCCGGCCAATCAAATTAATGGTCGTCTTTACTTTTAGAACCGAGTCATGACTTAAGTACAGCATCACTAAGTCGCAATTTACTCACGAATTATGGTACCAGAAAAAATTGACTCATGAAGAAGGTGATATCACTTTGTGAGACAGACTCTACCCTGCGTGATATGTAATCACCAGCTTCGCTGCAGATCCCAGAACCGAGATTGTTTTTTGGAAACACAAAAGGATATTAAGAATAAAGGATAAAATCCCTCCATTGGATGGAATCCTCCGGTACTATACCCTCCTCATTATACTCCTTAGTGATTTATGAAACCCCTGAGCTCATTGCGAAGGCATCAAAGAAGCCAAACCTAATGATGAGGTCATTTGAGTAAATTATTATTCCCTAAACATTTATTCCTTAGCATATTATTTTCCTAATAAGCTTTCTTGTAAGACATTGAAGGGCTGTGTCTTTGAAGATTGACAACTTCTTAATTAGGCCATATAGCTTGGTAAAATTTACCACTTAGTGATTTATTGGTAAGCTTTTCCAGTAGGCATTCAGCGATGCAAACTGAACAACTTACTATTCCAATTGTATGATATTCGAAAAGCCCCGAAAATTCCAGGAGCGCCGCTGATGGTTGTCGTACAAGGGGGAACCACTTACTGTCGCACTAAACTCATCCATTGCTCAAGTCCCAATCAACCTGTGTTAGCAACAGGAATTCAAGGATTTCTGTGGCGTTGCCCGGTTGCGACACATGCTAGCGTGCGTGCGGACGTGAATTGGCGCATGCGCACAGCGCCCTCGATCGATCGGTTTGCAACACAGATGGGGGCAAACGTGGCAACCCTAGAAAAGTGTGTCGAAGTTTTAAGTCTCACATGCTTATTTTCGTGATCTCACGTCACTGCAATTACAATCTGGCTGCCTTTGGCGTACATAGGTGGACAATCCGAAGTGACCGTATGAAAATTTAATCACTCTACTGTCCTTAAACCCAGATTTTGCACTCAATCCTTGAGCTGGTTTGAATTCACTATTGCAGTATTAAAAGAAGGGTGAGACTAGTAAGCTTCTCAAGCGCTTTGACAAAACAGATAAGTACAACTAGCGAAATGTCATCTCTCAACTTTTATCACTAAGTGATATTTCATTTGGGGACCTTGACCCAATTTCGAAAGTTCCCATTCGCCACTGACTTGGCGGTCTTTGACCAATCAATAAAGATGTGCGTGTTCTTGATAAAATTGTAGTTAATTTTCTGCCACCCGGGAGATCATAAATCGTAAACGATATCAATAAATGAGGCTGGTACTAGATTAAAAGTAGATTCGAATGTAGATTGCCTAAGTGAAAGTGGCGTGGTACCGTTTTCGTGGCCCTTCATGAGTCGTGCTAAAAAGAGAGGTTGAAAAATCGGAATATTAAAATTAGTTTCGTAATTACAATTATCTAGTTGATTCAGAGCGTTATTCTATACTTGTTAAATTAAAAAAGTGACCTTCAATACCTAGTTTTGTTTGATTTTCTGCTGCAATGAATACATATTACTACGAATTACGTTATTTCTGTTATTAAATGTTAAACAGCTGGCTTTAACATAGACCATATTCCTAGCTCTTGAACATAAAAATGATATGAGGCAAGGCTCTATTGAATATTTTTCTAAGTGAAGTCCAACGCTGACAATTGTAATTATCATATTAATTTATTATGCCAGTAATCTGGAGTGCATTAATTTGATGAATGATAATTCCACCGAATATGCACTTAAAACTTGGGATTGTTTAGAAAGCGAGGCAGTCTAAACTCTCTAGGATTACACTTATTTAGAGGAAAATGTATGAAGCATGAAAAGTGTGCGCAATCATTAGCCACGCAAGGTGCTATCAAGGCTGCCTTATCAGCTCTGAATGTTGGACTTATAGGAAGACAACCTAAGGTGTGTGTGTTCGTGAATATGCGCTCCTCTGGAGAAGCTAGTACCGCAGGATACATTCAACCATATCAGGTGTGCTCGTTAACAGTAACTACTTGAGTACCGACATAGACAAATTCGTAATTGACATTGTATAAAATCCCAGGACAGAGATCCTGTTGGTCTATTCCTATTTCGATTTCTTATTTCTCGGAACAAATTTGCCTGATTCTTCTCAAATTTACGTAACGTAATAATAACATGACATTCGGTTAATAACTTTTACATCTGCATCGTTTCGAACAGATTCTTTACGTCGCAGGAAACATTTTCTACATGCCAATATGCATTAAGTAGCTAGCGATAAATTATGCTAATATTACAAATGATCATATAAGGTTTTTAAGAAACCGACTGAACAAATCACCCATGAAACATGATAATATATACAATGAGAATATAATTTCTCATAGTCAGAATAAACCACCATGGAGTTATTGGATGCTTGATTCCGAATAGTTTCATGATAAAGGAAATGAGATAACCAGAAAAGAGGAAGAATCATTCCTGTAGAATGTAATTAATCGGCCTTATCTTTTGTGGAACCCCGAAAAATTGGCACCTTGGAGAGAAGTCCAGATTTGGAAGTGGCAGCAGAAGCAACAGCAGGAGGAGGCGAATCATGAGTCTCAGCATCCCCTTGCATAGGCTCCGATGTTACATCATTTTGGATATTCGAATTTGTGGGTTTTGTTCGATGTGGAAAGGGGATATAGCTCATCGCACCGGAAACGACAGAACTCCCTGTCGCCACACCAGTACAGACTGCATTAACACCCAGCGAAACAACTCCAGTAGCACCCGAAAGCAAACCATAGCCAATCGAGCCAATGAATCGCCCGGTTTTGCCAACTATACTAGAGTGTTGTGTTGAAGATGTACTAATCATAGCCGACTTTGTCTCAGATGTGACTTCTGAAAGTAAATTCGTTTGACTCAAATTCAACGAAGCAGTATAAAATAATGTTTAAAAAGAAACGATTGTATTACAAAAATATCATACGACGAGTATCAAAAAAATTTCTTGACATATCAGTGGGGGAGCTGAGGGAAGTTATTAATTAGATTTCATTTTTGCATACAACTATAACAAGCATAGATATAAAAAGGAGTAATAAGTGGATTTAGAATCACAAATATGTACAAAATTAATAATCACAGGATAATAAAACTCGAAATAAAAGCAATCCACACCAAATAGTAACCTGAATATTCACACAGGGTCGTCAAAAACCAATTATCATAAAAATTCGTGCTAGCAGGTACCTGCCAATGGTTCATTTTGACAATGACCGCTCGCTTTTCCATAACAGTACCGTTCGTCGGGATCAACATATTCGGTTATCGGTAGTTTGACTTTTTTGCCGCTTTTGATCATTTATAAAATACCAGGCTACAAATAAAAACAATTAAAACCTCTGATGAAACAGCTCTTTTAGGCAAATAAGCTGATATCACGAAATTTCAGAACTAACACAACCAGGTCACTTAGTCAAATAATACCTGGGGTTCTGAAGACTTTTGTGGTTCACCTAAACAAAGATGCAGAAAATAATCAAGAACTAAACTATAATTTGCTGCAAATAGAATATAACGTAGTTAGCTAGGAAGGTAAACATTACTGCTTCAATGATTACTGATTATTCAATTACTGATAACTATTTTTGTATTAATTCATGAATTCCCTATGCGACGTCTAGTTTTTGCTTTAACCTCAAGCTGTTGCTCCAAGGAGTCATGCTTCTTCAGGTCAGGTATCGGATGATAAACTAAATAATAAGCTGGACATCAGCTACCAATTTTAAAACTTCCACTAACATTATACAATTGAAAAATACAATCCCTCAAGCGAACTCAAGCTTTCAAGATTCAACAGATTTTCTATACCCAAATAGCTTTCTTCTTTTCTTCGATTCTTTAGTTCGATTTTGTAAAGTACGGTGCTTGAGTCAACCAGTGCCAAGAATAAGTAAAATATTTGCTTCAGAAAATCTTTTTGAAAGGAGTTATGTGCTGTTGCTATTTTGGATTTTTGACTGGTGATGCTGGAAAAATCCTCCGTTATATGCATCGACATTGCTATATTCGATGTTAGAAACTTTAGTTTCATCCAAAGTTATTTCGAATTCATCAATATTAAAATCGTTACTACTCCAGTATTTACATGTTCTAAATTGGGCACTAGGCCATGAAATGAAATTAAGTCCACATTTACCTTTCACACACTGATGCTAGTGTCTGTTATTTGTAACCAAAAACCATCATGTGGCAACCTGTATTTACACCATTTCACACCGAAGCGAAGGTAGGTGAGTTTTTTAAGCTTCTCGTTCTCTAATTTATTTTATTACGTTTATACATTTTTATTCTTCCAACTCTGGCACCAAAAAAGGTTGGTGAGGCCAGCGTACATCAATATAAAAGGGAAATATACCAAAATTGGCGGGGCCTGCAGCTTAAATAATCTAGAGCACCTGGATGCGAAAATCTATTTTTGCATCATCTAGTAGGGAATATGTGTAAGTTTTCACGTGACGAATTCTGTCATGAAGTCCCGGAGACCTTTCGACTTATTCGAGCCGATTCATGAAGTTCTCAGCCTCGAACTTAAATTAACGACTTGTCAAAGCAGATCATTTACTGGTTTGCAGCTTTTGGCAAGGTTTTGGATATGATTCTTAGATCTTGATACCTATTATGTAGTATCCAGAAAGCTTGTTTGATTAGTTTCCAGTGGTATCCAACACTTATTTCAATAAGCCATATCCTCGATGATTAGTAAGGGATAAGAACCGTAATAAGTTAAATTGGTTACAACTAAGAGATCGGTCATCTCCGCAAGAATCTACTGAAACTGCTTTATACAGCTGACTGAGTGTATTCTACTCTTAATTATGGACAAAGCGGGGAACCATTCACTAAACTCTCATATAATAATGGCCCGATTGTAAAGCTAACCATTTGACAGGGGTGATTCGTAGCATGAATATTTTACAATAAAATCATAAGCTATTGTTATAGTCCTGATTCAAACTTAGCAAGTCCAGCAGCTCCGTCTCAGAAAACCTTAGTAGGGATTTTGTGTGCGCCCTTGAAGGGCCTGCATATGAAGTCACTTGGGAAACAATAGCACATTGCAATTGATATTAATCATCTTGGTTCGGACAAAAGTAACTGGGTTTAGGTTTTTCTGATTTGGTACCTAGTTTCGTTTTAGTTATATGATAAAGGTTTTTGACTGACGGGATGCCAATAATTTACAATAATTATTTCATACTAGCTAATACTTATTAGTTTATGTTTGTTGACAAAATTGTTAATTTATTTAACAAATCCGAAGGTCTTCTCTTGAATGAGCTTCTTAAAGGATGAAGGAATGTTAGGAAGCTTCAGAGGCTTGGGCTAGCATCCGTTGAATGACCTCGTCATTCTTAATAATACTGGCCTTCGCCGAAAGGATGGCCTGTCGGTACTCCATATGCTTCTTTTTCAGTTTGGCCAGCTCCTCCGTCAGTTCTGCCACTCGCGGGTCTATTTGACTAAAGAGCACTCGAAAGTTAGACAAGTAAACAAACGAACCCCTCGGCTTCCTTGAGCTCCTGTTGTCGTCCGTCGTCCTCGTTTTTCCACTCGCGATACTCACCCTGGATGCTTTCGAAATCTTCCTGCATGAAGTCAATGAGTTTGCCCAGCGGTAGGGCCGATCGTGTCAGGTCTTGAAGCACTTGGCAGAGCCTCTCCATCTCCCGCTCCGTGGCTTCACGTTCCCGCTTTGTGGCCGCATCGTTCACTACAAGCACGTTCTACGCGTCGGATTTTTATGGGTTGTGAAAATTTAGTAATTCAGATGATAACTTAAAATGTCAGTTGAACAGAAGCTTACCGATGTCTTGGTACTCTCCCCACTTAGCTCCTTCCTGGACCTTAGAAGCTTATTAACCAGGCATCCTAAATGAGGCCAAAACACCGTTGAGAATATGCAAACGTGTTCCAGTTTCGGTACACATTATGACGTCATATTTCACCCATTGGAACAATTAAGACTTATTTGGTGTACTAGGAAGGCTATGAACAGCTCTAATCAATTCGTTCAAAAAGCTTCACAAACAAAGATCAACAAACAAAACCAGAATGGTTCCATTGATCTATATCGTCCTTAGTATTAAGTTGATGGGAAATCAATTCATAACCACAACAGCGAGAATGTGATAAATGAGTTCAGTCCTACTGCCACTGATACCGCCTTCAACTTAGGGGTCACATTAACCACAGCTGGGTTAACTGCCTCGTAAGCACCAATTTTATCAACCGTTTTTATGACAATATTCTAAGTTTACAATGAAATAAGTGAAATAGCCCAGTTTTTCTCATGATTCGACACAGTTATTTAAAGCGCATACGAACACCTAACATAGTTTAATATTCAGAATTTTAGCATTTGGATATTCGAAAAATGATGGAGTCTGAACGCCTTACTCATACTTCCATCGAGGGAAAGCGAAGGCGAAACTTGACTGCCTGTTAGCACCCAGTTAGAGCTGAAACCCTTGACCTGAAGGTTACTTGAGGCAGACTGTAGTCACATTAATATTTGATAGGTGAAACAATAGGGGTCATTTTCATTTGGAGAATGGAAGCATGCCTTGAATTTCCAAATACGCGAATGTTCACCTAAGTACCCCTCACAATTGCTGCTACGGTAGCCTTATCCATTTGAATGAAGGAAATAAAGTAAATGATAAAATTTATTTTGGGTATTGTTTACCAGTTTGACTTGCTGTAGCCCTAGCCACCTAACTTGTCACCACACTTTTAACACATAAGGCTGGATTACATTCGAGTTGTGCACATATATCGGCTGGATGATACTTTAAGGGAATTGTAAAGGCCTTTCTAGTTGTGAGAACAAATTTTAGGTGAAATTGCTTAGCGGACTTTTACAAAACATTTGAAGGAGTCGATGCAATTGGTTGAGGAAAATGTTTCTAACAGACTGAATGACTGGTCTGTGCTTAACTAGCCGAGCGGTATCAGTAGGAAAATATCATAAAATCTAATGACATTGATAAAACAATTTTGAATTGCCTTCTAACATCACCTTTAGTATTTATTTAAGTGGATTTATAAGATAAGATATCTACCTTTCATCAGTGCCTAGGAAAGGTGACATCTATAAATAGGTAACTCCATGAGAGGGTGGGTGGGGTAGCATTAAAAGGCGCCTATGAAACCCAGTATGTTGAAGTAATTTGACGTCTGAACACTACTAACATTCATGGTCAGTGAAACTTTTCGGTACGATCTATCTGCCTCAGATTTACTTGTTTAGAAATCACTTTTAGCTGTTCGTTTGCATGTGCTAAGGCTTGCCTTTATTATTATTATTGCCGAGCGAAGTATAAACAGCTAAATGAATCAGCTCTTATAGTGTAAAAACGACCATATACCCATGCCATCAGCAAATGTATGTGCGGAGGCTACTGAATAAAGTAAACAAATCTGCCTGAATAAAGGCAAGCACATAGATGTTGACGTTTAAATGAACTTGTATGACTGCGTTAGAAAGTAGACCTTTGCGTGTCCGTAAGCCCTCAGTGCACCACAAGGTTTCACACCCCTCAGTGAGTGCGTGATAGTCTCCGTATTTCGGACCATATCTACTTCATTACACTTTCAATTTTGATTCAAGCGTTTAGTCACCACCTTTCTAAGGATTTTTCATAGGTTTACATAAACGAAGCAAATCAAACGGTTGAGTATACTTCAGCCAATGGCCTACATTACGCCTAGATTAAAATGTATTTATCTGAATTTAGAGTTCGACTCTTCCCTTTAGTTACTTTGAAGTCAATTTCTCCAATCGGGTTGAACTGAATTTGCCTTTTTGTAAGAAACATATGCGGCTTTTACTTGCAAGTTCCCTCACCGCTGGATGGGGCGCCCTCCTCAAGATCGCTGCAGTCGCCCTCTCCGCCACTGGTGTGAGCCGGTCGCAGGCCTGGCGCGTCGTCCGTCCCGCATCGCTCCGCGGCCTCCACACCACTCAGACCGAGGACAGGTGCCTTACTCGCAGTCACTTGGTCTTCGTTCGCATCGTCGTCCTCGGAAAGGGTCTCGTTCTCCACCAAAATACCTCCCACAGTGGCGGCGGCGGCTTTAGTGTCATTGTGTCCAGTTTCTACCGCCTCCAGCCGCTCCTGGGCACTGGATTTATGCCCTCTAGTAGAGAGCTCATACGTTGTGTTACTTGAAAGGAATTAAGTGATTTTAGGCTGGTCAGAAACCCGAGTATCAATCTTTTTCCATGGTAATGGATGCAATTATCGCAATTTTAGGAATACGTCTGAAATAAATAACAAGCCTTGTAAATACTTAAAGTAAAGACTTTGGAAGAGATGCACATTTACAAAGGGTATGAGTTAATAAGGAAGATACCACAATCAGCTGATAATAAGTCAAGTACACAGTATTTGCATCCAAAAAATAATCCGTCATTTACAGAATTCGGATCATATTCCTGGAGCGAATGCTAATGCTATCTTGTAACTGAAAAGAAATTCAATACGTGCTTGCAGAGAATGTATTTACTCAATTTAAATTTGTCTTCTCGCACAATGTAGTCAAGTGTTAAAATTTTAGAGTAGTGGACCAATGCGATCGACGATTGTAGTGAGGGTAAACATTTAGCTGGATCTTTAATTCATAGTTTTGAAGTAGTAGTTACTAGATGGCGATTGTCACTTTTCAACTTAACCTTCTAAGTTAAAATTTAGGGACTAATTCCCGACTGATCTATTTCTAACAGTAGTCGAAAATGCAACATCGAAGTGAGGATATTATATTTAAATAAATGGGCAACATTTAATTAGTAATAAATGGTTAACTGTCATTGACGTTATTCGGCAAACACAAAATACTGCACTGCTTCAAGTTTTAAGGGGATTCAAACATTGACAACTCTTGATTATAGCTAATTTTTATTGGCTGCAGGCCGCCAGTTTCATCTCCACACAGAAAGTAATTCTGCAACAACAATACCTTGAAATAGCGGCACTTAACGAGCTATAGATATCCTCCTGCTGTACATTTTAATAGGCTGGAGATACCGAGCAGTACTGCTTTCAACTATACACACTGAGTGGCTTGTTTACTCTTGGGATGACCCGCCTTTACCCTAAACTGATTTTATCATTATTTTGTTGTGCCTATATCTTAAAGTGAGGCCAGCAGAGATACCCCAACACACCTCACCGCTAGGCGGGCATTTAAGCCTTCAGTGTTCTCTGTAACATTGATACTAAAATATCCACAGCTTTTAAACTTACAAGCATTAAACCAACTATAAATAGCCATTTCATTTACTATGACTATATTGATTAATTTCCCTTAAAACCTTGAAAAAGCCTAGAGGGATGACGGCTTTAATCGACACGTGAATAATTTCCACTTCAGAAAAGGTGTCTCGGTGACTCAGGTTCTGACACTGACATTTAAAAGACTTGATGTTGTCTTAAAGAAGATCAACGAAGCAAATACACAGGAATACGCTTAATTTTTTGCTTTAATTAGACATCAACACAAACGAAGAATCCTGATTCTTCGATTAGATTAAAAGTCCAAATTTGATCATTTGTATAATATTTACAATATAATGTAAATATAATCTCTCTCTCTCTCTCTCTCTCTCTCATATATATATATATATATATATATATATATATATCCACACAAATTAAACGTACATAGATTGGAAAACGTAGGCTGGTACAAGCTCTGAGACTGATTAAAACCGTGAAAATAAGTCTATTTCATAAACAGCATACAAAGGTATAAAAGAGATACAGATTGAAAGGACAAATTCGAAAAATGGGCTCGTGGAAGGGACCACTGAGCTTATCTATTTTCGCTCAAGGTCACCAATAAGCGGCGTTGTCGGAACTAGCTGAAGACGAAGTACTAAAAAGAATGCCAAGTTTATACGATAAGCAAAGTAAAATGTGTGTCTAATGCATCTGGCATAATGCCCTTCAACAACTTTTCCTTGTGTAGCCTTCCAAAATGAATGCAGTAGTCTTGTCGCAAAAGCTGGGCGGATATTATGGAAGGATTTTACTGGATATAATGTTTGGAGAGTCGGAATTTCGTTAAAGCTGATAGTACTAACTGCTCTACGGATCGGTCACGAAGTAGTAAACACAGAGCAGGATGCTAAGAAGGGTCAATTTTACATTTAAAAAATTAATCATACGTGATAGATTAGACAGGTTGCCAGAATGCCAATTTATAGCTTCAAATTCAGCAAATGCGAGGGAAAGAGGCCTATATTGCTGGCAGATGGAGCAATTATTTATTTGTTTTTCAAACGAATAACGTGCCTTATTTGTTTGCGAAAAAAAGAAGATAAAAGGGCTGACAGTTGAAAAAGCGTGAATTTAAAGTGATTATCTAAAGTACATGCATTTCCATGAACTCCATCTCTATTAACTCAGCGAGACAGCATTTTGAATAATTTGATTATTACTCTATAATTAGTCCCTCCGACGAAATTACAAATGTATTTCATCGATTATGTAAAGGCCAACAGTGAAGTCATTTTCGAGTACCTTAATTCATTTTGTCAAGAAAAAACCCACCATATTTTGCAGCCCTGGCCGTTTCGATGTTTAAATGATGGCATTGAAGTTCTGGGTCATAAATAATTTCTCTGTGCATAGGAGAGAATGGAATTTTGCTAAGAAAATTTTTCCTAGATTTGGGTAATACAGGATATTAGTAAATGTTTAAAAGTGATATGCTCGAGTAAAAATATTTTCTGGTTAGTTTCTACAAAGGAATTCTGTGAAAACTTACTCAATCAACGTTGGTGGGTCTGGAGTAATTGTCTTCACTGAATTATGGCCGGGAGAGAGTCTGCATTAATGAATCAACAGACCATATCAGATTTAAGCAAAAGCCATTCATAGAAGTTGATGCATTTTGCATTTACTTAGGTGAAGTAGCTGCACGTCCGGGCTGCTGCTCGTCCTCCAGAGACTCTGAAAGGCAACAAAATTCCCTTTTAAAATGGATAATTTACCAGTCAGCCGCACTCACAAGGAATCAGGTCTGGGAATAGTGATAACTTCCATCGTTGGTTTCATGCAAGTGCTCTTACAGATGGGAGCAACTAACAAACAAGTGGCTTAAGAAATCTTAAAAAGCACAGTACAATAAGACCGATTGAAGAGAACATGTGCTCTCATGATTTTACTAAACCTTTCATTTATTCGTGTTGTTTCGTAACTCCGACGGAATGAAGTAGGACTAGTACACTCCGGAATAAATCAGAACTTCAAATAAGATCAATCATAATTTCAGAATCTAAAGCTTGCAAAAAACAACGATCTCTTCAATATTCTACGATTTTTAAAGTGCCCTTTCTTGCTTAGATATCTTATGACCACGGTCCAAGGCAAAGGAAAATTAGGATACATGTCCACTACGACTTTGTACTTGATCCATTTCAATCCACTATTTTTTGATAATTCTGAGTCTCGTAAACAATGCTATGGTTAAAAAATTGTCTTACCGAAGCATCTAAATTGTCAACCATAAAACCGCCACCAATTTGAAAAAAAATCTTTGTGTGCAAAAATAGTTGCTTTAGCCCTTGATCAATACTAAATTTCAGCTCCTTTCCCCTCGATCATTTAAATTTTTAGTTACAAATGAATGCGCTTTAAGCACCATTTTGCTAGAAGCCATATATACCAGCATAATGATGCCTATCAGTTGCTGTGTAATGAGTGAGACAAACAATCAACAGTCGGTCGTGATGCGTAACTTGCTCATACTCAAATAGCGACAGAAATCATTTGCAAGACTAGGTTTTTTCTCTGACCTTAGGTGGACCTAGACCCCACATGAGAACACCGATCAGAGAACTCAAATACAAGCTCCATTCTCACGAGGCAACTGATCAATATGTGCACCGTAAGAATGAATACTTCCCAGACGCTGATGTTTTGGAAAGATCCCTGTCCCGTTTGTAAAAATGGTGCAAGTAGGTAGCCGATGGCATTGTAAATTGGCCTACCGATCGATTTCTCGTGTCCTTTAGCGGTTAGAGGTTTTGTGATGTCTTCATTGCAGTCAGCGCCAGCCTGTGCAATTTGTCCACTCATAGGCATCGAAACCTCCGAGGC
Organism: Anomotaenia brevis; assembly: GCA_030710315.1. Classification (NCBI taxonomy): domain Eukaryota; kingdom Metazoa; phylum Platyhelminthes; class Cestoda; order Cyclophyllidea; family Dilepididae; genus Anomotaenia; species Anomotaenia brevis. The sequence continues at coordinate 94,361 of JAUOZQ010000002.1, forward strand.
AGCAACCTGAATGGTGGGCAAGTTTTCGGCACCTTTTTCAGCGTTTGTAGTCGGTTCTTTGACTGGATCCCTCTCCACTTCCAATGTCTAGGGCGATTATTTCAAAACTGCTTAAATATTACCTTAGGTAGCTTACTTGATGTTTTCTTGCCGGGATTTTCATGCTAATTGATGAATTTATCGTTAAAATAAAAGTTACCCTGTCTTTCTTTTTATCATAACGATCCTTCGATCGACTACTAACTAGAGATTTCTTACGAGATTCGACACCACTACTCCGCTTTACAGATTCACGTGAAGTTACTAAAAAGCATGAGTCCAAAGAACATCTTACAAGGATCTTTCTTCTGTTCTTTCTTTTCCAAGTCTCTCTTAGCTAATTCTTTTGACTCTTGTTTTACGCCCAGTACTTTATTTACGCAGTCTGCGTTGTCGATCTTAGAAGGTGAAGAAATGTCGTCTCTGAACATACGCCTCCATTAGCAGCTTCTGCCAGTTGTTGAAAAAGTGCATTTGTACGGTCAGCTTCTTTGCCTGATATAATACTGCTGATTCTAACGTTTGGAGCACGATTGTTTGCTGCCGTAACGAAGTCGATCACCTTTTTCAGAAAAGCTGTTTTTGCCTCCTTATCTCTCAAATTGTCCGCGTTAAGTTCTTCGGCGCTAAATAACCCTTTCATAAGCCCCGTAGATTTGATAAGCTAAATTAAGATGGTTATAATGGGATGCCGTACCGAGGAGCATATGTCGTGGATGAACCGAAATGGAGGTCGAGAAAGCAACTTGTCTGTCAAGGGAGGCTTCTTTATCAATCTTCCCAAGCTATCTTGGGTTTTCTTGATGACTTTCGGATCGATTTCACTCATAGCTTATCGCCAAAAATCTAATGACGACGAAGTTATGCAGAAACAAACTACCTATTTGTGAATATCTAATAAGAACACAAATCTAGGATTTCTTAACAATTTTATTTGAAATGTGACAAATTTCGTGACTACAATACATTCAAAATCAACGAAAGCTTTTTACTTCAATAAATCAAATTATAATTTACGCACATAATTCGTGTTTATATCATTTTCAATTTATATTATAACCTAAGAAAAAAGATAGTCTGATATATATAAAAACCATGTTGTGGTTTGAACTCTGGAACTTAAAGTAACCCCCTAAACATAGACGACATAAGGTGAATCTGCATATTAACGAGTACGAAGGTTACCCAATTTCACTTGAAGCAGTTACCATAGCAATGGAAGAAAAATGGCAGAAAATTTTATTTTTCATCACTTTTAATTTAAAGAGGTTATTATTTAATGTGACCAACTATGTTAACTACTCATAGTACTAATTCAATCTAGAATTTCTCTCCAAAATAATACCTGACTATTTATGACAAATTCTTTTCTCTTCTTTATACACTAAGTGTACCTAAAATGACTAAAGTTTAGCACAACTAAATACATATATCATAGACATAAGTTATGTATATTATGTAATTCGACCATATTATAGGACGAATGCTGCCTATTCAGTTGGCATTCTTGTGAATTTTTCTAACGTTCCAATTTCCAGCATGCTTTTAACTACGTCTATCAGCCCTTGAAGCCGTTAAATTTGCTGCCAGATCTCATGTATAATATTTCACGACTCAAATATGTACTACCCTCCGCTTCAAGACGATGTAACCTAGAATGTAACCGCAGATCCGAGTACATTAAACCGAAATCGCCAGAGCGCCAGCTATATATCGCCACTCTCCACAATTTAAACAGTTTTAATTGCAAATTCCCAACAATCAAGGGGGAACTTATTCCAACTTAGAACCTCAAACCTAGAAGCGAACCATCTATTAGTACAACTAAAACTGACCTAACATTTAGTTTTCCACATGAAGCAATCAATTTAAGGATGAGTTTTCCCAGATATCATTAAAAACACCACTGCTCGAAGTCAACTCACTAGTAACATGCTCAAAACCATCGACAACGGAAGCAAATGTGAGTGCAAAACGGGAAGCAGTAATTGTAACCGCGGTAAGAACGCCATAATTCACCTCTACGCAACCACACACATCCCAGAGAGAAAATGAAGGCAGTAAGATGCAAGCACGGTTGGAATTAAAGTAAAGACAAAGGGATAGGCGGTGGTTGTTATGATGATTGACTGCTTTTAAGCTTGGGAACAGTAAGGTGCACAGGGGGACAGGTGTTCAAGAAACGACACACGGACGTGCCATTAAAAGTCTGTTTCCCAACCCACTGTAGAAACTCAACTCGTGTACACGGGCAAGAGGAACAGTAGAGTGCAGACAAAATCAAACTATAAGCCGAGGGGAAACGGGGAGATATTTGCATTTCAACTCGCACGGAGAGCAGCAATCGAAGGGAAGGGGGGAGGAGGTGAAACACAAGAGGGACTTTGTTGCAAAAGGCACGAAGATGTGGGTGATGCACAAATCGATAGGAGAGGCAACACAGTGATGGTGATATGGAGACCGAGTGGCAGGAAATAAAAGGGCAGAACAAGGAGATAGAGAATTAGCGATAGGTGTGGTGTGTGTACTATCAAAAATATACACGCGTGCATCATCAGCACCAGCAACATCTTCAATGCAACAAAACGCGAACCCAAGTACGTGTGTGAATGGAGAAGATAGAGAAATGAGTGAATCAAAGCGTGGTGGTAATTTACCTCCAGGTTCCTCCTCACGAAGCATGGAAAAATTAGAAGCGTGAGAGAGGAAAATGAAATCGACAATGGTGAGAGAAAAAGAGAAGATGAGGGGAGGGGAAACAGCAAGCGAGTTGCTGGATGCTCACAAGGAGAGAGACGGACAGAAATAAAGGTAGACCTGGCGTTACACCATGACCTCAGTCTGCTTAACCCTCTTCTTGAACGTTGGTAGACGGAAGCTGCCCCATTTGCTTTTCTTCTTTCCTGCTTTCGCCTTCAACTAGAAAACCAATGAAACGTGAATACCCTTAGCCGAAAATGTACGAAATTAAATAGAGAAAAACCTTTACCTCTTCATTATCAGATACGGCTCCATCGATTGGTTCCATGGTATTGCAGCTGCGTGCTGAGAAGACTACAAGGAAAATAAATTACGGTTACGCTGAACATGAAACACCGAATTAACGTGGCCAGATCAGTCATCAAGCTATGATGGGAGCACAAATACGCAAACGTGCGTAGGTCGATTTCCACTTATTTACCGATAAATGACTTATAGTACAAGTCTTAAGAAGAAATTAGTATGCAAAGTACTTGAGGCACCGTTACGAACACCTCTTTATTAACCAGACACTGAGCAACTAGATTGCGAGAGAGCGTTCGGCAACTTAGTGGTTAGGTCAATCATGTGCCAGTCATAGGTAGTGATACGTGAATGGTGAATCTGCGCGATTGATTAAGAGCTCGGCATTCAATACCTTCCCCCAAAAACCTCGGACAAGTGCTACTTGAACGTGATTTTGAATCTTACTGAAGTGAAAACATGCTCATTTCCAGAAAAATACAGCCTTTTAGCTGTTACTTGGATCTCGATTAAAACACCAAATGCAGGCAAAATATTCTACAAAACAACCTTTTGATGCATTCACGAGGACAAAAGTTGGTAACACTTCGGTTAGTTTCGATTACACGATGATGATCGCCTCATCAACTACAATATTGTTTAGAAGGCTTGAGAAGGTGGATAATGGATCAGACATATGATGCTTCATCAACCCATGTTGATCTTATGATAGGGAAGTAACTCGGTGCCAGTAAGTGGTGCTGCGGAAAAATGCATCCTAAAAAGACAGGAGTGCAGCTTAAAAAACGAACCGGTTCAAACTGTGAAGTACGTTTGGTTGTTTTGAATGTTAAAGGGCAACATTTAATTACATTGGCTATACTCGACACTGGTCGCGTAATTTAATCTAAAAAACCTGGTACTTTTTATTCTATCAGGTGCCGTACTAGTCTACACAACTCATCAAACGAATCCGAGTTTTAGAATATGACTGAGTGAGATTACTAAAGTTGCTTAACAAGTTTATCGAATTCACAACTCAGCATACACCTTTAAACAAGCGAAAAACAGATTGAATGCGTGAAGCAGGTTATCATTTCTTAAAATTCTTTGAAAGAAGCGTACGAGTACAAGCGAACACTTGATATTTTTGCAAGTGTTGAGAATCTGTTGGCTCGACAAGGATGACAGGGAGAGGCTTACCTAGATTACGAGCGTGGGAAGGAAGACTGGCACTCTTATTGGCACGGTCGGTGCGGGGGGTTGGAGGGGTTCGCGGGGCCTCAAGAGTAGCATTACCCTCATGATTGTCCTTAGAGCCTGTACGCACAAGCAAGACAAACGTGTAACAATGACGACGTCAATCAATTACAGTCGCAGATGACGAAGGCGAAACGGAAAAGGCGATTTTTGACTTCCAGGTACATTCGCGATTGCTCAACTTCCACACCCTCGCTTAATATAGCAGTTAACAGTTAATTCCTGCCGTTGATGAAAAAGGAAAACTAAAACAAAGCAATCCTACTTTATACCTTGCCAATACGCACTGATTTGCGTTAATGAAAGTTGTACAAACTTTAGGTCAACCAAAAGTAGTTAACCCCAGTTTAAAGACTAAGACATCAATTTTGGAAAAAAATGCAAGTGAATGGATGCTGTCACAAGCTGACAAACGTAAATGATAAGTAAAGCACACAAAGTTCCAATCCACTTTTACAAATACCCACTGAGTGTTGATAGCAGTAGAATAAGAGCTTGTTTACACAACCAATGCGTACACAGGTTGAACACGCAAACGTTTAAATTTGCCAAATCCGCTTACGTTTGGGATCTACTCTGTGAACAAATACGGCTATTGCGCATTACAACCAGTGAAAAAATGAGCAATCAGGTGAACGTGTAAGTGCGCAGATATGCATGCAAATGAATTCATTCGACAGTGCTACACACAACCCATGCCAAAATAAGCAGGGGGGAAGCAGGGACCACGTTTGGTGCGATGATAGGCTTACGATTGAGGGAAGCGAATGGTGAGGTCGACTTCTTGCCCTTGCCACGACGGCCCGACTTGCGCCCGGACTTCTCCGTCACCGAGGAGCCCGAGAGGTCCAGTGGAGGGACCGCGGCGGCGGTGGAGAGCTCCTCGACGCTCCCTCCGTTCAGAGCACGAACATGGTAGCCGTTGGGGGCGGTCATCGGCGTCGATTGGTAGTAATTGGGCGCGGTAGAGGTGGGCGAGATTTGGGACACAGACAGGGGACCTGCAGGAGCGTGTGTGGGGCGGACATGACAACAGAAAAGGCAGGCCACGACTTACAACATGCACTTTATCAGAGTAATCATAGACAATAGCAGAAGCGAGATGTTTGATGACATGATTTTGATTGTGTGTGGACAGTCACGGAGCAGAAGTGATTAAGGCTTGCGGAGAGGGGACTTCAAGAGAAAAAGAACTCACCAGTGCCTGTCTTTGATAGCCACTGGTTGCGTTGCGTGCCTCTCTGTTTGTTTGACCGCACTGTGTTCGCAATCCTGTGAAAACAATGAGTGGACATTTTATGAACCCTCTCTGCTAACACAAAAACTCTTCTCTAGGTTTGTGCCCCTCGTGATTCCGGCTTTAATCTGATGGTGACAGAATTTCAAATGCTTTGTAAGTCGATAATGAGCTATTTGCAACAATTTATGACATGCCTACCCTTTTCGACTACTCTGTCTCGCCGGAATTTACTCTGGATAGGTTAAATTCGACAATGAAATGACAAGTACTCGAGAGAGGCACTGGTCAGACCAGATTCGTTCTACAGCAGAGTAACGGGAGCAAGATGGAAGAGGAGGACGGACTTTGACATTTGCTTGGCGCCAGCCTCATTCGCAGCGAGGATATCGTCCATTTCACTCGCCTCAGCGGCGGTAGTATCGGAGAGGAAGGCGCCGGGGGTGCAGAGGTCGGTGCCAGGCGCGCCCCACGAGCCCTCGGTGGGCAGGCGCCTGAGCAGGTTGGGATTTCGGTAGGCGTAGCCCGTACGGTAACCTGCGCTGTCCAGCATTCGCATCTGTGCCTCGAACTCCATCTCGCCTACTCCCCAGCCCGACATGTCTACACACAAACACAACACGACAGCAAGAGTAACCAACCTCAAACATGCGTGAATTTTCAAGTCGACTGGATTTCCCACTTTTAAAATCTCATGCACACAGAATAAATGAGCACGAGAGCTAGTTTCTGAAATCGCATTTTTACTCTCAACCGCAGTTCAGACAAATTAGCTTTTTATATTCAAAAATCGTTCATGAAACGAACAGCTCTGCTATTATGCACATCGGATAGCTTAGTTCCATTCCGAATCAAAGGTATGCAACCACAGTGAAAGCAGACTTCAACACAGGCAATGTACTGCATTTTCACGGTATGATGAAATTGCGCAAACACACTGGACAGCAATCCAAGCTTGAATTTCAAGTACCGAAATCGCAAGTAAAGGTTTTTGAAACAATTATTGCCGGTGAGTTGGCCCCACGGTTTAGGTAGTGAGACTCGAAGTCAAAAAACTGCCTTGAAAAATTGAAAAAAACTCCGGTAGGTAGAGCGCTTGAACATTCACGAAATCCTACAACGCCAACTCATCCTGGAATTGGCTAAATGGCAAAAACCAGCTCAAACAAATTTTTGGATAATTCGCGGCTTATGAGTAAATGCATTGTGGGAAAGGCATTTTGTCTAAACATAAAATGAGATAATAGATACGGAGTTAGCCCCTTCATACAATTGAATGGCTGAACCCAGAAGGCTCCACATTAAGAGCATAAATGATTACCACATAGTTGCCGTAACGATGCTGGACCATAGCAAAACTCGGCGGAAGAATCAGACCAGAAACCAATAATAATTTCAGGACGTCATTTACAGGTAGCGAAAAGCTACACCCCACTACGCACTCCGTTATTTGCACCAGAGTATTAGCTCAAAACTCCCGCAGTCACAACTAATTCGTCATTTTCTCAATAGTTGAAGAAATGGCCGATAATTGACGATAAAGCGAGATCCCTGGACCATCCATTCAAAAGCCGCCTTGCACTATAAGCAAGCCTGGCGATTCGTCACAGTTTAATTACACGAGTTACAAAACATTCGGGATTTCCGGTTACGATAATTGATTATATTTTGTGAACGTATATCAGTAATCATGTTTCAGAGTAGATGCACATTCAATAGCCAAATTACTAACTGCTTCAAGGGGTTTGTGGTTTGGGATGTGGCAGCTATGAATTTTAGATGACTCGAACTCAACGCATTCGTGCCTTAGAATTAAGCTGATACAAATAAGTAAATACTTTTTTTGCATTTGACTTGGAAGCGATTTAATATTGAACGACCTAGCATGGAATTCGATCCACAGGGTTGGGAGAAGTGCATTTTTTGACGGTTAAAATAGCTCATTACAAGGCCTTGTGACAATTACATCCAGTAACAGCGATTGTTTTATTATTCATCCAATCGTGACGCTAATTAGAACACGGTATAGAGAGTAACGAAGTGCATCCAACAGCAGCTCTCCTTGAGCAGCACAGGGTGGCATATGCCCAACAGCTTGATTTCCCACCCTATCACGAAAATAACAGCATAAGTAACAAGTTAAATCATGCGAGTATGTGCATTGCTAATTACAGCGCTAAAAGTTTCCAACGCCATGCGATGTCAGTCGAAAAGACCAAACTACCATCAGTCTACTACTTTCCCGAGGAATGCAACAGCAAGTACGTGACTATTGCATAACTCACCTTAGCTGCATTCCCCAAATTTTCAGTGGTTTAATAACACTCCAATTTTGTTTGAAATAAACTCAAAGGATTTGACACCATTGATGGGAATAGCCTAGATTGGGACCAAATGATCAAATACGATATCTTTGGTCCATATTTATAAAACTGAACTTCCTTGAGTTCAAGTACCTATCCGTGGTCGACCAAAGAAAGCAAAGGTTTTATGAAAGCATCCCCGTTACGAGGCCTTTACAACGGTGTTTTCGATTTCCGACGCACACTAAAATAAATCATACATACAAACGAGTGATTGAGCAAAGACAAGCTACACGATTCATGCCAAATCCCGAAAGAGTAATGAGATAGTTAGGTGGCAAGCAGTTTTACCAGTGACGCCACTGCTGGTTGACTTGGCTCCAACGCCATTGTTAACGTTCTCATCACCGTTTGTTTCGCCGTTGGTACTGGGAGGTACCACATTGTGCTCAGCTGCATCCCCAGATTGGTTTGGAGCCGATTCAGCAGTTGGTTCCACGACATCACTGCCCTTGGAGGGGTCTAGGATGAACTCGTTGAGCAAGCCTGTGCCACAACCCAGTTGCAGAAGTCGCATCTACGGAATTTTATGTAGTTGCTTATCGCTTTGCGTAACTCAAACATACCAGTTCCTACCGTTTACATCCAGTTAGAGCAACAGTAGCAATAGCTTAGTAGTAAAGAGAAGGGTATAGCTAACTTCAAGATACTACAACAGTTAAAAATAGGTTAGAATTCCACTTGAACTACAAATAAATAAATAAATGCCCCCTCAGCACCACCTTAAATCAAAATTTCGTTAGAAGTCATGGGTTAATGTCGTTTCTAATTAGTAATAAAAGCAAACACTTTAAAAAATCGTAAAATAATTTATGAGCTTAAATGGATCTAGTCATTGGAATGTAGCTAATTTCCTCAGAAAGGAGAAATGGCTTTAGTTAAAGATTCAAAATTACAAGTAGGCTTTCGAAAAATTGTGGTGCTTCTTTTCCAACTGTGGATAACCTCATCAAATAGTTCTAAAAGAAACTTTGAGCCTGTTTATTATGACCCTACCTCTAGAAACTCAGACAGTACAATGCTTGAAGGCAAAACGAACTTAGCTACGTTTCTACACCATATGACCGTAGTCAAGCGTACAAGCCTTATAGTAATGGGCTCGAGGAAACCTTTAAACTTTTCTACACAGCTTTCAAAAGTGGATTATTACAGAAAATTTGGCTGCCGCTACCGCAGTCCAAATACAAGTCCAGAGCGTCGTTGGTTCATGGTATGAGTAAAATGAAATCCACGAGGACGAGAATGTGCGACGACAACTGAAGTAAACTAACGCCAATTGTGCGCGTGCCTGCAAACAGACTGTGCAGACGCAAGGAAGGTTGTGAATATAGCTTTACTATTGCACCGAAGTAGGTAGTAATGCATAGGTTGTCATGGACAGCATGACCATTTTTTTACACGCACACCTTGGACGTGTCAAAATACTGCTGTGCGCAACCAGTTGACAGCCGAAGCAAAAACCACCAGGTGTGGTAAGTGTGTTAGGTAAACGAATAAGCAAACCCAAACACTACATTTGCCAATTTTGATGAAATTCAAACATTGCTTTTACTAAAGTAAATTTCTTCATATTATAAAGATTACTCTGAATACACTGATGTGGCTAAGGAAACAACAGCTTACCGTCGAAGCGTCAAACTTAAATACATTTAATTTTAGAACGTTTTCCATGAGCTAAAGCGGGCTACTGGAAAACCGAAAGACAAAGTCCCAATGCAAAAAAGGTAATCAAACATTGTTAGCTCTCCTAAGGTCACATCAGGGATTTAATGGACCCCTAATGACTTCAACATGTCTGTGATATTAGTATTCACAGTATATTCCGACGTACACAACCTCCGTTTGACAAAGAAAACGTAGATTCTGGAAACTAATCAGGTTAGAGCATCGAGTAAGGATGGGCAGTTTGAGGGAACCATTAGGGCCCATTCTATTGACCATTTACGGACTAAATTTAAAATCGTCACAGAAGCATCACATCCGTATAAAACCGGCACAAATCCAACCACGTGTGTTTCTACGAATTTTATACTCTACAAACGACTCTTCATAAACATTCTAAACATGAGTAATTCAAATTTAGAAATCACCTGAGTTTGGCAAGCGTTGATGATGCGTTTCATGAGATACCACGCCTCGGGTATTGTTGAGGCGGCCACGGTAACACCTCTGTTGCGAAGGAAGAGCACCTTGGCGTTACCCAAGTCGGCCCGAATCGACTCGGCCTCTGCACCGTCGGTTATTATACCTCCATAGTTATGATAACGCACGCTGGGCAACAACTCCAAAGCCTCAGGGCTTACTGGCAGCAAACCAGATTTGATACATGAGACCTTTGATAAGACAATTACAGGTCAATTACATTTGCAAATTCAGTGCACACAACATATAAAAGCACCGTCCAACATAATTGGAATGAATAACTAAGGTGATTTGAAAACATTCCAGCCTGATTTATTAAGCATCCGAACGCTTTAACACCTGAAGGTTAGGGACTGAACATTGTAGATAACATGTGACCGCATACTAACAGCCAGAGGCAACGATGATAACTAATGTGTGGCTGAGCTGTAATAAACTAGTGCTACCTGCGAAATACCAGCACAAGTTATTACTTACACATGATTAGCTCGAGGGACATATCGAAATAACCACGTCAACCATAATTTATGCAGCTCATGTAACCTCCTGACTGGTTGATACTCACTAACGCTTATGTAAAAAATTTGGAATTACTATTCCATTAATCATTAAATAAAACGACCCATAAATGGAAGACAAAAATCCACGTATTTGCAAGGCCCAACAGTTTAAAACAGGAAGTTTGCAGCAGCTACAGGTAGGCCTAATTAGCGGACTGCAATTAAGATGGATAAAGAGGACATACAGCAACTACATCAGGGAGATGAACATGGACCACGCAGTGTATATCTTTGCGCGTGCTGTGAACTGCCGCATGCAAATTCCAGCCGGCTTTGTTAACACCAAGCACAGTGCTTCCAGAGTCGAGAACAGCGCCTAACAAAAAAGCAAAGGTCAGTTTAAACGGCAGCTGCAGCAATATACACTTGGTGAGACTATCAAAACTGATACCGCACTGGTGTGCTACCTATCTAGAGGGTTAATGCATCACGCTTCTGACATTACCCAGGTTTTTTCGCATGAAGTAAACATAGGTTGGCGAACCACGCGTAAAAAACCAAGAGCTGTGAAGGGAGAAACTTCAAAAAATGTCGCAAAAATAAGGATTGCTTGTTTTTCATGGCTTGAATTAATTGAACGGCTAGCAGTCACAATAACTGGCCCATTAGTAGGTCCTAAATATCCCATTTGCGAAATTAAAACTACACCTCGATATCAGCATCAAGCATTAACAGCAAACGGACTGAGTTGATTTACCATAGAAAAAATGTTAAGCATATTCAAACTGACACACACCCTTACGCATCACCCAAGCTAAAATGTACATCCGCCGAGGTCTTTTCCATCACTCATTAGCGGAAAATGCGTGATTATCACTACCAATGCTCGAATCCGTGGTAAAAATCCACGAACTATAAGCTGCGAAACCTAAACAAGTAAAAACGTTTAACCGGCGTGAAACGCAGATGCAGTACATAAAGTGCATTTACGGGGCAAAACTAGACTTGGCAATGGAAGTGTACCAACGGTTTCATCAGTAATTCAGGGGAGCGACAAGTACTCAAAAATCATAAAAAGGAGATTCAACACGTTGATATCATCCTGACTGACAAGTTTTTAGCCATTGTAAGTGAAATTGTTTAATCCAACTTAGACACGCAGCTATAGAAAAACGTTTATTCCAATCGTATTGAGAGACCGATTGTACATCCTTACGAGAAGTACAAAATCCAAATAAATTTTACACAACTGGGACGCATACCTTGACTGTTAACCTTCACTAGTGTTGATGCTTGAACTTCGTGATAGAGGAGACCAAACGGATTAACCAAATACTCGTTCTCTGCACACCTTGACTGGTATATAAAGGAAGAAAAGACTGTATGAGTTTATTAGAAAAAAGCATTTCATCACAAAATTGTTATCACTTACGGAAATCTGATTGTAAATAGAATTGGTCCATCCGTTCAAGTCGATAAGACGACAGAGTGCAGCAACTTGGCAGCGAATAGAGCGTTCTTCGCGGGAGTATCGAGCAGCCTCATCACCACGAAGATCATTAATAGGAATAGTCGGGGTGTTTCCTGTGAGAAAAACCCATTTATTTGATTGTACTATCGAGTGAAGATTGTTAGGCAGAGCGATTTAGGAGGTATTAAAGTAAAGCAAACCAGATGATTCATACGCATGTATCCACAGCCCATAAGCCAAAGTGCTTCTAAATTATTTAGATATAAACACAAAGAAACAATGCGTTTGATGTCATAAATACGTTCAGACATAATTTAAAACTTTAAAAAACTCGATTTCATTACCTTTGAGTTCATTTATGCTTCCTCCCTTCGAATGCATACTCAAAAACTCGGATAGCTGCTGCAGTGCCCCACCCGTATTGAAGGATGAAGAGAACAGTGCACCGGACGGTGAGGAATTCATGGCCTTATAATCCTTAACAGATGAGTCGTTATTTGCATCAGAATATTCACCTAACGCGCTTACAATCTTGTTGTTATCTGCCATAGTTAACCGCAAAAGAAATGAGTTATTGCTACGCAAGTCTATACGGCGTACACAAACAGGCTAGCGAAAACGTTTTGTACCTCGCGGCATCCGGCATTTTTCTACACGCCAAAACAATCAATTTCTTCTTCTGAAATGAACATTTTCAATTTCTTTGACAATTCTAAGCATTAGTTTTGATTTAAATTTATTACAATTGATTTTTCCTGCTAACTGCTGCATTTTAATGTTGTTTTAAGTATTGGTATTCCCATTTGGAGGACACTAGACTCGCACCGAAACTTCAGTATTTATCTGATGTAAATTGAAAAAAGAGTTAACTCCACATTGCATCTAACTAATTTTCTAGCTTGATTATTGTTTTGAGATTTCATTCTAACCTTTTAGTAAGCTCAAGCCCTTTCCATTTTTTTCGATATAACGTCCTCAGTATAATGTACTTCCCTTTGTATGGCAACCCTTTCATTTGGTCTCGAATCCTACATTAAAGCTGCTATTCAACCCTTAGTCCAAATTAGATATCTCATCTTTCGCTAATTTCATTTGTTACGTGCACAATTACTTGAACATCTGCTTAATTAACCAATTACGGTAGTGCACAATTTGAGTTGTCGAACCAATGTTATATCTGACCTCCATCCTATATAAAATTAATGCTTAACATTTTCCTTTTTCTTAGGAGGATTGATATCACCGACTGGTGGCAGATACCCTTCCGTTTGTGTCAACCTTCTCTCTATACCAAAAGATTACACATTGGATCCATAAGGCGGGTCAAGCACAGATGTATTTGGCCAGACCCAAATATTGGTATGTATAATAGTTTGGGAGCCGCCTTAGTGTGTACTCACCGAAGTTCCGGCCCAAACACTAAACAGACCGTCTTCAACAATTACACAAACACTTGGATTCATCTGGATTGGCTGTATGAACTAATACCTTCAAGTAAACACATTCAACTTTGCTTAACACTAATAAGGTTCTAGATTCCAATAGAAATTTTACACGAGACACACGGTTCTCGATGATCAGTAGCAAGTTCCTTATTCGTTCAATCGACACAATCGCCTCTTCAAAATAATTGCATGCAAGAGAAGATGGACTAGATTAGCGTCTTCTGTGTTTTGTGTGTGTGGAAGAATGATTGTGTTAAAATGCACGATCACGGAGACACACACACACACTGATAAAACGGGACGAGTTACTGTGGTGGTACGGAAGCTAAGGGAACGTGTCTGTAGACACACACACACACACAAATCAACCGGTTACATGGACTGCAGTTTTAGCACCAAAGCCCTGGTGAATGCGGCCGCAGAAAGGGCAGAATAGGGCTGCCAAGTGACGTTGGCGGTGTTCGAGTCGAGGCCCTGGCGCCCCTCAGCGTAGTCGGCGATGCCGCGTACGATGAGGAAGGAGGCCACGCCGTTGCCCATAAGGGATTCCAGCACCTGGTCGTACTCCGCGTCGTAGGCCAGCAGGTGGTGGTTAGCCGCAAACAGCTCGCGCAAGCTCGGGCTCTGGGTGACTGCGTGACCGGAGCCGATCCTTCCAAGACGAACCAGCGGCGGCGATGGGACCTCGCCTGGGGGCTCTGGGTGCTTCACGTCCACTGTCATTTCTGCTCCGATCTAAAATTGCCGCAAAACATCGAATGAGATGATTTATCGTAGTACAGTACGAAGACTTAAAAAATGCGGCTAGAGTACCACTACTGAAACACCTCGACGAGAGCCGCACCCTAATCAGGGAAATAAGAATGCCTGTAGGAGAAGCACGAATCCCTTTAGACTACTAAGTGAAATATATTTGAGGGCATCGATTTAGAATCTCCTTAATTCGTACCAGCTTTTTAGAAACTTCAACTACTACATGCGACGATGGTCGATAAGACGGCTGCTTGGATAGCACTTTAAAGGAAATGGAGTGAATAAACCCCCTTTCAAGACTAACTCGTTCACTATCGAAACCCTCACCTGTACCAGACACAATCTTTCAGATAGGGTAGAAACTATTTTATTAGTGTTTCATCAATCAACACGATGTTTTGTAGACAAAACGATGGCCATTCAGAATTATCCATCAATGGGTATCCAAAAACTGACTTTTAAGAACCTGGCAATTTTTTAGCGATCTTGTGTCATCCGAACCTTACACGTACTAACATGCATCCTGGGTTTCCTAACACCTGGATGTAAGAATAGCCGAACCAGACAGAGGAGCACCTTGTATAATTTACAGATTCACCATGCAAATGGGCCTAGATTCCCCTTCAAACAAGGCTAATAGCAAGAAGTCAAGGCGGAAAAAGTAAACAGCCCCTCTAAAAATGGCTAACGACATTAATAGTTAAAACTGCATCAATTAATTGAAAATCACATCCATGAGTATTTTTTTCCTACTTTTAACCTCCAACACCTTCACCGCATTGAAGATGGTCAAGATGGGCTTCGAAACTCTAGGAATTACTCAACGAGGCACAAAACGGATGAAGCGAAGTTTTAAAAACTGAAATTTAGAGGATTTAATGGCGCTATTCACATCTGTAGCAAGAAGTGCTGGAAGGGATCTAATGTCAAACGCTTAATAGTATAATCTTCCATGAGACAAGTTTTAACAAACCGTACAGAATAATACAAGTAAAACAATTGCAAACTGCCTTAAAATGACAGTTTAATTAACACAAGCCAATCTCGAGAGTTCAAGCATTAAAGACTGTACTTAACTTTGGGATTTGAGTGTTTTAAACTAACCCGCTTCGAGTACACCCAGAATGCTACACTAGAATAGCATCCCAAATACAACGTGCTCATTTAAGCGAACCGGAGAAAATTATTGATTTTGCCTTGATAGCCGAACCACCTCCTGATTTAAAACACTTCGGGTACCCGAACTGAACAACAAAGCCTCCTCAATACTTTTACGATGTGAGCTTTCGAAAGGAGCTCTGATTTCCCTTCCGCGGCGTCAACTCATTTTATCTTCCACTTTTCATTCTCAAAGTCCTAGCAAACCCACCTTTATTAAATGTAGTACCCTGGCCTAAGGCTTTAACACATGTGAAACAATTGGTACTGACGCAAATACGGTAGGAACGTGGAGAAGTGAAAACAAACCTGGATTTTTAGTTTATCAGTTTCCGGCAACGGTCTACCATAGTCGAACTCGTGGTCCTTGAGGTTGTTGAGTCCCACCTCGATGATAGGGTGCCACGAGGCTGGCCCGGCCTCCATTAGGGCCCTGGCGCACTCCAGCAGGACCGGGTCCTTCGGTGAGAACTCCTTGTTCGTGAAGGAGACCTCTTGCGGCTGCCCGTGCTCAGAGGCGCCGTTTCCGTTGGCGGCGTTCACTTCGCCGACCTGCTCGCAGAAGACGTACCAGGGTTGGGCCCTGCCCGGAGAGACGGGGTCAACCACCGGAGCGGAGACCACAATGTCGCCGAGTCGAGAGTGTCTGTCGAATTCGTACACGTGTGGCACTCCGCCACCCACCCCAGAGAGGATTACGTGCTGGATTGACTGGAATGTGCCTGGTTCACAAAGACACCTTGAGTGAGAGATATGTTCGTTGAAATTGGTGCAATCCTACTCCGTTTTGGTGTAGGGGAAGACCTAGTGATAACAGTTGATGACTGTGTAATATGCAGCGTCTCGCATGGCCGAAACGAACTGCGACATCATAACAAATATACTCTTCCTTATCTTAGTCTAAATTACCGATTGACTTCTTGGAAGATGGTAGCAAAATTTTTCCCAGCCTGAGTTTCAACATGCAGTCACTCGTCATTAATGACTACGAAATCCATCGATGATGAAACATCATGATGCAAAATAAACGTTAAACATAACTTCAATTATGTCCAAAAATAATGATCGGAGCCACTTAATGTAAGTCGACCGCAGTGCACTTTGAATGATCATAATGTATTCAAGCTTTTCAGTCAGATTTAGTTTGCAAAAGACCAAGCTAGTGAACCGAGTATAAACTAGAGAACAATGCACTTTTCATCACTAAAATTACTGATACTTAGCACTTAGGCGGAACAATTACGGAGCCTTTTTTCTGTTTTTTTAAAAAAAACAACACACCGATCACGTCGATCTATATTGCGCTAGGAACATTGATCGAATGTGATACTTTTCTCCCAATATTTTAGGGACCTCCCGTAACAAACGAAACCTTTTATATACAAAAAAAGTTGTCAACATGTAATTAGGATCCTAGAATCTTAGTCAGCCCGAATTCACCTCAAAGGTGGCGAGGAGGTTTCTCCGGATTCTCTTCCCACGACACACAAGGTTTTGCTATCCACTTACGACGTTTTAACAATAGGTGGATACTTCGTTGAAGGCTATGCAACATATTTCGGTTTTAACTAACACCATATAAAGTGAAGCAAAGATATCGCAATTAGTGGTCTTCCTAATTAGGCAACACATTAAGTCAAAAAGGTGCACTGTACGGGCAGAAGCAGTACCGATGAATCAGCTATTAAAAGGTCTTTGCCAGTTAATGACAAACCTAAATGTACGTGATTAAGCTACCAATAGCTTCCTCCAAAATCATGACAGTGTGATTCATTATTGAAAACCTAACGCCCACACACAGATTAATCCAAATATTCCAAGAACACCGTAAAGTTATGTTTCGCAGTAACAGAGAAATTTCATAAACTTTAGACCTAGAATAGTGGTTGGTTTTTAGCAAGGAATCGAAATAGACTTGATTTTGACCGCACCAGGGGTGGTGGAATTGTCGCAACCAGAATATGGACCAGAATTTTGGTAAAGGGTGGTGGGTGAGGGGAAGCAAAACACTCACCTAGAAGACGTGTTGTGATGCTACCGGAGGATATTTTTGCCTGCAATTCCCAACCAACCATAGGCAACTTAACCGAAATCACCTTCACCGCGCCAATGTACCCGATTGTGTAGACGTTGGAGTCACCTATAGAGAGGAAAAATGCAAAAGAGTTGTTTTCACGGACTAGCTTTATCCCGATTAGCTGATTCCTTATCAGTTAAAAAGCTCTAGTATCCAGTGCACTGAAGCTTTCAATTTGTTAATAAGAAAGTCCTAATCTCAAAGCTGTCGGCAAGGATAAAACCACATAATCACCTCCCGTCATTCATACAGCAGCTTTTCGGACATCACGAAATGAACAACACGTGCCAGTCAATTTAGGCAACTGTTCGCGAACCATGCACACAGAACGTTCGGTTTTTCATCAACGCTTACCCTCGGTTTTGTACCGGATATACGTGGTCTTCCGTTCTATTAGGGAGTCCACGGCGAGTTTTTCACAGAGCAGATTTGTGATGATAGCTACAGTTGGTTTTTGCTCATCCGAAATAGACTTCAGCTTCTCCGCACCAGCAATCACCTCAACTGAAAAACAATGTTAACGAAATCGGTTGGACTCTTGGCCACTTTTTCGTGAAATGAAGTTGAGTACAAACCTTTGTGGAGTACATTGAGTTTACGCCGATAACCCATCTTCTTTTCAGGTCCGCTTTCAATACACACGGGTTGGATGAAGTTGGTCTCCTCGAGTTCCTTGAGCTGTTTGATCAGAAGACTGGCGTCATCGTAATTTGTGATGCTTTTCGAAAAAACAAAACATTGATCTGTAAAAAATTAGCAAAATGTAAACTAGCTTGAAACAAGAGGCTTCAATGACTGACGTCGCGAAAAAAGGCTGCATGCGAAGACCTGTTCAACCCCAATCCAATGGTTCAAAACTTCAACTTAAAACAGGAAGTCTACCAGATTATTGTACTGCAATAATATATTCCCAACACTTGGGGTAGGGTATAGAAAAATCGAACATCGTTTCAGAAGTTGGGACAATTTTTGCCTACAAACCTACTCATTTAGCTGAGCAACACAAATGGTCCAGAACAAAAGAGGACTGGTTTCGCTGTGATTTATGGGAGTGGGGTAAGAACGCCTACTTAGGATCGTCCAACAACTTCAGACGACTTTTCTTTTAGACGCCAAGTTTTGCCACACGTTCGGATGATTTAGAAAACAAAAAAGCTTGAAAAGCACCAGGACAAAAATTTTTTCACGAGGCTTCTAGAGAAATCGAATGTCTAGAATAATACAGCTTTAAAAACAAAGTCTAGTAGTACAGTCATTTAGACGACTGGAGACGTGAGTGGTCATTCAGCGATTCCAACATCGCACCAAAACCATCGGTCGCCTTTTCTCATTTCTGCATGTGAAGATGAGTGGTAGAGTTGCAGGATCGATGCTACTTTTGGCCGTCCAATAAACTGACGTAATGGGAAATATTAAAGGACAAAGAAAATGCAGTAGAACTGGTGATATCTACTAGAAAAAATAAAACTAGAGTCTGCGCACGCAGCCAGTGAAAACAATACGGGAATCCGAAATACAACTGGAGGAACATAAGCTCCATCGCGGATTAATAATGTAAATTTTATATCCTTTAATAAATACAGTGCAAAAACCAATGGCCTATTTCTGAAAGTTGAAGCGCCGACCCCGCTAGCAGGTGGCCAGATCTCTTAAGGCATTTATTGGAATCAAAAAGTGAAGATACTCATTTGCCTTTTAACTGATAAATTATATTTTGATTTAACCGAATTAGGACCTACAAAGAAAAGGGACTATTTATTGGTAGACCAAAAACCGGACGAGCGAAATCGGATACTCACAATGCGGCAAACATCTTCCACCCACTCACTCGTCTCTTGCGCAATGACATTCACACGGTTAAGTTGAGTAACTTGAAAAATAATACCGCTTTGTGACGGAGAGCTTGCATTACCACACACACGTAGTCCAAATCAACCACCTGATCTACTGTATTTAATACAGTCTAAAACAGGCCATTCACCTTGCAAGCAAGCAAAACAAAAGACCGGTAGCTGTAAAACGAAAATTAGGGAATACAGCAGACTGCGAAGTGATAGAGGTGCTTGTTATACACGAGAAGAGTTCCTGCCTTGGAACTACTTTCCACATTTCAGATAGAGAACACTATAAGAGGTGAGGCCTGGTAAATAAAAATCCGCTTTTTCAACACTTGAAACTGAAATGAGCCAAGTAACACAGTGTTTATTTGAGATATTTGACCTGTTGCAAGTGCTGAGCAAATTACACGGCAATCGCGTAAGCAGAAACAGCAAACGTAACTCGAAAGAATCATGACAGCAAGCAAGAGTCGCAGAAAGGGTGAGGCCAACTGAAGAATGAGTAAACTATCGGGCTTACGATCAGCAGTGTGGTAGAGAGCTGGAGTCGAACATGGGGTGTTAGCGCAGGTGCATAGAAAATACTACACCGGAGACGGAAACTTTCTCACAAAAGGAGAGCTATAAGCACATCCGAAATGGGGGAGTGGGTTAGAAACCTCACCTCAAGAGGTCACCGGATGTAAGGCCGAGCGAATTCCCATAACAAGCAAACCTCTACTCTCGCGCTTTGTCTACCGCTGGCGTACCAGCGCAGCATACAGAAAGGGGAAGGACTTACCGTATAAGATCGTCGACAGAGAGCACATTTGGATAGGCGTCCTCCAAAGTACGAAGAAGACCTTCACGGACCACGATTTCTAAGGGCCTCTGATCCACTTCTGCAATGAAATAGATACTGCATAAATTAACTGTGTCCTACACAATGAAAATTGGCATAAAATCTTTACTCAAATAAGAAAATGACCAATCAAGCTTTAGTAACACCTCAATAACGATACAAATTTAAAAGAACAATTAGGTGAAAAGTACAAATCTGGATAGATTTTACTAGTTGTTACCTACTATTATGATGTCTATATTAAAGATAAACTTGGACATCTTTTGATTAGTTAGTTAATAGAGCCTGTGTAAATGAAAAAGAATAATTACAGTCAAGACAGGTATGAGTACTTTAAGGCAAGAAACACTTGACCCGCACTGAATACGCCAACCGTGTCGAGCAAATCATGCCTTAACAACATTTGAGGCAGCAAGTGTTGACTCAACTTTTTCAGGTTTGCTAACCGTACTTACACGTATGTAATGACGTATATTAAATTCAATGAGTACGTAAATGAACTAAAAGTTAAAAAGATACGTTTAGGCTTATAAACAGTACACATAGGCTTTTGCGTTTTGAGCAATGCAGCATCATTAAAGTACATTTTCATACACCTAAACCAAGGTACGTGGGGCAAGCTCGAACCAGTTTTGAGTACTTCTGAACTCGCTCAGTCCCTAGGTACCACAAGTAACTGGTTCCGTTAATGTACGAGCTCCCAGACAAATGCGATTGGTTGGCAACTGGGCCAGAATTAAAGAGCTAACAGATTTGCCGCAGTTACTCCGAGATCAAATACCCTCCCGCACTTATTGGACAGCAACAATGCCAGTCACGGAAATCACCCGAATTAGGAAGAATGTGAAACAATGTAAACTAAAGCTAGGAATTCGGACAATCTGGTACACAGTGAACATTGGAAAAACAGACTAAGCGAACTTCGAACCGTTAGAGGAAGAATAAACAACTCGGCCTAGGCTACGCGAGACCTACTAAGTTCAAAAAAAAGCACTGACCATGATTAAACTCTGACAATTCCATTCTGTTCGTATGCTTTGTGTTTCCGGTCTCAAGGCGTTCGGGTGGCCGCCGTTGGTAAGAGAGAATTCATTGAACGGACGAGCACAGGCACACAAACACACACAAGTACTCAATGATGAGGTTTAGAGGTGATTCACGGAGTCAGGGTGAGTGGTGTATACAACATCGTTGAAGACATTTACTGAAAAGATTTTTAGGCCTATTCAATCTACAACAGAACTCGTATGTATTTTTGAATATGAACAAATGCAAGAAGAAAGTGTTGACGGTGCCGATAAGGGATGGTCTTAAAATGAAGAAAAAGAGCAAACAGTTCTGTCAAATTAATAAAACGAGGCAAAATTTTTTTCGATGGATATTTTGAAAATAAAATGTAAATGCACTAACTTAACAGAAATTCGAGGGATGCGAATGAGGAATTCAGAGCATTTAACTATAAGTTAATTTATTCAAGCAGCCTATGTACTATAAAACCATAGGACCTCAGTCGTTACGAGCAAATAAACACCCAATTTCGAAAATATCCACATCTTGAGAAAGTGTTTCCGAGCCCGCATCAATGTGGCCCGTAAAACTGGCAAATGCAGACAGAGAAGTGAGAGAATACTAAGTAGGTACCAACTGCATAACCTATCATAAAACACCCAATATACCGCGAAGATGGGCGAAATACGATGTGGTCCAAGTAAAACCGGTTCAAGGAAACTACTTTTCAGACTTCCTAATATCCAAGAGGCTTGTTCAGACTAAGATGAAGAAATTTCAAAGTTGCGAAAACAAAGAGCCAATTAAAGTAGCTGCGAAGTTTTAACAGAAAAGGAGAAAAACCAGAAGTTACCAGGAACAAATACATCTTGGGCACACGGTTCCAAGGGAACAAGATCCAAGTCGACACGGCGTAGATTGGGATAGGCATCACTTTGTAATAACCTCATCATCCGTTTTATAAATCCAACGTAATCTACGTAGACAGGAAGGAAGCTGTGAGGACACATTGGTAATTACCTTTCGGAAAAGTCTCCTGGTTGACCAAATCCTTGAAGAATTCGTAAGAATCACTAAGTTTGTGGTTGTGATCGGTTCCTTCGACAAACCAGAATTTCAGACGCCGATTTTCCTGTATAATTATAACTTTGTGGTAGATGCATAACAGAAACAATAAGAATGACGACAATGCAGAGAATCACTATTAGTTATGTTACAAGTACTTTCAGTGAGATTTTAGGCAAATTTTAAGTCTCCCGAGCATTCTTCGTTCAATTAAAATTCCTAAGCCATAATATAACCATTAATCATGGAAAAATCGACATCTCCATGGAAAAGTCATAAAAACAACTTTAGCTTGCAACCACAATAATGATAAATGAAAACAGACCTACCGCATGAACGTCATCAGTGCGAATATTGTGCATCAGACACGTAAATTCTAGCTGCATTTCCTGTGTTTCAAATTCACCACTGGGCTTCCCATTTTCTTTGTTAACAATAATGCCATTAAGATGCCCAGTTCCTTTGTGGTAGATATGAGCTGGATCAGGATTTTTATCCCGAACGATTTCAATGGTTTTTATTTTACCATCAGTTCTAGGCGTCATTGTCACAAAACACTCGAGCATCCTCAAACACCAGGAAACAACCCCCCACCTTACCTCTCATTAATGTTGACCTTGAACAACATAACCAAAACGTTGAAGAACGGTCTTATTTTGTCTTATGGTGGTGCTATTTTTGATACTTTCACATGTTATTCACTTGCTTTTTTCGGTATTTATTTAAATTCATGTTTTAGCTATTTTGAGATACTGTTATTTAATTGTTTTATATCTAGCATTGCCTACGGGTGTATGATAGTCATTCGAAGCAAAATTTATTTTTAAATGTAGCATTTAAAATAAATTAAAAATTAATCTTTTGATTTTTGATGAAATTTATTGTCATTTAGATCCTTCTATAAGCTCTGCTTCCGATGAAGCAAATTTGATTCATTTGGGTAAAAAATGTAGCAAGTTTTTTAAAGAAAAAAGCCAACTTATCTCTTCATCCATAGATGCCTTTTCTTGATCAATGTCAGCATTCTCGTGATCAAAGGCACTCGGTTACTTGCAATAATTTACAAGGTAATCGCTTACAGAATAACGTCGGAACCTCTAGGGGAGCGAATCTTAATTAACATTTTCATCTGTACTCCTACTGATAAAACGTTTATCCTAATCATCAGAATCAGTCACCCTTCTTCTCCAACTGAATTAATAACAATTTCTTTTTAAGTAGATCTGGTGTTAACTTTCACCAACAAATAAGCGAATCCAAGTAATTAATCAATATTAGCATTTTGCTATTGGTTTCCCTTTCTGATTTAGATTTTGAATCCGCTTATAAAAACCATACCCATAGGCCAACGTGGTCAGTACCGGATATTTTAGAATTCATGTGCACTCCTTAATTCTCCTTTATGTTATCCATTTTTATGCAAAATTCGTTTATCATCTCACCTATTTTCTCTAAGCTTCGTATTGCCCATCTTCTAAATTTGTTGTTGATTCTTCATATGTGTAGTACTTATCGAATATAGGGCCATCATGCAATTGCCAAGTGTTCTGGAATAAAAACTAAAACAACATTCATCCACAGGTGGATCCATGTACATTTGGTCGCTGTGTTACATCGTGTATGCTGCCAATGCATTAAATTTTCCACTACTAGAACGAACATCTAACCATTGATGCAATGTCTATTTTTCGAATGTAATCATTAATATTGATGACCTATACTTCACTATTATTTTGTTGCTTCTAACGCAAGTTTGCCAGTTCATGATACAGTTTTAGCACTGAGTGTCGAAAATTCCCTCAAGCACTCATATCGATCCTTTCGCCGAGGCAAATCGTCACTTCTGATCTTCGCCGTTATCCGATCTACCACGAAAAGTTAGTTATTGCTAAAAAATGCTTCTGAAAGATATGGACTAGTTTACTCTATTTGATTTCTTGTCTGACTATTCATTACTTGGAGCAGTAACAATTTCATGTGCACTACAACTTTCAACTTCTCACACCCCAAAATTGTCACTGACTAATTGAATTTATGGCAAAAACTAGAGCTTAAAGCCACTAGTTGTTCAACCTCCTCGAAAATTTCCGGTAGTATCAGCTAGTCAAAGCATATTGTGTTTGTTGTGCTAGTAACTCCTTAATAGCATAACATGAAATTATTCTGACACAATTTTTAGTGTTAATGCATCATCATACGGTCCTGAAAAGTAGAATCCCGTGTCCAGACAGTTTGAAGAAGATTAATCCGTGCTTTCCGTGTGTGACCTCACTATAAATGAGAGAAAAGTATGGTTACCAAAGTTTTTACACGCATGCCATTAGATTAAAGTCCAGCTGTCTAGCTCGGAATAACCTTGCAAATATCTGTTAGTAATTGGAAGTCAGAACCATCAGTGTCTTGACTGATTGGAAAATTATAAATGTGACGATTAAAATAATTCCATTTAGAGGATTTAGCGAGACCTAACAAACTGTCCGTGCCGGCAGTCAATATGAATCATCTCCGAATGCCATTCATGATTAACTTATATAATTTACAAATGAAATATTATGGTATAATAGATTCGTAGACTAAAATAAATGCCTCCTTCGAACTTATTGATGAATACCGAGATGGACCAAAGAAGTGCCAAACAGCTTCAAAATACCTAAAACGGAACTTTTTGCTGAATTGGCTGACTAAATCATGTTTAGATAAAATAAGAAAAAGTTTCCTTTTAAATTTAATTCGAGATTTGAAGAATTGAGACATTTTGATAGTAAGACATACCTTCCAAAGTTACTTCCGACAATGCAATGCCAATTTCCGCTATACTCCTCGCGCATAGCATTTCTAATGTAACTGGCGATTTCCTGATTATCACCGCAAGTCTTGATCGCTGCGAAGGCCACTTCCACAGCATACTGCTGCATTTCATCGGGCATATCGGTGGTCCTAACCTCGGCTTTTCGATGCGGCATGGTTCAGGCAGCTCTCCACCAACAACGACTGAATTCTACAACTGAGCTCGTTCTACTGTCGAGGTAGCTTAAGAGCTCAGAGCCCCATTGGTATCATTCAGCAGGGGTTATAAGCGGAGCCAATAGCACGGTAAGCACGTGAACTTGTAGGAGCCTCATTCAGTGCGAGTTTCTCAAAGTCACAGCCCTTGCCACCACGTTCGTGATTCATCACTCCTTTCATGCACTACCATTCTAGCCTTCCTTATTCATCTTCTACCACACATTTTCTTAAAACTGAAAAAAAATTCACCGTGGGAAAAGATGGCATAGGGCGCATGTGAATTCAGCTCTAGACCTCTCCATTCCTCGTTTACGGTCTCACTTGAGGCGAATTCTCTCTCGCCATTTTATAGCGCAGCTTTAATGTTTACCAAAACAATAAAACGCGGCTAGGTGTAGCACACATGGCAAAGCTCTCCCTCGCCCTGTCGTACGGTTTACTGTCATGTGAAAATTCGCCACCTCGTCATTGACATTTCGGACTCAGTAAAGCCACTTGCAGCCGCGTTTCCCATCGCAGCTACTCTTTGATGTCCGGTTGAGGACCGTAGTTCCCAAAGCATTCCAGCTACACTTCTTTTCAGAGAATCCAACATACCCTAATATTCTTCCGAACAATGGTTTTTATTCACATCATTTTTTTTATTTTCACTAGGTGAATGGATATGTACACAGCCGTTTTTAATCCGAGTGGGAATTAAAAATGCAATCAACTTTACTTTACCTTTTCTAGCTAATTTCTAAGGTATCGAAATAGTTAAATCGCTTTATGGTCAACGTTGAATTGGGTCATTCCCAAATAGTTGATCTGCCAATTTTTGTCCGTTTTTCTTAACCATAGTTACACGTCACAATATCCGTTGAAGATTTTGGCACTTATTACACATTAAATAAGACTATTTCATTATTTACATTTCAGCTACTAAACTGGATTTACAACGATATGAATCGTGCTTGAAACGTCATGTTGTAGAAAGTCAACATAATTTAATAATAACGTAATATCTTCTATTAATACCACCTTTCTCCATTTAGATTTCCCATTTAAGCCACGAGAAAATAGTACTGCGAAACAATTAAGGCATCTGGAATGGCTCTGTTAAAACCTATCTTTTACATGTTGTTTTCATTTACATGTCTTAAAGAAAGGTGTGAAAATTCGTATTTTCGATTTTCTCCAAAAAATACTAGAGCAAAAGTAGGATTAATATAGAGCTTAATTGCTCCCCAAGATTATATCTAGCTTACCATACATTCTTCAGTACTAACAGTCCACTTGAGTATTCCCATTTTAAAAGTTAATGCTAAAAACCAAAGTATTGGGCCGACCAGTGTGAACAAACAGGCGTAAACACGAAACCGCTGTTCACTAGCGTTCTCATGCCAAAACAGTCTATGGGTCAGCTTTGAAGTTTGCCGTTTATGGACCAGCAAAGGTCCTTCAAAGCCTTAACGGACGACCAAAGACATTTATTTGGGAATTCCTGGGATCAACCGAAATTTCGGCAGACTGCAAAGTGGTTTCTTATAGACTATAATGAAAAATTTCTTCTTGATAAAAAGCGAAGTTATAATTAATATTTTTACCGTATTGCAAAAATACTTTACGGTCTTATAAAATGTATTGTTACATCATTATCCTACCTTAATAGTAGACTGAGCGATGATGAAAAATAAAGATTATTTTGGAGATTATTTTGTAAACTCAAAATGCAATTGACAATAAATTTATAATATGATTCATGCTTATTTAAGATCAAACTTTTAAGAAATTTCATGAGATTTGATAAGGCTTGGAGTGGGCTTTCAATAAATTCATCCAACCAAACTTTCATCACCTTTTCTAAATAACCTAACACATGTCTGAAGGTGATAATTTTAGTAAAATATATTCAGACGTTGTAAGAATTGATTAGTGGGAGTTGCCATTGAAAACTCAGTAGGTAACAAGAGGTTCAGCCAATATTATTCTGTGGACATTACGCTCTCACTCAATACGGAAGCGCTTAATCAAACTGAAGTCGACCAACGTTGGGACGATGATGAAAGCAAATTTTTTAACTTCTCATCAGCACGATTGGAACGATGCCACCAACCTGGCATGACCATAGTAGTAGTAGTAGTAGCAGTTATTTTGTTAGCATGATGTATGGAACCAGTTAAAGAGTGTTGGCATATCTATGAAAGTAAATTTCTCATACAGACGCCCTGTATTGTTACATAAGTACACAATTTTTTATGGCTCCAACATCTCTAGAAATCGACAATAAATTCGGCATATTATTTAAGACTAGTGCTAATATAATCAAACATAATGACAGAATTTAAAATAATGTTTTTGTGCAAAGGGTTTAGCGAATAGTAAACAGAAGGCCCAAATAGCTATGGGTAAAAAACCGACATCAGCTGTATCGAAAAAAATGTAAAGGTAATTACAGGGCAAAAATAATGCAGGTGACCAACAGAACACGCGGAGCTTAATTTTATTATTGTTCCATAAACTGGTTAAAACTTCAAACATCCTAGGAGAAAACCTTGTGAAACCCCAATTCTCCTTCGCGCGTCTGCGCCGGTGGGTCCGGTGGGTGTTGAGTCACCGATACGCACTTGAACAACTGGCCATAAGGCACCCTGAAATTCACAGGGGTCCCTTTGTAGCGTTTCCCTTCGATTTATGTGCCTTTTTAAGATTCGTGGTCCCCTAAGTGGTATTTTAAATCAATAGTTAAATTGAATACAAAAATCACCATTAGTTCCTAGACCTTTTAATTATTTAAGTGAATGGTGAGTGATGCTGCTGTTTATATCGTAATTCGGGTTTCCATGATAAGAATCGTGAACCTTTCGTACACATCTTTGCCAGTTTGTTATCTGTCTTAAATTGCATTTGTAAGGAAATTTAGATAAATTAGATAGTCCACTTTTTCCCTTACATTCGCCTCACAATTAATTTGGAGAACTTTGTGGAATTTGACATTTAGAAGCATTATAGATCTGGCCAAATTTTAGAAATGTAAAGAAATTTGTAAAATGTAATAAGTTTATTTCAGTAAAGCTCCCCTCCCATCGAGGCTTTAGACAGGGGTTTCTAAGCAAAATCTTCATGGATTCTGTTATTTCAGTCCGTTGTTTTCAACCTCTACCAGGTTTGATTCCTGAGCGTAAGGAGAAAGATCGTGTATGCAGGTCTAAACCAAAAGAGTACACTGTTGCTCTGGCCACTGCCTTAGGCTCTTAAAATCCAGTTAATTCAAACCTTGGTTAAACGGAAAGTTCCGTGTGATTTGTGCTAACTTTGTTCACCGAGATGGGTAAGCCAGAGGGAAGGAGAAGAGCTTGAATGAGGCTGGCGCCGAGACATGGTTGCATTTTGGGACTGTTTTGTGATTGTGCGGATGGATTGTCCAGCGAAAATTCAGACGATAAATGTGAAGAAAAGAATCAGGTAAGGGTGAAATGAAGCTTCCGATAGAAATCAGTCTCAGAAATAGCGTTTCTAGAATATTATGCTGTAAGGAATATTCCACTTTAAGAAATTGGGAAAATAACCTGGGAAAGTCAATCTGAGAATTTCGGTTCCATAGTATTAACATCAACACAACGATTGACTTTTAAAAGTTTTTCATTGCCTTCATATAAGCACATAGGAATTCCGCTTCTGTTAATTCTCCAACCGGCATTATACAGTCTTAGACAAGAGGTGAACCTGACCATTCAAATAAAGGCTCTTCTTTCAGATCGCACGCTTTTTAACTTAATACACGATGTCTGGGATTCAGAACACCGAAATATTATTTTTCTTAGTAATATTATTACAGATACGAGAACCTAAATGGATGAAATTCACACATTATTTATCTTTAGAAATACGCTGATTAAGCCAATAAAGCTGATCCTACTGGCCGCTATTAAAGCAAGTAAAACGCCAATCAGGCTAGACAAGCACAGATAACAGGGTCATGGCAGAGTGTTTGTTGTCCACAAACCAGAGCCACTTAACGGTAATAAATCTCACTGTCCTTTCATTTGTGAAGATTTGTTTTGATGCCCTTGTGACCCCTACCCATTTTCTATCTAAGAAGCTATTCATCTAATAGTTTTGCAAAATGAAAAAACTATTGAGACACGTGATAACTTAATTTCGTTTTGTGGAAATGTAAAATCTGGTTGATTTATTTTGGAGTATATTTATTCATTTGCATCAATGATAGTCAAATAGATCCATTTTAAAGGAGAAACAATAAGGAATGAGTTACATGTCTTTAAAAGATGTATTTGAAATTCGAGCTCCTTTTGGAGCCATAGAAAGTCTTGACTAACGAGGCTCGCAGCAATTTCTTCGGTGGTCCGATTAAGTGCACTCTCTGACGCACAAAACTTCAGAAGCGTTGCTGGTATTCAAGGTGATATAGAAGAAGTGGACATTAAAATCGGTGTAGAGAAATAGAGCACAGCCGGCTGGAGGAGGTGGGGGCGTTATCACACGGGATGGCCATAAAAGTCACTCTCTCAAGTGGTACTTTACATGACGGCTTATATGTTTGCACTGTATCTAGTCTGATTGATGACAGCCGCCGATGGCCAAGTAGACCAACCCCCTGCATGCAAGCACTAACCATGATTGCGCGTTTGTCTAGGTTTGGATTATGGTAAATGATTAAGAAGTTCTCAATTGATTCCTAAATATACCATTAATTAATCTTACCACTCATTATCAAAATGGTCATACTCAAATGAAGATGATAAAGTCTATGAAGCGAGATTGAAGTCTTTAATATTAAAAGCACTTCTTTAATAGGACTGATTAATCCACATTTCCTTTGATACTAAGACGTTCAGATAGCTTATTTTAATAGAAATATTCTTAACTCAGTTTTACAATTGCGGAATAATTTTTAAAAATTTCAGGTTTTAAGCACATGTCATGAACTCAATTTTTGTGTCTTATCCATCCTTAACAGATTGAACAACAATTCAAACTGACTGCTTTTGAGTTGGAGCTCTTGTAATGTTAAAATTAGTTCACTGAATCATTATTGCCAAAAATGCAAAGATATCTTGTATGTAAAACTTTAAAGCACTCTACTTTGCCATAGTAGCATTTTATTCCCGAAGGACGAAAGGCCAGAACTTAATTAATAACCAACATTTTCGCCCCAGAAATCACTGACGTCGACCCAGTGCAGACTGTGTATTGTAAAGTCATTTGGTCAGAGCTTAATGAAGAGGTAGGAGAAGGAGTCGAATTCGAGCCTGGTTGACCTCCTGCTTCTTCTTGATTTTACGACCTGTGCTGGTGGGGCAAGGGGGCAGGCAGACGTAGGTTTGCCGTAGGTGCGAGAGGGGAATGCTGCGATCCGATTGGCTAAGTGCCCAACATTCAATTGGCGCCCGAATATCCATCTCAACGCTCGGCGCTTTGAGGTTCTGCGGCGGTCTCATTCGCATTTTTTAAACATAAACTTCGGACAGCAGTACCAGCATATAAACCTATTCACGATGCCGATGGTACGCTACACTTGGGTCTCTCTACTCATCTTCCTTGCGCTCCACATGGATTATTCTCATTCCATCAACTGGCTGTAAGCTCTATTCTCTCACCCTTCTCTGCCTTTTTATGGCACCTGAGTACAATGTATTAAATTAGTGTCTATACTACATTAAGGTTCCATCTCCACCGTTGCCTTTACGACATATGAAAAACGTTTATTCCAAAAATTTTCGATTTATTATCGTACGTCAGCTGGTAAAATTAGTCTCTCTAGAAGTGGGTTGGTCAATAAAAATTTTCTTGAAAGCGAACGAGTTCAGACCAGTTTCTTGGAAAGGTACCCCCTGCGGTTTGCTGGAAACGAAAACAGTCTTTAAAACAAAATAGTACTTCCAAGAAATTTTTCCCCGTAAGTCAAGATACTGATCACTTGTTGTTATTTTGGTATTTCATGCACACGTAGTGTCACAGTCTCCACTAAAGAGAGATTCGGTCCTGTTACTTAAGAGAAATGGGGATATATTTAAATTACTGCATTTATTTCCATACTTCGATACTGAAGTTGTCATTTTAAACATCCAAAGTTATGCATTTATTGAGGCAAAATTTCTGCTTTGGGTTAGTCTTCTGATCAATCAATTGATCTGCATATTAATCTTATCAATCGATCTGGAAATCAAATTTCCCGTCGCATAAATGTTCAAAAGTTGATTCACTTACAGGTTGAATTCCCTTGCCATTGTTCTGCACAAGTGCTATTGAAATATCTATTTGGGAATGGTGATTGCTTAATTTGTTGAAGGTAGCAGCTTATACCTGTTGTTGTTAGAGTAGCAAACACGTACAGTAAACTTATTTGACGAGTCACCGATACATAATAAGTCGTGACAAATTTTGTGTTTTATAAACTACTAACCTTAATAAAGAACTAGGAATTCTGAAAAAAATTTGTGGATTAAAGATTTCACTCGATTCAGAAGAGGACTCACGAATTAAATGAAATCCTTTCCAGCAACCTTGTATTGGCTTGATACTAAACTATTGTGTTGATCGTAGCTGCTTAGTTGCTTAGTCATTTATAAATGTCTAAATAAGTATGGGATAAAATTCCTAAGTTAGCAAACTTAGCAGGACTTTTTTCTTTATTTATTCTCGTTCCTATTCCAATATTTTTTAAAGGACGTTAGGAGATTCAACGTCTTAGCAGAGGGTACTTTGCCCACAAATTTCTCTAAAAGAGACGAGTGAGGGGGCATTTGGTTGCAAAATCCTATGTCTAGCACACTGTGCCGCATAAAAAGGCCTCTTCAACACACTGACCTACATCTAGCCATAAAACTGCCGCTCCTACTGCCTGTGGACACTGAAGTGGCCTCTTTACAACACAGATTTCACCACTCTCGGCAGTTGCATAATGTAGAACAAGCTTGGTTTGGAGTTCGATTGACTTCTGCCTCAAGTAGTGGAAAAGAACGCTACTCTATCGATACTCAAATTGAGGTAGATTCAGCCGACTTAAGGAAATTCACTCTGAGAAGGAAAAGCTCAAATGGATGTACCGAAAATCCAAATGATTCCTTGGATTTCCAATGTTGAAACTTGAGTTAACTTTCAGCACACGAGATGTGTCATGAAAAACGATTTGAGTGGCATTGACAACCAACGAAAATCCTTTTTGAAAATGAAAAAAGGTTTCCAAGCCCATTTCAAATGCGTGGTTCACCCCTTTCAGTAGCGAATTAATGAGACTTAGACGGCGCGCTACGCCCCCAAAGAACTCTTTGTAACATTTAAATATTCTTCTGCCTTATGAGACAACGCAGCATTATTCTGAAAGGAGAGATAAGTAACACAAGTACATTAGCCATATAAAATGTCGTACGGATTGTGAGGCTTTTTGAGTAGGGTAAGTATTCCAAAGCAAGCATCCGAAGTTTTTTATCAACTATAAAAAGAACCATGATATATAACTCGCTAAGAACGAACATGATAGACACGAATTTGTGGGATATGAAAATGGCACTATTGTGATGTTGGGTTGCAGAGGTCTGCAACGCTACCCGCGGTCGAAGATGTTGGAAAAGGAGCGCTTCACACCGAACGAGTGCGAGTACGCCAAGTACCGATATGGGCTGGGGCGGAAGCAGCTGGAGTTCTGCCATCATCCTGAGGGCAGCTTCGCAATGCACGCCGTGCTCAAGTCGGCCCAGGCCGTCACCTACTACTGTCCCCTCATCTTCCAGCACCGCCGCTGGAACTGTTCCTCCGTCGAGAGCCTCCCACGAGCCACTCCCGACATCTCCCGCGGTAGGTACCCCTCCCCCTTCCACTTGGCTTCTACCGCATGGAAGTACTAAGCTAACCAAAACCTCCGAAATTTCTGAAGTAACCAGATGCGTCACTTTAGTCTATAAACTATAGAGCCATTCATTCGCATGCCCACGTCTAGAGGTACATCTCCAGAAGTGTTGATATATGCGAAAGTCTTCGTCATACTCGAACGATTACGATATTAGGGACAAGAGGAGGTTCAATTTCATCACTGAATCCTTATTCAAATAGATCGAACATTGACGGAATAGTTCCACATGATATAGTTTCAGTACTTCGCATGAACCCGCTTCGCAAATGGTAGTTTAGCACGTATGCGTTTGCGCTAACACTATTTTTCGTAACCACGTCGTGACACTTTAGGCCTTTAAAAAAACCGGAAAAATGAGCAGCTACCGATGCAACCCCAGTTAAGTATACTAACTGGTTAAAAGGTTGTCTTAAAAAGTAAAAGTGTGGTTAACGTTACAATGGAGTGAATGTAGCCTAAAAAGACCAGCACAAAAGGCGACTGAGTTCATAATGAGCGTATCAACGGGAATTTGGATCTTTCGGAACCACTCAAAAAGCCAAGTAACATTTTGGAAGAATAAAAAAATCATAGAGAGAGAACGATGAGATCCTACTCCTACATTGCAGCTACTCGAGAGAAGGCGGCCATGCACGCGCTGTCCAGTGCGGCCCTGATGTTCGAGATAGCACGGCGGTGCGCGGAGAACAAGATAATGGACTGCGAGTGCGGCCGCGTAGAGGGGTGGGAGACGCCGCCACAGGCACATGAGATAGACGAGGACGACAGCACAGGACCGCCGGTGGGCGGCGCGGCGGCTGCGCAGCCCGCCGAGGTGCCCGTGCAGTACCACTGGGGCGGCTGCTCCGACAACTTGGAGGTGGCCCGCATCTACACCCAGGCCTTCCTCGGCTTTCCGGCCATCGGGAATCGACCGCAGCAGCCCTACCAGAGGCGCAGAAGCAGGTATGCTGTCGAGCCCTACTCGAGGTACGGGCGGATTACAAGACAAGCTGCGGGGCAGGGCCAACAGGCGCAAACGCAGCATCAACATAAAAGAAAGAGGAATTTGAGGAAGAAGACAAGGAGATTGGTGAACCTGCACAATTACAAGGCGGGCATGAAGGTTCGTTGCCAAGGCAGATGCGACTAACAGCTAGCCTAGGAGAACAGATTACTACAATTTCTGATTGGTAAATTAAAACAAGTTTGAGGACCCTTAATAGCATTTCATAGGTCCCATCAACGTCCCTAAGACAGATACTGAGTTGAGGTCTAAGCTTATTCTCGGGCATTTGAAGAATTCAAAACCGATGTACTACATGACTTAATATCACCATACCTTTCATAGTGCTACTAGTAGGGATTTAAGGACATTCATGATAATGGTTGAAATATAGGCAAATGTGCTTTCAATTTCCAATTCAGATCATAGAGGACTCGCAGAAGATTCGCTGTAAATGTCAGGGTGTGAGTGGCAGTTGCGCTCACAAGATCTGCTTCCGGCAGCTGCTGAGAATGGACTCAGCGCAGCTTCAAGACATCATCCTTCAGCGTTACATGGTAAGCCACAAGGCTTAATAGCCGCCACCAGTGGGTCGCCTATAAACTATTAGCTGAATTCAACCAAAAGGCAGAAAAAAGACCAGCCATAACTGAGCGCAGGAGTCACCGCAAACAACCCCGTAGTTGTAGCGAGTTCTTTACCAACCAAATAAATTCTCGATTAGCAAAATAGTTAGTCTGATTGATGTAAATAGACACTAATGGCCTTAATGCCTTGCCTCCATGCGCATTCAGTACCACTTATTAATAAAGACCGATTACATTTATGCTAAAAGTATTCCTGATAGAACATATTCATTGATAACTGTTACTATTATTTTTAAATCACCATTAAACAGTTTCAAAGAAGAGCTAGAAGCTTTCGTATGACAGAGGAAAAATTTCATTCTGTGCACGTATCTAGATGGCAAGATATGTATCAGTGGAGTACGGGAATCTACTCGTGGCTAAGGAGTACGAATACGGATCTTACACACCACGTGTGATACACCAGAGTGAGTTGGCCTTTTCTGAACACTCGCCCGATTTCTGCGAGCCAGATCCACAACTAGGGTCCGTTGGTACGAAGGGAAGGCAAGTACTTAATATTATGCTAGGTACTGACAACTTCTGAAATGATAACGCTAGACTTTCCGCTTTATAGACAATGCTCAAATAATGGGAAAGAAAAACAGCTTTCCAAACACTGTCAGAATATGTGCTGTGGCAGAGGGCATATCACTTACGAGGAAACCAAATTCACAAACTGTAACTGCCGCATTACGAAAGACTTTCGAGTTCTCTGCGACAAATGCCCGGAGATCATCACAAAGAACATCTGCAGATGAATGCAATTCATCCTATCCCAAATGAGTGTAAATATCCTACGTATCACCAAATTCACTGCATTTTTACGAACAAATAACACAGATTCGCATGTTCCCCATTGAGTGCCATTCATTTCAAATCAAAGAAAGAAATTTTTCCTAGCATGCATACAAACTTGTGATAGACGACAAATGACAGAAATACCACAGAGCTTAGATGCATCTACTACAAACAGGGAGGTATAAAATCACTTTTTAACTGTCCATTGCTGAGGAGTCAAGGTGGTGAGTGAAATTGCATGAATGCTCTTCATTTCTTCAGCCAAGAGGGCATTGACCATTCTAAATGGGCATAAACTAAAAAGTGATGCCTACCGATGACGCTGAAGGAGTGGTTTTCCTACAAAATGATCAGAAACTATAGTTACACGCAGCTTAATGCCACATCGATCAGAAAAATCACAGATATCCTTTTAAAATGATAATATAAAGGTCTCGTACCAAGTGAATGGGGCTTAAAGCTTCTAACTGCTTTCTAACTGACCCTTCGACAGAACTCATGACCGACCGCAAACTCTTTAAGTGTACACCAAGGTCAACACACCTACTTGCTAATTAAAAGTACCAAATCATTAAATATTAAAAAATCCCGAATTAACAATATATATATTTTTTGGCTTTCTATAACTCTTGAAATATAACTAACTTTACTGGTGTTTTTTATTTTAACTTAAATAATAGTTTTAATTTTAATTTATTAATTTATTAGTTTCTAGGTGAGGTGTTTTGGCGTACCGAATTGTTCACTAAATATATCCGTTCGCGATTTAAAAGTGATTTACGCTTGTTTGCGTTCTCGCTTGAAATAATTGCCAATGGTCATGAAAGTTGGTCTCGTATATTCAAATGAACTGTGCCTCGCAGCATGTTTGTCCCCTAAGTACAAGAACCGCATTTCTCTTGTTATGGGACTTATCGAAGCTTATGGATTGCTTAGTATGCTTTCCGTTATAACTCCTACTAGACAAACTGTTGAGGAAGAACTCAGTATTTTGACACGCTTTCACAGGTAGTAAACTTTGGGAAATCTATCATTACATTTAC
Organism: Anomotaenia brevis; assembly: GCA_030710315.1. Lineage (NCBI taxonomy): Eukaryota > Metazoa > Platyhelminthes > Cestoda > Cyclophyllidea > Dilepididae > Anomotaenia > Anomotaenia brevis. Next base: position 130,853 of record JAUOZQ010000002.1, read on the forward strand.
TTTTCATATGCCTGCATTCAGTCTTAATATTTCTTCAAATTGTGTTGTAATGCATATTATCTTATAGCATAGATTACGTACAGCGGTTGATTTATTTGGATAGAATGTTTGTGTCTGAAGATGAGCCCACTATCTCAGATCCTACTTCGAAAATTCTTGATGAGTATGGCCTCAGTTATGATTGCAGTGGGTTCAAGGGCGTCTATATTTATGCTGTTTCTGCAGTCAGAGCCACGTTGGCCGCCGTTGATGCGTTGATTGAATTGCGTTATAAGGTCAGTCAATAGATTAAGATAGATAATTTGACTTTCAGGTTGTAATAAACTGGATGGGTGGGTGGCATCATGCAAAACGGTCGGAAGCCTCGGGTTTCTGCTACCTTAACGACATAGTACTGGGCATTCAGCGTTTTATGGCCTCCCCACGATTCACATCGGGTAGACTGCTGTACATTGATCTCGATCTTCATCATGGGAATGCAGTGGAAGATGCGTTTGCTCACGATTCACGTGTAGTCACATTTTCTGTCCATCATGGCTCGCGCGGGTTCTTTCCTGGTTCTGGAGTGCCCAACGAAACTGGCAAGTTTTTCACTGGAGTGCGGTCGGGTCGATTCTCTTGCTTCAACATCGCCCTAGGTAAGTCACATACACGTTTGAAATGTAAGACAAACTTTGCTAATGATTGTATTCATTGATCTGACTTCGCTTAGAATAGAATACGGAATTATCTTTTTGGTTCAGTGACGTTATTTTTTTGCTATATTTTCACTTTACTCTCTTGGCATTCTTAACTAGATTCCACTTATCGATATCTTAGTTCTCTTTTACTAAAATAGCCCTCTCCTTGCATTACAAAGTGTGTTAAGGTGCACATTTTTCTCAATGTCCCAAATCATTCTTTTCAGACGAGGGTGCCAACGACTGCAGCTGGTGGTCCGCGGTAGGACCCGCTCTCAGTGCTCTCCATGAGTCCATTAAGCCTGCCGCCGTCTTTATTCAATGTGGCGCTGACGCCCTCGCCACAGACCCGCATCGTGTATTCAATTTATCCGCCTCCCTCATTCCGGACCAGTCAGCTTACGTCTCCGCAATCAAGCAGGTCCTCAGCTGGCAGCTGCCGACTCTCATTTTGGGTGGAGGCGGCTACCATTTCGCTGATACTGCTCGCCTGTGGCTTATGATTACAGCAACTGCAATCTCTTGTTCTTTATCTAAACAGTTAGTAGATACCTGAGCTTTATATCTTATAGGTATGCGTTTGCATCGACTGAGATTCAATAAGATAAGGCCTTTGGCAGTAATCGTAGAGTAGAAAATTAGCTAATTGCCGTCCAAGTTGTGTATTATTTTAATGCATATTAAGCAAATGAGTTTAGCTTATGAACACAGCTAAGTCATGCGGTGTAGGAAGAGAGGCCGATCTTGTTCGGACTTTTGTTATTGATGCCCCACCTCTTCCCAGAATCTCTGTTGCCCAAGACATCCCAGAACACGACAACCTCTCCTACTTCGGACCCGACTTCACCCTCGACGTGATGTCCTCAATGCGACTGGACAAGAACTCTCCGGCTTCTGTCGAGTCCGAGGTGGATCGTATCGCAAAGCAGATCGTGGATTACTGTGAATTTAACAATGTGTGAACCTCTTGCAACACCCTACTGTAAAGTTGTATCCCCTATGTTGAAGCTTTTAATATCACTCAAAGACTTATCCATCTTGAGGTTCTTTAATTTTCGCGTATTCGTCATGTTTAATGTGGTACATAACCCAAAATTGTTATTCTGTGGTACACCATGAAAACAGTTAGGGTAAAGTGCTTATAATTCTATCATCTTAAGTTAATATGGTAGGAAGTGTGGATTAACCATTTTCAACCATAAGTGGCTGGAAGAATTTCAAATACTCTAGGTTAGTTTTTTCCCATTAAATAGGCTCGTAAAATCGGATTCTGTCCATAAGTGCTCCAAGTGATGTAAAATACGCTCCAAGTCCCAGCTTGTAATCCAAGGATTTACTGTGCTTTAAGTGCCGAGGTGCTGCAACAGATTACTGGCCATAAATGGTGACCGTTAAGTCGCCCTTAATCCAACGGGTAAGAAGTTCGGAATGTGTCTGCTTATATCTGGGTTATGATATACACATAATAATAAAGATTTTTCGATGCTTTATAATGTCATTTTAGTGTACCTAGTGAATATTCGTATTGGGTCAAATTTTCAGTTCGGGGTTGCCTCAACTGCGAATTTACGATATAGAATTTATGATATCAGAAAGTCCACGGAGTCTTCTTTTTGCTGGTGTCATACACTGGAGACTGTAAGATAAAAAGTTGGTTGTAAGGGGGTGGCTCTGGCATTTCAAATTGGTTTAAAGATATAGCTATTTAAAAGTCAAACTAATCGGCGTCCACGACTGACGTCCATAATTTTATTGAGCGCTTCTTGATGTCTTGTGTATAAACTAGAAACCGAGTACGCTAAGCTTTCTGCTGGTGGTTCCTACCTAGAAAACCTTAAAACAGACCATCTAAAACAATAAACTAGTTTTATTGTTGACATAGATGACGTTCAAATGGTATTTGTTAATCTGCTGAACACAAGATTGCGGCTTGAACTAGTGTTAAACACAAGCACTAAATTGTAAAAATCAACTTCAGCATTCTGAAGTCCAATATATGGAAAATGTTCTATAATGCCATCAAAAAGTAATCAAATGCCGTTTTTCTTAACTATAAATAAAAGACATGTAATTTCCAGAGAGGCTGTGTTGAGTGGGTAATATTTTTGATTGTACCCATCATTGCAAAATATTTGCCACCCACAACGTAGAGCTGCAGGACTTTAGGGAGCATCTCCTTGAAGTAGGATATATTCTGAGGACTTTTTTCATAGGTACAATAACAAAAGTCTAAATTATGTAGTGGGCGTCTTAGTAAAAAATTTAGGGAATGAAAAAGGTTTCAAGACACTTTTTCATTTAGTGCTTAAAATCAATTTCATAAGACATTATCGTCAAAATTAAAATTGTAACAAAAATGTGAATTTTTTTCCAATTAAAGGCATTTTTAGTACTTTTACTTATCCGAAAAATTTATTCCAATCAACCTTGAAAGTTCCAACTTTAGTGATATTTTGAAATGCCTCGGGGGGGTCTGGTCCTGTCAATACCTTTGGCAGTTTTACACATTTTTTTACAAATAACACTTGGTAAATTATATAAAACACTTTTATTTTAGGTCTTGAATATGGAATTTTAACCCAACCTAGTGATCTTGGCTTTGAAAAATATGTTGAGTCTTCCAATGACATAAGGTCAATATTTTTCATACAGCCAACGAAATCTGGGTTTATCGAGGCCAGTATTGGTGGAGTTGAATCAAAACATGACTACAATATGTCCAGCATTTCTGTTTATCTAAGCAGTCACACTGTGACTATGCAAGGAAATCATATCTCTGAGATATATGCACTTTGTAATGTTGAAAATGCCTATTTAATTGCAAAAAACAACGCCATTCTTCTCTGTCGATTTGAAGTTTCAATGCCATCTTATGATGGATACATCTTTTCGACTTCCTCGTGTCTCATTCACTGTGCTAAAGAGTCGGAGTGTGCAGCCAAAATCGATTTAGAATTTCTCATCAGACAGGCCCAAGTATCGGTTCCTGACAGAACCGAGCTAATAATCTCCTACAACGTCACTGCCCTTGATACTAACTCGAGAGGATCTCTTGTGGAACGCGATGATGTTACTAACTCACTCATATACAAAAACATGAAATTACCTTCAGTATATGTTCACAGGCGGCCTGATACTGAATTTGCAACACTTCTGACCAATGAACATGAATTTCCTTCAATACAACTTGAAGTGCCTCGAATTTCAGATCCAAAACATTTCGACTTGGTTATTCTACAAACTTCCTCGACGAATCTCTGGAAAATGAAATTGAAGTGAGTTCAGCTGTGTTTCCATTTTTCTGTTTAACTAAGGGTCAAATAAGCCCTAAGGAACATCCTTGAATGGTTGAACAAATTTCAACATGAAAGTGTTCATTTCAGAACTTGCTTGTTTGAATATTTACGAAGTCTCCATAACTGAAAACTTCTCTATAGCGGGAACTTTACTGTAGTCACATGCTCTTGCAACAAAAATATATCATCGAGTCATTTTCGGAAACTCTAATCAATTAACCAGTTTTTTAAAAAATTAGATATATTTGAATCTAAGTTTCTCTAGAAGAATTATGCTTAATTTAAAATCTCAATAAGATTTTTACATCATCCTGTAATAATTGAATGTAAAAAAGTTTTGTGTGATACAAACCGTGGTTATAAAGTCATAAACAGATTGGATTTAAGATCAGTCAAAATGCAACTGAACATTTTTTCAATATTCCAGCCTCAACCAATTTTCTTTTTTCAACCGTCTTCTATCTCACGGAAATGTGAACAGAAGGATATCTTTTACAAGTGAAACAAAAATCGGTCTAGGTGCGGGGAATTCTCCCTTCAGTTGCATGTTGCGTGGTCTGAAGATTCGAAAGTTCATTCTAAGTGCATTTGCCTTAGATTACGATCCCCCCCACCCCCGAAATTTCTGTCACCAGCTTCCGCCCTGAGAAAGACCACCCGGTACCAAGGTCAGCTCCTTCCCCTTTTCCCGTATCTCTGGGTCACCGTCATGTTTCTTAATCTTCAGCTGACCTAGCGACAAATGATTCGTAGATTACGAAGGAGGGTAGTCCGAACCCCTTTCCCGATTTCGTCAAGTGTCACGATGCTATCCCACAGTACGAGAGAGGGCTAGTGTAAACAAAGCACTCAGCTGAGTCCCCGTTCGTGCAAGCCATTGGAATACACCAGTAAATCTTCACCTTTCTAGTTAAATGCATGGTAGTATTGTTACATGCCCTAAGCAAATACTGTTTGAATCATCTACGTCAAATAACCAGATAAGTTAGACGGCTCTTAATTTTCATTATTTGTCAAATTGACAATGTATATTCATCTATTAGATAAATGGCGGACCCACATAATTTATATTGTGAAGAAACTTTATGGAATTTTTGAAATAGAAATTATTCCCTCCTTGTGATGAAAGCACTATGAAAAATTTTGTTATTTGGTTAATAAAGTATTAGCTTCAATATAAACAAGAATTCAAGGAAATGTTAAGTTTTACCTTAACTTCACATTGAATATCTACCGCTTCGAACCCTAGTAATCACACTGATCACTAAGTCCTGCGTGAAACAACATGTAAATTAATGAAAACTGAAAAATCTTTCTAGGAATGGATCCACTCTCCCGTCATCAGTGTCTGTCTAAGTTCCCGAGGCGAATATAAAACCGCCTTCATTGGGAGTGTCCCTCATAAAACTTTATGGTTTCATTGAATCGGTCATGAACCTCGAGGTGAATCACAACCCAACTGCTCTTCAATACCCTCACAGTACACAAAAATTTGGAAATGCTTGGTTTCCACTCCTTCTTCAATAATTCTCGATACAACCTGTGGAGAGGTTATTGCTAATAGTCGAAACAAAGGTGTTTTTCCGCATTTAGAGAGCGAATTACTGAATTCACTAATTAGTTATTAACTTTTCAAGTTGTTGGAGCTCCATATACTCATTAGCTAATTAACCTAAAACAGAAATTTATGTTTGGTGCAACTAGTTTTAACTCAACTTTACAATGCGTTGCAAAAAATATGCGAAAAATTTACTAATCTGAGTACATTTATAACAAATGCGGGGATCTCCACTTTTATACGAAAACCTACATGGAAAAACCTACAGGAAATCACAATAACGAAGAATATATACTTTATAGAGTTTAGCACTATTTTATACTTTTGAATCCCGTATGATTGGCAGAATGGAATAAGGTCCTTCAATCTTTCGCCATTTCAGTTTCGTGTTTTCAAGCCAACTCCGGTTTCTTTGGGCAAAGGAAGTTGAAGGTAGTCCGTGGAAGCTTCAGGGAACACCCTCCCCTCGTGGTCTGACAGTTAAACTCCGTCAGCGAAGCATTTCGTCTCAGCGAAACGTCGCATCCGAAGACCCAAGTGTCGACTTCCAATCTCCTGTCCTCGACGACAACATTCTTGAAAGAAGAACGTAAGTCACTCATAAGTAGTAAGAAATTTGACTTTACCAGCAGTAATCGTCACATAATTCCCTTTTTGATTTACAACTTAACTAATGCCACTGATCAGTATAAGCAAGAATAATTCAAAAGGTTTTCAGCGAAGCCAACTCTCCCTGAAAGAAGCTGGTTAAGCAGGCAAAGCCATAGACGATTGTCTATACGAAAATGTCAGGTTTTGGTTCTTGCGGAAATTATGAAAGCGTTAATAACCACACAAGCTTGAAGTTGGAACAACACATTTTAACTACTAATTTAACCAACTTAATTAGTTTTGACTTTATACACTTTAGTGAGGCATGATTAAAGAAAATGAGTATGATTTGAAGACTTATAGTTTACACTTTCAGTGGGTTAAATAGGTTTTCCCTTTAATAACTCCAATAGCCTTTTCCGACAAACTTCGTCTCTTGCTATAACATGCTTTTTAGCAGAATGAATAAGACTTCACTTCAAAAGTTAAAAGGCGCGATTTCGTCAATGTTAAAAGTTGTTTAATTTTTGCAAGGAGTGTTCCAGTCCAGAGGGCTTTTTTGGCCATGCCTTTATGGCTGCGATACTTTTATACACCTTGAAAGTTATCGGTGCAGATCGTGAGTCATTTGAAACCACGAAGATCTCTTGGCCGCCATAAAAAGGAAGTGAAATTCGAAACCGTCAGTGGGAAAAAGCAATTCCTTTTCAACTACGGTGAAACGAGGGTCTTTTTTGGAATTTTCGATTTGTATTTCGTCGGGTCTTCATTGAGGCAACTTTGCAAAAGCAATAGCTAATAAATAGTATATTATTGAAGTTCACCTTTCGCATTGTATTCTTTAAAATACTATGAATTGAGCATTCAGCATTAGCACAGAGTAGAGTTGATGTACTGATACTATTTATTTGACTTTTATTAAGCTTTACTATGAAACCGTTCATATGGAGTGTAAGATCTTTCAAATTTCGAAAATAACTTTCATGCACGTTATAACTTATAAGAATGTAATCATTTATAGGACAGCCATGATTAAAGATGAAGTATGTATAAGTCTGTCTTGCTACAGCCATCGTAAGATAGTTTGGAAGGAATATGAACGAATTATCACTAAAAAGTGTGGTCTACCATCTCTACAACATCAAATCTTTCCCGAAGCCCCTGAAGGAGCTTTACTTGAGCTCCCTTTGATTAAACTTTTAAATGCTCATTTAAAAAAGAATAATTCAGGCAAACGGGGAGATTTTTAATATAACTAAACAAACACAAGCAGCCTAAACTCGCGAATTTCGAAATATCTTTCACATTAAATTGGAACAGTTTCATGATTTTTTTACTTCAGCTTAAGTTTGCCTTCAATCTAATTAAGGTGAAGCTGTGAAGTCAACATTTTTCTGAACATCAAAGGGAAAATAAAAGGTGGTGTCTAGGTCCTAAAATGAGATGTGGTGAGATGCGTCTTGTCACCTAAGAGCAGTCTAGAAGGTCTTTAGTCAGATTCCATCGATCATTGCTTTTAAGTGTTTCCTTGACTGTTTTGGACAGTCATATGGCGTTACCCAAATGCATTTGTGCTAGAGAAGCCTATAAAAATGCATAGCAGTATTCACTCGAGGTTACATATACTACAAATATGAATGAATAATTGACACATCACGAAAGGGCTGAAAGACTGGTTAGCAGATGAGGCATTCATCTGTAAAATATTTGGTCTTAGTTAATGCATGGAAGCTCAAAAGAAGCATATTTTCGCTTCTAATCAATCGGTAAATTACGTGTGCCTTCCAGGTCTTGCACTTATCATAGAAAGGCATCTCGTGTTGTCTCGTTGAACGAGCAGGAAAGGAGGACTAAATGACCCATTCATGCATACAGGATGTATCATAGAGACAAAAAGTGCTCTCATATCCTATCACTGAAAGTTCTGGAGCAGACATGATGGAGGGGCGTGGGGGGAGGGCGGATTTCATTACACAAGCCTCCATGCGGCGCCTTTGATGTCAGTCACCCTTCCACGCCCTCACGTAGCATTCTCCCTTAATACAAACCTCATCTGCTCTTGCCCACACCTTAATGAGTCAGAATATCATCGTCATTTTGGCCACTTTGGTAAAGCTTTGGACCAAAGGGCAATCAAGGGCGGCCAAGCATGTCAAGCGGTAGAGGCCTCTTCTCTAAAGTTTCATCTCTACCATTTAGTATGGGAGTCACAATTTAACCCCTTGATAGTCAACCGCGAATCCATCTAGTCACGGAAAGCGGACGAGACACGCGGCTCACATGTCATAAATACTGCTAGGGAAAAAGGGCCAGGCTCACAAGCACACCACATTGAACATCGGTCCTAAGTGCAAACAATTTGCGCTGTTTGAATAGTGACGACTCATAGAATGCGGAACGGTTTTGAGAGATCCTTGGAAGAAAATTCTCCCACGTATGTGTAAGCAGGGTAACGAATTAATGTGAGCAAATGTCTTAATATATCTCTGGTTATAATGTACGCAGTAAGAAGTAGGGGATTTTCGAGTTACTCAAGAATGAATGACGTATTGTAAGTTATTAGAGGTGGGTGGATCCTAGACCTGATTATGGCCTTCTGTGCAGATTTGGTTAGCTAAAATAGCTTACAATTTAAAGGTCATTGCCAAATCACGCAACAATTTAAGAAGAATAAATAGTATCATTGCTAGAGACCTAGTAGAGATAGCAACCATACAGAATTTAATCTTCCATTTTTATATCTTGAAAATGGCCGATTCGTTTCTCTGCCCTTCAAGAGACGGTAAATTGAAAAGCTATTTCAAGGTCATTCTAAGTTTCAATTTACTCTATTCGAATTGCTGCAACGTCGTCCTTTATTGTATTGCAAATACCAGCATCGAAAGTTTACTTTGTCTCCCAAACTTTCAGTTGTGTTTCAGTTATTCAATTTCATAAAAATTACCCTAGGAAGAAGTAAACTTTCTGAGTCATTTAGTTCCGGTCTGATTCTGTTTCACTGATTGACAACTGTAGGAGTGGTTTCATGAAAGACTTAGTCTAATGATTAAGCTAGATACCATTGTATCTGTTTTTAATGAAGAAAAGTAGTCAGGAAGAAACGCCAATGAAAAGGGAGAAGGATATCAACAAGATGACGCATCGAAACACGGGAAGCAATTATCCTATCAACGATGCGAATCTCACGTTTATTTCTCATGCAATAAAACGATAATTCCTTCATAAGAAGCCAAAATGACAAGCAGTTGGGTATATGAGATTACAAGCAGGGTCTACTCACCAATTATACAAATATTTTAATCTTCTTTTCATTTACGAAGTTTACAATATTATTTGCGAGCAACCGTAGTAGCCCCTTGTAGAAGCTTGAAATAGACATTAACATGTAGATATTTAGACCGCCGCAAAATGTAAGGGATAAAGTTCAATTTGCTAATGAGAAAGCTTGATGTACCTCTAAGGATTATGGCCTCAATTAGGTAGATGACTTGTACTTCCACGTTCGGGCCTATTTTAAAAAAAGGAATGAGTAAATGCGGCTTATTTGTCTTCACAGAAGCTGGAAGTTATATTCCCAATCAACATGTAAACATTTTCTAATTCTAATTGGATTGTACTAAATTGCATGTTGAGGTCAAATCCTCAAATCAAAATCTACTGTGAATGTTATATGTGTTGATGAACTCTTCTGTTATCCAAACTGTACACGAAATAAATAACAAATTAAAGAACATTCTGAAGGCAAATGCAATTTTTACATTCCCTCTCAATCGGTTTATTTATCGACAATCCAGGTAACTCAAAAAATCGACCAAGCATTGAGCCAATGATGAAGAGGTCTGTATCTGCATCAATATTCATAACAAGAATAATCTAAATGACAATGCGAACACGGAATGAACCCAAATGTTCGCTTTATTTATAATCTAATTTTGGAGGTCAGGTACATTCAATATCGCTTAACCGTTTTCATCAGTAAAGGGATTAATAGTCCCAAGAATTTTCAAATCAACACAAAACCCTTAGAAGGCATTGTTATTGCGTTTTAATTAACCCGTTCAATTTTCGTAGCTTGCACTACGTCATTCATGCATTCTAGTTTTGATAACAACGCTCAGTTTGTAGTTTGTCCTTCAATTGTCTTATCGGTTAATGGACCCGATGAACCGATTAAATGGTAAACTGCAAAATGAGTTTTCTTGAGGTTTGGCAAAATGACCAACTTTTCTCGATTTCCCTAATGCGTTGCCCATCGACAGCGGGGTGAGGCCTTTTACTAGGATGACTAAAGCACTCAAAGTCATACTCTTTTGCTTTTCTGGAGCATTTAGCAGGCCATTTCCTGCTGACAATGCTCACCGTAACTTTACTTTCCCTGGAGGCTTATTTTCTTTCTGACTCAAATAAGTATTTGCACAATCACATCCTGAGTTGCTTATTCAGTACTAGACCACCCAGTGGATAAGTACCTCTTAGGTCCACGTAACTAAATAAGTCTTAGTAGCCCTTACCTCCTATCCGATAGACGCATAGAGGGAGAGGTCCCAAGCTTACACATGGTAGCATACGCTTTAACTTGGGCGGTTTGCATCGTCAGCTGTTGGGCGTGATTCAACCCGACTAAGGGGTTCCGCGTTTGATGTCCACTTTTTCCACCGCCGGAAGAGGCTCTAATTTAACAGAGCCAAGTGCCAAGCTTGATGAGAATATCTGTCTACTGAGTTGCCCATCGTACCGCCAAATTAATTGCATTTATGATTTAGAATAATTAAAGCTGCCACAAAATATTCTCATTTTAAATAGTGATGGACAATTGGTGATCTAAAACAACTACCTAGAACGTTCGCTACAATTAAATTAAACCAAATACCTTTGTTAGGTTTTGAATAACCTATGGGAAAATCGAAAAGAGTAGCTAATTTACATGAAACTCTAATATCTGTAAAAATGCTCCTGCTTTTTTTAGTTCAAAGCATTACTAAAAAAATTCTTACTACAAATTCCTAATCTTTGTTACCAGAAATCAGCGACTTCACCTTACTATGAATTTCAGGCTTAACCTAAAATCAGTTAATTGATTCCTGTTTCTTCAAAAGCCTCGAGAAGTTTATTCTGCTTTGCCTTGGTGATCCCACCAACGTGCACTGGCGCATTAAGATTGTGACTTCGCCCCCAGAGAAGTGGAAGGAGGCATGGTGATCGAGGAGGGCAGTGGTTGGAGGAGCAGATTGGATGTGTGGAGGTATTTACTCTTCCGCCTCGGCGTTTTTCACTCTAAGCTTTTTCAAGCATAATTAGAGGAGATTGGCCTTCTGTTGCTAAGTTCTGTCAAAGGTAAAACGAGCGCTTTTCTATTTTTTGAGTGTTGTTCTTTAGAAATAACAGATTAATTATAATGAAATACTTAGTAGCAAAATAATAATGGCATTCGTTAGATTGAGATCGAAGGTCTTCTTCAAGAATCCTAAGGCATCAACTCATCATATGGGAGACCAGTTCCAGAGCTGAAACGGCTCCAGAGCCTTCAGTTTCCCAAGCTAACCGTCTGAATAAAAAGAACTACTTTAATCATTTCTGAACTATGGTGGCCTGCCTTCACATACTCATAATCCGAAAAGGAACTTGGCTCCTAAACAGAGTATGCCTATATCTCTAATCATGGTAAGAAAAAGAAGTATTTTGATCCGTCCTGGAAGACTGATGGGCTTTAGCCCTGCTATGGTCTTTCTGCCCAGGCTATTCCGATAATTCTTCATGATAACAGAATTTATTTCACCTGGGCAGGTAACCAATATTTAAAAAAAATTGTAGGAATTTTCTTCCTCCCAGCTGTCAATCTCGTTAAGTTCTGCCTCAGAAGGCTCCTATATTTTATTCTGTCATACGCTGCCAGGGCTGATTTCGAAATAGCTACTGCTTTGCTAAACAAATTTCATTTATTTATATTTTATTTAATTGCCCTCAGCTACTCAAGCCGAAATAGGAGATGGTTGTAGCTATAATTGCTTACTACGAAGAGCATTTACAGCCTTGCACTTAAATTAGTATTTCGCTATCATGTTTTGTAAAAATCAGACTGCTTTCGATAAACTCAAAGGCTCTAGCGGTTTCGTTTTCTGTTCTACAACTTCTTTCCCAGCATGTTATGTGTACATATGGATGCTGTAGGTGGTAGACAAGTCTTTCTGACCTAGATGGAATCGTAGCCCACATTTTTATTAAAGGATCCTTACATTATTTGCGCCTAATGCAAAGTCCCTGTATTCTATTAATGAAATTGTTACTTAGAGTACTGGGTAGCTTTTGCCTTGAATAAGCCTCCTTTTCTACATCAAAAGCCCGAGTACTATCAACCAAGACAAACAAATAGCAGGACCTTAAAAGAGAAAATTCCTCTCCTTTTTGCAATAATTATTTATGTGATCCGATTCGCTCCAATCTAAGACGGTATTAGAACAATTTTTAAGTTATGAATATTCTCTACATTTATAACTGTTTCATTTTGTAGTGCTAACTGCTATTTACAGTGTTCTACCTTAACAGATGAGGACCGCACTTTTCACTGAGTAGTCACTCTCCCCCCTCTCTCACCAACGCATGTGGCCTCTACTTTTCGCTTACTTCAGAGCGACTCAAATCGGACTTATGCGTTTCGAGCGGGTGACCACGAAAAGCCCCCGAGCCGGCCAGGTGGTGGTTGTGCCGGGGGCAGGAGGCACTGAGTCATTCACGCATCTTCCAACCAGCGACACCTCGGCGATGGTGGGCGACGAAGACTTTGACTTCCTGGTGCAGGACGAGGATGAGCCGGAGGCCATCAAAATCCGCGTCGTCAGCATCGAGTGGCCCAAAGGACTCGCCAGCAACTCCACGGCCGTTCCCGATGTCGCTGGGCGTCTTGTCCGACTGCCCATCCCCAAGACTCTGCCTGACCCCAACAGCATGCACATCTTCGTTCTATTTCAGGTAAGGTATCTAAAACTTCAAAGTAATTCTGAATCTTGAGATCCCTTTAGGGAAATGAGTATATCTAGCATACATGGGCAGATAAGTGAGTATCATACCGTTTGAATGTCCATTTCGTTTATTAAGAGAGCCTATTGCTAATTGCTGCTAATTTTATCAGATGTTCAATGGTTTTATTTTGCAAGACCTTGCTATTCTCGACGTGACTGGCCTAGGATTGTCTTATTACCTTGTACAGCTCTTGTTTAACGTGTTTCCATCCCCAATTTTCCTCACCAAAACTAAATGAACTCCTGCGAACCATAACCATCACATGGTAAATCATTCTGGCATGGACAGTTGTATGGTTATTTATCTAGCTATTCATATATGCATATATTTGATGCTCGTTGCAGAAAGTTAGGCAAAATGGTATTTTAACGATCGAAAAGTGACTTTTTGAGAGGTTTTCATTGAAGGTTTACCGAATTATCATTTGGCCTTCAGGAGTAACCAATTTTATTCATTTCAAGTATTAAAGTTGACATTTGGGTAGTGTAATTTGCAGGACTTCTCGACGAAAAATGGAACCATAAGCGTTTTGTGTTCGTTGTTGCCAATGGAGTGATTTTCGATCAGATTATTTTATCTTTGGAAGTTTTTAATGGATGGTGGTTCATGGGCGCAAATCTAAATTCATTCACATTCCTTCATGATGCTAAGTAATTTTAGATTCAGGTAAATCTTCTTTAGACAGGTGTAACTGGTAAAAACGAGGCTGAAACTAACCAATGCACTGATCGTGGTGATCATGACTGCATCTGGCCCGGGAATAAAAGCTTAAATATTTACTTGCACAACTGCCACAATAGCTTTTCTGTCACAAGGTTATGAACACCGATTAAGACTGAATCATGGCCCAAATCATTTCAACACTGGTCAATTATTACATGAAGTCCGACAACATTCCCTTTATTGTAACTTTAAATTAGAATTGGGGAGTATCCAGTGACTGTCATGCAAACTACTCATTATCGCAGCTGATAGTAATTTTCAGCCTGAAATCCTTAAACTCATTGCTATTCCAGCCATTTGCTGCAAGTAACAAATGCCATCTGCATTTTGCGAAATTCGGCTATCGCTGGGTTGGAAGAAGCAGTTCAGCCACACTCCTACTTACAGTAGAAAACTTTGAAAAATTGGTTTATTGCATATCAAACAGCTGACTATCAAACGGGCACCAAGGCGGCCAAAATGCAGTTCATTTTGGGGCATAGTTTCCACTCTCGGACAAGTTTTAAGCTTTAAGTCAACCAGCCACTGGGAAGAGCCTGCAGCGCAACAGAAACTTCACCTATCGTCTTTCATTCATGGCTTTTTATTCAGCCTTTCCTCCTCCTCCTCCTCCTTCTCTCTTTCTTCTGCTACACTCGCTTAGAAGACTCTCGCTCCCAGTTCTCTCCCCGAGCCGCGTCTAGATGCTTTTTCCATGCATAGAGGCTCTCTGTGATTCATTACACAGACTGCGCCACTAGCCCTGTCTTGAATTCCTGCCTCCCTTCAGCCTTGGCCCAACCAATTTCACTTTTCTACCGTCATTTTTTTCACAAGCCTGCCCACATCCTGTCAGACACGACATAATTCAGACTTAAATTTAAATTCTATAGACTGTAACAACGATGACACTCCCCAGCAAAGGGGTGCCATGCCGAAACAGTGACTTTTGCACAGATATTATCACGGTAGCCCTTTAATTTGAGAAACTAAGTTACCTTTGAGATATCTTTTTTCTTTGAAGGTATGAAGATGAAGAAGTAATAGTCGACGACAAATGTAGCAATATAATTTTATGGATAAGAGACGGAAAACATCATTTGATGGATCGTTAGCTTGATTAATTTCAATTTCAGAGAAGAAAATTTGCAGGAACATGGTCCTGCTCTCAGTATGACATAACTGGGGGGAAACGCGGCAGTTTCAGATCCCAAAAGTCCTATTTATGATAATATAGTTTTGTGATATTAATGATTGTGTCTAATTTACACAACTTCAAATATGTTTGTATACTGACTTCCCTTAAAACAGAACCGTCTTGAATATTTCGACTAACTATACAATAGCATATCCCCAATATTAGGTTCATTAATTACTTCGAAGTAGTTTCGTCCCGATCGCAATCTATGACATCTACACGATTCCTCCAACATATCATTTCAAACAATGTACGAATCCTTTTCACTTTAATATGATTTTCTGAAATTCTGTGCCTAAAGTTTTAAGCCAGCAACAAAAATCGAGCGTGGGCATTTTTGCCAAAAAAAAAATTAAAAACTTTATTTCTATTACCCACCATGAGCCTCTCTCTGTCAATGAATCAGAGGTTAAGGGATCCTATTATTGTTTAAGCATTTGCCGGTCCGAACTTTCCCTCCCCCATATTTGGAGTGTGGAATTTCAAAGGCTGAAATTTCTTTTCCAGTGCAAGTTGTTTGAAAATCTTTCATGATCATGAAACCGAGCAAAGTCCTTTTTTGGAAACCACTCCGACCATGCAGTTATTTTTGTAGATAAATCCTAGAACTGGAAATGCAATGGCCGAGGATCAAAATAGTGGAAAACTTGAAACAGTTTGACCGAAATCTAGATTTTTGGATCGAAATGCATCAATTTCGCATGTTCAGAATGCATGCTATTTTGTAATTTACTGATCATTTTTTCACTAATGGCGACTAATTCACCTTTCTTGGAAAGCAGCACCCATTTTGCATTATGGACACAGTCATTGAGTAATCTCTTAAAAAGCCGAGTGTTATCTGAATATATGTAATTTGAATTTTAAATGGGTAGTGCTGTCTTGGATACCTAGAAAGCCACCTTTATCAATATTTAGTCAAACGATTATGTAACTTCAATACGAAATTATAAGGATATCGGTTAGCATTTTGGACGAAAGAATGAAAGTCCTTCCATGCAGAATCTAGGACCGGAATTATGTTGAACTATACATAAGATCGTGTATCATGCATCCTGCATAATTAATATTAGTCGCCCTTGAATAACGGTCGTCTAAGCATATCTTTGATGAATAAGTCACCATTTTCGGATGATCGAGTTTAATTTTCATTTATTGATCAACACTTGGTTCAGAATGTGTTAAAACTGCCTCGGCCCCAGCGTTTTCATAGAAAGCTACTGACTCATCAACAATTTTGTAGGTTTTCCTGTCGTGGTGTGTCGGCGGAACAGGTTTTTTTCGGATAAATTTTTAATGAAATCATTCATCTTCCCTCCCACGCTTTTTCGGAGCCCTCTCTTGCTCCTCTGCAACTTCCAATGCATTCTAGTGGGCAAAATTTTATTTGTCAAATGTTGAGAGAATTAATGAGTCAGTCTTACGATGCGAAGCGTCGTAGCGCATTGAAAGGTACATCATTAGTAATTAGTCGGAGTTAAAAACGGAAAACCCAAGGCTAATTTTCATAGGAGGATCGTTAAGCATTGCCGATAGATTCACTTTTCTAGGATGCAGCTAGCCTCTTCCCAGGACTTCAAACGCACTGGGACGGGCAACGAAACAGTTAGTTAGCTTCAAAAGGCGCATGGGAATACCCCAAAATGCAAAATTACAAAAGGAAAGAGGACTGTTACTTTTGAATGCCTTGTTTAATCAACGATTCGATTTCTCATGTTAATTGGAAATTGTTAATCAATCTAGAACTTACGATTTGTCGTTTCACTCGTTGATAAGTTCCGATTTGGTTCTTGATTTGCATTTAACTTCCCTTTTTTATTACCGTAATGAAGTTTCTTCAATGGGTATAAAACCAAAACACCATTGAAAGCTCATCAAATAATTGATTATTTCAAACAGATATTACATAAATCATTTCAGGGTCTATGTATGGTATCACCGAATAACCAAACTGAGATCCGAAGGAGCTTTTGACAATAGTGCCTATCTACTAGTTAGCATGAATTATACAATGCTTACCTCCGAGTGAATAATTGAGCAGCATTTTGGCGGACTTACCTGGGAGAAAGAGGAGGTTAGTCAAACGTAGAAATAACTGCTCCTGCTGCTGAGGTGGTGTCATCAACGAAAGAATGCGATACTGTATTTTACTCTTTCACTTCCCTAGTCGGGCCCAACCCTACCTCCTGCCTGTCATGGAGATAAGGGCGAAAAATAGAGGCCGTCCAAAACTAGGGTGCTCCGGCTTTTTATCCCCTCTATCGTTAGTCAAGGACACGTGGTTACCAAGGCACACGTTTGGGTGTCACGATTCCTCTGGACTCGGTAGCACTTATTCAGAAAATGTGTGGCTGCTTAGGAAATAAGAATGGGACATTAAAGCAACTAAAACAGTTTTTGGTGAAAGAGGAAGCCGGTACGTACTGTTTTATAAATTCAAAATTTTTCGTGGAGACAATTAACTTCTTAAGCAGAAAAGGGTCGTTACAGAATAGTCGAAATTATATTTCACGGTTTGGTAGTCTGAAAAAGAAATGCGGGATTAGTTCAAAATAGGATCCATCAGTTAATCCCGTAGCATCCGATGCGATTCTCCATTCAAAATGCTGAGATATCTAATGATTGTACATTCTTTAGTCAGAAATCCTCATTCAATTAATTGACGTTCTACTTATGTACAAAATTAAGCACCAAATATAATTTACGAATGGAGATGTGTATGAGGGCAAGTTTAATTAGAATTGTGTGACACTTCACGAAGAAAATAAACTCCTTCGAACTTAAAGTACAGATCACTGGGGAATTTCTTCTTAACTCCCCTCAAGTGATCTGCAATCCCAGATTGTTGAGATCCTGAGTTACTTGTTTGTATAATTTTCAAAATGACACCTAGAGGTGGTAGTTTACTGCTAGTTTCATGCGAATTGTATGACTTGTAAGTGACTAAGTTCCTTTTCTCCATACCCTGAAATGTTATAGCATAAATTAGGACTCGAATTCGAAATCTCCTTTTGTTTACACTGTTCCCCTTTCAAGACGGGTCTAGATAAGTCGTGACGCACAGGACTGGCTGGAGATGCAAACCTGAATCTGGGTCAGAGTTAGCCCTCTGACCAGCCTGAATTGTCGAGCACTGGGCTATAAATCCGCCTCGGCATTCGCTGATTTATTCAAGTCGGGCAGCCTTCAGTCACTTGTCTCATCAAAATCATGATCAAGGCTGCAATGATAGATAATAAGCAAGGAGATTAATTTTCAGTTCATAGAAGCTAAGTACTACATCATGCAATATTAATAAAAGGGCCTTTTTTCCAAAAGAACTGGAGTCTATCTGTCTGTGTAATGCCAATTTCACAGTCGTACTATGTGCTATTTAGACTATCTCTTCATCTCTGCTATATATGTGTAGGAATTGGACAAAATTGTGGAAACACCTAACATTTTGGCATCAAAATATCTTGAAAGGTATTTCCATGTTCTTTGTTTTTTTGTTATTCGCTATGTTCTACTCAAAATGACTGCTTTTAAAGATAATTAAAAAATGATTATAACCTTATAAAAGTGGCAGACCTCTCGGACTTCCAAGGAGGCCAAATTGTTGGTGCTCCGGTGGCAGGCGCCAGTGTGGCAGGAACTGTCCGAACGCTTGGCTTTTCTAGAGGTGCTGCCTCAAAAGTAGTAATGACTGGCGCCTATGAGAGAGGAGGAAGAACGTCGTCCTCAGCAAAGCAGTACAGGTCTGGCCGAAAGTCGAAGTTGTTGGCAGAGAGAGAGAGAGAGAGAGAGAGAGAGAGACCGTCGTCGGACTCTAAATGGAGTTGTTATGGAGGATGACACGACCACGACTCCTAAAGTCGCTGCTGAGCTCCTCAATGAACACCCCCAAAAAGAAGCCCACTTCCACAAACACGATCCCTCGTCAGGAGCTGCACAAATCTGGATTCCACGGAAGAGCTTCAATTAGAAAACCTCAGATCTCGAAGACAAATGCCCCAGAGCGTTTAGAGTGGTGGAGTAGAAACCTCCAACAGAATTGGTGCCTCATGCAGTGGAAGAATGTGATTTTCTCTAACGAATCATCGTCGTTTACCACCTTATTTCCGTCCTCCGGCAGCCCAGTGTATTGCGTTAGGAGACAGCCGAAAGAGGCATTCAGCCCAGACTGCTGCCTTCTCCCAATCGTGAAACATGGCGGGGCTTCTGTGATGACGATCTGGGGTGCTAGTTCTTGCAAATCCGCCACCGGGCCAATGAATGATTTCCCTTCAGGGAAGAGGAATTAACAGCCGAGACTATTTGGGAATCTTGGGCGACCAAGTTCTTCATCCTACATATGGTTGTTCAAGAACTGTTTCCGGAGGGGAACGCCGCCACCTTTCCGGATGATGTCACTTCACCCATCTATACAGCAGCTAGGATTGCTAAAGCTGAATGGCGGCACGAGGAACAACATGCTAATGAAGTTGACCATCTCCTCTGGCCACTACCACAATCCTCAGACCACCTCAGCCTCATTGTGTGGAGGAGCGTTTAGGTCGATTTTTGGAATTCCAGTAAGAAGTCGATTTCCGCCACCACCGTCATCGGGAGTGTTTCAACTGAAGGATGGAGGCTAAAATTCCTTTGATAACAATTCACAATTTCTACGAATCAACACTTCAGAGAACTGAGGCTGTAATTGCCTCAAAAGGTGGACCCACACCATATAAAATATATTTTGTTGGTTTTCCAAGGTGTTTCCACTATTTTGTCCAAATCACAACCAATTTTTTAATAAAATATTATTCCTTAGTTCAAATTAGCCCATTGCTTTAATTAGAATTGTCATTTGTTTAGGTGGACAGTGTCATTAAATCGCCATTTAGTTGCTCAGTATGTATTATAAAAGCAAATTGTAGACAAATTCGTAAGTAGAATAGCTCATGAATGCTATTATCTCAACAAGCAACATAAAATATTCCAACTAATCATATTTTTAATATATTTGATGGGCTTTGATGGAAAGTATTGAGACAAACCGTAAGGGAAGACTGAAACCATTAAAAGTGAAAAACGACATTAGGTCACACATAAGATGATAAAAAGAGTTGCAAATATTTGGAAAGATAATCTCGGTAATGTCACTGAGGTACTAATATGCGTCTTTGTTCCAAATGGTCATAGTCCTTTTGGTAAGTGAATGAGGATGACTTTTTGTATTTGTCCCCTCAATAATTCCGGTGTGCCACGCACCTGCTGCGAATTTTAGACGAAGGGAGCCTACTGGCTTGCGGAGATGCAGCAAAAAAGTTCTTGCCAGCTACTCCTTCCCGCTTCATCGACTTCGACAGGTCGTAGCAAGTACTCGCTCTAATAACTTTTTTCTCCTCCAAACGTGGCCGATTCAGTTTCATGTGCCGTTTCATCACCTTATTCAGAGTGCACACACTGTGCTTGGACTTGAAAGTAGTACATGCCAGGGCCAATTTTTCTCTCGTTTTCCCTCTTGTTAAGCAATGCTTGGGACTTTAGCTTTTTCTTTGTGGACATCTTGTGGATGTCTCTTCGAGATTTTTTGAATAGTTGTGATTGTGGTACTTAGTACCAATATCTTGGTATTTGGTAGGCTGGTTTGGCCATTATCGCATCAAAACAAAATTTAGTTTATACTTTGGATTGACTTCACCATATTTTTAATATATTACACTATTTACAACTGAAAACTATTCAATGGATTAGTATTACATTTCCCGTCTTAGCTTTCAGGCATCCACTTAAAAAGTAGCTATTATTTACTTCTTGTTATGTACATTTGAGTATATACTATTTGAAATAACAGGGACACGGATTCAGCCACTTCATGCGTGGGTTGATTATTCTTGGCCAATATCATCAAAGCACTTAGCTATTCAGTAGCTGATTCACATTAATTATCAAATTAAGATTCATCTAGTATGAACAGTGATGATTCATTTTGCAAATGGACCGGTACCCAAAAGCTTCAAGACTGATACCAATCATAATCCTGTTACCCAAAGTTGACTTTCCTAATGGCAAAACTTGCACAGTCTACCATCTAAAAAAAACAAAATGGTATTTATAACTCGCTTAAATATGACTAAACATTACTTTATCAACCAGCATTTATGCATCGGTCTACTAAAATTAAACCAAATCCAGCTGAAGCTACCCAATGCACTAGCATTTAATAGAATTTATTAGTAAAACCCACATTTGTTCTCCTTGTCAAACAGTTATTGTTTCCAGCCGCTTATTTCGCATATTTTAGATTGGCTCAGTGCATCCTAAATTGGTAAGCTTAGATGGATGGAAAGGTTAAAAATTCACCTGTGGTATTGCTATGCAGCTGGGAGAAAATATAACATATCCTCTTCTCTTTCAAAGCGGTCATTTGATACCTATTGCTAGCATACAACCCCAAAACCCATTCTAAACCATTTCGATGTCAACGGCATTTTCTACACCTAAGTGATTTGAACATTAACTTTCCAGAAATGCGAGCTATTGGGAATTCGATTAATTGCTTAGTTTTTGACCTAACGGATAAAGCATAAAGGACACTCATTGTGACATTTCATAGCATAACGCGATGCACGGAATTATGCATTTTTTACATCTGACTATCATTGATGAAGTTATAAATATTTGATGGCTCGATAAGTGTTTAGCTTTTTGTTTACAAAGCTTTTTTAAGTTCGCGACCTACGGAATGTTTCTCACATTTCAAAATCCTAAAAGGCAGCATGAAGGAGGTCCATATCGAGCAGCAGTAGTAGAGTCGAGATTGCAAGAGAATCGCTCAATGAATGGCACTTGTCTCGTTTTCGCATATTAACATGCCCCGAGACGGTAGAGTGTATCAGATGCATGTCTCGGCACCTAAGGGGATGAAATGGGGTCATTGCAACTTCCGTACGGTGCCAATCGTATGAAATTTCACCGTCCCGCCCAAACTCGAGCACTTGTTCTTGTGCCCATTTTTGGGAAGTGGGAAATGAGTCATCTACACTGGGTACTACCATGTTTGCTTCATCTAGCACGTCTGATTTCAGTTTCGTTACTCATAAAGTGGCCTAGAATTTGTGGTATTGGCGCCAACTATGGAGTTGTTGTGCGCCAGCTTGCGTTGTCCCGAATTCCAGATAGCTGTAATGCAACCCGTAATCGTTACTTTAACCTATCTAGGTTTCCATAAGCGTAACTTTGACATACATATGTTTCGTAGATTACCGTTGACCGATGGTAAGAACCACTTTCTTCATAAGACCAGCAAGTGTAAAGTGGCAAGAATTTTAGAACTTTCGCCTGACTCCAGAGTTAACCCGAGGAGTATTATGTATATTCAGAACTGCAACCGCACCATACCAGATGAATTTTGACATAATAATAAAAAGAACTTACTTGTTTTTAAATTCGGTGCTGGCGGTATTACCGCTGGTGGAAGTTAATTCAAACATGATAGAATCAACACTGGATTTGGTTATTTAAGGTTATATGGACTGTGTCGAATGTACTAATTAAAATACCGCCCTTATAAGAAGTTCTTTCCCACGGTAATGCAAGAAATGCAACCCCAACCCCTATAAAGCACAATTTTGGTGTTGAGATTTTGTAAAACTTTATTCCTAATCGAATTGAACTAAAAACATTCTAAGATATTGCAATTTTCTATAGTACAAAGATTCCATTTTCCCATATCATATAATTGAATTTAATTGCAAAGTTGGGCTTTTAACTGTTTAGCCTACTGATATCTTGGAGCCCCCATGGTCACCTTCCCGTGAGCCACCACCACCACGTCAACTGAAGGTTCTCGGTGTCGTTCCTCCCCGTTCACCGTCTTCGGCTCGCGCTGCCGCAGGCACCTTCCGCTCGCTCTATGAAAACTCAGCTACTCCTTCAGCGGGTAGACTAATCCACCTCACCAACAAGATCTACTGTCGCTCTGATTCCCAGAACACAATGGGTCCCCTTGCCGCCACCCTACCCATGTTGCATCAGCAGCAGTCCACCTGCCCGTTCCAGATGAGGGAGGCGCCTGTAGAGCTAGAGCTGAACCCTCCCGTCGGGGCGAACACAAACGGAGGGAAGATTGTGCTGGGCCTGCAAGATACAGCTGGAGGACCTCCGGTCTATGCCGATTCGCAGCACGCCCCTCCGCCACCGAGAAGCGGCATTCCGTGGAGCTGGAGAACATGGATTGGACCGACGGTCAGACGCTGGCATTTTGAGAACTTCAACATTCGTCTGCAGTCAGATAGGCTTAGGAAAATCTCCAACTTTCCTGTTTTCGACAACACGTAAGTGATGTGGTGCTAGATTTCATCCAAACCACTTCGTACTTTTAACAGTATTTGCGCTAACCAAAATGTTTTTACAAATTAAATTTGTTGTGATATTCATTGTTGTCATGATATTTATTGTTGTTGTTGTGGGGAAAGTTGCTTTTATAAAGTTGCGTAGTAATCGAATTTTAACATTCGAATCTATTTGACTAGTTACTTTCGAACAATCAGCAGGGAACATGAAATTTATCGTGCCAGGTTGTTTCGTATTTTGCATTCACTAATGACAAGACTATTTTCCGGCTACTAATAAACATTGAATCCGTTTAAAGCAAACTGCATTTTTTACGACCACTAGATTAATTTGATGGAAGAAACTACCGAATTACTACATAGACTAAGTCTTCAACCATAGAAAAATTTAACTTGTTTAATAAGATTAAAATTGCATGGTTGAGTCCAAAGAAAGACTTCCCTTGCCTTTCTTTTACTCCGTATTTGCAGACGAACAACTCATGAGAACTAAGGAGTGGGGGTTTGTGACTCACTGGGAGTGTAAAATATAAAAACCTTCGTTTCATTATTTTGGAAGCGATTTAGGGTAACTTGAGAAATTCTTTGGTTTAACCTGTGATAATTAATCCTGTTTTACATTTCAGCACAAATTCGTGCACACCGAGATATGAGCAGACCAAAATAACCATCACAGCTCGGTAAGTCTGCTCAATACTATACTTATTTTCATAAGTTTCTTGCTTCTACCAGATGTACTGTTGCTCGCCAAAATACTATCTTTGGAGTTGCACTCACTTAATTTGATTGAAAATATGCTTACTTAGAAGCAAAGGAAGAAGGGGAAAATGGAGTCTGTCTAACGGTAGCCTCTTAAGGATGGCTTTTAAATAATTTTAATACAAAACCTCCAACAAACTTCAAATGATTCGAATATCATACTGAATAGAAAATCCACTAATTCATTTTACAGTTAAATTCATCTTATATCACTTTGATTTTTCATGGAAGACACTGAAAGGAAACTTTTGATGGTTTCTCTACAGGCCAAATTCAAAGCTAAGTCATTCCTTATGACACATAAGCCATTAAGTTTCCACAATTTAATAAACTGTTTCGTTCATCTGTGACAACGTTAACATCACTAGGGCATCACCCAACCTGGCATTACTGATGCGTTTGGGGATGATTTATTGTGGCCCCTTTCCCTCTTACTGACTAGTTTCTTAGCTGCTGTGCTAACGTTGGAAGACGGAGCCAAAAGTCATACCTCTACCTCTGAATCACCCAGAATGGAAAATGGCAAAGATGTTCCCATTAGTTTTACATTTTATAGAAATGAGTCAGTAGTGTCGATGTCCATTACCAGTAAAATTCTGAGAGCTGTACCTGCCATGTTAAAGACAAGCAAGCTCCTTTTCACAGCATCTTTGAGCTTTCGCAAAAAATGATTATAACTTACTGTACATTTAAGCTGGTATTTACTGGTATCACCAAAATGGGAAAAATGATAGTGTGAGCCAAATCTACATTCAGCAATTTCTGTCTCGAAATTACTGAGATTCTTGGGTCCAAGATGGATATCATCCATAAAGATATTTTGATTGAAATCTGTGGTGTATGAGACTTCTAAGATCATCGTGATAAATCATAATTTAAAAACGTTGAATTCAATCTGAACTGGGTAAGTCAAGTGATAACAAATGTGTGCTTTTGATTATACAAGCTCATTTGTTATGGAAATAATATTCTGGTGTCCGAAATGTCTTGAGATGAGGCGATTGCTCCAATAATGCATCGGTGCTAGCCACGAAAATTCGATTAAATGTAAACATTCTTGATTGACTGACTAAATTGTCATAAATTTGGCTTCCTCGCAAAGAATCAACAAAAGTAATTGAAATAGTTTTTAATCTGCGTTAAATGGGTCATTTTCATTTTCGTCTAGAATATTCACAACCCTACCTGACACCGGAGAACGCATGTATCTCTCTGATATATTACCCGGAAGCATGAACACCGATGATATCTCTGCCCGGGACTACAGTCATCTGTCGCATAGACCCGTGGAACTTGACGTTACCCACCTGATTCCATTATGGAGTCTGCGTCTTCGAGTGTTCCCGTCAACCTCTGCGTTCTCGGCTTCGTCCCCAAAGACACCAGCAGTCATATTTAGGAACAATCGATCTGTGTATCCCTTCCTGATTGGCCAAAATGAAGGCCACGTCCGCATTGAACTGATTGCTGCTCCTAAGGATTCGCAACCACTGGCCTTCAAGGATGTTTCGGTTGTGTCTTCAGAAAAGAATGATCTCGCTAGATTGAAATTTGAATGCATCGTAAGCTCGATATTGCTATAAATCATACTTTGCTATATAGACCTGAAAGTAGATCAGAAAAGTTTTTCATTAAGTTTAGGCATTCGTCAGAGGGAGCATTTAAGAACTTTGTCTCCTACTATTCCTCTTTCTCCTAAAGCAAATTATAAGTTTATTTCAATGTAAGAAGAAAGTGCTGTTTCTATTTCGGTGAGATGGCAGTGAACTCTTAATGTTACTTTTAGAGTTGGTTAATAACTCTATCGGGAAGACTTGAGCCACATCCCTCAGCTGACATTCTGCTCCGTTCCACAACGGATGCTTACGGCGCTGCCATCATTGACGACGAAACAGACCCAGCTCTGCTACTGCCGAACGAAAAGGAGATGGTTGCTGACTTCGCTTCCCACCCGCATCCTCGTGTGCTCAACCTCATTGTTCGCGGACAGGATCCCACGGATTTGAACGTGGTCACGTCTCAGCTCTACTCCGGCACTTTGCAGAATCTCTCTACATCCTCCCAAAGTATCTTCTGTCCCATTGGTAAAATCTCCCTTTCTCTTTTACTGGAAGATGGCACAGAAATGGGGCTTCATTCTCTTCCCGAAGGCCAGGTAAGGAAGTCTTTTTCTATCGCAAATCGATTGGTGGTGATAGCTTGATTTAAATAGGATTTGCAACTCTTCTATAGGTTCGTATCAGCTCCCTGCTGCAGAAGACCCAGAAATCCGTTGTGTGGGATCCAGCAAAACCTCTCATCGTCACACCGATCACAGAGGAGGGCAAAGCACTTGTGGCTGCTGGGAAGATTGGTTTGGGGCCTGTGGTAGATGGCAAAAGTGTATCTCTTTGGGCAGGTAACCCAGTTTGTTCACCAAAGCCCTCGCTCTTCCTGACAGAAACGCGGCCGATTATATCAATATCCGTGGGTCCACGAATCGACCCTGGTCCGCCTGAACAGCGATACAACTGGGAGCAGGAAGCCATTGAAGACTATCAAAGAATCGTAAGTTTTAGAGGTGGTTTGTCGTTATTATTATAGTAAAGTATATATTGCCCTAGAGGTTTATGTCACCAATCCAGTCTTCAATTTGCCCACAAACTAAATATTTCTAAGTGTGTTTACCCAACCAGTTATTATTCCACGTTCAAAAATGTTCTGAGAATCAAATGTCTGTTAGTTTAGACACATTTACCTTAGACTTTCACTCTGCAATGAAAAATTGTGTAAGGTTCACAGTTTGAGGTCGTCAGTTATTTAGGTACTTACTACAAAGCTTATTCAGCATTTAATCAGCTTTTGAAAACCCACTTAACGTTTTGCTTTGCTATTTAATTACAGGCTGGCAGCGCCCTCAGCAATTCATTCGACTTTGGTCGAAGCCACTTTTTGGTGCCGCGTGATTCCTACGTTCCAGATCTGCACAACCGCTCGATGGCCCAGGCCTCTTCCCAGTTGTTTTCCATCCCGATGAAATACGCCCTCTTCAGTGTCATCATCTTCAGTGCTATATCCCTGACTGCTGGAATTTTGGCCCTCATAATCATTCGTCATCGAAAGGCCCTCCGACGAAGGAAGGCGCGTATTGAAGAGGATCCCAACAGCCCTAATTCTGGAGGGCGTGGTAAAATGGGTGACGTTACCTACCCCATATCACCACAACTCTCCACCGCTACTGGGGCAACCGCAGCGACAATGAACCCTGGATTGAGCTGCAGCAGTGTATTCTCTGGAGGTAGTGGTGGAGCTTGTACACCAGCACAAACAGCTGAGTTAATCAACCAGTGGACTGGAAGACAGCAGCAAACAGCACTGTGTCAAGGTCAGCCATGCAGCTCCTGCAGTAACTCTGTAGCTACTAGAAGTCCCCAATCTGATGCCGTGCACAATGATTTGAGGGTCAGCGGAATCGTGGATATGCGATATCAAGTGCGTTTAGTTAATATCGTAGTAATTTAAGTCGTTAGAGCTGGGTCACAGTCTTTGCCTAGATTTATACGAAAATTTCATATTTTCATAAATGTATTTGTTCTCATGTAGTTCAAACAAGATTACATTTCACTTTCTAAGGTCATGCTTTTTTATCAAATATAACGTTTTTCAAGAAAGCTCATCTCCACTTTAAGATTATTTTTTTACAAATCTTGATCAGATTATTCCACATTTTAGCTTCAGGCTTCCATGTGGCTTGAATAAGGGGCGTATAAATTCACGATTTTCAATTTGTTGTCATGACACAGTATAAATCAGTTTTGAAATAAGTCGTTGATATTTAATTTAGCATGGGTCGAAAACATGCATCTGGTAAATTCATGGTGACTCTGAGCAGATTGCTAACTCCAAGACACAATGATTCTGAAGACTATTAAAACTAATTACTGTAACCTAAATTTGTATCTGGATTTCCCTCATTTGGCATCATAGCTGCGTGTGGATTGATTTGCGATTAAGAAAAATGCGATTTATACCTTTCGATCACTTACCGAGATCATTGAACCCTTCGATTCTTTTATTACAATTCTGATGCTTCCTTTGCAATAGCCTTGTTAAGGAGGGTTTTCACTATGAACTGGGTTTTGATTTCTGATCTGGACTTGCAGGAAGTACTCCCACTATCCTCCATGCTTCAGGTAAATAACCACACACTAAAAGTGGATTCCTCACAAAGTGGGGGAATTACGTCACCGTCAAGCCCAAATTTCTCAAGCAAGTGGCGAGCTCCCGATAGCCTTGGAAGCGCCCCAAGCAGCCGAAACACTGGATCTCCCAGCACTAACGACGAAGGTTTCGCGTCCGGTCCTCTAGAACTGCAATCGAAACGACATTTCTACTGCGGTAACTCACCCAAACTCGACAATACCTCATGGGGAGGTTTAGGAATGAGT
The DNA here is from genome assembly GCA_030710315.1 of Anomotaenia brevis. Taxonomy (NCBI): domain Eukaryota; kingdom Metazoa; phylum Platyhelminthes; class Cestoda; order Cyclophyllidea; family Dilepididae; genus Anomotaenia; species Anomotaenia brevis. The sequence goes on from JAUOZQ010000002.1 coordinate 159,399, forward strand.
GGTACCCTACAAGCACCCTGCTCATGCCAGGCTGGATCGCCCCATCTTAGCCAGCACTCAACTGATCCTTTCAGAGGAAATAACTGCAACAGTGGCTGCTACATTTCCGGCAGATGTTATATGGGAACAAGCATAGCCACAGATAATGGCCGATTCTACGAAGGACCATCCTCTATGCAGCAAGAGTCTATGCCGCCTAGGCTAACTCTTGCTCACGACCCAGATAGCATCGGCGCCGGGAAGTACGTGACAAAGCTTAGTCAAATTCCTCCTCTAATGCTTCCTGCAGCTCTGTTGAAAATGGAGACTTCTCAAACCGCAGGAGCGGGGTTTATTGGTGACACAACAGGGGAAAAAATGCAAATGGATTCGGGCAGAGAGTCACAGGATAAAACGAGCTCTAGTGGAGCGAGTTCGGGGATGAACAAGGACTTCTCCTCCATGTCAGGCATTGAAATCACGCAAGTGGACGTCTGAGTCAAGGGCTATGGGGATGTGAATATATTCCTAATGCATGTGTACCTAGTAAGAATATTACTTTCCTGATGTTACTGCCGAACCCTGCTCCTATCACTCAAGCCCCTTGCGTATCCTGCCAAGTACAATGTATATAGGCCGCCTCCCCCAACTTTCAACCTTCCAAAAGCTTAGATATTTGCATTTATTATGGCCTTTTCGAATTCGCTCTTGCATATTTAATTACGTAATGCCAGCAGTAACTGATCTGCTTTAGAGCTCTCTTCCATCGAGGCAATATTCACCTCTTTATCAGGGTTTGCAGCATTTATTAGTCATCATCTGTTTAAAAAATCCAGAAAGACAGTAATTTCTAACACTAGCAGTCGAATCTTGTCTTTATCAATATACTGGGGTGTATATCCGATGAGTTTCTGCATCACTTATGTGAATCGCGCGTGAGAATATTGTTCATTCATAGTAATGGTTGTCCATTATTTCGTTCAGTCAGGATTGGTAAGAGAAATTGGACTGTAAAAAACAATTGGAATGTAGTAGAAGATGTTGAGGCTCCTTACCGTGAAATGAGTTTACTTGCCTTTTGTTTGTCATTCAGTATAAGGTGCATGAACGGGGATTCAAGGGAGCTCGAACAACTAATCCGTTAAATGTCAGAGCTTTGTGCTTGAAGGCTATTAAGGGGCGAAGCGCAACTTGAGCAATTAACGATAGTTCAAGAATAAAGCACCTCAAGTATTGTGACTGTTTTCAGTTTTTAACCATTGAGTTTTCCTTTCAGGATATCCTAGGAAAATAATGTACAGTTTCCGGGTGACAAATAAGGAGAACATTTACTAATACTTTGGTTACACTCTCTTCTTGGGTGTAGCTCAATTAGAACTTCGTAGTTTCAAACAAAGTAAAACCATAGGGAAAACAAAAGCCACGATTCCAAACAGGCAGACGCAATGGAAATATAAACAATAGCTCTAAGGCAAAAGGCGATATCTTGATATGGATGGTAATGTTAGTTTTATTTTAAAATAAATTCTGATTCTATACAATTGAACTAATTTAAGAATATTTTTCTTCCATGACAAGAAGAACTGTTTTTCTTTCTTTTATTATCAATTGGAACCCGTTTCCTTTAGAAGAGTACAAGTTTATATACTGTTTGCCTGACTTTAAAGAAGAAAACTTAAGTTTTAAAGGGGAAGAGCACGAAAAAATCGATATTCTCGTCTAGCAGACCTACGTCGGCGGTTCTTCATGTGAAGGAGGAGCGTTTTCGGCTTTTGCGCGAAAATGCGAGTTTCGATAATTTATCCTGACCTCGTCCGTGAATCAAATCGCAAAAAGATGATCATGAAAACTGGCTTAATGCCTTTAACCGAGTTTTGCTCAATTCCTATTCAGCAACACTTGATTTATGCAGATTGTGCAAGGCACTTAAACCTAACTTTAATACTTTTAAGGATTTTTACATCTCAAGTTGAAAGGCACTAACATATTTGGATAAAATGTAATGGAATGCTAAATTAATTCGGCTGTCAGAGAATCATATTTATAGGGAAAAACTCAACGGTTAATGAGAAAAATTATCGATTGATGCTTCGAGAGAGCTGCGATCAATTAGCAATCTCCAGCCCTGTGAAAACTGCCTGACTTGCAGCTCCATCTTCGTCATTGCTGCAACAATCTATGTTAACAGGGAGTATTTCACGTGCCTACTTCTCAATCATATATATATATATATATATATACTTCACTTGAAGATGTTTAACTGATGAATTAAGATTTTCTAAGACTTAGGCACGATATCCTGAGTAGTTTGCAGAGGCAAAGCATAATAATGTACCTTCGTGATGCGATTATTTTCAAATTCAACAGTAAATAGCGGAAAGCGAGATCTAACAAATTAATCTTAACAATGTTACTGTATATCCGACTGCCTCTCATCATCAGCTTAAGCATTTTATTCTTACATGTTTAGTTCTTCAAAATAGATTCTAAGAAACCCCTGTAGCTTCAAATGTCTCTGCTCAGAAACGGAAGTTAGTATAGTTCAGAAAGATTACTGTCACTGCGTTAACAAAAACATCTTCTTGGTAGTAATTAATATAACTTCTTTTTTTTGTTCTATGGAAGTATTGTTTTGAAATTCCTATTCGGGTTTTAAGTATCCAATAGGAATCTTTCCGACAAATTGGACATAGTAGAGCCAATCATTGGAAGCTCAATTTTTTCCTACTTTACTTTGAATGTAGGAAAGGTTCGATATTTAAAATAGCGGTTGTCTGAGGCACCTTATTCGAGAATGTCACTTAACCACTTTTTTAATTCCTGAGCCAAGCATCTTCCTTTGTTCGAAAGGTAGTACTACACTTAGAAAACAGACGTAGTTCGTTTTAGAAATGAACTGCTTTGGGGTTGTGAAATACGATGCAATTTATGAGACTGCCAGTCCAAGTATTGAAGTATGTTTTTATTATACGCATGCTCGGAAACATTATTCGAATACACTGTCGATACCATCATGCTGATAAATCTTCTCTATAACTAGTGCTTTCCAGCACTTAACTAACTCCATTTATTTTGTAGTATTATTTCGTGAGATTTGGAATTCCCTTCGTTCTATTCGCCAATAAACATTAAAATTTTGTTATTCATTTTAAGAGTTTCCAAAGATTTTGAGCTTAATTTAATTTGTCTCTATACTTCCGATTAATTTTTCTGTAAAACTGAGGTGGGCAATTCCGTGGTGGTTGCAAGAATAGGCAATTTTTCTCAAAATTTTAAGAGTATCCAAAACAAAAAATCCGAATGGTATTCTCAGTGTGTTTTATTAAGTTGGATCATTTTCATCCAATTGTTTTTCGAATTAAGATTTTGAATAGGGTTACTTCCAACTAAAATGCGAAAAAATATAAAGTCCGAATGATTTAATGTTCGCCATTAAAGAGTCATTATGCTTTGTCAGCTGTTTCAGTCAACCAAATTTATTTGAACAATTTGTCTATTAAAAAAGCTCCAAGTACTCATTGGTGGTTTAAAAAAAATGTTGAATAATTTTAAAGTATCATCACAGTCGAACGTCATAACCTTATATCAAAGCTCTTTTCAGTGTATAAATATTTCATACCTCCCTAATAAACATTCTGGGCGAATTATGGATATCTGGTTTATGCTTTTGAAGTTAACTGGTCTATGCACGTCTTATAGGTCTTCAGTTCCACAAAAAAACTTTTAGTTTGACAAGAATGTGATCTAACCTTCTAATTTAACTACTATATTATATTTATTGAGACATTCACGATCCGTTTGACATTCCAACTTTATGGTGGGTGTGTAGATGTCTATCAACGGCGGTAATCGGTGTGCTGGGTGTATAAAAATGCTCTTTGATTGGTGCTTTTGGAGACCCATTTTATACAGTTTCTGGCATATTTATCTCAAATATTGGTAATTGAGGCTCTTTAAAGATTAAATGGTCTATATTGTTTGCTTAAATATTAACAGATGGTACTACGTAAACACGATTCTCCGATGCAACATTCTGAAAGCTAAGGCCATTGTTTGTCGAGTTCGTTAATCTCGAAGTGGTAATTAAAACTTCAAGTTGTGTGGAAAATTTGTTTCTTTTACCAAGTAAGATTAAATTCCAATATAGTCCAATTGAAAAGTTGTATTTTATCATAAGGGTAAAAGTGTTTCGAAGACCTTTCAAATAACAACTTATAACTGTCTATTAATTTTGCTCACCTTTGAATTCATCACATTCAATCCTGTACCTCCTCTCTTAAGCTAGTCCCTATTTATTAAAAAACCAAAGAAAGGTTCCTGGTTTCATTTGGAAAACAACTTTCCATCGGAAAGGTTTGACTGCACCGTTACATGGGACCCTTATTGGGAAGAGCTGAATTCCAAAGCCTATGGTAGAAGGGGTAAGTATCTGAATGTCTTGTATACAACTAGTGTCGAGATTGACAAGTAGACAGGCGTGAGTTAGCATAAATGGTGTTCCTTTGTGTGATTTATCTTTTGCAGTTAAATGTAAGGTTTTTATAGCAGGAGAGTGAGCCTAGCAAAGTTTCCATAAGTATCTTTCCATTGGTTGAGTTGAGAATGCAAGCATTTTGCCTTCTTTTCGAGTTGCTTAGCATGGGAATTCGCAATATTTCCGATTGTTGATCTTGGAAAACTGTACATAATATGCGAGATAGACCTAGTAGACAAGTTCCGTCTGACCTATGCTCACCTGCACATAGCATAAATAGTCTGCTCACTTTTCTGATTCATCGAGTTTACTACGTCTCAAAATTATTCTTTTAAAAACGTTTATCCTCTTAGTCTGTTAGGCCTAAATCTGGAATGATATACTTGTCCTACCTTTTCTCAAATTTATCGGAAATTACAAATTTGCATAGTTATTTCATTTGACAACCATTTTGGCAGGCATTTGGAAGTGCTTTCCCAAAAACGTGAGTAATCAGTTATTCTGGGTTAAATAGAAGCAGTAGAACCTTGTGGTTTTGAACTGTAAAACGTTAGGCTGCTCTGTAATAGAGTGTCACGAAGTAATGAAATTTGAGATTTCGCAAGCTCCAGTCGGCCACGCACCCAACCTGTGGCTTGTGCAGTTATTGCACCATATGTACTACAACACTGACGCATTTTAACATGTGCTACTGCCTCTAAAATTCTACGGCTAGTAGTAACTGCAACAATAGGGAGTTTATTAGCTATGGGAATTTCAGGACTCCTAAAATTATTAAATTTAAAGGAATATATTGATTTCAAGACGAACTTAGAGGAATTCATTAAAGTGTATAAAAAACCTCATTTAAGGTCGTTGATTCCTGCTACTTATATTCTTCTTACGAAAATTGAAGAGTTCGACAATCTTTTTAATGATTTCATTGGCAAAAATTAACGCCTCTGTAGGAAGACGGGCGAATTTCAAATGCATTCCCTCAAGCCATCAAGATTCAATGCCATAATCTAAAAACACACTCCCCAGTGCTACTCCAAGAAAAGTATTTTTTTCATCCAAAATAACCAATCTCTGTAGTCAACATGTAGTAAACTAATGTCTGGTAACTCGAAGACCCTTGAATTATTCTTCCACAAAATTTGAGTTTGTATTATCCATCCATAATGCTGACTGAAAATCTTATGTAGTATATCGTAAAACATTTTAAAATAAACTACAAATGCTGCTACCCTTAGATTGTAATGTTAAGAGGTTCCAAATTGTTTCCTATAGTTTTTATTTCAGCAATAGCTCTATTTTGCCGAGCATAAATATTTTAATGCCAACTTATGTATACAATCATTTAATATCTTCAAACAAGCAACAACTCACTGGGGGAACTACTATTTGATTGCTCTTCGCCAAGTCTTTGAATACCAGCACAAGTTATTTAGCACACAGTTTGGGCATACTTTTATCGAGTAACCGAAAGCAATGTGGCAAATTTTTTACTGATGCATAGTTTTAATGAATAGATCTCGCAATTCGAGTTTAAAACGTCTTAGGTAATTTGCAAGTATATCACTAAATTAAATTAACGGATACAAAGTCGTCAAACTGCATTAGAGATCCCCAACTCCTCATAGATAAAAGTTAAACACAATTTACTATTCCTAAAAGAATCTGGCTTAATAAAAGTTGCCTCCGATTTCTGTTGGACTGAAAGTTAAATTTATGCTCCTGAATTTAAGTCCGAAAATCTGTCTTTAAAGTGTGACATATTTGACTCAATTTGGAATTCATTACATGCATTTGGTCGGTACACCATTTTCAATTATTAGATACTTGGTAAAGTACAAATAAAACTCCTATTAAACGAATATTAGCAAGTCCTTACCAGATATGTTGGCTCGGGTGATGGGAATTCGACATAAACACTGCTAACTCCATCGTTAATGATCACAATTATTTTACATTGAGTGAAAACCTCGGTTTCGAAGCCATGATATGAACTTTGCAAAAAAGCGAAGGCAATATCGGACTACAATACCTATGCGGGGCGCTACTAACCGGTTTGAGTACCATTAATATCTTTATTTACTCGATTCCCACAACATCCATTCACAGAAAGCTACTTTCAACTAAATTTCCACTCATGTGAAAGCACTACAGTTTAAGTGGCACACTTGATGATTTAGATTGAATAAACCCATATATAGCAAGAAGAGCTACTTTGTCCATGAACATGGTCAATTTTGTAAAAAAGACATTTACAGCGTTCCCAGTCTAGCCTTTCATGACTAGTTTGATTCAAAACTGCTTAGTACGAAGAGGCGTAATGTTACTGACTCCCATTTATGCTTCGACAACTGATGTCGAATTAGTGTCTTTTGCATCCGGAGTCAGTGCTGTGGCACGTGAAACAATCTGCACAAGGTGTTGGCAGACTGCATAGTCACTGTTTTCAACAAAATCTTCGAAAATTTGTAAACATCACAATCTACCAAATTTTATCACTAAGAACTTAATTAAAAGGGAATATTACGCATTGTCCATGAGATCTAACGGTGTTTACAAAATCAAGGTAGAGCACAGCCAATAAAAAAGAAGTAACAAGATTTGAATCGGGTGTGGAATTGGCAATGATTCATTTGTGGCTTCAAAGAGAACAATGAATGAAGGTATTTGGCAGACGTTAGCGAACCAGGAACTGCATGTTTGGCATTGTAAGACTTTAAGTGGTTGATGGTTCGAGAGCGAGAAAAGCGAGATACAGACGGAGAACCTTAAACGACGATCGGGCGTCTGTCTACAAGGCAAACCATTTGCTGAAAATTGATAGGTGTGCGAGGCAACCCACTTGAGTGACGCTGCAATTAGTGCAGTGAAGTAAAATGCATCATCTACTTTATAAAATCCTACAAAAGCTTTCAGAAGGTTTTAAGTTTGCGTCAGCATCCATCAAGATGAGGAATTAGTGGCCTTTAAGAACTAGAGAGAAAAAGACTGGCGTTTTAACACTACGTAACCGATTCAACTAGGTCATCCGAAAGTTTGCCCTATTTTTAAAAGAACAAATACCCTTATGATGATGAAATCAAGCATATATTCCAACTAAAAGGTACAATGCCGACCAAGTTAACAGAAAAACAAGTACGTTCTGCAAGTATTCCTTGAAGTAAAATACGTTACTCTATAAAGTGTAACCTTAACGAGCTGTACAAAGATAGAGGGGTGTGGCATAGAGGCAGGCGGTAGAAAACAGGCCGTAAAATCGGGCTTAGTTCGGACGTTGGCGAAGAATTAACTTGCCGGAGTTGTCACAGGTCATGTTATACTCGGCAAGAACCGTGCGACAGCGCTCAGCAATAACAGATGGTAACACTACTTTTCTATGAGCTCCCATAAGAATGAGGCACATAAAGAAGCAGATACTCAGAACGAAAGAAGGATGATTAGCAAGAGCAGAGCAAATAGACACCTAAAATAAAGCAAATAAACTTACTCAAAAAAGCAAATAGCAAGATATCACCGAAACGCACCTGATACGTTAGGGGATCAGTGAGCCATATGTAACTGGAAATAAATATAAATACAAAAGATGACAACAGTAGAATCCGCCATAGTTTAGCTTTTGGCTCCAAGCCTTCCATGATTTCTCGCAAGCGGCGCTCAAACGCCTTTAAGTCCTCCGTTGGTTCAGTGGCCGAGGCCGTAGAGGAACCATAAGGCTACCAAAGAAGTAGAGAATTCATGGATTTAATTCATAGCATGAAATCCGTAACGGATAAAACAAACACGGACATGCGGTTTAGAAATCCTAATATTAACAAACAAAACCAGGAACCTAACTTGGATTTTCCTGGCCTAGGGATAAATAATTCGTGACTATTACAAATGCCTGTAAAAGATTCATAAAGAGGTAAAGTGATAAAGAACATAGAAAATGCCAAACTTCCGTTTAGATACCGAGTTATGGAAATGTATCATTTCTAAGAAAATTGAGCAAAAGGGCTACTGCAGCAACATCTTCTAGGTTATCAAATATATTAAGGCATTTCGACGGATTAACGATGTAACTAATAGTTAATTGCCCTTTATAATATATACCGATTTTGAAGTAGATATGATTCAAATATTTGAACTGATTTTTCAATATTACTATTTTTCAAACTAGGTAAATGTACATCCAACAATAAATAACCTCTAACTTGAGGGAAAGGGACTATGCTCCAAGTGTATTTTATTCTTAAAACGATATATTCCTAAGTTTCAACTTGGGAATTGATAGTTAACATCAGCATAATCTCAAATGTAAGACTACATGTAGTTAGAGAAATATACAATACAAGTAAATTTTCTACTATATATGCCATTCATTTAAATGAAATTAACATTTACCCGGCTTTGAGAAATCACGGGTTTCAGTGCTTCTCTCGAAAAACTCCTGCATTGTTAGATATTTAATGCTTACAAATTTATTTATTTATTTTGGCAAATTTGGGTTTATATGAAGAGACTTAAATTAGATTTTCTAATTAATGCATGCCAAAAAGTTTGGTTTAAATGCTCCTAGTATAAACATTCAAAGTCTCCTCAAGCAGGCGTTTGGGTTTAAAAATTCAGATCTACCCTAAAAGCAAAAAAAGTTCAAAAAATATCGAGCTGTTAGACATAACCAATCTAAGTAAGATTTATTCTCTAAAGGCAAATTTTATTCAATCTTAAAGCTTAAAAGGGTCTTTATTTAGCACCTATATGCTGTCTTCTTGATTGGCCTAAGTCAGCATAAGCTAATAAGAATTTTGAAGTACATTTACGTATAATGAATAAAAAATCAATTTTTATAATCTTAAGAAAGTTCTTCCTAAAAGTGTCTTGTGTGCAATTGCCACACAAAAAATATTTTGTTATAATAAACCAACCAACGCCTTTCATGTGTCAACCCGCTGCAATCACTCTATCTTTCTCGGTGGGTCGTTGGTGCCTCTTCTCTTTCTGCGCTGTCGGTGGATGCAAAATAATTCTTTTATTGTTCGGTTTTTAGATATGGACGCCAAAATCGCTCTGCTCCAGGATGCTGCAACTCGACTCCGTATTAATAGTATCAAGGCAACCGAAGCCTCGAAGTCTGGTCATCCCACATCATGTGCCTCCATCGCTGAGGTCATGGCTGTTCTTTTCCTTGATGAAATGAAATACTTCGTTCTAAAACCTCGTCACCCGTCCAATGATCGGTTTGTGCTCTCGAAAGGTCATGCTGCTCCCATTTTGTATGCCGCTTGGGCAGAAGCTGGGCTTCTCACTGAGAAAGAACTTCTCAACCTCCGGAAAATTGATTCCGATTTGGAGGGACATCCAACGCCTGTAAATTTGGTCCTAATTCGTCTTCTATTATTGTGCTGTGACTTGGTGCTCTATTCCATTAAATTTAGCGTCTGAACTTCGTTGATGTGGCAACGGGCTCTCTGGGTCAAGGTTTAAGTAACGCCGCTGGTATGGCCTACGTGGGTAAGAACATCGATAAGGCCAGCTATCGAGTGTATTGCATCATCGGTGACGGCGAATCAGCTGAGGGTAGCATTTGGGAGGCAATGGCTTTCTCTTCTTACTACAAACTCGACAATCTGGTTGCCATCTTTGATGTCAACCGTCTAGGCCAAAGTCAACCAACTAGCCTTCAACATGACCTTGATACCTACAAACACCGTGCTGAATCTTTTGGGTAATGTTTTACGGAATTAACTGCCTAATTTATGGACGTATCTAAGGCAGCATTTATTCTTTCCAGCTGGTACGCAATTGTTGTTGACGGACACAGCATTGCTGACCTCTTGAAGGCCTTCGAGACTGCTCGCACCATCAAGGGCAAGCCGGTTGCTCTCGTTTTGAAGACCTTCAAAGGCTTCGATTTCCCTTCCATCTCCGATCACGAAAACTGGCACGGTAAGCCCCTGGGTGCCGAAGCCAACAAAGTGCTCGAGTATCTTGAGAAAAAGCTGGCCAGTCCCTCTAACATGGGAAAACTTAGGCCCAAGGAACCGACTGTCGACTGTGAAGAGACGACATTGATAGGCCACGTCTCTATGCCAAGCCCGCCACCCTACAAAAAGGGTGACAAGGTAGACTTTCTTCCCTGTGGCAATCGCCAGTCTACCTGGCCTTAACTGAGTATCGCTTGGTTTTGCTAGGTGGCTACTCGTGAAGCCTACGGTAGGGCTCTTGAGCGTCTTGGCAAAGCTAACAATCGTGTGATCGGTCTGGACGGGGACACGAAGAACTCCACCTTTTCGATCTACCTGCGCGACGCTAAGCCTGATCAATTCATCGAGTGCTTCATCGCTGAGCAGAACCTGGTTGGTGTCGCCATTGGCGCTGGTACTCGTGGGCGCACTGTGCCATTCGTGAGCGCTTTTGCTGCCTTCCTCACCCGTGCATTCGATCAAATCCGTATGGGTGCCATCTCCCAAACCGACTGCAACTTCGCTGGTTCTCATGCCGGTGTTAGCATTGGTAATTAACCACTTGTAGTCTCCTGTGTATAAATTTATTTTTGTGCCGTTACTTACGCCTTGCATAATGCTCTGCTTATACCATTTGCCCTGGAAGCATTGATGTATTAATTTTGCTGCTGAAGGTGAGGATGGTCCTAGCCAAATGGCTCTTGAGGACCTGGCTATGTTCCGCTCAATTCGAGGATCAACTGTCTTCTACCCATCTGATGCTGTGTCATGCGACCACGCAGTCGAAATGGCTGCCAATACCAAAGGAATTTGCTTCATCCGTACCGGTCGCCCGGCTGCCCCTGTTATCTACGATGCCAGCGAGAAGTTCGCCATTGGCAAGGGCAAAGTAGACTATTTCCTGACGCCCTTAACCACCCCTTTAGGCATGTCAGTTCTACTAGTCTATTTTCTCTTAGGTGGTTCTAGAGAGCGGCAATGATGCTGTGACTGTAGTCGCCGCTGGTGTGACTCTTTTCGAGGCTCTGAAGGCTGCTGAGACTCTGAAAGGCGAAGGTATCAGTGTGCGCGTCATTGATCCGTTCACCATCAAGCCCATTGATGCTGATCTACTTGCGGTTGCTGCCAAAGCAACCCAAGGTCGTGTTATCACTGTTGAGGATCACGCTCCAGAGGGTAGGCTTTCTTGCCTTGTTAAGCCCCCGTTTTCCCCTGATCTAACGATCTCTGTGTCTGCTCAGGTGGCCTCGCCGAGGCTGTTGCCTTGGCTCTGTCCCAGAAGGGCGTCAGCTTCAAGCAGCGCTTGCTGGCTATCAACGAGGTCCCACGCTCGGGTAAGCCGGATGAGCTGCTGGCCAAGTACCGCATCAACGCTGCCGCCATCTGCGAGGAGGTTCGTGCCATCATGAAAGCCTAATGCCCTACCGCATCGCCAACCTTTCTAGTCACGTTCTAACGTCCGTGTTTTCAACATTTCGATATTTTTCCCTGTATGCTCCGTTGCATTCGGTCTGATTAAATTATTCCTATGCGCATGTACAGATTTTGTTGGTTTTTAAAACCATTTGGCGCATTGCATCGTCATCTAAGGACTTGAGTCCTACATAGCGCCTATAGAGACGGTATAATGGATAAACTAAATTGCCTGGCCATTCTCTTAGATCCATTCTAGTCCACACGCGACTTCAAACTCAATTTGCAAACAAAGTGGTGAAGTTTAACTTTGTTAACTATTGCATGGTTAGTGGCCTTGATACGTGAGCGTTTAAGCTCTTACAAGGCCCTCGGGCTTGGCACGACTGAGAGTCGCAAACAGACTGCGGGTAAAACTTTGTGGGAGCCTGGATGAGACTTAATCACCCTATCATGTGTGCCCTGAGGTATGGTACACATCCGCGTAGCATTCAAACAGTCTGACTGCTCCGTTCAGTCCTCTGTAAACAGGATGTCCTGGGGACCTATAATCGATTTCCAGTTGTATGAATGTGCGTCAACGATGACTTACTTTAGTACCGAAGGTAAGCTTGAGATTTGTGTGATTAATTACTTCAATCATGATGTCAAAAACTATCCATACTCTAGTGCTAGGTTCAACAGCTGAAGTGCAGCAGTTGTCTATGCATTTAAGAGCCAAAAAGCTTGTCAGCTAAGGAATCATTCAAGGATATTTCCAGTGAATTTAAATCTAAGTGCCATCTCCTAGATTAACCTAGCTAATTTGTGTATTGGTACGACTTTAATGGTCACTTATTGTCACAGAAATCTAGTCTAAGCTGGCGCTAAAAGCCATTCTAGAAAGTGGACGTCTGTTCAGAAGAGATAAACATAGCTAGTTTTTGTTGGTGTTACACTGTTAAATGTCATTAAATTCAAGGTGGATATGAACTTGGTTAATATTAAGTATCGATAAGTAAATCCCCAATGGGAAATTTGAAAATGGGTAGACGATTTAACAAATAGTGTGCTTTTAAACAGATTTTTCGTCCAAAACAAAAGTTTACAGTATTTCTTCAAAAATTGCCAATTGCTACATTTAATTTTCCGGACTTTCGATTTCATTGAGGTGTTCAATGAACGCTGAATATCAATAAAGTAGATACAGGTATTAGGTATACCACGGGATTTCATGCTGGCATTTTAGGTAGAGACCAGACTCGTGTTATTAATGTGCATGGCTCCCAACGCAACTAGTTGCTATTCTCTTTCAGTCACAGTAGTGAGAAATGTTTGCAACAAATGTATTTGTTATTAATAAGTGGGACAAAAACGAAATTAAAGCCATATGGGGGTAGTTAGTTCCGCCTACTGGAAGCATAAAGTTCCGTAGACAAGAGGGAACAATGGGTGGAAGAGATGGTAGGAAGGCCGCACAACACCGGTAGAGTGCTTAGCTTATGGAAAGCGCTGAGGTGAATGTTTTGCGAATGACATAGGGAGTCGATAATCTAAAACTTAACCTGGAAAGCATAAAAAATGCGTTATTGGTGTGTTTCATGTTTACTCTTTGAAGCTATTTGTGCAGCATGCAGTGATTCAGTGAAGAGACGACATTCCCAGGAGGTCTTCAAAAGCAAAGCAAGGGCACTTTGCGAAGGATAAAGTCAGTAGTACCAATGCATAGTAAAGAGCGTAACGATTAGAGCTGACAACACTTGCAGATTGGTACGTCCTATAACGGTGGAATGATATGCAAGAATTGCCGGACTCAGTGGAAGTCTACAACATCAGCTATATCTGTGGAAAGTTCCACCACTAAAGAAAGGCCGTTAAGACAATGACACTAAGTCCAACAATGCTCCCGTTTTCAAAAGCTCATTTTAGCTTAATCTACCTTCCTTTAGCACTCACTTCTACAGGGGGAATGGGTGTTTCATTATAAATTTCGCATATATGTGAAGTTTGAACTACCCACATGAAGTCGTCATTGAAATTCGAAGTACTTTTCCAAAGATCATCAGAGTTTTCTGACCAATCAAGGGTGTGACAAATAATTGAAAGATTTCGAAGCTGTTCTACAAAACACTCACTCATTGGGGATCCTTTACTACGTACGTAAATTACACAATTCAACGGATACACCCTCAAAGCATTTACAACCAGCCCTGAATTCTCAAAACCACTTTCTGTCAAGTAAATACCCAACGCATGATTATCTCATACTTGAATTCGAGTCACACTGGAGCGAACCCACGGACTTGAAAACATGCTCCAAGTCAGCTTTTTGTAGTGCTAATACTTACAAGGATATGAATTCTGGGCACTGAGAATTTATGCGAATTTCACTTGATGCGACAACTGCATGCAAGTGCCATTATGACAGGTTTCATGCAACTTACCTGAGATCATGCATTGAGGAGAAACTATGTACGTTCATTCTGAAATAAAGAAAACATTGTACTGATCACAGCCCTCATAGAACAATTGACTTCACCTCTGCGCTGTACTGAGCCGCCTACATGCAATAAGGGTCTTTCAGTACATGCAAACTGGTGATTCCTCTAGCACCATCCTCAAATTCCACTAGTGTAGCTATTCTTTTTCTGTGCTGAAAAAAAAACCCAAACTTTCATATAATTTCCAATAGGCACCATGGCAAGAAATCCTAACAAGCTTTTCATGGCGACCACAAATTGATGAGGTGCAAACGAGAGGGGGTTACATTAAACCCTTTTCAGGCATTATCAAAGGTTATTTTCGATCCATATTTATATGTAAACGCTGAAATTTCGCTATACAACACTCGGTAGCTTTAGACATTAGAGGCATGCGACAGTGGCTGCCACTAGGCTACTGCAAAGCGATATTCATAGTTTACTTAACAAGGAATTTCGTTTTATTATATAACCCAGAGAATGGCGGTCCGTAGCGGATATGCACACAAAAACATCTCTGCACAAAGAAGAGGATGCGGTTCATTATCAATTTGAGGTATAAACAAAGCGATAAACGTAAACGGTATACAACAAGGCGACAGCCTCTCTCCCTTGGCGTCCACCGTTGAGGGTTCAGTTTTCGAGGTTTGTTTAGCCAAACCAGGTGGCCCATTTCTTTATTTGGTCATCGCTACATGCAACGCCAGGTCTCGGCTACCTATTTACCGGAGAAGGCTTGGATGAATAGACGGAACTAAGCGATAACAATACTACAGACATTCTAAGGCAAATCTACCCTATTAGGCATAAGGTAATGCAATATCTTTGCAGTGCCTGTGATGTTGGAACGAGATCAAGCTAGGAAGAGTTCGCCTTTTTATGAGCAAATCGGATCCATTGAATTTTTAAATCGATAAATAAAATAGATAATTTAAACTTAAAAATGAAACATATAAACTTAGTTTTACAACTGGACTTTGTAGGTTGCCTTTAGTAAGTGGTAACTTCTGGCAAATTTACCACAAAGTCACCATGATTCCAGCACACACTCCAGTAGGAATTCAATTTAAGTTAGTAACACATCAAACTCCCTTGTCAGACCCAAAGGTCAACTAAGGTCGACGCTGGTTTAGCAAATAAATTTAGTTTACAGGCTTCAACCAAAACAACAAACACGTTAGTTTGTGACAAATTCTTACCAGAAGATTGACGCCGATGAACTTAGATTAATAAACCATTTCCTTGAAAAATACAATTACCGTAGGGTAAAACTGCCAACAACTTTTATGATGCAGAAAGGGTCGTGCCCAATGAAGAAAAAGCCAGACATTGCTCTGGCAAAGTGTGAGGTCAAGACATGGGACTTGCCTGACGAAACTAGTCCTGGAAGTCCATGAAAGCCCTTTTAATCAGAGGAATTGCCAAGAGGAGAATGGTAAAGGAAATTTCGCTAATTTTATGGTTGCTAGTACATTTTGTTAGAAGCATGCTAAAAGTCTTTTTAATGAAGGTATTACTTATTTTCTTTTTACTTCAAGAGCCTAGTCAAACAAGTGTGTTTTAGTTGAGGTAATTAGTAGTTAGTCGCCTCATTCAAAGACATTAACCTTCTCTGGGACTAAAAAATAAGTATCATGTGGTTGCATCATAACAGAGCGATTTACCAACTTTTGGTCAAACGCTCATACAAAACAGTCGCAATCCCGATGAGTGATTCTGAAGGGACTAATGAATCAGACTGCTGAAGCCAGCTCAACAAGGCTGATACTAACCAACCGAATATATAGAGCATTTCGCAAGTGAATTAGGTAGAAATTAAGTCCCAAGGAAGGCATTCTCAACTACAATGACGTATGGCAGCTAAACGGACTCTCAATGGACATCGATATAGAGCTTAATTCTCTTGGCCCAAAGCTCGAACTCTTCAACAGAATGTTTTACTAACAAGGTAGTCGTTAAAATTGTACCTTCACCATATTTTCTAAGAAATCGGTTATTACGAGTGGATAAGTTACGATTGAACACTGCAATCCAATCAACATTATTGAATGGTCATAACATTTGTAGGAATTTCGTATACCGTGACCTTTTAAGTCTACGTTTGTTGTAGCACATTGCTGTTTATAGTGGATGAAACTGAAACAGGGTGGGAACAATGCGCTTTTGATGAAGGCTGCCTCGAGAGGAGAAAAAACCTTCCGTTCAGCTACTCCGACGATATACCCTAATGTGCAAGGAATGAGGTGTGCGTCTGTGTGGACGAACCTTGGAGGGCGGAATGGCGACGATGTCCTGAAGGAGGCCGCGGAGATCGGTGAGGACGTTGCGGAGCGAGGCCAGGCGACAGTCCCACTCGATGCGCGCCAGCTGGTCAGGTGTCCAGTCGCCCTGCTGAGCGCCACTGCCGCTCAGCGACTGCGCACTCACCTCCACGCACATTTGGCGCAGTTGTTGGTAGATCTGAACAAACACACCTTCTTTAAGCACTACTTACTACTGGTAAATAGCAACACATTCAATGTGGCGATTATGCCGTAAACTTTTTCCTGAACTGGCCATTTCCGACATGCCATATGTAGATCGACTAAATTTGTAACGTCGCGTCTTCATAATTATAAAAAATGCTTAACTACAAGTAAAATAGTAAAATTTTCTACCCTATATACACAACGAATTGATGGTCTTTTATGTAATATTCAACTACCCACCCTGCAAATAACCTAGCGTCTTTAAGAAAATAGTTTACAATTATCGAACAAATAATTTTCACATAAAAGCCGGAACTCGTCAAACGTTCTCGCCCGACTGTGTGCAACTTTCGAAATCGAAGATTTCAAGTGTGGTACTTAACCTATAGCTCCAGGCTATTATTTAAGATCCTTGGCACAGAGGCTGATCAATCGAATTCCGATCAAAGCAACCCAGCCCCTCCTTAGGTCCGGAAAATGCAGTAACTTAAACAGGTCAGCTTACTTGGGTGAATTAACAGCAGGCTTTGGGCCCTCACTCCCTATGCCAAGTACGAATTCCACACAAATCCATTTTAATGCAGAGAACACGATGTTTTCCTTGAACAAGTAAATTTCCCAAAAGCCTGGGTTTCAACTGCTCGTTTGACGATGAAGTGTGTTGTTCCTACTTATCACTTTAACAAATATGGGAATACAGAATTGAAATATTACCTCAGTTACTTCTGCCCGAAAGCCCTCGAGGAATTCGTTCTCGATGGAGTATTCCGCGCCCGGGTCACGGCACCTCGCGTCAACTTCCATCCGAAGCGGAACGCCACCGTCGCCTTCACCACCGGCAGTGTTGCGGAGGTATCGACCGCTGGTCGTCATGGCAGCCAACAGCGAGACATCGTCTATCTCGATCCCGTCGTCCTCATAGAACTCAGTCATCGAAGGATCCAACTGCACGTGCTTGTACCACCACTGATCAGACTACCAAGAAAACGTTCAATGAATCAATGGGGGTCAGTACCCTCCAAAACCCAATATTATTTGAGCCCCAAAAACTCCATCAAGAAGTGAATAAGAGGAAACTGAAAGAGATCCAAACTTCAGAAAAGCTTTTTGGCAGCCTTTCTTGGTTTTTATGAGCTCCGTCCGATTCATGCTATAAGGTACATCCCCTTAGCTCACAACTGACAAAGCTCAGCTACTAAAATGAATTCCCTCATTTTCTCAATTGCCATATCAGAAAGTCTTTTAGAAACGGTTATTTCGGAATTGTGAGCCATTTAGTTTGATGGAGTACGTGTCACATGTACGTGATGGAGTACATGTGCTCATTCATATGATCGCAGCTAAGGCCTATTTCATGATCTTGTAATAGATGAGCTTGAAACACTTTTAACTTATAAGAATTGAATTAAACAACGTGGTTGCATGGCAATAAATGGATATTTTTAGTTTGATGATGAATAGGCACTTTCAAGCGTTGTTTGCCTGCAGTATATATTGATACATTTCTATTGCATCTGCAACAAAGGCAGACCACGTCTTGGCTGCATAATGTAGCTTGCACCCAGATCTACATGCTAAGATTCACCTTATCGTCATATTTTTGGTCAACTGAACTCGAAAGAGTAGAAGATACCAGTCATATAAAGGAATTGTGTTGGTTGGGGATTCGCACTACTTCAGGGATTACCCACTAGAATTAGTCTTCATGGTTGCCAAAGACTTTGGGATTCTGTAAAGTCAATCAAAAATACTAAGCAATTTGCACACTTTTCAACGGCATTTTCCACCAACTGGCTAAATACCCTCGCGCTTATTCAAACACCACTAGATAAGAATACTCCCATTATATTTCGAATTTATCACCACTCATTAAATGTGGATTACATTTTTCGTCGAAGATCTCATTTCTGAATTAAACACCCAGCGATCAAATACGAGGTAAAGATATTTGTCTTCTTCGTCATGAAGTAAGACGGCACACAATTCATAGGTAATTCCCGTTTAGGTCGTAAATCTGATGCGAGATTTTTATAACAAATCGTTGGTTGCATCCGCTTTTACCGCTCTGAATCTACAAGAGCTACGTATCAGTTGCAAAATTCATCCCAGATAGAATCATGCACTGTTAGCAGCATTATCCGCATTTGGGGAGCTTCTCGAAGAAGCACAGGCTCACCGAGTTCCCCCACTCTGCAGCCGAAAGCTCCCCCATCAGTGACTGGTGCGGAGTCGAACTTGGACCCGCCTTGCCGACGGTTCCAGCTTCTTCGGCTTCCCTGGCCCTCCGAGCCGGCGAAGACGCCGAATCGAGAGTCTGGAGCTGCTCCTTCAGCAAAGCAGCCGTCTGCTCCAACTGTCTCAGCTCATTGTCCTGGCAGGCTAGCTACCAGGCAAAAACAATAGTTGTCATCAACCTCCATGGTTTTGATTAACTTGCACAGTACGTACGACCATAATACAAATACAGTACTGCGACAGTTTATTAAACCTTAGTGTATCAATTCTTCCAATTTACTTCAGATATAGGCTACAAATGATATGGTATGGTAATATTGTTACTTGAAGCATTCAATTTAGTGATACAAGGCCAAATATTAGAAATGGTTTGAGTAAAATATGCTGAAAAGTTTAGCGTCTCCACTGTTGCAATTAGCGGTTCAATCTTCCTTCATCCATCATACTGAAGCCGGACATTATGAAATATTAGCCATACTGGCTTAAAGGCGAAAAGGAGCAGGTGATGGACACCGGACGAAAAAAGCCTCTTCAATAGACAAAACTTTCAGATAGGTTAATAATACAATATACCAAAGGAAAATCCATAGCATGACATTTTGTATATCTGTGTTTGGGAAGTGGAGCACTGATTTAACGACCCCAACGTGAATACATATTGTCAAATTACATGATTTAATGACGTCGGATTACTATAGATGGCCAGAAATCAACCCATGAAAGACTTTTGTTTTAAAAAGCCGTGGAAATAAAAGGACATTCAGCTAACCTAAGAGAATGTCCGCTAGCCCGTGCCATTTTGCGCTTCAGAAAAGAAAGGATGATTTGGAAACTAACTCTCGAAATCCAAATGCTCAATTCCAATATTTCCGATGTCATTAATTTTGAAGCATTGACACTCGCACATTGAATTATTCTTGCAAGTTTGTAGCATTACAATTGTCTACATTTCTCATAAACCATTTGTGCAAATACAACAGCATTTTCGATAAATATTTTATCTTAATTGATACTATAATTATTGTTATCGACTTAAAATTGCCAAAATTCTTTATAAAAAGTGGCTTATAATCAGAAGCAAGAATATCAGATGTCCCTATGCACTTATATTATGTGCAAAACCAACTACGAAAGTCTTTTTGCCAGACTTAAGTGCATCGCCATGATCGCTACAACGACTACGCACTGAATCACGCCCACTTGAGATACTACGGAGGGATGGCCCAGTAAGTGCTCGCGAGGATTTGGTACGTCCAACCACAGCTGTGGATAAGATCGCTCACTCAATTTTGCGCGGCTGCTAGATTTCATTGGTTCCTGGCTAAGCATTTGGCCAGTTACTTCGAAGAAGCGTTCCGCAATGACGAAAACGAGTGTTATTTTCACACTAGGAAGTTTTTCTATTTAATAACTGGTAAACTTATTGCAAACGAAAATTGGGTTCGAAAAGTACGGTCGATACGAATAGCATAAATAAACGTACAAACGAGGTCTTCGTTTTTTTGAGGTTGGGAGTTTTACTCGGACGGTTGAATTACCATGGGTGAGAAGCAAAAACTCGTCTGAAAACGAGCTTTTAACAAAATCAAGGTAGTTAATGCGGTATCTGGATATAGAGTTTGCTTACCGTTTTCCATGATATGGGGATTAATCTTGCGTTCCAATACATTTACTGAACAGCTTCCGTAGGCCATTTTATTTGAGTTTACATTAGGGATGAAACAGAGTCCTGCTCAAATTGTTAGCTACAGGGCCGTAATAAACATTTAACCACGGAATCAGACAGCTGTCTATGCGGTATGTCTATCTGAATGAAATTGGTAGATACTAACCAAGTTTTGCTGGCTGATATTTTCTTGATGAAGGAGATCATTGACCTGCTGTGCGTCTGAGAGCGTATTTAAGAGTCCGTCACGCTCGTCTGTAATGGCGGCCAGCTTCTGCTCTAGCGTCGCCTTGTCCTCTTTCAGTTGGTTCATCTGTTCATTAAAAAAGAATAACATGGGATTAAGTAGCTTCAGTTTAAAAACATCTCACTAAACAGACGATTAAATATACATGCATTTATGCTGGCCGAATGTCCACATATAAGGCGATTTAAACTATAGCCATTCTGAGCAAATCTTGGGCACCTCTACCTAGCACTTGACCATAGTTGTTAACAGTAATAGAAAGTTGTCGCATAATAACGGTGTGTAAAGCGGGCAGCCACCCTGCCGATTACCTCTGACCATCTCATTCGAGTGGCAGTAACTGGACATTTATTTGACTATTGCTTCTCTTCCTGTTCCTCGTCACAATTTGCCTATAGAGCTAAGTAAACCACATTACATTTCCCAAAAATGTAACAAATATGCTACTCGTTAGAACATAGTGGCGAAAAACACAAATGAAATGTGTGAAATTTCTCTTAATTATAAAACCGGAAGGAAAACGAGCATAATTACTGACTTCTATCAAAATATGTTCGGAAGAAAATATATATTAGCGATAAAACACACAATTACTCACTTTGGACTAGTTTTTTAGCATTCTATTCTATATCAGACTAGAAAAGGTAAGAATGAGCACGAAAGCTAACAAAAGCCATTAAACAGAACCTCATTTTTGAGATATTCAATCTGCTGCACGTGATTTTGGATGGCCACTCTCGCGACTTGAAGGCTCATCTGGAGCTCCTTTATGCGAGAGGTGGCTTCTACCGCATTCCGGTTGGCAGTATCATACATTTTCTGAAGTTCATCGTTTCGTTCACATAATGACAACATGGCGGCCTCATTTTCCATGGCGTTCTGGAGATTGCTGCGTTTCTGTTGTTGAACCTCCTTTCGAAGACTCATTATTTCAGCCTTCAATTCCCTCATCTGTGTATCGTAATCACTCTCAACTGCTATCAGTCGTAGCCGAACTGTCTCCTTTTCACGAAGAATGTCCTACAGAAAGAAGCAAACTACATTAACATATTTGGTAGGACAATTGGATTGCTTCGATTCAAACAAACATGAATCTGTTGCGAAAAGCGTTCCACCATACGCTCCTTTTCTTCTCTAAGATGTTGGTTTTCACTAAGCACTTGAACAACGGCTTCATGTTCGTCAAAAGGTCCGTTTGAAGTAGATGCTTGACGCAAAAAGTCAACTTGGGGTTCCATCGCAGGATACTGCTACATCGAGAAAAGAAATAAGCAAGCTACTAAAATGCATGTAATACATCGACAAACTCACTGATATAAGAATACATAGGATGAAAATTCCCCTTCAAGCTTAGCTCAACGAAAGAGATACACAACTAAACGTTTAAAAGTCCCATTTAAAGTAGTTCTAGCATCAAAGCTAAATAACGAAAATGGATTTAATTAGTTTACAGCAGTTAAGCAGGCACAGATCCACAGTATACACTCAAGGTCAAAAGAGTTTAGTTACGCGATGAATGAAATGATGGTATAGATGGTACAACCGCAGTTGTAGTATGCAAACTATTAGTTTATTCAAAAAAGTATCTTCAGAATCTGAATATTAGAAATATACCGATAATCTGAACCGACTAGATGCTTACTGCTAATATTATCTAATAAATGTTATCAACACACATGTATATATGATCACCACCTCATTTAGGAAAAAGCACAAAACTATTTTTGTGGTGTATTTAAAATTTCTGTAACTGTAAAGCTTGAGGTGAATGATAACAGTGAATGAAGAATAAGGTACACCATGGTCCTTGATTCCGAGGTGTGCTGTGCTTTTAACCCTAAAGTCGTGCTTAAATAGATGGGCCATGAATGCAAGCTATCTTATTAGATTTCTCAGAGATATGCGGAGATAATGTTGTTGAAATGCATTTTATTCTAAGAAAGCACAACTATATGCAAGGTTGGGGACAAATCGTGGAAAAAAGAATGAATAAGCGTGCAATTAGACAGTTATATTAAGAAAATAAAAGCCTTAATTGTGTGGCAAGAAAGGATTAGCTTGTGGCTTCCAGATTCTAGGCTTGAAATGTAACTAAGGCCCTGGTTGAATCAACAATACATAAACCACCACTGAAGTATGAATATTACCAAATTCCCAACGCGATCCCTCAAGAATTTCGGTTAAATATTTAAAATGAATTTAACACAAACGGTAATATATAAAAATTACCTCAGCAATTGTTTAAGTTACTTGGAGGTGGTATTTCCGCGAGCGCCCATTTCTTGGTGCTGTCCTGGAGCATTGCACTGTGGGCTTGTGCTTCGTGTAGTATTCCAGTTATTCTGTGCATATTTTGGTTTTGTGTTATTTTTTTTATTAGTAAATACATTCGTTGGTTATAACTGAAATGCACCTTATTATTTAGGAGTGTTATCCTTTCAAGATGTTGGGTCGTTATTACACGGTATGATAATACTAGTACTTATGTCTGTGTTTAGAGCATAATCAACTCCTTTAGAGCGGTTCAATGTGTAATAAAAGTCTCGAAATTTCATACTGCGCCCATTCTTGGGGCGGTGATGAATACCCAGAAAAAGACATTCGTGCGTGATAAACCCCACATGAACATCGGTACGATTGGTCACGTCGATCATGGAAAAACAACTCTTACCGCTGCCATAACTAAAGGTAGCTTTTGTTTAAGTACTAAAACCTCTTAGTGCTATCCGAGGAGCAAAAAGGCAAGACGATTTTCAAGTCGTACGAGGAGATCGATGCCGCTCCTGAGGAGAAAAAGCGTGGAATCACGATAAATGCAGCTGTTGTCGACTACACAACTGAAAAACGTCACTACGCTCACACTGATTGTCCTGGACATGCCGATTATATTAAGAACATGATTACTGGTGCTAACCAAATGGAATGTGCAGTCATCGTTGTTGCAGCTACTGACGGTACTATGCCCCAAACTCGGGAACATCTTCTGCTTGCCAAACAGATTGGAATTCAAAACATTATTGTCTTTATCAATAAGGCTGATGCTGCCGATGCTGAAATGTTGGAGTTGGTGGAACTGGAAATTCGTGATACTCTCAAGCAATATGGATTCGATGGCGATAGTACTCCCGTAGTTAGTGGTTCGGCTCTGTATGCCTTAGAAGAAAAGGATCCCACCATCGGACGTGATAAGATCCTCGAACTCCTTAAGGTTATTGATGAAGTTCCAATGCCCAAACGTGATCTTGACAAACCTCTGCTCCTACCTATCGAACAGGTATGATTCTACTGAAGCCATGTGTATATCCATGTGTACAATCTGTTCTTTATTTTTCTCAAAATTCAGGTATTTACCATCACCGGTCGTGGTACTGTTGCAACGGGTAGTATTAAGCGTGGCAAGGTTAAGTTGCAGGAGCAAGTAGAAATGATTGGTTATAATAAGAGCCTGAAATCCACTGTCACGGGAATCGAAATGTTCCATCAAATGATGGACTGCGCTGAAGCCGGTGATCAGGTTGGTATTCTCCTGCGTGGTGTCAAAAGGGACGAGATTCGACGTGGAATGGCTATTGTCGCTCCTAAGTCTGCTGAAATTCATAACTACTTCAAGGCGCAAGTACGTTACGCACAGCAAACTTACCTGGTGTGTTGTCAAATATCTTCATTTCCGTTATGTCTCATTTCAGGTTTACATGCTTTCCAAGAAGGAGGGTGGTCGCGAAAAGCCTTTCACAAACAACTTCCAGCTGCAGATTTTCAGCATGTCTTGGGATTGTCCCGCCTTCCTTCAGCTTGAAGAGGGTCGTGATCTCTTGATGCCTGGTGAGGACGCTAGTATCAAGCTGCACATGCAAAAGAAAATGGTAACTCTCTTTTACTAGTTCTGCATTGAGGTTTTCATCTATTTCACATTTCCTTTTTACTTCTATAGTTCCTTGAACAAGGCCAGCGGTTTACCATACGCTCGGGGGGTTCAACCATGGGTTATGGGGTGGTCTCTGAGCTCCTCGCTGACCCCGGAATGGGCAAGTGGGCCGAATAGGCGAGGACTACATCTCCGTATCCAAGAAAAGCTCTTTTAGCCTACTATACCCTAACAATCTAGTGAATCTGGCTTTTATACATGTCCTTGTAAACTGCAAAATATCGTCTCCCGACTATATTGATTTTCCTATTGGGAACTACCATTTTTGACAGGTGCTTACGTGTTGTCATTCCCGTATTCAGCGCTGTTGCAAAGTTTGCTATAAGTTACATTGGCCACGTCATTGATTGTAGATTGTCGATTATGTCCCCAGGCGTATTAGCCCTGGACACATTTCTGTTTTCACGGTCCAAATACTTTTGCGGGTATCCAGTTTTCTGAGCACCAATTTCTAGAACGTGTCGAGCTAAGTAACGAGTCTTTGGTTAGATTTCTAGAGTTTGTCAACAAAGGTGCCCTCTAGTGGTGTTACTTTATGTTCGCAAATTCCAATTTTCTCTTTGGAATCGGGTCTAGAACGGCCTCGACGTTGCTATTTCGGAAGTTAGAATACGCGAAACATGCAGCGGTATATCAGTTCCTGGTAATGAACTTGACAAAGCTAGTCGCTGGCAGGTTTCACTAATTTGCATACTCAATATCCACCGTGAAAATGAGATGGCGAAACGTAACACTACGTAGCTGAAAAGTCGTACAAGACTGAATTTGTAAGCAGTAAGTATTTGGGGAAACGAATTCGAGGTGTGGAAGAGAGGGACCTGGGGACGAGAAAGGGAAGGGCTGAGAATGAGATAAATTGAATGAAGAGGCAGTCACAATAAAAGCGCAAACTCGTAATGTCTCAATTGATAAAGCCAGTAATTGCGCCCACCACGCACTGCTGGGCATATAATTATAGAAATCTGAGCATAAAAAACCGACGACGACTCCGCACACAGAGTCGAATCTGGTGGTGGCGGTGGTGGTGTTTCAGCTAGGCAGGGAGGAGGGGGGGGGGATGGGGAGCAATGGTAATTCGTTCATGGGCATGCCCAGAATGACTGTTCAGGGTTGTGAAGATTGTCGCATACATAAGTGCAGCCTGGAACGCCATCGGAATGCAGGAGGGAGTTGTGCCAGATGTGACACAAGCAACACTTCATCGCATGCTCTCGCGAGGCGTTAACTGATCAATCGAATTTACGGTGAAGAAGGGCTCCCGTTCGGAGAGCGAGGGGAGCATGGAGAGCTGTGGCGTAGTGCCATCCGTAAAACTTCCGGAGCAGGACACCATGAGGGGGAAGACACCGTTGGTGCTCAGTGTGTTGTTGCCAGGCGAGCCATTGGCACCTTTCACCAAGCCGGGTTGATGGAGAAAGACATCCTGGCTGGTAGAGGACTGGACGCTGGGATAGGGGGATGGCTGCGGCATGAAGATTAGACCTCCGTTGCTCGCGTGGATGGACGGAGGGCGCATTGTGTAGCCAGTTTGGCCACTGATTAACGAAGCGCTCGCATATTCTGCCATCGAGCCGTCTGTAAGGTCAAAATATATGTTCTACTTATTATTTGTCAGTAAATTTTACCAGGTGGACTAAATTATATTTGGATTCGGTTTGAGTGCACTTAAAGGTATAAATGAAACGATCGCAATTGGATCGAAGCTACGCTGCACCATAGAGGCTAAGGGAAGTCTTATAATAAAAAATCAGACAACAGCATTTCCGCCAATTGTAAACAGGATTTACGATGCCTGTGAGTATCGAATGTAGACATGCTAAAGTTTTTTTGATTTGCATCAGAAATTATATTTCTGACTTTGTTTGTGACTATTTGAGTCTTTCAAAGCTGAGATGATATTTTTTACTAAAGCAATCTCGTGAAGACTGAAATTTGGCACCTTATGATCATGTGACATTTTTCACCGAATGAATTAGGAGGAGCCTGGATGGTAAATTTTAGGCTGTATTAACTAAATTTAGTGTTTTGTGTGGCGTATTTGAAAAGCTTCCAAGTTTATTCCAAAAGTAATTGGAAATTTGTAACGTGCATGATGTGCTTGGCTGAACGACACTGCTGTCCAAGCTACACTCGATGGAGAGTGAGTTAATATGGTTATCATTTAATCGAAAAACATCATTTTTTTTTGAGATTTAAGTGTGCTAAATAGGTATATTCACTCAGTTTGTTTGGTGGATATACCGACGGCCTGTTATTTAACTTAAAATGGTGAGTGAGAATATCGTCTTTTCCAAAAGGTTAATATCGACGATTGACCACAGGAAATCCAACTAGTAGCGTAACTAGATCATTAGTGCCTTGTCATTCATATCAAAGCTTCTTCATAGTAAACAATATGGCAATGACCCAACCGAAAATTAATCGTGTGCCTGAGAGGGTGCACGCGTTCTATTTAAATACTAAGGGAAGATATGGCTAAGGGGAAGTTAAACGACACGAGATGAATTAGTTAAGCTCTGAGGCTTTATTCGAGAAAGTAACCCTATCTTTGTCAACATACTTTAGAACTACTTGGTAGTATTCGCTAGCTCATGCAACCAAGGATCTCGACAACCGAGGGATCGTATGCAAGTTAGTTCTACGATGATTAAACATGCCATTTAAACCTAAAAATAATGTTAAAAAAGAATTTTAACCAATGTCACCAATTTTAGGTTACCACGAACTCTTAATTAAGGTAAGCACCTACTGAAACCTTGAAGGACAACAGAAACACCACGAGTCTGGACGACTTCAATAAATTGTGTCAGTGAAACGCCAACTAATAACGACTGATTTACCAACTATTCAAATAGTATTAGTATTCAACTATTTCAATCAGGCACTTGTGTGCCCAATCATAAATTCTTTGGTGCTTAGATATTGACATACCTAGAGACTCCAAACAAATAGTACTCACGATTGATAAGTCTCCCCAAAATGAAGTAATATGAGACCATGAGGACAAATTGCACCCCAATGGTTCTTCGAACGAAATTGAATTAATGAATCAATAGCACATACATTTAGTGCTTTTCAACCCCTTCGACTTTAGCTGCGAGTCAGTTTAAGAGCTATCTAATTTTAAGCGATCAGTAGAATTAACTTCCCTTACGTTGAAACTTAAATCGAGTTTTTTTGTTGCAGCACCTGTAGATCTACCTAATTGATACGATTTTAATGTGTTCTCAGCAGTAGCTAAACTGTTTCCAAATGTAGATTAGTTCATACAGTATAGCTGATCAAATCGGTTTGAAGGACCGTCGTAGAAAGTTTCTATCACACAAGGACGAAATTGGTGCTTATCACTTTTGTTTGACAGTTAACAGGACAACTTTACTCAGCAATGAACAACGAGTATAAAACTGGTTTGGCTTGGTTTCGGCATTTGTCAAAAAGCTATATTTATCCAACGGATCTTCCTTCGAACTATAAAATTCGTTCGATGTCATAGAAATGTTAAGTGGGAAGTAAAGGAACACTCCACGATGCAATAAGTGAGAAATAAACTCATATTCCTTTGAAGAATTTTGGGCATCACGACATGTTTTACGACAGCTATTAGCATTATGGTGATACCATCGGATACTTTCTCAATCATCACGTTTAAAAGGTATCAACTTAGGTTACTTATGCTTTTAGATAGCTGGTATGAAAACTTGCTTAACCGAATCGAAAATAATGATGGACTGACCGGTGTGCGTGCTAGTGATCATGGTGGCAGATGAGGGGCATGCAGCTCCATTGGCAAGAATCGAGACGGCAGAGGAGGCCGCGTAGGGATTAACCGTGGAGGAGGGTCGGTGGTGGGTGCTGCAGTTGTTCATACTCGAAGTCGGAGTGGCCGGAGGCAGCGGTGGCAGTGGCTGATCGGGCGGTGGAGGCGGTGGCGGTGGTGGAGCCTGGAAAAAGGGCCCTCCACCTCCCATTACCGATAAATGCGCTCCACCTCCGCCGTTGGTTGCTAACGTACCGAAGCCGGACGTTGGCTGCATCAGTTGCCGGAAACTAGGGTCATGATTCGAGCCCTGAGACTTTTGGTGTTGGTGTTGGATCAGCTGTAACGTCTGGATCATTCCATCTGGTAAATCGAAAGCGGGCATCAAATAATTAAATGATCATTAGGCGTTCTGGACTCGATGAAACATAATACGGTCAAACGAATTCTTGTGTGAGATTGTTGGGAAAAAATAAATTTAGTAGTATACGTGTGTCCATTAATAAGGTAACGGAGTAGTCAAAAAAATCTATTTGTCTTCGTTTTTAAATGGTCTCCGATTGTAACAATGCGAAACCCGGATTGTCAATGCTCGCCAGGCAGAAATAAGAAGTCTCTCAAAGGTTTTTAAACGCAGTCAAAGAATTGCGCAAAAATCAAGGTAAAACGATGTGTCGAAAAACATATCTAACCACTTCATCCTAAATTTACCGATTGCATTTGTTCTTTTACCTTGAACAGGCGTTTCCGATAGCTACCGGCGCATTTTTACATACAGTGGTTTAAAAGAATCCCGTGCTATATATGTTTCGAGAATCCGACGCCACTGTTCAGAAACGCGTTTTTAACTAACATTTGAACGAACTGAACATAACTAGAAAGGAGTGCTAATTAATCGAAGATTCAGCTTCTGGTTGGAAGGAGGGAAGAAATCAAACAAACAAGCATTAACAGTGAGAGCGAGAGGGAAGTCACCGGACTGCAACTTTGCTACCAATTAGTTGGATAAATTTAAAGGGAACGGATGATGAGCAATGAAAGTGCTTCACTCCTCCTTTACCACTAAATCATTTCATTCCACTCTCCCCCTAACTCTCGGGCATGGCTAGGAAGCAAGCTAGAGTTGGCCTCGTCATGGCCACGTTTCGTCATCCCTGTCTCAATCCCCCCTCCAACGAGGACCATAGCGATGAAGACTACTCATCTCATCTCCACTTCTCTCTCTCTCACACACACATAGAGAGAGAGAGAGAGAAACACACACTGTGTGAGCGAGATTTGTTCTCGCCCTTCGCCTGCTATGAGCTCACTGAAACCTCTCTAGAACTTCGATTCCCGCGTCACTAGACAAAATCTGTATCCTAACTACATTTTCAGTTTATTTAATAACTACCTTGATCCGAATACCAGTCACCCTAAAAGTTGGCGTTAAAATAACAAATTCTGAAACAGAAATAAGAATGATGCCTGAATCATGACGAGGCTTAGGATACATGACCCTATTTATATAATTTCCTATGCATCTTAGGCAGTTACCTCACTAGCTGTAATCAATACGTTATTGGCAAAGTGAATATGGGTGGTAGTTACCGTTTCCGTGGAAGGGTGAGTACATATCAGCAGGGTTGCTTGGAGAGGATATATCACTGGCAGCTATAGTGTTAGCCAGGCAGTAGGCACCACTGGGAGTGACACCACCGAAAGTCAGGAAGCGTCCATCGCCACCCGCAGTGAGGCCGTTGTTGCTTCCTTCTACCAGCTTCGCCTTGCCACAGGTAGTTCCGTTACCTCCGGTACCACAATCGCTAGGATCGCTGTCCCGACCGTTGGTGCTTTTATTCAAGAGTGCCCGGTTGCCCCGCGATCCACCACGACAAAGGCGACAAAGAACGTAGACGAAAACACTGACTACTAGCACCAGTCCAACCACACAGACGGAGCCTATGATCAGAGAAAGGTCAGAGGAATCCTCCAGGGATGGCAGTTGAGCTTGGGGCAGTGGTGAGGAGGATGGTTCATCCTGATCCAGTGTCTGGTTGGGTGCCAATGTCGCCGAGGCTTCAAAAATAGGCGCTGTTAAACACCAAAATAGACCCAATATATCTCCTGATATGTTACAACCAAATTAAATTACAATTGATATCAACAAGTACATTAAAGCGAAACGCTTAAAGCGAAACGCGTTGCTTAGAGCCGTTTTTACAGTGGCAATTTTTGAAATATGGTTAAGTGAATTGCTACGTATTGCAAACTGGAAAAAATTGTCATCGTTGTGCAAACACCGAAAAGGTATACTAGTCAAGATAAAAGGAACTTTAGTTAACGAAGGTCTGCACTGTAGTCTTGAAGTTCCAGTTGAATCGGCCAAACTAAATCTCAATTACTCTTATACCATCTGTTTGGGCCCAGCCACCCAACAAGACCTTCAATTGTTTACATTAGTTCGGACCTTTTAACCAGACGGCTTGAATGCATTTTTGCGTTGATAGTTATCTAAAACCTAGTGCGTTTTTATTCAGTGGACTTCAAATGGGGCAATTCATAACCGAATAAGACAAATATGCCAATTTAACTATGCAAATTGTTATATATAGTGAAATTTCGGGTCTTCGAAACCGTAAATTTATTTTTACCTGCATACAGGTACAAATCTAAATCAAATATTCCTAAAGAAGAATCCATTTTAAAGGAAAGCAAGAAAATTGTTGTATTTGGAATAACAGAACTTAGTTAAATCCCAAAAGTATATAACAAATCGAATTTACTGACATCACGCTCTTTCCTCCATACAACTGGATGAATAACTATTACACTTTTATTACTGTGTAGCATTTAGAAAAGTCGTGGCGAAAACTGTGAAACCAAAACCGGAAACATAGCCCAATGGCACACTTCCGACTAAGTGTGCTGAGCAGAAAATGTTGCCACATCGACAGTCTCAATTGTAACAGCCACTATGTAATACATCCTCCCTCTAGCCGTTTCCTGCCTTTTCAGAATGTAGAAAGTGAATAACAAGGAACAAAGCAAAACGTTGACCATTGATTTCTCATTAAGGTAAGCGGTTGTAAGGTATAGAAACCCCAAAATAGAAAACTCGGATTTTTGGTAAATGGATTTTAATCCCAATGCCAAGTTCTGTCTCACTACTTGCTTTATAGTAGCCATCAAGATTGGATGCGATCTTAACTAGTGTGAATGAACCCCTTCATTGCTGGGATCAAGAGTAGAAGATCAAAATAGTTACCGTTTTCTATTTCAGTAGAACTAAGTACATGCTGTAAAAGCATAAACCTTGTTTTTCATCAATTGGATTCAAAGACAACATTTTGATAAGTTCACCTGAGCTGTCAAGCAGGTCAAAAGCCAGGTTATTTTGTGATGGATGTAGGTGGCCTTGCAACGAGATGGTCATAAAATGTACCCTCACCCCGAGGATAAGTGAAACACCCAGTTAAGTGCTCGGGGTCGAATTAGGAAAGTACACCTAATCACCAAAATCACAACACCACCTGTAATATTCATTAAGATGCTAACTATCCGGAAAAATGTCTGGCAATAATTACTCTCACCAAAGAGTTTTTGATCGCGAAGTACTACTCTAGTGTAGTTGAAAGGGAACTCCGACAGCGTGAAGAAGTATTGGTTTCAGAACTCACTCAAACCCATTTCTCATAAATCCCACAGAACTTAGCGAAAGAACCTAAAATATGAAATCGTACCTTGAAGTTGAGAAGCAGCACCAAGTATTTGGGTTGACTGGAAAAATTCCTCCGTAAATGATCTTATGCGTTGGAATTCTAGGTTTCGCAATACTTCTATGGCTGAATAAAGGTTGATAAGCTTGAGTGGGATACCAGCACAATTCCTGGTATGAAAATATTCACTTACAAAATGCCTCAGTGCTTAGAAAGCAGATAACTCATTTGACTATGTGCTATAAGCAAAATGTCACTTCAAATGATTGCCTAGTGAGTAAAAATACGCTTTCTTCCTAATTTCGCTATAGGAACAATGTACACGCCGATTTAATATGGAATTTTGTTTAATGGTAGTACTGACCGTTAACTAGAAAAGAATCCAACCCCTCCAAATTACTCGAGCATGAAGAATTCGGCCTAAATTATTTCATGTAATAGAGAAAGACAGCTAGTAGAACTTACTATCTCAGCTGGTGGTTCAGTTCACACGTTCACTGCAAGGCAAGCGAAAGTTCAAAGTTGATAAACATTTTTTGAAAGTTAATGTTACACAAGATTTACAACGCCGTGTGGGTGCACCGATTTGTTTACAAAACGTATTTTTGAATTGATAGGAATTATGGCAGAAAAGTTCAAGAAACGATGACCTGATAAACCCAATGTAAGAGCATCACATAATAAGTGAATTAGAGGCTAGTTTTGTTATAACTTTAGGGAAGCTAAATAAGGCAAATACAGCGGGTTTTGTGTTCACTTGAGCCAGCGCAAATAGGCCTGTATCAGAAGGATCTCTTCAATTTCTAAATACTAACAAAACTGGCTTAATAGATGTGATATTTTTTAACAAGGATTGTAAGCGATGAGGATATACATACAACAAGTTCTATATGGTACTATTTGGATGAAAAAGCTTCAGCAGAGCTCCAAAAACTACATGATTCAAGCAACATTATAATTTTCAATGAATTGAGTGCCAAACCATCTTCTCATGCTCATTTAGACATATTTCTTGGATCTCTTTGCTTACAGATCCAGACATCGAAGCCACTGGAGGTTAAAAGGAATGAAAACAGATTACAGGCTGTAAAACTGCAGCTTGGGTATTGCCCACTGAGGCTGATGTGATCGCAGAAAATAAAACGACTTCTAGCTCTCTCTATGTTTACATGCAATTCAGTGGCAGTGCGAGCTACAAGGATCAAAGCGACTCCCGCAGATGTGCGCATACACGTCGCATTCCACTCTGCCTCGCTGGTAGTTATGACTCTAGCCCTCTCCCATGCCCTCCCTATCTTACTCTTAGCGGAGCAGAGGATAGTGAGTAACGAATGGGACTTTCGCGTGCCTCTTGCAGGAACCAGCCCTGCGAGCTCGGTCACTCTAGGGCTCAGGTCTCTCGCTTAACGTTTTCAATGTGTAATGGGTTCGGAAATGGCTGCCGTTGGAGCAGTCATGAGGTTATCACCTCGATTGACAGATGCTATCGCAGAAAACAGCTAAGACGGGTTCTCGGAAAACAAACGAGAGATACATTGGTTTCATGGCAACATTTCCCCTTAAATCCTGATGCTATCTTCACTAAAAAATAACTTTTGTTCAGACATAGCTGCTTCTCATATCTAAAAGGGGTGCTTGAAAGCTTCCATTGAGGTTATTTGACAAGAAAAAACCAACTTTTCTAGCTATAACTGATCGTGACAGTTAAGCAGTTAGTTGAACCGTCGATTTCGTGGGTAGCCTAGCCCAGAGCCTTGTCACAAGCTCTGCCATCCCCGGAAAGACAATTTAAACCGTTGGAACATCGTCCATTTTACAATCAGTACATCATCTGGAATGCTTCCTAGGCACTAGCATATAAAGTTCATAAATTAGAAATCCCAGCAATTCGAGGTGATTCAGTGCGATTCTCAAGGGACTAGGCAATCCTTTTGCCCAAACTCGTAAAGTCAACGCGTTTAGGGGGAGGGTTCAGGTTTAATTTATGCCTTCGAAATTAATGCGCGCGGAAGAAAGTTACGGTGCCGCACGTTAACTCCAGCTCGAATCTTGCTTTCCGATTAAATTTCTTTTCGTTAGTGTCAAATACTTAAAAAATAAAGAGATTTTTAATTTTTACTTCTAGAAGAGTATTTTATTTAAATGCACTATATTCGAGGTAGCTAAAAATATGCAGAATAATCTCACTTACAACCGAAATTTAATGAAGCAGTTGGATAAACTGTTGAAGTTTGCCAAGATTTGGCAATTATGTGAACTGATGTAGATTGATTGCAATTCTGAAGTTAAAAAGCTTATGTGAACGGAGTCTGCTTTCATATCTTACAAGTTAATGCTAATGTCTAGGATCGGCAAGTATCTGTGAATACTTGAATGATAAAGAGTCTACCATAAGGTCCTCGAAGTACAACTATTTGAAAGAGAATAGGTTATATCTGTTACGAAGTTTAGGGTTGAAGAAATGCTTTCAGCAATTTCACTAGAACAGAGATAGGTCAATTCGTTAGTATTTGCGTGTTAAATTGACGTTCACGATAGCATTTCTTCATCATTTATTGTGAGAAGCAGCTTGCAGGTACCTAGAACGATCGAAAAATCTAGTTCGGGGTTTATTTAATGAAATTTCTGGTGAACGCTGAGGTCCGCTTATGGAAGTGATTTCGCACACAAGATCTGCCTTCTTCCAACTTCCAACAAGGTTGTTTTTCTCCGTTTCAAATGATCGGCATGATTAATGCCATGTGCGCTGATAAGGAAAACTGCAGATTCAAGGATGACAAAATGCAAACCGACTTCAAAGGAGCAGAGACCTGAAGCATGACCGTTTTTGCACGACGCATGACAGGCGTGTTCCGCGTTACACTACGAAAACTTCACGGGTAAGCAAAAGCTTAACTAGAATTTCGCAAGCACTATCTCTTCCCCTTAAACTTGCTATTGTCGGGTGCGCACGCATGAATATTTCTATCAGGCAGCTTTGTAAGTATCCCTCTAAGCAGATGGCTAGAGCCACAAATCACGACAGATGGTTCACAGCGCAATACGAAACAAATGGAGATTGTCCTTAAGCGGTCGAGTAATTTGTGCCAAGTTCACATAGCGCTAACTGAACCATTAATTGAACTTGCAAATCAGAATTGAGGTGAATCCATATACTAACAAATGCTAGTGGTTTGAGTAGTAACCAACAAGCCCTCTTGGTTTGCATTATTACTTGAAAGCAGAGGAATGATCCCAGGAATTCACTCTTGACTCCCATGAAATGATCTCCCAGTTTCAAGTCACATTAGGAAGTCATAGTTGAGCACGCTAACTTGGTATTAGAGCAGGAGCGCATGCACCAAACTTGGCCAACTCATTGGGCCACCAAAATTCAAACTAAGTGTATTAGAGCCACTTACGTTTGGGCGTAGACAGCAGCACAGGAATTGGAGCTTGCGGCGAAACCCCGACTTTCTCCACCTCCATGTCCTCGGTCAGAAGAGCTAAAAGGCAATCGATTGCATTCAATCGCGTTTATGTTAGATGGATTAAGAACCTACTAATTAAACTCAAACCTGACAAAGCGTCACCTCGGGCATAATTGTGGGTTCGTTGAATAGACTATCCCATCATAAACACCTTTGCTGCTAATCTAGCAAGGAACTCTACTGAAAAAGGTGGAAAACTGGATAACACGAGGGCAAAGAAGTTTACAAAAAGCACCAGAAAAACAACAGCAACTGCAGAGGAGGATAGTAGATTGGGTGAGAGAACGAGAGTCAAACTATTGGGACAAATTTCACTGATGTTCTCCATCTTTTTTCCGAGGTTAGCAGTACGCTATAGAGGGAAGGCTCATCTTCCCTCAAGGGAATGACGGCCTCCATATGCACTGATGCATAATAGGAAATTTCCGTTTCTTAAGTAAATGGCTGAGGCTCTTCTATTCAATCGATCATCATTATAACGATACGAAATGTAAGTTTAGTGAGAAACTACCAGATCTACCTTTCTCACATGAATTCAAACCTAGGAGAGATTGTTTCCAACGCAACCCATTGCTTTTTTTCCGCCTTTAAGCAATTGGTAAATCAGTGATATTTCGGCGATATTGGCTTTGCTCTGATACTTGTAGAGGCCAGCTTTAATCTGTTTGGCAAACTGGTCGAATCAGAGCAGTTTATCGGACTGAGCAGACAAGAACTGAAAATTTCGTTTTAGTTTTACCATTCCCTCCTCGAAACGTAAAATTCCAGGGCAAATTAAACAAGAGAAATTGCAACGCCATGATGAGTTATTAACGCAAAAATCTCCTGAAAGTTTGGAATCAAGAGGGGAATGGAAGAGTTAATTGAAACAAAGGGCCAACGCTGTGGGTGGTGTCACTCGTATACGATAGCAGTGCTAGCATTAACAGCATGTGAAAGCATTCGGTAATTTATGGTGTTTTAAAAGTAAGTTTGAGTTTCCTCTCAAAAAGCCATCCCACTCTTCTTAAGGTTGTATTAATCAGTGCTCACTTTGACCAGTGTCTAAAGGGTGACTACATTGGTATGCAAATTCGTCTCTGAGTGTTGTCTGGTTGCTTGCTTGTCATCTTTAGCGTCCACAAAGCTCATGTTTCGTAAATATGCATTAATTTGCATGAAATAAGCTGACAGAAATGCACTTTGTCATATTATCTACGTTTAAAAGAGAGTAACAGCACGTCAGGGCCAAAATCTTTGCTAAAAATATATGACCGAATAATTTAAAGTCCATAAAAAGTGAAGTTGAGCACGAAAGGGACAAAGCTCAACAGACGCATACACCGTTACACGACACTCCAAAATATGCGGTAACGCCGACAGATGCAAAGCATTCAAAATCCTGCATAAATACGCACTTGTAAGGATACCCAAGATCAAAGGCACCTAAATCACTTTGAGTTATCTTCATGTACACCTCTTGTATGACCATGAATAGTTTCAGTTCGACCGCGTTCATATGACTAGTGCTCAAACGAGTCGTGAATTTTCCACGGTACTGCCAAATTCACGGAGCACTGAACTTCTGATAGCGATGCCAAGCATGCTTGTATGAAGTTACAATACGGTAGGCATTGCACTCACAACAGAATAATAAGCCTTATGGCTAACCTTCGAATTTCGGTGATTGCAGTATTATAATACTAAATGCATAACCTCATTATGCAACCCAAAACTCGAAAAACATTGCGATGGTATTCCAACAAAACATGCAAAATGCCATTAGCAACAAGTCGAGTAGACTAGACTAAGTTCGTTACCATTGTAAAAAAAAGTTACACCATCAAAATGGTTTTTCATGTGGATTTAATGCAAGAGAACGAAAGTCTCAGTTATTCCCCGAAAGCCCTCAACGAGTCGATGGCTAATCAGTTCACTTGTCTAGATGGGCGGGCTTAGGCCCGAATGAACGCTAATTAGGGGAGGTTGCAAGACTAGGTTAAAGACGTGTGAAATGCAATGAGCCTTTGCCTTTTGCCCTCCCAGCGTCCATAAGACAGATGCTAATTGCGCCATTGCCCGTACAGCCTGGTTATCCTCAATATCCAGCCCGGTTGGCCTCTGTGACTACCACGACGTGAGGACAAATTTTACAGCCTTGTAGGGGAAAATTAGCTGATGGGTGAGAGGAGGTGAGAACTATGTACCCTGAAGTTTCACCAAGGCTTAAACCCATTCAACCAGCCTAACCTAAAGACACAGAGTACTAATGAAAGGGGGCTAGGCAAGAAATGTATTGTCTTGGTGAGAGGGGAAGGCGTAACAGGAATACATTCCAGCTTGTGATCGTGATCATCGAAGGCTTTATAATGGCAAGCAGACACCCTCTATGAACGAACTCTAGGCTATGGAAGTCGTTCTTTAGTGAATAGGAACTGAATAAAAGGTGGTGTTGATTTACTGATGAGAAGAAAGCAATGTCCTTAAAGACTTCTTGAGGAAGAAAATTCGTCATTAGTAGAGCACTAAGTACTACAAACGATAAAGTGGTGAGCTATTTAGGATTTCATTCAAAACTTATAGGGACGTAAACCTGGTCCAGTGTTTCCGAAAAATAGTCATTGACATTTTATGAATCGTCTTATTATCCAGGACGGTACTTGGTGAAACTTTGAAAAGCCCCTTGAGGCTACTGTCAAGGGCTGTTTCAGTTAAGCCTAGAAATCATAAATTCGAGAAGAAAAGGGTTAGAGAAAAGACGGAATAAAGGACGAGTTTATCTAAGCCTTTCGTAATTTCAAAGTAATTTTTAATTGGGCTCATATTTCAATGGATAGAATGGCACTTAAATGAAGATTAACTTGAGGGGATGCCCCCGTGGAGAGACACCTGACGTTACGGGCACCAGAAAGAAGAAGGGGTGCAACTCGCACTCTTAAGGCAGCTGATCACACTACCAAATGACAGGTGGTTGGGGGTAACGGTGTCCCGAAGGCAAGAGGGGAGGGACCTCAGCCATCTTGGACATAATCGCCCACAGAGGTGAAATGAAGGGGTCAACCATGAACACGCCAACAGCCTGACCTCGAATAGAGAAAGTTAAGGTAGAGCCTCCGTACAAATCTACTGGGTGGCCCAAATTCAGACGCACGTGAACTTCCGTGCTTCATGATAGCTGATTCTTAAGACCATCGGGGTGGTTCAGCCAATCTCGGTGATCTGAAATCCCCTAAGGCAGCTATTTCCACGCTAGTTCAGGACACTGGAACACATATGGATTATCCCATGAGAAAGCCCCAGCCCCTGAGTTTCTCAAAGGCCTACTTTTACCCTGTGATTTTTACTTCCTTCCGCATGTTTAAATAGCTTATTAATATTCAGCTGATTAATAGTGAAACATCCATCTTTGCAAAAGCATAAGAACAGAGTCTCTCGATATAAATTCACAAGAAAGTTACCTCCAATGTCACAAATAATTAATTTAACGATGAAGTTGAACGTTTTTAAGGACAGCCAAGTCAGCACACTTGACATGGACAAGTCACACATTAATACGTTTCCGTTGATAGACGTTGATAACCCTACAGGGCATTCGAGTGTCACTACTCAATCAGCTGTGAATGTCAGCATCTTCTAACATGTTTGAATTGCCCTAGCCCTCTAAGGGGGTCTTGAGGCGGCACTTCTAACAACAGTACCTCAAAATAGGAAGCGACGACTTGGTGTAAAGACATTTGTCTTTCACTTGTGCAAAATGCGTGGAAGACCTAAAGTGATTAAATTAATCGATAACGGTGTTCATTTGAATCGATAAAAGCCTGTTTGGTCCTACTATACATCCAGAAACTACCAAAATAGAACTGAAATTCGCACACACATCGAACGATTTCCTACATTATTCCCCTATGGCGTGATGATAGATGCTGCGGGTTCTTTTGACATAGCAGATGTTGATGCTGGGCCTGAGAGAGCTTCTGCCAAGAAATATAGTGATTTCAATTCCACCGAGCTTGAGATGAATGAATGTGATAAACGAGGCTGTTTAAAAAAACGGGTAAATAAGGCAAGAACACCTGAATTCATTTGCATACCCACACGGTATGGGAGTACCGGTGTGACGTTGTTCGCTGGCGTGATATACTACGAAGATTAAAATTCCCACCAACACCCGTCTCATTCAGCCCTGCCTTCACTGAAGCAATAAAACTAAAGCGCCACTGGTTTTTGGAGGCATCACGGTGCTTCATTTCATTGAATGAAACTTGCAACGCAAAGTTCGCTCGTTGGAAATCGCCATCAGTGTAGAAAAATTGACCTAGCTTTGGACGTTCATTAAGACGTAAATGGGCGACGCATTCCAACATTTTAGAGAGGGCGTCAGTTTGGCAGTTCGAAATGAGGATAGAGAAGGTTTTCGACTTTCCACTCTAACTGTGGCATTTCCACGTGGTAAACAATGTTGAACCTTTACACTGAGGACAAGTTGTAACAAACGGGAGTTAGCGTGCCTTAAATATCTATCAATTGAACCAAATGTTAGACTAGATCGTTCCTATTTACAACCCAAGTGAGTGTCTCGGTTGGGGCAGTGGCATTGTTTACTGTTTTTGCACAAATTAGTAAACTCAAAGCGCATGTCAAGACGAGCAGTCTCTAAATCGAGCCTAATTATGTTTGAATTTCAAAGGTGGAAAGCCAGTGCTAAAGAGTGCGTTAATTGGGTTCGCATGAAACTATTGGCGGAGAAAATTAGGGAGTCCCTATACCCTAGTGGATGCCCAATGAGGTTTTGTATTAAGGAAAGAGCAAAAGGGACTCTCAATATAAATTGTTGCGGATATGCGATGGGCCATAGCTGAAGTGCGAGAAATTGAATTCAGACTAAGCAACTTAGTAGCTTTATTAATTAAGCTGCGAAGTACCAATTCCAGATATATGAGGTACTTGCAGAGGTTACTAGATAGTGCCGTCACTACGCTTCTGCATTCCTTTGGGCATATTTTAAGAGGATGGGTGTGCTAAACTGTACAACTGACAAATTTAATACGAAGTAAAGTGCACAAAAAATTAAGAGTATGATTTTTGTATGGGGCTTCAGAATATAACCATTAACTCAGCACCAAATTTTAAGCAAAAATCAAGCCCAACATTGGGTTGATAAACCTAGGGGAGATCGATAAAGCTAAGATCATTTGAGTGGAGAGTCGATTTTGGACGTCAAAACACCCATTTGGACTTCAAAGAAGCCCCTAGCACCCCTGTGTTTACGCTTGACTCTTGACAGATACTTATTTATTATAGGCGGCCTAGGTGAATGCACTTTGTTTACAGATGATTGGTTGCTTTCACCAAAACAGTCCCCATTTAACTCCCGCTTTGCTTTACAAAGTGGGCGCCGTGACTCACTTGAGTTGAAGGCGACCTCGGAGAGAATTATCCAGTCGCTGTCGAATGTGAGGGTGATTCTCACGAACCGACCCACCCTCCCCTTGAGCGAGATGACAACCCACGTGGGCTGCGTCGAGGAGATGTTGCGAGGCTGGAGGTGAAGCACCGGAGGTGCGAAGTGGTCAAAGTACTTCCCACCGACGCTAAGCTGGACCAAGGCCTCCCTAAACACCGCTATGTTCTCCTTGAAGGAGTTAAGTGCGTGAATCCACACGTCGGCAAATTGTCGAACTAAAAGGGAGGAATGACATAGTTCAATAATCAGGTCTTAGTAACCTTCAGTAATGCTGGCCCAACTTTCTGCTAGGTCAAGTGCACAAGGTCCAGATTGTTGAGTGACGTCTTGTGAGTTAAAATTCGAAGGAAACCTTGATAGACACTGGACCTGAAATAATCAATTCCGGAGTATTTATATTTAGCTCTCGTCTTCGAATTTACGCTTGCCACCATAGGTTGATTGTTTTTTGTAGTAATGTGAGAGATAATGCTTCAAATGATTGTCCTAGTAAGGCATTTATCAATTCGCTTAGGCGGACTTCGCAGTACGTGAAAACAATGATGAGTGCTCAAAAGGTAAACAGGTTAAGAAAGTGAGCAAATTAACAGCAAATTCTTCTGGTCCTAGCTAAAAGATGGAAAGTGTGCTTTACATAGGCAGTTTCGCACTGGAGATAGGCTAAAGTCTTCTTAGAAGCTATAAAACCTAGAGTTCAAGTTGAAATTGGAGTACTGTGTTCTTTTTACTCCTAAAGAGGAGGTTAATTTCGACAATCATCACGTTAGGATAAGTTAACCTCTTTTCCTATCGTGAATGTTACGACGAAGTGGAGAAATCAGACGACTTAGATACTTTGGGATTAATCTGCACAGCTGACTCCCAATGCAATCGCCTTCGAGTATCAGATACACATCGAAAACCACCTTAAATTGGATTCGATTTTGGCAATCTAAAGGAAAACCCCAAGCACGAATTCCAATTCAAGAGAGCCGATTTAATTACATTTAACTTTCTTTTATGATTTGAAAGTGAGCTAGAACGAGGTAATATTGCAGAGAGAAAGCATGCGATAGTTTACAGGAATGTGCGATAGTAGTTTTTTCACAGCATACACCAACCAGCGATTCTCGCCTTACCGCAACTGACAGTTTGGACACCCTATTAACCGGCAGTGCATTTCACCAACTGCCTCACTTTAGGGTAAGAAATCTTGATAACAAAACATGCAGGCAGAAGTGGTTTTCAAGTTAGCTCATACTGCGGCAAATAAAATGCCAAACGGAGAGCTGTCAGCCTGTGTGATTAGTCAGGCAAATCGTACCCCAGTTATCAGAGCGCAGGAGTTTGTCTCACCACTGTCATGTAGCCCAATTCAAGAGACATTAGGAAGATGAAGAAGACTGCCCATGTGGGGCGTGAGGCATGGTTAGTCATTGAGAGGTGGTATTCATCATTATAGGGAAGGCAGAAGGGATGACGACCTAACAGGTACACAGGATCGATCTCACTAATGTAGCAAGTAGCCATCGAAGGACCCTGCGAGGGCTTTGCTCATAAAGTTAGCCCCAGGAGTAGGGTAGACCATTTTCTAGGGATAGAGAATACTGAAAAACATCAGCAAGTGGTAGAGAGAGCTATTGGAGATACACAGAGCCTTAATGGAAGATCCAGGACGTTGGGATAATCGTTTGTTTTACTCTCAAACCTTATCACGTTTCCGGTTAGTAAAATTGCTTATACAAATTTCCCTTATGGCCAATAACAGGTAAATTGATAAGGAATGCGTAAAATATCAAAAATTCCATCGACTAGCCACAGACTATTGGAATTTAACTGCATTGCCTTTTAAAGGAACAGAATCCAATATCGTTGAATCACTTCATGGTGAGAGCTTATTTATAAATAAGTACCATAAAGCTGAAATGTCTGACTCAACTTTATAACGAATGAATTGCGTGTTAAGAGCGCATTTAGTTAAGATCGACAAATTTCAAGTCTATCACCATTGGACCACACACCACTCTTAATACTAGAAATTCCGAAATAGTTACTAGAAGAATCCTTGGGATGTGTAGCTACCGAAAACACTATGTTGAACTTTTAAGTGAAATCGCTGAAATCGCTAAGCCAAATACAACTTTAATTCCTAAAGTTAGCTAAAATTGATATAATTTTACTGAATCCTTTTCTGGAATCATTGAAATGACTGCTTGAAATGAATTTAAGGCGGTCAGTTCATTAATTACTGTCAATTTCTGTCCTACTAAAAACCGATATATGTACTAACGATGGACACAACATTACTAATGCAATTTTCAAATATGACGGTAATGTTCCTTTTTTCTAAAAACCTTTCAATATGTTGATGTCCACCTAATCACTCGTCGACTATAAGTTGTTTTTTCGTAATTCCATGAAGCATTGATTTACATTGCTCTCTATTTGTTTTTTAAACAAAGGTTTAACTTCATAACTAAGATATAAATCTGGTTTTCTGAGCTCTCGAAAAGACTAGTTCCAAAAAGCCAAGGGGTTGTAACTCGCCTGAAGTGAAGGTGAACAGCAAGGTAATGTTGCGTGAATGGCAAGGGGGAGAGAGAGGAGACAGTGAGAGCCCAGACCGACAGAACCACCCCACTAGACCGCTTCGTGTCTGACGACTATCTCCTCCAATATTTCGCATGGAGAAGGGTGGCTCCAGGGCTCCTCCGATTTCCCCGTACGAGTAGATCCATCTGTCCACCAAAACACCCAATCCATCGACTAAACAGTTACGGTGGTCCCCGCCAGGTAGGAGGATCCCGTCGTAAGAGGAGTCGTTTAACGCAGCCCACGAATCTCCCCTCTGGGTCCGATAGATGTCTCCTTCTGGGATCTCATAGCTCAATAAGGAAACTAAAAGGAAAAATTATATCCATAGTTGGAAGAAATGAATACAACGTTAGTTCCTAAGCTAGAGAACTACCATCAAACGAGTGGCCCAGAACAGAGATCCTTAGGCACATAGATTGAGAGAAGTCTCGTCGATAGGGGATGATACGAATGCGCTGAGCAGTGACAGGAGGAGAAAGAGAAATCGTCACCGCTTGAGTATTGTCTTGGTTAGCCACAATAACCTAAAAATGAGAGAAAAGTATGATAATTAGCAGCTGGTAACAACAAGCACCGATTTATATCATGCGCGAAGAGCGATGTATTTAGTAAGAAAATGCACGCATTCTAAATAAATTCTCCAAGCCCATGGTTGGAAATTACATTACCTAAAGACTGCTTGGCCACCACAAGATTCGGAAACCCTAGACACCTTTTCGATGAAATTAATTGGATTACCTTTGGCTGAATTCTTGGCCTTGATGCCCGACACCGAGTTAAATACCCCGTCGATGATATTGCTGAGCGAAATAACTAGAGGCACTAGACATCAATAGAGGTAAGTTTCTGAGGGCTTTTGAGTAACGTTTCGAGCACCGACTGGCATTTCAATTGATATCCTGCAAACCTAATTCCTTTAGTAACTGTATGACAGCCAATCTGGATTCATATCACATACTGG
The DNA here is from genome assembly GCA_030710315.1 of Anomotaenia brevis. Classification (NCBI taxonomy): domain Eukaryota; kingdom Metazoa; phylum Platyhelminthes; class Cestoda; order Cyclophyllidea; family Dilepididae; genus Anomotaenia; species Anomotaenia brevis. The sequence goes on from JAUOZQ010000002.1 coordinate 204,107, forward strand.
ATTCTAAGATTTGTTCCTAGTCACTTCAATCGATCGGCCTTTTACTTTTGCTATTAGGCTATCGACTAAAAACGTATGAGTATCCGAGTTTATTTTATTTCAGAAATTTGGCAACTTGCAGCAAAAATGTCAAAAAATGAAAGCTGTATTTTGAACGATGACTATTTTGATGTAAACGACAGACGGTAGTAGGGGAATAACGACAATGACCATAATAACGCCAATGGGAAGGCCGAGCAGAACGGAGGACAAGTAATACGCGACATTTGAAGCATTTGTTCCTCTCCGCTGGTGGTGGTTGTTTACATTAAACACCGCCACTTATCCTCTAAGTCCAGCCTTTCCCAGCATTGCCGTCGATGACTTGGCCTGCTTTCACAAAAGGAGTAAAAGAGAACTTTACTACTTTGCTGCAGCTCCACATCTCATCGAGCCGACTTTCAAAAGCCTCCTTTGAATAGCAGGTGGGTCCCCAAAGCTGCGCCCTCCCCACCACACTCACGCCCTGCAAGCAACATGACTCACCAGTCCAACAGCATACCACACAAAAGGCGAACAAAGAACAAGAGAGCACTCAGCCATGCAGAGCCGAACAGGATAAGTGGTGTATCACCGTTACGGGGTGTTGTGTGTACTTAGTGCGTGTGCATGTAGAGCAAATGCGCACACACACACAAACCCAACCACTACCACTTGCCACGGTTTCAGCAAGAACTGCGAGCCCATCTGACCTGATTTGAAGAACTGTGAGAGGGGAGGGGGCAGCCTAAGAAACACAAGCTCATATTCCGTGTCTGCCAACTTGGTCTTTCTATCAGGCCTGTTCTAGCTCATTTATTACACAAGAGTAAGAAGAGCCTACCACTTAATCTATATTCGGTATCTGAGCTATTAGCCACACGAAGTGGGAAATCAAGTGTTCCAAATGGATGCAAGAAGTTAAATCTAGCGCACTTAAGCATAACTCACTATCGGCTTCAAGCTAAGTTCTACTTTTGGCGAAATTGTAAAGTCAGACAAAAGTCAAAAATCGGGTTAATGCATTTGCAAAAGAAAGTTAGAAAATTAAACTTGTATTGGTGATTCACTAGGCCAAGGATAGAAAGAGCTCTAACATACGTCACTCAAAGAAGTAAACAGATTGTGGCCAAATCAGTGTAAAACAGGTAAACCAAAGTTTTAAGCATTTAGTTACTGGAACGCACTGACAGCCGACGAACTTCCAATAGCTACGGCTTAATTGGACACGCTTTGAATCTGCGAACAGTAATTTCAAGCTATTGATGGGCATCATTGGACTCGTCGAAGTTAATAACGACATTTTCGCTATCAGGATTAAGATTAGTCGATTTTTCACCTAGATAACCTACATTTATTTTCTTTCCCATGACAAAAAAGGTCACAAGCTAATTTACAGCCCCCGAGAATGAATGATACATTGATTTCTTGACTATTATGAAGGCACATTTGGATTTCGAAGTAGCGTGAATAAGGCTTGTTGCTGTTGAGCAAACCCAGCCAAATGCAAAGGAGATATCAGATGAACTGGTCAAAAGAAAGAGATTTGTGCTAAAGAGTAAGTAAAACAGACCCGGATGTATCTTCAGCTGGAGTAGATGGGTGTTATAGATAGGCATGGATTGAAAACCTAGAACGACACGGCTCGTCTTCCACTAATGAGGCTCAAAGGGAAGAATAATTGGTAAAATATTAGTCCTAAGAAAACTTACTCTAGTCCCATTGTGTGATATGAAGTCGCGCCAGCGTCCGTCACCACGATCATAACGGAGAAGAAAGTAGGGCACGAAGTGGTCCTGCGAACAACGAGAAAACAATTTAACCCATGGCTTTCGATTCAATATTTCTACCACCATTTAGACTCCGTGTTCTCAAGTTATTGCGTGAAAATGCTCAAACGGTCAAGTCTATGTGGACGGCAAACAAACAGCAATCTAGGTGGAGTTGAGCTGCACAACGCTGGTCACAAATTCGTTTAATACAAGTCCTTTACATGAAGTTCACGTGTAAGTTCAAAGTAATATCAGATGTTGATTTTTTGGCTAGCAGCATAATATAAGGTTATTCTATAAATAAATAAACAAAGCAAGTGGCCGAATGTTACATTAATTTAATTAAGGATTTAATCATAAATGTATTTTCCCTTACTATCGACGATTTCCTCTAGTAGAAAGCTGTACTGTACTGCACTTTCAATGCTGTAAAACTCTTTTGGTTCTGATTCGAAGAACTCCTTAATGTCCATTTCAACCTCTTCCTACTGCGTTGTCTTTGAAAGTTACGAAACCAATGGTGTTTCGAAGAAGCAAGGTTTTGTTCTCCAATCTTTTGTGAGGTGATTCCTGCTGTGTGGGGTCATGCATGTGAAACAACACCCTCTTTTCGATTCACTAGAGCAGGTCGTTTTCCCACAGCTTGGTGCGAACGTCCTAATTACTGAGACTACATTTGAACATTAATTGTTGGTGCATTAGGTGGTGGTGGTAACGACTCAAGGCGCATTATTCCATTGGACTGAAGAACATCTTCCCCTGAAGTTCCCTTCCCGGCTGCCTGGGACCTTTTCCCCGCTTACGAAGTCGCCACTGTCTACAACACTGACCGTTTCGGTAAAATATTAAGTTTTCGCCAGTCGTCAGTCACACATCTATCCAAAGTAGGCGAGCGTGGAGGAGAGAAGAGCAGATGTCAACTCGAGATTTGAGACTGTCTTCGGACAAATCACCAATTGACACCCATTTTCCAAGTTCGTGAACCTTTCCAAGATTTTGAAGATGACGATGAACAGTTTCGTGGTTATAACTAAATTTAATTGCCAATTCCTCAAATGATGAAGCAGGATTTTCTTCAAAGGCTGCTTCATGGAGCTTATAACAAAACTGAACTGAACGACGCCCGGTCCGATCTTCATCTCCGTCGAGGTTGAACTACCCACTTCTGGATTTCCCAAACCATCTTCTGCTTCTTCTTTCGCCCACACAATCCTCTCTAGTCGCTTCGTCGACTGATGAGTTTTCTTTCTTGAACCTTATAAAGGCTGAGGTGCCTCAAATGACTACTGGGTTCTTGCAGGTTATTAGAGATTTATTTAAGCGAACTTTAATTTAATTGTCTTGTAAAATAATATTTGATAATCGTAAATGAGCCTTAACTTAAAAATAGCGTTCAGTTCATTTAGGCGCTATAAAATACTCTTTAAATTAAAAAAATAAATCGGACAGACTTACCAAGTACACTTTTGCTTCAAACTCACATGAACATGAAGGACTTCCAATAGCCAGAAATTTAAAATACGCATGACTTTAATAGACGCTAGAAGGGTTTCAATATTCTTTAGTTGTGATAATGTATTCCCCAAACTGTGTAATAATTACAACATCCGCAGCATGTTTCCCACATCTGGAGATGTGCTTTTTAATGTACATTCTATAAAGCCCTGATCATGCTCATCATAAAAGAACCACATCGGCCAATTAAATGGTGAGTGTCGATAGATGGTGCGGGATCATAAAGAGAAAGGAGCGTTTCGAGTGACAGGTAATGAATGAGACCCTTGGGAGAATCGAGAGGCCTGCAATTGGACCACGGGACTTCGCTACGCCGCCCTTCTCTTTCTGACTCGATCGACGGTTCCCGTGAGAATGAAGTGCAGGGCAATAAAAACCCCGACCTCAGTTGAGAGTCCGCTCACTGCTCGTGATTTTACAGTGGCTCAATCGAACCTTATGAGGGTTAGTTGTCTAGTTAAGATGAACCCAACAAAATCGAATCACACCTCACTCTGAGGTCAGTCATCGAGTTGTAGGAGGTCGCTTTACCTCGGCGACCAATGAGTGCAATCAACCAAATGTTAAACCCTGGGTCATAAAATCTTTTGATGAGAAACTCTACTGCGATTGATTCCACTACAGGACGAGATGGTTAATAAATTAAAAGCGTATTGACAGGATTATTCAATTGTACAAGGAGGTGAAAAGTTACTAGGAAAATTTAGGCGAAGGAATAAAGTTAGCACATGAGTTGGAAAAAAGAAATTGTAGACTATTGAAATGAGATGAGCCAAAGAAAGCATCTGACTTGAGAAAAAACGGCTTTCAACGCTTAGTGTGAGGAGAAGCAATGAGATTGCAAAACAATCACTAGTGTTAATTTTAAGGGTGGGATTATGCAACTGGCCCTTCAAAAAGCCCCTCAGAGGGAGTTTCTGAAAAGACAGAGAACAGAATGATTTGTGCACCGAACGAGTAGCTGCGAAGCAATCATGGGGGAGGACATTTAAGACAACTGAAATTCTATTAGTAGGAGCAGGAGATGAAAATTCTTAATCGGAGGCAGACAGCATTAATGATTCAGCCCCATGGGGTGCACAGTTGCGACGTCTGTCCCCCATAAAACACACAACAGACACAGGAACTTCTGTTACTGCCTGCTGTCGAGTTGGTTTAGCACCCTGCGAGTGTGAACCAAATGTCACCGTCCTAAAAAACGACTGGTCGTCGTTGTGAATTTAATTTCCTCATCCGGAGACTCCCCAAAATGTCGAGGACCACCCTCTTCTGCAACTCGGAACAACAAGTGAAAGACTCTTGCAGTTTTTAAAGCATCCTAAAAGACACTAATGAGAACAGTACCTGCAGTTGTCGTGAGCTTATCTGAATGTTTTCAAGACAGGATGGACTCAAATAGTTACATTATTTACTTGCCAAAGTGATACAAGTGTATACGGGACCCAGTGACTATTCCGATATTTAAGTGTCTTGCCTTCAGTCGAGCCAATCGTCAAGTTGAATTTGCTACCGTCCTGGTACATTGACAAGGATGAGTCACAACGCTATACAAAGCCCTACATAACGAGCTTTGTTTGCAGTTCGAGGAAGTTTCCTTAGTCAGTTCATGGCCATAAGAACATTTCAAATAGCTTGAAATTCCTTCACTACAAAGTGAGGAGCAATTAGATTGGTTGTGAAAAGTATCAGCTGTTCGCAAACAATTAGACAAAAAGGGAGCACGGCCATGAGCATCTTCACACGGCTCCACTTTTCCTTATTTCACCCCTTATAAGCCATTTACGTGCAGATTGCCAAGCAACCTCATAGGGTGAGTTATACGGGCTAAACCTGTTAACAATTCTGTCTAATGAAGTTAGATTTACTCTTATCTGTGATTCCTGCCTTTTTGGACACACACGAAGCCATGAGAAGCTTGCGTCATCTGTCTCGAGACAAGGGCAAGCATACACGAAAAAACAGTAGTCAGCTCTTGAACATGTGACTTTGTGCGAAATGTGATGGACAGTTTGTCCCCATCCATCAGAATTTTTGCCTTGAACCTGTCGTTTCTTTGGCATCGAAAGCCCAGATATAAATATCAAACTCTGGCACTGTAAGTCACAAATTTGAACAGTTTCATGACTATTTAGTGGTTCAATCTATTAAACTTACTGTATCTTGAAGCCAGATCGTCAAACAAAAGGCCCCCAAATTAGAACGACTTTGAGGACGCCTTAATTCAATCTCCATCCAAACATACTACGCACTGAACTCCAGTTGAAGAGCGCTCACATTAATGAAGCTTTCTGACTAAGAATAAAGAAGGAAAACAACGGGCGAAAATTTTAGTCAAGCCTTAGTCGCTTGCAGGAGATATCACTTTCAGACTTGGGCCGCTGACTCTAGTTGCAGTTTTTGCCCATTTCATCATCTTAAACAAGGGAAAAACTCACCTAGAGGGGGCAGATGATGGACTCGGAGGTCGGAATTTACCGCAAAAAGCCAAAACACCACGGTCAGTGGGTATCGTCTTTGCCTATTTTGGGCTTGGACTGTTTGTGGCACTTTATTTTAGAGTGACTATGGTTATTGGCTCTTAAGAGAAAAAGAACCAGGCTTCCGTTAGTCATTGGAGGCTGTCATAACATGTGTAGTACTAAAATCGGCCCTTCGCAAAACACTAATTAGCAGATGGATTTCAAGGAACTTTCAAATTTGTCGTGTCAAGAAGAGCTAGCTTTTTGAGTGGTCTTAAAGGCATCTGAAGGCATATTAAAACGAATAAAAACGCCACATGTTAGGCGATTTTAAAACAGGCAACTTAAGTGTCAATGTGTCAAACAATCGCGAGAAGAATAGTAAGGGAGGAGGAGAGGATTCGCCTTCGAGAGCATTAGTTCCTATTGAATTTGAAATACTTGACTGTTGCTCCGGCTGCCACAGGAAAGTTGACGTACAAAAGTACGGGAAGATTCTACATTTTCGGACTGGTTTGTTGATATCACCTTTATCATTCCCATGCCATGTTATCTTTTGGGTGTAACATTTTTCCTAAAATATATATATGCAGAAGGCGTCCAAGAAAATTGACATTCATGATAATTGAAAGACAGGACTTTGAAATTCCATTTTGTTTAGATTTTCCGATTCTGTGGACCAGAAAACCGCCAATTAAAATGCCCACTGTCCACCGGGGAGTTCATGCAAGGCTGGCCAAGAAAGTAAAATAAGTCTTGCAATGTCCGATTTGGCTGACCTTATACATGTCCTCAAGGAAATGAGCTGCTCAATTCAGTGATTTACTGAGTTCGGCACAATTAAAGACTATGGGTGCAGAATGCACTGGTTTTGGATCCAATACAATGCATGACAAATTTTTACCAATCTAGTCGACCCTCTCCATACGAGAAAAAATACTTTCTTGGTGAAGCAATTTAGACACTTAAATCATATCCATAGCCTACAGCATTCTTTTTTTCGCTCTTCTTTTACAATATTTCACACCACAACGAAGACGTTTGACATATAGGTCAACCAACGGATCCGCATGTCAGACTAGAACTTACTTTGAGCTTTAACGTTGAATCTGCACCTCAAAATGTGCACAGCAGTCGACAATCGAAAGAATGAAAACATTACACACTTTCTGCCACCTCTACGAAGCTGGCTTGTGTGGACCGGGAGTAGCTTCTGCTGCCACCGAACTGATAATTAAGCCACCAAAGCAAACTGGCAAGTGAGGTATTACATTGCAATAGGATAAAACACGGTAGAAGAGGGGAACAACTTCTTCCATTGTCAATAATACTGAAGAAATCCACACTTGCGAATGAGCAAAAACCACAGCAAAAAGTGAGCCAGCTTAATGAGCAGAAATTAGAAGTGGATAGAGACTACGGAACCCGAGAGCAAAGTCCTTGAGCTATTACACGAAAGCCAATACAATTTCCACTAAATTAAGAAACACTTAGGGCACTTATCCATTTGGATAAACTCCAAGAAAAGTTGCCCTAGCTTGTTTGCCAATTACTCATTCTAATTTGCGGGATTTACTGCACAATTGTCTGGACTGTATTTTTGAAACGTAATTGGATATCTGCACTTTGAAACTTACTGAGCAAACGATAGAGAGAAATTTAATACTTGACCAATGCAAGCGTGCTGAGCAATGGCTATTGGCAGGGTTATTCTGAGGAAATACTCACGGGTTTGGAGCTGAGACCCCAGGTGATGAGGAATTCGATAACTTTGAGATCGTCGAAGTCCAGCTGGAGCCACTCGCGTCGCTCGTCCTTCACGGGCCATCGCGGGCACCAGGCACGCGGGCTATCGTCGCTTTTTGAGTCAAATACGATGCCACTGCGATGAAGGTGAAGAAACAACGATTTCAGTCACAAGCACCAATAAATGACACACTCCATGCACATATTTAAAGTTTCTAAGACCAAGTCAGGTATTTGTGACATAATTTTGTTAAAAATATTCCAAGGTTTTCATGTTACAATCAATAAACATCATGAAAATGGTGCCGGTAATGGCACTACTTGGAAATCTATTAACGTTCTACAGTTGAATCTCATAAAGACTAACTTATTTAACGGCTGTTAAATTTAGCTATAACATGGAAGTTGAAAATAAAATTTTCGGATTTCGAAATAACGCTGCTTATAGGCGGCCTATCATTGGGTAACACGACATACCCTTTATTCATTTTCTTGTGATAGAACTAATCCTTTCAAGCTCTGAGCAGTGCCATAGCGAAAGCGCTGAAAAAATAGTCAAGTTTTTACTCAGTAGGAGATCTAGCATGAATGCTTATGATTCTGGCTTTTCAGACATCTGTAAGTAGAGGTGCTATTTGAAGATTAAGCACTTAAACGACTCATAGTGGTCGCAATTTAAGGGCTTGGCTAGGCTTAGTATCATGATTACTACAAGAGTTAAATTGGATCATAATCGACGCTGTCGCCCCTTACACAATTACCGAGTATGATTGCATTGGCACACAGCAATGTGAGTTCATGGATGTTTCTAGCTTGCCCAGCCTGATTGCAACGTAGTTTCTTGCAAGAGCTCAACCCTGCAGCTCTGGCCAACGCACACCCACGAGGAAGCAGAGATAAATAATTCATAAAGTCTGGGGTTTTCTTGCGAAATAAAGCACACTGGGCTTGACAAGCTTACTAGACAGTTGAAATTTTAGTGAAATGAATGGTTTTCCTCTACTGAAACGCCACGCTATATGAGTAAGAAATTTGACATATTAACAATTTTAAAAAACGATTATTGAGATGATTCATTTCTAATTCGCCTATCACTATGGAAGGCTCAGGAAAAACCTCACACCTGGCTTAAAATTCAGTAGCTATTTTGATAACAGGACTTAGTTTAATGAATGTATAGTCGGAATGCTCAGGTGGCAACAGACTCATTTTAAATAATGCAAGTTCATTTGACTTTTAATTAAGGTTTAACAACACAATGAACGAACTCCAATGAGTAAATGCCTTTTATATGATAAATATCACTTTACCTATATTTCATCACAAATGGTTGCTTAGACTTGTGGCCTAAAAGGTGTTCAGTAGAAACAAATCGTCGGGAACACTATCGGAGAGGTCGCCAGTTTTAGAAGAACACTGGCATTTAAACAATGCATGAAGAAATAGTTCCGGAGCGCTAAAAACCTTCACTGATATCTTCGCGGAATGACGGTTTAAGAGTGCCTTAAAAATGGATTTCCTACCATTTTTAGCAATAAACGGAATAAGAGTTGATAAATCCAAATTTCTTATCGTATCACCCAGGTGTCCATAAATTAGACAAATGGCTCAATATTAGCTCCAAAAATTTCTAAATTAGAAGTTTGAGATAGATTCGGCTACGATAAGAGTGAAAATAAGTATATATCCATCCGAGTAATGAGGAAATGCGTAGATTTTCAAGTCTAGCTTTTACGTCGAATAGAGTGGCATCTATGCTACTCAAGTCTTTCTATGAAAACCGCACAGCTACAATTCCAAGAACTATCCTCGGAGAGTGGGCATTTCAACTGACCACTTTTTGCAGAAAGGGCGTTTCGAAAAAGAAGGCTTAGCTAAATAACCCTACGCCAGTGGTGAGCAAGCTGCAATATTCAGAGGATTGGCACAGTCAAGAGAGAATCAAAACTTTGGCAGACAGTGTGGCTTCATAATCTAACACCTACCCATAGGATTTACTAAACCACATGGGTTTTTGCCCTAAAAACCACAGGCAGGTTGATTATCAAAATAGCCATCAAGCTGCGCACAGCGGCGACAGAGCCTCGATGATCTGCTTACAGAACCCAAACCCATAGGAGACATGCACCAGTAAAAAGCTTCTGAGAGCCCATTGGCCAGGTATATGGCAGCCCGGCTGTTGCAGTTGGCATCTGAGCCCATAGGGATGATGAAAAATACGATCAATTGACGAGCGACGAGAAGTTTGCATTTCTCATCCACCCGGTAGATAGATCTTACTTGTTTTTAAGGAATTAGTAGAGGTAGCCAAAACAACTTTTCATGGTTTAGTCAAGAATCTGCACAGCAGTCAGGTTATGTGCCATCTAGGAGGGGAAGTATAATACAGTATTATGTTCGTAAAAACTTTTGATCTTTTTAACCAAAAATTGTAATTTGTTAAGTAAAAAATAATTATAGTAGTCTAAGCACAACTGGAGGTCGTTAATAGAAACAGTTTACAAAATTAGGAAAAGTTGTTTAATGCATGATGTTGGACTAAGGTATAGCAATCACAGTTGTCGAAGATTCAGCACTTACGATGCCTGATTCGCGCCATAATTTTCTTGGGATGAGCTTGCCGAGTAATGGGATGGAGTCTGGAAGGAGTTGACCGAACTTTCCATTTGATGTGTTAGTTGTCTCCCACCGACTGAAAACAAAGGAGTAGAAATGAATCAATCAAGTGTGAGTGAGCATGTTCAGATTGTTTGGACTGCCACCATAGAGCAACAAGAAAGTATTTGACAAGACCAAAAATTCATAACTGAAAAGGCAAAATTATAACATCAAAATAACCTATACTCTGTCAATGGGAGCTACAAGCGGTAGAGTCCCTTTGTAAAGTCCAACCTTCTCATGAGCTCATAAAATCTGGAAGTGAATGACGTAGAGGCCAGCAAAAGTGATTGGGTGCTATAAGGCACCATTAATACGTAAAATTACGAAGCGATTTCATAAATTAGGACTTCTTTGGAAATACAGAGTAGATTAATACGTTCAAAAACTGCACACAGCACAAGACTGCTTGTCCTATCCTCCTACTTCGATCTATCTCAAATGGGTATACGAGACGAAATTAGTCAAATCTGCAAATGAGTAAATAGTCTCTGTATTTTCATGTAATATAGTAAGCTTGGGCAAGTCAAAGCTCTGTGCTTTATTTTCACCCTCTAGAGAAAAGAAGTAAAATTCAATGATTTTTGGTAAAACAAGTCTTAAATGTCGTGAGAGACAGAAGCTTGTGAAAGAAGACGAATTCTTAAGATAAAAGGCGAATCTTGAGTAAATTATACGACTTAGCACACGCCTCTGTGTGATTAAATCGGCTAGACAAAGGAGATCGACTTATTAGAAAATCTTCATGAGAAGTCCTACACTTTGGAAGTTGAAGTCTTAGTTTTATGGGGCCTCCTGAAAAGTGAATTTATACTAACAGAACTTTGCATCTAAACGGATATGCGGAACGCTATGAAATTGGATGGAATGATCTGTAAAAAACTCCTTGAAGCATAATACTTGGACAAACCGAACCAGTGTGATAGAAACTCAGGAAGAAAACCCCAGCGGATGCAAACAGGTGTTGGCCCACGCATTGTTGTTGTCGGATACCTGATATCGTACACAAAAACAACACATAGTGCACTAAGGGGAATAAATAGGCGTTAATTGTATTTACAAAACAAATGACGACAAGGTCGCGCACACAATGTATTGCAGGCTGAAGCATCACAGACCCCAAAATGCTTAGTCTCGGTTACTTACGTTACTAATATCTGGATTTAATACGAGGCAGCGTGTCAACAGGAACTAAAAAAGTACCATAACATTATGTTGAAAAGTAGTGACTTACTTTCTATTTACCCACATAGAAAGTATGTTAGCGTTGCGAACTCTGACATGAACTGGTGAGGATTGCGGCTAATGATTTATGTATTTCTGAAATTCAACGGCAGGGTGAGAGGGAGATTGACTTCATTAAAAATGTATTGACCAACAAAGGAAGTACATTCTAAACCGCCCGTCCAGAAAGACTGTCAGGCGAAGTTGACAGCGAAGAAAGTCAGAAGCAAAAATGACCTGAGTTGAAGGAAGTTCCATAGAATCATTTCAAGAAGAGGAAAAACACTCAGGAGCAGCGGAGTAATTCGGATCGAGAATCGCTCGGAAATGAAGCAAATAGAAAATTAAATCGACTGCAAACTTTTGAAATGGAGAATTAGAGACACTTCCGCTGGGAGAGGAAAAAAAAATGGAGTACTTTATTGGGAAATAGACCCGAAGGTGGCGCCGAAGTAACCACGCCACTGATAGAGAGGTTCAGCAGGGAGGAAGTAGGCCGTACCACTTGACTTAGGCGTCATTCTCGAGGGGAGGGAGAAATTCGACACGATTTGCACCCAATGACCCCTTATCATGAAACCTCATCTGCCCAGCTGACTTCCCCAAAACGAAATACCACCACATCCAGGAGCCTGGTAGGCTTCTTCTATTAAGCCCGGAACAAACTATCCAATAAATCTTTACTGTCCTCACTAAGGCAAACAGTCTATTTGAGTATATCGGTGTAAAGGAACCGTAAAACAAACAAACAAACAAACACTAATCAATCACAATATAGAAAATCTACTGTCTGGCTACACAATTTCATATGTAAAAAAACTTCACTAGTCCGTACATAACTTTTCTGTTGTACTCAGATGCAGAATCAGACAAGTTAATCTCTTTCCTCCTCTGTAGCGAATAAGAGCAGATTGACCGATTAATTCAATGCCAGCTACTCAGCTAGCCGGCTTTAGGATTCAGTGAAAAATACCAAGAGGCAAGACAGTGCACCTAAGAGGAAGGCAGTGTTGCGCACACTCTTGCAACTTGGAGAAAAAATTCCCAGCCCCACTGGTGGACAACTTTTAATCAGTGGACAAACCGAATCAGGTGCAGTTTTTTCCGATGATGATCAATTTAAAAAGATTTATCCACCGATTTGAAGTTCTATGTACCTTAAGAATTCGTTCAATTTTGGTTGGTTTTGATAATTTGGCCACCAATGAAATGCCAATACAGCTAGTACTTCGTGTTAAATCGCCTTGAAATCAGCTACAGGAGGAAGTGTTCTTATCAGTTAGAAATTGTAAATCTTATGGAAAAGAGTAACTGCAACAAGCGTGTCCATACATTTGTGCGTCAATTACGAGACTACCAGGCGAGAGGTCCCCGGGTCGAGAAGAAGCAGGAAAAATCGATACGCAAACGCGTTAGCAGTGGACGGACGGACGGAGAGAAAGGTGTGTGAGCTCCAATTTATCAAGTGAGCTGGACTGACAGCTGACCACTGTCACTGAGCAGACAGGTAAAAAGAGATGTCTCCACCACCAGAATTACTAATTCCCTCCCGGGATGATTGATTGCAGTATTCAGGCAGGAGGATGCACGGGAATCTACACATCGTTCTCTTGTGATGTTACATTGTATTTGTGGCCTTAAGTTGTTCATTAGCCATGAAAGAAACATTTGGAATGGGAGAAATTTAAGCGATATTGGAACTACAAAGAAGTAAGACTTATTTTCCTTTTGAAAATATCCCCACAAACCTCGAAACAGTACACCTCGTTACATAAAAAGAAGCCAAAGAGATTGAATTGACCTCATTATAAGTACGCGATAGTCTGCAATCAGTACATTCAGTTCAAATAACTTGAAAAATTAACACCTAATATGAGTAAATACAACATATGCTCTTAAACTAAAACTGCCATAAAGGAGCCAATGCGACCAACTGTTCAGGGATAGTTTAGTGGTAGTTTTCTATAATATTACAGTTGAAAGGAAAACCCCTAAAATTTTGGACTGGAAATAAACGTTGACAAACGACAATAGTAAATCGTATAAACGCCCGTATCATACACTAAGTATGCAAGTAACCAATACACAATTCCGGTGCGATTTATAGCTGGGTAAACCGAAAACGCTCAATTTTAGTACGAGTTATACTGTGCGTTAGACAGAGTTACCAGTACCTGTATCGAAATCCACGGTTCCATTGGTCACATTCTACAACGAAGCTAGTTGATGACTTTATTTGGATGAGCAAGACCGCTCACACCAAGCAATAATGCTAATTAGCATAACTACACCTAGTCGTTGGTTTAGAGCCAAGAGGATTTGTGTAAAAGAATTGCCTCTGAGGGTTTTCCAACTCATCCGAAATGGAGATCAATTTCAGGCTTAAACATTGTTTAAAATCAAGCCAAATGACACATGGAAGCTTATTCAACGGGACGAATGGCCTTTGTAGGAACTGGAAACGTCTCAAATAGTGCTAATTACCAACGTATGAAGGGCAAGATTCCAATCAGAAGTTTGGGTTGTAACAACATATCGACGGTTAATTCCAAGTTTGACTTATCAAATAAATTGACGGTGATAGCATCGACAAAAGAGCTTTGATTCAGCCATTTTTAAGATTTTTTCTAATCTTATCTGGGAGCTGCTGTTACTTGGCATGGCAATCAAAACACAAGGAGCCACATGGCATAAAATTCGGTCCGGTTTTACTTCCAAATGGAGCCGCGCACGTATTTTCAAGGTTTCCCTTCAAAAGGCCTCCCACCGATGTGCTCAGGGGGAATATTTAAGGAGTGCACGCCTAACTCTGACTTCAATGGTACAACAAGTTCATCCAATTGGCTCAGTAGGGTAATTTCGAGCGGCTGAGATAAAAGGGCGAATCGATAATAACTTTATGGACAAAGTGTACGTTTAGTGCGATTGCATCTCGCTTGACACTTTCCGTGATATAAGTTTAAATTATTTACATTGAAAAGCAAATGCGCATTTTCCCACGTGGTAGAGTGGTAGAGTAAGGAAGGATCTCACTAAGAATTAATTATATTAATGAACGGGGGGTCGTTAACTCCCAGGTTGGCTGAGCAAAAACGAAGGTGCTTTTTCGTTGTCGCCCTGTTTCAGGAGGTGCGGAAATTATAGTAAAAAGTAGACGCGCGTCTATAACAGTACCTCCGGCTGGTCGGGGCTAGGGAAGTGGTGCGGAACCAGTGGTAACGAGTTTTTTTGATAAAATCAACATTTCAAATAAATCTTACGGACGGTGAAAAGTATAAACCGACTTTCAAGGCGCTGAAAGTGATGTCGTATGATAAGAAACTGAGTATATTTCGGCACAATGGAAGTTTTCAGGTACCATTTTCCACGGTGTTGCGATCATTGAATCATATACAGTCATTTTCAGACAGCTAAGATCGCAAATTAGATATATAAACGACTTCTCGCGATGCGATATTGGCGGTGAACTTGCAGCATGTGGATTGAAAACTAAAGTATACTTTCACTAACACTGACAATTACATACAAGTGCACTAATTTGCACAAATGACGACTCCAGTGAGAGAGAAGTGGACCAAGCTAACGAAGATTCTGTAAATAAAGATTAGGTAAAAAACTGAACTGCTGATTTATTGATACCGTTGAGATTCTATCCAACATTTGGGCGTGTGGTGTGTGAGTGACCTCGTAGTAAACAAGAGGGTACAAATCAGGATCGCCCATCGAAACAAAGCAGTGTGGTCCCGTTGGACTTCTTGGAGCGTTAAATTAAATTAAATAGGTGATTGCATAAGAGATGACTGTACGGTTCCTTCACAGGCAACCATTACCGTGGTACTTCTCGACTTTTAAGATTTTTTCTAGGAAACTCAAATGTAGGAAGGCGAAACAGCCTAAAGAGAAGTCCGGGGCGAGACGGCCAAATAGTGTGAATCAGTGAAAGGGCCGCAGAGAGAATGTGTGAGGTGGAAGCGAAAAAAGGAACGAAAAGGAGCGGGAAATAAAGTGAAAATGGAGCTCACATACACCCCCGGGGGAATCTGCGCATATCTAAAGCTTGGGTTAGTCAAAGCGAAGGGGTATGACGGCATCACATGGCTAAACACACGCACGTAAACGCATACGAGGACACTGAAGTAGGCATGACTCAGAGAGAGAGGACGGCGCTAATACGCGAAGCACAGTACAAAGAACAGGCCGGAGGGGGAGCAAGGGAGACTAAATTAACATGACAAGGAAACAGGCTGTCACGAAGCGGAGCAACCGCTGTCTAGTCACAACAGCCAGCTGTGTACTGTTGATGATAGCGTGGTGATCCAAGAAATGCACTGGTCTTAAAGACGGTATATACATCAGTTACAGCCTAGAGAAATATGGCCCCCACCAGCGTTGTAGATGACAACGAATGGTGTGAATTACTAAAACTCTCTGTTCTCATAGTGGATGTATCACTAAAGGGCAAAATGGATGATCCGAAATGAAATAAGAAATGCCAAATCGTGCCAAAACACTCCTACCGTTTCCACAATGCTTAAGAAGCTATTGAATCGTAGATACAAACGAAACTAAATAAGGATATGTTCCACTGTTCAATGCCTTCAGGCAAGAGTTCACCCAGTTTATCACCCATTTTATAACACCAAATAAGTATGAAAAACATGGAGGAGCGAAGGAAAACAGCGACAAATAAATTGGTAAAGAATTCAATGGATTAAGAAGTAGACCGTAAATGATACCGAAAATCCTAAACTAAACAATAGCTTACTATAGTCCAAATAAGCCGGATAGATTTATTAAATAGGATTACAAAGAGACGGGCTATTCAAATTAATAAATACATTTACTAGAAAAATGGGTAACCTCTTTTGAATGATTAGATGTGAAACAAAGCAAAACCAACCACTTTCTATCAGCGCAATATCAAAAATACAAACTAATTGGGGTCTTGATAAAACATGATTGGATGAATACAAAGATTAGTAATCTTACCCAAGCAACAAAGCATTACCCCGGTAATCAAAATCTCTACGAAAAAGAGCTGCACAGCGTTTTGTCCATGAAATCGTCTTTGATGTGTTTCCATTTTATCGACAATAGTAGGTGAAAAATATGTTAATTCCACACTTTATAGCTGATATGACGCCTCATTACAATCCTATTCTTTGTGCATGTATCCTCGTTCTTTAATATGAGCCTAAATATAGAAATAACAAAATACGAACAAACACCCAAGCCGCAACTCGAAAGGAACGAGGAATCCGAAATACTTCCCAAGGTTGACCTCTAGCTACAAGGATGTGCATTTTGTTAGGTAAAACAAATAAGTGACAAAATCAGACAGTTATTAAACCCTTTGTATCTTTTTAAATAAGCAAAAAATTTACATTATTTTTCAACATTAAAAATAATTAACGTTAAAGGAGGATTGTTAACTTTAATATTTGCAAATGCTTTCAAATATTTTAACTGATGTTATATTGAATCTCCCTTTGGCTCAGTGCTTTTAAATGCACTTGGATATCGTTATTTAATTTTAAAGATTTATCGCTGCTTTTGCAAGGGGTTTTAAAGTCTGAACATTTTGAAATTTTGACTGATTTCTGGACCTGCCACCTATATCTGGCGTTTTAGTAGATTTCTGAGTTCGTCTGGTTGAATACTTGTCCAAACTAAGGACCCATAGGTGGCTTGGGTTTAACCGGAAGTAAAAATACGCTTCCAAGTTAGCAGCAGACACTGACTAAAAATCTTGACAATTCTTTTCCATAATATATGCGACCGTTTGAGCCATTTACTCGGAACTACTCATCCTTTATGTAAATAATCTGCATAGGTTAGTTATTCCCTTAATCTATTAATGCTATTGCTATGAATATCATTCTTTATATTAATTAATATTTCTCCTTACTAATATTACCTTACTGATCTAGCCAGCATTCCTCTGTGGAACTGATGAGTAGACAACAATACTCCAAATTTCCATTGAAGCGTAACAGTGGAGGGAGAGAAAGCATGTTAAAAAGAAAGATCGAAAGAAGAAGACAAACGTTATGAACGAAAGCATCATTTTCAGAAAAGAGCTTAACGACCAGGAAGAAGATGTAGGATTTTCAGTTTCTAAGAGGCTAGAATAAATTTGTGGATGTATTCACGAGTTTCTGTTAAAATAGTTAAACAGCACACGTTTAGCTTTCAAACGTCTGAAAATAGGCTGCACATTGAGAATACCATAATGATAGGTCTTTCTGATTATTGATTGGATTTTCTTATATCTCAAATTGTTTCTATGTTGCGACCTTTTATCGAGACTTGCGCTGGTGGCACCTACTCTGTTCAATTCATAATAGTCTAATTAATTTTAAGTACCGCTCTCACCACACAAGAAATCTTTTTCTCAAGAAATCTACAAAAGACGAGAAATTTTTTATGGTTTACTTAATGATTTCATGCTCAAGGTATGATACATTCATGGCAATTTCTTCAACTTTCCTAAATGAATGTTTGGTGATCATTCACTGACTGAGATTTTAAAACTTCCATTCTCGATAATAAACTACATTGAAAACTCGTTTTAGAATCTCATCACGAGCATCAGTAATTGCAAACATTGCAAAATCACTCGAGGCTTAATTCAGTACCTTTACAAATGAGATCTACCAATGGATAAAGCCAAACAGGACACCGGATTTCGTTTACTGAAATCCCATCACCGAGTGTTGGCTTCTTGGTCTAGGCTGCAGCTGCCTTCTGAAAGGGAAAAAATACACGTTACCCCGTGTATCTTTAATGCCATTCATATCCATCCACCAGATTTATGCCCTTTAGCTAAGTGGAGAGTTAATATGGTAATGTTGCCTTTGTATATCTTCTCCAAGATATATGACGAGTATGAGGAGAAGTACATATGGGTTACCGTCAGCGTAATAATTATTCGGATCATCGACTAGAAGAAGAAGAATCTAAGTCTATAAGTATTGTGATACATCTAAATAACTTATTTTCCTGTGTAAACTTTGTCAATTACAGCTGAAGGACTGAATATGACGGCAAATAAGTGACGATATTTCATTAGGCTGCCTGAAACTCTGAACCACCAAAGGTAACTTTTATGAGTTGACAAGTAATTATCACCTCAGGCTAAGCATCGAGATATCACAACGATATCCAACTCCCAACCTTTTTCATGTCCTTACCTTAGCATGTTGGATGTGTAAGAAGTAGCCTCCGAGTTAAGCTGGATGCAGTGAACATTCCATTACTCTGCGATTGTCAAGATAATAATATTAGCCGATAACGAACTGAAATCTTAGCCTATAGTTATCTTAATAAGTTTTACAAATATGAATTGCGGTAGAAACCCGCTTAAGTGCTTAGGGGTTGCTAATTGTCAACCAGTTAAATAGCGTATGGTCCATTTTTGCCGATTTGTGATGCTTGTAAGTAAAAAATCAAGAAATAATGGGATAGAAATAATTTAGGAATCGCAGACTTGCATGTACCTTAACAAAGAGTAAATGAAGAGTCAAAATGGCATAATGGAAAATTATATGACCCAATAATTCTTGGAGATATATCTTACATCTAAGTCAGTTAAAAGACTTCTTTCTCAGGCGATAAATCAGTAAAACTTTTTGAACTCCACAAAATCGTACAAATACCTTCGCGTACAAATGAACAACCTATCTTAGGTATAAGTAGTAGCTGCTTAGCTGGTTAAATTGAAATTCTTTATTGAGCGAAATACACTTAGAATTGATAATGATGCCTCCAGAGTATTGCATAAAAATGATTTTAAGTGTCTACTAATAGTTAACTAAATAGTTATTACATTGTTAGTTTGAACCAATATAGTATTTCCAAGGTTTAGCGGTATTTGCTTGCTACAGAATTACCTTAGGGGGATGGCAGCACTGACTCGAGGTGAAAGAGGGCTTCGTGCAAAATTAGATGCCGTAAGCTTATAATAAAACTCACAACCGTTATAGAACTTTAAACCCCCATTTGAATGCGTGAGTGAGTTATTTCCTCAACGAAGTAATGAAAACATTTAGTATGAAAGGGAAGGTGGCATGCCACTTGATGTTCTTCAGCGACTATTAAATGAATCCGATATACCCCCTTCAAGAACGAAGAGATTTTTTAGGAAAGCTGATCTGAATCATGATCAACGAGTGAATTACGATGAATTTTTACGCCAGGTAATGGTGTACTTTTGTTAATTATTAGGTTGTGAAGCAATATCCAATTTATATTTTGGGGTTGATCGCAATATCTTTGGGTGTTATCAAAGGCACTTTTATTAACATGTCAATATATTATTTTACTCTCTTCTTTTAATATCAATCGAATCACCAAAACATTACCATTTATGACTTATTCAAGATAATGTTCGAGGATAGTGCCTTCTTACACAAACTTGGATTTGGTTCGATTGCCCTCAACAAGGCTGTTATCGCAGTCGCTCCCCAAGCTGCGCGGCACAGGCAACGAAAGCAGATGCAGAAAAATGGCATTGATGAAACGGACCCATATAATTGGGGAGAGGCTGATGTTAGTAATTATATCGAGGCCTATGACTGCAGTCCTCCACCCATTTTCATTCCATTTATTACTTTTGCGCAAGTAAGTCTGACTAATGTGGCCTATTTAACAAGCTCACTCAAACCTTCACTTGTAGTGCTTTACGTTGTCATTTCTATATCTCTCAGTTAAATAGTCAGGGATTCAAGAAATTATCAAGAAAAAGTCTATTTCTATTAGTTCTGACTTCCATTTTACCCTAATTAGTCGGTTTTATGGTTTATCTTTAACTAGTCATACAATTTGACGGCTCTTAATTCAAATTCTAAAGAATGTTCTGCCTTGGTACTTTCCTCGACTTATTCATGTGACTGTCTCATTAATCGGGCTTGATGAATTCGCACCACAAGAAATGTTGAAATCCACACAAAATGGCATTGCATGAGCCAAAAATTCGAACATGATGCTTATACAGTTTTAATACACTTGAAGTCTTGACGAAATCGACTCAAGTGATCCAAGTTCATGCTCCCGATGCAACAGTAACAATGGTAATGCTACTAGGAGGTTTTTAAATAGCCATTTAAAATACTGAAGCTTTTCAATAAATGGATATCAAGATGCTTCCATGATCTCTTGACTAATTTTGATTAACGATTATAAATATACCCAAACGTACTTAAATAGTTGCTTGACATTTTCACGACTATTAGTTTCTGTTTATTTTCTTGTCTTGATGGCTGAACCTTATCAACGATAATTTGACAAAACACCTCACTAGAATGGGCGGTAATGCCAAAATCTATTTTCATTCAACCAGAAGCTACGTCTGATTCCGAAATCCGGTTGAATTGCACACTTTGGAGAGAAATTTATGAACTCATATCCACGTTTTTTAGCTACATTATTTCTAAAGAAGGAAGATATTCTCATAGATTTCTCCATCTTCCATATTTCTCAGTTTATAAATGCTCCTTGTGTGAAGGGTAATAAATAGAATAAAGTTACATAGCTGGACCCATCGACATCAACATTTTATGTGCCCACTACGAGCTTCCTGACTCCCCAAGCCTAATCGTGCAGGATGACCCTTTATTGGGTCAGTTCAGCTGGTAGGCACCAGGATTACAGGGTACAACCGATTTCGTTTCGGTGTATTCAGCTAGAAATAGCTTGGATTTTTCTTTGATTTTATATGGAAATCAGCAATAAATTGATCTGGTTTACAGTTCTCCTAAAAGTAAGCCCTTTTAATTACCATTTCTTATACATCGTTGGCGGTTGCCTACTGCTGTTGTGGAGAATACAAATATTTTAATCACTGCTTATTAATAGCCGTTAATATTAACAGAAATACGAGAAATAGTGCATTGTACACCAATTTCCGGCGAAAACGGGTAGAGCAAGATTTGAGAACTCAAAGTAATTTTAAACTTAAAATTTAAATTTTTAGGCAGATAATCTATAACATACTTTGGTAGGAGACAGCACTTCGTTCCCCATTCACGAAAGGCGTCCTCAGCCTACTGTTGGACTTGAAGACCCGGCGCAGTTCAAACAAAAAAATTCTTAAGTGGCCTGCGTTTACCAGGGCGATTATTTTCTATTATAGCAACCAACTTGAGGTAAATTATATGAATTAACTGGTTTCAACCCTAGCGGTTGGTACTGCTGAGTTTCTAAAATTTGGCTACAAACACTCTAAGGTGGAAAATGTCTATTAAATTTGATTGCTCTTAGGCTCCATCTGTGTTTTATCGTAATGGTTCCATCATTCTTAAAAGGGAAGAAAAGAGAAACGAATAGTTAACCGTAGGTAACGTACATTCTCCGCATAACTTAAGCATAAGGCTGTTACATCGGTTTTAGATAGCGGTGTTCTTATACTATGCGATCTTGTCGGAGTACGACTCGAACCCTTATAACGACGTGGCAGCGTCGTCGGGTGTGCCGCTGGACAGCCCGTTGGTTTACATGCCGACTAAACGCTACCAGGCCTGGCGCTTCCTCTCCTACATGTTCATTCACAACGGCTACGTGCACCTCATCTTCAACTGCGTCCTCCAGTTCGCACTCGGCACCCTGCTCGAACTCGTGCACAAGTTCTGGCGTGTTGGCATTGTCTACCTTCTTGGTGTCGTTGCTGGTACGTTGCTTCCCTTAAATTATTGGAGATATATAGTAATTATAAAATATAGGCAATGTAGTCTTTGTGCGAATTTCAAACTTTGTTTGGCCTTAAGTTGGTGGCTTCCACATATCTCACAAATTTACCACGCACATACTCTATCCTTAAGTTATATCCGCGGCAGTCTATATATATGGACAGCTTAACATCGCTGATTTCAGAAAAATACCTCAGTGCCAATTCCGAAAACTGTTTTTAATGCCTAGTGGAGAGGTGACAGTTTTTGAGCCGCAACCACAAGCCTTCTTTGTCCAATTTATTTATTTATTAATGCTGGAGCTCTTTCCTTCACTTGAATAGTGAAAGTGAGTCAGTCTGTTCAGCTAAGAAAAATTCACCCATCTTTGCAAAACATCTCCCTCACTGTTACTTTAATTAGCAAAATGGTGGCTAAGAGTGTAGCTTGATCAATTTTCGAGTCTATTCATCGATTATGTAATTAATCCGATGAACTACTCAACTGCCGGAGGTACTAGTGCCCTGTCAAGGGCAGCCAAAGCGTCTCTGAATAAAATCGGCTTTAGAAATCCTATTCAAAGGGACAGGACTGTCTAATCTAAATTGTATCTTCCATTCGGTTTTACAAAACTTATTTGAAAATGCCTCCGACAACGATTTTTCTTTGATATTTTACCTGATAACTCAATGATATCTGTCGTTCGATATTTTCTCAATAAGGCAATAGCATTAAATCTTGGACGTTTTTCGAGACCTCCTCAAGCCTTGTGTGTGTGTTTGACTTGCACAGTTCTTTTTTTCGCGTCTACTGAGAGTGTAGCTCTGTAAAACAACAATTATCTTTAAATATATAAATGGTTTCAAAGCTAGATTGTTAGATTCATGTTAGGAGAACGAATGTAAATGCCTGTGAAGTTTTTATGAAAGTTTATACTTTCCATGGAGAGTGTTTCCATTTCGGTTTGAGTTGTTTTAGCTGCTTTTTTTTTAATTTTTGTCGATGTAAGGTGTGAAAGGTGCCGACCTTAAAACGCTTACCTTGAATATTTCATAAATGATCCAGGGAAATTGTGAAAACGTAAAAATGGAGTGTTGAATGCAACAAAATAAGCTAGTTACAGGAAACAAAGATCGTTTTCCTGTCTCCCACGTTCTTCGCAATACGTGACCAATCATTCACAAACTTAGGCTAGCGTAGCTTAGATTTCCTAGTTCTTAGTCCCATTCTGCCAAAAAGTAAGGTGAAAATAAGGATAAAGCAGCACGTTCTGAAAAAATTACACATTGGGCTTTCAGGATAACTCTGGCTCCGAAAACTTCAAGGATGTAGAAGTGGAGAAAAAATTCTTCGATAAACATCCACAAAATTACCGCGAATTTGTCTTACGATTTTGGGAAATGAAGATTTCCAGCGATGGAGACGATCTCTCCCCTCTTGATGAGACTGAAATCAACTGCGTTTAATAGTTGAATGTTGATGATCTTAATAGGCAATCACAAAAAAGAGTTCCAATTCAACGACGCCAAGAACACTTAATTTCCTCGAGGGGCTTCAAATTCAAATGTGATTTCGAAAGGCGAATTTCAGCATGAATGCTCATTTTGATAGCTAGCGTTCTATGTCTTCCTGTTCGATGGGAAACTTATTTTCATCACCCACAATGCTAAATACCATAGCAGTTATTTCTTATGCAACATTCTTAAAACGAAAATTCTTTTATCACCCTTGATTTACACAGACCCTAGTGTTCTTTTCTACCTTTTTGTTTAATGGCTTGGTTTTTCGATCGTTTAATTAAATTCCCACGATTTTCGCTGTGGTTAAAGATTGCCATTCCTTTTAACACAACTATATTCCTTATATGCTAATCATTTTCACAAAAGATGAATATGAGCTAAGACTCGCTGCAACCCTATACCCAAAACACGTGGTTACAAATAAAACACGAAGGAACATGTGGCTTTTCTCATACATGAATGCTTCAGACCGGAATGCCAGTACCACATTTTCAGTTGATGTGTACAGAATAGTCTTACGTCCATATTGTACTCTGTGTTGAATTTTCTGATTTTTAACCGATTTCTGCAGTATCACTCCATAGACCACACAGGAAATTTGTTTAAATGAACCCTATAGCCCATATCTTTATAGTGTGTTGATTGTAATTAAGCTATTTGATTAAAATGCCATGGTCAGAAACAGTCCGAATCCGGGTTATATGCAGAGTTTGGAATTACTCTGTATGCGACAATAATCACGTCATACACTTCAGGTTGAAGATATTGCAATTTTTGTCTAAATCGGTGCCCTAAGTACGCGTTCAAGGAAAACTAGAGGGGTTACCTAATTCAGAGCCGTAAGGATGAAGCATTGAAAACATTGGCTAAGTCTGGTATGTAGTATTCGTTTCAAAGTGTGAACCCGAATGGTAAAGACTACAACACCGTATAGTTTTGCCATGTGCTATATAAGGGACGGAAATGAAAGTCAATCTTAATGACTGCCATAAGAAAGTGATCCATCTTGGTTTCTGTTAGCTAGGTGATTCCAGGAAGTACTTTTACCTGCTAGAGATCAGCGTCTAACACAGAAGCGATGTCACCAATCTTTTTTTTTCGCTTCAAATGCTTCGAATTGCAACCACTCAGATTTCTACCAAGTTCTATAAAACGGGATTCATAGTGCGATAATTATGTGATACAGTCTACTAATTGCTTCCGCCCTCCTGTTTTGCAAGCAATAGTCTTGCGATGGTGATTCATGCTCGTAATTACTCTACATGGGAGCTTAGAAGTCATACTGTTTAAACATAGTCATCAGGCTACTCATTTCATCACTGAATTTCATATACACGTTTAATTAGCGTAAAGTAGGTCTAGTTAAAGGCAGTATATCTGCATCACCAATGATGAGGCAACGTTCAAGCAGGTTCCCAATTCAGTTTCATAAAAATACCGAAGATAGATTAAGACGTCGAAATAAAGGTGAGTAGTAGGTCTCATTCTTCAAAATCACTTTGAGACTAGTAAACAACCATTCCATATAACACTAGAAGCGAAAATAAACACGAGATCAAGCAATTTCTGCCATGACTAAATCGTCCTGTTCGTGCCCTGAGGAGT
This sequence comes from Anomotaenia brevis, assembly GCA_030710315.1. NCBI lineage: Eukaryota > Metazoa > Platyhelminthes > Cestoda > Cyclophyllidea > Dilepididae > Anomotaenia > Anomotaenia brevis. The sequence goes on from JAUOZQ010000002.1 coordinate 229,288, forward strand.
CTGTTTCAGCCCAACACATCAGCTCAAGAGGTGCAGCTCTTTGCAGCCGGATGATCATCTCGTCCACCATGTGTAAATATATACACACCAATACTTATAATATCTGGCTGCACACTCCAGAGGAAGGGTTGACACATTGAGCAAAGCATTTATCAAAGCTCAAAATTAGTTTTTCCTGCAATGTGTGAAGGGGAACGTCAGACTCTTGAAAGAAATTAAGCTTAACTCTGTTTATTTCTTATTAGTGGTAGCAAAATATGGTTCTCCAGAGTCAATAAATTCGTCGATAACTAAGTTCATTATGTCAATTGCTAAATTTTATGGGACGTGTGTTGCTTATGCCTATAAGCAAATTTATCGTGTGTTGTGATCAAAATATCCAAATTTAAAAGTCTAAATCGCAGGATATTTGGAAAACTACGACTTACAGTCAGAAATTAGCGGTTTCTTGATGTTCTTTGATCCTACTGGTCGATATTTATGCATCCAATATCTCTAGCGTTTATTAACTACTCCACCATTTGCTATTATACAAAAATTTAATAGTCTTTACTACACTGCCAAAAGAGTAGTGCTTTAGAATGGCCGCAACTGTTACTGATTCAATGTTAATTAAATGTCTTTAAGAGTCTATTAAAGTCGGAGGATAATTTCATGGCAGTCAGATCTAATTCCTTTATATCGCTCTGTGTTCACAGGATCTCTAGCTCACTCGGTGAGTGATCCCTTTGTGGCTCTGGTTGGTGCTAGCGGTGGCTGCTACGCCCTAATCGGTGCTCACGTCGCTACTATCATTACGGTGAGTAGTATTTTCACTTGTTCAAGTCAGAATTATTCACGTTTACTTGATTCAACTTACCATTTCCAAGTATTTAGAATTAGTGAACAGGTCTCAAGATGTGGTGTGACAAACTGAAACATAATTTGCCAACAAAATATCTCTTGTTTGATATCCGAGCACGTTAGTTTTAAATATGGACTGACCTGGTAGGTCACCCCGCAAACTTAAGTTACATTGTGCACTTTTGAAGCAACAGAAGTGACTTTTTTAGTCGAATAGTGGCACGTTTCATTCGCCACCTGCGGAAGCAAAACGCTTGCGAGCGTGCTTTTCCTGTCAAATGTTGAGCCGGGAAAGCTCCCACGTTCCTTTGAGGGGACCGAAAAAAGGATCTATGATTTTCACGAAGGCCGGGTAATTGACCCTCTCCCTTGCAGAACTGGAAGACCATGCAGGCTGGATGGTTGAAGAATCCCATGAACTTTTTGTCCAGTGGAGCTGTCCGATTGACCTTCATCCTCATACTAGGTAAGCGAATGGTCATAAAAAAAAAACTTGAGATATGTTTAACGCTTATTGTGTGGGGCATTCACACATGCAATTCCCACGAATGGAGCATGCACTTGCATCGATTGAACAGTTTCACTATTTGTTGGGGTGGTCATTGGTTTCCATTCCTTCTTAATTACTACGTAAACCAGTAATATCGGGTAATATTTTCTAACCCGAAATACCCTATCATTCCAGCAATATTTGTGTTTTGCTTCCAAATTTTGGTTTTAAGCTTCATGCCATTCATGTAACAATCACTATCAGATTCGCAGAGTGGTCGATACTCCAGGACTTGTTGAATGTTCCACATCTTAGTGGTGCTACGAGATTCAACGTTTACAGAGCCTAATATTGCTGAGCCAATCGTTAATACTTCTGTGGACTTAAAACGCGTCTACTAACTTGACCTGCGAAACAGGTTCTGTATCTATTGAGTTCTTATGCGAACAAATTTAATAAATTTAACTCCTTTGAATATAAATACTTTATTAACCTCAAAATGGTGTCTTGCTGCAGAAGTCGGAAAATTTCCAGCCACGTGAATATTGAATTTACAATCAATTCTGTCGTCAAGACGGTTTCTACCGATGACTTTTGCGTGTAACTTCATGTTAGGTGGCCGAGGTACTAGTTGTGGTCTGCATTGAGGGTACTTGCTAAATGAATACAAACTCTCGCTGACTGGAACACCACTTTATTTAAAGGCGAAAATTATGGAGCTGATTCTTAAAAGAATTTTCTTTAAAGTGATAATAACTCATGATCAAGAGGGATGGGTGTTTTTTTCCAGAATATCCACATAATTATTTTCAATATTTTTGTTTTTTGAACGGTTAACATCACTTCGCAGTCAATTTATCGTGAAAGATTAGCTATTTACGTGCTAGTTTGTGCCACCTCTAATTAGGGCCAAATCCTTTAGGAATTTAGGTCTTTAATAGGACAACGCCAGACGAAGTACTTTGTTGAATAAGCGAACACGTTTGTGAGTAGTGTGCTTCTGTCTAATATAAAAAGAATCCGTTAAAATCGTGCATCTTTTTGCACCCTTACGGATTTGATATTTAGTCAGTTTTCGAGAGGAGAGCGTAGACATTTTCTTCGGAGCCGGTGCATTGCGCGTGGGCCGACGCTTAAGATGGTCTTGCGTGCCCGAATCATCACTTGGCTTGCGGAAGCGCCGCAGTGCTTCAATAGGTTAGTGCGTTTGTCAGTGACTTGTCGCTCCAGCAATAGGGTAAATAAAGGAGCAGGAGCTTCGTTGGCCTACTTACAAAACGTTCGCTGTTGCTGTTCCTGAAGGGTTTTTGACAAGACTTTGGAATATACTTTCAATCAAAATGTCTCAGAAGTAGATTATTCATCAACTAGGCTTAAATCAGCTTATACTATCGGATTCCAGTCACACGTTTGTAGCACTTCGCCTCTAAAATTAGACGTGCGTTTCGTAGTAAAACGCCCATATTGTTGGTGCTACTATATGCTGACCTCCAGATTTCCCACAGGGAATAAAATAGCTAAGCATCGTCAAAGTCACGAGAGCTTTGTATTTCCAAAAGCAAAGGATTCGAACTGATTCTGTGGTTGAACTTTTCGACCCAGTTTTCTCACGTGACTGCTGAGTTAGTTCTTGTACAAGTTGGGAAACCAAGTCTTTCTAAAACTTTTGCAATACCTCCGTCAATAAAACTACGAGGCATTTCCTGTTTTTCCTCTTACATTTAAATTAATATTGGTAGTTTATTGCTACCGTTAGAAGGGTCAGGGTAAACAAACCTGCGTTCCTAGCCACTGTAGCCAGGTGTATGCTCGTGTATGCGGGAAACAGCATAACTTTTTGCATATTCACCCCCCCCCCCGCCCTACCGAAATATGATTTATAGTTAGGGTCAATCGCTGTAGTGAGAATATGGCCCGATGTTATTGAAAGTCATCAAAACAGTATAGGGGAATTCTCGTTCTATCTATTTTCCTGAGCTAAAATCTAGTTTATTCCAGGTGTTTCACACCCAAGGTGCTAGTAACTTAAGTCCACCAAACATCCTTCGATTTCCTATTTTTGTGACAATCCATCATACTAGCATAGCATTTATTTGACATCTACTACCCCTATATTACCTTATATTTCATTCGTTGCAATACGGCGCACATCACCTTTCTAAAGGCACAGTCACACCTTCTGTTTGAATGAATGAGAACCTTAGTGTACTTTACGACGGTCTCATTGTTTATATAGCTGTAGACTCAAGAGATGCAAGTCATGTGGTTTTATTACTGCAGGGTTTTCGCAGGTAAACGAAAGTTTAGTTAATGTGACGTGTTCTTTGTACCAGACAGCAAAACTCAGTCAACCGAAAGCTTAGTGTTTCGTAAAAGTTTTTGGTCAGCAATTCAGCTTCCGAACCGATTGCTGAGTTTCAACGCCCTTGCCAAAAGTGTGTCTTAATTTGCAAACTATTGTGTTGTCAAGCATGTGCATTAGGTGAATGTTTACTCAACACCGTCTCTTAAATAGTCAGAAATTTTCTAGGAAGTAGACGGAAATTTTAGTTTAGCTGAGGGAATGTGAAACAAAAACCGTTTCGAGCTGAGTGAATCATCTTATGGATTTCCTCATGAGTTTTGCGCTTTTTCAGCAATTTGATCAAACCCTATAAAACTTGTGAATTGGTGCAGTCTCATAGTTCAAATTTATTTTATGAACATTAATGTCAAATTTCGACCACTATGTGTTGCACTTCTCGAATGCTTCCGTCTAGATATTTAAAAGTTCAAAAATCCATGTAGCCTAAACAGGACTTACTGGGCAACGTGTAAATTGTTATTTCAAAGTCTAGAAAATTTGTGTCGAGAAAGGATACTAGTGAGCTTGGATTAGTTTGTTTCTTCCACTTCGATGCAACTGTGTTCAAGTATTCAGTTTGAGTCTGATCATCCTTTCGAGGAAGTTTAAAATGTACTTTTTCAATAAGACCAAATTAAGTATTTTATGCATGTTTCTATATCTGTAAGCTTCTGTTATTAAGCCAAATATAATTCTTCAAGCTAAGGGGATTAGCAGTACTTATATTCGAAGGATTATCACAAAGTAATGACCACAACCAATGTGGTAATCCCTGATAGTGGTAACGTACTAATACTACCGAGCGTTGTAATCGAGTCTCTAAGATCACTTCTACGTCTAGCGAAAATGACTAACATGACTGACAGCGAGAAAGTTGTAGGTGTGAATATATGAGTGTTTTCCGTAGTGAAATAGTTAGAAGTTTCGATTATGCTCGTAAGTAGGCTCAGTTGGCATGATGCGATCGATGTATAAGCAGGTAATTGTCAAATCTTTTAAACATTTTGAAATTCTTCTTGGATAAGACTGTCGCTGCCATTTTAATCCTCCATGTAAATACCCTCCGTATGCCTATTTCCTGACTTAATTGATTCCAACTAACTGAGTCCCTCTAAATGATGAATCCGATTGTAATTTTATAAGAGCATCCTACCGGCACCACTAGTTTGATGGGTCATTTACACAACCACACATGCCTGACTAATTAGAATAAAGGCAACATGCTGCTACTAAGTTTTCTCTAAAGCGTTAGGCAGAGACTGAGAGAGTTTTATTAATTTCCAAAAAATCATGCTACATTTATAGGTGATGGCGGTAAGGAGAATAATTATTTGACTTTTTTAAGAGTTAATAAGCAACTAGGTTTGTTGTGCTAAAATACGTGAATGAACAACGGGAGTATTCGAGAAATCATCAGAATCAAACAATTTAAATTTTTTCCTCTATTGCCATTAAATACGATTTGGCGTTTTTTAAACAACTTCCAAGTATTCAAAGACCATGCCGTGATATCTTAGTGAGAGGTTATTAATATCATTTACAATTTCTACAGCTTTATAGGATACGACTTGAGGCGTTGGCGTTGGAATTTTTTGAAATTAGTGATTCCGGATGTTTGCTTAGATTCTTCATAATCTTTGGTCAACGAGTTAATGTCCATCATGGGTTTTATTTTAGCCGGAGCGGACACTGGATTTGCGATCTACGAGCGTTTCACGAATCCCGCTGGGGCAAAAGTCGGCTTCGTCGCTCATTTGGGTGGATTTGCCGCTGGTGAGTTATGATTGACGATAACACTGCAGAAACGCTGCCTAGAGTTGTTCATACCAGTGACCGTGCATACGACGCTGCAAACATTATTATGAAAGTGCACTTTTGTCATCTCGTACAAAATTAGTATCATGCTTGAGGATTAAGTTAACGGAAATAATTTACATTTATTGGCGACACGTGTAAAAATGCAGACAGTTCATGGTGCAGAAATTCCAGTCATTTATATTAAGTCAAAATCTAAAACTACTAATTGAAGTGCAAGTAGTAAATGATATTGCTTGTCATAATGGAATCATGACATGGGGATTAACGATTTACTAAGACGTCAGTTTCCTGCGAAGACAGATGACTTCGAATAGCTTTAACGAGTCTCATGCTTATAAGGATTCTTCAGTAATTTAGGCCAACTGTCTTCGATCATAAGGAATTTGCTAATCGAAATTTTTGACTGGATAGTAAGTAGGGTAGTTATAATAAATGGAATTCGATATTAAAGAATCTCTAATTTTCTTCACTCAAAAAATAATAAACTTGATTTAGTATCTTTATAAGCCTGTGTAAATCCACTTTGTTCCTCTTCATCTTCTTGTATCGTACCAAGTTCCTTCAGTACCGACTTAGTACGTGGAAAGAGCGAGATGGAAGGTGAGAAAGGGTGCGATGAGGGGAACGGACAAGATATCAAAAGGTACCAGCTTAACATTTCCGCACTGCTTGGCACAGCTTACATAAGCGCCCATATAATTTCAGTGGAGATTCCCCTTTCATATGAAAGGAATTACCACAAGAATGAAAATGTTCGGTAATTAAAAATTGATATACAAATATCAGGGAAAATTACAAATGTTTGCATACAACAAGATTTCTTTGATAATTAATGAGCCAAACGTCAGGCTAAAAAAGTATTGGTTACGAGCTAATTATGTCAGCACTAGTTCAAACGTCGGGAAAATATCTTTGTTACCTATTAGCCTTCCGCAAAAACACAAAACGATATTGACAAGTATAAGTAATTGAGGTTCTGAAAAAGTTGTTTGACTTAGGACCGGTTGTGAATTTATGAATATATTGCAGTATTCATCTCAAGATGGGTGTACAAAGGACGCGTACCTTGAAGGTGGGGAACTAAGCACGATGGATTCGTCTTAGGCTTCAAGTACGGTTTAAATGGGAATAACGTATCTTAGGTGTACTGGTGGGGATCCCGGTTCTTCGAAATCTCGAGGTCGAACAGTGGGAGAAGACATGCTTTTGGGTGTGCATTTTCATCTTCGCCGTATTCATGTCAGCCGCGGTCCTCTTCAACGGCTTCTGCGAATCTCAAGGCTGGTGTCCACCTACTGACTGGAGCTAATCTCCCCCAGCTCTTCGTCCCTAAACACCTTTTGCGCCAAAATCACTGCATGTTATTGTCATTTTACCCTGCAAATGCCACTCCTGATTAGCCCCCACTTCCTGTTCAATTCCAGCCTCGACCCTCCCATCAGCATGCAGAACCTGCTGTTTTGAGTAGGAGATCGTGTACGAGCTTCGATTGGTTTTAATGCTGCAAATGTGTCCTACAAAAATATTGTTTCTTATGACCTTCTACGTTCTATATTACGATTTAATTTGATCACCATAACATTGACCGAAATGTTTTATATTGATTGCATTATAAAAATTGAAATTGATTTACGTAGATTTTACTATTGGGTTTGGTTAATATATCGGGTGGCTACTAGTATGGGACAAAACGGATTAAGTAGGCACTGTGGGTCCTTTGGCTGAGTAATTATCATAACGATAACATCATGTTGTAAGCGTACAGATTAAACAATCATTAACGAGTTAAGGAAAGTGAAGGGATTGGAATTAGTTGGGTAGGTTCTCGTTATACGTTCTCAATATTATTTCTCTTGTTCTTTAAAATTGCCTATCGTGACACAACGGAAAACAACACTTCGCATACTTAAAAGAATATCTTGGAGATGAAGAATGTGGCATGATGCTCAGGAAACCTGATACAAAGGGTGTCCTCCTAACGATTTCTGAAAAGTAATGGTGACTTCCCCTTTCAAAGTGAGATGTGATAGCACTAAGCAAGAGAACGGTAGGAATTTTATAATTTTAACCAATTGCTTACAGAAATCTTCCACCATTCAATATTACCATTTAACTACACAACGAGTTAAAGAGGAATTGCGTGCTATTTAAGATTATAAAAGGCAAGTTTAAAATTTTAATAATTGCATTAATTTTGGCAAACACAGCGAAATTCGAAAAAGTAGGTACCGCCTAATATGCATAAAGGATCAATATTGAAAATATGGATAATCAATCACAGACGACATCCTAAAATGAGTGTGTGTGACAATGCTAAAAACAGGAAAATTCCGTCCGTTAAAGCGATTGATCCCATATTAATTTTAATTATGTAAGAGACTCATAAATTGTTAGGGCGATTCTAGGAATAGGAGCGACTACCTTTGTAAAAATTGTTACGTAAGCTTGCAAACAAATTCTTGCTAGATTAAACAATAAATAGTTGTCATAAAATTAAGGAAAAATTAATTATTTTTAAAGGGTATTTAAATAAAACGAGCAGATAATAAATATTTACTTTGATATTACCAAAGCGAGAAAATTTTTTAAACCTGTTCATCAGTAATATTTTAATATACCACGCTTCAAAATATGACCTTGGAAGTATTAGGGCACAACAAGTGCGTACTACGACAAGCCGACCCTTTGCTGCGATATAACATAAAAGAAATGAAATGTTGCTTGAAATTCGGTGGAATTATCCAATTCTGGCATTCATTCCTGGTATTGACTTTTCAAAGCTGTGTACTTTTGCGAGGCATTTTTCGTTATTTAGCCTTACGCTCTCAAGTATTTGATTCCCGTCATGGACTCGACTGGGATACGACACCTTTGCATTTTTATGTGAATTGCATTGTATTTTCCTCCGCTTTTACCATTTCGATGGCGTTTTTGTTGTGCTCACGTCAAGATTACTTTATTTTTCGCCAGTTCCCACTGGACTCTTCGCAGCTATTTTCTACCTCCCACAATTCCTCATTACTAGAAAATTCAAGTTTTAGAATGAATTCATTCTCTCCAACAAGGAATAGAAGGTGTCATCGCTCACAAAGATATTCATTCACTTCATTCCCGCTCGCATTCATATTTCACGTTATTGCTGCCTATTTCCTACTTCTTCCCACACCCTGGGTTACTGGGGAGCAAGCCAAAAATGAAGCCGTTGATCCAAGTAAGTAACCCGTGGCATTCCGATTATGTCAAAATTTTATTGACGACTGCCTTGTCGGTTTTGTAAGATCTATATCCAAACGCTTAGTCCAAAGAGCTTACAAATATATTAGACTTTCTGACAGCATTTCTAGGACTAAACTCCAACTATTGCAGCACTCCTTTGCAGACAATTATTGACTAATATTCTTCTACCATTCAGTCAATGTCAGTATTAATAATTATGATTCAGATTAAATTTTATTACTGATTTTACAGAACTGGTAAATTACAGTTTTTCAGAATCAAGTAAGTAAATTACTTAGATGTTGTCTACAACACGGTTAAGCATAAGTTATTTAAGAATAGTCATTCCCAAATTGCAAATCCCTCACGGTTCAAGAAAGAGAATACAATTTTTTCTTTAAGTTTGATGCACTAATTTATTTTGAAATTCTCTACATTTTACCCTTGCATAATCTCACTTTAATTGTAGTTTCGTCATTGATAGCCAAACCATTCAATTTTTAGGCCGATTTTCTTTTAGTATTTTTAACTCTAAATCTTATTCGTATCCGAGAAAAAAAAACGCAAGACCAATATATCAGTGTTAAAATTATAAAATTGTTTGTTACCACACTGTCATTTCAAAAATTCTAGGCCCAAAATTATCGAGATTTCCATCACTGGTTCTCATTACTCATTTATTACTTTTGAAGAAACGCCAAAGTCTTATAGTTGTCAAAGGTTCACCGCAGCAAAAAATCAATTCATTGAATACCTAATCACTGGTTGCCACGTTTTTATGAATGGTTAAGGCCATATTTGGTATTTCAGAACTAACAGTTTATCAAATCTGAACAGTTTACTGTGTGTTTATTGTTAATTTAACATGTGGAATGCAATAGAAAGCAACCTAATGCAAGTTAACTTGGAAATGCTCAGTCTGCGAATGTATGCAGGGCAATTTAGACTGTCCATTATTTAACAACTAAAATTTAGGCCTGATAGAGGAAACACGTGAAAAATTTAGGCAAACTTGGACGATCTGCTAGCGTCTTATCAACAATATTGTTGATATCATTATTGTTCTCAGGGACCCATCTTGATGATCTGCTATAGACTGCTGGCTTATTCATTTTCTTTTGCATCCAGTGTCTAAATGGTACAGAATCAAATCAATTTATGCTGCACTATGAATAATTGCTTTGATTCAAATATAGTTTCACACCAAAGAGTTAAAACGGGCTAACGCTCAGTGTATTGTCCATCGCTCTTTCTATTACTGCTTTGCCTGAAATCGTGGTTAGTCTCAATTAGCAAGTGGTTTTTTATTGGAACTGAGCATGGTCAAGAGTCCTTATCTAAACTGGCAACTAAAAAGACCACAATTTATCGACGCATAAGTTTCTATTTTTATATCGTTACGATGGTTGTTTTAAAAATTAGTACCTCAAAATCAAACTATTGGGTAGTTAATATTACTTTGTTTTCTATGCAAGTTGGAAATAAAGGGATGTACATTTAATCTATCGCTCTTCGGTACAAATTATATTTATTGTAAAACGAGAAGTTTTCCTTTAGCACTAAAAATATCATTTTACTTACTTCTAAGAAATCAAACTCGACACGTTTCGCTCTGTCTACAAATCGTCAAGGCCTAAGTTGACTTATTTATGTCTAAGCTGGTGAGAGCAGTTTACATAGTCAACACGTTGGAGCCTGTAAAGAAGGGCGTCAATAGCCAAGACTTCCAGTTGACTGACGTTTTGCAGCTCTTTGCTTCGTCATAGCAGCCGTGATTCAGGTCAATGCATGCGCATTATTCAATTGAGACCCCGCTCCTTTGCTGTTATCTTGACAGCCTCTGCTCCCATAGTGGCGGATGCTTACTACCCGGTGAAGGGTAGTAGAAAGGGATGCTTGAATTAGGCTCTGGAAATTCAATGCTTTCGGGATCAGACAAGCTTTTTTCTGTATCACAAATCCCTTCCCTAATAGGTAATACTTAGATTCGTAGACCTGTTTCGCTTATAATTTATATATTTAGACAGCTTCATTATTTTGGATAAATTCACCATAGTGGCTGATAGAATCATATAATTGGTTCTGCATAATTTGATACCTATTTTGAAGTCTTTGCCGGAGAATGGTCCCATTAGGTATGTAGAGTGGAGAGGTTCCTCGGATTCTACGCATGCTCTATAAAAAATTGCAGAATTGGGCGATTATCCACAAATTACGAATTGAAATACAATATATGGTTTAAATGCATCCTGAGTTCCTTTCTGATACCTACCATTGCATTATATATATAAGTGTCGAACCTAACTTTTCTCTCAGAAATGCATACATTGCGTCTGAACTATGTATCTAGATTCACTATAAAACGAAGCAATGATCCGCTAAATACAAAATCCCCGATAGGCAGATTAGCATTAAATTGACGCTAAAGTTTCATTGAAGTTACTGGTTCAAAAAGGAATTATGTTTTAAGGCACGTCATTTATAAATGGAGTTTTAAAAGTGATGGCGTCCAGATTGACTTATAAATTGATTTTTAGTGGAGAATTTCCTGTCACGGGAAGACATGCGAAATGGAAATTAAAAAAGCTTGAAAGCTAGTGTTTCCTCAAGGCACGAAACAGTGAGATAGCACCTCTTTGGCACGGCCATACAATGGCTACTCAATTTAAAAAAACGTTCTATTCTTTGAGCAAAATTGTCAAAACTTGCCCGCTTAGGCTTTGATCGATAAAATAAGTGACCTATCACAATATTTGAAGCTCTAATATCCGAGGGAATATTAATTGTGAATAGGCTTGGCGGAAGCTAGGTCATTGGTTTCAGTATTCATTAACTGGATTGAAACGCTTAATAGTAAAAGAAATTTTATTTTCAATCAAGGAAGTTTAATAGCTTGTTAGTATAAAGCTATAAAGCATAAAGTACTTAGATTGCTCAAAAATCCTGTGTTCCCGATGTCTACGGTGAAATTTATTGTCACGAATATGACCTCGCAGTGACTTATTAGTTCATTAAGAATGCGTGTCTTGTCACTGTGAAGTCAGAAATTCTGCCAAAACTGGTTACATTCAAGGTCATTTCCAGGTCATTTGATCGTCATCTGAACGACGTTCTGACATCGGGCACTGAGAAATGATTCCACTTCAGGCTGGGGTACCGCTGCACAAACAATTGGAAGTTTTCATTCGTAGATGTGTGTGCACTTTTGCACTTTTTGAAGGGACACTTTAGGATCAACAAACACCCTGCTTACTTGAATGCCTTAGTGAAATCGCAGGAAATCACAGCCTTTTTAAGCTCCTATTGCTAGCTATTCTAAATGAGCCAAAATTATCTGGAGTGCCTTTTGACTTTCGTTTAAAAGTAGGAGTCGTCCTGATGAAGGGGTAGGGTTTTTTCAATCTAATATTTACGCCTTCATGAGAATATGTACCACTGAAGTTTGTATCGAGCATCGTTTGAATTTTAGCTACAATTATAGAAGTTTCGGACTTCTTCAGTTGTTTATGGCTTTTTTGAACTTACTAAAACGTTCTTCACTTCACAAGTAGGTGTAGTGGTTTTAGCTTAGCAGTAAACAATTTCCAAATATGTTTGAAGCCATAATTTTAGCAACCTATTTGCTTAAACGAACTTGAACTTGTTGCAGGACTGATTACCGTTTTACTTTGTGTATAGATATAACACAATGCCAATGCCAATCAGAAACTCGTTTTAAATTCGCAACAGCATGATAGACAAACGTATTTATATATGGACTTAAATGCGCATTTATTTTAGCAATCTTTGAGAAGATAGAACTTAGCTCTTTAGTGAAAACAATGGCAAGACAGAACCAAGACTCTTTGTTTGATGTGAGTCAAACTTCTGTATGCATCTGGACGAAAAGATGAGGTGTATGAAATGTGTGCAGAAGCTAAATGGGGTTTTCGCAGCTCGCGGTTATTGCTGCTTTGATTGCGTATGTTTATTTGTTGAAATCACGATTTATGCCTCCAATTATTGCCAACGTAAGAGAATGATATGGTATTCCAAAAGAACATGGTGAGATTTTTATTAAGCCTGCATGCATCAAATTCGCCAATGGCATACTTTCAGGCTCGGGACAATTGCTATTTCATAGAACGGGATTTGAACACTAACGATTAAAACCAAATTTTAGAGAATTAAACCAAACTAATACTCTTTTTACGCTCAGCTTGTTTGTAGAAAGGCAGTTCATAGGAACAAGATACGAATCAGTAAATGCTTCCAACGATTTTTTCATTATATTCGTTAAGCCGAAGAGAAGCAGCTGCTAGGTTATGGGGCTTGTTCCAGTCCCGTCACGCAACTGGATTGATGCAGGCTAGACAGCGCTTATTTTTCCTTCATCTTTGGCTTTCGTAGGGAAATTTCATGTTTATTATTTTGGGCAAGACATACAATAGATGGGCAGATTCATGTAGTAAGGAATAGTAAGACCAAGTATTGCATAATCTTTGTGACTGATGGAGTAATAAGGATTGTCTCACTGGCGCAGGTTATAAACCCTTGTCGGCGGCAAAACACCCTAAAATGGTCTCTATTTGGAGAACCACTTATGTTATAATTGTAATGTTCAAATCACTACTCCAGCCATTTATTCATTTGTTCAGTTTATCAAGCAGAATATCAACGGAACTTGAGTAAGTCTGCTAATCGTTGAGTATGTTTATCCCAGAACACGTGTCTTCTGACTAAATACCTTGAATGTTAAGAGGATAAAGTGGATTTCACGCTAAAATTGTGATAGAAGAGTCAATAAACAGTTTCCAGGATCACAACGATTCCATTTGATTTTGTATTTTTGGGGCTCAACAAATAACTAGCAAGAACAATCAATGAAGCTGTGGGATATTTAATGTGAAATTTATCCTATTCTCTTTTATTCTATACCGATCACTAGTTATCAGAGTAATCCATACTTAAAATATTTGGGCATCATTATTATTTGCGGCGAGACTAAATATTTCAATGTTTCAGTCATGGTCACGATCAAATTCACCAGCATACTTATTAGTGGGGTTTAAAAAACTCCAAAAAGGCCCAACTGGTGGCATGAAGCACCTCAATCCAGTTACATTGGATTCATATGCAGATGTAATCTGCGAACATTGAAAGTAAATAATTAGACAACACTTTTTGAAATTTGCGAAAGGTAAATTCACCCTTTAAATGAGCCAAGCGCCTTGGATGATTTATAGCAATGAAATCAAAATTGGGCTAAAGCTGTGTGATTTTGCATTTTGAATGGTGGTAGTCAGTACAAATAATTGATGAAACGAGTCCGGAAAATTCTCTAAGCTAAACTACACACCTATTCGATCCCATATATGAACCAAATTGCTACATTTTTTTGCGAATCATCCGAGCATAATCAGATAAGTTAATTATTTTAGTTCGCCATGAGAAAACTTATTTAGAAGGGATAAAGCCTTTTTTGATGCTCCGATTCAGCATACGAGATTAATTTCTTTAACGCTAAAACCAAACAGCGGAAAAATATGCAAATTCAATATATCCACCTGACATTTCTAGTCTTTCTCTTTTGCTACCTCTCTTACCGCATACTCACATGTTCTGTTATAAGGAGGGTGGAGAACGACGAAAATGGCACACAATTCAGGGCTGCCGGTTGATGCGCTTTCATAGATGTGCCACCAATCAATAGTCCTCCGGGGCACTTGATTGGTGCCAAAGCACTTAGCCTAAGTGAATCAGAGGTTTTGTGTGCTTCCTTAGAGGCCTCTCTGTGAGGGACTCAAACTCCAAAATAGCCTATTATTCCTTTGTTTACCTTAGATTTGGTGTGGAGAACGGACCTCAGTTTCGTTTTCCCAGCACTTTCCCCGAAGGACCTGATGAAAAACACACGAATACGACATCCTGATCTTGCAACAAAGTTTGCCTCTTCCGGTATACTTTCCTCGCGTCTCTCGGGCTCCGACTTGCTAGCCGTTCAACCACCGACACTTGGTGGCATTGGACAGCTTCCTCAGACCAAGCAGCAGGAAAGCGTAATTGAGGACCTGAAATCTGCTATCTTGCAACATTCCAGTGGTATAAGAACTGCCTATACTGAGAGTGCATCGGCCTCCAGCATGGGTGTCTTCACTAGCCTCTCCTCACCCTCTCCGGAGTTCATTAATTTCTTTGCTGCCCTCTCATTTCTTGCCATCAGAATCGCAATGACGTTTTGGAGTGTTTGGCCTACATTTTCACTTCTAACTTCAGTCATTCTCATGCTTACGGGTATATACCTCACGTTTGAGTATACTGCCGTCAGTTTACTTGTACAACTGTCTTCCTGCCTAACGACTCCCTTCAATTCATCTAACATATATGGCGCTCTCATTATGGTCCGACTACCTATGAGACTCACGCCCTGGCAAATGATTCTTCTAAATGCCGTGGGTTGCTTCGTTACTCTAGGCAGTTATGGCATCCTGTTCCACCTAGGCATGAGGCAATTCTACAAAGTAATCCGAAAGAATTACTACACCCTGGCAAATATTCAGAGGCTCAGCAAAAGGTTTGAAAACGGTGCCTCGGAGCCCACTTGTGCACCATCACTGTGCAGTGACGAGAATTCAACACAGAGTAGGAAGTGCTGCAGCAAGTGTAATTCACGGCCATTCTACGACCGCTTTAACATCATACTAGGCTTCGTATCATTGGCTGCAAGTATACTTGTGAGGGTACCTTGCATCTACGATATATGCTTGCTCTATTGGTACGAAAAGGACTATCTGTGCTTGACTACAGCTATTCTGTTCGTCTTCCTACACCTGGCTTGGCTTATGATGTGGTTTGGATTTGCTATGAAACAGAAGTGGAACTTTCATTTGAAATATCCCAAAACGATTTCTCAGAACGTGGAGCCGGATTTCCAGAACACTTTCACGATAGAGACTTCTGGAAAAGGTCTCCCTGCCTTCTCACCCATTCCACAGTGTGATGAGGAGCCACAACAACCCTTCTCGAACCCCACATTTTTTTCGCCACTTCACTTACCCAACCCAAGTATAGCTAGTAATCATTCACCCTTTCATGTACATTCGTCCCAGCTCAACACAATGCCCAACATGACGTGCCAGCCATTGTGTATGCCTGCCTCGATTGATATAAACTCGGGTCAGATAATGACAAACAAACTCTATGAGTCGAACCACAGCGGTTGCAGCCTTGGCAGTGAGACGTTCCCTATGCAGAGCCCCTACCTGCTGCCCCCTGGGGCCCAGAAATATGCATCTATAAGGAGGCCGAACCTGTTGGATCCAGAGAACGCATTTGGGAAGCAAAAAGTAATAATCAATGTAGCCGAGAATGGTTCTTCGAGTGAGACACCTCGAGAGCCAATGAATGCGCCTTCTTGCAGTTCAAGAGGTGGCGATACTCGACCTCAATCAGTAGCTGTTCAGCCGATAGAGGAATGTTTGGGGCCTAGTGGAACTTTGCTGAAAGCAGCTCCGATGGCTCTTCAGGAGAGTAGTCGTAGCACAACCAGCTCAGATGATCAGATTTGCAGTCAGGTTTGAAAAGAGTGGCTCATTTGTAACTAAATTTATATGATGCAATTGGAAGAATATGAATCAGGCTATACGCCACCCATTTTCTGCTGTTCGTGCAAGTTCAGTGAATCACAAGACCCTCCAGCACGAGGGATATACTTGCTAAAATTGATGACTCAGTGATAATGTAAGAAAATCTGCTGCCTGGTTTACTCCATAAAAGAAAATGTACTCTCTTTCCTGTCGCATGCTGTATATATCTGCAACCAACACCTTTTCTCGGACTCAACAGCTCGTTGTTTCAGTTAATTTCCTCTTGGATCTTGAATTTTGGTACTGCGGGAAAAATATTTTAATTATCCAAAGATCGTTTTAGGGAAACCCAAGGATGATTTAATTATTTCAACTGGATCCTGTTAATTCCGTTTTATTTACAATTGTATTGGGAGTTGATAGTGCTAGGGTTACTAGAGATCCATTCATGCATTGGTAAATTCTACATCAAGATAGCTAGTTTCAGGTGGCTTTTAAGACTTAAAAAGCACAAAACTAGACGGTGGCCTTGAAATGCATATTACAAAAGTAGACGGGTACTATACTTATTCAAGTTAGTGTATTAATACTCTTTATCATCTAATAAGTATAAAATGACTTACTTTTCGGTTAGTTATACCGCTACATAAAACTAATAGTCGGCTCAGTTCGTTAAAGCAGACTCTTCATCTAATCTCCAAAAAGATAAAGTACACACCATCAGTAAATATCCATTATCTAGCCCCTCATCGGCATCACTTATCGCCAATAAGTAGATTCTGCGGGTGAACTAAAAGAAATAATAGCAAGCATTTTATTAATTTTTTTGCAATTATGGTTCGGCACTAAAATAAATCGCTGATTTTGAGTAGAGAGAGAAACTTCCACCAAACATCTGCACCAAAAATTCCACGAACTTGGCATTGAAATTGTCTAGAAGCAACTGACTCTAATGGCTGTTGTCTTTGATAGCCAAATAGTAAAAATTGACAGTGATTATGCAGTGAAGGGTCTGTTTAAGCAAGTATTTCAGACAAAACTATTTGCGGTAGGGTTCTGTCGCTGATACGGATTGACCATATTTATAGCTGCTTAGTGCTACGCTCAGGTAACAAAAAGCAGACACAGTCTCGCAGATGGCATGATTTTGGCTTGGAAGCGAATTTTGCCTTAGACCGCCGCCCCAGCGTGGGCTTTCATTTGAGTCCTAGAGGGTAATGCTCTAAAAATACTGCCTTTGACCATTATTGTAAGTAACTTGTGCCATTTTGTCATGACACAAAAATCCTCCCTCTCTAACGTATTGAAAAAGAAGTGAGGGTTTTTAAGGGCGTAATATTTCCTTAGTACCATTGTTTGGGATTTTTGCACGAATTCATGACTTATTCTAAGTGTGAAATAAAGAAAATCATCCACAGACAGAACTTGTATAGTGGTGGATGACAAAGAGACGGTTATTTTCATATATTTACAGTGAAAGCAGACGGACAATTAAGAAATTGCAAGATAAGGAGGTGAAATTCAGCAATCTTTTTACATATTTTTATAATATAGCCAATATCGTCTTATAAATAAAAGGGAAATTAGAAGCTAGGAAAAATATTGATGCTGTTATGAAATTAATGCTTATGAAAATCTAGGAGATTTTCAGTAAAATATTGAATAAATATAGCAATCCTACCACCTTGCATAGATCCGTATATTTAGCAAAAGCTAAACTTAATTCTACGCTTCAGAGCTTTTACAATAGGAATAAATAATTGTGAAATGCAGATATTCAACACAATACTCCCGAATTATTCCAACTAGATACGCAGTTAATATCAGATTAGTCGGTCTACGCACTGATCTAGTGCCATTCATTCTGGAAAGCCATATTTCTTGGAATCGAGTGCTTAAGTTGCATCAAAAAATTGCATGTAAATGAGTGTATGATTTTGTTGGGACTGACACATTTAATGTGTTTGAGCATTTTCAAAAGACCATAGAAATGGTTTTCAGCTGGTTACATTCTCGACAATTCGAGTTCCTAGGATCTCCGAGACTGACCAGTCAGTGTCTACATGAAGTACGGAACCCTGCAGTTGGAAATGTGAGCCTGTGAAAAATCACAGCAAAACCCAATCAGTTAACAGCCACTACATCACATTATGATGGTGTAAGATGTGTCACGTAAGGAAGTCATTCCTCACAAGTAACTAGAAAAGCCAAGGACTTTGGTAAGGGTCGATTCTGCTAAGCACTTCGGCTTTAGACAAAAATATCTATTAAACGTCAATTCATAAATAAATGGGCTTTTGAATAAATGCGTCTTTCTCACCGATCATGAACCTTGGGGAAACAAAGATGCTTGAGTTTTCCAATGAAGCTTTGAAATGAAACCATTTTTTTCTAGAAAAGATAGACTTTTCTTAAGATCTAGCCATCGCATATTAGCAGCATCCCTTGCAGTAAAGTTTGGGGATGCAACTTAGATGTGCACAGTTTTCTTTCACAATATGTATCAATTGGAATATTAGATGGAACAACAGGAAAACCTCAAATCTTCTGAATGTAACATAGTTTCTAATACGATTTAAAATGAACCGAGTCTAGGTTGGCATTAGTCTGCCAATTTCGCGAGAAATGACAAAATTTGACCAAGCGTGTTCATTCTAGTCTCCATTTGTGTGGAGTACTTACAGTTTTTCTCGCAGAGAGTTCGTCTGTTTTGTTACAAAAATCAGTTGCTCTACCGACTCTGACATCGCTGAATCCTAGGCAGTGTGCAATGTCGACATGATTATGGCACTTGCTTGTTAATTCTATAGCCCACCCAACCGTGGAGTAGTGATATCAACCTTGGTCAAAGATCGAACCACTTAATGTGCAGATTTTCATTTAATGGCATGATGAGCCAAGTTGAAACGTCCTTGGTTTCTGGGTTGATAATGGAATTTTGTAAAAAATGAGCATCTAAGAGCCAGTTCCAAGTTTTTGAATTATATCCTGTATATGCTATTGCACATAAAGGACACTCTATCCTATTGCTCACTTTGAAGATATTAGTAAAGTAGAAAGGTCTTGGTGACAGAACACCAAGGAAGACATCTGAAATGAGTTTTATACACGTTCCCAGCTTATAGAGCAGGAGATTTCGCAAACGATTATTAGCCTTGTTTTATGCAAATGATAAAGAAATAAATCGGGCATCTTTTTAATTGAACAAAGCACGAAATTCCTTTAGTTGAGAAAGGCTGATTGGGGTCTGCAAGAATTTAAATAGCAGAGTAATTATTGCATTTGTAATCCCAATGATAATTAGCCATACACCTTTAGTGAAGAGAATGAATGCGATTTTGTGCTTAATAAATTATAATATCATAATAACAAATAGTTTGTTTAAGATAGAAATCAATTATGGAAAATTTGATGACAAAATGAACCTATTGTACATTACAATATTTAAATATAAGCAGAGGATTAATGACTCAGATTCGGGAATTTACTAATTCGACTCAAGTAATTTATAATGACATCAAATTTATGTTTAAGAGAAATATCAATAAATACCGAATGTTGTTTGAATGAAAATAAGTGGCACGTATAATGGCAAATAAGGATGGAAAACACTGCATAGGTTAGCTTTTACAATCAATGGGGATGCACAACGATACCGAACCATAACCTGAGTTACCATCAAGATATTATTATTAGGCGTTAGCACCTGACACTATAGGCAAGGTAAATTAAAAAAATTATGCATAATGACTAGAAAATTCTGCTTATATAATTGGCACGAGTAGTCAATCACTCGTAATTTATTTCCACCGTAGAAGAATATAGGAGCGCATAGATGCTTCTGAAATTTTGACGGAAAATGGACACTGAATTTTGCTGCGTTCCGCTGCTGACCTTCCTCCTTTGGGTCATGAGGGTGGTATTCCAAACCTGTGTGCAATTGTCTCCAAACGATGAATTTTGTACATTCATCAGAGAAGACATTACCAGTTGCTATTCAGTACCGATTTTGTGGCATTCGATAGTTCTGAGGAAAAGTGCTGTTAACATAAGTAATGCCACTTTTGGAGGCCATTATTGATTGAATTGCGACATGCTGCATCAGTATCTCGAAATCAGTATTATTATTTCTTCACTGTTCCAGAGTTTTTTTTCTGTTAAAATACTACTTGTGCTATTGATGTTACATTAATGCTACAATTATGCCCTAGAGGACTGATGAAGTCTTGTTCTAATAGCATGAACAAATGCCCCTCAAATGCATACCAAAGATGATTGTTTGTTTTCAGCAGTATGCCTTCGGTTAGTTAACAAAATATCTGATCGTAAATAAGGAGGGTCATTAATTTTCCTTTACATGGCGAAATAAACCTTCATCCAACAACTAAGTGAAACATGATTGGAAAGTATGTACCAAAAGAAGTCGAAGTATCAAGCACCTAAAAAATGTTAATGCATATAACTGACTGAGGAAATGCTTGCGGCTACGAGGCTTTCTAGATTTTAACCAGATATCTGGTTAAATTTTGCTAACATAGTAGAACTCAATTTAAAATACAAGATTATGTAGATTACAAGGTACTTTATTTTAAAGAAAAGTAGAGGAGCAGGATAAACCAATGTCAGTGTGCCTTTCGAAGAACTTGGCAGTGGGAAAATCACAGATA
The DNA here is from genome assembly GCA_030710315.1 of Anomotaenia brevis. NCBI lineage: Eukaryota > Metazoa > Platyhelminthes > Cestoda > Cyclophyllidea > Dilepididae > Anomotaenia > Anomotaenia brevis. The sequence goes on from JAUOZQ010000002.1 coordinate 250,231, forward strand.
ACAGGGTATGCTTTTATCACTTGTCTGTAGTCTAGAGCGTTAAAGCCCCAGAAAGCAAAGCTTTCACCCCTTTGGAGTTTCCCAGTGCTAAAGCTGACCGGTGTCTGGTTTGGCCTTTTTTATAAAATGATTGAGTAGCAGAAGGAAGGCATTTTAACATCCTGGGAAATCGAGGACTTCCTGAATGGTACAGGGATTGTTTTGCTTCTTAAATATCTCAAAAACGAATTCTTGTTGACATATAGGGAGATCCTCGCCGAGGAAGTAACTTATGCAACACGTGCAGCTGCTCAAAATCAATTATATTTGCACTTTTTTCCTTTTTCAGTGTTGGGCATATTGAAATTGTCAGAGAACCTGCGCAATATGGAGAAGTAACAATAGCGAATTGCTATAAAATCAGGTTATTTTCTTATTCAGAAAAAATGCTCCCTTCAGCAATCACATAAAGGTGAAATCATAATTAAATATATAAACCACGAGTATGCTCAAGGTTGTAGCTGAATTCGTCAGTTTACAAAATACTGTATCTATTAAAATGATATCATCATGCAATACCATTTAGTGAGCAAAATATGAGCAAGTTTCCGTCATGAGAAAAATCCTTCAGTAATGCGTTTTTTTTTTCTAATTTCTCAGCATTTCTAGCTCCGCTTAACTCAAGTAGGAGGTAAAGATACTGGATAAAACATTTTCTTGGAAACAGTGTCTACAGCATGGTTAAATCTTTCTCATTCCTTGCGAAAGAAAAGCCACTTGCAACCGAATTTAGAAGTCATGGAGATTAGTGAAGACTACCGACTACCTTTGGTAATTTGATGACTTACCCTGAGCGAAAAACAATCTAACATCTCCAAAAACCCTTAACTCAACCTTCCTTTAGGTGGAGCAATTCGAATATTAACTTCTGCTATTGTTAATAACTTCAGAAAGACGAAACGAGTCATTTTGTTTCGATCGTTGAAAAAAGGAATGTTTAATATGGTAGCATTCTGCTGTAAGTAAAGCAAGTTTAAGACTAACTAGAGGGGCTCATTTACCAAGTTTTAAGCACTGGTTTTATATCCAACTTTGAAAAAGATGGAAAGTTAAATCGTCATAAAGTACTGGAGATAAATATATATTGTCAGTAAATAATTTGTAAATGCTACTCATAGGAGTAAATATCGAAGTTAATAAAAACTAAAAATGTTTTGAAGTGATTTCATTCGTAGTAGGTATGAAATTTCACGAGAGCGCTTTGCCATAATGTGCATCCTTGGATATTTGCACAACGCCAATCTAATTACCCATATTAATGCAACCGAAGCAAATTTTCTTGTTGTCTTCCTTTTGCTGCAGACTAAAAATGCCAAAACTATGTAAGCAAACGAAGACCGTTATTACTATGAAAAAAGATATTTAATTTGCTGTTGCAGTCGTTGTTTTCTCCAATTAACATATAATACTGAGCGTAGAATGATACTAATGGCAGCTCTGTCTGTAAATTGGACTTCCTGAATCGTTCTAGGTTTCAATTAACCCTCACCGGAGTCTAATTTGACCACACCTTTCAATCTATTTGCAGAATGAACCAGGTGCTCACAAGTGCAGTTACCCTGATGCCCAGTACCTCTATCAACATTCTCCAGCCCGTCAACGAGTCTAAGGTCAAAGCTAACAAATTCTAGATTTTCACTAACTCCGTTTGAGAAACAGTCAGAAACTTATCAAATGCTCAAATACCAAGTAGCAAAGAAAATAATGGTCCATATACTCGATTTACAGCAACTTAAATTCAATCCTGAATAAGCGCTTTTTATTAATTGTCCGAATTTTACTGCAAAACCATGATGAGGTGATTTAACGTTAAAAATATAGTCTGAGTCGTGACACTCTTCATTCATGAAGATTTCGAAATCACACAAGCATTCTTATTGCATTCTATATCCGTCTTTATCCACAGCCTTTGTAATACCTGTAATATTTCAAATATTCCTATTAAGACAAAATTTGTTTAAAGATATTATCAAATGCGCTCCTAGCAGGGGCTGAAACAATCAAAAAGTCTACATGTGCTTATTTGCTATGCTTCACTTGACAGCAGGAGCGCATGAAATATTCAAATAACTCCTAGATGCTGGCAGCATATGTGAGGCTAGTTAATAAGTATGAATTAAACTATGAAGCACAAGCATAGCGCTATATTTAGAAGTTAGAATTAATCACGTTCAATTAATGTTAATTTGACCTAAACTATGGTATTTTCTAATTGAAAGTATAAAAAATTAAAGAATTATACAAGTTACGTGTATAAGGTAGAGGAAATAGTAAAATTAATTGTAAGCCTGAATCAAACCTTCACTATGCACAATTTCCAAGTATCATATGCCTCGAATAGCCTTCTGGAGTCAAAACATTAAAAACCGGCAATAATTTCCCCATTAATTTGAATGCTGCATCTAAAGCCTATTTATAATCATATTATCGTGATTGAATACGGAAAGGATTCTTGCTTTCTCAAGCACATCCAATTAGCTTGATAGTAAAATACTCAGACCCTGAGACCTTTTTCTGTGTAATAAATCCGTAACGTTAATGAACTGGATATGCTTCCTCCAGGTTTTAGCGTTGTCATATTAGTGTCTTACTAACCTAGACTGGGAAGTTAACCCTACCAGAAGCATTTTCTTTTTAGAGAAAGCTTTCGCTAATTTAGAAGGCCATCATTAAGATAGTCAGCACAACCATGTTGTAAGAGCTCTTCCTACTCCACCATCCAAATAGGCTTTCACTGGGGAGAAAGCGTGAGAAGTACGACGCTTAAGATTAGCCGTAGGAGAAACGTCTGATCTCGCCTGACTAGTACTGCTGCTGAGAATATTTAACAAGCAGTTGCTGTAGTCTTCCAAAGATGGAAGAAGGCTACATTACCATCCTATTTCTTCACCTTCGACTAAGACTTATGCAATAATAAGTGCATTGGGAAAATGTCGCTGGCCAGTGACAAAGCGGAATGAGTTTTTCTGAGCGTCCATCTTCCCAAAAAACAACCGAAGCTGAAATCGAAGGGCCGCATTTTATTTTATTTCATTTTATCCATTTGATACTCCACCGACAGACTCAGAGTAAGTTTTATTTGACGTCTACATCAAATCAAACATGGTATATTTGAGAGAGGATTTTTACTCTGAGGTCGTTGGACTTGACATCAGTCCCGCTGGGGTTGAAAAATGACTTCAGACTGTACATGTGAGAACTCCATTCTATCAAGCTTAAGAGGCCGATTGGATGGCGCCACTGAGCTCTACATGCAATGCCAAGCCTAGTTGTGCAAAAAGCAACCATTGAATCCTGACAAGGGTGAATTCATACTACAAAGGGTTAGTCCATTGTTTGCAGTGAGTAAAGTTTACAAACTACATATTGGACTCCCTATAAAAACTACAGCTTGTCCTCCTATTGAAGTATTTATTTTGGTAAAAGTCGTAGTTGTGAGTTAAACGTGCATTCTTGCAGTTTCAAATAAACTGGTATATTTTGAATAGTTGAAAGCAAAGGATTGCTTGAAGGCTAAACTGACACCTCGAGCATAGAGGAAATAAAATACTGATAAATTGAATAAAGCTAAACTCACGTTTTATCAAAGAACGACTGTATGTCAGCTGGAAAGGTGTCAAAGTTCGTCTGAAAATTAGATTTTATAATAATCACACCAAAATCGAAACTAGCCTTTAAAATTAAACTGAATGCTAAAATTTGATCATCCAGTATCAAACAAATAACGTTGACACTCTCTGTGAGCTCAATAGTATTCCACACTTTTCGTGAGAGTATCCTTTAAGTACCTAGAACGAGGTCTTAGAGACTAACAGCGTATTTGGGCAATATTAATTCAAACTAGCTCAAGCAATCCACTCAGTTAATTGGTATTAAAATGCATTTATGCAGTGAGAACTCGCTGTATAATTAAAACTTTAACAAAACTGAATATAGATTCAAAGTAAATAGAGCTAAATAATGCTAAAAGAAGATGGCAATTCTCTCTCCAATTTTCTTCCTTACATTATGCCTAGCAATCGTTCGTGTTCAATTATTTTAACATTCCTTTTCAATTTAGCTTTGCAACTTACTTAGATATACAACTAAAAAACCCTCATGTTTAAAAAATAAAGATGCGATTTTCTCCGCTATGCACCAACTCCCTGTCATTGTTTCAGAAGCAGACACGATGATTGTCTAACTTCGAGGAGGTTTGTATTTAATCAAGTCAATCCAGTTGTTGTTGGTACCTTCGAAACGTGCTTGGCGCGAAGATACATACCATCATACGAGTCGACAAATAAAATCACTAAAATGTACGCCTCTACACGACAGCGGTTCGACGAAGCTGGGTACACACCCTTTAACGGTGTTTGCAAACCAAACCAAATTATGCTACCTGTCTACTCACTCATTGACTAATTACACATAAGTTTAAACTATACATATTTAACGAAAGGGCACGTCACATAATCATTTCTTTTAAAGATCTTTCAACAACTTAATAATGACTGATTCTCTATCCAATTATCATATTTAGAAGCTGGGACCGATGGTTTGTAAAAATCATCGGATTAGAAACCAATGTTATCCACTGATTCAGTCAGCACTGAAACCTTCCTACAGACATTGAATATGAAATTCTGAATTGTTATAGTTAAATTAAATGTATTACTTTAAAGCGTGCAATATTCGTGCTCTACACATTCAGAGGGAATTGAAGTATCAGACAATTTAAATGCTTGGCTATGGATGAAACGAACTCAATTTATTTTAAACAATACAAACTTATTTGCTTGCAGTACCGCCTCGATATCAGCAAGTTAATTAGATAGTTTTGAGGAATTCTTCAAATTGTAGCTTTCTTAACGTCCTTTACTACTGTTTCTGAGGCTTATAAGACTTGTTTAGTAGGCATAAGCAGTTAGCTTAATGGCGTACTAAGAATGATTTAATTACGGGTATGTGCACATTATACAAACATAAATCGGGTTTTTGGTTGTCAGAAACACTGGGCCAGTGCTTTTTAATACCTAAATTCCCTCGGCTGAAACGCTTGTTTAGTTTGCTATTGGGCTATTGCACTCCTATGTCACTATAAGTCAAGACGTTAAGACGGGAAACTAGTTAATAAAGTGGCGAATGAAAAAGGATGCCTTCAAGCGTAACAAAAAGCATTGTTCACATTGAGCCCGGTTTTAAGTTGCAGTCGTCATGCGGCTCTCACGAGGACTTATTCAGGAGTGCCAGCTTCACTGTTAATCCAAAATTTTCCTTTTTTAACCGTGGGAAAGTTAGCGCTGCAAAGCCCTCTTTGACTGCCTGCGATTCCTGATCTGATAACATTACAAAAAAGTGGGCGGTCCATAGCCACTTTTTGCAGAAGGGAAGGTTTAGTTAAAAGTGAATCGCCCCTTACAGATGATGCTCTTTATTCCCCCAAATTGGGGCTCACTTGGTATTGTTAATGAATACTCCACTTTAGAACAAAAAAGTAATACGTCAACCATTTCCTAACCACATTTTGTTTGATTTGAGACGAAACTGAAACCATAAGATGAAAATGGAAAACAAGATCAAATTCGACTGCTTTTGTTAGCCACTATAACTGCATGATCCAGATTATGATGATTTCAGGAAGGTCTTATAGTGGCAAGGTTGCCCAAGTCTGCATTTTTTGAAAAGTTCAAAAGCTTATAAAAATTAATAGATGGCTCCTTGACGACTTTCTGACCTTCTGGGAACCCGAAAAGGAGCATAATTGGTACCGAAACTGAAAGGGAGTACCTTGATTTCCAACTTAGCGATTTTCGCTAGTCGGAATCTTTAGTTTCGTTCCTTCTCCATTTAATCCTACGGTTTGAGAAATAGAACGAGGTTAGAAGTGCCAGGCTAATTGCACAAACTTTTCCACATTCAGAAGAGTACAATATTTCATTTCCTTCATATGCACCAGTCAGCTGATTGCATGACCAAGTTGAAGGAAAACCACATCAAATACATCTTTTTTTCGAATTCCATTATTACAAAAATCAACCACCGTAATGATAACAATGAACCAATATGCATTGGTGCGAAATACAAAAATATCCATTTGGGGTCCTGGAGCGAGGTGGTGGAGTGTTCAGGAGCTGAAGCCCTTGGGCACAAAGCCGGCCCGGACGAGGTCCTTGACATTCGTGGGCAGTTCGCAAACAACTTCCAGATTAAGGTTGCACTTAACGCTGAACTGTGTCCACACCTCGGGAAGCCTCTTGCACGTCCACACCTTCCCGGACCGGAAGTTGCGTTTGCGTTGAGGAGAACTATAAAAAATATACAGATAAAATCTAGAGGCACACTTTAGATGGGTTAAAGAAGCGCTTCATTGGGGTATCACAAATCTTAAGGCCACAGTCATAGTCTCTACAACAACAAAATACAACACTTCAATGGACAACACAATCAACGTGTCGTTGAAGCGAATGTGATTCAACTAGTTCATGGGCAGTTTGAGTATCATCCACCCAATACTGGAGGGCATGTACACCAAAACACCACTATTTCAAGGGCGTGGGCTTTAGTGGCAGATGCATGAATTTTACGAGGATAATACTAGTAATTGTTATTTGGAGAAAGAACTATTCCATGTGGATAGTGGCGCCTGCGACAGAATGAATGAAACATGGAAGGGCTGAGCCCCAATTAATGGGAAGTGACAGCCACTCATCGTACCCACGCTCACACGTACACACTCAACCTGATCGACAAAAACGCGTTGGCATAAGTTAGTTTCGACATTACAGAGGCTCACTCAAAACTGGTTGGGGGTTGAACAGCCTCGAGACGCGGGATGGGAAAATCACAACACTGTTCTCCTCGCATAAACAATGGAACGTTCTCGACTTATGCTCAAGGAAAAACAAGTGACTATCAACAATTGTGTGAATTGAGGAAAGGATAAAGAAAACAGCATAGCTACAAAGCAACTTGACGACCGACGAACCCACTTATGAGCAGGATTCTCCGCCACCAAACCATTTGGTGTTTTCATCTCTGTCGCTGACGGTTAATCAAATTAGATGTTTAATGAGATAGGTAACCGAGTGCTTTCATGCGTGAATCCAAAAGACCTCGGTTTTCATGGAGATGAGCAATAATTTAACGAATCCACAGTAGCACATTGATACTTCCTATCTAAAGCTAGTGTTTCATAAGCATTACACTTTGCCTCAAATCTTCGAAATTTACCTAGTGAAAACTTACTCCGACGATTCCTCGGCTATCGACATCTCGCACTTTAGGGAAATCGGATCCGGAAGTTGTCTCGTCATGGGATAATCGGCCTCAAACACTTTCATCCTAAAGGACAAGAAGTAAAAATGACTAAAGTTCTGATACTTATTGATAAAGAGCCCAAAGGTGGTGGTGCATTGAGACACGTCATTGGTGAGAAAATATGATCTGATAAATTGCAGAATGCCACAGGTCTAAGTCATTTGAATAGGAGCACCTGATATGGAGATTAAGCAAAAGCATGAAGTTATACAAAACTGGATAACGTTATACTCGTTAGCGGAGCATAACTAAGGGCTTCCCTTGTCCAAATCAACAGACAGGCTAAAAAATTGGAAAAAAAAAACTAGAGGTGGTCGTCATCAAGACATTCGGCTAATAGCTATATTTTTAAATTGAGGAAGGAAAAGGCCAAAGATGAAAGGATGATTAGGGTAAAGTTGCAGCTCCCAAGTCGCTACCTCTTCTTGCCGGGTTTGCTCGTCGTCAGTGCCAACATGCGTGCAAATTGTGGAGGTGAAATTTGGTTACTTTAGCAAGAGCAAAAGGAAGTAATGCGGGGAGTGGGAGGAAAGAGCCCACCAGACGACGCTGCACCACGAGACACCAACAATAGTCAGTACGATACCAGCAAAGGCTAGCCAACTGTCAATGTGCTTTGCGTGTCTGCAAGCGGTCTTCCACGTTTGGGGCAGAGGAAAAGGATAGCAGATGGTTTGAGTACTTGGAAACGAACACCCAGCCTACTATCGTCTCTCTTACAGACCACGTAAAATCTAAAGACACTAAAATGACCAATTAGTGGAAGATAACTTGCTATTCGGAATGAGTGATCATGACCATGAAGCCTAACATAGGAATTTGGACAAAAAAATCAGAGCATAAACTTAAGCATTGACCCGCAATTCCCCAAAACGAAAGCATGAGGACAGCAATAAATGAAATATTCCAGCCTAGTTAGAAAACGAAGTTGGGCAATGCCGTTTTGCAGAGCCTAGTAACCGACATGATTCGTGTTCCGATCGATCTGGATTCCAACAAACTACAATCGACTTCTAATAGCGTTAAACCAAAATGTTGAGTTGAAATAGGGTGAATTGGATGGGAAGCTGTGCTCACATGCGTTCCCTGAGAAGAGCCACGGAGGAGTCGGTGATACCCCGAGCACGTATGTTGACGATCAGAGATGGCCAAAGAAAAAGCGAGAAGCAGCGGAGAATAAACTGCCTGTGTTTGGCACTCGACAATATCGCTGCTGCGTCTGGTCTCTTGCTCACGACGCCATCGATTTCTGTCCGTAAAAGTAGCAGAAATCCCAACCGACTCATTTACAGGTTTATTCGGAGACACGTACAGCATCCTGGCACCCACTACCTACGCCACACTTAAATAAAGTTGCTAAACCTCCTAGCAAAGTATTGACTCACACACTACAACATACACCTAATGCCAGCAGGTTTGCTAGAAGGCGAAAAAAACGAGAAATTGACATCGCTTTTTGCTAGTGAGCAAAGCTACTCGTTGTTGTAGTAGGGCGTTTTATGAAAGGAAAACGACTACCGCACCTAATGTATTTTAGCGCGGTATAGCAAAACCCGGCACTTTGCGACTGGACATGCGTGAAAGACCTACGCATCAGAGCTATATGCTAAATCAGAGCCAGATAAATCCTTTAGTGAAAAAAAATAAACAATCCCGAAATGCATGTCGAAAGTTCTTTTTTTTAACGATGGCACTGTAGTAGATTTTGGTTAACTTGCGTGCATCGGACGGGATTGTAACGCTGTCCGCAGAAGGGCGCACGTAGAAATTGCAATGGGACCTAGAGAGTAAACACATTGACACAGTTATAATGCGTTCATCCAAATATTGCCAGTTGTCCTAATCACTCTCCACGTCACAATTTGGAAACAATCATTTACGTGAAAAGGGTATTTAAAATAGCTTAAGGATTCGATGAAGATCAAGTACTGGCGACAAGAACTGAGTCTGTGATGCAGGCGGCGATGACTACAATAAAATCCAGCTCAAGTTGGTTGTCCACAGAACCTGTGATGAGGTTTTTTTGACATTCCGTTGCAATACTAAGCTTATAGCTATCCCAAATAATATCATGTGGTTACTATGAACTGGATCATACAATAAAAATAATAAAATCAAGGCAAACCTCCACATTGCAAGCACTTTGACGCTAGGAGAACAAACGGTAATTTTTAATGTTCATTAACTGACTAAGAAATAAACTACATTTCCGTGGATTCATCGAAACGAAAAGCAGTCAATAAGCGAGAGTCAAAACAAAGTTTAAAGTACCTGCAACGGACGAGACGCAAGGCCAACCCACCAGCCACCTTCTGGAACTCGGGCATCTTTAAGAGAAGGGTCTTGAGGGCCAGGAGAGTGGCACTGTTGGGTGGTATCGGCTCAATATTCGTGTCCACCTTGTCGACACAGACACTGTGGCTATGGCAATGTCGATGGTTCGTGGTTCCCTCGACTCCCAAGCTCTTAGAAAGCAGAGGTACCAAAATTCTCGTCATCCAGTCGGGCGACATTTCGATAATCTGATTCTGTACAGGACTGGGCAAGTGCATCAGCAAAGGATGTTTCGATTTCTCCTGTTAAAATAAAATATCGCCACGATAAACTTGAGGAACCGGATCACAGAATTCACGTGTAGGAGGTATGTGTTGAAAAGGGGGAACTTTTAGTGTAACCAGACATTTCCACTCCATTGACTAGCACAGGACGTTGCAAAACCAAACCATGCATGTTTGAACGTAATGGATTTGCGGACGATTTCCAAGCCGTTCAAGATGAGGCGGCCACTACTTACTTGCCTACCTACGAGGCTTGCAATCTTCTACGCTTATCTGGGACCATAAACACGCACCAAGTCATAAATGGTTCTGTAATAAAATCCGTTAGTAGATATTTCTTGAATCAAGATCAGGACATAAAATACGACATTTTAAGCAGTTGACATGAACTTGACACCACACATTTAAACTGCCGAACAGAATGTTCGACCACTAGGGACAGCTACTTTATCAATTGGATGCATGAAACGAGCAAATTTGAGTTCCGATCTCGCGTTTGACGTGGTGAATTCAAGAACGGGAACCGAATGACCTTATTTCATAATTTCACCAAGGGAGCGCCTATGTAAGTACCTCTAATTGAAAGCTTAAGTAAAGAATCTGACAATTGGGCTGAGGAACACAGCACTAGACATAGCTCCTTAACATTCAAACTTTCTGGTCAAGGATACCGATCTAATGCAATAGAGCCCCTGTTGTACCCGTAGTGTAGTTATTTTACCACAACCTCAAGAGAGACTTACATTCGAGTGGTCTGATCCGATGAAAGGCATGGTCCAGGGGGTTTTCAGGGAGCCCTTCCTCACCGAGGGTACACGCGACTTGAGGAGAAGCTGGCGTATGCGCAAGATGCGGAAAAACTTCGCGCGTGGGATGTTCGTGACATTTTGCTTTTCAGAACTTCCAAAACGACGAGATGGCTCGTTGCCTCTGTGTTGGGCAAAATACAACATGTCCGATGCCATTTCAGGGGCCATCTGCCAAAAGATACATTTTAAATTACCTAATAGGCACAGCACTTTATACTACGTTCGATAAATTACGCCGTGAATTTATGGTGCCAGCAAAGCGAGCCGTATATTTCCATCTCATTTTTAAACTAATTGTTACTAACGAATCTATAAGTAGAAGTGTAAAGAAACTTAAAAAAGCAAAAGTACTGTTGCTTAGAGTAAGTACGGCACCGAATCTGCATTTTTACCGACCATTAAGTCACATCAACGCCTGAAACCTTTTCCATGAGTCAGAGTATTTGTAAGTTCGATGATGGATGAAAAATGTGACAATTCCAGATAAAGCAAGACTACGTCGAAGTTACATTTAAAGATTTTTCTGGGAGACGTTATTGAGATAAAAGGACGAGTTAAAACACCATATACCGATAGGATTAAAACATTAAGTTTCAATGATTCAGAAGATCGACGTCTAGATGAAGCTCTATTCTATAGTACGAATTGATTCACGTACCAATTCTAACATTCGCAAATTGTAGCTGTTGTATGCTCTTCTGACTGACTCTTCCATCTCGAGAACTATTTCAAGTATTTCGTGAAAGTAGTCATGATCAATGAGGAGACGCTGGCCAGCAACTAGAAGACCTGTAGGATCTTCTAAGCTCTCTTGAGATACGTGAGGTTTAACACGGCGTCTCCTACTACCCCTTCCCTGAGCCACAGACGGAACTTCAAGGCCGCTCTGGTTCATTCGGCGTTGTATCTCCTTTGACAGAATGGCGAAGACAGCCGGTTTCACCTGGTATCTGTTAATGAGCTGAACAACATCAGTCACTCCCAGAGACCTAAGAGGAGCCGAGGAAGTATTTGGGGCTCTAGCGATGATAGTGCCCAATGTGGATGGCAAGGTAGGGTCTTTGGAGGCTTCAGTTAAATCTGGCGAAAGTAAACCTTCTTCAAGGTCATGCAGGAGTTGGTCAAAGTCGTGGTACATTTCCGATTTATGCCTGTACCTTTGACCTCCTGGGGGTTCGTAAGGCTTTCGCGGTTTCCACGAAAGTAGCTAGAAATAAAGGGTGAAAACATTGGAATTTATTCAGCATATGGAGCCAGATATAAGCTTCAAATACAGACCCTAGAGAAGGCGTATCCTTCGGGGTTAGAAACTTTCGCTCGCTGAAGTTCCTGGACCCATTCATTAAATATTGATTGTGGACCGAATAAGTGCATGCGAACAGGACCCAAATCAGTCGAAGAAAAGAAACTTTCCAAAGAAGCACTTTGGTCGGGATAACGACGTAGACGTCTTAAGATGCTAGCCAATTTCTGGCAGCTACGGAGACGAATCAGCAGGGCAGATATTCCTCGGCCAGGAAAGTGAGGAAGAATGCTCATCGCAACAACTGAAACGACGGAATAGATTAGTTTAAACTAAGTAATCCTGCATGAACGCAAAGATACATCAAACGAGCCATTTTACGAAACAAATTCATTATAATTTACTAAAACCTTGTAAATCAACTGACTAGAATTGGAAGCATTCACCAAAACCGGACTATCATGAAGCTTACAAATAACTGACAACGCGAACTTTTAGCCACTGAACAAGAAAAAAACGAATTCGTGAATGGCTTACATGGACCAAGATCATGGGCACTTTTTTGAGAGATGTGTGAATTGAACTGGAAGAGACGACGGGTTTCGGCGTAAGACCAGGGCTGGAATTTTTCGCAAAGCTCATTATAACGCCGCTCACATTCCTCGGCGCTACGATGACCACCGGGCACTTCCGCTGCGATGACGGACCAAGTGCCGAAGTTGTTGGGATGTTCACCTGCGCTGCCCCAACCGTGGAGCCCACCGCCCGTACCTAGGCGCCGGATTGCTTTTAAAAGAGCTAGGTCCTCCTCCTTAGAAAAAGGCGACAGCTGAGCGACGTCATTAAGCTTGTGTAGATCACAATACCGACGCCGACAATCGGTGGCTGACCGTGTTTGCAGACGAGCAGCAACAACGCCCCAGTCGATAAGACTTATACCCTTGCACTCATGTTGGATCTCATCGTCCACAATGAAGTCGAGGGATTCGTCCTCACTCGGAGACCAGGCTGCGCGCTAAAATGAAATTAGGGAGTAATTCTAGAATATCCAAAGAGATTCCCGATTATCGAACAATACTAACAGATGGATGAAAGGGGTTGAGATGCCTATGCCAGGCTTTAAAGCAGGCGAAAGCAGTCCGACCAGAATTTATATAGTCGGAGATATTTTGCCACCGACCGCAAGAACCGAAAATTTCAACGGCTGCTTCCAGTACGTTTAGCTCTTCTGGAGACCAAATGCCGCGACGCAACATCGGTCTTAGTCTATGAAGCCAATATAAACGACAAAATCGAGCGGATTTGACGCTCTTCAGCTACAAAATGTAAAATGCGGTCGGAAAAACTAACATAAGAGTACTTTTAATGAAGGAGCTTACGACGTGTATCGAAATGTAATTCCAGTCATTGTCTGTTAAAACTTCATGAGCCTTATTCAAGATGGTAAGCCAATCTTGAACAGATAAATCCGAAACACTGGTGTCCGATGGCTTGGGTTTCGTTAGGGCCTCGAATTTGGTCTCCCATTGAACAGATTCATTAGTTGAATTCGAGAAACGGACAATAAAATTAACAAGCTCCTTTGGTATGGAGGTTGGTACTATTCTCTTTGATAAAGACATTTCCTTCTCTGTTGATTGCAACTTTTTGAAAATGCGTTCATGCCCCACAAAATCTCCCGTTAAACGAGCAAGTGAAATTGATAAATGTTCGATCTGTTCTTTTAGTTTAAGCTGAAGAGACGTTCGATAACGGTCCACTAATGCAAAGAGGAGCTTCATCGTCTCCGATTGGTTCACTAGATCAAGATATGTCTAGAGGAATACAAAATTACACTTGTGGAATGTGGTATTTAAATCGTCAGCTATATTAGTCTCCTTGAATTGTAAACGGGTTTGTGCATCTTCGTTTATGGGAGGAATCTACAAATATATATAGCGATTGGAAACTCAACCTCGTTTCGGTCGTCTCGAATAAAGGGTCTGCAGACAGCGTTAATTTTAGGGCTAGCCAATGGCATTTCTTCCGTCGCCATACCTGAATTTTGCTGGAACCAACAGTGAAAAAAATGTTAGTATACCCCCATCCGCAAATGTGCAGTTTCCGTATCTAGGTTCGATATAACTTCATTCGTCAATAACTGAGTTGTCTCATTAAGCACAATGCTTCGACCGATAGATTCTTGATCAACATTAATAGAATCCTCCAAAAAAGGGCTTCCCAAATATTCCATCCCCAGACCAAACAGTAGTGAGCGAGAAGGTCAACAAAGTCCCATTTATTTTTCACTAACTCACTTTAGAATATATTGTACAACATTTATTTTATTATTATTATTATTTATTATAATTTATTTATTACTATTTAAAATTTATCTTTAATATAAATATATATAATTGCCCGGAGTTGACTTTAGTTTCTAGGCTCTATTCAATCAAAAACATATTTCACAATCATAGACGAATGTGTTTTGTCTCTTGGGAAATTATCTGCATGAAATACAACGTAGAAGGCCTTCAATTGTCTAGTATGCTTTTTTGCGTTAATGGCTAACTCTGCAGCTGCGTCGACTGTGAGAGTTTTCAGTGATGCTATCCTTAAGGGTACGATATTTCTAACCTATTCATAGGTCAGGTGACATCGTAATGGTTAAGGCTCTTCTTGCAACTGCCGATGTCAAAGTTGATGAACCGGATGAAGTTGGTTTTATTCATAATACAACAATTGCTAGGATGGAATGACGGCTTTGTTTCAAGCCTGTTATCGAGGAAACGTTGAAATCGCTAAGCTCTTGGTGGATTCCGGTGCTAACGTCAACTGGTCTGATCACAAACAGGGGTATACCGCCCTGATGTTCGGCGCTCTGGTAATGCAGCTTATCTGAGCCAAACATTTATAGTCGGGAAAATTGGAAATAGTCGATTTCTTGCTGTCCCGTGGTGCTAAAACGGATGCTGTCAACTGCTTGAAACGAACTGCCTCTGAAATGGCTTCTTTTATAGGTAACTTGTTCATGCTTCTACGTAAGTTTGTGTATAGGTAACCCCTTTGCTGCTGCTTTAATAAGCACATATGTTGATAAAAGTGAATTAGTTGCGTACACATGTGCGAATGCTTCATCTAAATTGCCAAATGTTTGTGTTGACCCTCTTCATCGTCTTGTAACCAATCTGAATTTCTCGCCTGTCAAGGTAGGGTCTTAAACTCCCGTATCCCCAAACCCAGTTACATTTCATGGCCTATTTCCTTCGCAGGTATTCTTTCATTTGTCTTCACCTGCTGGAAGGCCATTAATTCAAAACTGGAATTTAGTTTCGGGCGTTTTGGAGAAGTTAAGTGCTTTGCACTTTACGCCGGAACATACTCATGAACATATTTCGCTCAAGCTTCACATCCTCTCTAAGATAATTAAACGGGCTGGTGAATCATTTGAGTCCGGGGATCCAGAGAAATCCTCTTCAGAAGGCTCCTCACATGAGATTCTTCTGGACTCTCTCATAAAAACCTTCCTTCGCGGGACTGATCCTCATGGCCTTCCTAAAGGTAAGCCCTGTTGTAGACACTCTTTTTCGTATGCTTAGCCATTTGTCGTATTCGCTCTCATCAATTGTCTAGGTCAAAATGTTCGGTTTCTTGTTAAATTCAGTCTTTCCAAGAACTTGAATGAAGTCGAATTCTTTTGTAGGCGTTCAATCTTGTGCGGTTTTCAAAAAATTACTTGCCTCCTAGTTTTCCTTAAAATGGTATTTTGTCTCGATTCCCGGTTCTTTAAATTTGCTTCAGGTCATGGATTGTTACTAGTGATGAGCAACAGTTTTAAAATTTCAACATGAACCAATTTGCCCTCACAATTTATGTGATACTGACTTTCTGAGTAGCCGAATATTAAGCCAGTTTTTAAGATCCCTGCACTGTTTTCTATCTCAGGTCAGGAAGCGTTTCTGCGCAAGTGTCTGGTTTCCTTCCCGCAGACAGAGTCGACACTGTGGCGCCAAACTGTCACTCAGGTCGGTGGGCTGAAGGTGGGGGAGTCGCCGACGTGCCTCGCGGTGCTCGAGACGGCAATCAACGGCCTCTCGCCCTTCGCGCGCAGCGCCAACGCTTGCGGGGATGTTGCAGGCTCCAACGCAGAGCCCTGCGCTACTTGCTCCGACATGCCTGGCTATGCGCCTGGTGTCAACCTCAAGTGGTGTTCGCGATGCCACGAAGTCGCCTACTGCTCCGTCACTTGTCAGAAGTTGCACTGGTTCACGCACAAAAAATTCTGTCCCATACTCCGCGGTAAAACAGCCCCATCATTACTGCACGGGTTTTCTTTTTTCATTTTTTTGAAAAGTCGTACCCTAAAAGGAAGAAGTCGTTTGTGCTTGGCCTTCCTTGATTAATTCACAGGATTGTCAAAATTAAGGCGAAGATAGCGACCACGAGACTGAGGTTCATTTTATTGAAAGACTGCTGTTTTCGAACCATTGCAATCAGGCAGGACAGTTCACTTGTTTTTGAACACGTGTTGGGATATTTTATTCGCAAGATTTTTTACCTCGGGTTGCATCACATCTAACCAAACCACGATACACCTTTTATTCAATATAAGCTAGAGTTAACTTCGTTGTTCCTTAATGGTTATCAACCTGGTCTATTTAAAATAATCATTTCCGTTTAGTTGTTCTTTATACGATTATATTTCTCTAGCATGGCCTTCATCTTATCTAAGCCTTCTGGTAATATACTCAATTCGCAACTTGATGCAAAATCAACATTTAAAGCTAGCCCATGTGCAACGAATATGAAATTGGCGCGTGACTTAGGCATCATTGTCGAAAGGTGTATGAATGGCAAGGACTATTTGTCATACCCTAGTTTTGTGAATATTGAAGGTTTTTGATTTCTGTTTTAGATCACCATGAACGGCTGGCGAATGGTGGTAAAGCCAAACCCACGGAAGAAGAGATGGCACAAATTAAGGCAGAGATTTCTGCTCAATTACGAGGTTGAAAAATCCGTTCCCACGTTTCCAACCGCACCCGTCTTTATCCCTGAATAAAGGCTAAGGTTGCGTTAATTTTTTTCTCAAAGGAAATTGGCGTGATTCTAGAATTCGGCAGATTGTATGTATTTTGCAGTCTTATCGGCCCAAGAGGCCGGATTCTTGCACAGGTGGATGCCGGAATCTATCAATCTACAACTTGGATAGCAGTTACGCTTATAAACGATGAAGTTTTTCAAGAGTTACTAAAAATTGTGGATACGACACAAATGATCAACCATTTCCGCATGCTACATTCAGCTACCTGAGGCGGCAGAGTGTTATACCACGTTGACAAAACTCAGACCAGAATGTCTCAAATATCCTTTTGGGGACTTTAATATGATGCTCTGACGGAATTGCAGAAGCGAACGTAGATACAAAGTGAAACAATCAGGATGGGACATGGTGGTGATTGGTGCTTATCGGTGTCCGCCTCGGGTCGGCCCCTTGCCCGCGGCAGCGCCGAGGGAGCCCCGGATCTTTCGACGTCCAGTGCCGCTAGCCTGGCCCCCGAACGCACCACTCGTTACCGCAGAGGCGGATGCCGACGATTTGCGCAGGGCATCGGGCGACTCAGACCAGACTATTGGCTGGATTTTCTGCTTACTTCCACCACCACTGCCGGGATTGTGGCTATCGCTTGCTAGAAATGACAGAATACAAAATAAAATAACTCGCAAAAAATGTTCATATTCACATTAGGCTTGAACAGTAAACTGAATACTATTTTGTGCTAGTTGAATATACCCATGGTTAAAACTGTTTTGCGAAATAGACTGAATAAAAAATTGCAAAACGCTTTTTTCCAGCGGCCAATACGAAATCGTCTGTATGCAGACGGCTCACTGTGACTACTGCTGCAAAACTACATCAGATAGTGCCAGTTGCCGTCACAGGCCTCTTCTTTTGGCTGTGAAATTGACCCGGCCATTAACTCCGGATGCGTGGAGCGATTGTGCCGGAGGATCCTTTATCGGGAACGAAATGTAGCTAGATGGCTTGAAAATCACAATACGAGCTAACCTCGAACCAAATATGTAAACCAGGCTAACACAAAGACCAATAGAATGTGGTCTCATTAAATGTTTCGCTTCTCACTTGAACAGGCAGGTTTCGCAGTATCTGATGCAGGTCCGGGTTGGAATAGTGGGCGAATGGCGCTGCTTCCAGATTGTGATGTCGTCAGGCCACTGAAAAGTGATGGCCTGAAGCCTGACGCTAATGCCGAACCTACAACAACAAAGTGTTTTATCATGATGAACGGTTGATTTGATAGGTTAAGCCCCGACTGAGACATTCAACACTTATTCTAGGTTACCCGGTCCATTCGTCCTCTTGGAAGATGACAAAAAAAACATGCACACCGATGTACACTAACAATTTACAGGGCTTGGAAGTAAGACGCCTTTGGGTAAACAGACCTAGAAGGAACTAAATATAAGGAATCTAATTGACAAGTAGGAAACTTTAGCACTCATTACGCCTAAACATCATGCGACTAGAACGATTAACCTATAGCTTGTACCAATTACGTACATTTTACACCTATGCAAGCCTTCGCCTATAAAACACCTAGGTCAAGTGTACTAACCGAACAAGGTTGTCGTTTTGGGATCACTAGATGCAAATTGTTTAAGTTGAGGGAAAAGGCCACCGCCAGGACTAGGAGTAAGGTTGAAGAGTCCACCGGAAGTAACTGCAGGAGGGGATGTAGAAATGCCAGAGAAGAGCGAGCAACTTTTGGGGACAGTTGTAGCGGGCATGACTGTCTCAGAGTCCTTTTTAACAGCTTCGAGTTGCTGAGGTTGGAGAGATTCGTCGTCGTCTTCAGTAGTGACTGGCTCCCTGTCCCTTGATGAATCGCCCTGTCCATCGTCAATGTCTTCGTCCTCGTTGTCAGTCTCCACGTCCTCTTCCATTTCTTCATCTTGATCATCCCCTTCCCCCCTTTGCTCCTCCCCGTCGTCACGATTCGAACCTTCCTCATCTGCCAAAAAAGAAAAAATGCTAGTCAACAAGCAAAAGACTAAAAGTCTGCAACATTTTAAGTGCTAATGTGCCCTATTACAAGACTGCTTTTTCAGGTATCATGCAGTTCAATTAATGAAGAATTGACGACATACAATTAGTCAAGAAACAAACATCAAGATAATAATTTCAAATCCTTAATCACCATTAAGTATGTGGGAGAATAAAAAACTTGGGAGGTTTTCCAAAATCTTGGAAACAGTTGGCACCCAGTTTCTTCTACTTTGAGCCAAGGTAATCTCAATGGCCACTTGAGTATTTAAATCAAACTTTCGTAACTAAACTAATTGACCAATCTTCCATCTCCACACTACTGCAATGCAGAAGAAAGCATAGCAGTCAGAACTTTATGGAGCCTTAGGAGAGTAAAAAGAAGAGCTTCTAAGAACTTTATGCCACCCATTCCTACTGGATTGTTTTCTGCCATGAAAATATTCGTCTGATAGGGTCAAAAATACCAAATCAGCAAAAGCGATTGAGAAATTTGGTTGAAATCCAATTAAGGAAATCGACACTGGTTTCACTCGCAGTATCCCTAATCCATACGACCCTTTGCCCATTTTCAGTTCACATTGCACAAAACTGGGACCTTTTGAACACCATTGCCAAGGCCTACACCTAAAGGCCAAATTTTCGCCAACCATACGATAGTGGGCGATTTAGACCGTTGATAGAGAGTCAATTTCACGAGAATATACAGTTTTTAGGTCTTCAGACGTAGAATTTAGTGGAGACCTACATCCTAACTTGCACTTGACTAAATGTGGGTGAAAATGAATACAAACCCAAAAAAGATGCATGTTTAGCAGACAAACTGACCACTGCTAAGGACGATTACAGGGTTGTCAGAATCAGCGCCTTCTTCAGGCCCTTCTGGATCTTCCTCCTCCATTTCCTGCCCTTCATAGGAGTCTTCGTCGTCGTCAGCTTCTTCCCCCTCGCAGTCAGTGCGCTCGCTCTGACCCTCAGTCCCCTCGAATTCCTCCTGAAAATCCCCGTTTTCTTCCTGATCGCCATCTCCGTGTTCCTCGTCGGCGTCAATACATTCCTACCAGTTACCAAGGTGGGAAAGGCGTCAGGTAGACAAGGTAAATATCAAGACATCATTCCCAAAAATGACTCAAAAGTTCATAAATAGCAACTGTAAATAGACATCTTCTACGAATATTGAGCGGGTTCGCAAGCGAAACACCTGAACTAAGCCATATTTCCTAGAGCAAGAACATACAAGTCTAGAATTCACTACTGCTCTAATGACTGGGAACTTATGCATAAAACACCCTATCAGGCAATTTTCCATAACTTAAAAGTGATTTTGACTAGAGAACACAACTTTCGAAATTTCGTAAAAGCATCCTTCACCGCTGCTTTAAGAGGTCAAACTAACCGGTCCAGCTTCTTCGTTGGCATGCCGTTCATTTGAGCTATCAATCATAAGACAGGGTTCGTCATTATATTCTGCTTCTGTTGTGGTCCCTTCGCGGTCTCCATCAGCTTCACCCGTTGGATCATGCAAGGGCTGATTTACAGTACCATCAACATTCCTCTCGTGAGTGCTACCTCCTTCACCAGACACCTCGAGGACTATAAAAAAAAACTGGCTTTACTGAACAAAAAATGGAGATGGATTAAAATTCCGAAGTATATCTCACCTTCGTTAACAGGAGACGGCATTCGGATGGCCGACGCATTACCAGAAATATCAGCTACCTTAAGACGTTTAGATCCTTGAATCGGGGGAGGGGAACCGAGCACATTCGCGTCGACCTTTGCTGTTGGTGTTTTGGTCGAGGTGGAGGCGACAGGCATCACCTGATGCTGCTCTTCACTTAAAAGTGCCTCCTCATAGGTGCGCTTACTAGTCGCAACAGAATGTGTTGGGGCAACTAATGTGTTGGACTCTGGTTGCTCATCTGTTGTCGATGCAGAGAGGAGAACTTGACATCTTACAACCGGCATCATCGAGACTAAAAAGTTAGAGATGAATTGGCAGAGAGCCTTCTAATTCGAATTTATGAGGCGCGAATCCTTACCAATAGCTTGAGGTTGTAGTTCTTCAACTGCATTGATTTCCGTAGTAGAGTCTGTTTCAACTGGTTGAGGGATGAGAGGTGCGAGATAACTATTGCTGTTGCTGGACTGAAGAGGGTCCGTCACAGTTTCGATCGGAGCACCAGCAGCAGCGGGCGGAACGGTTGCAACAAAGTTTGGCAAAGGGCGGATTTCCGCAGTTTGTCTAGAACCGGGAGACGCCGTAGTTGCCGGTGGAGGTGTCTGAACCGGTTGCACTGCGGCTGCAGCACGCACTCCCCAAGCAGGAGAATTACTACTACCATTTCCACATCCAGATGTGGTAGCAGCGGTCACTTCCGAAGACTTCGCCAATGTATCCACGGCAACGGTTGTCTGTGGTGTTTGAATTGAAGTAAAACCATAACAAGACTTAGAGTATGCAGGATGACGAACTTACTGAAGTAGGTGGCGGTGGCTCGTTTGAGGCAGCTTCGGTGAGTGCAGCTGTCAGCTGAGCCTGTAACTCACTGCACCGACGTTTAGTTTTTGCTAGCTGAGATTCAATTAGTTGCATTCGAAGAATTTTTTCCGACTGCTCTTCGGCCTCACTACGCATACGGTAGAACTCAGAAAGCATAACAGAAAGGAGATGGTTCAAACGATTATAAGTCCCGGGGGCATTCGAGGATGCCGGCAAATTGGTGCCAATAAGAGACTCAGGTGAGGACTCTCGGAGAGGTTCTAAGTCGGGAAGAGCCTACGGATTACGTAAAAATGAGATAACCAAACTCTGAGTTTACAAAGACCATTCGAGTGATTACAAACCTCGATTCGATCAACCAGCTGCTGAAGATGTTGGATTTCTTGCCGCAACACAAGAGACTTCTCTTGCTCCGTTTTTAAATTCGCCTGGGCATTCAAGAGATCGGCGCGAACTGCCGCAATAGTATCCTCAGTCGTTTTCATACTCGCCTCTAGAGAATTAAGAGCATACAAAAACAAGGTCAATAAATATAAGTTAAAACCATCTGAAACAGCAAAAAATTACCCTTTTCCTCCGTGGTCGATAGCTGCCTTTTTAGTTCATCAGCCTCTTGACGGTACTTACGACCGATTTCCCGAAGTTTGGTTATCTTGATCTGTCTCTGAGTTAACTCATTCTCCTGCACCTTGATCTGCTCCCTAAAGTAAACATTTAAGGCTTCAGTAAAACGCATTAAAATAATCATGAATGCTACTATTGTTCATTAAATTATTCCAGTTGTTAAAATGGAACAACACATACTCAAGAGAGGTGAGTCGACTGGTAAGGCCTTGGCCTTCGGATTCGCGTTGAGCTAGACAGGAGGAGAGCTCGGCAATCTTTTGCTCAAGCGCAGTTATTCTCGATCCCGCCTCACGATCCGAATTAGCCTTAGCCTCCTCCAAGGTGTCCAAACGCGCCTGTAGCTGAGCACGAGCATTGCTACAGAGTGAAAAGGCAACAAATTGGTAATATTAAATCTATAAATAAAGAAAAAAAAGGAGGGGCGGGTCCTACCAAGCTTGCTTGTATTCCTCAGGATCCAGTCTCTTAGAGGTCTCAACAAGTCTCGTACACCTCTCCTTCCAGCGGTCACGCTCTTCAGTGAGTGAACGTTTCTCGGCTAAGAGGATCTCCCGAGTATCCTCTAGTTCCTTATGCTGGCTACGAAGTGGTTCCACTTCTCTACGCAGTTCCATCAGCTACGAGTGATCGAGATGGATGAAAAACCATAACAGAATGGAATAGGAAGCGTAAGACCAAAAAAGCCGTACCTGTTGCTCGAAACGGGCAGCCGCCTCCCGAACAGTCTCGCGCTCCTGGCGCAAAAGACGGTTAGATTCGCTGAGAAGGTTGACCTGCTCCACTTGCTTCATGAGATTCGCATGCTGACTCGCGGTCTCCAGTCGGAGCTCGCTTTTACGACGCTCCTCAGCAAGTTTCTCTTGTAGGTCTGCAACCTGGTGCTCAAGCGTCTTGGTGCGCAGGTGCAGACGGCTCACTTCTGCATTGGCCGTCTCCTCCGCTGCTTCGGCAATAGCCTTTTTACGTCGAAGATACCTAAATGCAACATACATAGAAAAAGGAACCACCATTTTCAAAACAGTTTGAGCAAGCTGGCAGTGTGGCACTTGACACGGCTTGTTAACTAAGTCAGACAACGCGTCTTATTCGAAGAGTCGTAGCAACCAGAGTTCGAGTAAACTGCATAGACCCCAAAAACTTGAAAGCATTTATCGGAACACAAAAGCCCCTAGCCCAACCTTATTGCCACTAACTTTCCAACAAACTTCGGTGAGACTCTTAAAGGTTGATAAAAATACCACGTAGAAACAAAGTTCAACATAAACATCACCAGGCATACTCTAAGGTATGCTTAAAGTCCTCGGATTCCTTGATGTAGCTTAGTGAGTCGTCGAGACTGAACGATTGATCACTAGTGCCTTCGAGAAGCTTTCGAAGTTGTACGATTTGCTCTGAAAGCTACGTTAGAGCAAAATAACAACAAATAAGAAATAGGCCTTTATATTAAAATTTGAGAAAACGTCCAAACCTTTAGAATCTGCTCCTGTAAACGCTCAATTTCAGAATCGGCCTCTCCAGATCGCTTGACAAGACGTGCTCGAGATTCTTCCCATAGGCTATTTTGAATCGCTAAACGCTCCTCCGACTGTTGCAGAGATGTTTTAGCCGACTCCAAGGCAATGCGAAGACTTTCTAACTCTGCACGTGTATCCTCAGCCTGCTTGCGAGCTTCCGTCAATAGTTGAACGTCCTAAAAAATGTGATTACATTCATCAAAGTGAAAGGCAATGCACTACAAGAGTTAACGCTCAACGTGCCTGAGAGTGAAGTTGAAGTTCTGTTTCATATTTCTCCCTGGCTTCCTGTGCTAAGCGTTGATGAATGGCAACTTCGGATCGAGCAGACATTTCTACTTTGAGAGCTGCATCTCTCCTCTCGTCAGCCTCTTTAAGTGCTGCTTGAACTGTACTCAATTCGTCCCTTAGTCGCTTCATTGAGGCTTGGAAGTCCTCAGAGAGACGGGCCTTTTCTTGGATCAAATCCTGACGCTCACTATTCTCCAATGTCAGTTGAAGATTAAGTAATTCACAACCTATCGGAGGTGGAAAATTGGGTTTATTTCAGTAGCCCAAAAAACTACGAACGTTAATGAGTTCACTTACGCTGCGTCAAGTCTTCCATTCCAGTGCTATATTCTTGCTCCAGTTGTTCCCTTTCGCGAGTAAGTTGGGCAATATGTTCCTCCATATCGTTGCCCAGCTGCTGATACTCAGCACACTGCTTGCGTACGGCTTCTAAAGACACGCGAAGTGAACCGCATTCACGCTCCAGGTTGCGCAGCTGTGTTGCTGCATCACCAGACAAGACGCCCACTGACGCCGAAACATCTTCATTCGCTGATCCAGACGAAGACGATTGCGTTGGACGATTCAAAGAAGCTAAACATATCAGTCGTTTAAAACCCATAATTTCATCATAAAGGCGAATTCAAGAAATCCTTACCACAAGTGCAAGAAGTTGGAAGTTGTTTGGCGTTAGCGACTGCTTCGCGTAGTTGAGAGACCTCTTCTTCAGCGTTTCTCAAAGCCTCTCTAGCGTTAGAAAGTTCTGACTGGAGAGCAGTATTGAAAGTGAACAGTTGTTCCTGTTTCTCTGAAGAGCTCTGCTTCAACTCAGCTAGCTCAGTCTCCAGAGCCTCGATTCTTCTGGCAGTTCTGCGAGCATCGCTTTCCTCCCGGTGCTCCAAGTTCACCTGAATGGACTGGAGTTGGTTCATCAGATGCTCGTGCATGAGAGAGGTTTTCCGATTCAATTCCAGTTCTTTGGACAAACGCTCTTCATTAGCTCTGGCATACTCCAATTGACGAATGAGCTGTCTGCACTCCACTTCAGAGGCAGCAAGTCGATCACTGACACGGGCCGACTCTTCGCGCAAAGACTGCAAAGCTTCGTCGCTTGCAGCTGCAGAAGTTGTGTACCTTGCGTTCATTTCACGCAGAATTGTGATTTCTTGCTTGTAGTTAGCCACATTCGACTCCAGAGTGCGGAATTTTTCGTGCGTAAAATCAAGCTGAAGGCAAAAAAATTTGATGTCGACAGGTAAGGATATTTTAGATGGCTAATAAACAGTCGAAATCAGTCAAACCTGTGCAGCCAGTTTCTGATTGAGGATTCGGGCATCAGTAGATTCTTTCCGCAGTTTTTCAATCGTCTCCGAGTAAACTTCGTCAGATTTAGCTTTATCTTTTCGGTATTGCTTGAATTCTGCATGCAAGGCACAGAGAGATTCCTCAAGTTTTGAAACCGTCTGTGACTGATGTATGCTATGAGCAGATCCAGCAGTCCTATCCAGGACAGAAAGAGATTGATCTACAAATTGGAAATAGTAGTGACAAAAGTGAAAAAGACAAATTATTGAACCTACCCATACACACGGGCACAATTGAAGTTTCATAATTGGACAGATTTAGGCCATCATTTTTATGCGACCAGCCACCTTCAAGAGTAGGTAATTCGGGTAAAGGAATGGCGTAGCGCTGAAGCACTGATTTGAAAGCTTCTTTTTGACGTTTTGCTAACTCAGCCTCCGATCGCGCCTCCGAAGCAGCCAGACGGGTCACATCCAATTCTCCTGCAAGAACCTCAACCTGGGCCTTTATTTCAGACAACTGATTGGTTAGGTTACTCTTATCCGACTCGTGTTCTTCTAACTGAGTGGCCAGGTCTCTTGCTACCAACAGAAGGCGAGCATTCTGCGACTGCAAATCAGCTAGACCACGAAAAGTGACCAGGTTTTCGTCAATAATGGAACCCGCAGCAGAGTTCGCAGTATTACAGGCATTAAGGAGTTTTTGGCTGTCAATATCATCAGTACTGCTGTCGGGAAACGCATGTGGATAATGTCGCTCCACTTCCTCAGTTGATGAGGTGATGACCGTTCCTCTAGCAGACTCAAGCTCGAAAAGTAAAATCTTAACTTGTTTAGCATGGTCACGGACGCTCTGTTTGAGGCGAGCGTTTTCCCGCTGGTAGTACCCCGAACGACGGCGTTGATCCTCTACCATATCTTCCTTATCCTTTACACTGAGTTGCGCAGCCTCCAACATGGTCTCCAGCTCAGATATTCTGCCCTTCATTTTATGATAGGCTTCCTGCTGGGAGCGTAGTATCGGGGCTTTTTCCTCCAACTGAGACATTATCTCACGAAGGTGTTCGGAGAGGCGCTGTTTATCGAGCTTCAACAGATCCCGTTCTTCAACAACCTGAAGACGTTTGGGAGATAAAACGATTCGGTAAAATGCAAAGTCAAACAAATCAAAGAAACGACACGAACCTGGACGTAGTCTGAGTATATTTCAGTTAGACTTCGACCACGTTTTAGAGAAGCAATAGTCGTCGCCACCGCCGGGTTTAACTTACGTAGCTCCTCCTCAGAAAGACCCGTAATGCGGAATTTATCAACAATCTCTTTCGCAGCATTCAGTTCATTTTGAAGTGATCTGTTCTCGGCGGCTAGTTTCTCCTGTTCAAACCTGAAATTCTCAACCACGCCAGCCTTTTCCGACTTTAGTCTTAAAACCTCTATTGAATAAGAGTAATAGACTAAACAGATGGCTAACATACGCTCATGAGCTTGCTTAAGCATTTCCTGCATCTCGGAAATGGCTTTCTGCATTTCCAAATACTTTTCTTCGATATCGACAGACTGTTTTTTGTACAGTTCTGTCAGCCTTCGTTGTGCTTCAAGTTCATTTGCGTGAATTTGCTCCATGTTTTCTAGTTCACCAGTACGCTGGAAAAGTAATTTCGACAAAGAACACCTACCAATCTCAGTTTTTCGATATGATCCTCATTAGATTTTGTTAGATTTTTAACCTGCTCCTCTAATAAGGCGAGCCTGGATTGGGAATGCTCCAGCTCTGCCTTTTTTGAAGCTAGCTCCGATTCAAGATTGATGAGTTTTTCGCACTAAGGAAAAATTTTCAATAAAACAAAATTACGTTATCACGACGGATTGAAAGAAGCTGATCGTTTCTTTTATAGAGTTCTTCCTCCAACCAAGCATTCTGATTTTTAATGGATTCAGTAGATTCTTCTATACGCTTTTCCCGAAGCTACCAAATTTAAAGCACTATAAGAGAAACTTACAGCAAGAAGCTCTTTCGCTGTCTTTGCTTCTTCTAACTGAGTAATAGCTTCCGATTTCATGCGACGAGCAGAACGAATCTCGCTCTGCGCTTCAGAGAGTTCGGCCGATATCTTATCACAGTCAAAAATCTTTTTATTTAGTAGTTCATTCAAAATCTCCTTGTCATTTTCCAGGTTTCTAATAGCCCGTTCTAGTTCAGTGGAAACAGAGAAGTTTTCAGTAAGCTTCTTATCCAATTCATCACGCTCTCGACTCAAATCAACATTTTTGCCTTCCTCCTCAGTAAGAGCAGCACGAAGAGAGCTTAGACTGGCTTTGAGAGATTCACGCTCCGCTTTTAAACTGGAACAGTTATCTTGCAGAGCTTTTACCTCTAGCTCTAGAAAAGTAAACAAGTGGGGAAAATATTACCATGTTGTTTTTCGCATTTGTGCAGTCGCTCTTTAGCTTCACTGGCCTCATGAGACACGCTATCGAAGGCGATTGCAAGATTTTCTGCTACCCTTTCTGGCAGACTTAGGACATCCTCTTCCGATAAGTGTGCTAGTTTAATTAGAGCATCCATCGTTTCAAGCTAAACCTGATGACATGCAACTAGTAAGTTAAATCGCGATTGGTAAAGCCAATAAGATTATGAGGAGGTTAAAAGACAGGCGAAATCACAGAGAAGAGTTCTACATAAAAAATAGGAAACAAGTACCCAACAACACACAAAACAAAGCAGGACACTGCTTACTGTAGTTGATTGTGAATTTTTGAAAATTGCCTTCAAGGTTAGCGAGCAATATATTCCACAAGCCATCTTATTATTCAGAAATTAAAGAATACGGGAAAATTTTGTTGCAATAAGAAACGCAAAATTAATTTACTGAGGGGTTTGGATGATTAATTGTGTTCGAATATTTCATAATATTTTTAATTCAACACTAACTTACATACACAGTAAAGGACTCATTTTATTAAATCTTTATACCGATTATTTAAAACTAACAAAGACTACTAGGGCTAAAATGTAAACAGTTCAAAGGGCTTATATCTGAAATCAAACTCTTCTATTCAAATGTCACAGTAAGAATGGCAGTATGCATATGATTGGGCATGCAGCATTGCAGTTTGTAGTAAAAATTATGCGCTTTACTTCAATCGAATGACAGAATCTTGGTCGCAGTTTGCCTTAACCAGAACCCTAAGAACTTAATAAAGGCAGATGAAGAGTTTACATGGTTCCATGTCGATTTTTAGTTAACAAACTATTTTCATTAACGATCCTGAGCAAAATGGGTATACAAAGTGGCACTTTTTCTCAGATATTCGTGCTCTCGCCCAAATAAATCCGGGGAATTTTCGCAGCGCAAGCAATAAAACAGTAATAACTACTGAATTTCATCGGGTGATTACGTCTACTAATCATTCACTCTTGATATGCAGAAAGTATCTATCACAACTATGGTAAACAATTTCAAAGATTTTTAATGATGCATTTGTCTGAAACATTATGTGTATCCAAACCAACTCTGCTATTTAGGATGTATTTTCAGATACAAATTATGCATTGCTAACGCATTCAAAAAATGGCTTGAATACAAAAGTACATGTTTTTCAAAGGAATGATGCTTTGCTAGGTTCTCCATGAGTTGATTAATGTATACATTAATTCTTTGTGTTTGCATAAGCTGAATACCGTTAAGTAGTTTTAATGTTCCCATTAACCAGTTTTTACACTTGGTGTAATTTTTTTAAACCTGTTGACTTTTGCATTGAATCTGTAGAAACTATACCCTAATACTTAGTCGTGTATTTTTTTTAGTCGTTATACAAGCCAATAAGTTCACTGTTTTTGCGTTATTAGAGCATGGATAGTGATTCTACTGAACCCCAAACTGATGAAGTAGCAGCAAAGTCACATGAAATTAATAAATTTCAAAGTGGGAGCTTTGTAAGTGTGCTATTATGTTGTTGTTGTCGAGAATACGCATTAATTATTCGTTCAATACGTAGGATATAAGTTACGATGATTCGCCAGATTTCGTACCCTCGGGCTCTAAAACCACCAAATATTCCAAAAAGCGCCTCTCTTCGTCACGATGTAAGTCCTCAAAAATGAACCATCACGCTGCTTCGAATGGTCGTCCTGTCCGTGAAGGTCGAAGGCCACCAGCTCGTGTCTCAGATGTTTACACGTCCGACGGCAGTGAATCGGAGTCCGCAGAGCCTATTGCGAATGAACTGAAGTCGTCTTTATCCCCTCGTAGCTTTACGCGTATGGCCTACCAGAAATCGCACAGCTCGCTCTGGAGTCTTGAAGACGTCATGGAAAAGTCGGACACACTGTTGGGGCCCCCTGTTTCTAACGAAAGCGCTCCTACTCAGGAACAGTTAGAAATACGCCAGCGTCGGATTGAACGTAGGAGGGAATCGGCAAAGAACAAAGCAGAACGGGAGATGCAGGAGACTGTTGAGCGCCTTTTGCGAATTAACGCCGACTATGCTGGTGGCAGTGGTGGGGTTGCAAACCGTGGACGCCGTGCGGCCACAACAACCACAGAAAGGTTCGACTCAGGCGATTCAACGGATGAAGGTGGGAAGAAGGATAAGAGGCGCGAAAACGCGCTCCACCCGTCTCTTCCACTTGATCCACCGCCAGGTTTCGTGCGTTTCATTTCCTCACAGCGGTTGCAACCGCATAGTCTGGTAGCACTGCCAGCAGTGATGGAGGGCGCTGATGGCAAGGATATGCCGTCACTGTTGAAGCAACGCATGGTCGCAACGCCACCAAAACAGCCTCAAATGTGCGATCAATGCAAAGTAGCTCCGCGGCGATACGGCTGCCCACGAACGGGACGTTCACTGTGTAGTCTCCAGTGCTTCAAGGCATCATGATACAATCCATATTATCTTATATATGTAATTAAGGTATTTTTGTAAGTTTAATTTTCACTTTGTGCCTTTGTTAATATGGTCTGACAGGTGGGGGATTTATTCCTGCTTTATATATCAGGTATTTTATGTTGGATGTGATTAATGAACTTGCATAGAATCATTTGTCTGATCAAATTGCCCTTTTATGGCTACCTACTTGTCATCTTCTCCACTGAGGGAAAATCTGCATTTATGGTTGCTAAATGGAAATACATCGAGAGAAGTATGCAGCCGAATTAAGGATTCGAATCTGAGCTTCATTAGTACACAATACGGTTGGGAATCCACTGTGACCTTTTTACAATCTCGGGCTTACATTACTGCTTGAAGGGTGGCTAAGACTAAGGTTGACACGTGCTTGATGACCACTGTGTTGATTTCTGACCTGACTGGGGTTTTGACATCCTATCTCTTGGGGGACTGGACAACAGATTCATTTGCAAAGTAGCATCTCTAAATCACAGTAGAATTAATCGAGTGAGGGCGGCGGGAGAAGTGCAGGTCTGTGTGACTCCCGGTCACGGCTTGAGACTGTGGGTGTACTCCTCAGTGCACCCTCGCGATGCGTTTTGTGAGATCCCCAGCCTCTGCGCCTTCCGCATATTCGCCGCGAGGATCCAGTACATATTACAAAATCAGGACAAGGAACTAGAATTGGGACTGATTGAATGGGCTCCAACCCACATTTGATGTGCTGATTGGGTGACGGAGACGTTTGAACCGGCTGCTATGGCAGGCTACAATTGTAATTGATGTTCGAGCAGGGGGAGTTATAAGTCATCAAATGCAACAGGGGATGGCGTTATGTTGAGCCAACCTGTAATGGGTTTTGGGCCTGAGATACCAACATTAACACTCATTTTTTGATGACTTTTGCTTCACTAGGTTCGTGGGAGTTCAGACTAGCTAGGCTCATATACAGATAGCCTTAAACTAAAGCAATCACTTGTGTAGTGCTGTTTGCCGTCAATAATCACATTAAATATCATTCCACAAACAGATTCCTTTGTGTGAAGTCGTTTAGATTTCATTGAAGTGTTTTTCAGAAAGCATGAGTCAAACTTTGCAAATAGGCAGAACTTATTAACAAACAACAAAAGTCACTTTACTGCAGCACCACAAAATACATTCAGCACTTCTTGAACAACTAGAAAGTAGCTGATTCCACAGTTTCATGTGAACAGCAAATTGTACCTACTCACTAATGCACAACTTTATACTTACTTAATCTCTTTAACATTGAATTATTGTTTTTTATAAAAAAGATAAGGCATAAGAAATTACCAATAGCTTGATATTAAAGAGATACATGTCCAAAATATATCTGATTCGTAAGACAAATGCGAGACATTGATTGTTTCTATCCTTATATTTTCAGTGGTTGCAATCAATTTATATTTCTACCCAAATTGTCTGTTTGTCCTTTAAAAGAAGCCGAAATCTTTTGTTTGGTGTAACTATTGGTATATTGTTTTTCGGAGCCCGCGAATCGGTCGTAAGTTACTTTGAGTACTCCCTTTTTTGATTAATTCCATTTCTCACTTTCGGTTTTGGTTGCACTGTCGATGTATTCGATATTTTGCTGCCGTTGGGTAATTTCTACATTTAATCCATCATGGATTTCCCATAGGCGTTGAGGTTTTGTCCGTAATCTCCAATTATAAAATAGCTCGTCTTGCTTTATGGATCCTTTCCTGGTTACTACAAGTATTTCCATTTATTCTTGTAATTTATAAGGTTTTCCCGTTTTGTGTCACGAATGACTTATCTTTGCGGCTAAAATTATGGCATTTTACTTTATACATCGTGTGCACTTTATACTCACGTATGTTTTGACTATAAATGCTAAAACGAGCAATTTATATTCTAAGTTGTACAACTTTTGCTTATGTATTGCAATGAAGGGTTGACTTATGTTTTTTTCAGAATGGACGCCCGAGTGCGGCTACGGCCGTGGCTAGAGAATCGCTTGAATGAGGGTTGGATTGAAGGTCTTTGTTGGGTCGACAGAGAGAAGGGAATATTTCGTATCCCCTGGAAGCACCACAGCAAACACACCTGGACAGAACAGGATGCCGCTATTTTTAAAGACTGGGCTGTCGTAACTGGTCGATATCGCGAGGGGATAGATGATCCTGATTGGCCCATGTGGAAAACTCGTCTTCGGTGTGCGCTTAACAAGGCTCCTGATATACAAGAGGTCAAGCAACGACATAATCTGCATTGTGATGAACCATTCAAAGTGAGTTTCTCCAACTCCACACCGAGTTAATCGTTTACTCAACCTAACTTCCCTTCTTCAGGTGTACCGGTTTATCAGCAAAACTGAATCACTTTGGCGGGCTAATGCCACTCGCAATGCTAGCATGATATTTGACGGTTTGCCTGCCATGGATCAACTGCCAAATGCATTTAACTTCCAAAGTCTGTCTTCACGCCGCGTTTTCAATCCTCCTAATGGGATTGCTAATCAAAGACGTCCCACCATATTACTAAGCCGTATTCCATCAGTTGCTCGAGTGAGTGGTGCTCCATATCCTTGCCATGGTAGTCGACCTCTTGCAATTATACGCCGCCAGGACAAGCTTTTTGTTCAAAAATTGAGCCTTCGATCTCTTTTGCCTTCATCATCTTTACAAAGACAAGTACCACCCGCGACACCTCAACAAGTTCAATTGTTAAGCACCACTACTTTGGATTCCTTGGATGTTGGTGCCACTCAGGAGGTGCTTTCTTCTCCATCCTCGCAGCTCTCTAGCCTACGTCATTGTTCGAATTCCTTTCCCAGTCTCCATCCTCCCTCTTTTCTACCATTTCTTCCCGACCTTATGGAGCCTGAGTATCACCAAATTGCCATTCGCATTCAGCACCTTAATGTGCGTATCAAGGACGTTATTGTTACTAACCCGAATGGGTGCTGTGTTTACTTCGGTCGGTACGATGAGAATATCTTTCCAGTTTCCAATCCTACTGAACAGGAGGATGTTTTCATAACCAGTTCTCCTGATCCCATTGAGATGGCAATCACGCACGTCTCTCAGGAAAACCGCTCCTTTGTTGAAATGCTTCTTTCAAATATGATGAGTGGCGTGCTTATAACTGCCAATTCCGTTGACGGGAGTATTTATGTAAAGCGATTGTGCAGATGTGCACTTTTTGTGTACTTCTTTGACGAGAGTATTGATGACTACGCGTTGGTTAAAAAAGTTGTTCGGGGTCAGCCCGTGAAAATTTTTGATTTCTCTAAGTTTGTTGCCCAGTTAGAATACTATCGCCTTGGAGATAGCCCTAAGCCCCACTTTGAAGTAATTCTAGCTTTTGGACAGCAGCTGGAAGCTGGTGATAGTCCCCAAAGTCTCCTCGTGTGGGCTCGGGTGGCAAGCTGTCGGGCGTGGTTCCATTACCAGAAGGTACTTCTGCTGTTTCTCGTTGCATCTATCTTAACTTGCCCTCGACGTGTTTATTGTTTCCCCATTGTCTTACCGTAGGTCGTATCGGATATGAAAGCAACCAACTACCACGGCCCATCCTTTCCTACTTCTGGCTCTCTCAACGCACAATCAAGTAAATTAATAGGAGACGAGGTCTCTGCTTTAAGAAATGGCATTGAGGGCGACGTCTGCATACTGCCCGGTGTTGATGGATCCGAGGTCTCGCTGTACTCCTCCGGCCTGAAGTTTGAGCCAGAAGAAGTTGAGGAGGAAGTTGTGATCTCTACTTCTCTCTGTGACGACGATTCCAGCACGGCTTTAATCGATCCCGATACCGCAGCTCCAGCAGTCGATGAGGTCATGAAGGAAGAAGAGACCGTCTTAGATATACCGCGGGAAGATGACGACAACCTGCTGGACCACCTGGCTGTTGAATAGTTTTGTACATAACGCCTATCCCACTTTCTTAGTCTCTCATTGTTCATGTTTTACCCACCTCTGCGCTATCGAAAATCATGCAATTTTTCATGTATAAATTATTTCGGCGATGCTGACCGTTTGGTCATTAATACATTTATAATGTCAAGCCTTTCTTATCCGTGATTAGGGTTCTTATTGCCTAAAATTAATGCGAAGAGCTAACATTACTGTCTACTTAATGTGGGTCACTCGTTAAGGTCGCTAATTATGCATTTATTAGGTGCGATTTTAAGTTATCCCTATCCATTGTCTGCGTTTCTTTAATTCGCTCCTCATGATTCTAGTCACGTACCGTTTCTACAAAGTTGCTGTGCACCACCTAGATGAATGAATTCCGAAGTCGAATTTACGTAGGACTGAAGTAGACTCAGAAATATTCTATGGGGAAGTTACACATTCCATATTTTTTTAAAATTCGTCCATTAGAGATAAATTGCAATGTGTGTTCGTTAAAACACAAAATGTATTTAGACTGGTTTGATAGATTTATGTAAATCTTGGGCTTACATTTTGGCATATGGTACCTATTACTTGGGAATACATTTTGGAGTGGGGGTACGGATTTAACACACCACTTTCAGGTAAGATCTGTTCCGTCCCGTTGGACTCCTGCAGTACCAACGGGGTCGACCCTTCGGCAGGATGCGAATGGGACGCTTGATAGGGACCATACTCTTCCTGGTGTTTGTGAGCCTCTTTTCGCTGCCTGGCTCTTCTGTTTTGGAACCATATCTTCACCTGAAAATTATCACGAAACGTAACAATAGTGGGATGAATACTAATAGGGATGTAGTAATCTAACAATAGCGTAACGTGAGGCTTGTACACCTTGATGGGGAAATTCCTTTATGATTTTAATGCCTACTTAACATATACAAACAACTATTCACACACTGAAGTTTTGATAAAAAATCGCGAACCCATACCCCAAGGGCTAGATAAGTATACTGAATGCTGTAGTAAAGCCTTGAGCTGAAGCCTTTCCATCTACCGGTCTCAAAAACAAACTAATGAGTGGCCTATACCGAACAAGCCACTATAATTCACTGATAGTATATTAGTGACTACTAGAAAATCCGTTTGCAAGCGTAGTAAGATATCCAGAGTAGCACAAGGGGCAAGCAATTACCATCAACACTTTAATAGAAAAGTATTACTGGCTTTTAGCGCCTGTCATTTAATGGATTCGCGGTGTTGCTACTTTTAAAACATTTCTGTCGTCAAAATGTAATACCCAATCGGTACTGGTAAGACGTTTTGTGCCATATGGTCTATTTTCTAAGAAGATTAATGTAATGAAAACCAATAATGCACAGAGTATTAGGTCAGGTAATAAAATTCCAGCTTCCCCTAACTTCCGGGTATCTATTGTGAGAGCTAGTCTTAACCTTTTGAACTCCATAAAGATAAAATCGCATCTTAAGGGGTGGTACTAATGTTTACTTTAGTAGCTGCTCCGATTCAACTATAGATAAGCCAGGTCTATCCAGTGAAAACAAATTTACATAAACCATTAGATGATTGCTATTTAGATTTGTTTATTTATTTAGCTAAGATTAACTTGGGTGAAAGAATTGGTATCTTTTGGGCTTCATGAGAGAAAAAATCGTTGAATGCAAGTAGGAGGCTAGGTAGACTCAATTGCAGAGACGCATCAAATGAATCTAGCAAAGTTTGGGAGTAAAACTGCATCATAAAGACCGAACGCACCCTCGTTTCGGTTACCTGGAGCCTCTTCGCTAACTCAGCAACATCATCACCAGAAAGGTACGGCGACTTTCTGTAAGTCTCCTCCAGAGCCACAACTTGACTTCTCGTGAAAGGGACTCGTGGGCTCCGACCATTCAGAGAGACCTTTTTACCCAGTTGCAGTTGGCTGGAATGCCAAAGTGAGTCCCGAGTTGTTTCGTGCGTAAAATCTAGCAACGAGATTTCGGATTATTTCAAAGAGAATTTATTCATGGATATTCAATAGTCCAATTAATACATGATATAGTCAGACTCGGAGTGTGTTCCCTGAAATGTACCAGTAAACATAAATTTGATATTATTATCATGATCCTAATTTATAGTCAGGCAATATCGAATTAGATTTGAGTAAAATTCACAAACGAATTAAATCCTATGTGGCTAATCAAGTCATCAAATCTGGCACTGATTGTCTGAAATTCGTGACAGTCAATAGAGGATACACCAGTGAAGTAGGTCTTTTCCGACAATTCAGTAGTGTCGCTTCTAACCGCACTCACTATTGATTAGGCAATGCTATGGATTCAAAAACCCTTTGGAGTCTAAGTGTTAGAGAAATTATTTCAATGTAATCTTCAACAAGATGCACTTCATTTACCAGACAATACTAGGGTCAGACACCACCACAAATGAAAAAATTACGTATGCTGTTGCAAACGGTAAATGGGCAAATACCCTGAAATAACGTTATTGGGGTCAAGATAATGCATTTTCAACCCACATTTTGTGGAATCAAATAAGTCACCTAAAAGTAAACATTATTTACTCCATTTGATTCAGCTTCAGTTCAATCAATGAAAGTTGTAAAAAAAATTACCACAAACGGGATGGATATGTGAACCACTATTGGAATCGAAGTGTGACATATTGGCCGTTTGAGGTATTGTTGACACATTGGGAGCCCAACATCGTGTTGTACTAGAGGATGATAGCAAACTATTCGTTGGAGATGAGCAGTTAGGTGTTCGAAGACCGTCAGAAGGTTCACTGAGTGCGAATGGTGTCCTAAGGATATCTTCAATCATAAAAGACGCCATTCCTTTATCGGGATTGTAACTGTAAGTCATCAGAAAGCTATTTGAAGTGAATCTAAGTTTCTATGCTATGGGTATATAAAGGACCTCACAATGAGAATAAAACAAATGCTGTGAACTCATTGGCCAATTAGATTGAAGCAATTGAAAGTATTATTGGCCTATCAGAGTTCAGCTACTAACAACGAAGGTTTGTCCACTTTATTAAGGACTCCATCTAGGCCTACCATTGGGCATCAAGAAAAAACACCCAGATCCTCTTCCTGTTTCTCAAAATAATTTTGCCATTCACCTCAACATTCCTCATTTCATTTGACAGTGTCAGCCATAAGAAATTGCAGGCAGCTTCTTGAAACGGGGGCTCCAGTATTCTGTGTCTGGCCATTCCAGGGTTTATGCGCTCCGTATCTTCCCGTTTCTCTGTTGATGTTTTCCAAGTCTATATTTGTGCAACTAACTTCCTACTTGTGAATACAAATTTAGTGGACTTACGTGGGAGCACACAATTTTCATACAAGCACTTGAAAAGTGATTTGGAGAGCAAATCTACAGCTTCAAAGTCCCATATGGTCACATACATTACACTAACCTTGAAATTACACTTTATAAAACGTGCCTCAGTCGCCTCCTTTTCTCAACATGATCCCACTTCATATCTACCCTTTCAAATAACGCACTTATTCAAGACATGCTTTTCTTCATCGGTTTGTTTAAGTATATCCTCGACACTACCATATATCTTTAGCTTATCTTTTGGTGTACAAGATATTTATTTGGTACTCAACAGTTTCAGTAAGGACTATTATGAGTGCGATTTTCTTAAGTGGGTGTCAACTGAATTAAACATCGTTGATTTTCCGACGACAAGCCAGAGAATTGGTTATAGTAATATGCGTGAAATTTCCATCTTAAGCAATTCAACCCAAGAAAATAAATGTCACAAATCACGATTCCCTAGTGTCCCTCATCTGCGTTCTTTTGAGAAGTGATACACCTCTTTGAGTCGAGACTATGACTATACCAATGTCATTTTGGATGGTTGTGACAGAAACAAACTGCTTAATGAGAAGAAAAACGCACAAGGTCTCAACTGCGGCTCAATAAACCGACATTTCAAAGATCTATTATGACGGATTGCCGTTATTTGTTGGTGTTGTTGGTGTCGCCGTTTCTTAAATATGGGGAAGGAATGCCTTATTCATGCAGTTCGTATTTACAGACTGCTCTGCAACTTTTTTTATTACCAAGACATTTTTTCTTTCCCATTAAAATATGCAAATCTAAGCGTTTGATCACCCTCTACATATATTGTGTA
The DNA here is from genome assembly GCA_030710315.1 of Anomotaenia brevis. Lineage (NCBI taxonomy): Eukaryota > Metazoa > Platyhelminthes > Cestoda > Cyclophyllidea > Dilepididae > Anomotaenia > Anomotaenia brevis. The sequence goes on from JAUOZQ010000002.1 coordinate 288,374, forward strand.
TCAAATGAGGCCGAATTCGATTTTAAACTAGTGCATCTTAAGAAAGAAAAATAGTAGGACTTCAAATTTGGGAATCTTTGGTTATCGACGGTATCTAATCGGTTCTTCCGTTCATATTAAGTAGGTAACTCTAAGCGTTGTTATTAATGTGAATTGTAGAAAGATGCCCACTTGGGTTTTGATTACTTTATTTGGTTTTGGTCAACTTCCTTGCTCCAGGTAACCACAAAACTAATTCCAAGGTTGCGAAATTACCCATTTTCGAACCGTTGCCATTAGTAATCTCTGCTCCACTTTTATCAGGTACGTAACGCTAGAACAAACTCGCTGGTCCTTACGACCCTCCCCATATATGCTGATGAGCCTTCTTCCACCCTTGTGAGCATGTGGTGAGCGTTGTTTAGGCGAGGATGGGATGGAAGGGGGGCAAGGTGTCAAGCACACAACCACAAATTCGACATCTGTTTCCGTAGCATCACTTTCACACCCACTCAGCGGGCCGCGAAAGCATAGGGAATGAATGTGCAAGATTCAAGTCACCAGGCGTCTGGACAGAACCCAACTTAATGAATAATTTAACTGGCTCCTTGGGTTTGCGTGTCATAGATACTAGATATCGAGGTGATTAAGAACAGGCATTCTGAATCGGAAAATTGATAGGCAACACTATTCGTTCCCGTAGCTCTAAAAGCACACACGATCACCGTATCGCGAAAAATGTCTTTGACTATTCCAATATAATACTTGAAAAATTTCCATATCTGTACTAATTTTGAATCCATGCATTTACTCATTTGTCGTTATCTCGTAATAATTTACTTTATGAAATAACAACTGCAGATACGCACATGTCTAACAATTTCTAAATGATTCTGACTGAAAATTTAACACAACCAACTTTATCAATCTCAAGAGATCGGAAGAAGAGATTATAAGAAACGCGCTTTTGCGAAAGAAGATTAAATTCTTTAATGGTTGTGTATGGTTTTGTAGCTATTTGTCCAACACATATTGTTTTGAATGCATACTTTACGGTAAGTTCTAGAAACCCCGAAGTAACATTGAGAAATGCAAGTTACCGATACGAAATGAATCAATAGCCACTTTAGTAAGAGGAGTTAAATCATGCCTGCCGCGTCACACATTTAGCAAGATAAATGCGAATTCACACAGGTTTGCTTCTCTTAGGCACCTAAATCTCATTGACTATAGCGTTACTGAAAACAAATGGGTAGGAGATACCAACTTTTTTACGAATTTAACACAAATGGAAGCTATTCAGAATGATTTTGAATAATAGTCTTTAATTAATCGAAGTACATTAGCTTGAAATTTGATTTTTGTGATGAGTCTACTCTAATTTCGACCACGATGCCTGGCTTTATTCACTAAGATATTTGTGCGCATTTAACAGTATATAAGCACAATCTATAGCGGGTATTCCTCAAAGTGAATCCCCTGAATAATTAAGAGCCAGTGCTAGATATCTTGTTTGTATGTGGTGAAAAATGATATTGTATCAAAAAGATAAACAACAACCTTTCATTTGGCGCTCTGATGCACTAGTGAATACTCTATGAAATATGCCATGAGTTACCGAAGCCTGAGAGGGTCATAAAAATGAACAAGTATCACCTGTTCGGTTCAATTTCATAGCTTGAGTTTGTCAATGTTTCACCATCCATCCACCAAATAGTGCTTTTGCAGAGGGGAGGATGAATATGATTTTGGGTATGTATGTACTTATGATTCAGCCTAGTGAGCCATTGCTTTTCAGTTTTATTTCCCCTAAAATATGTCCAATAAAATATTGAATGCATTAATCACGACATGAGTCAGGTTAGGCCAAATTGAAGACGATCAGCACCTTGAATCACCTAAAAGTAAAATTTGAACTTCAAGGTAAAGTTATGCAGGGGCACTCAGATTCTAAACTGATGAATCATAAGTCTAAGAATTGTTAATGCCTAAACTTAAATACTAAATTGCAAGTAAATCGTGGCAACATACTCTCCCAGCGGCTGTCTCCATCGGTTGCTGCTTTTATAGCTGCAATAAAATTGGTTTAGTACAACCATAATGTGCAGTTTACGTCTCTTGCTACTAGGCCTAACATCCGCTGCTATTTAGGATTACCTCTAACGGTCCCTTAATAAATTATTGGGTGTCCTGGAAGTATTTTACAAAGAGTTGACGCTAGCGTCTTAATTGGAAATATGACTTAATTTGGTCCAGCAGAGTTCAGTACCGTTTATTAGTGCAGGTATATAGTCCTGGACCCTTTTCTTGACATTTGCTACGGTTTCCTCGACGTTGGAGATGAAAATATGGTGAATGATAAGCCAAAAGGAACTAAGTGAATAGGTTTAGTGATTAAATAACCTACTGACACCACCACGCCATAGCTACTACTTCAAATTAAACAAAGCTTCGAGTTATTATGCTTGCGAAGAATCGTTTTTAGACAGAGCTAGATGGATTGATCTCGTAGAAACTCTATAATGCAAGAAATCATAATTTTTCCATTCCCAATACTTTATTGACGCATGACCCACAACAGCAAAGAGATAAGACTTCACCTAGCCTAAAAAAGAAAAAGAATTAAAATATTCAAATTATTTTTCTTGGAAATTCACACTTAAATACCTAGAGCATTAGAAAACGAAGTCACCTTCTTTCTCGAAAAGTTCCACCTCGGAGCGTGGGCCATGTGGGAGGATCTAGTCCCAATATTGAATAGTCTTAAGTATGGAGTGGTATAAGCCTATCTGGCTCACATCCTCCCAAATCATATCATACTGTCGAATCTTGGTATTTCACCTAGTAAAAACCTATACGAATTCTGTGTAAACATGGGCTAATACGTGATGGAACTTGGATTTGGCATGGAATTCATTTTTTCATGTATGGGAGTGAGTCATTAGTTGAAACAAGCAAGAGCGCTGTCCACAATCATCCAGTTTATCAATTTCCACAGAGTTCATTTTTTATCATAAATACCGGGATCAATAGTTTCTAACACGTCACGGGTATCCTACTAAAATCTGTATTTTAAATGTATTACTAAACGAGCAATAAAATTACCTATAGTAAACACATTCACATGGGATAATGAAAATACGGCTACCGGGTACGATAGTTTACCACAAATTGGCCATTTTTAAGGTCACAATCTTCCATAAAAACATAGATTACTTACTTTTATTTGCAGCTTTATAATAATAGTTTAGGCCATTGATGTTAAAATATAGAAAATATTGGTGTGCTAAAAGTCCGAAGGAATTGGCATTTATAAATGCCAAATCAGAATAGACTCTTCTCCTAAAGATTCGACCTAGAAAATGTGGAATTATGGGCAATAATTAAAGACATATCTAAAATGGAAATAAGTGGGCTTTGAAGTTCAATTTTAAAGGTTGGTAGGAATAACAGTTAAAACCTATAATATAAAGGACCTTATAATTTAAATATGAGATCCTATTTCTTTCAATGCACAAAGGCCTTGTGACCCATTCTTCGGTCTTCCGTGCCTTTAGTCGATAAAAATAATTCATTACAAACAATTAAACGAATTTAAGATCGAAGACGATCTATGGATTAAACTAAATAAAGTGCAGCTCTGGATTTAAAATACGATTTAAGCCGCTGATAATAAATTATGAGATTTAAATACTTGTTCTCTGCCTTTTAATAACAGATTTTCACATCAGTTAAAAAATTCTAAGGAAGTGTTGCCCCTTTTTGCAATCTTATACTTTTATCTGAACTGACCGACACTATGAAGTTTTAATTAAATAAAGAAATTAATAATCGTAAAAAGTGGGCTTAAGGTTATATCAAGACTTTAACTAACTGTAGCGGCCCGAAGGCCTATACCCTGCAACTTTGGGCCCATATTCCCTAAATTAGGCTGTTTCAAATGATATGACTCACGTTAGTTTAGTATAGAAAGGATAGATGCACTTTTATACTAGTTCTCTTTAACCAAAGACTTTCCCAGGAGGTTCTTTCTACACAGCACATTGTCCAGATAAGTAAGTGGAAGAACTAAATATTGAGATGGGCAAAAAAGACATGAAAGTATTAAAACTCGTCAAGATAACGGAAACGGGGCTCTATCTCACCGAAATACAAGTATGCGGCTAAGGGGGGTGACATGCAAATGTCATTTCGACCAATAAAATGCGAGTGAAGATGTGAGCCGTCAGCCAATAAGTGCTTTTACGCGTTCGTAACGCTCAAACAGTGTCAGCAGCAGTACAGGATACACTGCTGGAAACGCAAAAAAAACTATCCTCAGTAACAATAGATGTAAACAAAATTTTATTTTGTAGTAACCCCAGCAAATGTGATGAAAAATTCAAGTGTTGTTCTTTATATCCCATACCTGTGATTGATTTTATCGACGAATGCCAATGGTATCAGTTGTTTATAGACTTAAACATGACGCCTGTGATCTCATTGAACGTATTTGTCAGAAGTGCAACTAAATATGCACGACTCGAGTAGTGCCATTCTGACTAAGAAGAAGTAAAGATTTAAGAATTGAACAGATACATAGCTGCGCTATTGCATAATTTATGTAACTCAAACTTCATATCTGAATGGTAGTTTTTTTGAAGCGTAGAAGTATTGAGGTTTTAACTTATTTCGCAGAGTTATCCAATGAACTACAGGGCCAGCTTAAACTTGATTAACGTTTATTTGATTAGTTTTGGAAATTTATTGTGTTGTTTACTCACACTTTCAATAAATCCGCAACTTTCAATTCCAATGGTTGCATTCCCAGCACGAGTAAGCTGCAAAATTCGTGAGACAAGACGCTTGTATTTGAACTACAGTTAAGACTGCATTAATTTCTAACTAGTAAAGTGCACTGAAACTCTCATTTACGTAATGGCTAACTATAACCAGGAGTAACCTTGTTAGAAAATAACATTTTCCGACCATATGTAGAGTGAGTAGCATTGTAAAAATGGATAAACAAATGAACTGATAAAAAACCCCTTATAGATAGAACGAAGACAACATCACCCAACAGAGAAACGCGACTTAGATGTAGATAGCTGGCTATTTCTGGACCAATAGAGAACGAGCTAGGGCATAGCCGTCAGCCATTGAGGGATTGCCGGGGAAGTTATAAATGCGCACAAACTAGTGAAGTTCGCTTAACGTGCTAATTGGTACCCTCCAACCGGTAGAAAAAGAGCTATTTTACTCTCCGACAAATAAAAGATGCTAGATCATTCTTTAACCAATAAGATCTCAGTTTTAAATGCAAGCAGTTGCGAAGATAGTTTGGATCGATCAGTTGATAGAACCAGTCATTAGGCACGATGTTATAAATAAATTCCTCGAGTACTTTGTTACAGATGGGAGGTGTAAATCAGACATGTATTTGGTTTTTATTGCACCACACGGCTCCAAAGCACTTGCTGATCAATCAGTTGTCAAAATCTCCCAAGACCGTTAGTCGTTGTACTACTAGGATTACGATGAACTATCTAGAACCCATAGGCTAGCAGTAATTCTACCTCTCAATACGAGCAGCACCTCACAAGTTTCCGATGACGGCTAGACTCTGCCCAACAATGGCTCAGCCCAACGGCATAAACATATTCCCTTCAACTGAAAGAAAAATATGAGATCATGTAACTGCGTGACATTTTCAACGTCTATGCTCGTTTAGTGGGATCATCAGAACAAAAATGCTTGCTGAGATCACAACAAACACGGAGGCGAATTCTAAGCGGTGAATTTGACAAACGCATCGTATTTCGATAAGTATTGAAAAGTTCGTTAAATTTCAATGCATTGCACTCGCTGCCATTGAGCATACTTTATTCTTCGAGGGCACTACAAAGGGCTCATTATATTAATATTTCAAAGTGGTTTATGAGGGACAATCCCCTCTTAATACATTAATAAACCGCCCAAACATGAAACTGAGACTTCATCGCACAGCAGTGTAGCTTTCGTACAGACAAAATAGCACGAATGACCTTCTAAGCCCCGGTAGTACAACTTTATGGGGAGTTTGATGAAACTCAAAACCGAAAAAATGTTGAATAAAGTTGACCTAAGACGGAATTTTGAGAGATGCTATCGAACAATAAAACATTGGTTGGTCTACGCACTGTACACGGGTAAATGCGAACCGTGCATTTCGACGTTTTGAACACAGACCAGGAATGGTTAAATTAAACTGGAATGAATGAAAACAGATATAACTGACGACTTGAGAAGACAGTTTAAGCCCCTGAGATAGAGAAACGGAAAAAACTGGGTTTTATAGCCAAAACTGATTACCTCGGCTGACGGTTCTATGAGCGGTTGATGAGTAATTCATAGATTACAATAACTCTAGCGCAGACATTTCAGCCAAGATTCTTGCAGCAAAAGCAACAATCAACTAATCAAACACAATGCATTCGAACTAGTGACAGAGACAAAAAAGAACAAGCATAACAATTTCAATATATACAAGAGTGAAAGAATACAATTCAAATGTATCGTATCTGTACGAGTGCCTTAGTGGCGATATGAGCATCGTTTTCCTCACTCATTCGTCTCCAGTCGGTTTGACCGACTACGAAACCCAGTTCTCGTAAGCGCAAATTTTCCCGCAGAGCCTCAACATCGGCCCACGTTACCTGAAACAGCACAAATATGTGAAGTTACTTATTTAGAATTAGTAATACGTGCAACGACGGAAGGGAAACCATACCCTTTTAACTCCCTCCGTTCGCTCTTTGAAATGGACAGTGTCACCATTTAGGTATTCTGCCATGGAGAATACTCCCGAACATCCAGAATGTTGCGGTTTTCGTTTCAGACCATCTAGTTCCTCTGAATCCCGGAAAACAAGGAGACTCAATACACAAATGTGCAACTTGCTTGACTAGACCACAAGCAATAACTTACCAAGTCGTTGAACAGCAGCATCGTCGTCCCATTTGCTCTTAGGAAGTCTCCAAGCGCCACGGGACGTATCTTCGTCGTCGTCGCGACTTTTAGAGAGTTCAACCTCCAAAACTGTCTCTTGTCCCTCGTTTGGAGCAGTGGATAACCTAGTATTGTAATCTTCATCGCTGCTATCCGCTTCCATATCAACCTTAATTTGAAAGGGTTTTCAGTATTCACTAAATTTAGTCTTCTTGACAAGTTTCGGACCGTTATTACTTACCTCCTCAACAGTTACCTCTTGGTGAAGGATTCCCGTATCGAGTAGAACATAATGACCGGGTGTAGGCTCCCACTTGGCATGAAGCTAAACCATTAGGAATGATTGGCACAAAATATACGGAGGTAACCTTTTGATTGATGGTAAATATCGTAAATTAGTGTGCAACTTACCGCACGGATATCTCCCTCTGATCTACGTCCAGCACTCCTTTCAATGCAAAGAGGTAAGCTGGTTCGTAGTTCAATCACATATACCTAAAACAACGATCCCAGGTGGAAACTTTCGTAATCGATCAATGAGTTCATTAAAACCAAGACGAACCTGAAATTTTCGACTACGAGCCTGTCCAGCCAACTCTTCGAGTTCCGCCACTGTACAATTTACAGCATCCACCAGTAAAAAACTGAAGTAACCATCATCCATATGACGCAGAAGCAGTTTTACTAGCTCTTGATGGTACACATTGGCCATTTCAGACTCGTAGACAAACTTGCCCTCATCGTTGAGAAAAAAATCATCAACTGAGAGCACCCGAATCGCCGCAGATTTACCTTCAGTTTCCGCGGCAGATGTTTCCATATCCTTGAAATTAAAAAGTACCTATTTTCACTTTCACGTAGTCGCTAAATGTACCAACGAAGGCAGCAATTTAGTTAAAGTGAGCAACGATAAACTGAAATGTTTTCATCAAAACAAACTGTGCAATGACGGAGTGACGATCAGCTCATTGCAGCTGATAATTCCAGATTCTAGCTTTTTGGATCATCTAGACATGCATTAACCTAAAGTCGAGGTATAAAACCTTATGAGATTGCGGAAAGAAGAGTAAAAAAACAACCAAGCCGTGTATCATTACAAGAAAGTTGGTCAAAATTCGTGGTTTGCAAAGTACTAAGGACTCCAGTATAAACTAAAATCGCAATAACCCAAGCCATGCATTAAGGAATTGCCAGTGTTTAAAATGGATAAGCACCAAAAATATGACGCAACATACCTTGATCAATTTAGCGATATATGATTTGCCCGATCCCGGTAAACCACGAAGAATGACCAGTATCTTAGGTGGCCGGAACTTTCGGTCAGGATTCACGAGAAGGGTTTCCAGTCCAATTTTATGGGGACAATCTTCGTGTGATGCTGCGAATAGAGGCCTTGGAGCTGCATTCACTGGCAGCGGTGGGGGAGGATGATGAACGGGATTAAAGTAGTTGGTAGCAGAGACACTGTGACTCCATTGTCGACCGTCACAGTTCCGCAAATTTCCATCGATTGGCGATCGCGAGCGCCCACGATATGATGACTGAAAGAACGCAGTTATGAGCACACAAGGCAATAACACACGAAAAGGTGATAAACGGTAGATGCAAACAGATACAACATACATGACTAAAGTGCTGTTCATGTGAATACTGATCGAAGGGATGGTTAGGTACGAAATTATCCCTTCGGTATGAACTCTGAGAGAAGTTGGTTTCGCAGGGTATCTGCAAGCCTTGTTCGCGACAAGGACCGGAATACCTGCCATATGTTCCAAAGGACGCACTTTCTACACGAGCGGGAACGGGTTGACCTGGAGGCGGAGTGCCATATTGTACCCTGCAATTAAGTGTTATACGTAGAGCCGTATGAAACTTACGATAATACACAACAGTGAGACTTTATAAGCAATGATAATCTATGTTTTGTACCACTTGCGTTAATCAAATTCACTCAAAATAAAAACAAACTTACTGATCAAATGAAGATGAATAGCAAGTACCTTGGTAATTATGATGGCCGTTGGAGTTTCCAGTGTAACTCTGTTTATTATGTTGACCATATAACGACCCATAACCGATATGGCTCAGTGAGTCTATACGTGACCTTTGGGTACATCCTACGAAATGGAAATGGCTTGAAAATCCATCACCACGTGGGAGGGCTTGAGAAGACTGTGATGAGTAACAAGGCGGACCACGCTGTAAGTCCAACGGGTACTGTTGGTTGATGTAATTATCTGCCCATGATTGAGGCGAATTATACCGCATTATGGGGTTCACATTACGGTCGCTCACATTGTAAAGACAGTGACTTTGATTATTTTGCATATTCTTATTAAAATAGGAAATTAAAAGTATCAAATTACCAATCATATAAGAAACGCCGTTAATGGGACGGCACCAGAACTAAGTCGGGGAAACACTAAACTGTCTAAAGGTCCAAAAATAATAACGTGACTAAACAAACACTGAACCTGGTAAAAACAAGTTGATTCGGACAAACAGATTATCTACATAAATAAATAAGTTGTCACAAATAATAGGGGCACATAAATACCCCAATGTGTCTTATTATTACTGCACATTTTAAACGGTCCTGAATAAACCGATGTTCTTTTATAATTCATTCCGGATGCAAAACCATCAGCTCAACTCACATTTCTTTGTTTGGCCAACAAAACCACCAAATTATCCGAAAAGACTGGGTTGAGTATGAAGAAATTGGTTAAAACACCCCATTTAAGTTAATACCATTCGATTTCTTGTATTTTCCCTTAATCTAATCAACTTTTTTATTACTTTTCGTTTAGAAATATGGGTAAAATCGAGGTCACTAGGTCGGTATCTTTAATTTGCCCACAACCCTCAATTGCTATTACTTATTGGTATTGATTTATTCGTATTGGTTGTTTTAAAATTTTTAAGAGCTTTTGTAATTTGTTCTCAAAGTTTCTCTAGTCAGATGCCCTTTATTTTATCTCCTGTTCTCTCAGCTGCCCTTTATGTGTTTATTTAGCTAGTAGTAGTCTGGCTTTGAAGTAGTAGGTGGTTGGTAAAAAAATACGAACTGACTCAATATTAAGGAGAAAAATTTCTGATATGTGAGATAGTAAGGTGGGTTTTGAAAGATTAGCAACAAATGACGAAATCAAATTCAAGGTCTTTTATTTTTATACTCTTCTAAGATAGGCCGGATGCCACATCTTCTTAACCAAAAAATTAGTAAAACTTTAGTTTGGTGTAACAACAAGGTCATGCCTTTCAGCCTATTCTGCTAAAAATCCAAATACATGATTTAATGAAAAATATGTTCTCACTTTGTGGGAGTATAGTTGATGAAGTTGCCAAGTTACTTAAAACCTCATACACATTGAGATCTCAAGTTCAGTTGAGATCTCGGTTATACTTATGTATAGAACGCACATAAATCTGTGACCCTGATAGTGAAAATTTTCCTCCATAAGTGGTCCATTGTTGGCACATGAAATCACGAAGGGAATTCGGGTGTTGTACTATATCCATTTTGTCTAAATATTATAGAATACTAGTGTTCATGGGAGTAAAAAGAAATAAATGTCCAATTCGCTGTGTACCTCGTGTCTTGCTTGCAACGATGATTCACCAACACGGCATTATTCTGCTGGGCCAGATCCGAGCCACCAGATGTGTTGATAGTCAAGGGATATTAACATAGCCGAATGTGACCATAGGGTTAATCCTCACGGTGGTAACCATTATCGCAATAACAAACGCTAGAATCAATTATGCATGACATTCTCCATCATTATCAGTCTGTTATAGCTGTTACTCGGTGAATAATCAAAGGCCATAAACCGAAGCCTCCTTACAATTATTGCATTAAAATGTGTTCTTCAGCACTACGATAGTCTTTTTAGAATATATGGTGCAACTTCATCAAAAAGGACTTCATCTTTTAATGGTTCACGACTGGGTGTACTTTTAAATTATTTAACTATTACATTTCCCGCAGACTCAAATCAGGTAAGTAAATGTATTTCAATAATATTTCTAACAAGAGGACTCGGGTGAAGGACTCGGGTGAACATAATCTGAAAACGAATGTTGAGACGTACAAGTTTAACCAGCTTCAGCCCATGGGGACATTATTAGTTCCACTTGGATTTTGTTACACTTCTCCGACAAAGACTGTTGCGAAATCTCCGTTTAGTACCAAGACAGGACGCGATGGGAAAAATAAATTTAGTTTTGCGGGAAAGGTCTCCTCACACTGCAAAAATTTATGAATGATTATTTCGATAGCAAATAGGTAGACATTACATTATTATTTATCATCTCCGGAATTTCAATACTTCTGGCAATTGGACAATTCCTGGTTTAGGTGTAAAAGGTAAATAAACTTTTTACTGTTCAGATTTTAAACAAAAGTTCATGTATCAAATCTTTAAACAAACGCTAGCAACCTTCCAAGAAGTGTGGCACTTTAGTTAACCGAAAATTATAGACTGGAATTAGACAGTTGGTGTACCACAGTACGTATTGTTTCATCATTAATACGAATTTCGTGTTTGCATCCAGGGTGAAATTATCCTTGCAAGACTAATGTATTACCGTTGCTTACTGGTTGGTGTCACATCAATCGAAATTGCAAATTATAGCTTTATGAAATGTAGAGGTATTGTAGGTTGTGGCACCTACGCCTATTCCAAACGATTGGGCTTGCTATTCGTTAAAAGCCATGGCACTGAATTTTAAGATTTATATTTAAACTTTTTGGGAAGTAAAGTACTTTTGAAGATTTTTAATAATCTCCAGAGGAGAGCTTTCTACCACAACCGATAAATGAGACAAAAGAACCGACATCTTTTTGGACTTTTAACAACCTAAAGTTACTGAGCACTTGCCCTCCATCTGCTCCTCCAACGGCTGACAGCATGTATTGTGACATTTCATACACATGCATAAATAGTAATCAAATGTGCAACGACTACTATTTAATAGTTTTTTTCACTAGCAGTCTATGAATATAATGCGTTTGTATTCAGTACCAGAGCTAGAATCTCGCATTTTATAGGTATGAATGAACTCGTTGATTAAAGGATGCATCTGCCATGAGTAGTTGGTTTCAACGAAAATGATAGTAAAGGCAAAAGATCATGGTCATCTATCAACTGCTTAATAAAATCGTGAAAAGCTTAGCGATTTGCATCTCAATTCGTTGTAGTCCTTAATTCAACACCATCTCAACTTTGATGCTACAAAGGATGCAATGAATTCCTAGCTTAAATTCGAAAGAAGTTAAAATTACCATATTCCGTTGGACTGTGCGAATTCCTAGATTGTTAAATGCCTCAAATCTACCTGAACTCCTTTGTGAGGCATTCACACTAGTTATTTTTTGATATATCAAGGTCTTCTTCAAAAATACACGTCATTAACAGCAATAAAAGCTTCACACACTACCGCATTTGCTAAATGTCAGTTAAAACCCTTTTCCAGCTTACAGTCAGAAAGCATTCATCCTGTAGAAACAAAATGAGGATGGTAAGTAACATCAAATAAAATTATTGTCACTTCGATACACTAAGTCGAGAAAGGGATGAAGGATGAGTTTGTTCTAAGGAGGAAATAGAAATTGGAAATGATAGTGTGGGTACGAGTCTCCATTCCACGTCACGTCTTCAGAGTAATCATTAGAGGTCTTCGAGAAGGTATCGATTTGATCGAGACTAAATCTTGTGGAAATCCGAAGGCACACCGGTTCCGATGGACTAGAAGTAGGACGAGAGGGCGTTGGAGATCTCGACCCTCGTATTGATTCGGAAAACGTAATGGAAAGGGTCGTAGAAATAAAAATACAAGTGCGTTTGCAATTCTACAACGTCGGGAGAGCGGGGTTTTGAGAGAGAGAGACTAACGTCGCTTGTCACCTGACACTGGGGGTATATCATCTGCAGCTGTCATTGTGGGTGAGCCAGTGTTCTGCGTTGAAAGAATCTTCGGCATTTGCAAAGGGTAGGATGGTTTAGGCAGAGCTATGGTTGAGGGTACTTCAGTTACAGTACTTTGGCACTGATTCCCAGCCGCGTAGCTCTTAAGCGTAGTAACGCCATACTGTGAGAACTGCGTGGGGCTTACACGACCAGATATTGCAATGCTGGATTCGCCGACGTGAGAATGTGGATGTGGGGCCTTCTGTACGGTGCTTTGGTTAACAGACATAGAAGTGCTGTTCGCATAAGTTGCTGTACTCGTCAAATGCTGACCTTCACCGTTCGCTCTCTGAGAAACCTCTTGGCGGACAGCGAGGGTATCACTTGCATGCGTTTTTGGTGCGCGGCGTCGCAGCCACTCATGTCTGAATGCTTCCCGCGGCGTTATGCGGTCCTCTGGCAGCCATTGAAGACATTTGGATAGAAATTCCAAAAAGGCCGGGTCTTCCCGTCCCTTGAGAGCGGACTTGAGAGATTTGGAGCCAGGGATGTCACGGATCTTACCACGTTTAGTCTTGTGGGGCTTAAGGACAACGTTATTATCGGCATCCACCTCCATACAGTAGCGCGGGCAGCCGTAAGTAGTGGAGAAGAAGTGCTTCATGCGCCGACTCTGGTCGAGCAGTTTTTGTGGTGGCATCCCGAGCACCTCGAGGATGCAAGCGAGTTGGTCCCCCTCGTCTTCGCCGGGAAAGATAGGTGTACCTTCAAATGTAAGTAAAAGTGCATACCAGAGAGTGTGGGCATTTTGCGAAGAAACCTCGTGAATCACTGCCATTAAAGACTGCAGTAGAGGCGTGACTACACATTACGACAATTGTGGTTCCAACAGTACTTGATATGCTACTCTTTAGTATGCCTACTTAAAAGGATAGGTGTTCCAACTCAGTGCTATTGTTTCCAACGAGAAATAGCATTAGATATATACTAGACATTAAAAACTCTGTAGCGTTTGACATACCTATTAAACGTAAAGAAAATATCGATGAATAAAGATGATAATATGCTCCGGTATTTGGTGAATGAATAATTAGAAAAAAGACGAAAGTAGTCGTTTTTAAAAGCGATTTCAAAAATGGTATTAAGTATCACAAAATGATCTGCTTTGCACTGGGGGTAAATTTAACTACCCAAGGAGCATAAATTGGCTCTCAGTGCATCGATAATGCTTTCAAATAAATTGTGACACAACTTACCAGTTAAAAGTTCAACAAGAATGCATCCAAAGCTCCAGATGTCGATCGACGAGTTGTACTTACAACCGAGTATCACCTCCGGAGCTCGATAAAACCTCGATTGGATATATGTGTAAATGCTTTGATTTTCAAAGCAACTGGAGCCAAAGTCAATCACTTTGATACTACTTCGGCCATTCTGCTTGAGTAATATATTTTCAGGCTTCAAATCACAATGAATGATTTTATTTCGGTGCAGCATATCTAAGCAGACAAGAATCGAGTGAGCAAACTTCCGAACAAGCTGCAAAGGGAAGCCCTTGAAATCGCCTCGTTTAATAAGCTCGTAGAGATTTATGCTAAGTAGTTCGAAAGTCATACAGACATGTTCACGAAAAACGAAATGTTCCAGCAAATGCACAACATTGCGACTATTGTCAACATCTTGTTCTCGAAGCAACTCTAAAATCCGAATTTCCTCTGCAGCCTGCTTAGTGAAACGACGCTCGTTGCGCACCATTTTAAGCCCAACGAACGTGTTTGTTTTGTGATCAAAAGCCTTCACCACTTGACCAAAGCTGCCCTTGCCGAGAATCTTCAAAACTTCATAGCGGTAAGCAACATGATCGTGAGCGGTATGCAGGTAGGAGCCGTTTTCATCATCAAATCCAAAATTTGCCCCGTTATTGGAGGTTGCTTGACGCTTTTGAGCATTCTGACCAACAAAATACACATGGGGGTAGTTGAGGATCTCTGTCATCTCATAAGGGGTTAGTTTACTTTTGTATTGACGGATGGCCAACTGTGGGGAAATTCCAGTAGAAGAAATACTGTCTTGCTGCTTCGTGTTCAACACAGTGACTCCATTAACTTGAAGATTGCATGGAGGATGGTCGGTACTAATGCGGTTGGAAATGGGAGTGGTAATTTCCGTATCCATGCGCTTTCCAGCACGAATTGATATCTTTTGATTACCTACTGTATCGGTAGATCCGAGGGGATTTTTTCCTGAAACCCCTTCAGAAAATTTTCTTTGGCCTGTTAAGTGAGTAGACACGCCGCCATTAGCACAATTAACATTGACGAATTTGATGGTGTGATCAGTCTTTAGAGTTACGGTGGTTGCGACCTTTTGTCCATGATGATTAGGCTGGGGAAGATGTTTAGATTGCTGACTGTATGACTGACTATACGTGGGAGTGGTAGCTGTGACAGACGTCGGCTTTCCATTTAACTTAACTGAGCCTATGGACATTATTATTCCTACAGGACGACATGAAAATAATTAACAAAACATTTAAAAGGCAAGAAAACCAAAATGACATACTTATGATTTATAATAACCGATGAGTTTGCCAGAAAAAGCGAAAAATCAATTCATTAAATGCAAGACGAAAATTATAAGAGTATGAGTAATCCAGCCTTCTGGATGGTCTTCAATTGACTTCAACTTGCATGTAGTGCAACCTGAAACAACAATAGAAACATTATGCAATAAATTAAAAGCTGTTTATAGGACCATAAGCTAATAAATATTTCGATATTAGGTATAATATTAGAACCTGATTAACATTGATTCAAACAATTATGGAGTAACATGTCATAGTTTAATATGCAGTAAAGTAAATGGATCATTATGTAAGGCAAGCATTGCGATATTGAAAGGTTGGAGAATAAGTCAAGAGAAGGTACGACGCTTTTGTGACAAACTACCTACTCATAACCAATATAATTCATAATTATGAAAGTAAACTTATTTAGATGCCAGCTCCAAAGATCAAAAAATAAGGTCTGAACGAGAAAACAGCATAGGATGGACAATATTTCAATACCAAAAATTCAAAAAATTTAAATAATTTATAATTGTTCGAATAATAGTATAAATAAGGGTTACAAAATAAAGGTATTAAGCAAACCTGTCCTGGAATAACGTAAAAAATCAGCCAAATTTTTTGTAAAATTATACAAAAGAATTTAATACAAAAACTGACTCGTTCTATAATAAATATATCAGAAATCAATTTGTGCGGATTATAAGGTAGCAACTGGAGGTCATTACAGGCATAAATTAGCATAATTAAATGCATTAGAAATATAATAAAGCTATTGTAATGAAGAGAACCCTAGTTTTAAACGGAATTAATAACTGCTATTGGGAAAAGAATATCAATTTTCCTCTTTATTTGGCTTGAATTCCTAGAGGACTTTGGTCATTTGAGTCTCGAAAGTCTAGTTAAGATGTTTTATTCTCCTGTCTAGCATAAAATCTTAAAAAGGGACTTCACCTGGTCGAAAGGATGTTGTATATAGCTGATTGGTTCCCAATGCAGCCAGATGAAATATCGAAATATGTGTCAAGAAAAATATCAACCCGTTGGGAACTCCGACGCCGGTGCTACAACTACTGAATTGTGATTATCAATTTTGATATCAAATTCATATTGGCATTTCGTCAAAAGCTTACATATCCAGTTTCATAACATCATTGCTTTTCATAGTTGTCACAAGCAAGCCACATAGTATTTATCTTCGTCAAAGCCTCAACCCTTGAATATGCCTAACAACGTCTTAGAAGTTTTGCAACTTGCTTCCCATTGTTCTCTACCTGTTAGCAGTAGCCAGCAACACTACCACCTTCTAATTATAAAAGATTGAAAGCTTGTTCATCAGTAAATCGGAACCTTAAGTATAATGATATTTTTTACTAATAATTTTTCTTAAATTCCAGCCTGTTTTTGATGATATTTAAGGTTATATTTCAACGTTGTTTAAGTTATTGCAAGCGGTCTCAATCCTAATTAGAAAACGAGATATCGCCACGCAACTCCGAGATTTCGCCTGGGAGGCTACGTCATTCATTAAGCCGGCATGTTCATACACAATTGCTTCTGGTAAGATTGAACCAACCTCTATGAATGCTACTCACCTGATATTCGCGACATTCTGGACGAGAGCTTCATAGACTATTTTTTTGTCATTAAATAATGGATCTGAGTACCATCAACACTTCGTCCATATTGACGAAGTAGTTGCTCTATCAGTTACCTGTTGAGCAATGGTTGTAATACAAAACTATTATAAAGCATCGATAGTGATAGTATATTCTACCGGGCCTCGCACCAGAAATTCCACAATGAGCTTGTGGTTACGATTATTCCAAGTGTTTTGGTTAGTTCCCATACGACAAAGGCTCGCTAATCTTACGATTTATTGACATTGAAGGGATTTAGGATAATATGCCCCGCATTTGTGTTGTCCACAAAAACGGACCGCAAGCACTTAAAGAAGTATATGGAGGGTTTATTGTACAAAACTTACGAACACAGGAGAAAGATACACCGAGAGATTAAGAACATGTGGGTACGAAAACAATTACAATTAGTAAACTAAGAAGCCGCAAGCGAGAAGTGTTGTCGATTGTCTAGTGTACACGTTTACCCGACCTACTGTTCAGAACGGCCTGGATCTAGAAGTGGAAGAAAAACTGCGCATATTTTCAAAAAGAGTATAAACAATAAAAGATTTATGGGGAAACTTGAACATACCGTCAGGCTGACCACCGGTCGGTGGCTGGGGCTTCTGGGGTAGATGGGCAGTGTAGGGAGATTGAGGGGGCACGCTGTAAGGGTTGAATTGCGGCTGTGGGGACATGTGCACCTGCCTTTGTTGCTGTTGCTCGTAAAGATTCGAGGGATGTGGAGGAACAGAGTGAGGACATTCAAGTCTACTACTGGTAGCAGAACTTGGTGAAGCAGCATAGCCTGTGGGCTGACGCACTCGTGAATATGAAGGCGGCATGTACCCAACTCCGTACTGAGAGGGTTGGCTATCAGAGATCAGATACTGTGCTGGACCTTCTGGTGCTTCATTCACTGAGCTCTCGCAAGGATGCGGTGTTGAAGAAACAGGTACTGCAGGAGACTGACGATGCTGCATCTGTGTGGTATAGAACTGCTGCGAAGACCTCGGTATTTCGGCACGTGGAGGTGATTGATGATACCGATAGTCTTGTTCGTATTGTGAAGGGTTCACAATTTGTTCGTGTCGCTGCTGCTGCTGCTGCATGCCTTGAGCATAGTTCATCGAATGCAGGGGCTGCTGGGGGATGAAGCGAGGTCTCTCCTTGCCGGCACCAGCACCCACGACCCGACTGAAGATGACCGGAGGTTCAAAACCTGCTTCTTCCATTGAGGCCGAGGGTGCCTTTGCGGGAGTTGGGGGTTGCGAGGGCGTTTGAGAAATCTAAACGATTGGGACTTAAAATTACCACACCAGCCAGTTTCGAAGGCTGAAAGACCTCTAAGTGCAACTTACACGAGGCGATTCTATTACGGTGGCAGAAATAGGTGTGGAAACTTGGTAGGGTGGGGGCGGCGGTGGTGCCTCTTGTTGGAAATGATGACCGGCCGTGGATGTACTAGCAGGTAAGACAGGGGGTGAACAAAGAGACGGCGGGACGGAAACACCGCCGGCCGGTGAAACAGCTACGTGGGGCGACGTGGAGACAGCCGGTGACTGCGCCGCTGCAGCCCCTCCACTGCTGATTCGTGGGGTATGTTGTGACTGCTGCAACGCGAAACCGGACTCAAACGATGGCGACCCTCGAGCAAAGTTGCCACTGCTGCCCGACTGTTGTGTTTGCTGCGAAATTTGTTGAGGCGGCGGAGAGCCCGGGAAGAAAACACCACCACAGCTGCCGGGAGCTGAAAGAGGCGGCTGGGACACCGAGTGAGGAATCCGACCCTGCTGCTGGCGCGAATAGCCTGTGTACGGCGAACCAGTATGTGTGTACATCTGCTGATGATGCGGCTATAAGATCGAAGGGATTAAGTGAGTTGCGTAATTATTATGTGGAAAGTACAGATAAATTAACAGTCTCCTACTTGTTGTTGCGGGGATTGAGGAATGCTTGAGGACTGGGGCTGTTGAAGCTGGTGGAAATTTTGGCCAGGTGAGTTGCTAGCTACCACCTGCTGCTGATGATCATGCTGCTGTTTGGCAGCACAGTCGGTGAGCTGTTTCTGGCTCACCTTCTTGGCTAGGATTTCACGCAGCTTCTGGCGCTCACGTTCCCCCGGCGGTAGGATTGTTGACTGCTGGTGCTGCTGTGGTGTCAATGGCGACTGTATGGGCTGGCTTTGGTGACTAGCACCTGTTCCAACGTAATGCTGTGCCGGCATGGATGTCGATGGCTACAAACGTAATGGCAACAATCAATAATAACTTATTTTATCCAATTGAGGACTTTTACCATGTCCGTACAAAGGCAATGAAAATAAGCAATGAGTACTTGCCTGTTGATTTAAAAAAGAATTGGGTCCAAACGGCGCATGATTCGATGGTGGTACAGGACGTGGCGAGGAGACATAGTGTTGCTGTTGGTAGTGCTGTTGCTGTTGCATCATCTCCTGTTGCTGCCTTTGCTGTTGATATAAGTGCTGCTGCTGCTGTGCTGGAGGAGCGGGCGACATTGGGGAGGGAGACCAGCGTGTAGGGTTCATGCTTCCAGGCCCGTAGGTGGCCTGTTGCGCCGCAGCTGATCCCCACGTTGGGGGAGGTGGTGGCGGCAAGTATGTACCCTGTGTCTGTTGCTGTTGTTGTGATGGTGTCTGAACAGCAAAGGCAATAATCAAATCAGTTGGAGCTCAGCACTGAACCCATTTTAAAAAGACTATTCAAATGAACAAGTCCGGACATACCGACTAACATAAAGACGCGGGCAGTTCATCTCAAGGAGCACAACACGAGTGTGAAATTAATTCAGCACACACCACTAACTTCACGTAGAGCAGTCGAGTTTAGAGCAATACTTACGAAAGACTTAACAACTATGAGTACATATCGTTGACTACCTGCTAATATACAAAGTTTTATATAGCGATATATATAATCCACAAAGTTGAGAACACTCAGTACATGCTCAGCGACAAGAACAGAAACGAGTAAATGGTTTACTTGAAAGTAGAGAGCTTATTGGAGCGAATACAAACAAATGATGGATTAGTATTCAACTTCGATTTATCAACAAGCTTCTTCCTGAGATTTCGCAATAGGCATAAAGACAGCCATGAAAAAGAAGCATCAAGAATCAACACTAACCATGGCAGTATTGGATTGGTCGGGTGTGGCTCCAGGAGTGCACCTGGCTTGATTTTGATGCAGGCCAGTGTTCTTATGTTGATGTTGCTGCGAGGGGGAGGCGACGGCGGGAGAGGCCGGCTCAGCTGTGTGCGACGGTGGAGGAGGCAGCGAAGTAGGGCCACCCTTCCGCAGACCGCCCACACTCGCAGGTCCACCACCCATCAGAGAGCTGCTGGGTGAGAGTGGAGGCGACGGCTGTGAAGCCGGTAGCGACGGCGGCCCGCAACGACCCACCTGGAGCCCCGGTGGAGCCTGTTGCTGCACGGGAAACACGGGTGCCTCAGCAGCAAGTACATCTTCGGATGGCCTAACCGACATCGGTTGTTGGTGAAGCACTGGACCCCCAACTACGTCTGGAGCATCTATGGCTGCATTTAGCAAGCCGATGCTACTGCTGCTTACCAATTCAGACGACTGCGATGTCTGTGAAAACATGACAAAGCAAAGGGGTTAGTAAAGCTGAGTCTTACTTTCCAAAGAGCATTTGGCAACCAATAAATTAAATCATGCATTTTTTTGACTCTAGTGAAATACGAGGGCCCAAAAGGACTAAAAGCAATTTTTCGAGTCAGTTCACTTATAGGAAACTAATTGTAAGGAATTTCGAAGACTAACCAATGTCCGTTTTTAGCAGATAACGAGAAAATGTAAGATCTCTTCAAAATGAAACCTGACAAAAGCTAGATGCAGATCTAGATTATGCGGGAAACGAAATCAGAAAATGGGCTAGAAATAGCACATACCATGGGAAGAGATGATTGTGCCAAGTCTGGGTAACTGGCAGGTTTTTGTAGCAGGGATTGTGCAGAAACTTGCGGACCTGATGAGGGTGAAAGGTGCATGTGCCCTTGCATCTGTAACATTTGCCGCGGCGTCTGTGGCTGTTGAGAGAAGACTTGCTGCTGTTGTTGATGATGCTGGTGTTGGGGTGGCATGCGCGTGGGTGGTGACTGGGTGTAGTTAGAAAGCACTGGTTGCCCCGCGCTACGAGGCTGGTCCTGTGGAATGGTTGTATAGGACATCCCAGCACTAGCCATAACCGGGTGACCGCGAGGAACAGAGGACGATGGCTGAAGCATATTCCCACCAGCACCAGAACGAGGCGAAAGGCTGTTCGAGCTGGCCGCTCTAGACTGTGTCTTGTTGGCTCGAGCGCGGTTAACATAGATGATGCGTTGATCAGGTGAGAGGCGGCGCCAGATCTTTTGGATCTCCCTAGCTCGCACCATGGGGTCGGTGAATTGGTTCTTGAGCTCCGGATGCATGGTGTTTACGTAGAGAACAGGGGCAATGGTAGCGTTTTCTCCCAAATTCACCTCGTCAGCCCACTTGAGGTGGTTGCAACGACGATTGACCGGACCCGCTCCCACCCCAGCCGCCGACGCGCCAGCGCTCACTGAGTCCGGCAGGCTGGAGCCACCGAGGACCTCATCACCCGCGTCCATGGAAATTGGCGTAGGCGGTGCCGCAAGCATGGCACCCGAGGGCATACCTTCATTTCCCATCTGCTGCTGCTGCTGCAACTCCATTCCAGGGCGTCTCGGAATGTAGTCTAATCACAGAGACACCAGAGAATTATCACATTCAGGTAAAGGAACTTGGTAGGTTTACGTGGGTAAAAAACCCTATAGAGGTGCGGGCACGAAGAACATCTAAAAGGCAATAGAACCAAAACCGTTTTGATTTTCTGGTGGAGGGAACTTGTTTTCCGTAAATCGGAAATAACTACGATTGAGTTTTCTCAAACGCGATGCAGACAAACACAAAGGAGTAAATGCCTGGTGACCAAAACGTAGGAGCCCAACTTAGCACTAAGCCCAGCTCATCGACTCGAAGTGTACAGCTCTGCGTGCGGCGCAGAGAAACAAAGGTGGTTACTCATTCCGTTCCCACACTGTCAGTTAATCACTGGTAAATTTACCATGGATGCAAAGGGTTTGGTGGTCCTTTTAACCCCTCATCGCGACTTTGACGGTACTGTTTTGCCACCTAGTAATTCTAACGTTCAGACCAAACATTGCTAGGAAAAATAGCACATAAACTAACCACGAACAACTGATTAATAGACACCGGCCGGTTGGTACACTGCACAGTAATGAATTCAAACAGCCAATCATTAACTCAAGACAGTGACAAATTATTCAGGTATTGTTTGCATTCATTACGGTGTTATATAAAAAAGGTTTATATCAATGTCATGGTCCTTGGTTGTAAGTTTAAAATCGATAAATCCACCAATTTCTGGAATGCAAGACTACATAACTGGGCACTAACCTTGACGGAGCATAGTTTTTAGATGTTGGCTGGAGAGCATCCCACCTTCTTGAGCCACTGGTTGTGGCGTCGGCGGTGGCTGTTGTTGCTGTGGGACCGACTCGTACTGCCCTACAGGGTAAAGTTGCCTCGCTTTGGGTGACCCTGCATTTCCTCCCGCTGAAGCATTGGCCATGGGATTCTGAGTCATACTTTGACACATGCCCTGGAACCTATGTTGTGCATGCTGTTGTTGACTAGGTGGCACGAGACCCAGTTGTTGCTGCTGGAAGTGGGGAAAACGTTGTGGTTGCTGCTGCGGCATCTGAGGTCTCCAATTTATGGGAGCTCTAGACATCGGATAAGGCGGAGGCGGTGGTGCTGGCTGAGTCTGTGCTTGGGAGTGGGGATCGGAAGCGTAGCCCTCCTGGTGTTGTTGGACATAGAACGGAGGACGCTGTTGCTGTTGCGGCTGCTGAGCCGGCATCACGCGACCCTGTGACGGTGCATGGTACTGCGGCGGAGTGCGCATGACATAGGCGGGATTTTCGGCCTGCATGGGGAAGGGCGACTGCACTGAGCTTGGTTGCACAGACATTGGCTGCTGATCCAGTCTTGAAAGCGGTGTCTGAGGTGCTTGAGACGGAGGTGGAGGAGACCTAACGTCAGTGGAGAGAGCACCACCCCCGCTACCACCGAGATTTTCACATTCGTGCAGCTGTGACTCAACATCCGTGGCACTTAGCTCGGGCAAAACTGTTACATCAGGTTGCGACTGCTGATTGGGAGTCGATGGCGTGAGAGCAGTGGATTGGTTGGGGCCTTGCTGCATTTCCTGCGAACCAGGTGATGCGAGAACAGCGTTGTCATCTAAGAACAGGGGTTGGTTTTGCAACTGCGACTGCCCAAATTCAACATCCTGAATCGATTACAATTTTAGCATTGGAAGTAAGTTTCAATCAATGACCACCAATCTTTAGTAAGTAATTTACCTTGGGTGGCATTTCAGAGGCACCATGCGAATGATGGTCGTTGAATACATTCACAGAAAGAGAATCTTGAGGTACTTCAACTCTTTGTTGCAGAGTAACCGATTCATTAATTGAAGCGACGGTTGTATTTGCCGGTGCAGTAGAAGTGCGATTTACATCAACAGAACTATCAAAATTACTAGCTAGGTAGAGGAAGTCGTCTACCGTAACATCGTCCAAGTCTGTGGAAAAATACACGGTAAAAAAAGAGCAAGGAGAGAAAAAAGATAAAGTGGAATGCACACTTACTGGTACTTGAGTCCAGATTGCGGGGCGTTCTCTGAACTGAAATTGAGGGTTGCGGCGGTTGGGATCTTGCACTACCTCCAATCAACCCAGAAGACGTCGATGGGATATTAAACACGTCATCAACATCGTCACGTGCTTCGGGATCATCAAATCCATCTCCAGTGCCGTCATCCACACCTCCAACCTCATCATCCAGCAAGTCATCTTCCATCAAATCCTCAGCACCAGTTTGGAGCAACGAATCACCTGGCCAATAATTGGACCTATTACTGGATCCCGGAACGGGCGATGTCAGGATGTCTCCTCGTGGACTAGTGGGCTTCATCGATGGATTGAATCTACTCCATCCATCGGCCTGTAATTAAGAGTGCTGCATGATAAGCCTTGTTGGGATCGTACCTTGTTATCCTAGTCATAAAAAGGTTACTCACTGTTCGCTTTATATTCAAGGGATCTGTCGAGTGGAGTGGGTCGATAGGCCCCAAAGCTAGACCTCCAGTTCGGTTTTGACCGCCGACCTGTGAGGATGTCCGTTTTCTCGATGTGGTCTTGGTAGCGTTTGAGGCTGCTACCATCAACTTCTCACCGAAGAAGGCCTGCATCAGAGCCTCCGGATAAGTCTCCTCCAAGTCTGACTTCTTTTTATTAGGACGGCGCTTCTTGCTTGGACCTGAGGGCACTATCCCACCTTCCGAAGCTAGTGACTTCTTAGTCTTATATAGAGTAAAACATCAGACATAAATTAGAAAATTTAATGAAAAACGTTGAGTACTAAATGGCAATCAAAAGCACATCAGCTACATATCAACGGTTAAAAACCGACAAAGTTGCGAATTACATAACCCTTATTGAGGGAATGGCCAGTTATTGTCAGAGAGGATGACAACGACCACACCATTAAAAAAGCACAGAGATAACGTATTTTGGCTATGCTTAGGTTTAAATTTACATCTGCCTACTACAGTTAACGAATAGTTGTACTCAGTACTCAAGCTTCCAGGAGATGTACTTAGGAGGAAATGAGGGAAAAGGAACTCATACCTGATAGATGCGATTAGGTCGGGCCCTAAAACCACCTATGCCGATATTGAGGAGACGGCGAGACTGTGCAGAGTTTCCTTTAGTCTTTTTCACAGCCATTGATACCTGATGGATAGAGAAAAAGACAGGATAAATTAGCAAATACACATAGGAAGATGAAGCAAGCCGGCTAAGAAAACACACATTAGTGGAGGCAGCAGCGGCATTAGCAATAGGCGTAGTGCTTGAAACACTACTTGTGGCATCAGTGGGGAAGAAACCGGTGACAGTTGTGCTGTTGGTAGTGACACCACCAGTTGCTGTGGAGCTGGAGTCTCCAGTTGCTCCCCCGCCGTGCAGTGTGTCCTCCTCAGAAAGAACACTTCGAGGTGACTTGGCCATCTCTCCGTAGATCGTTGACTCTACCCCCGAGTGTTGGCTTACTTCCTCATCTGCCTACAAAAAAGACAAGAAACACAAAACATTTAAACGTTGAGTCCATCTGGAAACCCCACCGTCTAATCATGAGACCCTTAAGCATCTACATTCCCTTAAAAGCAGACGGAATCCTGATTGACTTGCGGTTGGCACGCTCTAGGTTCTAAAAGGCATTCACCAAGGAGTGAAAATTTGTTCACAAACTGAAAGCCTAGAAGTTGTATTTCAGAGGAACAATCCAGACACCAGAGCACTTTGTATTCATAGATAATGTACGACAGGAGTTATGAGAGCAAATGCAAGAATTATCAGTTACAATACATTTGTAAAAAACTACGATTTGGATTGGTTGTCGCACTGTTTCATACAGCAGGTGTGAATGGGCGTAATTGTGTGAAAGGGCAATAATAACAGTATAACAATGGTTAAAGGCTTCAGAACAAATTCGCTTACCGGCGTGTATACGGACGGCGGCGCGGTATCGACGACAGATTGGGTATCTGGTGTGGCTGAAGAGGCGGCCTGAGCGTTCTTCTGTCTCGATGTCCCAGTCACCTTTTTGGCCTGTCCTTGTAGCGACATCTTTCGAACAGCATTCAGGCCACTTAGAGTAACCAAAGTTCCGTCCATGTAATATAACCTTAAATGAGAACGATCGTTTGAGATGAAGAATCTACTACTCACGAATACACTGTGAGAAAAACCCTAACTCACCGTGGTTCTATGTTATCTTGCTCATCATCGGAACGTACATTCAATGAAGTACCAAGACCTGACTATAGAATTTGATGTAAAAATAAACAAAGCAGAGATGGGGCAAACTACGATTCATTTCACTTACGCATTTGTCCACAAAGAGCAAATCACTTTCCACTACCATGGACGCGGAGAAAGCTACGTTGCCATTTGATTCACGAAATTTCAATACCTATAAGGACAGCAAACGTCGCTAGGTACCCTGATATAAATATAGGGAAAGTAGCGATGGATACAATTTTTTACCTGTCTATGATTGGGACCGTATGGATCTCCACGTTCTCTACAGAGACTGCAATAGTATACGTCATCGGTAATGTAGTCAACCTCTTGATGAGAGCGTATTTGATCACAACCTGCGTGCGACCAGCGTTCGCATCCGTTACACTTTATTAATAGGTCACTTTCTCGATAGGGCAATGTGCAGGTTGGACATGTGTAATTGGAGGCACAGGGACCACAAAGTGTATAATTCTCGCACCACTCGCAATTCCTCCCAGGTGTCTGCTTGTCGCATTCGTGGCAGCGCACACAGTTATCACATTTCCAGGTGCCCTAGATTGAAGATAATATGTTAGGGAAGAATATTGATGGGAAAAGGGACAGAGTGGACACGTCAAATACGACAAGTGGATTGGACATAAGAGAGCTCTGCTTCAGTAGAAGATACCTCCTATGTAGAAGCCAAACTTGACACACCCAAACACGTAGAAATAACGAGTAGGGAAGTGGGGAAGCAAGCGACCTGGGTAGCTGGTGCACTAAAAACGCACATAGAGGGGACCAGGGGAGGGTACTGTTGGACGCTAGTATGAGCGTGACATCCAGAACTATACCTGGTGGAATTTACGACGCTTTTTGAGAATATGAGGAACCACAAGGTCAGCTGCCAGTGTAGCACGGACAGCCGTAGTGTTGGTGGCATGGTGATCAGGTGTAGAGCATGAGTGATTCAGTGTTGTAGTGCTACCGCCTACCTTTGGCACCTCCTTTAGTGGTGGCTTGAGGCAGTATGTGTGGTAGCTGATATCACAGTCATCACAGAGCATAAGGCGCTCCTCGTCGGTGTTTTGACCGCAGCCCTCACAGATGGTGCACTCGAGACAGCGCCAGCCCTTCTCTATCACGCTGCGCACTATGCGTCGTAGCCCACCGCAGTAGTAGTGGTAGCACTGGCCACAGTGCGCACAGGGAACTAACAGTCCAGCTTCCAACCCGATCGAGCCGCAGGCTACGCAGATGTCCTGCTCCGTCGAGAACCGGTCTTGCACACGACCTATCACCACCGTACTTGGGTGATCGTCTTCGTTTGACTTGCTTTCCGACTATAATGAAGTATACATCGGCATTAAAAAACACAGTCTACCTAAATCTTTTGATGAAACAAGCAAACAACGAAGAAAGCAGTAGCATGAACATGCGAAAACATTTACCTCTTCTCTATACATGAGGTTAAGCAACGCGGGAAAGCAGAGATTAGACGTAAATAGTAGAGATGCGACACGGTTATACCCTTTGCGTTGGCAGCGACAAATTGTAGCATTAGAATAGAGCAGACCATAGTTAATTTGGCAGAACGTGGGAGATGTTCTGAAAAGTGCACGCTCATTCGTGCAAGCTTTATCACACTTCGGTTTAAGCTACCAATCATCTAGAGCCTATTGATCAAGGTCAGCGTCACGGAAAACAGCGTGCGCGACTACAACCGTGATCAAGAATACAACGCCAGACTACTCCTCAACAAATGAAAATGCGGCGCAATGGGAGCAAACACTTAGCGATTACTTTGTAAGGACAACTCAATTTTTATGTAACCAGGTGACTAGGATACGCATAGAGGTTAAAATAACAGCTGAACAAATAGGAACTGTAACGGAGCTATGCCTTGTGAAAAAGGTTAACGAAGTTACTCTGATTGCCCAGCAGGTTCGAGAGTCGACGAAGCGAACAAACTGCATCTACGAGGAAGTATTACAACCACAATAACGTAAACTGGAGGGACATTAGAGTGCTTATAAACTGCTGAATGAAACATCCAACAACAGCAACAGCGATATGTGAAACGCGAAATGCAACAAAGAGGACGCATTATTTACAGAATCCAGTGAGGAGTTAGACAAAGATCTTATTCTCTCTTTGTCAAGCTTGCTGGGTCGCCCACGTTTTTTGAAGCGCACGGTGAGCGTCAGCGGTGTAGAATGTATGAACCCAGGAACTAATACCTGTGGTGGTGAAGAGCTGGCTCTTGTACTCTCCTCTACTGGAGAAGATATTTTATATACTCTCTGAAAGAAGCGAAACACTTCAGCATGCAGTGGGTAGAGCCTAAAGTAGCGAGGATGATTAGCGAGACTTACGGTGCCAGACTTGCGATTCTTTGAGCGACGCGGTCTTATTCCAGTAACGCTACAAGCCATATTGCTAGCAACGGCGCTGCCCATCGAGCGTTTGGTACCGACTGTCTTGGCTGTCTGTGGTTTCGTTGTCGTAGGAAAGTGAATCGAAATTGTTGATACAATGCTTGTAGACTAAAACATTAGGTAACAACCTTATAAAATTAATACAATTGTGGATTATCACGTAAGTAGTTAATAACGAGATCAAGTTTGATTTATTCTGACAAATGACTCAACGTGGCATAGTAATAAACACTGGACGACCCATAATTTAGAAAGCCTGCTAAATTGGGATGTCTGATATCGCTGAAATACGTGAATTCTGCAATAATTTCTGGAGATTCAGTAAGAATTACTACAATATACGCTTTTGGACAAAATCTCAAGGAGTTTTCAGATCTTAATCATTCAAAAATGATACAACTGTCTAGGTAAATATGATTTATCAATCAAATAAAGGTTACTACTGCCTACGACTTCGCAGTTTTCTGTTTTAAATTAATTCTGTGAAAGCATTTAGGGTCTTGGTATTTGTCCCCTACACAAAACCTTTCTGGCTTCAATTGGAAATACAAGAAGAGCCTCTGTCGACTAACTTTTGAGGGCTTAGAAGATTCCCCATGATCCATCTTAATACGCTTCCTTGAAGGTTCATGTCCAATGTTTGACGATACAGACTTGGACTTTGTCAGACTGCCTGACGGCCGGCCGACACCTTTATAACACCGTGTGGTTCCGCTAGCAACACCCTTTGGGGATTTGGGAACTGGGTTTGAGGAAACGGTAGTAGCTGGAGCAGTAGCCGTTATGACAAGTGAGTCACCACAAGAGGACATTTGTTTTCCCGCATCTGCTGCGACAAAGATCGAGGAGTCGACTGACAAGGCCCTGTGCTGTATTGAGGAACCCGAAAGAGTTGGAGCCTGTTGTTGCGTATCATCCGCTAACGAGGGACTCGTGCTGGCCACCACCGAGCTCCCTTCACCCAAATCACTACTTCCTGTACCTCCAACGAATGGACTAGTTCGCAGACTTGCCGTTGTAGATAAAACCTAAGGAAAGGGCCAGCTAATAGAGAGCGAAAGGGACAAGAATTTAAACGGAGAACTGAAATACCTCGCTTGGTGTAGTGCAATCCCTTGTTCTGCACGTTGGGCAAAAATAATTAGTGCAGCTTGCAGCCTGTGAACAAGCGCCTTCTTCTGAGCCAGCGGCTATAGGAGCTGGAACACCGGTCGGGGAAGAGGAAGAGAGGATTGCTGATTGGCCTATAGGATCGCAATCAAAGTGGACCATTCGTTTGCAGCCATTACACTTGCGGCCTGGCCACACAGAGGAACCGGCGCTTACGGATCCATTGAACTATCAAGAGAACAAAATAAACGGTAAGTTAAACTCCAAATCTTGTTTACATTGGGATAATTTTTCTTACATTGATGCAGCATCGGAAAGCTCGTTCACAAACAGCACAGCAGTTGCCTTGTCGCTTTCGCGTTTGGAAACAGCGATCACAGAGTGTGTAATTACTGTGCCAGCGAGGTGTGGACTTTAAGGGAGAAACATGAAGCCATTAGTGAAAAGACGGAAAACATTCAAGCAAAAAAGATTTCCTACCTGTTCGACACTTTCGGTATCCGAAGAGGCACCAAAACCCTTCAAAAAATTAAATCTACGCAATCCACAATCAGAACAGGTGCGACAACGTTCACACTTGAATCCATTTTTCGGTATACTCGCAAATGGAGGTTTCAGGCAATAGGTATGAACAGCTTTGTCACATACATCACATATGACCATTTTTGTGTCATCTTTGTTTTCACTAAAAACTGGTCTCACAAAAATCCAATCGGAAACAAACCAACAAATAAGACAAGTTTTGCAGTCCGGACATTGCCATCCGATTCTCAGTGTTGGGCTAAGTGTAAGTTGTAGTTCCAGACAGGAGTTGTGAAAATGACTTCCACAACTGGTACAAAAAACCATTTCCACAATCTCACTTAACTTTTCACATAGATAGCACGGCGTAGCACTTTCACCCAAAGCTGACACCAAGTTTAGATGTGATGGACAGTAAATAGTGAGGGACTTGATCTCTTGAAAGCATCCAGACCCGGCAGCACAGGGGTAATGGAAACTACATTGGCAACCATCAGCTTGGCAAGTCAGACTTGCACCAAGACGACGACAAAGTGAACATACTGTTCGCAAGGCCTTGACGGCAGCTTCTTCCACACCTTCCAAAAGTCCCTGAAAAACAAATGAGAAGAACAAAGCAACTTACATGTTCATTCATTTTAACACCTTTGGACCATGAGGCGCAGCAATGATGGGCATAAAACCAGCTACCTTCTCCGCCCTCCCGGGGAGAACAGGTGACGAGCAAGTTTTGTAGCATTAACTGTTCTCTCCCTTCTGGGACAACGGGCCACCCCATCTCAACTAACTCGTCTATGTAGCCAAACGGCCGACCCTCGGTGTCGATAAATGCAGTTGGAATGCCACTCAAAACCGGTTTGCCAACCGAACTAATGGTAACATTTAAATTAAAGTAAATACGTACTCCGTTATTCTTCCTTCACTCAAACGTCGACAAGAATCAAGAGAGCAATAATTACCAACCAAATGATGTGTTGGAGTCAGTGGTAAAGGTGAACATTTAGTGCCAACTTCATGAACATGTTGAATGGGTATAGAAATTATATTTTGCTTTGATCCCTGAGTTGACGGTTTTAACTCATGGAGCCATTTTGGTAAGGGCAATGGAGAAAGTAACGTTCGCCAACGTAGGAGTTCACCCTGACCGAAGTTGGCTGAGTCACCCATACCACAAAAAACACATCGCGGAGGAAGGTTATAAGATGAGCTCAAATGCGTTTGAAGGTTGGTTAAAGCGATGAGAGGTATATCTCCACTTTCCATTCCTCAAGTAACAACTTGTCTGCGATGGAATGACTGGCAATTTAATTTCCTTGTGCACCCTAAAGCATCATAAGACCTCAATTAAATGAACTATACAGGGTTCACGTTTTTCATAAAAAAGCAAATTTATATATAATAGTGAATCAGTGAAGAGGGTACGAAATCAATACCAAATTTTACATAAATTGAATAAGAAGTAAAATAAGCTCCACTGATAGAATGCCATATGGGAACTTATTACAATTGAAATTTACACTACAGGCCACCTGGATTAGCGAAAACTCACAATTGCGAATTCCTAAATCGAGTTGCTACAAATTGCGCGCTAGACCACCAGATATACATTGAAAGAGGCGCTCTCTCGTTTGTGATCATAAATCAATGTGAATCATATCCTTCCCATTCATTTGGTACATTTTACATTAACAAAAACAAATTGTCACAATTACGAAATCATTTTAAGTTTTGAGTTCTTTTAGTACCATCTTTCAGCTAAAACTTATCATGAATTGTGATTAGGTACACCAAGGTAAACATGAAGTGCTATTCTACAATTATTGGTACAGCAGTCTTGTGCATTCATGATTTCTCCCGCGAAGATTTATATAGAATATTTCAATTTGAAACTTTATGTAACTTTATCATAGTACAGCAAAATCCTAAACGACAGAGAACTCCGGCGCAGAAAGATTGAGGTTTCCAAACAGATTTAAATATTATGGACGACTACCCTGTGAACATGGGAGAGCGAAATGTTCACATGCTAATTAATGAGCACCTTGGCAAACTGTAAGTTAATAACAGTTTTAATAGCACGTTTATTTGAGGATTTTGTTCGCTTTTATGATATCATTTATGCGGTATTGGATAAATCCAGTGGAATCTTTCTGAATTATGGGAATAATGTTTGACCATTCAGGTCGCCTGGATTTGCATTTCCTCTTGCAACTATGTAACATCTATGGAATTGCCATAACAATTCGCTTGATACATAGAGTTCCTGTAATTCAGCGCTGTAATGATACGATTTCCTTTGCATTCATGTTTATAGGCCGGCTTCGAATAGGGGAGGAAGACTTTTATAATAAATAGTACCATCAGTCTTCGTAAGAATTAATTAGCGACTTGAGAATTTGGACTACCGGCAATTCTGCTTAGTAATTGTATTTGCAGCATTAAGTAAACAATTATGCTTAAATTAATCGCATAAATTATTGAAAATTTAAACATTTACCACCGGGCGTTTTATTTATAATGGAGAAATTCAATTCAAATTAATTTTCTGGAAAGGCCACCAGTGTTTAAGCGTGCAAATGGTTGTAACCAGCCACCAACGTTATAACTTAGAATAAGCACGATTTTGAAGTATGCAGGATTTCGTATTTTTGGTGTTAGTTATATGTTCGGTTGGTTCCACTGAGTTCAGTTGTGAATCGACGCTACACAAAAACTTGAGGATATCTAAGGAAAGTATATTACATGGAGCTACACGCTTGAGCTCATCATTCTCAACCTCTGAAAACTGTATATCGCAATGCTGTTCTCTTAGTAATTGTACTACAATTTCGTATTATCCCGCTGTAAGTATTGAGTTCTGTATTATTTTAAGATGAAAAAATGCATTTTATATGATTGTGGAGATCCAGATGTGTGCCTTCGAGTGCAGTCGCTCAAAAGCAATTTGCTCGAAGTTGTGAAGGGTAGGTTTCGGTTTATCGATCTCAAAACGCACCCATTTTATTGCTGCATGGTTAATCAAGAAATTTATGGTGAATTTGGTCATTATTTCGTTTTATTCACAAATTCTCTGTAATTTTTTGCCGTAGTTTAAAAATTTAGATATGGAATTCTGCCACTGCAAAGTGCCCATGAACATCAAAGTGTTCTTTGATCTCTCGAATTATTTTGAAGTTTTTCTTAAATATGATATGTGATTTCACATTATAATTTTGCGACGTACTGTAAACTACCTTTCATCAAAATTTCAATGAAAAGTTCTAACTTCCCTGTTAGTGTGTTTCGATTTTGGCACAGCTTTGAGATTCATCTTGATATCTCTAACATTGAAATATTATAATTTTTAGAAAGTGATTAATCCTATTTCGTCACTGAATTGCACGATTGATTCACGCACGCACACTGTCGTTTTTATAGTGCGCATATTCTCATGCCAAATGCTGCACCAATCGTTTCTGCTGGTACCGAAGGTTATGTGCAGCATTTCTTTGAAATGAGCACTTGTTTTGTAGGAATTTCTGCTCCTCTCTTGGCTACTTCCGGTTTTCACTTTACCTATAAACAACTGCTATTAATGTCACATTGTTATCATTATTACGAAAATTCACATTGTGTACTTGACACATTGAACACAGGATACGTTCTAATTAATGTTCGGTTTGCGCACCGTGGAAATGTTCATCTCTTAGAGTAAAGTTGTCCTTTTTGGGAATACAATCGTCTTTCATTGACAAACTGTCGCTTGATTTTAAAAATGATTTCTTTCTGCTTTGACATAATGTTGGGTTTGTAGACAGTTCAATTTATCATTCATCCCTGAATATGTTATGTTTCCCATAAAATGGTTTGATTTTCAGGTTATGTTATTCAGTAGGGTATTGCCGTATACGTTGTCATTATTTTGTTATATTAACATAATTTCAGTTTGTACAACATTCCCCCGGTTTTGTTTTTATATACCTCTTCTTCACTTGCACATAATTACACGATATCATGTACTTGTATTTCTAGGTCATTTCTAGATCTATCATAAACCATTTCCTTCATTATGGGATGCTCCCACACTGGTCAATGTTATTGATTTGTAAAACACCACATTCCTTAATTGTGTCAATGGATGTGTCAGTGATTTGAACGCAATAGTGCACCTTGTTCTATTTGATTGAATTTGTTTATTTGGTAGACAAATAGTACTTTCCTTCAATCTAGTCATTCAAATTTGTAAATATATATGCTTTTATTTCGTTTGCAATTATAATATTGGATACTCCGATTTTCACATATTAGTAGCTAAACTTTATACCTTCCTCAAGTAAGCACTTTTAATTTGCTTTCAGTTTAAACACCTCTGAAATCGCGATGAAAGTTGACTGGTAAAGTCATTTCCAAATCATCTGGTTTCATTTTAGTTGATGTGATCACTGAACCTAGGCACCTTACTAGTTCCGTTCGAATAACCTGGTGGTCTACAATATAACAACACAATATTCATGATAATAGGAGATGTATTTTACTGTGTCCCAGTTCCGACGAGTAAGGGAGCAATCCACCCCTTCTGGTCAAATCTTCAAGCGCAATCAAAGCAGCAAATGGTGCTGGCAATATCCGTGCTGGCCTTGGTCACGCTTGTCTTCCTGGTGAGCCTCCTTGCCTGCGTCTACATCTGCTGCAGGCAATGTAAGCACCAGCGCGCCAAGGGCCGACATAACCGCAAACCGCGAGGCGTTGGCGGCTCCTACCACATCCTCTTCAATTCCGATGGCGAGGAGCCGACCGCCAATGGTAACAACTCGCTCTTCTGAATCGCGTTCCAGTCTCTGCCCTTTTTACTTACGAACACTCGCTTACTTTCCGAACTGTCTCTGTGATGGTAACAGTTTTAGTAAATGTCTTTCGTTACTCCTGGATGACTCGAACGTTCCTCATTTCATTTAAACGGGCAAGAATAAATTCTAAAAGCATGTATCAGCTACCTCACATTAGGTAAATATGACCGTTATCTTAGCATGTACATTAGAATGCCTAGGTGACGATGATGAGCTGGTTTATAATTAATGATGAATTTGGCTGCCAATTTATCAGTTCAAACTTCGATCGATGCTGTTGTTTTCTCTATAGTTTAACGTTGATATTGTTCTAGATATGTGTCATGCTTCATTTCTCACTGGGTATAGCTGCAGAGATATATCTATGGTCTGTCAAACAATCAAATTGCTGACATAGGCCCTTTTATAATCAGTCTACCTTCGTTGTAACATTATTTTAGTCTCTCGGTTAGTTTTAAGTCTAAACTACTGGGAGACAAGTGACTATTTAGTTCATATGATCCAAGTGCTCATTTGGACTTCAAAGGAAAACTTTGCTAATTGTTAAAGACATCCAAATTAACTAGAGTGATTAGGAAACCCTTTCACTTCTGAGAAATCCACAATAGGGTTAGCTCTGGGAATCATAGCTGTGCTCCGCTTATCACATTGCCTTAACTATCTATCACGCTTACTTAATCCACTCCTAGTCTCTGCATTCCATTCACCCACTATACACTGGTAACTTTCTGCCTGACGGTCATTTATCGAAGACGGGAGGAATCGTGAGTCATTTTTTCTGGTGTCTTTACGAAGACCTCGGTTCTATGAGTTGGTTTCAATACACATAACCATGCTTGCGTTGTTTTTAACGGTGCATGTGTGATTTAGACCCACTGAATCGAAATAGTTGTTGCGATTAATTATGCATGCTTGTGTCCTGCCTGAATTTCTCCTGTTGGGTCTGACCGTAATAGCCTGCTTAGCTATTTTATCAATGTCTTAATCTGCAGTTCTATCGATACCCTAGTGGTTCTTTTCATTAATCTTCAAAATAAATGAAGAGGATATTAAGGTATTTATTCTCTTTTAAATTTTAGATATTTCGAAAGAAATGGATCCCTTTCAGTATTTTAGTTATTTTTGCCAGCCGTATTTGTATCTAGAGCACTTTTACTAACAACCTCAATTTTCCTTATATAGGAACCAAGCTGGCTGAACACAATTCCACCCGAACGACTCAAGAATATTCACATCTAATCAGTATTCTGAGTTCATCTCTTCCAGAAAGTATAAGTATTACTTAATCACCGGATAATGGGAACGGCAAAACATTCGGCGAGGACTTTAGAGCAGACACCGAGCGAAAGCCAACGCAATTCTATGCCCTTCATATTTGGGTCTGTTCAGATATGCTTGTGCTCTATCCCTATACGCCTTCTGTGCTCTATCCCTATACGCCTTCTGTGCTCAATGGGTAATCTTGTAGGACACGGGAGATTGATACAAATAGGAGAATATCGACAACAAGTCGATAATACGAATCCTCCATTTCTGTTTCACTTGGTAACATCCTGGCTCAGATTTTTTTGTCAATATCCGTCACTAAAAGATGTGTTGAGGAATATTATCCCTTCAAATGATTGGAATATTTCCGTTCAAACATTGAGCGTTTTCATTCCACTACGTTATTATATCTGCTTCAAATTTATTCCCTTGGCATTTTTACCAAACCGTAGTGTATGGTCGCCTAAATAAGGCGTATCAATTTGAGTCATGGTGATTCTTCTGGTTACCGTTTTTGTTCTGTTACAATGGTTGGAACTCGTAGCGTAGATTTTTTTTCCTATTTTCTGTGCTGGGCTCAGGTAACCACTGAAATTTTTGCACTCGAAGTTTGACTGCTCATAGTGAGGTATAGGGATAACTGTGATTAATGTTGCAAAATTATCATGATTTCCTATTTACCACTAAGAACATTTATGAGATAGCACAATGATTTTTTTCAGTCGTAAAGCTTAAATTTGATATTTTGTATGAAATCGCATCAAATAATGGCATAGCGTCGTTATCTCAATCTTTCATTTTTATTTCTAATAAAAATTTGGTCTCTACCAGCCATAATTTGAAGGAAAACATTAATTTGGAGTTGAAAAATTTACAGCCTTTCCTAGGAGCTGGGCCAGAAAACCTGAGGGGAGCGCGTCTTTAATGAAGTGCTGCAGATTGGTCTGGTATGTGGAAAGGTTGGTTTAACTGCGCGATGAAGTAAAGCACTAGAAGAGTCGTCAAGGCTGTAATATTTATGGGAATAGGAGGGGTATTCAGACGTGCTTTTTTACTAAGTGAGCAAAATGAAGCATAGGGAATCTAATTGCTGGATGT
The DNA here is from genome assembly GCA_030710315.1 of Anomotaenia brevis. Taxonomy (NCBI): domain Eukaryota; kingdom Metazoa; phylum Platyhelminthes; class Cestoda; order Cyclophyllidea; family Dilepididae; genus Anomotaenia; species Anomotaenia brevis. The sequence continues at coordinate 325,596 of JAUOZQ010000002.1, forward strand.
CTTACTGATACAAGTTTCTCTGTTCTCCCAGGGAACACTCATGAGATCGCTTCTCATCCACTCCTGTCAATACTTAAGAATTCAAATACCTAAAGACTTCAGCTCTCAAGACATGGTATACTGATTATCGTAAGAAGCTCTAAGGAAGATTGGGCAACGTTGCCTAGCTCCCTACTACTTCTTGCTTTTTATTTGTCACTGACTCAATCCAATTTGGCTGTAACTTGACAGAAAATGAAACCCGCCATGTTCTTGTGAAGCCTTTCCCTATTACTTCTTTCCTAAATTGTTTAGCAGTAAGCTTGCCTTACTTCTTCTGTCACAGTATGTACTGTTCTCTCGTGCTTTCAAACGGTGCTGTGAGATTTTTTGTAGCGCCGATCTGGTTGTGGGGCTCAATAATTATAATATGTTCAAAGCACATTACTTTAGCAGCCTACATTCGATTCCAGACCTCTTAATTTCATCACTAACAGTACCATAAATAGCACCCTATGGGATATTAAAAGTAAGCCCTCCGCGGACGTCCTTTTGCCGCTATTAGAGGATCTACGGGTCCCCTCAAGGCTTCCACAATGGTTAAGACTAACCATTGATGGCTGGTGGATTACTGGATTTATGACCCCTCTAGCTGTAACACACCCTGCACATGACGAAGCACAGTCAAAAACAAAGAATTTTAGCTTCTTTTTTTACGAGTCCTTGATTCTAGGTGGTTTTATAGTTAACAGCAAGAAAATTTGCAATCATAATAACTGACTAGATTCTTTATTATAGTCTTAAATAGTTCACAAAATGATGAACGTTGATGTGAGTTTTTTGGTGACCTAACACTAGACTACCTCCAAGCTGAGCTTTGTGACAGTTGGCATCATACTATGACCGTCCAGATAATCGGACACTAGTACTAAGCCGTAGCTTAAAACAGTAAGATTAGTCTTTTACACAACAGCACCATATCTTTGATATTTCAAAACAGATGCAGAATTTTATACCCATTGTTTTCCATGATACACACCACCGAAAAAAACGAAAAGTATGACCTACGTCCCAGCCCTCAAGAAGAGTGGATGTAAGCTCAGTTAATTATTCAACAATTTATAGCCCATGTTGTAACTATAGGTATCAGTTTCAAACGTCTTTAAGAACGGAGTGTATTGGCTTTGAAATCTCGTATTGTAAAACTAGCCATGCCTATTGACATTTTACTAAGCTTTAGGTCACCTAGAGCATGCAACAAGTGAAATTTGTTAGATTAAGATAATGATAAAACTTGGTCCATGTTATACATACAGTGTTAAACCAGTCGAGACTCAATTCAGCATTGTAGAAGGCGAAATAAGAATAGAGCTAAAAGGGATAGCGGGTCATTCAATTTTATCTTGGAATAGCACATGAAGTCGCTGAGTCACCCTTCTAGGCCGAACACGTTTAATAAATAACTTAAACCAATTTCAATTATCGAAATGTAGTTGGCTGAATCTATATTAAAGATCCACTACATAACCAGCGCAGATTATATGTAAACCTTACAGTGCGTTACATGTTGGTAGAGGCATCATGCATTTTAGCAAGTCTTACTGGTATAAACTTCCTTGAACTCTAACAATAAATTTTGTGGATATCCATTCGTAAAAGATGACCATCGCCGCTACAATTATAAATTAAAATTTTTTAAAACACCTGCTAAGTTGGTCAAATCAGATAATTATTAAATTATGACCAAAAAAGCAACCATTTTTTCTTACTCTAAGCATACATAAATTTTGAATGATCTGTATTTACGTGTTTTGTTTAAGTTATCAGTAAGTCGAGAAGCTTGTATTGGCACTTCGTGAGGGATCGTTGTTTCGGGCGCTTCATCTGTGATGGTCAAAGAGACGCGTTACTATGATATACTTGGTGTTTCCCCGGATGCATCTGCTAATGAAATCCGGAAAAGCTACAAAAAACTTGCTCTGAAATATCATCCTGATAAAAATAATACGGATAACGGAGAAAAGGTAGTTTCCCAGTCTGACTACTAGATGTCTATAGTTTAAAGAAATATCTCAAGCTTTTGAAGTCCTTTCTGATCCGAAAAAGAGAGAGCTGTATGATCAAGGGGGCGAGCAAGCTCTTAAAGAAGGTGGTCATGGCGACTTCAACTTTCACAATCCGTTTGATATTTTCGACATGTTCTTCGGAGGTGGAGGGCCTAGATCGCGCGGTCCAAATCGTGGGCGTGACACTGTCCATCCTCTAGGAGTGACGCTAGAAGAGCTCTACAATGGATCTACAAGGAAACTCAATGTAACTCGCAATGTGATCTGTCCAAAATGCGATGGTAAACTATTCTTTAACCGTTTATAGTCGCTAAGGTGTCGGTGGAAAACCCGGTTGTTGTAAACCATGTACTAGCTGCAATGGGGTGGGTTACAAGCTGAAGTTGCGTCAGATTGCCCCGGGTGTTGTTCAGCAATCGCAAAATATCTGTGGGGAATGTAAAGGAATGAAAGAATTGATTGCTCCAAAGGATCGCTGCCCCACATGCAATGGCAACAAAGTCATTCGCGAAAAGAAGCTTCTGTGTGTTGAAATAGATAAAGGCATGATGGTAAAATCCGATTTTTCCACCTAATTCTTTAGGATAATCAAAATATTAGATTCGCTGGTGAAGGCGATCGGGAGCCTGGCATTGAGCCTGGAGACATCATTTTCAGTCTTGACGAACAGCCCCACGAGAGGTTTCAGAGACGCAAGATGGATCTGATTTACATGATGAAAATCACTGTGGGCGAGGCGCTCACTGGGTTCACCAGAGTCATTAAAACTCTTGACGACCGACAGCTTGTAGTTGAAGTAAAGAACGGTGAGGTCATCAAGCCTAATGACTTGCGCTGCATTATGAATGAGGGCATGCCGCGTTATAGAAGTCCTTTCGAGCGTGGGCGACTGATCATAAAGTTCCTTGTTGAATTCCCGGACTCTTTGGATGCTGTAACTATTGCGAAGTTGAGGGGTGTTCTTCCTGTGTCTCCAGCTGAGCCAGTTGATGCCGAAGCTGAGCATGTTGAACTCGTGCCCTTCGATGAATTCACCAGACCTTCCAATGACCATCAAGAAGCATACATGGAAGAAGACAACGATGGCCCACAACGAGTTCAATGCGGCTCTGCGTAATGTTTTTAGACTTGCAAGCACCTCGCGGCAATGTATCATGTTAAACTTGTTGTAGCAAGCGATTTATTTGTTTGCAACTACAAGTCCTCTGCCATTTATCTTGCGTCGTCGAATAAACCCCTTTACGCGATTCATCAGTTACCCCTTCTTACTGTTACCACAATAAGTTGGATCAACCCGACGTAATTTTAGCTTGTATCTCTTACCCCATCATTATGAGGGATCAGCATGATTAGCAAACTGAGTATTTGTACTGAAGTCTTGTGCACTTATGGGAGTGTAAATTTATTAAAAGTACTGAAAATCGCCGGTATCGCAATCTCAATTTGAGATGCAAGTCGGTTGGGGAGTGGGTTGATGCAGTGAGGTCATTGCCATCCTGCTCCGTTGTTGTCTGTCAGGCCGTCATCACTCGTCTTTGCGGGTCGGTTGAAGCGTTGTCCTTCAGGGAACTCGTGTCTATCTTCACCTAAAATTTTAATCAAGGTTGACGAATCATTTACGGTATGTGTAGTCCGAATTGAGGAGGAGCACAAACCTTCAGCAGTATCCTTTTCCAGGGATGAAAACAAATTGGCAATGCTCTCACAATTCTTAGTTGAATTGGTAAGATGTCTTGGAAACTCATACCTGGTATTTGGCAAGAGCGCTTGTAAGAAGTTTTTTGTCGGCTTCAAGCCTGCTTATCCGACGTAACAGTATTCTATAAAAAATTAACGCAGTGAAAGCGTTCTGGATACTTTTTTTCCTGGAGGACCGCGTGTACATCAACAGAAGACGGAGCACCCTTGCAACCACTACATTCGGAGCACTTCCACTGAATCAAATCAGAAACGATGTCTTGCTTCTCTTCTTTGCAGAGTTCTAGTTCCTTGATTAACCTCTGACACTACAAAATTGCTAATAAGGTAGCAACCCAACCGAAAATTGTACGGTGCAAAGGAGGTAATTGTCGGATACCTCAAAATTTTTGAGTTCGAGCTGCGAAATTAGCGACTCCCTCTCATCACCAACAAATGGGTCTTTTTGCTCATTGATGGTTTCTACCTGCCAGGACTGATGAACACCAGTAGACTGCTTCAAAATAGCAATGTCATTTAGCAACTCGGAATTCCTTCTGCGAAGATTACTCAATTCCGCTTCAAGTATGCGGTTCTGCATTTCAAACTCACAAAGTTTAACTTTAAACTTAAAAAAGTCAAATTAACGAATCTTACATTAGCGATGAGTTTTTGTTGACAAGACTCATTATTAACCAATATACCTGAATCGACACTCAGAGCCATTTTTAGATTCCTGTATCGTGCTTGGAGCTAAAAATATTTCATCCGTATATGATTACCTGTTCCGACATGGCTTTAAATTGTTCAACGTCCCTGTTTGCATTTTCTAACTGGGCTTTTAAAATACCTATGGCCTCACATTTACTTGACAGCTGCATTTTAGTTACGATAAGCTAAAAATTAGATAAAGAAACTCATCGTACCTCATTAGTTAGTGAATCAATATCTACGAGGGAAATTGGCTCCTAAAATATTTTATTTAAAAAATACCCACCATTAAGTCGACGTAAATCTTTTAACCAACTCAAGCAATTTGCGAAAAGTTTAGTGGACAAAAGTGACGATTCAGAAAAATTAAACACATATAGGTCAATCTAATGCCATGATAATGAGATAAATTTTGTAAGTTCTATGAACATCCAATTATAAAAAAAGAGAAGACAGATATTAATGTTCACTGCGATTACACCAATTTAATCGTCAAAAAATTAGAGAAGTTTAAATCAAAAAAGAGACAAATTTATTTATATTAGTTGCACTAAAAAGAGGAATATGTTATTTTTCAAACGGAATCTTTCTATGGATATCGCGTTTGTCCTTTTCTATTTCTTATTTTTTAAGAAAACTAAGGATTATAGGTGACATGTAACCAAAGCCAGAACCAACGTCCTAAGTAACCATGACAATAATACTGGTCCAAAAATAAGAGTTAAATTGGCTTTCCTCGAAAGCATGTATAAGTTCAACGAGGGCAACAATTTTGCCGTAAGAGAAAGGCGATTCCTCGACACGCCTACCAATTTGGATTGCATTGAAGTGTCAATTTAACCAACTTACTCATTGGATTTTCTATGACCTGGTGCAGCAAGAATAGAAGCCGCAAAATCTCGACTCTGGTGGTGGATGTGCAAACCTCCAACGAGAAGAAGACACTTATTAACCATCTGCGAAGACGCATTCGTATATATAAAAAACCGGTCCTACATTCCACGAAACTCTATCAAAATAAAAATAAATTAGAAGCAAAAAGTGGACTAAAAAACATTGAAATTAAAAAAATTAAAGTCCTACAGGCAAAAAAAGGCCACCGCCAAAGAAAAGAAGAGCGCCCAAATAGCAAAACTAAATACCGGAAAAAATGTAAAAATTGTAAAAAGAAAAAACCGGCCGTGAGAGGAAAATGATCACAAGGAAGGTAACAAAGAAAAATAATTTAAATTAGAGAAATATCAACATAAAGCAGACCAGGTAAAGGCTACACCACACACGCGGTCCGCCCCATCCTCCGTCTTGACCCACACATCCACCGGTGGTCGGCGGCACCGCCAGAAACGGGAGGAGAAGGAGTCCGGGGGAGTGTTGACCACGGTCAGCACCCTGGTGGTTCAGTAGCAGAACGTTCGCCTGCCACGTGGGCGGCCGAGTTCGGTTCCCGGCCGGCGCAGTGCCCCTTTCGCCGCGGTCGCCCTGTTTAGCACGCACAAGTCGGTGCTCGGTGTTTTCCTTGGCTCAGCACAACCGCCTCCTCACCCCATGCGCGCGAACTGCTTCACTGCCCACCATCCAACCACCCACTCACTCATCTACAGATCGTGGCATGCACCCCAGTTTCGCCTCCTCATCACCACCCCCGCCATGCCCAACACTCCTTGCTCCCAGTGGCCAATGGCATCATGGAGAGACCACCTTCAGTAGGCCACTTCTACTCCCCGTCTGCTCCAGTCGCACCTGCACCTCAATTGGGTGGGATTTGAGGACACATTATCCCTACCTTACGGCGTTGGAGAGTCGCAGTGGTCTTCCTGATGGAGACAGGCACCAGGAGCCGTGTAGGACTGCGTGTATGTGTGAGAGAGAGAGAGGCCGAGTGCTCATGGGCAAGGTGCGTGGGTGGAGGTGGTAGTAGGCATGGGGAGAGTAGGGTTTGACTTAGAGAGATAGAATGTGGAACCACGTTCCCTCCAGGAAGGCGGGCGTCAGCTATCGTACCACTTAGAAAGCACTGGTTCTCGTCCGATCACACCGATCACCGAAGTTAAGCTACGTCGGGCTGGATTAGCACTTGCATGGGTGACCGGCTAGGAGTGCCCGGCGCTGCTGGCTCCCTTCTATGCAATCTCCTAGTCCATTCGTGTGGCGCTCAGTGCTAGTGTGTCGGTGTCCCTGGTGCCCGCCCCTCTGCCTGCTGGACTTATTGCTTGGTGAGAGTTGTGGGTGGTAGGCCCTGGTGCCCAGACATGCAGGCTCGCCCTAGTGGAGTCATTGCAAAGGTGTTTGTCGGTGGCACCACAGCGCGTCACCGCCACCACGGCGGTGCACTGCGACGGCCATCGATTGTAGTGTGCATGCGCCTAGCGCCGTGGCAAGCCTGGTCGGGGTGCAGGCCTGTCATGTGGATTGGTGGTGGCGGCGGTGTTGCGTTGGTGGTGGGTCTTATTTAGATGGACGATATTAGTTGTTCATATACTTAGGTAGTTAATGTGATTGTAATTGGGTGGACGGTTGCTTGTGTTGTCATTAGCTATTATTTAAGTCTTAGAACTGGTAAGAACGCTGTTATATTTGTTTTGATTTATATGATATAGGAACGTAAGAAATTGTACAATGAGTTATGCTATAAGATTGGGGTTTTTTTTCGCTTTGGTTGAATTCCTTTTTGTATGTCTTCGAAGCGTTGTTGCATCCGTTTCACCAGAATTGATTCCTGTAATTATTCAGATAATAGTCACTTTGGTAAGTCTATCATGCTAAATTACTATCGATGGTGGGGACTTACTGGGTCCACTTTCTCAAAGTGTTGGATCTTTCGGAACATTTGCAGTAAATCCTGCTCCTCAGGGATGGGACCAAAATCATCGAGGTCTCCGTCTTCATCTTCATTAGGCTAAAAGTTTAAAACAATTTTCAATACCTCATCAGTGAAAGCTGCTTTTACCAATCATTGGATTATGCTTAACATCGCAAAACGGAAAAATTTATTAAGTAGAAGACATCTTTTGGATCGTAAAATTGCTCCCATTCCCTTTTACAAGACAAGAACCCCATACTTGTTTGCTCTAATTACCTAAGATATAGAAATGAAGACCTGAAGTATGCTCTTTTAAAGCCCAAGAATCGTAGCAGGATAATTTAAATAAATTTTATAGTCTAAACCAGGATTGATGGTGGTGTCGTGGAAGAATTCGGTACTTGGCGAACTAAAATTTGTTTAAAATTGAATTGAAGACAAAAAATCGTAGTAGTTGACCACATTCCATGCAAACGTGCAAGTTACGCGGAACGAACATTCTCGTAAACGATATCAAATTAACGGAAGAGTTTCAGCAAATTGGATCCTCTGAATGAACATGTAAGGCCATGAATAAATAACTACATGAAACAATGAGTTCGATAGTAACTTCATTTTAGTTGGAGAAGTTTCTCAGGATAAAAATCCGTCACCGGAATTTAAGATTTCTATGTAGGACCAGACAACCAATAGGAAGAGACAGCAGAAGTCGTGCAGTACGATACAGCAGAGCGGAAAATACCATTTAGGTATGCAACTTGAAAGTGTGATTCGGGCAACTGAAGAAGCAATTAGCTTAATTCAACATAATCAGCGCAATAAAACCACTTCGGCTAACAGTGAACACTGAATGAATTATCTACCCAAAAAACTCCCACTATATATTTATCAAGCCAAGTTGACCACAAAGTTACCGAATGCTTGAGGACCGATAAGTGGAGAAATAAGAAGATCCAATATACAATCAAGCCAATTCTCGGACTCACTTCCCAGCCATCGTCAGTGAGAGCCTCCGATGAACTTTGGTGAGCCATGTGCTCCGTGTAGTCGATTACTCCGTCCTTGTTGGTGTCGACAAGTTTCATGACCTTTTGGCGCATTTGTATCTTGTATTCTTCCTTTTTTTCAGGTCTATCTACGTCGACCTGGCCAATCTAAAAGCAAAAAAGTAATGTAAAATGAATTTCAATGATATGAGATAACAAAGCCGCCCATTACAGTATTTTAAAGAGCTATAAAATTTCTCGGAAGCCAATAACTTTGCACTGTTATAAAAATCGTTGCCGCTTGACTACTAGATAAAAACCAGTACCACAAGCCCTAAGTGTTTTAGAATAAAACGAACCTGGGAAGACAACATGACGTCAACTTCTTCTGGATCCCAAACACCGTCGTGGTTAAGGTCTAATATGAAACCGAACACTGTTCTATTAATTGTGAAAAAACCCTGATTTTTTACCTGAAAGGCGGAGTGCAACTCACCATGTAAGAGAAAAAAGTCTCGTGGTGTAAAATTGTCCTCAGGCATCTCATCTTTTTTCTTCCACTGTTCCCGCTCCTGTTCCAGGCTTGCCTGTAATACTCGAAAAAAGAAAATGATGTTGAAACTTCATTGTCATTTCAGTTCAGAAAAAAAGCTTACCGGTTCCATGAATCGCTCTGGCTTTTGATGTTTCTTATTAAACTCATTGAATTCACGCTGAGCTTCCTCTTTCTGAGCATCCGTATCGTTGACATGAGACTCCCAACGTTCCAACACTTTCATAATCTCAACCTCATTAAGGAACTCTAGCTCTTTGCGATCCATTGCTTCTTGACGTTCATTTAGCTAAAAATAATACAGATCCGATTGACTCGACGTTCTGGGAAGAGAGTGACCAAAGCAAACCAGCGTAGCCTACGAGCTTTAGGATTTTCTCAATGTCAGCAGCATCGAATTCGTTGGAATTTCCAACATCGAGTACCTTGGCCAAATCAGAGGGCAGAGCGACTTTGTGGCCATCACCTCTAGCTTCATCACGTAGCTTAAGAAGCTCAACGAGTGAATTTTTTGTTTTGTACTTGATGAGATTCAACCTGTCCCGGACCTCTCTTGAAAGTATGGAGATATTTACGCGGGGTTGGGCCTAAAGCGCAAAAAATGACTGCTAACAAACTCGAAGCGTGAAATGAATATTGAACGACTGAAAGGCCGCATTATTTGCTATTTAAGAGTTTTACTTGGCTTAACTTAAACTACTTCAAACAGATTGAGCATCATAGAGTCAACCTTTGATTGAGACATCAGTGGAGCTATCCGTTAAATACTAACTGTTGCTTCCAGCAATAATAAAAAGTAATGCATTCAAGTAATGAAAATAGAAAAATGGTTACCAACATACCGATTGACATTCTAGAAAAAAGAATGCTTACCACCGAGTAAAATAGGCATTTTGCTCAGAAGAAATAATAGACATAATATCACCAAATCAAGTTCTATCGAGTTGCTCGGTCTTCTATTTAGTAACTAACCATGACACTTTCGTCACTATCTTGACCAATAAATACTATAAAAAACCATAGTTGACAAATAGTCGTAAGTCAAAGACCACTTGATTCCTTTCAATTGCACACATGATGTTTGTTGTTGCATTAAATATGTAACAAAATCTGCGCAAAAGGCAACCAACATGTACTCGACACCAACTTTTAAGAAAGACTAACTCACTTGATTAAGAGAAGTGACGTGATCCAAAAAATCCGACGAATTTGATAATGCAGAGATGATTTCATTGATATATTTAACAAACTCCTCAGAAAGCAACTACATATATCAAGATTTGTTAAATAAAAACTAAAATCCATGGCGAAGTAATCAAAAATATATTTATACTAACATGGGCTTGTTTATTTTTCTGAAGGGAACCTTTTCCTACAGGAATACAGGCAATGGGCTTTATACATACTAGAACCCCTAGTAGTACAAAGCAACTCCTCATACTAGCCACAGAGATTGTAGAACGCGCTTTTGATTATGGACGTCTTGACCTAATATACTGAACACTAAAACTACCTCGAAGTTGAAAGGACTACTTTAGCTAACATATTAAAAAGGTTTTAAGTTATTAAAGTCTTTTTATTGCCCTGGTAATTATGAATTTTCTTACATATAGCCAGAAAATGCACAAGCTCATTGAATTCAGCTATCCCAATTTCCAAAGTTTCTTAAAGCAAAATCATGGTAGATTTATGTCCCCTGTCCCTTGCCTTAACACCCTATGAACTGGAGATACGATGTGCCCACCAAAGACCACCTGGACCCAACTATTGTCTTGGCCCACGATAGCAAGTCACAAGAAAAAACCACCGACGGCACAGAAGGAAGAACAGAAATAATTGGAATCTCCATGATAAAAATGCAATAAAAATTGAAAAAATCGTCATAGTGTGGACAAAAGTCCAAAACGGCACATAGACTCGGTCTTTGAACAGAATGCGACGTGGCAGAAGACAGCATTACTCCAGCGAATGGGGCCCTCCATTAAGAATTCGTTTTCCTGCAGCCACTTTTCTTCAAGAGCTTTCAACTCTCCCAATCGATTAGTTAGTCGATCCGAATCACAACAAACTGCTGATTCATTTAGGCGTTGCAGTTGTGAATTCACCCTCACCATATTCAGAGGGCCTAGAGAGAACGGTTTGGATATTTCACCTAGCTCACTCCTTCCCGAAAGCACTGTCGAGTTTGGTGAAGAAACAACCCCTTGCTGAATAACCGATTCATTTCCATAAGTCGAGCAGCCACAGAAGACGCCAGCTTTGTCCAAAATCCGCTGAGATTGTACAGGTATTCCAAACTCTCGAATCTGAAATATGGTAAAAAAAACATGCTTTACCATTACGAAGAGGTAAAACAAGCACATAAAACATTGCTTTGATGGACCACCGCGGAACGGTATTTAAAGTGTTGGGATACATATTCAGGGTCAGATTTTCACCCCTGATATGTTTTCGAAGTTCCCTTCACCACAAACATATATAAATAAAAAATTACACAATCGGGTGACAACTGTTAATTAGTCATCTTTTTTACAAACTAAACATTCATGAGACGATGTTAGAACTAGGTGGAATTCAGCATTGGGACATTTTCAGAGCAGGGACGCTAACCATCATGGAGCACATAACAACTACACCAAAGCTCAGTAGTCAAGCTAAAATCAGGACAATGTTGTTCCCGATTCTACATGTTCCTCATCCTATAAAGTCTTCCAAAAGTCAAGAAGTCCTAAGTATGGCTTACCTCCTAGAAAAGTGTGTTGGTTCAATTTGTTTGAACGGGAGCGAAAGAAAGGTAGTTCATGCTCTTTCGAATTATCGTCACACGCCTCTTTGACATACTCCTCTTCCTCCTCCTCCTCCTCACCCTCTTCCTCAACTGCACGAGGTCGGGTACTAACTCGTGGTTATGCCGGAAGTCGTAGCGCCGTACATGAAGCCTTCCGTCGTGAGCGTAGAAGTAGGTCTTGCATTGACATCCTATCTTGGCTGTTCTAATGAGCAAAACACACCAGATCACAATCTACTTCCTGTGAAAAGGCATTTCTTACACAAAGTTTCCCCCTACGGAAATGCAGACAGTTGTAGAATACTATGTATTAAAATGTCAAGTAAGTCGAAACTACCGAACATGAATTTGTCGAATGGCAATTCCCCAATAGAAAACATGAGTTCAGAGTAGCGCTAGTTCTCTAATTAATGTTAATTACATGCACATATCCATCTATATATTTTAAATGAGAATGTGGATCCTAGCGGCCCATGAAAGGCGATGACTTTAGGTTATGTTGAAAAGCAAATCCTTAAAAGGCACACTACTCTTTGAGGTAGTACAGATGCCGTTTGGAGATTTTTTAATTGTAATGGTTCTGAAAATGTCCATGTTTACTTACTGATACGGTAAATGCCAACAAAATGGCCGGCGATATAAAAGAATTTATTGTCCTTTAGTAATAACATCCTTATGGAATAGAAATTGAGAACCATCGCTGAAATAAATTGTCGTTTTGAGTCGAAGTAAATACTCCATTAAGTCTGGTACAGTGGTTATTAAAACCATTACACAGACCTGGTCAACAAAGGACCATTGGAGTAGATAAACAAGTGAGACAAATAATAATGCACCAACCCTCTTGGGAGCGCAAGTTAATGAGTAATCCTGGAGGGACTCATCAGATTCAAACTACTCTCTGAAACCAATGAGCAGAGTTATTGTTAGAAGCACCCTAGGCACTTCAAAAATGGTACGTCACAATCAAACTTCCCAAGTCTAAGAAAACTAGTGTTGGGAGAACAAAAACGAAAATATGACAACAAACACTAGGAAATAGGATCATTGCAGTGGTTTGTGTAAGGAGTGACTTACGAATAATTTAATTTTCCTTCATTTTAAAATGATTGACATAACGAAGCCAGCATTTTATTCTGAAAATTAAATGAAAATACACTACAAGTTTATTAGAACTGAATCATTGACTCTAATAACAACACTCCAACGTTCGATGTAGGAAATAACAATAGAATGCAAAATCATAACAAAAACAGTAAAGTCAAGGTGTCAGGAATACGGTGTACAAAATACCTGAACGTGCTGAACGCAAGAATAGTTTTTGTAACGGTAAACGAGCAGCTCCCTTCCAAGAGTACCCCATTAAAAACACATGTTCGTTTCATCATGTACTGGGTCCCGGTAGATTCCCCAAAAGCACGAAGTGACTTGCTGAACGCTTTAAACGTAGTAAAAGCGTTTCTAGAAAAATAGGTAAGAAATTCGTCTCGACAATCGTGAAATAAGTTTGAATCCACTTGCAAACACGGTTTACCTTGCATAATATTAACTATATTAATGACAATTAGTAATGACCATTACACAAGGACAAGATCGGTCCTTTATTAGAGCGAGTCCAGAGTTAGTAGATTTAATTTGAAACAGAATTCACATATAGGCTCATTAAAGCTTTAGATTTGCTCAGCTTTTAAAAATCTTTTCATTTGAGTCTAAATTAAAGCTTAGAAAAGGAAAAGAGGAAATGTGGTTCCGTAGAGGACCAATTATATCTGTCTACTTACACGTGAGTTTCAGTCCAATTTAATGAAATGGTTTTAATGGACTTACAATTCGGTATTCTCCCTCATTGCGGAATGCCATTGCCATAGTTCCCTTTATTAACTAAATTTAAAAGCATGATTTACACAGACTCTGTTAAAAAAATTGGAGGACAGGGGTAACGCACAAATAGTTACCACACAATCTCTGAAAATCCCTTTTATTCTTATTGGTTTCGGTTAAATGTAAACCTAAAGGTAATAACTTTTTATTCTACCTTGTTAAAGTATTATTATCGAAAAATAATTTTTTGCAAAGTTTAAACAACATTTAACAAACTTGGGTATTTTTATTTGTGTTTGTTATGATAGACTGCTTTGCAGAGCGCACCATTTGCGACGTTAATGATACGGTGTGCTGTTCGCTTATTTCATAATGAGAAGACTAGTGGGTGTTAAATGCTCAGCATGCATGGTGGTCCTCGGTGCGTGGGGTGTTATCATGCTCGTGAGTTTGAGTTTTTCCTGTAAATATTTGTAATATCGGTTAATCTGCCTTTGTTACAGTGCTCTAGAGACTGATATTGGTCAGCTATTTTTATTGCGTGTTTGTAATGAAATTTCAGGTTTTATTGGGTGTTTTTACACGAGTGAACGCTGTGACTTTTGTCGAAGATATTCCAATAGACACCGCAGAATGGGAGTCAATGAACTTCGCACCTTCTTACATTGACGAAAAATACGCTTTGGTGTCTACGAATTGTTTCATTGCTGCCGGGTTCTACCTCGTTTTACTTATCTTTGGGGCAGTCAAACTGCATGTCATCACACGCCAAGGCTATGTCGCTAATTAAACGCCACTCCCAAAACACCGTCAACTTCCTGCATAATGGTGTTTTCTGTCGAGCAGAATTCCACATTTCATTTGTCGTCCGTATTGCTTCTAGATTTCAGAATTCCGTGTCTGTCTATGTGATTGTGTTATGCGAAAGCTTATGTCCCGATACACTTGACTCTACTTCTTTGGACTGTACAAACAATCTTCCAGTTGCAATTTGTTTTACAAAATTCAACCACTTGAATCCTCAAGCGTATTTATGAGAGTTTATCCGAATTTGCTTCATGCAGAATTTCTGCGTTTCTTAGTCACTTCAAATTTTGTTCTTTAATCGTATAGGTGACGCGCTGCGTACACGAATCATTTACGTTTTTCTTCTAATAGGGATTCTTTCCGTGTAACCTAGTTATTGAGTAAGCCTAACTTTAAAAGACTATTAATTGCTTAGGTAGTGTGATTTATTTCTAGATGGTATTTTTGGGGGATTCCGGTCGTTTTTTCATTCGTATTATGGATGCACGTTTTCAAGCATAACTGAGTCCACGAACTTCTAGATTACGCAGATGGGAATTCCCGTCCTCCGTTTTTTATTGATGTATGATTAACACAGTGGTTGGTAGTAAGCACTTTTGTTGTTGTTTGCCCTGTTCACTTATTCCATGCCCCTTTGGCTAGAAATATGCAAGTTTCATTTAAATGATGTCGGGGAAGCAAATGCAATAAGAAGTGGGTTTTATTTTTCCACACTTTCGATAGAAAAGGCATATAAATTATCGTTGGATAACTTTCATACCACTATACAGCATGATTGGCATTATTTCATGTATTTATGAGGATGCTGTACAAGTCTACCACACCTTGAAAAATCTTCTGCCGAAATAACGATGAAATTAAAACAGGAAGAAGGTTTAAAGATAGCACTGTAGCACCACGAAGACGAAGTTCCAGTGAATTCATCGTTGAATCGGTAGTAGGCCAATAACAAGGGCATAAGCAATGGCGACTCCTAAGGCTAAAACCACCTTTTCTTTCACTACCCATTTCAAAATATCACCAACAGTATATCCCTCGAGGATACGACGAGGCTAAACTCCAAAGGATGATCTTCACTTCTGTTTAAAATGGACAGGGGCCTTCGTGATTCTAGTAAACCTCTCCACTTCCCTTAGGTAGATGTTTTCGAAGGAAGCTTGCTATTAGCTACATATTTTCATACAATAGTTTCAGCTTGCATACTGGTCTCATAAACTGTATCCGAATTTTCGTTGGCTGCTAAGGACAAAACCACCCTTTCTTTCACTACCTATTTCCAAATATCACCAACATCAGTACGAAATACCGCGAACTGATAGTGCATAGGGTCAAGACCCACCGGAGTTGAAAGGTGCCGTCAGTTCAAGAAAGGCAACTTTCATTTTGAATCTCGAGCGCATGCAGGGGCTATTAAAAGCACCTTTAGTATAAGCCTGCTTAGCAGAGCGAAACTAAAAGGAGTTGAAAACAACCACAAAACACACAGGTCAAATAAAAGCACATGAAAGTAAGGGTGAAGAAGTTGGGGAATAGCAATCGCGACAGAGGAACGCAGAAGAGAGGCAGTACATTCGTATTTCTTATGCTTCTCGAGAATTTGTTTCTAAACAGTTGTTGATGGGGCAGTAGGGAAAGGAGAAAAAAGGCGAAGGTAACTACGGCATTTTCGAATACTGTGAAGTCGATTCTGCAGGGGTGTACACATAGGTATGACGACTTGTAAGAGGGTAGCTTATTCATGGATTCGACTTGATGCTGTCTAGAGGTCGGTCTCGCCGAAGATCTTATTGGAAAAGTCACTGTAGTCTAGGGCCCCGGGCATGGCGTTTTCGCCGGTGTAAGGCTTCATCTTCTCCAGACAGTAGTCCACCTGTTCGGCTGGTAGCTCGCGCCTCAGTATTTCCTCTGTCACATATGGCTAAAAAAAGTGGATGTAATTACGACTTAATTACTTCTCCTTATCTTCTACAAGTTTCATGCTTATCATCATGAGTAATAGCTTGTTACGGACATCCTTGTCGATAGATACCCAAATATTTAAAAATCGATGGCCATTTTCAATGCTGGGCATCTAGAAAAATCTCACCGAATGTACAACTCTATTTGTAGCCTAAATCATTACTACGGACAAGTTGGAAATTCAACATTAATATTTGGACTATGAAAACTTCCTGATATTGAAGTCACAAGTTAAAAAGTTGGTAGGTTTTTTGTTGCAGAAATATCTCGGTGCGTCTACACTGAAGACATCTTGACTCGAATAACAATCGTAAAAATATACCGAAGATGAGGTCGAACTGAATAATTATTTTATGAGAGACAATGAAAGTAATATCAAGTATGCACTGGATTGCGTTATAACGAAGCATCTGTTTTGATAACCTGTAGTCCTGATTGAAATCAAAAATCAAAAATCTTGGCTGATACATTTTAAGTAACAAGATATTTTAAGGGTCAGAAATGCCGTACCTCAATGAAGCCCTTTCGAAATGGATCCCTTTGAACCCCGAAAGGAATTGTAGGTGATGCGGTGCCTAATTTAATGTCGTTTTCTAGTGTTAAAAAACTTTGCAGATACAACCGTTGGATGTTTTGTGCACTGTTTCCTAAGTACAAGATTAAGCGGCGAAAGTTAAAAGCACAAATACAACCCTGTATGCATATTGTGCGGATGCCGCTAAGTATGCTTCCATTCCACTAAAAATGGATCAGTTAGCAGGGAAGGAGAGATTGAAAAGGTCAAGTATCGACACTAGCAATAATTGCAATTGTTAGTTTACCCTTTGACAACAATAAATACCATGAAAGAACTAAAGCAGTGGTCATTTAAATCAAATACTACTTCCATTTATTACACCAAAAGGAAGCACTAATTACGTTCAAAAGCTCCACAAGTAATCTACTAACATGGACTGCTAGCATGAATATAAACAAAAAGTTTGACATCCCGATCCAGATTTTAAAAATCAACAAAGCCACTTCAGTCACACTTAAAAAATTATGCTAATGATTTCCATTAAATATAATGCACAAGATGCTACAAATTATTAAGAGCATGGCTTGAGAGAACAAATACAGTAAAGCACACAAATCTTGATGCAGGAAACTCCCACTGACCCCTTAGTTTTTCATTGACGATGATCAGTTCCATTTTTACTACCATACGGTTAATATAAAGGAATATGAAGTAGCATCTAGTTGATATTGATCGAACTCTTATCCCTTTTAAGAACATATTGACCATCACTTGATCTACGTCAAATCTGAGAAGGACCGACTCAGGCGAAACTGAGTCCTGATTTGGGAAGCCGCCATAACTAACACGTAGATCGCCCTCCACATGGAACGAATAAGACATCGAATACGAGTGGACGTTGTTCGTTAGTGGTGATTTTGAATTACTTGACATTGTGGGACAATAGTAGTGCTCGATTAGTCAACCCTATTGCCTTGTAAGAGATCAAATTTGTACCTATTATCAGCCTGTGCGCACAAGCTCCCATTTTATAACGTTCCCCAACTTTGCTGAAAATGCTACTGATTTTTGTTTTACGCAAAACTCACACGTTCTCCTCTTACAAGAATATGGAGTTCGCTGAGGTTGTCTGAACTTAGACTTCATCTAAAGAAATGCTTAACTTAAGCAGTGCGAAGAACAAATTAAACTTGAAAGCTCCAATTCCTTTAGTGATAGTATCTTTCCAACGTCTGCATACCTATTGCTCTTCATGAACCCGGAGAAAAGTGCTGACTCGGAATAGGGAGATTGGTCAGTCATTCAATTGTTAAGACAAAAATCGGAATAACCTTAGATTTGAAGGATTTGTGGATTCACCGTATATCTGCCAAACTTATGTTCGATGAAGACAATATACTCAAACGCCAGGGAAGTTTTAATCTATGAGAAGTCGGAAAATTTCCCACTTGCAGTGAGAGGTCGTTTCAAACTTTTTAGACCGCCAGAATGTGGTAGAAGGCCCTAAGATTTTCGTTTGATGCGATTTCCATGCAGTATTTTATTTGACGTTAACTGGTCCTTATAAATCTAACAGCTTTTATGATTGGCAAACAATTAGTTCTAATGATCATTCGAGCCGAAACTATAATCGTGTATATGAGTTTCGGGGCAAAAAAAGCTTCAGTTAACTTAATATTAACTACTCATTGACAGTAAAAATTCGCTCCTGAGAAATACAGTTCTCTTTAGGTTGGAATCAGGAAATTCGGCCTTAAAAGCTGCATCCAGGGAGCTTGGTATCACACTGCAACCCAAAAAACCAACCGATTCTCAAGGTGGCGCAATAGATGGTTGCGACTGTCACTCCGACCTGGATAAAGTTGCACCCATTGAAATAAGCATGAAGGAAAAGCAGCTGGAAGGGCGCACCAGATTCCATCGCACACCTAGCATGCCTCTCAAATCTCCCCTCTTCCTTTCACAGCACCTGCTGGGATTGAATGGGCCTACTGCGCTCCCATTGGCTCAATGACAGTCAACTCGTCTGGATAAGGTCACGTTCGAGGCAGACACCAATATTGGTATGCTGCCACACACTACGCAACTAGGGCACATGGAAGCACAAAAGCGGACGACTATACAGTGTTATTGGTGATAATTTAACATCTTTGAAGTTCATAGACAATTTTCAGTGTATAATGAATATGTGGTAGAGCAAATAATTCTTGTGATAGCTTCAAATATTTGGTTAATTTACCCTCATTTATCTAGAGTATCTAGTACAGTAACTGCATAATGCTGAAGCCAGGAATCCTGAAGACTATACTGAGGTTAAATTTGGTTTTTTATGCAAGTGCATCGTTTGAGTATGGGAAATCTCAAAACTTGATACAGACCATTTAAATAGGTATTGCCCTATAGTTTTCAGTCATGAATGCCCAAAGAGAACAAGTTTTCCTCGTCTAAAGGAAATCTTACAGAACACTTGAAAATATTCAATTTTGGACTATTAGCTTCGGCTATTTTCCTCCCATGCTTTCAGTTACTTAAAGCAGAAATACCTGACACCACATTTGCGGGTACACAACTAGAAAAGTGCTTTTGGACTCACTCTACCGACGTAGGAAAGCTGGTAATACTCACCTGCTCATTAGCTAGGACTCGGAAAGAGTCAATCAGCTGCTCAGCACTTTCTGATTCAGAGGCCTGTTGAGTCATGAAGCGCATGAAAGACTCAAAGGTGACGTAGCCGGTGCCAGAGGGATCAACGTTGGCCAGGATTCGACGGAAATCAACATCTCCCTGGAACCAGTTAATACGAAAGCATATTAATTTGTTACGGGCACCAAGCAGTTCATAAATAGATCGGGTTTCTAAAGCGTTCACAATAATAACTTCAGAGTATCATATGAGGCGTTGGGAAAGCAATTTCCGACACAGCAATCTGAAAGAAGAACTATGTAATAGCTGGTGTTCTACTAGCCATCCCTGTGACCTCTGATAACTGTCCTACATTATACCAGTGCACCCTGAGGTCATGATCGATTTCCTTGCCATTTAACCTTACAAAGGTGGGTATATCTTGCACATAGAATTTGTGGAGAACCCATACCTGATTTCGGATGGGCAATTTCAGTATGTGATTCATGCCGACTATTATTATTTTTCTAATTTAGTTAAATCCACTCCCATTTCAAGCAGTGCATGGGGATGGGAAGGGAGTGTACGTGATTCGAGTGTGCGTGCGCTGGGAAGTCCGAATAGGAAGATAAATAATCCGCCATAGCAGCGTACACAGGTTTGTGCAGGGCACGCGGTGCAAAAATTCGCCAGAACAGAAGCCCCACGCCGCTGCAGCTTGAAGCATTCAGCACATATTCAGGCAAAGCACTAAGCAGTACAACCCCTTTGTTGTTAATATGAAGACATCAGCTCTAAATAAAGCGCATTTTGATAAGAGGATCCATATTCATAAGAGGGCCCACTTGTACCATAATGAATTATGCGAATGTCAGGAAACATCAGATAAAATAATATGTTTCAGTCAGCCGCGAAAAACACCCCGAAGAAGCGGTCACAAGAAGCAAAATCATTCCTCCATTTTCGAGAGTTTCGGAGCCAAGGAAGCGTGCAGAAGGGCTCCAAGAAGCTGACTTTGAGGCCAGAAAAATCCGTTTAGCAATGGACGAAAATGAACAAAATTACAATTACTCTGTATGGCTCTATTAGGAAATACTTCGGACTGAGGGGGAGCTTGTCAGGTAGCGATGCGAGGGCCTTGGCCTGCAGTTATATTACATGGTCCAAATGGCATTAATACAACTAGTACTATAGTGTCCTTTTCGGTTGGTGCTCCTTACGTTATTGAAAATAAGAGGTCTATATTGATCGAAAAAAATGTTACCTAAGAAAAACACTAAAACATCATAGAACCTCGAACTTTAAGTACTTCATAGAGAATAGACAACAGAACTCGACGTGTAGAAGATCAAATGAACCATGCTGTTAGCCAATAATATTAGGTAATTTGGTAGAGTTTTCATTTTGTGTGATGGTGATTAGGTGGGACCTTTAGGCGAACAAATAGAAGGCTTTACTGCAACGATCCACGGGCTTTTCAAAAGCACAGTTAGCCTTAAATTCATCGTGAAAACTACCTACACCTGGCCATAGTGTCACAGACTGGGAATTCCTCTTTGTGAAGATGTTTGGGGAATTTGTAGGTCCTTCAGCAGAAAGCCAAGTTCAATTGCTAGAGTAATATGGCCATGGGAGCAAGGTAACATTGCGATAGGATTTTCTGCAAGGAAAACACTGGATTTTTTGTTCAGCTCTCGTAACTGGATTATGGGGAGGCTTTTTCTAGCATAGTTCTTAAATTAAACAAATATCATTTTGTCCATAGGCTGTCAAATCGTGCAGCTCTAAATCGAATGACTCGGAAAATGTGTTATGGACGTATGCCGGTTTTTGATTTTCTAGCAGCATGCATCGACACAAACACCATATCAATACTGAAAAGCAAATTTTGGGGAGAACATTTACACTATTTTAGAAAATAGGCATACCCAAAGTGCCAACAGTACTGGGGCCAATTACTTTCGTAAGTACCTTAGTATTAGCTTGTTCATTTCAGATGTCAAAATGTTCGAAATTTGCTGTTGATGTAAAGTTCGATTATAATTAGTTAAGAATGCTGAAAAAATGTATGAATCCCATCGTTTGTTATTTGTAATTTACTTTAGCAGCAATTCTAGATGCAAGAGTTCAATAGCACTCGTTGGATCAACAACTTTGCTGTGGATTATCTTTCCAAGCGATTGAGAGGTCCGACAAAGGAGGCGGGGGTTAGGATTAGAAGGACTGACCTGTGGGGTGTTGGGTATGTTGTAACCGAGGGAGACGAGACAGGCCTTGAACTCCGACAGATCGAGGCGGCGGAGGCGTTTGCGGTCAAAGTGGTTGAAGCAGCGGCGGAAGTCGGCGAGCTGGGCCTCGTTGACGTTGTGCGCATCGCGAGCCATCACCTGCACCTCCACCTCGTTGGCCGCGCGCCTCAGATTCGTCACCAGCTGCTCCCAGCCCAGTCGTAACGTCTCCATCGTATACTGGCTTTGTGTAACCGTGTACACGCCACGGTCTTGCAGTTGCTACATCACCGATTAGGAGTTTAGAATGCTTACAGAATCATTAAAGCCTCAACGACTTTTCCAACCCCACACACTACCAAAGCTAGTCCCAAAGGTTCTAAAGATTGACCACTTACCAGACCACGTGCTTTCTCACTGTTTTGCCCATACAAAGTCCTAGTGTGAAAAGAGACATGAAGTAGTCCCATAATATGGATACCGAAATTGGTGAGCCAAGAAGCAGCAGAGTTCAAACCCATTATCACATCATAGTTGCAGTGTCAAACATGATCCCATAAAAGGCAAGTGCCAGTATTTCTAGGCACAACGGCTCTAAAGGTTTTAGAAAAAACATTGACATCATGTAGGTGCATTACTGGAGGTTGTTGAATGATTTTCATCAAAGATTCGTCTGTATTTGGAGGTGAGTCTCGACCTGGGGCATTAAATGTTGCAGTCACCTACATATCAAAGAAGATATGAGAGGAAGGTTAGCAGTGAGAATTTTAATTTCCATTTAGGAAAGCTTCAATTTCAAATAAAAGTACAAGCTGTCAAATGCTGTTTTATTCCCCCATGCGTTTGTTTGTCATTAAATAAACTTGACAATTTTACCCAATTACCTCACAAACAGCAACTTCACTTTAAAAATACTACGGTAAAGATCCCTGTGGTATCCTTGAATGAGCTTTGAAAAAATGCAATCAAAAATAACCCTGAGCAAATATGGCTTCTTGCGTTTTTAAGTGCAGCCACTTTTGCAGCAACTTCATCCCCAAAAAATGCTTTTGGCGTGCTACAAGCCAGAAGTGTGCTGGGAGGAAGGGATTACCAAAGAACATGACCAGGCAGCTGTTGCACATAATGATAATCCTCACTTTATTTGAAGGCATTACTATGCAAATGTGTGAACCACTCACAAGCACAAAATCAATTTTATTAAACTGGGGACACGTTCAATGAGCAAGGATGGAAACATGACTGACCCTAAGTTATTAGCATAAACAGTATGACCTACTCTGACTTACAATAAGGTGCAAAATTTTGGAGGTTGGTTCTTTCAATGGCAAACTAATTCTCTCAGATCTACATAGAACTTTTTTCTCGTAAGTGGAATTCCTGGGTCGGTTCGAGTGCCGTTATAAAAAGAAGGAAAATATTCTTTTCTGGTATTTTCGCAACCACCTACCACCACATAGACTGTTGAATCGCAGCGGAATACACCACCTGCTTGATTCTCGGCCAATCAAAGTGAAGATATACATGCACATCTATTCACGAAGGTACTTTTACGCTGCTGCAGCTTCATCCTGTCACCTGATTTACAGTCGGTGACTAAGCGCTAAAGAAAGGGTGCACATCCTTTACCAATGCAGTTTCGTGTCAATCCGTCTATTTAAACACGTACTTGCATACCTTTTAGGAAATGATAATTTAAAGTACATTTACATTGATTCAGATGCACCTCCCAGTCATCTAATTCCCCAATCCATCACTGCAGTCGTGATCGTCATGTTTACGTTTTCGTGTTAGTTGTAGTCGAGGACGCCTAGCTAAATAAATCGAGGGTTTGGGACTCGCGGAGTGCAGATAGGCAGGAAGCGAAGACACGGACCTGGTAGCATCGTTCAGTGTCCTCGAGTGTGGGCCGCATCTTGTCAAGTTCGTCCTGCATGCGCCTGAAGGCGGCGGCCTGCTGCTCGAGGTTCGAGCCGCCGGCTGGCGGGGCGCTCTGGGCGGCGAAGAGCGCATCGAGGGCGCGCTCCAGCCAAGTGCCCAGGCGGTGGGCCTGCGCTGCGAACTGCACACGCAACTGCTCGTTACGCTGCTGCCGCGCCATTTCGCTCTCCAGCGCGCTGTCACGTTCTGGCACCAGATTCTGCACGCAGCCCCAACGGTCGTGCAGAGTCTACAACCCAGTCAGTTGTAACGTTTATGGCCACCCTTTTTCGAATCCAAGAAAAGCGTACAATGAAGGAATACGACATGCGCATACACAATGAGACATTTCGAGGTAATGACACTTCAGGAAAAGGGTTGACAATTCCGCAGCTCTTAAGGTCATTCTAATCAAGGAGTTACCCCGTTTCTGAATAAATGACACCTTGTAAACATCCTCTCCTTAGTTATCTCTACTGAATCAACTCAACTGGATCACTCATAATGGAGTGCAAGTCAAAAACTCGTATATCTGTTAAAAAATTCCTCGATTAAATGCAAAACAGTTTGTCTTCATTTCAGGTCTCTTACGTAGAAACCTGCGAAGTAAAATTTCCAAAGCAGTAGATTAGTTAGCAGAATTTCACTTATAGAGGAGACTGCTAAGTTATTAGCTATGCATTTGATTAACTTTTTTGGGAAAAAGCTATTACTAGCCCTAAATCGGAAAAACAAAAAATCCGACTACTTTTTGATACTTCTTTCTCCGTTGTGTACATTCGAAGATTAAGCTTGCTGTTTGACATTTGATGCATAGGAAAAGATCAAAGTTGAAATGAATCAACTCTCTGTTAAGACGAGGTTTGCCGTAGTGCTCCATTAAATGTCAACGAGCACTGGCGATTTTTCGGAAACAAATAAGTCGATTTTCTCTATTATGATTCGGCCATTAAAGGTGCGATGTCTTGCCTCGGATCAAAATTATACGGGTTCAGTTAGTGTTGTATCTCCAGAAAATTACATCAATAATTTTCTGATTATCTTTAACTATAATTTATTTACCTTTCGTTATTATCTGTATAATATGTACAGTTGTTTAAGTCGTTATTATGACGCCTTGCACTTTGTCAAATAAACTTTGAAGTTACGAGGCGTCCCGTCTCTTGCGGCCGTTGTCGCACCATAGCACCTCCGTACTTTATATTTTAACGATTCTTCGAAGGCATTAAGTCTATGGTATCTGAGATCCGCTATATCCATATCTGGAAATTGTCCAAGGATGGATAAAAAATGGGGATCTGATCAACCATTTCATCTGTAGATCGCGTTTGCTTATTTAATGCGTTAGTTAGAGCCGCGAGAAGCTCTTCAATTTGCTGCGTCTCTATAATGTAAAGTATTAATTTATTTAAATTCATACCTCTGAAGCCTCGCGGCAGGCTGGATCTATTAACCGAATCCGCAACTTCTAGTGGTCATTGCGGCGACCCAGAGCGGCGAGGAGCCCCATTTAAAGCTGGTGTACTTTTGCATGACCGTCCAATGCATCTAGCCACATACTTAAATCGATACAACCTACAGAGGTAGGTTTCTTTCATCCAGATCCTTATGCCTCCTGGGCTCCTAGCAGCAACACATACGTACTATTAAAACCCAGAGTTCTCACGTTTAGAGTATGCAATAGGACCTCAAATGGGGTAATGAATACTTAGGAAAAGAGGACCATTTTCAGCTTAAATAATCAAAAATTGCAATAACAAAGTGGAAGCATTTATTAGATGAGTGACTTGCTTGATGTGTGATCATTGTGTAGGGATTGACAGCCACCTCGCGTGGAAGATCATTCTCCTCTACCAAACGGTCGATTTCGCTCGCGTCTCTCATCATCGCATTCAATTCCTCCTGCGCAGCTGGAAGTGTGCGTTTGAAGGCTTCGTGGCCATTTATTAATTGCTACAGCACAAATTCATGCCGCATTAAGATTAAAAACAAACAGTGTAAGGTTAAAATTGCCGGGCATCTCGGGTAGAAAGTGTGACTGTGACAAGGCTATCCCTGCAGTCTAAGGCAAATTTACATGTAGCACTAGAGGATGAGACTTTGGTCGGCTGAAAGTGCAATTTCAAAACTTAGTATTCTATTAGGCAAGGATCCGTTTTGCACGTCGTGTCCAGGTACGTCGAATTCTAAAGGCATACGTTTTGTACACAGATACTCTGAGGAATTGTATTAATTCCTTATCCTTCATCCTGATAGTATGTGGGCTTGTGCCTACAATCATTGGAGACAATCACGACGTAGATAACCGTGGAATCAAGAACATTCTTCCAGGCCATCAAATCAAAGTTATGTTAGGTGTTCCTCTGGCTGGACTTCAAAACCCTATTCATCTCAAACTGCTTATTGTGTGGTTCTAATGGCCCGGTTATAGTTTTCATACAGAAGTTACCTCTCATCGCCCGAGTCCAAATGTAAATATGGGTGGTGTCTCAAACGATTAACAAAGCGATAGACATTAGAATCATTCCGATAAATGCAACACCTTCTTTCCCATTCATTGCATATTAATAAAAATGAGGTGAAAATTTAAAATAAATCACCGAAACTTCTTTAACTCTGTCCGTGATAAAGAGATCCTGCAGATCCTCCTCCGCTTGTTCCAACCAATTCGAAAAGGGCTAGACACGAGGGCATTACAGGAGAGCACACGACTTACTCCGACACGCCTGGCAAAGGATTGCTGTAGGTTATCAATTTTCCTCAGTATGTCCAGTCGCTTCTATTCAAGAGAGAAAAACGAATGTGCGAAATGTCATTTTGTCTTAAAATGTCAAGATTACATTAATCGCCTCCCGGCGTTTGGTGGATAGTTCGCCAAGTTTATCCCATTGTGAAACGATGTCAGTCGTTCGCTTATTTATCGAGTCCACATCCTCGTATTGAAGAGCGCTAAAATAAAAAAGGACAAATTTGCCCAGGACAGTGCTTATTACCAGGAAAGCGTTTACCTAGCAACAGCCCTAACTTACAAAATACCTAGAAACGAAACAAATGAAAATAGCATACCTATTAAACTAATTAAAAGTAGCATTGTCTAATGAATTATACTAAAAACATCACGAAAATAGGAAGATGATCACCCTTGAAATGTACCTCGCCCAAAGTAAATCTTTTTCTATGAGAACGCTAGTTTGGTGGTTGTATTGACTAACCAAGAGCCTGTAGACTCCACCCTTTAGTTTTCCTAGAACTCAGCGAAATTTTCATGTTTCTTAATCTATTTAAGTGGCGGTGGGTTCTTGTAAAGTACTGCACATTGGTATACAACCCCTTATACTACTACCCATGCTTAAGGAAACGTGTTAAAAAAATTTCTCAAAAATCGAAACTTTTTTCGTCCAATAGTCTGTAGAGAAGAGCGGACATTGGTAAAACCCTGAGGCATGTTTTCCGCTTCAGTTATTGCTCCTGAATTTCCGTTCGAAATGAGGTGTGGTGTCTTTTAGCCTATCTTCCTCTACCCGAGATACAAAAACACGAATATGCACTTCATCTGTTTAGAGAAGAGAACTACTGATATGGGCACTATGCCTTATCCTCCAAGCGTATTTTAATTTACCTTAAGGAATTATGAGAAATTCCCTCAAGTTCGTTTGTGCAGTTTTAAATTTTACTGCTATTGGATATTGAAAAGAAGGCTAGAATCAAGCTTCATTTTTATCGAGAAGAAATGCATATTTAGGAAGCTAGGAGAAAGAGATGATAACAACCGAAATGACCTAATTGAGACTACACAAAATGTACACATTCGTTGTTTAGTTTTTGTCTGGATAAAACCGTCATAAGCTTGAAATTTGAAGGAATTATGTTTTTATCGAATACCATAGAGGACTGTTTGTTGTTTAGTTGATTAATTCGAAGGTGCCGAGACGGATTTCAAAGTTTGGCTTTGGGTAAAGCATTAATCAATTCATCTTTGAAAGGACAATCCTACCTAGAGCTTCGCATCGATCACGAGATATGTCAAATTATGCAAAAATGAGGTAGAGATACGTTTCTCACTACTATAGTGTTATGAAAAGCATACCTACGAAAATTACAAATTATTCTAAAATGAGTTTCTGACAACGCCAACTTATCTTTTCTCCCTACCAAGGCAGGTAAAACGATTAAAGCCCATGTTTCATGCTGAATCCGTTTGTCTGCGCATTAATCAGTCCCTTTGCCTTCTTTGGATACTTTGGGCAGGAATGGAGATTAATTCCGTAAAGTTTCCGCTTTGGACCCCCGGACTACTGCCATTGTTTCTCGTTATAAGCACATAAATAACAATGTCGTTTTATATTCTAGGTGTCGTGGCAAATATGCCTTTAAATGGATATACCTCTAAGTCGAGGAATACCTAAGCCAGTCGTCAGTGAGTAGCGATACTTCTATGGAACCTTCAAGAACAAAAGGGAGTTTCAGCAACTGTAGAGCGAGCCACAACAGCGAAATGAAGAAGCAGAATTGATGGAGGATGTGTAACTTGCCTAAACACACCAGTACCATTAACAGTACCATAAGTAGGCCTGTCGATTCCCAAAGACGGTTTAAGAGGCCCAGAGCATATAGAAGTAAAGAGCTGGAAGGAGGAGCAAAGGGCGGGGCCTACTTGAGCTCCTCGGCGATAGCTACGATGCGCTCAACTCGGCCCTGGTGGGCCCCCAGGTCGGCCTCGAAGGCATCCTGCTTCTTTGCGAGGGTGGCGAGCTCCGAGCACGACGTGGTCTCATAGTCGCGCGCGCTCAGCTGCCCCTCTTTGTCCGCCGACCAGGCCTCGTGTGTGCCGCACTTCAGTTTAAACTTCTTCACCAGATACTCCAGCTGTTCGAGCCGACGGATCTCGCGTAACAACCAGTCCTGCAATCACCAGTGCCACTATTAGCTCAGCTCATGTCCAAGGTACAGATGGAAAAAATACATAGCTTACATATAAATAACAATAGCTGATATAATTCGGACGATGAGTGATAGGAGGTTACGATATAATTTCATTTAAATAAGCGAAAAATTTAATGAACTAGTCCCACATTCCATCACAGCAGAAAAGATGCCACTGGATTCTAGAACTAAAATCAATTACCATTTTCAGAAAATTTACTTGATAACTACCTAGCGAGAATAATACACAAATGCACAATATTGAAACAATGCAGAAGTTGCTCATGTTGCATAAAACTATCTCTTTCTGCTGTGTAAAATTAGAGCCTAGGTAATTGCAGGAATACATTCTGACTCTACACCAAAGTATTAAGAATCAGATGGCAATTTCAGTACTGATAAGATAACAAAGTACTAAAACTCATTTAAACGAAACAATCTAACGTTATTGAAGATATTCAGCAAAATTAGAGAAGAGATTCTAATGAAAATTGGTCAAACCAATTGCAATAGTGATAAGGTTCTAACAACTCCTGCGGTAATGTTCCAGTTTCTTAAATATCTTTGAAAGCTATGGATATTTCCTCAATAACTTACCCCTACTACTGCTACGGCTACCAGCACCTAAAAATCAGTGAACCAGAGAGGTGATGAATCATGTTTCCAAAGAGGAGAGGAAGAGACAGTGAGAAAAGTGATGGCTGGTATTTCCCGAAACACAAACAGATGACTTGTCTTTGTTGCAGCTTTGCAATCTTACTGACGCAAAACATTCCAAGTCTGTTCAACATCTGAGTGCAATGAACCGTAATTATTTTTTATATGAATGAAAAGCACAGTTACACTTAGGTATGGCTACACCTTGTTAAAACTTGAAACGTTAAGCCTAAAGTTATTATGCGATCCCCATTTTCCTAATGAAAGTACCATCTTATTTTAAATGTCCTTCTATAGCACATTCACACAAGAAGTGAAAATGCAAACAACCAGTGGGAGTATTAAATATTAAAACCAAAGGCTAAGGGATCTCATGCCATATGGTATGCTCACGAATTCGCCAGGACACCGATTGATATGAAGTTACTCTACATTATTGTAAAGCTGGAGACGTACTTCAAAACCCTTCTCGAGGTCTTCCATCTTATTCCATGCACCGTTGATCTCGTCCATAGATTGACCCATGGGAGGCATAAACGCAGGCTTGTGGGCCAGCTTCAGTCGGGTTTGGATGGTGTTATTGAGGGCCTCTAGCAAGGCTTTGTCCTCAATTCGAGGGGGCTTTGCGGATCCGCCGAAGGCTGTGTACTGTGCAAGCGTCTCTTTCGCAGATTGAAGAGTCCCATTAGTTGTTTTGTTCTAAAATAAACAGTGTTTACTATTTCAATAAATGAAAAATTTTCGATCTTCAACATTATGACAACAACTAAACGTGCATCAAAAATGTATGGATGAAACGAATAGCATATCCATTTACGGCAGAAAGGCAATAGGTTAGGTTTATGAGTAAGTTCAGTAACTTTTAGCTCATAAAGTTTCAATATTGACTACGTATGCTTCACAGACCCAGGTATTAATTTCGCCATAACAATACCAGCAACAGTGACGTAGTAGCAGGCCTTTGGGCACTTCCTTCCTGCTGAAATTTACTTCGATTTTCATGTGTGCTACATACAAGTACAAAATGGTATCATATAAGGATTGTCACGTGTTGGGAAAACCTAATAGAGATAAATTGGCGATTTCAAGCCTCAGATCCGAAGACATGATGTAAACAATCATGTAATTGATCTAATGCACCTATTACATGAAGCAACTGGTTCCCAGCTAAAATTTTGCTTCAAAACATAAACCGAGCTTATATTTTTATGATAAATGGAGAAAGTTTTGAAGGGATAGAAACTTAACTCACTTCAAGGAAAGGAATCTGGGCACTAATCCATTTCAAAAGGTCTGAGGCCAAACCCAAGTATTCATCCATAAGCTTTTCGGTATCTTGGTTGGACTTGAGTACTCTTGCTATCTTCGTAGCAGCATTGTTGGTCTGAAACCAAAAGCCGAATGGATACATTAGCCGTCTTTTTTGCCTTAATGTCTACCGGTGCTTGCTACTTACATTATGAGAATTCGCAAATGCATGGTAGTAAGCCGCTACATAAGTCATGACCGAGCGCTCATCGGGTCGAATCGTATTTACCATGTCTAAGACAGGGAATAAAGAATGATTGAAGTGGTAAAAAATAAGTACTATAATGCCAACACACCAGCACAACTATCGTAACTCACCCTTAAGCTCAAAACAGCTGGAAAAAGCTACCTGGGAAATATTATTTACTCACGCAGACATCGAACATAACGAGTTACTCAAAATAAATACAGAAAATATACTTCACTTTCACAGAATGAAACTTCACACGAACCTTCAGCATCAAGCATTTTGGGAATGTCCAAATACTTTTCCGCCACGTCAAACGCATAGTTGAGGTTTTGAATCGGATTCTCCTGAAAAATAGAAAGATAAACAGACCCAATAGAAAAGAAACAAATAGAAAATTTGTCTTTACCTTTGAAAGTTTGGAATAATCTATAAGCTCTGGCCGGTGCTTGTGGATAAGAGCACAGAATGCAAGACCATCTTTCCAACTGAAGCATCACAAAATTGGAATTTAATTATAACCTCAACTTCAAATGGCTGGAAAGACAAAAAACTTACCTTGTGTGAAAATTCTGGACATTTACATTATGATAAGGGGCAGTTTTTCGTTGACACCATAGTAGCAAGCCTTCCTTAGCATGAAGTTCTGTGCAAAAAATGGTCTCAGTGTTAGGCAAAGCAAATTAAATAAACTTATTTTTGCATAAGTTAAACTTACCTTCAACCGTGATGTCTTGTATACAGAAACGAAGAATAATTGTCCAGATCATTCCAAGAGTCATTTTTATATTTCCATCCACGATCTCTATACAGGTGGATTACATATACTTTCATACGTTCAGCTCCAATTGAAACAAGCTGGACACCTTTACTTTCAATGTATTTTAGAGCTTTGTTAACATTAGTAATCATATGGAATCTCATTCTTCCACGATCAGGTTTAGGGAGTGGTTCCTCCGCTAATGTTTCCAAAAGTTGAAGAAGCTTTAATCCATCTCGAAAATCATTTTCAATATCATTGATACACGTATTGGCCTTTCGAAGATATGAGTTACACCACGCTGTAAAAGTCTGAACCGCAGTAAATAAACAATTTCATTACCTTCTTTTGCTGGATTTCCCACATGGGATCAAGATAACTCTCTCTATCCCACTCTTCTTCCTCTTCCGGCTCAATATGTGTGTCATAATATGCATCAGTCGCATAATATCCACTGGTGTCAGTGTAGTAATATTCCATTTCGCCCCTAACCGCGATAAACAAAAAAGCTCCAATAATTCAATAAAGATACAACATTCCAAGGTCTAATTTTAATGCTTTGTGGTACACTCGAACAAAATTAGCTTAGTTGTATTTTTTTATTGAAATATTAAATTGCTCATACAATCCGTTAAATATTTTATTTAATACAGTAAGTCCTTAGTGCGTCGTGAATAAGTATTTAGTAACCATTCACTTTCACGACAACATTAAAATTAAACACAATTAAATTTTTAAATTGTAATTTTCTGACCTTTATTGATGTATGAAATAAATAAATCAGTTGAAACTCATCTCTAGTCATCAAGAATATATTGGTTATGACAAAACTATTTAAGGCCGTTTTCTATCTTCCACTGCAAAATATAAATGGATGGCTTCTATTTGTTGTGTATTTACATCAAATAACATTGGGATAGGACTGAGTCCTCATGAGGATGGGATAAATCGCAGTTAACGTTTTATTTCTCAATAAATTTCCATGTTGGAAATGCTTTTATTTAGGTACATTGCCCTGACGTTGTCATCAGACATGTATTAGTGCAGTTTAGTAGATTCCAATGAGCTTTTTTAGCTTTTTTTGCACCATTAGGTCTGCTTGTGGCAGCAAAACACAGGAGCTAATAAATAAATACCTCTAGATACCCTTTCACGCTTGTGAAATTAGTGTTCCCTCTCACCATATCATTTTTGGAATTATTTTTAGGCTGTATCTCCATTTCGAGAATGTGCGGTTAAGTCCCTAACAGTGGACGCCTTCTTACTCCAGAAATTTTACTTTATTTTAATTTTGTTCTCACCTTCAATAGTGATGGCCGAATTACCTATGGCTTTCCACATGTCCCAATCGTATACAGACATTAAGCCGATTTATCACCTTTAGTCTTCCAAAAATGAAGTAATTACATTTTACCATTCTCATTCTCAACTCTCCGAATTAAATCACAGACTGAATTTCTCCGTGGTACCAATGATACTAGCCAAAATATTTCTATTCCAAATGCTTTTATGTATTACTTTATATCTTTATGTTTATAAGTTTGTTTAGCAACAGATCAGAATGTTCCCCAAAGCCAACATTTACGTGTCGGTACTTTTGATGAAGAAACATTGCTCTACTTCATGGATGCTGTACTGCCTTGTTGGGATAAACAATGACCCTACAGCAACTGATCATACTTCTGACAAGGCTTTGGTGTACTGTGGAAAGGCAGTCATGAAAGATGTAATCTTGATAAAGTGTATTGGAGTGACTCATTGATGTAGACATATGTGAAGAAGGCTTAATGAATTCTGTAGTAACCCTATTCATCATGGTAGCTGAAAATGTCAACAAATTCGATTTCGTTGATGAACTACCCTATTTAGTGCTTACGTTGGTGAAAAGGTTTTAACGAGGTTCAAAAATATAAGCTAATAAACAAAAAAATTGTACATCAATTAAGAATTTATAAATAAATTGAAGGATACCACTGGTTCAAAGAACAGTAACTTTGAAATCATGGGAAATGCACAAAGGTGTTTATTACGTTGATTAGATAAAAAAGTACGAACTATTCCATGGCAAAAATCGAATCGCTCAACAATTGCTAGGATTCGTTTTGATCGTGTTGCAATAAAGGAAGCAACAGACAGAAACTTGCGAATTAAATCAATGTTTTCTTTAATGTCATGGTGACTGGTTATCTCCAGCAAATATTTGACCTATTTTCTACGCAAAGTTTAGTAGAATTTTAGCAACAACATCTTTAACAAAATGTTTAATTCCTCTTTATTTAAAGCAGCAATTAGTCTTAACACACAATCGAAAGACTTACTAATAGGAACATGAATATTTAACACTGAATCTATTCTGCACCACTTGAAAATTAAGAAAATTGATGTCATTTGGACTGATCAAATATTTTGTGTACGGAGTAAGTATTTTGAAAATTAGTTTTCAGAGGACTTAATAGTTGCGTAGTCTTCAACTGTAAATTATTCGGTGATACAAATGTAAGAATGTGTTCGGGACTTAAAGTAAGATCCACGTCTTACCACTGGCTCACATGCAGGCACCAGAGCACCAAGTGGATGTGACCAACCTGTTGACCCATCGACTCTGGACACCTTGGGGACAAGCCGGTAGTGCACGCTGACACCATTCCTACTGGCGCTACAACTTGATTCTGTCCAATAAATCAGGCTCCTTCCCTTGCTACATTGTTGAATAGATATTTTAGTGGCTTAGAGAAAGCAGTAATGAACTAGTAATCTATTATCTATTTTCAACAAAATGCAAGATAAAAAGATGAAAGGGTGTATATCACTCCACTCAACAGGTTCAGTATATAATATTTCGATAAGCAGAATGTCTGCCTTTAAAATATATGGCTCCTGATGCATATGGCATTTCTTTAACTGTTTATGAATTTATACCTCTGTTCCATATAAAAATAGGCTAATGAGTTGTTTAGAACTGTTCAGTATGATTACTAATGAGGTTCTTCTTCAGAGAATCATTCGTTAGATAAAAGTGGGTCCAACTCAGATCCAACCTGTTTGATATTGATGTCTCAGGAGAATTGCTAGAACAGCAGATTTTAAGGAGAAATGACACAACGATAAAACGAGCCCGAGTAGTAAACTGGTTAATCTTTTTCATTAGATGCTATGCATCGCGTTTGAGCAGTAATTTTTGTTAAGATTTACGGTATAGAATTGCGGTAGGTAGATATGAGACGTTCACTCAGGTCTGTGAAGACTGAAGAAAACGTTTCATGAATTTGCCACAACATTTTACTACAACATTCTGCGGCCCAAAGTGCCCAAATCAATTTGGTTGGAGATAAATCAATCGGCGGAACATGTAAGACAGGAATCGAGGAATGGGATTTAAAACAAATCAGTACAGTCAAGGAAAAAAGGTTTAAATTTCGAAAATGAAAACAAAACAAACGAGTCCTTGATCATCAATAACGAAGCGTGTTATTTCTTTAAGAATGCTCAGAATTAGGAAACACTTTTTCCAGCATGGGATTGGGAACCAGATATACAAAAACAAGCTATTCGAAAACCAAGGAACTCTTGTTTTCACTTCCGATTTAGTGACTAAGGCATCCTGCTGAATTTGAAGTTGAGCAATTAGGACTGGTGCAAATTAAATTACAGCAGGAATTTTTAGGAGGAGAATTAATTTAACTCCTTAGATTTGGGCAAACTGGCGACTTGTTAAAGCTTTTTGTGATTTTTTAAGACTTAGTCTAATTGAAAAAATTGGGCAAATTTACTGAATCTTACATGCGATGACAGGACACAAATATCATAAGTATTTATTATTACACAAAAGATCATCAAAAAACCTATTCAAACGAATCAATATCCTCAATTTTGTTCCGTTGACACCCTTAAATTCGGTTCTTGGTAAATTTGTTTATTGTACTCAACCACTCGAAGAGAAAACGAAAACGAAATCATCACCTATTATGGCGGCTCATATTCCTCCGTTTTCCTCCTACAAACGAACCTATTGGTTTTTGATTTGGGCTCGTGATGCATTATTTTTGTATAAACAAACCCTAGGCTTTAATGCAGTAGGGCCACTGCGTTAACAATACCATAAATCTTTCCAAACCTCGGGTGTGAATAAAATTTTCCTCCAGATGTTATGTGAATGAATGTTATATTGTTTACATTATGCTCTCATTCCAAACTTATTTGAATACTTGAATGTTAGGTGACCCTGAGGTAATTTGTTATAAAATATTATGGAATTATCTATCAAGGTTTAAGGTTGCCTTAAAAAATTTAAGTACTCACGCCAATAAAATGACTCATTAGAAAGTGGACAAACACATACTTCGATAAAGATATTCACAGGAGGTGCTGATTATTTTAAGCAGTAGCTTTTTGATAATTTTATCTGGACTGTTTTAAATTCTAACTATTACACTTTCAACTTTAAGTGAGCTTAGTTTAGAAAACCCCAAACAGTATTCCATTGAGAATTCAAAAGAGCTATGGAGTTCATCACACGAATACTTCATGCTTACTCTAAACTCCCAGAATCTTGAAGAAGTTGTGCAGTCAGGGAGATTTAGATAAAGAGACATTTTTTGTTAAAAGTTTACGTAAAGATATGTAGTGCATAACGTTTCATATTCATCAACTCCATTTCCTCCGTAAAATTCCGTTTTTGAATCTTGCACTAACAAAATAAGGGTCATTCTAGTGGTTCTGCAATTAAAGTTAGAGTAGATGTGTACGTTTTAGCAACAGTCTAGCCTTGGCCTCCACCACCACAATTTGTTCAGCATAGATAGAGACTTGTTACAGGTAGCGCGGGTACGATGAGCCCAAAAACCAGAGAGGAGGAGAGGAGAGAAGACGTCTATCCAAGAGCGTTTATTAGAATGGTGTGTTGTGTGAATGAAGACAGCTGTGTCACGATATGGTTGACCTGCTTTATCAGTGAACAACTTAGCCGAGCAGATCAGGACAATGCACTTAGTTAAGGGGGATTAACATGTCCATGGGTAGCGTGGTGAAGATACTTTCAGGTCAGCGTAGGGTCACTACAGTCCCACCAAGCTCTTTGAATGAACGGGTATTTTGCTCCAAAGCGTTTCATTGGCTCAGGTGCACATAAATAGCTGCATGAACGGAGATCTGGACGCAATGGTGGTGCGTGTATTTGTGGTAAGCTTAATCGTTTCGGTGATTTTAATTGCCATATATTTCTTAATTTAATTTCATTGTGTACTAGTTTTATTTTATGATAATACAGTAGAAATTACCATGTAGCGATCATCCGAAATAGGCAATATTTCAAGACTGAACTAATTGGCTTAGTTGGCATTTTCAGCTTGGATTAGGGTTTGTTGCGCTTTCTAGTGGTTGAAAATTAAAATGTTCCTTTAAGTTAAATATGGGCGAATAAATATTTAAATCAATCATCACAGAATATACACAGAATCACCTTTTCGAATAGGGTGATCCCAACCTTTGTTTGGTACATGCATTTAAAATCATAATAAAACTTTATAAACTATGAGTAACTCTGCAATTGAAATCGTATGCTTAACTGAATCCATACGACACGTAGATTTATTTACACCGATTTAAGTTGATGACCTAGGGCACATTTTTCTCAGGTTCATCAGAGAAAATTACGTACTTACAATAGCACGTGTTGCGTGCAGCCATTTCATATACATTTTTGTGACTGACATTACTATCATAGATACTCGTTAGTCTTCCTTCTTACTTGACTATGAAGCACTTATGCGCAGCGCTGATATGGAAATTCGTTTCAAGGACAAGGCGCTAACGACCGCGAACCAATTACAAATCGCTTAGTCATAATTTGTGTCCCGTCACCAGAATAAGCGTACACAACTCCGTACGGCAGCGTTCAAACAACACCCCATCCATCGCGTGCTCGTTGTTTCTTCTAATGCAAGTTTACACCTCCATCTTCGGTTTTCTCTACTGAAATTGAACACTTTAGGGAGTTCTACTTAAATTGTAAACCACTTTAGCTATTCAGTGGGGATGATGCGTGAAAGCATGCATCTGAATAATGGGACTCAAAATATCTTGACAAAGGCTTCATGGATTTTATGCCTCTTATCAGTTTATAATTTGTTCATTTTTAAATGCGAGGTTGAAGATTCTTTATTAAATAAAAAATATCGACCCCAATTTCCAAATAATATTTTCCGTATTGTCCTATAAAAGCTTTAGAGATTGAAAATCCCCTAATCATCTCCTGGTTCTACCATAAAAGGATTTCCCAGTTCATAGAGCAGTATCTTATAATGTGGATCCGTGATCTTTTCGTAAGTAAATAGTTTTTGTAAAAGATGAAATGAGTACCAACTTGAGAGATGCGGACGTCGAATGAGTAGCCATTAAAATAGCACTATTTGTAAAGCTTATATGGCCGGGAGGCATCTTGAACACATTTATACCCAATTAACAAAATCAGCAAAAGCCATGAGATATCAAAACAACCAATTGATAAAGTTGATTTCAGTGTTCTTTATGGCACTTAAATGCTTTAAACAAAAGATCAAGTTACCAGATATCTAAATCGTCATTCCACTTCTCGACCATACATTCGAATAAGAAGTTTTCACTTTCATGGAGCTGGAGTTTGCAGATTTCGAAAATAATGAACGGAAAGGGTGTGGTAGTGTGACATTTTATGCATCAACACTTTTAGAATTTATTTCCCATCGGCAATAAAATCTGGTTCCGAAAGTGTTTATGATAGTTACGTAAGTCAAGAAGCCTAAATCGATTATACGAGATTGAGGTTAGCTTGTTAATGTAAAATGAATTCAGAGTGCATACTATTACATTTAAATTTAAAAGAAAGGCAAATCAATGGCATTTCGTTCGATTTCGACCTCTGTAACAAATCGGTTCACTTCAATCTATTAATTCGCACATTTTATTATTTTCATCTTTATTTTATCTTTAAAAGTTTATTTAATCTAAAACAGCTAATTATTATTTCATTGTGTGACATAGTTGATGTGATCTAGTCTGATTTATTGTGGAAATACACCGGCCACAAATGAATCAAAGAATAATAGTTTCGAAATTGCAGACAATGTTATTCACGGCTACTTTTGCGTCGGAGAACTATTGCAAGAACGGAGTGATAGAGAATAATCGTAATGTTCTCGACTTGATTGTCAGAACTTTATTCACACACTACCCCATTTTAGAGCGTCCAAAGCCGATGGGACGTTTTGAAGAAAATACAACATCTGACACGGTGTTTGTAGAGGTAAATATGTTCATCAATACTACCAGTGCCGTCAGTGTCGTGGACATGAACTACAACGACAACGCTGGTACGACCCGAGACTTGATGTTGGGACCCACTACAATTACAAGGATGTCCCCATTCACTTCTATATGAAGGATATCTGGTTGCCTGACCTCTTTTTTCCGCAACTCGAAATCTTCCGACCTTCATTTCGTTACGACGCCAAACACACTGGCGTGGATCAGTTTGGATGGCACCATTACTTACAGCCAAAAGCTCTCGGTTCGTCTCTTTTGCCACATGCACTTATGGGACTTTCCGATGGATACACAATTTTGATCAGTTAACATTGGCAGCTATGGGTATCCCACGCGCGACCTAGGATTCCGTTGGTGGAATTATGATGAACAAGGCCGCTCAGTTTAACGAATTTCTCTCAATTAACGAATTCGATTTCATTCGCCACAACTGCACCTACTGCAATAGCAAGTACAAGACTACTGGGTCGTTTACATGACTGAATTTAGAGTTCAGAATGATTCGAAAGTTAGGATTCTATCTTATGCCTATTTGCCCTCTTTATTAGTTGTTTTGATTGTCTGGATGTCATTCTTGATCGATTCTGAAGCTGCGGCAGTACGAACGTCCCTGGGCTATTGACGGTGTTGTCATTGTTAACTCAGCGTTCAGCAGTACTCTCACAGCTACCACGAGTGTCGTATATCAAGGCTATTGACAGTCGGTTTTTCATTTGTTTCTCGTTCATGGTTGTAGCTCTGCCAGAATTTGCATTTGTGAATACAGCTGCGAGAAAATAGCTAAACTTCGAGAACAGGGGCAGCTGTCTTCACAAAGCCATATTCATAATCCCATTAATAAACCATTAAATCCTCCAAGGCTGCCCAAGAGTGTATCCATACGAATGGTGAAGCAGACTCGAATACACTGTTTAAGAAGTCGATTTCTTGACTGGTTGTTTTCTGTTATCTATCCGATTTGCTTTACCACTTCCAACATTACTTATTGGGCACTGTACCTGCGCAAATGGCATATTCCTCACAAGTGACATTTCCTTTGTAAAACATATATCACGACCACACGCACTATCCAGATGAGCTGACAATTGAAAAAAGTTGGGAAGAAATACGGTGACTTAAATTTTCGGTGTGATCCTTTCTATGCAATTTCTGTTGACTAGACGCATACATCTATAACCCCCTTAAACGCGTGCTTTGTAAGAAATTTCTGTCTGTTTTCTGAGAATTTTTCTGATCTTAAGGAAGAAATAACTCTACTGATCTTGCAGGAAATATGAAAAAATGAGCCAATAAATTCCAATGTGCTTCCTTATTACTACTTTTACTACTGTTAATTGGTTCGTGTATTGAAAATGATTAATAGTTACTCATGTTCTTAAAGTTGCTTTAAATTTATTTGAAATAAGGTTACGCTAAAGAATACCTTCCTGTGGATTTTGTTTGTGTAGTCGGGGTTTAAATTATAGAACTACCTCAATTCTGGCATAAAATTAAGACCTTTACAGTGTTATCTTTAAGTTTTAAGCAGCAACCCTGTTTATAAAGCAGGTGACAAATACGCTATTCGGAATGGCTAGAAACCTTCGGACCTGCGTCATATTTATGATAAATCGGTTTAATATAGTCACCTCTGTATTCCATAAAGTACAGTACAAACTGAAAGTGAACAACTAAAGTGGACATTAGAATAAAAGACTAAAAAATATTCTACTAAATAATGCAATCACAAATAAGGGAAATTTATAGGCTTCAATGTAATCTATTGCTTTGAGTGTGAAATATATCTTAATTAATTGATCTTTCAAGAAAAATGAGATAGGAGAGTCAAAGCTTTTAAATAAACACCAAAATCAAAGGCATATTTAATGTTTAGATTCAGCAATCCATTGCTAGATATCGTTTTAACAAAGCTTCTCAAACGGTATAATGACAAAATTGACAATAACGTTTCGAATGAAAATCGGTATTTGACATATTAGAACAACTCTTTAGGGTATAATCAATGTACAAGTGGTATCGGCATGAAAGCTATCCTTATCCACAATTTCCACAAGGGATCTTAAGTTCAGGATCAGGAAATCATCAGTCTCCGTTGAAAGTTAGGACTTCGATTTTCAACGCCTGATTGATTCCATGGGATGTATTTATTTCGATTGTTTCCACCTGCACTTTAAGCCCAGCCGACATATGCCCGATATAGCAGGTGAGCGATCTGTGAGGCTCACACGGATCATAAACCTTACATCTTTAGATCGCTCGCTAACTCACTTGTCAACCTGCAGTCGTATCAGTCTTTAGCAAGCCCTTAAAGGGTTTATTAAATATATTTCGGTAGCTAAAGTCTTCCACCCAATTGAAACTGTCTCATTCTTACATAAGCTGAATTTCTGTCTAGATGTGTTGACAATGACCCCGAAACCTAGTAGAGCTAATCTAAT
The DNA here is from genome assembly GCA_030710315.1 of Anomotaenia brevis. NCBI lineage: Eukaryota > Metazoa > Platyhelminthes > Cestoda > Cyclophyllidea > Dilepididae > Anomotaenia > Anomotaenia brevis. The sequence continues at coordinate 366,602 of JAUOZQ010000002.1, forward strand.
ATTGTAACATTTAGTAAGTGACTGTATCTTACAAATGGTAGTGAATATTTTCCGACTAATGGAAATGCTGGGGGTCGCATGTCGCTTTCTCCCCTCAATGAGGATACAGTATCAGGTTTAAAAATTCCAGTGAACGAAATAACTAGGCGGTTCTTTAATTTTGCTCCCATAGTAATGTGTTTTACCCAAAATTGCCTGCATTTAACTCGCATATATCGAAATCCTTTCGATAACACTGAACCAATGTTATAACTTAAGAACTACCATATTTGTTCTAACTAGAAGAAATAGTACAAATTTATAATGTTTGCCTGTAAACAACGTTCATCAAGCCACAAAATTAGCAAAAGCTCAGTTTGTTGAACATATGGAGAAAAATCTCGTGTTCAAACATGATTAAAACTTAATCAGAGTTGAACCTTGGAAAAATAAATAAATGTTTAGTTTGTACAACTTTCTAATTATATTTTCAAAAAACACCACCATATTAAAAAAATAACATGTTAAACATTTTCATCCTCCAATCATAGCGAAGTGAAGTAGATAGAACTGCTAAATGGCGTTCTAGGTCCAACCTTTTTAATTAAAATGAACAATACATAACAATTTAACTGTGTTCTAATTTAATGAACAGGCCTGTATGGAACAAATGGAAAGCCCATTATGCTTGACTCGAATGATTTGAAAACTCGTCTGCGCGATCCCCTCATCTTCATATCCGTTGCACTGTTGGGATCCATCGTAATTCTTTTCTGCTACGTAAGTTTACAGACATTTTACATAATTAATGCCTACAAATATGGGCAATATTTCATCATAACTGTAGGTACTGTTAACGTGTTGTGCTGCCGCGAATTACGCTCGATTGAAGGACCTGCGTTACTACGAGCCGTCGGTGAATGACGATGAAACGATTCGACTCCGCCACTAGGAGTATGAATCAATGGTAGCTCCTGAGAAGTCTAGTTTTGCTAGCTGACTGTATACAGGACAAAAGGCCTCTTCCGACTCCCACTTTGTCTCTCTTCTCACCCCCACCCACCGTGTTTCGCTTATTTTTTACCACAAAACGACCTACAAGTTCTCACTCTGCTCTGATGCTTACGTTAGCAAAAGACAATCAATGATCAAGAAATCAACGCAGCCCCTTGACATAGTATGGGATGTTGATTTGGCTTTCAACTTCCCATTCGCTCCCTTTTTTGTCTTTTGCCTAAGCTCGCGTTGCCGACTGACTCTCCGCCTAATCGCCCACCTAGTTGAGTGTAAATAAATCACCATTCATTCTCAAGCTTCCCTTAAAAAAATTGCACAATTCTACTGACAATATATTTTAATCATATTCACCTGGTTTAATGTGGAGTTACAAAGAAACTGATCATGACGCTTAGGTGATCCGAACATGCTTAATCAACTTTGAAAGTGCCATTTATTCAATTAAACATTAAGAATTTCGTCCTGCCATTTTTGCCCTTTAAAATAAAGATGAGGTGGTAAATAATACCACTTGATGAGGATTTTATGAAGTTTATCACTTTTTGCTAATGTGGTAGTGTCAGGTCATCCTTAGGTTCCGTCCGAATTTTGAATGCGAAAGCAACTTACCAAATGTCACATTTAAATGAAGATCAAACTACCAATGTACTTTCCCTGATTACCTATGACGGTTTTCCAACTAGTGACAAGATTTTTAATATTAATATATAAATATCATTTTGGCTTGGATTCGAAGAACTCGTAAATGTCAGCTTCAGCCTCTCACTGTGGCGTTGGAAAGGCTGTTTCTGCCAAATGATTGTGTAAGCTTCAAAAAAAGAAGTGATAGTGGTCAGAAGAAGGAGCAAGGCAGTTGGGAGAATACAGTGGTGGATGAGGCATTTTCTCCCAACCAGGTTCTTCTTCGATCTTTCGTGATGTGCGAAAGGGGTCGTGCATTGCCCTAGTGAAGCTTCAACCCCTTTCGAATCACTGGAGCAGGTCTTTTCTAATTTCCTCCTCAAGGCTTGCCCCTGACGCCCCAATTGCTGACTGTAGATTTGAGCCTTAAATGGTGCTGCATTAGGAGGTACCAATTCAAAGTGGACTCTTCTTTGGCGATCCCACCAGATTGGTTGAAGAAGAACCCTTTCTCCATGAAGTCTCCTTCTCGGCTGTGGCTGTGGCTGGGGTCTTTCCCCCCTCTTACGAAGCCTCTACTGCCTACGACGCTTCACATTTCGATCAAATATCCCTTTTTCGCCAATCTCCAGTCACAAGTCCACCCACATGGAGGGGAGAAGAGCGGATGTCAACTCGAGATTTGAGCACATTCTCAGAGGACCACTCATGAGGCACCGATTTTCCAAGTGCAGGAGGGTTTCCAAGTTTTGAAGATGACGGTGAACGGTTGTGTGGTTTTAATTAAGCCCAATTGCCAATTCCACGTCAACCTATAAAGCCGGATTTTCTTCGAGGGCCGCTGCTGCAAGAAGCTTATCGTCGAACTCAGCTGGACATCATCTGGTTCGATCTTCATCCCCGTGGAGGATGAAATCTCCACCTCTGAATTCCGCAAACCATCTTCTGTAATTGTCTTCTTCTCTCATTCACGCATTCATCTGCATGAACTGGCTGAATGTTTCTGCTGCTGAGTTTCCTTCCTTGAACTCATTATGAAACATTATGTGTCTCAAATGCTCCCTGTGTACTTCCAGGGTCTTATTCAGGTAGATTTTAAGTATTTTCTCTAAAACAATATTTGATCAGTTTGCATGCACTGAATCATAAAATTAATGTTCAGTTCCATTAGACACTGCAAAATACTCTCAGAATCCCCTCCAATTGTAAAATTATATTCGAATAGAAGTCGTGAACGACCCGGCATTACTGGTTATGAAGAAATTGGCGATTCATTTGTCTCTATGTTTGGTTCTCAGCGGAAATTCAATACCATCTTGAATTATGCAATTGCAATTTTTTCGAAGTAATTTCTATTCAGCCTCATTGATTTCATAAATCATCATACAGCAACATTATTATTTTGAATAATGATTTTATGTCTAAAGTTGCGAAGAACAGGAGTTATGTTCCGAAGTCGCGTACTCCCTTTTTGTTTACTTTGTAATCGAGGGTGCATGAGATTACTACAGATTCACACCATAACGAATGAAATACTAGCCTAATAACTTAGGGATTCAAGTTTCATCTATATCCATGCACAAAGTCTTCGTTATTCTGAGTATAACGTCATCTGAAATGTGGAACTAGATAAACGTGTCTAGCTTTATTTTAATTATGCACAGATGGGTTCGCAGTTGAAGAGCTTGGAAAATTAAGTACGTTAGTATAATCGGACCACTTCTAGTTAGTTAATTCGGTTACATACTCGAAATATAATAAATTCGTTTAATTTTTTTCTGAAATAACCGTCCAAAGTATTTCAACAAGGAATCAAAATTTAAGCTAACGGGTCACCCTGTGCTCATAAAAGAGACAAGACCGCGGTATATCTTTGATCTCATTTTGTTTTGTTTCTGCTCATGGGCCGTAATAACTTTAAGAAATACATTCAGTTGAGCTCCGTCTACCATGCTGTTTTAATGAATTTAGAATTTGTGGCAATTAAAATACACAACCACTTTAATGAATGCGAATTGAACTGTAAAGAAGACATCTAAGTGCAAGCTCATGTATATTTAAAGACATGAAGCAATAAGAAATCTAGTTAAAAATTTTGAAGTATTTGACTAAATAATTTTTAATTCATTTTGAACAATAAATGATATTCTGACTACACAGGGTAACCCCAACTTCCATCCTCGGATTTCAACACCGTAGCATTGATGAGAAATTACGCTCGGATTTGTAATAGTTAGAACAAATAGGTGGAGGGTAGTGTGTAATGGTTCTGGGTTTACAATGTTGATAATTCAAACATGGAGGCATTAAGCGCAAGATGCTTGGTTTACTTTGTGAAGGAGCCGTGTATTTACCCCAGAGGGAAGGAATAACAATGAATGTCTGTGGGGATGTTAGTAATGAGCTTAGACTACCAACTGCATAAGCCAATTGACAGTGAAGGTAACCACTACAATTCAGCCATAGCGCACCATGTTTCCCGAGAGTTGGTGTCTTATCGTGGCCATGCGTTGAATCAGATCACGAGTGTTCTGTGAAAAGCCACCTTCTCTCCAGAGCTTGTACAGTTCTCCCTCCCTCAGCATTGGATTTAGTCTCTTCTCGACTTCTGCTTCAACAAGGGCTTCAAGTAATTGTTCTAAGTTATAGGGACTTAGGTTCCTCACCTCAATCGGTAGTGAGTGGATCCCAAAGGTAAATATAAGACCGAGGACACTTAATAGTGTTTGGCCTCTATGAAACGATTTTGTCATCTGAAAAAAGAAATAGAAAACTAACTTTGAAATGTTGTAGATATAATGTCTTTTCTTTCGTAGTGTTGAAACAATTCCTGAAGGAAGCTATAAGTCGTGTCATTTCTTTCGAATACTAACTCATCAAAAATATTGCCTTTCTGATGTGTTTGACATGCACAATTTTTGATGTCAGTATTCAACTACATTCAGGAAAATACTACTTTAGAATAGTGATCTAGCGTTTCTTAGAAAATTGCAGATTCGAAAGTCCATGACAGGAATGGAAATTGTCGATTCTTATTCGTTTCGAAAAATTGAGTATGCACGTTATTTCTTGCTCGAGTTAATTACTCGAATAGATAAGGATACTGAATAGCAATTTCCAATTGGGCATGTAGTTGCAATAATTCAACTGAAGAACACTGTGAAGTCCACATAACTGATGTTGAACTATAACCGGAAAAATGGATCGTGTAGGTTCTTAAGAAAAACGTTTTGTTGCAATTACTTAAAAAAATAATCACAGGACCTAAAAAGACCATTTTATAAGATGATTTATGCTTAGCAGATGCAATTCCATTTCATACGAAACCGGTATGATGACCAACATTTTCGATTTGAGGCAATTCTCGAATAAAGTAGAGTTCTCACTATGGCGGTTCTGTAAAAATTCCTTTGTAGCATATTTTACAAGCTCAGTAACATGCTTTTTTCAGGTCCCCTAGTAAAAAACTTGAATTTAAAATGTAAAAAAATTAGATGGTGTGAACTATTTGAGGAAAAAAACTATACTTTATTACTTAATTATTAATATTGATTGGAGATTTATTTTCAAGTTTCAATAGCCCAAAAAACCCAGAATTGGAATGTTATGAAGAGGAATTTCGCATGCAAGGTTTTCCGTACGAGTTCGAAGACCTACACTTACCTCATAACACCTCAAACACATCGATAATCACAGTAATCAAATAATAAATGGAAGATTGGTGCTTTTCATTTACTGTATTGCTTCCAATTATGTTTGTTAGAAATCGATGAAGGAATGAGGACATTACAAATTTGCTTACCTCTGAAACTATTGATGACTAGTTGAGCGTCTATCTAAATATCCATATATACCCTCCAACAGATAAATGAAGCCACTGATTGGTTAGTTTGAACCAATCACAGTGGTACACAATTGTGTCATTTTTAAAACACTATTGTTATTTGTCGTTGCTGATATAGGGGTCGTTTGGGACCTTGTACAATGGCTAATAATTTCAAAACTATACTTAATACAAACTAACTAAAAACATTGAATTTGTCAGTTACATAAGCCTTGAATCGCAGGTCATTTTTTAAATCTTTCCTTTATTTGTTAGCTATGGTTGCAATTAAATTGAAAAAGCAACTTACACTAGCTTATATTAGTAGCGATTACCTAGTTAACTAGTTTAATGCGTTAGTTGAAATCGATCTAACTTTTTTATTATTTCCATAGGAGTTTCGAAAATGTCTTTTCTTCACTAAATCGTTGTTGGTGGTAATGATATATAAGATAGGAGAATAATCTAATGGATGGTGTTTCGTTCGCTTTTCAGAGCCTTATTCGAACGCCATCTACAAGATCAAAGTTCACGAAATCCTAATTTCGTAACATCAGAAGAGGTAACATTATTTAATTTTATGAATTCTTACAGGTTAGAATTTCATTAAAAACATTACATTTAGGCTATCGGATACCCAATGGAAGCAGATAAACCGAAGTCTTACCTCGATATACGGTAGTATTAAGTAAAAAAAGCGAATATGAGAATCTGTAGTTTGTTTGTGGTAAAGTTTTTTTCAGCCAACTACCGAAAAGATAAATTATTGATAACCCTTTTGGAATACATGATTACTACTATATTAATATGCCTCAGAAGTTTTTAGGACTTAAAATATACTTTCCAGTTTAACTGGAAGCCTAGACTCCGAGGACTTTTGGGTTGCCGAAGATATTTCAAAATAAAAGTATTAATTAAGTGCGCGAAAAGAAGACATCTGCATCGGAGCATTGAACAGCCATTATGCGTGGGAATTTGCTATGGAATCTTCATATACGACTTGATCCAATGTAAAGAGATCACTTACAGCGTCAGGAACTGTAATGCGACAGGAAAGTCAGCAATAGGGGTACAAGAATGCATGAAGAGCTAGAGTAGAGAGTACTTTAAATCTCAAAATGGAGGCATGCGGATACTGATAGGTTGCTCTCGTAAGAACCTGTTGCTTCTGTCTTATTATCACCTGCTGAAAAGAAAACCTGAAGAGGTAGAAATTGGAAGTGGCAGACTATTATGTTTAATTATATACATCTTATCGCAGTTTCTAGCTAATCACAAATAAAGCAATAGCTAGCAAGCAGACTATGCATTTTGCATTTCCCCCAGCATACAATGGGTAAATTTGCCCCCTTCAAAAGTGTTTTTGGGACAAGCCGCCGTCTTAGGGGTTAACTATGCATTAATATGCTTCAGAAGAATAAGCTAGTAAATCAGCTGATGTAGACCACAGCCTGCCTCCCAGGAAGATGAATCCCAGATGGATTTCCAAAAAGTGATGAATAATACAAAATGTAATTCTGATGTACCTATGTACCTAAAAGAATGTTAAAGATAATAACACGTCGATAATAAATTAGCTGAAACTGAATCGAGACATGAGAATTTTTATTTGTTACGTCCTGTAAAAAACCTTCAATATCTCATATGATTAGAATAATCGGGATGGTGGCACATAATTGCATTTAAAATTGAGAAATAGTTATTCAAATAGTCTATTCAAACTCGAGAAATTATGAAAATAAAGTTCGATACAATATGTGCTCTTTCGGTCACACTTAATTGAGGTTGTGCAAAATAGGGAGACTTTTCAAAGGCAGATTTTTCGTTGTCAATGATCCGTTACTTCATAAGTGAGGCGTTGTGGAGGCTGCCAACTCCACTTATTACGATAAATATTTGCCACATACGCTCAGATGGAATTAGGTTAGGTTAAAGTTTGGGTAAAATTTCAATACTAACACTGAGAGATTTCGAGGTACGTTAATTTAAAATGCAACTACTTAGCTGGGTTTTTATTCAAGCTCTTGCCAAGTATCATATTTCAATGGAACCAGATCAGGAAAATTTTTTCTTTAAAATGCCTTTGTTTCATTACCATTAATTAGTGCTTGGGAGTTCAATAAAATCAAAAATACACAAAGTCTTAAATAAAAGGCAAGTATTAAAAGCCGGAAGGTAACGGTAGACTGTGAGCATGTTGCAAATCACGAGGTGATCAAAACCCTTTACAGCAATGATAGAGTTCTGTTTTAGCAAACCATGACTAAACTGCAAGCATAAATTAATGCTTTTGTTTTCCGGTTTTGAAATAAGGGCTGCCCCAAAAGCTGCAGTACTTAACTTTCCGAGAAAACTATTATATTTGGCCTATTGAAATCATCGAAATACCAAAACGTACCATTTTAATTTCACCAAAAACATTGATAGCTATTGTCCGTGGGAAGCCCTCTTATGAACTCGCACTCTTGGCTATCGGCCAACGTAACTACTTAGAGCCTAATTATATTTTATTAAACAATTTCTTACTTTTTTTGCAATTATAGTAAAGTTGCCGGTCCTTTTTAAAGGAAATAAGTTTAAAATAAGAGTTGCGGCAAGCACTCGTTTCAATAATAATTATATCTCTAGTACCCCACATTACTGGTAAAGCTAAGTAGTATGACTTTGTTAATTGGTGTATAAATTCAGCCAGAATAGGATACAAACATTGGGACTTCGCCATAAAGTTAAAAATACCAAAGTAGCTTTGTAAAATGATTGCTGCTATAGTCAAACCATAGAATATAATGTGTATTAGTATCAGCGCTTGAAGAAAAAATCTGGGGTTCATCACAGAAGGCTAAGATTTAATTTCCGCCCAGCATCTCGTTTCCTGTCTCTAAGATTAGCGTTGCTCAATCACATGTCGTCTATATGCAAGCGGTTTTATTTCGTGTGCTTTCTCACTATTTGTATAGCCAGTATACATTAGTCGTTTGATCACTTAAAGGTTCCTAGAGGCGGATTTGCGAAGCTTACATTTGCGTTAACAAACAGAGCGAAAAGTAAATTTGGAGTTCAGGCCCAATCAATTTAAACAGTTGGAAAATCCAATTTGCCTTATCTGATAAAGTAGGATTCGTAGACTCAATGTCCTAAATCGTGATACAGCTATTTCATTGTGAGTAGGGTCCTTCTTAGGTTGTGAAATGCCCTAGTAACTCTTGGCAAAACGCTTCAAAGAATCTTTACATAGCTTTAGTAAGGAGCCTTTAATCATCTTTCGCTAGATTTTAGCTCTCCAAAGCAGCATTTAATTATGTTTCCTAGGCATTAATGAAATTTCGATTCCGAAACGCCCACAAATCATTAGCTTTTCTTAAACTCGATTTCAAATTTGAGCAACAGGTCACAACTACTAAACGCCAAAATTCACTGCTTTGCTTGGCATTAGGGAATTTAGATAGAATCTGCTGGGTAATGTCTGTCTGGTTTATTCGTTAGTAGGAATGATGAAAGGAATACCGGAAGCAGTTCTCTCACCATACGAGACTTGGCAAACAATTTAGATGCACCTCATTTTTTTATCTCATGTTACCATGATGCAAGTACACCTGCGTCTTACCATTGTGGATTACTGTCACGACAAAGGTTCGCGTGCTAAGACGCAGTAAATTCACCAGTGCCTGCACCTACATATAGCACAATCTGTTTTCAAGGTTTTATAATACAAAATTCATGGTTTTCCTAATTTACTTCAAACTGGTAATTATATGACGTCGTCTCTAATTATCTGCAATCGAATAAGGTAAAGATCCTAGAAAAAGGATAAAAATTCATGGATATAGTGCAAATAACTTTGATAACTTCGGAAAGTTAATAAAAAAGCTGTAGAAATTTCATAGCTAATGGTTTAAGTTCGATTTCAAGTTGTTTTAATTCGTAAGCAAACATTTATTTGGTATCCTCGACCGTTCATTATCTATAAGGCAATCAAATGCTTACCACTACACTCTCCACAAAGTTTCAAAAATGCATTACTTGATTGGTTGTCAGAGTAGGGTTCGAACTTGTCTCTTGCTCAGCAGCTAAATTTTACCCGTGCAATAATGACTCCTCTAGTCAAAACTTCATTTGCAAGAATCCTTCAGAGTTTGTAGCTTTGTTAATGGATGTACTCAGCTCTGATTCAGAAGCATAGGTTTACAATAAATCGAGCAAATACATGTGTGTTGTTGGGATAGACTATTTTTATTAATGAAGTCAAAACAAGCACTAGCATGCTTGAAAATGCTAAAAGTTGTATCCAAGCACTTCAAAACTTTCAAATCCTCTTGTAAATAACCTGTTCAAGGAATGAAATGATGAAATAGAAAGAGATCGAACATTTGCATTAAAATAGTGTCAAAGGCGGAAAATATTTGATAACCACGTCCTAATATGCATTGAGAGAATACGTGGATAGATACTTTTTACAGGAATTCTGGAATGTTTTAAGTATTGCAGCGTTTGTTCAACTTATTTATGATAATAGGTTTTCATAAAAATCCTGTATGATATTAGGATCAATGATATCTGCAACTTTAACCAAGTTAGCCGCAGTACCTCAAACAATGTTGTGAGCACCAGCGAATCAATCACTTATGCGCTTGCCCACTCTTGGCTTTTAAATGAGCCCTCAACTTCGTGGGGGTGAAATCTAAAGGAATCTACTAAGGCTTCGGCACTAGCAAAGAGAATGCCTTCCAATGGGGCCTCCCCAGCCCACACTCTTATTTTCGGGAGAGTAGCTAGACCCCAAAAACTAACTTCATTCCTATGTATACCTATAACTTGTTATTACTTCTGGATGCCCTTCCAGATTGGTGATTTCTTAGAGCACAGAGGGTAATCAAAGTAGTACAATGCAGTGCTGTAGTGAATCATTGCTACATGAAACATTGACAACTTCTTCAAGGGGATGACTTACGAACGAAACCAATATTCACTGAGTCCTTTTGGGCTGATGCAGTTTTCTTTGCTTCATTTATGTATCAACTCTTCAGTATGTCTTACCAGGCTTCACCCTTCGAATGTTTATCTTGGGATGATTACACTGGTCAATTTACAATGGGAAAAGACCGTGGAGTGTGCCTGTTAGTTATCAGCTGGTCTTTCCCTCAGATATCACAGGCTTCTTGCGAGCCAAGTGGAGCCTTCTCGGATACCGTGTCTGAGACAAAGCCTGATTTCAGGGCTGGCTACTCAACTTAGCAGGCCGTGAGGACTTATCCGGAAATCTCTGAGTCTGGGCCGTCCAGTGAATCTTAATTAGTGAACACCAAAAAAAAAAGTTTTATAATGAGTTCAAGGAAGGAAACTCAGCAGCAGAAACATTCAGCCAGTTCATGCAGATGAATGCGTGAATGAGAGAAGAAGACAATTACAGAAGATGGTTTGCGGAATTCAGAGGTGGAGATTTCATCCTCCACGGGGATGAAGATCGAACCAGATGATGTCCAGCTGAGTTCGACGATAAGCTTCTTGCAGCAGCGGCCCTCGAAGAAAATCCGGCTTTATAGGTTGACGTGGAATTGGCAATTGGGCTTAATTAAAACCACACAATCGCTCACCGTCATCTTCAAAACTTGGATACCCTCCTGCACTTGGAAAATCGGTGCCTCATGAGTGGTCCTCTGAGAATGTGCTCAAATCTCGAGTTGACATCCGCTCTTCTCCCCTCCATGTGGGTGGACTTGTGACTGGAGATTGGCGAAAAAGGGATATTTGATCGAAATGTGAAGCGTCGTAGGCAGTAGAGGCTTCGTAAGAGGGGAGAAAGACCCCAGCCACAGCCACAGCCGAGAAGGAGACTTCATGGAGAAAGGGTTCTTCTTCAACCAATCTGGTGGGATCGCCAAAGAAGAGTCCACTTTGAATTGGTACCTCCTAATGCAGCACCATTTAAGGCTCAAATCTACAGTCAGCAATTGGGGCGTCAGGGGCAAGCCTTGAGGAGGAAATTAGAAAAGACCTGCTCCAGTGATTCGAAAGGGGTTGAAGCTTCACTAGGGCAATGCACGACCCCTTTCGCACATCACGAAAGATCGAAGAAGAACCTGGTTGGGAGAAAATGCCTCATCCACCACTGTATTCTCCCAACTGCCTTGCTCCTTCTTCTGACCACTATCACTTCTTTTTTTGAAGCTTACACAATCATTTGGCAGAAACAGCCTTTCCAACGCCACAGTGAGAGGCTGAAGCTGACATTTACGAGTTCTTCGAATCCAAGCCAAAATGATATTTATATATTAATATTAAAAATCTTGTCACTAGTTGGAAAACCGTCATAGGTAATCAGGGAAAGTACATTGGTAGTTTGATCTTCATTTAAATGTGACATTTGGTAAGTTGCTTTCGCATTCAAAATTCGGACGGAACCTAAGGATGACCTGACACTACCACATTAGCAAAAAGTGATAAACTTCATAAAATCCTCATCAAGTGGTATTATTTACCACCTCATCTTTATTTTAAAGGGCAAAAATGGCAGGACGAAATTCTTAATGTTTAATTGAATAAATGGCACTTTCAAAGTTGATTAAGCATGTTCGGATCACCTAAGCGTCATGATCAGTTTCTTTGTAACTCCACATTAAACCAGGTGAATATGATTAAAATATATTGTCAGTAGAATTGTGCAATTTTTTTAAGGGAAGCTTGAGAATGAATGGTGATTTATTTACACTCAACTAGGTGGGCGATTAGGCGGAGAGTCAGTCGGCAACGCGAGCTTAGGCAAAAGACAAAAAAGGGAGCGAATGGGAAGTTGAAAGCCAAATCAACATCCCATACTATGTCAAGGGGCTGCGTTGATTTCTTGATCATTGATTGTCTTTTGCTAACGTAAGCATCAGAGCAGAGTGAGAACTTGTAGGTCGTTTTGTGGTAAAAAATAAGCGAAACACGGTGGGTGGGGGTGAGAAGAGAGACAAAGTGGGAGTCGGAAGAGGCCTTTTGTCCTGTATACAGTCAGCTAGCAAAACTAGACTTCTCAGGAGCTACCATTGATTCATACTCCTAGTGGCGGAGTCGAATCGTTTCATCGTCATTCACCGACGGCTCGTAGTAACGCAGGTCCTTCAATCGAGCGTAATTCGCGGCAGCACAACACGTTAACAGTACCTACAGTTATGATGAAATATTGCCCATATTTGTAGGCATTAATTATGTAAAATGTCTGTAAACTTACGTAGCAGAAAAGAATTACGATGGATCCCAACAGTGCAACGGATATGAAGATGAGGGGATCGCGCAGACGAGTTTTCAAATCATTCGAGTCAAGCATAATGGGCTTTCCATTTGTTCCATACAGGCCTGTTCATTAAATTAGAACACAGTTAAATTGTTATGTATTGTTCATTTTAATTAAAAAGGTTGGACCTAGAACGCCATTTAGCAGTTCTATCTACTTCACTTCGCTATGAATCAAGTGCAGCTCAACTCTCAAGACTTCTTAACACCACCCATTCATAGAAACTTCTTACAGTAATCACGAATACCACATGTTTTAAAATATTTACACATCCAGGAGTTTATGGAGACTCCGGATCTGTAGGCATTCATTATTTTATCTCACATCTATGGGTTATTTAATAAACATTACTCCAGCGGACATTACACTTGGGGACATATTGGGTCTGAGGGGACTAACCGTAGTAGGAGAGGTCGATTTTATTGGGATCGCAAGTGAAGAACTTGGCGATAACGTCGGATGGATCGACATCGAGGACGGCGGGTTTGCTCGGGTCGTCGCCGGCTTGGCGCACTGAGCGGAAGATCGGCGCCGAGGCGGGCAGCGACAGGGCGGGCGCGGCGTCGCGGTAGAGCACCAGGGACGCGCTCATGACCGGGTAGGTCAGCAGGCAGGACACCAGGGTCCAAAACATGGTGCCGAACACCAGGCACATGAGGAGCTACAAATGAAAATGCTGTGTATAACCCATCAACACCGCTTTTCGGGGTATTCCGCTGACTTCTAGCACCGCTTTTTCCCATCAATTTTCAAGTTGGTGTGTGTTACAGCGCTCAGTGAACCTCCCCAGGATTCATAATAAGACTATTGCGGAAATTACGTGCCATTTTAAATGCCTGAAATTTCCATAGTAGATATCGATGCAGAGTTTCGGCGTGGAATTATGAAAAGGGTTTTATCTCCATTCGTCCTAGAATATTGACTATTTTAGAATACCTTTCCACAACTAAAATAGCTGCACTCATATAACAGTTTCTCTAATAATGATAGAAAAATCTCCCAAGACATCGCTTGTTAATTCAGTGTCATTAGACCTACTAATTTACGTTTCTTCTGATCAGATTCAATGAATGATTTGACCTCTCCGCCTCCGACTGTCATCTCTGAGGGGAAACGACACAAGTCAACGTCGAAAACCAAGCCTTCAAAATTACGATAAAAAAGGGCAAGCGAATCCTTGGTCAACTCACCGCCCCCCATCCCTCTACTACAGTCATTTGGTTTGGCTTATAACTAATCTTCTTCTTCTTCTAAGGATAATGGAAGAGTAATTTCGAAGGTAAGCTGAATTTCACCAGTAATAGTGAACCAAAAACAGCCTAAAACATAAAACAACCACAATTATACTCCTATTAATTGTCAGAAACACTCTTAGAATTGCAGTTGATGTGCTTATGAGATGTAAATTTTATCATTCCCATGATTTTAAACATTAAACTTAAAGAACTTTCATACAACGCTTCCTGGAGATAAGCAAATTGAAGCTTTTCCAGGTCCTAGAATTGGACATCAAGTTTTTTACGTGCACCATTCTAAAAGCCTCCCTGATTTTGCTAGGCCTTCACCATCTTCCCGCCCCATAGGCATGACGCCTACGGGAAATAGCAAATACCGATTTCAGCTCTGCAGCTGTTCCGGCGCTTCTGGCATCAGGAGATAGGCGTGTATTGGCAATAACTAATGAATGTTATACGCCTACTTTTCACGGTCTCGGCCAATTTTGAATAAGGGGAAAAATAACTTTAATATATACTAAATTCCGTTATATTTCAATAACTAACCAGTAAATATAGTTCTTTAATGCAGACTTTAGAGGAAATTTAATGCAATTTTCCTCCTTTTTTTGTAAAAAGAACGCTCGCCAGTGTTTAATAATACCTTGAGAGTGAAGATAAATGCATAGGCAGTCATACTTAAATACTGAATCTGTCTTGTTAGTTTTTTGGCTTATTTTAACGATAGTAATATAGTTTTTCTAACTGTCCACTCATATTGGCGAAAGCGTAGGATTTCAACTTACTCCTTTTAAACTTCTAGTTATCTCCGATCAGCTCAGTGCTGAAAAAATATGCATTCTGGTTATGCCTGTCTTTTGCGAGCGATATGCATCTTCCCAACGAGTAAGCAGATATTTGCGCTGAATTATTGAACGATCCTTAAATTTCCTTCTTCCAGTCAATTACTCACCCTGCTGCACAAACTAATTTTTAGTCTTAAAGTAAAAATACGATTAAGAGATTAATTAACGGAATTGCGAACTACGTGATAAAATCAGTCCATAGTAGGTGTTTCAAAGAATCGACAATCAAACTTCAAATTGCATGATAATGCCAAATGTTTGCCAAATAGACTGCTCAAAGACACATGGGATTTCGCTCTGAAATTTACGGTATTTCATAAGGAGTTGCGTTTGTTTAACTCAGCTAACGTAAATCAGCCAAGTTGGCTTCAAGACAGCCTGCAGTAGTTATTTTTTGCAGAAAATTAAAACATGGGAGCTTTAATAGGAAGCGAAATGCCTTCTGGATCGAAGGGCCAGTACGTAGTCATACAACTAGGCCTTTCCGATTTTGGGAAAAGTTTGTTGGACCAAGTGTGTCAGTGAACCAGGGGATATCTAAGCCGGCGAAGGTAGTTAACTTGTTTAGCAAAGCTTACGTTTTAGACCAATTTCAGGTGGAATTCAAATGAAACTCGTGGGATTATTTGAAGTTCTTAAACTGAAAAAAGCACAATGTTCACAATTAATTATAAACGATACAATTGAGATTTCTTAATAGTTTACGAACCTATTAAGGATTATATATTGACTATCTCCATAAGAACCTTGAAGAGTTATTGGTCGTCTGCATTAAACAAAATGAGTTGACTTTGGGTGTTTCATACTGTTCGCATTATGTATTTCGAATATCAGAATATCAGATTGCATTTGAAGATTGCTGTTTGTTCAATTTTGAAAACGGTAAATGCACAAAATTGGCGGCCATTTATCGGACTTTGTCAAGTCCGAACGTTTACGTGGCTTCAACAATGGGTATCCTACGACACTAATGGGTACGCTCTCCATTAGATTCTACCGTTATTAGCGATACCAATAAGTTATGCCGTCCCATACGAGTGGAAATGTATATCGACACTTTGTCTTTCAGTCTAGTATGATAATGCAAACTGCAACCCATTTTGTGGGTTAAAATAACTGGTGTAGCAGGTTTAAAACCTTAAACATGAAACACTACAAAATCATGGAAGATGAAGTTTATTCTAAGCAAATGTGGACTTCGAGTCTGGAAAAACCACGGGAAGAATTCGGAGCGTGCGAAAATGCCGAATTAGGCACAAGAGTTCGACCAGCTTGTTTGTTCGAGGACTCAGCAGCTGTTCGCAGGGAAATAGTACAAGAAGTGTGCTTTTATTTGCAATTGCATGATCAAGTAAGACCTATATTTGATCAAAGTAAATACCTCTCTCGTGAAAGTCAGGAATTATGCGTGCTAGATCGAAGAACAAATATTTGTTCAGGCAAACTGGAGGATTGCTATTCCACATGCAAAATAAAATGACTCAAAGCACTCACAGAGCAAACATGTACATTTCTTCGTTAATAGTTGAGGTAGATGAACTTACAGCCATTTACCCTCGACATCCTGTTAACTCAAGTAAACTAGTTAGAATAAACAATATAGGTTACGTTGGTGCAATGAAACATTCTTGTTTTTAAATACTACCCAAGAATGACTTAGATTGTAATTTTTATGTATTGTTTCCTAGAAAAGAGCCAAAATCGACACCCACTTCAGTATTACTCTATGCCAATGACAATAAAAGTAGGCACGATGTTATGAGTAGCTGAAAATTTTGCTTTAATTAGTGTTATTTTACAAACAAAAATGTTCGAATCCGTGAGGGATATTATTGCAAATTCCAACGAAAAGGTCGACTTACAAGAGGACGAAAGTGCAGTCCACAGCATAGTCATTACCATCACCAGGAAATTTATCTTTTATGTTTCATAGGCAGCTTTTGCAAACTTTTTATATTGACAAATTTAATAACGGTTTGGAAAAGTTAACGGTACTATGACTGAGACTGAAACGTTGAGGTGCGACTGTCGCTGGGACTCAGAAAATAGTGACCACAAACCAGAGGAGCACAACAAGTAAGTTCGATGCTATATGATGAATCAGAAGACTGCAGTTAAGCATATCTAACAAGTTCACTGGCGAAATTTCGTGTGAATAGTGTTGTTGAAGAATCTGTAACATATGTACCTACTTTCGTACTGCAGTAGGTACCTGTTCTTAAATTTGCAGACATCAATACCAACAGTACTGGAAAAGTGGCAACATTCCTGTCTCAGAACATCTCTATAATTTTAATTAAACTATGTATTTAAATGGTCTGTTGTTTACTCCTGATTTCAACCAATTACCGTGATCTAGTGAAGCTGGTGATGAATCATGGAAGAAAACTCACGGTGAAGTTGAGACAGCGGCCGCAGCTGGTGGCACGAGTTCCCTCAAAACACCTTTTTGCGTTCCATCCCGAAGAGACAGCACACACAATGTAGACGATGACAACGAAAAGCCCTGTTGCGCCAACAGTTGCGTAGACAGCGTAATCCATGTACGGGAACCTGTCATATAACAGATAAATGCGGATATCAGAAAAACGCAAATACAGCAATCTTCTGAACCTATGCATCTTTCAGTTACCTAGGCCACCATGTATGCAAGGCTATACCCATAAATTAGTGTTGATTTGTCTGCATTACTTAAATGGTTTCTCTACAAAAGCAAGCACTTTGGCGGCCAGTTAGGCCCGCATAGAGGAAGCAAAATAACTAAATATATAAAATGTAGTCTCTGAAATCCTATCATGAATGAGAGTGATCCAAAACCTATTGTCAATGATTTTCTGAAGTTAATAATTAGTAATTTAGAATTCAGGATCTATGGGTTTAAATAAGCAAGGCCTCGCAAATGGACAACACAGCAGATAAAAAAGTTAAACAGAGGTTTGTTTATGCCTAATCAAGTCTAGGTTACGCAGGCCTGCGAATACATTCACTTGTCCAGCCGTCTTACCAACGCAACGTAACTTGCATCTGATAGCTCTAAACACTCTTCGATCATTGAATACAATGTTTTAAGAGCGCCTTTCTTCACGAGATGACTATTTTGTTTAGGATTTGTGAATAACTAATGAAAATGCAAGGTATGAATACACGGATATTCAAACCAAAGATAGCACTCGCGAAGATTCTAGGCGTGGACCCCTAACTTGTTATGTCGACTATGTGGATAACAGAATCACTCACCTAGGGGATCACTTTATAAACAGCCTTACCAGAAATGCTATTAAAGTCCGGTACGGGAAATGCTAGGTAAAATACAAAAGATGGAGCACTCGTTATTTAAAAATGGCAACTCTGTAAAGTGCGTTCAAAGAGTAAGTTCGTTCACAGTCCACAACTTGATTACCCGAATCCTCTTTATAGCTTGTATGAAGATGAAATTGAGGAGCTCGACTAGTTTAAGATAGATTAAGATCCCAAATATCAGAAAATATTGTTTATTCCATAGGGATAAGTAATAAGGACCGAAATCGGTCGCCACATTACGCCTTTTAAAACTTTACAAGTCCGAGTTTTAATACTGTCCACGTCGGACAGCCATCCGACTACAGCATTTAGTTTAGTCCGGATACAAAATCACCCAGGGGACCCTGGTTAAAGAGACAACAGAAAATGGTTGAAACACCTAACACGGACGTGGAGGCGACGCGCTGGTGGTACGAAGCAGCGGCGTCCGCCATTAATTATTGCGGGCAGCATCCTATGTCACCTTGCAGACTCTATGGTTTATCTAATTCTTTTATCACGAGAAACTGGGATTTCAAAACATTACCTAACGATCACTTTTCATAAGGCGATTTTTCAAACTCATAAACACTCTCATCGCTTGAATAAGGGGATGCAGTTCAGTCCGTTAGTGATGGCTACAATTAAGCCCTAATTTGGTTATGACCCTTGATCCTCATGCAGATTAGTCTCATAGGAGTGTGTGTACTTACAGATGGTCAACTTCAAGCAGTTCAAGGAATCTCTTGAGTCCGAAGATCGTTCCAACTCCGAACGCTGTTCCAGCAAGGAAGACCAGAATCATCAAGAGTAGAGAGGAGAGCGGTGAACTTCTGAGGCATCTCGAGCAGGAGCTCTCGTCTGTGTAATAATAAACACCGACCCCGTTAAACGCTTCCAACTGTTTCTTTGACGGAGAAATGATTGCAGATTTAGCTCGGTGGTGACATGGCTGAGTGTGTAATTGGGCGAATTAGGCAAAAAGTCGAAGAAAAATAGAATTAGAATGTAGAATCACCTTTAGTTTGCGTGCTAGCTGAAGATTTAATGAGTGCGAAAGCGTGTTAAAAACGTTGATCCATATGTTTAAAGCCACCTCCTCCCCCAGACCCCCCGCTAGCCTCTTTAACGCCCAACTTATTGGGACTTAATAGGTCATTGCACATGGGCGCAGCTGTTAGTGCAATGGGAAGAACTCTCCACAAATAGCTATGGAGAATTTACGGAACGTAAAAACAGCTTCTTCACACGAATATGGGGTCCAAAGAAAGCTAGAAGCATCATCAAAAAATCCAGACTTTATTTCAAGTTGTGTGACGTGAAGTTATTTTAAGACAAAGCAAATATGTACATCTATAGAAACTTGTTTCAATATAGTTAAATGTGTTTAGAAACAAAACAAAGCATTAATTTTAAGCGAAAATGTTCACTTCAAAAATTTACAGCTACCTTTTTTCTCTTCACCGGCTGCAAGAAAGATCAGTGAACATAAAATAGTAATCAAAATGTAAGAGAGGCTGGTGGTAGGAAAGGACATCGTGGAACTCACATTCGTAAAACTCAGACATCGTTGCGTCTAACTTTTCCGTAATGATGATATCGACTGACTGTCGGATAGTGGGCCAGTGACTGACCTCGACCAAGTGACCAATGAAACGGAAGGCATAGCTGCTGGGTGGTTTTATGGTTTAGACAAATCCGCTGCACTCTGATTGGTTTGTTCGACGTGCGAGCGTGCTACCTCGGGGTATGACGGTAAGCGCAAAATTGGGGTGAGATTTGTCGGGCTGGTTTCCAGAAGGTAATTTACAAATCTATTTGTTTTGAGCCTATCCTACACCCAGTATAAGACTTTCATACCAAATTTCTCCAGCTTCTAATATTTTTCTTCAAGTCAGGCACTGGTTACATCTCAAATTTTGTTTTTGTATCTGCATAAAGGACATTTTGTAACATTTTTCAGAATCGTTATTTGATATAATATTATTTAAAAGTAGATAATTGAGATAAATGTTTCTAAATCGACCAGACAGGGTTTCACTTGCAATTTGAGCACATTCTCCTGCGATTCTGAATGTATCAACCATAATTAAGAACTTCAAACGTGAGATTCTATCCAATATATTCACCGCTCAGTTTCAAAATGAAATGCTGTGGTCGTTAGCGTTAGAAACCCGAGGTTCTACACCAAACTACGAATCCCTAAAATCTCTGTTGTGTTGAGATTTTTCCTGATTCTTGATATCTTTTGTGAGGTGCGACATAAACACCATGTGAAATGAATGATTTACTTATTCAGAACAATACCGCCAGCACCATTTCTCATGTTGCATGTCTACGATTGGCTGTATGTCATTAAAATTTTGCAAAGAAGGTAACCTTATCAGTTTTATTCACGTTTTTATTGCTCCTTCACCCTCTTCGAAAAACTCCTCCAACACTTGCTGAGACGAAATACGTGGCGAGTGCAATATTCTGGCTCAATGCAATGTTAACTAGTGTAAACGCTATTTAACACTATAGTTTTCAGTTTTGAGAATTGAGAAAATAACATTTGAGTAGAAAAAGTGACCCCAAAGCATTAAATATACCTTTCGTCGAATTTTCGATGTTTCTACTTGTTTATAAGCAAAATCAGGAATCTAATTATGTGTCTACGTAAAATGAACAGGTAACGACCTGGACGTCGTACCACTCATACCACCGTCAAAAGTAGGAAAGAGATCCTTCTGGACACTTCATTCGATTCTAATTTAACCTCAATGAAACGATGTTGTATTCATTACGTACATCAAAAAACGTATCAATTCCTCAGCGTTATAAACAGGCCAAAATGGATAGGGATTTTCGGCCGGACGCTATTTTCCGATTGTTAAACGACCGATCAATGTCTGTTGGAAGTGATTTCAGTCAGGTGATGCATTTTTAGGTGGGCCCTCACAATCTATAAATTCCTCTTTCCGCGTTACAAGTGGATGACAACCAACAGTTTAGTGTGCACAAGGGAAGTACTTTACTTTACAGAGTCCATGTATGGCCGATGTCTAAGTACTTATCCCCTTCTAATACCATTACGACTGCCGAAATGGCTATAGGAATATTAGATATTTTTTTGCTCCACGCAGTGTATCATTTTCGTGCTTTCGATTTACTCAGCTTAAAAAAGGTCATTTCAAAATCGCTTTCGTATAATACAATGAAGCACTTGGTGGGGCACCAATATAAACATAGAGCTAGCGGAATGGGAAAGGGTGATACATCGTCACGCAGAGGATAGCCCTCCAGTCGCTCTAGTTGAGTCATCATATGCAGTTGTGATGAGGATTATCTTTTCCACTGCCGCCCGGAACACAGATGTGAACTTTTCAGGTGACTAGACGTCTTTTTCTCTTCTGTTTGTTCATGTGTAAACTTGCTGAATTACTCCCTAGGCATATTTCATATGTAACTGCAATATACTAATGTGATATTTCCAAGAGCTTTGATATCCGTCAAAAATTTCCCGAGGCAGCAACACTCCTGAAGACATTAATAAGCTCACAAATTTGTGTAGAATGTTGGGCTTAAGTAAATTTTCTGTTAATCATATCGAGTTATACAAATTTGTAAATTTTATTTGTTAACTATAAATAGTCTGCTATCTACCGAAGATTAAACTATGGAAGAATTATAGGTGCTGCTTATCTTAGGTAGCGTGAACTTTCGAACTAGGGTAAGAATTGATTTTTTTGGAAGTGTAGTTCTCTACTTCTCCAGTGTGACGGAATGGAAGGGCTCACCTTTCCATTCCATCATCATGATTCCCTTCTAGGAAATGACTTTAACTTAAAATCGTAGCACTACTAATAAGAGTAGACCTGCGGATAGGTGAAAATATGCCTGTTGTGTGGGCGCAAAAGTGCTTATGAAGCTACAGTAAATAACTCAAACTTTAGATTTAGCTAAAGCTCACAGTATGCCATGATTAAACAATTGTATCAACAGAAATTAGTTCAATGAGAAATAAAAAAGATAAAAGGTGGAATTGATTGGTGCACTTAAAACATTACAAAGGGTTGAAAGGCGGGGTTTAATAAATGTTAGCATAAGAGCAAGAAAGCATTCACTATACTAGCACAAAATAAGGGAATAATGGCTTTTAATGTAGTGAGGCATCCTCTATTTCTTAAAGATATGCATATATGCACCTATTGAGATGTGAAAATCAAAGATTCAGTAGTGCGTTTTTTAATCAAAGATATCATTACAGAATGCTTCCAGTAAAATAAGAGATGCTGACTAATTCCCTTGCAGATGGGAATCAATGCCAGTGACTAATTTTCCATAATCTAGGCTCTAGAGGCAAATGTCCCTTTTCCTTCACTGGTTACTCCGATTCTGACTGTATGCGGGTTCCATGAATCACCATAGGTTGTGATTGAAGCCTGAGTTATTAGCAAATTTGTCACGAGTCTCGACAAAGATGCCTGTAACACATTAAGCTGTATGTAAAAACGTGCGCAGAAATTGTTACTTTGGCTGTGTATTTTCCTTTTCCTTATACTAAACAGAAGTTTCACTTGTCTCTCACTGGAACACTCGGGTTACTATTTTAAGCAGGGTTTTCTAGTTTCTGAATGAGCACTTAAATTCATTTAGATGAGTTCAATGGATGCAACCGCATCGAAAAATAAACTTGAATATTGGATTATCCTGTAGTGAACTTTTGCCTATGTCTAGTTACTGAGTTTTGAGAAGACCCCAGTATGTTGAGAGTTTATACGCCCTAAGCTTGTGAGTAAATCGAATGAACTACGCCTAAATTCGGGTGGTTGTAAAACCTGAAGATACGGATGAGGCACCATTTTTCCATGTACTCCAATGCTCTCAAAATGTACTAGGCTTTCTCATTAAAATAACACTATAACTTAAATAGTAAAAGCGATATTTTAGAAGGTTTAAATCCTGATTCCAAGCGATGCTCAACTACTTAGGCGAAAATTAATAATTAATAAATACTTTGGAATCCATAATTATTCAGTGATCAACTACCGATAAAATAATAGCATAACTGTAAAAAAAACACCCAAGCGTAAAACGCAGGGAGGCATAAAAAGAACATAAACTACCTTCGTTACTTTAAATCATATTTGCGTATTAAAAAGACTACTTGGATGGGAGTTTCACTCAAGTAACAGCATTTTCACTTCGTATTTAGCTTTCTTTGTTATTTGCAAGTCAAAATAACAGATAGTGATGTATTAGAAAGTGATTTCCATATTACTTACAAATTTGTAGTTATCATGCGTTTGGTCTACACAAACACTCTCCAGCCCAACTAAAGCTGAGCAGGAAATTCAGTGGACTAAGAGGAGTAATTTAAGCATTGCTTACTGTGCAATTTGAAGATATCAAGCGAAGTTAAAAACCAGTCTAACCTCTTCTCTTGGATATGTATCGAAACCTGTGCTGGTTTTCTGAACAGCTTTATAATATACCTTGGTTTCATGTACCACAGTTTCTTCATTAGGGTTGTAGAATAAACGTTGTGATTTGACAAGTACCTTAAGCTAACACCGCTCAACTGATACATCAAGTACTTGCTGGTAGTTCAGCCAGCATTTATTGTGCTGACCTTATGCGTTTCTACCAGTAGAGTCAAATTATATTCTCTCACACAACAAGGCTAAAATTTAATGCTCTCCATCCCCACACAGTTCTGTTTACATTTAAGCTTGTTTATCGGCCACACCAGGCATTTCTGTGACCTTATCCTAAAACAAGCTAACTCGGTGAGCTCCATCTGATTCCAATGGAGATTCATTCTTGCTGCAGTTCCAACACTGCCTGGCACTTGACGAAAATGTCTGTTTTACGCTTAATTACCCAGGCACCGGAGCTAGAGATTAAAATATTAGTAATAAGTTGGTTTTCGTTGAGTAGTAGATGTTTAGTTCAAAGAAGTCTCATGTGTTCCGATTTTCAAAGAGGCTTATGCAAGCAGAAGTTCGGGGTTCTATGGCGAAAAGCGGCTGACAATAAGTAGGAGAACCAAATACACCAAATAAGTTTAATTGACTTCATGTACTAATTTTCCCCATCAAAGTTTATAAGTTTTAATTTCGGTAACTGGCCGATACGTGCCTGATAAATGATTTTAAAAACGGTAAGAACCATCAATAATGCGTATGTACAAGTCTCTATAAAATCCATATGAAGTATCCCGGCTACACATAGGAAAGCTCTCTTTTACGACGGATTTGTTTGGAGATTAAAGTGTAATTTCAAAAAGGTCTCTATCTTGGGTCGCTGGTCTTCAATGCAAGTTTCAAATTGCGTAGATTGTTTGATTTTTAAATGATTGCCTTTAAAGTACTAAGTATTTAAAGGTGTCGAAATTATCTTGAAAAAAATTACTCAGCTTAATGGAATAGCAAGATAGCTTTAAAAAGTGTACAGTACTAAAAGAACTGTCAATTATAGTCCCAACGATTTATGGTCGATGTCCAGCCACTTAGTGTCAGCTACTTCACAAAGGAAGGAAAATGGAAATGAAGATGGGAAAAGCTTAACCATATTTTTTTACGGCTTAGCTCGCCCAAATAGCAGCCGGTTTCAGTCCCAAGCAGTTAATGTCCCATCCGAACTGACGGTGAGTCATCCTGCACATTCCTTTTTCTATTCGACTCTTCAGCGGAACCAACGTTCGGCGGCCATAAAATGAAAGAGTAGTTTAAAGGAAAATCTATCCACTTTTAGGCATGTTTGAACCTTTAAAAAACAGCAGCTACGAAGAACAACTCATAAAGCCCAGTTTTAATCATTACATAACTAAAGCGGAAAAAATGGGAAAACGCATGCATTTAATGCATAAAATTTAACAGGACTATCACTGTCACGCGTTAACGAGAAACAGTAATTTTAGTTTCTACGAGCTTATCAGGTCATCCCGAGGTTCTGTCAGAATTTTGAATGCGAAAGCAACTTACCAAATGTCACATTTAAATGAAGATCAAACTACCAATGTACTTTCCCTGATTACCTATGACGGTTTTCCAACTAGTGACAAGATTTTTAATATTAATATATAAATATCATTTTGGCTTGGATTCGAAGAACTCGTAAATGTCAGCTTCAGCCTCTCACTGTGGCGTTGGAAAGGCTGTTTCTGCCAAATGATTGTGTAAGCTTCAAAAAAAGAAGTGATAGTGGTCAGAAGAAGGAGCAAGGCAGTTGGGAGAATACAGTGGTGGATGAGGCATTTTCTCCCAACCAGGTTCTTCTTCGATCTTTCGTGATGTGCGAAAGGGGTCGTGCATTGCCCTAGTGAAGCTTCAACCCCTTTCGAATCACTGGAGCAGGTCTTTTCTAATTTCCTCCTCAAGGCTTGCCCCTGACGCCCCAATTGCTGACTGTAGATTTGAGCCTTAAATGGTGCTGCATTAGGAGGTACCAATTCAAAGTGGACTCTTCTTTGGCGATCCCACCAGATTGGTTGAAGAAGAACCCTTTCTCCATGAAGTCTCCTTCTCGGCTGTGGCTGTGGCTGGGGTCTTTCCCCCCTCTTACGAAGCCTCTACTGCCTACGACGCTTCACATTTCGATCAAATATCCCTTTTTCGCCAATCTCCAGTCACAAGTCCACCCACATGGAGGGGAGAAGAGCGGATGTCAACTCGAGATTTGAGCACATTCTCAGAGGACCACTCATGAGGCACCGATTTTCCAAGTGCAGGAGGGTTTCCAAGTTTTGAAGATGACGGTGAACGGTTGTGTGGTTTTAATTAAGCCCAATTGCCAATTCCACGTCAACCTATAAAGCCGGATTTTCTTCGAGGGCCGCTGCTGCAAGAAGCTTATCGTCGAACTCAGCTGGACATCATCTGGTTCGATCTTCATCCCCGTGGAGGATGAAATCTCCACCTCTGAATTCCGCAAACCATCTTCTGTAATTGTCTTCTTCTCTCATTCACGCATTCATCTGCATGAACTGGCTGAATGTTTCTGCTGCTGAGTTTCCTTCCTTGAACTCATTATGAAACATTATGTGTCTCAAATGCTCCCTGTGTACTTCCAGGGTCTTATTCAGGTAGATTTTAATTATTTTCTCTAAAACAATATTTGATCAGTTTGCATGCACTGAATCATAAAATTAATGTTCAGTTCCATTAGACACTGCAAAATACTCTCAGAATCCCCTCCAATTGTAAAATTATATTCGAACAAAACTTTTGGGAGGCCCTGATAGTTACCCCAACTGACAGTTTTGACATTTTTGCATGGATCTTAGTATTTGGCATCGATGGAGAATTCCGTCCTTGGCACAGTCCCTTAGAGAGAATTCCAATAAATTGAGTACCAGTTTTAGGATAAAAGTGAAAAGTTCCAATCTTTGAAATGTTACGGATATCAAATAACTATATTACCTGATTAGGCTTCTTTAAGTAGTATATCTAATACTTTTTTTTCAGGAAAAAACTAATGTTACCGCTGAAAATCCTTGTCTATTAAGTATCTTGTCTATTAAGTATCTTCCATGTCCAGTGAATACGTTTCTACATTTTGAACACAAATGCTCCTCAACCGACCC
Organism: Anomotaenia brevis; assembly: GCA_030710315.1. Lineage (NCBI taxonomy): Eukaryota > Metazoa > Platyhelminthes > Cestoda > Cyclophyllidea > Dilepididae > Anomotaenia > Anomotaenia brevis. The sequence continues at coordinate 393,243 of JAUOZQ010000002.1, forward strand.
CGGAGTTACGTTGGCTCCGTAGTAACAAACAAATTGTTTTTTGACAAACTAAATTTTTTTGCCACAGTCAGTTGTACGTGCGTGAAAACCCGCTATTCTGCTTCATAAAGTAATTTTTCCCATATACTTGTACAATAAGGATTAATTTAATGCTTTTACCTTATTGCTATTAGCACTATGCATCAAATACAAGCGTCAATGAACCTAACGAAACCTCATTTCATATCCTACCATTACCAATGCTTTTGTGTGTGATAAATTAAATGGAGGTCGGGAAATTTCCTTGTGACTTTCATATACATTATTTAGGTAAGAGTTCGGCACGTGCCCAAAACCGTACTTAAGATCTAGTAAATGCCTTCGGTCTTTTGATACATGGCAGTCTAGATTATGTGAATGTTTTGGCATAAGCTGATCCTTAAATACTGGAGTATTGGTGTTCAAGTCTCTCCATCAATAATTGCGCTTATTTAGCTCCTAGAAACTGACAGCTTTCAAGAAATTGGAGATAAGCACTTCAAATAACTTGGACTTTTAGAAATCTGGAGACCTCAGATCTCAAACTGCCGTTTTGAGACTTCATGAGGGTGTGCTATAGTCCTCAATGTACAGCTTGTAGTAGGCCTATCATTCGAATCTCCCACATTTCTTCCGGATACCCTACTGCTAATAAATCGGAGCCTTAACTGGCCCTACCTTAGAAAATTTCTTCAGAAAGTTTCAAATACCGACCCCCAAAAAGAAACGAAGAAGGCTTCATGGTAGCCAAAACACGCCTTCATTTCGTTTAAATGAAAAAGTACATGATAAGGGTGAATAAAAATGACCGGACATGCACAAATAAGCAAATCAAAACTGAGAATGAAAGCTGAGACTGGTCAGTAAGACTGGGCGAACATATCACTGTTGAGGATTTCAAGAAGTTGGGCACCACTCATTTGTAGAATTTCCGCCCGATCCTCTGCTGTTCCGCGTCGAATGCAGTCTGAAAAGTTATTCAGCTTGGAGGTGATGCTCGAAGAAACTCCGTGCAACGCCGCTTCAATACTATTCCGAACGAGGAAACGATGCACCGTGCAGAGCCTGAAATATATTCACAGGTTTTACCACATCTGGTAAAGTTAAGTTTAATGAAAAAATCGGGAAAACTGCTAATATTCCGTACATTCCTCGACCGATCAAAATCCACTTTATAATTTTCGGTCGCTATTCGCATTACTATTGAAACCTCACAAACTACTAAGTTGGCTGGCGGACTTGCACATGAAGTAGGAACAGCCTGTCATACATTACTCCTACGTAGTCTCGGAGTTCGGTTTGGTCGTGGTTCTAACTAAGCAATAACAAAGCTTGAAGAGGAAGGAAAACTGGCAAAAATTTAACGAATTTTGAGTTTTGGTAAGCCTAAAAATTAACGAAGTGACTATCCAAACGAAATGTCGCAACTGACAAGCGGAACTCCTAGGAGAGCCTTGCCTAGTTTGTCCAATGCGATGCAATCGAGCAATAGCCTGAACTTCACGACCATGGCTCAGAACAGGATCCACGAGTAAAAGGTGATTTGCCTCAGTCAGATTCAGTCCGTTGGCACCGAGCTGTAGAGGGAGCAGGAGCACCCATACTCGCGAATCCGAGGAGCGGAACGGCGACAACCCGTCATCGCGTGCCCTAAATTGACACGTGGAGGCGATGCCGTTCTGCTCCAGAGCTCGACCAATAGTCGACAGCACGGAAGTCCACTAGACAAAGTGAGATAAATAGACTCTAACGCCTAACCTACCGAGCTGAAAACAACAGCTTTTGCAGTTGCGTCTTCTAATTTGAGTCGTTTCAAGCACCGGATAACCTCTTGGATCTTGGAGCTGTGGTCTCCTTTGATAGGAATGGGCCTTAACTTCCCTTCCTTCACACCCTTCTCTTCGTCGCTGGTACCTAGGCTTTTTCCACCTCCATCGTAGTGAAGAAGAGTGAGAGGCTTTCGTTTTGTGGCGCTTGATCCAGGATCCTCGAATGGTTTTCGGCATAACGGGCATCTGCGTTGACTAGGGACGGCAAAAGACTGAATTGTTTCGTGACAAGGCAAACACAAAGAATGCCAACAACCAGCTAGCAGAACGAATGTGGGGCAGGTTGGGCTTTGTAGTTGCCTGCAAGTTGGACACTCCAGTGTATTCGCGGCTGTGTGATGCTCTTGTAGAGCATTCTTCAGAAATACCAAGTGTTTCAAGTGCCTATGAAGTTTGTCGCGTTCCCAAAGTGCGCTTGCATTTTGGTGTTGCAGCTGTATCTCCACCCTATCGGGTTCAATAAAGGCAATGTCAGTCGGACTGGTGGTCTGCAATCGCAAGACCATTTGCTCCGTCTCGTCGTGAACGTTCCACCACTCTTTTGTGAGCATTTGCACCTTTCCAAGGTAGAGTAATTCGCGGAAGAGCAACTGTATTAGCGTGTCTAAGTTCTTAGCCATGCACTTGATCCAACTTCCATCACCGCTGAGACGACAGATGTGAGTCCCAACGGTTTGAAGAGCGACGGTTAGAGGATTCTTCAAAGCAATTGCAGTAACATCTCCGCTGAGAAGGAAAGGATCATCATCAGACTCCGAGTCATCGATGATTTCTTCCAATGAGGCGCGTCTCTGAGCTCGGGCAGAAGTTGTCGAAACTTCTTGGTTTAGAATTTTCCGGTAGTTTTTGATGGCCTCACTGGCGAGACAGTAGTCACATTTCGCCCTCGCCCTTTTTCGAGGCTTCGCTTTGGGTTTTTCTGTGGCTATATCTCGGTCACAACAGCACCCATAGTACTTCTCCAGGACAGAACGGTCCGGTTCTCCAGTTACCTGCAAGCAAAAGCTCTACTGGAGAGAACGAACACACAAACTAATGAAAAACTAATAGGCGTAGTATCATTGGGTAAAGTGTCACTGAATTAGGCTGAACGGAATCACTCAAAGTTCGCTCTATGAACTGTCCAGGGTCTCAAAATTGATTAAAATACTACAGATACACTCCGCGGTCACCTCACTGTTTCACCTCTGAATATGACCCGTGAAAAAACATAAAGCACGAAACATACAACTATCCTATTTGAAACGTTCAACATGTTTGTGTATTAACTTGATTTCAAAGCACCAATGAAAAGGAATATTATTGTGGGATTAGGACTTGATAGAAATGCAAAAATACGTTAAAATCCGTCCACGTTTTGTTTAGAGGAGCCATGGCCTCGAGGAGTCGCTGTCTGGCACTCAGAGCAGATTGAACTTCAGCTAGCAAGACCGATTTGAAGCCCGTGCCCGAGCGAGGCTGCAGCAGGGTAGTTCTAAAAAGCAGAAAGTTGTCGAGGTCTAAATCGTGAAGACCTACCGAAATTGAGCACGTCCCTGAAGACCCAACTCCACCATGAAAGGGAGCTGATCAAAGATCTCGGATTCCGCTAGACAATCCAAGCTCTTGTGTAGCCAGATTACCCAGGGATTGACATGGTCGTCAAAGAGTTCCGTCGGGAAGTTGGGAGGATTAAGTAGAAGGCTCTTCAATCTGGAGGCTACCGGAAATAGTTTTTCATGAGCCTTTGAGAGTAGGTGTGAGTTAGACTATAAGTAAAAGAAAACAATCTTCACAAATATGAAGGATAGAGGAACAGCAGAGAGTGTAGATTCAGGTTGGAACCTTTTCCTTGGTTCGAAATGCGTTACGTGTTCTAGACGTCCAATTTACCTAACTCAGCAGTTGCATTAAGTTAAATTGTTTCCCCGAAATAAGTACTGCCAAATACACTTCAGACGCATTGAAGATCAAAACTCCATTATTTACTGATTTATTTAAGATGCAACGTATGTGCCTCCATAATAGCCGACAATCATCACTGGAAAAAGTAACTATGAAAAGTGAGTCTTAGACGTCTTTCTGGTACTAGAGCTGCTCGCTAATACCGTGAAGAATCCAGTGACCGATTTCCCAAAGGCTAGAGAGAGGAATGGATGGGTTATTTGAGAGACCTGGAAAGCTACCAACTGTAAGTACTCTCTGTGTACGTAGTAAGAATAACAGCTTCCTAGGTAAAACGCAAGGTTCTGTGAAAGCATCCTATATTTGACGTACGTATTACAATTGCACAATGCATAGGAGCTTATATCTAAATATCTGAGGGTTTTGTCAACTTCTATATCATCACTGGTCATTCGGAAGTCCCAATTGACTCAAGGGTCGCCACGGAATTCACCCATTTTAAAAGCGAAACTAATATTAAATTCAAGACCATGAATTGAGTAAGATATTGGGCTAACACAAACTCCCGTACAATTAATTAATTAACAATAGTGAATGTTAAACAACCGTTTCTATAGCCTCCTTATGCCCTAAAGCCATACTTCGAATACAGACTAATGTTGCGGCAATCACGTCAGCGACCTAAGCTCCATTAAATGAGCTTGATCAATTAATTAATCTATGGATGCAGTCAAACTTAGTGACTAGTCCTTTAGACTTCGGGGTAACAACATAAACCACAAATTCCAACCCATAATAAGAAAAGAAAAAGAGCCTTCAACGAAGAGTTTACCGTCAAAGCATAATTTTCGATAGAGCACGTTGAGCACTATATAACAGCAATACTTCGTGAAATACCAAAAGCGGCGGTAGAGCTAGATTTTTCAAGCACTGGGGGGTCTTACTTTGAGGTACTCCATCCTTAAGAGTTTCGCCTTCTGCAGAAGATCTCGGTCCACCCTCGGATCCAGCTGGTCCCAGGTGGGCATTTCACCTGAGTCGACTTCGCTAACCTCCTTTAGGCGCTTCTCCTGCTCCGGTGTCAACGGAACGTCTTCGAGTGCGACGCCATGCACCTGGATGAGCCAGTGGAGGTTCGTGACGGAGTGCAAACGCTGAGTCCGGTCAGCGAGCACGCCGTAGCACGACTCCAACTCAACGGAGCTGCGCAAAACTTCGCGATAGCATGCGGCGGCTTGCCGATACTACAGTGGGCGAAATTCGCGTTAAGTCGAGTCAACTGACATTCAGCACTTACAGCTACTCACATACAGTCAAATGCTTTGGAAAACCAGACTCACGACTTTCCAAAATGACATTCACTTATACATACGGAAACGTATAACTTTCAGGTAAGTATAGCCAATTTAAGCATAGACGAAGCCTTCACCACTGATATGCAGTGAAAGGTTGCTGAATTGCGCCAGTGGGAAAAACTTGTTTAAATTTTCTTTGTAAGCAAGTATGAACAAGATAACAGAGAGGAAGGGTAGCGAATATGCAGAACCTAGTTAATGTGGTTATTTGAACAGTAATTAATGCAATAATTTGAGAAGAGCGCCTTACTTTCTGTTGCAAAATGTACAACGCAGCAGCGCCATTTTGATGGGAGACCCAGGTACGATGAAAAGCTTCGCACTCAAGTCGAACCTCGTCCACGACACGTCGAATAACTTCTGCCATGCTGGCGCATCTAAAAAGGAAAACTTGCCGCGTTACGTTCTTTCATGTTGGAGTAACGATGCTGCGCCCCCATTGACCTTGTAGAAGCCACAATAATCTCAGGAACTCAACATTCCTAAGTGCATGGGCCTGTCACATCGCCTACTTTGAAGAAGGCATCTGAGAGCCTTCCCATTAGTGTTCCATAGGTGCGTCGAAAATAGACACAAATGGAAACCGCAGTGACGCACCCCTCCTGGCATAATGAAACAATTTGACGGGCTAACAAGTGGTGGCTGCTAGACTACGAACCCTGTGGCGAACACTTATGTAATCACACGACTGATGCCTCATTGGACCACAGTTCATAAATTCCGGTAGTCCACCAGCATTAACAATTGAAAAGTAAAGGCCTCCTATGAAGCCGCACCTTTACTGCTATTGTTGAGATGTTTAAAAGGGCAATTTCAACCCCAGATTTGGTCTTCTACATGGGTCAGAAATGGGTCGTGTGCTCCCAAGTCTTGGGTGACCACATTTCCGACCACCTAGTACTGAAATAAGAGTGTATTTCACCAAGAGATTGTTGATTGAATACTGGATCGAATGTAATGACTCACATCCAACAGCTACGATGATGGTGTTGTGCGAACTTAGCAAGAAAAAATATCCAACAGGCGATCGCACTCTGTGATTTAAAAATCAGTACTACATTGGGTGCATGAACAACTGACAATTGCACAGGATTGAAAGCCTTCTGGGTCCCGGTTACTGTTGCAAGAGACAGCCAGTTTTATTCAGGGGTTTGCAATTTATTAAAGAAGAACTGCAACTTATGTATATGACCACTTCCACAGATTCGAATGAATAGACAGCAAACAAGTTCACAAGCTTTATTTGCGTTTTCTTGATGATCATACTGAATGCAGCTCATTTTGCCGATGCGTGGTCGATTCTACTACTGCACAGAATTACAAAACGCGCGATTAGTGGGAGCTTAGTGGGCCGAAGCGATAAAAGCCTCGCACAAACAGGGTAGCAACAACCAAAGATATGGGGATGTTAGATACTACGCACCATCAAGTTACATAGGTCAAACGGCTCCTCTAAGTGATATAGCATACCCTGTGCCCTGGTACTTGGCGTTTCTCGAGGCCAGCAGTGTGGGATCCCTGTAGCCTGAGATGCGTCCACCGCCTCTGCCGCCTGCAGTCCTCACCGTGGCGCTTGCTCCATTGAGGACCACTAGAGAAGCGTGCGTACATGCCTGCCTGGCCCTCGTAACCATGGAGACGAGACGACGGTGCTGTTCGCTAGAAAGTGCAGCCAGTGGCGAGTCTAGGTTGAATTGTGACTCCTCCGAGAGCAGCTTCTGGAGCTCCTCCTTGCAGTCACTCAGGACGCGGTTGTGGATGTAGCGCTCGACACTGGTAAAGTCGACCCAGTGAACACTCTGTTGGACGGGTGGCAGGTGCAGTTGAGAGCCCACCAGCGCCTTCGTGTTGCGCCACAGCAGGCGCGAGAGCATGGCCACGAGAAGGGTAGAGGAGATGGACGACGAGGATCTCTCGGGAGAAGAGCGAAGGGCCTCTATGAAGGGCTGGTGAAGAAGGGCCTTCCAGTAGTGGCGGTTGGTGAAGGGCTCCACACGAAGATAGGAGAGGAGACCGAAGAAGTCTAATTAATTTGGTAAAAGCAATCACACAACGATCTCTCGTTGGTTGATACAAAATTATCTAATGGCGACGAGGGTTTTTGAGAAGGCCAAGTGGATACCTAAATAAACTTTTTTTCAACTCAGTAAATACACAAAAACTAGCGCGATTTTATTCAATGATTCATATGCCAGTTTGGGATTCTTAGCACAAAGAATAACTCCTCCTGCCTAGAAATACCGTCGTATTCATTAAGAACTTGCAAGTGAAAAAGCACTTAATTTCTAAACTTTCAACCCCTTTAAGAAGTTTGTGGCAACTCCACCAATCCTCTTGGGTACCTCGTTTTTACCATCGCCAGGCTACCACAGAAGACTTCCAACCTACCTTGAACATTGGAAATATTTAAATGAGGTAAGTACTGAGTTTGGGGTTTAATGTCTCCATGAACTACTAAGGCAGCATCGGGCAGCTACATCAAGTGCATAGTTCCTGAAAATTTACCTCTTTCTTCCCAAACTACACAGGCATTAATCACTAGTAAAAGACACTAGTCACCTCGGGGGATGCAGTATACACAACCAAGAGTGAACCCATGATTAAGAACGTAAATTTATCTAGTACTTAGATTCCGAAGGTATTAAACGAATTTCGGAAGCGTCCTGTGCAAACCCTTTGATAGAGAAGGGAAGATTCGCGTTCGACAATCTACCGTTCAAGTAAATATGAAGGTCCTGAATTAAAACTTCGTGGCAAAGAAAGGCGGAAAAAAATTCGAAATGCATTGAGCCGCTTATTTCAACAAAGCTCAGGAAGTATTGCACTAGAATCAGGTGATGAAATTCAGCATTAGAAAAGTTACTTCATTTAAGAGGTACTCACTTTCAAGACTCTTGGCATAAAAGAGCAATAAAAGGATATATAAGACAAGTCAATTAAGGAATTTTAAGGCAAGCTTGAATAGAAGGACGGTAGATGCACCGTGAGAACAAGAGCGGCTTGAAATTCGCATAGAATAACAGGAAAAGCAATACGAATGTATTGAACCCCATTGCATTCATCCGAAGTGCGGTGTGCTACATCTCGATTACGAAGATCATAATTGGATAACAACTAGAAAAACCACTTCCCAAAATGACCGGAACAGGCAAACATAGGCTGACACCAACTTGCCAAGAATCTGTTAAAAATTGCCAAAATGCTCATAGTTAATAACTAACAAGGCGCTGCAAGCGTACGTTAAGTATTAAAATGAAGCACTAGTTATTGCAATTGGAAGATTCAACGGGATTCACAAACAGAACGATACCAAAAGCGATATGTTCAGTAGTTTTAAGGCACTAGCAACCTAAATTGAACTCACCATTAAGGTTTTTCTCAGCCGGCGTCCCGGTAACGCACCAGCGATGCATCGCGTCAACTTGTTTGAGCATCATAGCAGTTTTCGAAGTCACGCTTTCCGCCATTTGTGCCTCATCCAGGCAAATCTACATTTCACACAAACCAACCTACTAATTTCTCATTTCAGTAGGAAATTATTAGATAGGGATTGAGCTAACTCGCCACCAAATGACGCAGGCCAGAGGGCTAGGAGGTGTCAAATAGCGTTGCACCGTTCTAAGCGACGGTCGGTGACCTTCACCAACTCTCTGCTCTGTCGAAACCGCAGCCCAACCGACCTCACGCTGAAGAACCGTGTAAGTGGTTAGCACAATGTCTGCGGAAGCCAGTTCAGAAGGCTGAACGAAGTTGGGCTCAAACGAGGACTCCGAACCGGTCTCGGAGGGGGTCTTGAAGACCTTGTGGTGATAGGTAGAGGTGGCGGACAAGCGTATAAGAGGACTTGAGATTCCTTCGTAGATGAGGACTTTCAGATTAGTGAGATCGACGTGGTTTTGAATTTCGTCCTGCCACTGGCGCCAGATGTGGTCGGGTGATACTATAAGCGTCGCCTTTGAATGTACTCGCAACTGTACACAGAGAAAACAGCAACCTTCATACCCAAATCCAACTTTGGAGAACTTATCAGCGAGAAATAAGGTAACTCGTTCACAATTTGATCTCGCGTTTTGGCAACTCTACAGATCTATAAAGTGTTTTAAAATTGCCCACCCTCAAATGCAGCTTGAACCTCATGATATAACAATCAACGGTTGATGTGAAGCAATTGATGTCCAAAGCAGACTCCATACTTCGAGTATTTTAAGTATGGAGATCTGTGAATAGACCTTTCCATCACTACTTGTTACCATCATCACTGGGGAGCTCATTATTCATGGCTGTATGCAAAGCAAGCCAATGCAAAAGAATTCAAAACTGTACGACGACACTGAACCGATATTCGGATTAATTACCCAACATTAGCTCATTTCATAACTTATTAGAATTCGTAGATATGGACTGTCAATGGAAGATGTGAAACAAAGTTTGATTTTGGCTTTTATAAAAATGTCTAGCTACGTAATAAGGCAACTGTACTAAGAGAATTGTGCCTTAGATATTTTAAGCAGATTTAGAGATGACTTACATTATTCCAACAAAGAGGACAGATATACTTCAGGCGCAGGCTTCCACCGTTGGAAGATTCGATGATGCGATTAAACTGGACACATTCCTTGTGTTGAAAGTAGCCCGAATCGCAGACGGAGCAAACGATCGGAGTCACATTATCATAGTGCATACCTCCACAAACACAGAAGATGTTTTCCTCTATCATTGGGAGGGTTTTATCGATATCCATCTCTTCAGCATCAGCCACAGACTCGGAAGTGGAGTTGAAAGCAAAAACACCATCAAGGTTAGAAGCCGACTTCAAGTCGTAGAGTGGAATAGTTGCAACATCGGACGGACAGGGTCTGTGAAGGATGAGGGAAACCACCTCCAAGGTTTTACCCAGACCCATTTCGTCTGCGAGGATTCCTCCCAAGCAAGAGCAGGAAGGAACATTCGGAAGCACGGTACTGAAGCTAAAAGGTGGCGATACCTGAAGGCAGTGTTTCATGAGCGTAACAGTTATCAATCTACTAATAGATGAACTCAGAGCTTCATTCGATACTAGGTACAATTTGCATCTCATCGAAATGTAAGCACTTATTTCCACAAAATGTACTTAAAACTGAAGGAAATCACATTTAACCGGATTTAAACACACAACAGAATAAGCACCAGCTAATTTTTAGTCATAAAACTATTAGAAGTAACTGTTCCAAGCGGTTGAGAGCCACCTCAAATAACGTTCAATGGAACATTCTATCACTGAAATTTTCTATCATTTAAGAGAATAAATACAGTTGTTCAAAATCACCTAAAAACACTGCTGTGCCATGATCGTTCTACAGGCGACAAAGATAATCTAAGAGCAGTGCCAACGATAGTATCAAGTGCTCTGGCAAAAACATACGTGCCGCGACAACCAGTATAGTTATTTCAAAGTTGCTGGTTTGCGAACACAATTTCGATGGCAAACTGACTACCCCGCATGTCGACGAAGCCCTTTTATTAGATAAAATACAGGCACCGACGAAACGCCACCCACATTTAGTACGTTGACTTCACCAAAAGTTAACCCTCAAATTTGTACAGTGCTTTATACATTCACAAAACTTACTGTCCGGTGATAGCAGAAAAGTATAAATTGTTCGCCATTCGGACAAAGTAAGGGTGAATCCAAGTCGTATCCACAACAGGAATCACGTTCTTTTCCCTGAAGACCATCCATCTAACAGCATCAAGCTGATAGTCCAAAAGTTTTACTTTGATTTCATTGGGCTGCCGAATGGATAGGTCCCGCCACGATGGTGCTTCATCTAAATGTGACATTTGAGCCATCGTGTAGATGGCGCTTAGGGAATCAATAAGTTCTTCCTGGGTCTCTGACAGATCAGAGAACAGTGGGAGTCGTAGAGAATGTATCGATTTATCTTGAGGCCACATCTGAAGAGTAATGAAGCTGAAAAGCTTATCGAACTGAACAGTACTAAGAGCGTATTGCACGAAATCAGATGCATCGATTATTATTTTCGGTTTGACAACGACGTCGACAAGGAGTGACTGATCAACAATACGACCATAGAGCTGAAGTGACGAAGATGAAAGACCATAAAACACAAATGCAAGGTCCGGAAAATTGGCCTGTACCACAACTCTTTCCTTGGAATTAAGCGCTTCGAAGCAGAGAGTAACTTCAGCTGAAGTTGAAAAGTATACATCAACCCGTCGGGATTTTTTAAGGTAGCTCAAAATAGATGAAGAAAATGGAAAAGACAACGACTGGAGGCATTGAGCACCAACGGGGGCTTTGTCGTGTAGATAGATTGCTAGTGAATGATCGTGAGAACGTGAAATCTCAAATTTGATATCAAGCTTTTTCAGTGATTTTTTGCGAGGCTGACAATCCCTGGAAGTTTGCTTCATGTGGGCTGCGATGGCGTGTACGTACAAAAATGCATGGGAATCCCGTGCTTTTTTTGTCAGAAATCTTGGCGGGGCTTTCGTTCGCATTCTGCACAGAACATGAAAAAACAGAACATTATCACATAGTTGTTGGCAACAAAAGCAGAACGACTACCCATTAGCACGAAATTAGTCGTTATCTAACAGAGACATGTCAAAGAATCAAAATTTGCGAATGCATTGGATAAGCAATGGCACGGTAGTAATAAATACAACATCAGAAACGTACATTAATTATTTGGACCTATGAAAAAATCTCAAACAATGTCCCTAGACAAGACCGCTGTTCTACTCGGGAGAGCCGCTGATCCGTAGCTTGCGAACGGGCTGCCCTCGAGCCAACCGCCTAATGAATAACGACCTTTTACAGAGCATTAGAAATAGTTATCTATTCTTGTTAATTAAAAATAGGGCTATGTAAAGGATATTAAAATAACTATCACAGAAAACGGTCCAAATCACCTATCGGATATACCATATCTGTATTGAATTATCGTATTAGGAAATAGATGAGGTAATACAAGTTAAATGCATAATTATAAACAAATTTCCATCCATTGAAATCCAATATAACAGAAAATCAATACTGTTTAAACACTTTCAGGACATCACATTGGAGGAACATAGGTTCGTAGTAAACAATTTATGGTGTTCTTCTAAAACGTTGCAGTTATTTTGATTGTAAATCAACAACCAAGTCATATATACTTATCAGTCATGCAGTAAAATCAGCAGTAAAATCAACGTTGGTCGTTGATAACGTTTACACCAACACCAAGCATATGGAGAGCACAAAAAATGTTTCCAGTTGACCGTAGAAAAAAGTTTCGATATTTATTTGTGTGGAACTCAGGAATATATATCAGCGCTTGTTTCGTAAAAAGCAGGGCGTATTGTCTGAGGATATTGAGTGATATTAGAGTTAAACATTATATAACCTCACGGAATCTATCGATTAGTTTAATGGAAATAATCTACGTAAGTTTACTTGATTAGCTAATTTAGTGATTGAAAGCACAATTATTTAATGTGCTGTGTGGGTCGATAATAAGTTAGAATACCTTCTTTGTATAAATACATGATTGATACGTTAGTTTGTTATGTCTAATCACGTTAAAAAGGCCCAAAACGGCACCGCACCCGGTAAACTAAAATGGGTGGATCCGATGATGGGACGGAGGAGCGTTTAAAGTAAGCGAAGTAGTCCTGTCAAATTTGTTGCCTCTTTCATGCATCTTTAAATTCTTTAAGGAATATGAACGAGAAGCTTAACGAAAAGACTATGCGCCTTTTACAAGAAGCTAACGAAATAATGGTTTGTATTTATGCTAAGTTATTCCTTAGGAAAGTGATAGCTTTTCGGTTGATTCACCCATTTGGGGTGAACCTGGTCCAGTTAAAAAATTTCAAAGTGAAATTATTGAATCAAAAACTGTAAGGTGCTGGTCGCCCGTAAAATCATTATCTGTAAAGGTTATGCAGGCGGCTTGTTTCGAACCTGATTCAAAGCCAGAAGATAACTTGGAGGAAGCTATTTCAAAATTAGGGAAGACTACGCAAACCCGAGTTTATATGGCGAAATTGAGAGCTTTAGAGTCCGAGAACAAGGTCTTACGTAGCGAACTTCGGACAACAGTTTGTATCCTATTAAAATTCAAGCTTTCCAATATTTTAGCAAGATAAAAACGAAAAACTCTCTAGTATAATTCAAGAAATAAATCTCGAAAAGTCTCGCCTCGATAAACAGACTGCACAATGTTCTAACAGCGTCGAGAAACTGAGAACCGAACTTGAATCAGCCAAGCAATACGCTAACAATTTATCGGTAGAAAAAATCTCCTTGGAACGACAACTCGAAAAAGAACGGCGACGGCACGAAAAAGAGAACTCGGACTCTCGTAACCTTGAAGTTCGTTTTCAACGGGCTCTCGAGGATGTTTACAATCTTCGCTTAGAGTTAGAAAAATCTCGTTCCGACGTTGACATTATGAAAAAAGAATATGAGTCAGTTTCTAACGAAAATCGCCGTTTGGAACGTCAGAAAACTGAGCTAATTTCGGCTTTTAAGAAGCAAATGAAGCTGATAGATGTTTTGCGCAGGCAAAAGATGCTCATAGAGGCCTCTCGGGCCCTAAAAATGACAGAAGAAGAGTTTATGAAGACACTCGACTGGCATATAGGTTAATATGCGTTTTTGCAATTGTATTTACTCTTTCTGACCAATAAATAGCATCTTATACCAATTGTTGTTTTGTATCGTGGAAAAGTTTCGCCGCAATGTTTATACTGTATGCGTTGGCAGGCTTCAGAGGACGTAAAGGAGCACTTGTCAGGTCTTCCAACACCACCTCAGCCCCCAGGGGATCTGGTTCGACAGGGCGCAGAGGCTCGGATCTACAGTGTCGCCAAAAGTCATCTCTCATCACTACCTGGTATCGCGTGCATAGTAAAGGAGAGATTCGTGAAGACCTACCGGCACCCCAGCCTGGATGCCTCTCTGTCTCTGAGACGGATGCGCGCTGAGGCGCGGCAACTGGTAAAGTGTCGACAGTTGGGATTGCCAGTCCCAGCACTCCTAATGGTCGATATGGCACGTAGGCAACTGTGGATGGAAGACGTTTGCTCACCTCATGGCATGTCTCTGGGTCAGTGGTTTCGCAAGGTGCTTGACCTTGATTCACCAGCTCTCTATCTCAAAAAGATGGCGGAAGATTTGGGTAGACTGCTGGCCAAAATGCATGCGAACAATATTATACATGGCGATCTAACTACTGCAAATATTCTCGTAAAAATGGTAGGTTTACCTCGTTAAAATTTCGATTATTGATTCGAAGTATAATCACTGTCACTTGTGCTTCCTAGAGTCGATCTTAGTATTCCTAAAGATACATCAACCGCCTTCTTTCGAAGTTGCATCTAAATCCCTTGATGTTACCGTTAGTAGTTTGTTATGAACTGCCTATTTCTTTCAACTCATCTTGACTGCTATTTTAGCGGTTGATACCATCGTATTTGGAGCAGTCTAAAAATTTTTAATTTCCCCTTTTGGCTTGTTTTTTAGGAAACGTCGGAGGACAAATTCGGAAACTACCTTCTATACCTAATTGACTTCGGTCTCTCATCAATAAACCATCGCGTGGCTGCAAATTTCCGTGACGAGGAAATCGCTGTTGACCTCTATGTTTTCGAGCGCGCACTTATAAGTGCTCTTGCCAAACGTCAATCTGGCGAAGGCTTTGATTTCACACCGGAGTTTTTTAAAGCCGTTTTGTCCGCCTACAAAGTAGCTTATCCTGAAGAGGCACTAAAACGAACTGTACAGAAATCGAATACCATTGAAAGCGACGAAGTTTCAATTAAAAAGCGGAAGAAAAAGGAACGTAAATCAATGGCGCTAGCAACAACTATAGAGGATGCACGTAATGAAGCTAACGGTATTCTGGAAATGCTCAAGGAAGTTAAGTCGCGAGGACGAAAGAGAACCATGATTGGTTAGGAAATATCCCATCGTATGATGTAAAAGACGAAAATAAATAAATGGCGTTCCTTTATTGCTCACTTAAGTTGATTGCTGGAAACTGACAGAGTATCCACCACTATTGGGGTCCTTGGTGAGCTTAAAGTTGTCAGTTGAAAGTCCGAAGGGTTTGAGAACGAGATTACCAAGTTGTTTGAGCTGAGTTAGCATCTCTGCCTTCATCTTCTCCTGCTGGGCATTGATTTTTTCCGGAAGAAGCTAAAACGACATCCGAAATGGTGTTAAGTGAAGTAATGGAGCGCGTAAGTGTGTGGGTGGCTTACGGCACAAGAGGCACGCGCTTTAGCATTTGAGGGATCTAACTTTAGGACTTTTTCATAGTCTTCAAGCGCTTCCGTGAATTTCTCAACGTCCTCACGAGCTTGAGCACGACGGAGGATGCATTTTAAGTAATCAGGTTTAAGTTTGATAGCCTCATCGAAATCGGCGAGGGCGATCTCATGTGCGTCCTAAACAAAGGTTCCTCACTTCATATTATGTAAAAATTGTAACTATGAAGAAGTCTCATACCAAACAGAGGTGTGCCAGGCCGCGGTTGAAATGCATTTTAGAACGCTCATCCACGAACTTCAACGGGCATGTATCTAAAGCCTGTGTATACAATAGAATAGCATCATCGAAATGTTTCTCCTTGTATTTCCTATTTCCTTCTTCCTTCAGAAAAATACCACTTTGTTGAAGTTTCTATATTTTTAAAACGATTCAAGTTCATACCTCCAATTCTTCTTCTGATAAAGTTTTTTCTGATTCAAAGCGGGCACTCCGGGCCTCTGCATCATTGATGTATGGCTTTGTATCATGAAATTCGGCGGTATCATCTTCGAAAGTGGGCATGTCATCGTTTCTCTTTTGAGATTCGACCGAACATGCATCATAAAACACTTCGTTCAGTTCTTCTATGTCATCTTTGTCTTTTTTTTTTAATTGCTCGTCTTGACCATCTCCAGCCATTGTTTTAAATGCATTCATTTACAAATCCACTTGACGTGTGTTACGCAAGGCTAGTAATTTAGGCAAAGAATTTCATAAAAACAACACAACTTTTAACTTAGTCAAACACAATATTCCTAATGTTTGTTTGTCAATGTTTTGAGTTCAGACCATTTTATCTTTTTAACCGGCAAGTATTGATACAAAATTAAACCTTATCTGTTAAAATTTTTAAAGATGGCTATTGTCAGTTAATATTTATCGCATGAACGCTTAAAAAGAAGTTTGAGATTTAAAGTACCCTATGATAGTGAAAGGTGGTACCGTGTATGTAACTTACTCATCAGGTTTTTATATATTTACACTTCTGGAACGGTATGTTCCTATATATTGCATTCGTATTATTCCTTTCGTTGCAATTGAAGCTAAGATTAGTACATCAGTGCTTCTTTCTCACTAAAGTCGTACTAAAAACCTAAATGTGGCTAACTTATCTAGCTGTATTACAAACTGTCTTCTCATTACATAACTGGGATAATAAGAATGACTCACTTTTATCACCGGAGAACAAATAGATAATTCAACTATTTAATGTGCACTTAGTCATAACAAGAGAGTGATTTTCTTCCTTTTATTAGAGCACTTTTCTTTTGCTTTTATCGATGACGTTTTAATGTCTTAAATGCAATAAATATATGATGTCATTATTCTTGCTTGTGTATCATTCTCCATACAAGCTAAAAGTAGGTTGTTTCTATATATACAAATAGCACATGAAGGCTAATTCGATGCATTATATAGATAGGCTTTTAACGTTTGGTGTCGCTCACCTGAAATGCTTTGTCTTAAAGTTGTTTAGGAGATGGCTCTTCTTGATCTCACGATTGGGATTTACAGTTCATCTTTCATTAAAAATGCATATTTAACTACGAAATACGTGCGAAAACTGAACTAGAAAATTTTGTGACCGGTAATTGAGCATAACTAAAATTTCAACTTCGTGGATCTCACACTTACAAATTTCAGAATGTCATTTCACGTATTACTGCCATAGATCAACAATACTTTTCCTTATGCATTTGCAGAATAACTCAATCAATTAGAAGATGGTCAAATCGAGTATTGGCGATCGATGAAGAAACCCATAGAAAATCTATCAAAACCTTTCATTCCCATAATATTATAGAGCCTTTTAAAGTCTAACAAAAATCGTGTCTGCAATGACAGAAACTATCAATAGTCCGGCTTAAATTTGAAATTCTTGGATTTTTTAATAAATGGAACAACAGGATAATGTATTTTACAATGTAAACTTGGCTCAGTCATATTTGTGTACCGAATTACATGGCTTTAGTTTGTCTACACTGCGCTCGGGTGGATTTACAACTTGTGTGATGAACTTCTACCTTGTTCTTGTCCTATCTATTGTGTATTTTCCATGTGTGCAGTCAGGAAAATTGCATCCTGTTTTCACCGTTAATTGCGGTGGAGGTCAGCACACAGATAGCAACGGTGTTACTTATCATGCAGACAAAAGCAACCAGGGCATTGCATCAGATTATGGGCTCCGGTTAATGATACATCGAGCACTCGATGTTGATTCAGTTCTTTATCAAACGGAACGTTATGACACATCTTCTTTTTATTATGATATTCCTATTCCTTCGGACGGAGACTACGTACTGCACTTAAAATTTTCCGAGGTCTGGTTTCAACATCCTCGGGAAAAGGTTAATATTTTTAATTTTCGTTAATAATCTTGAAATAGTGTAATTTCGTTAATTTAAAATTCTTTTAAATTAGGTATTTTCAGTTGAGTTAAATGGAGGCTTGACTATCGTAGACCACCTGGATATTTTCGATAAAGTTGGCTATTCTACAGCTCACGATGAAAATATACGAATTCAAATTAAAGATCGGAGTCTTATAACTGACCATGGAGCAGTTAAACTCGAGGATGGGGAGGAAATCCGTGTTAGGTTTGTGAAGGTAGTCTTTGGTATTTCTATTTCCCAAACTGCCTACATTTGTTTAGACCGACTACGATAATCCAAAAGTAAACGCGATCGCTCTTTTCCGAAATTCCCTTCAAGGTTTGTTCATATTTTCGAGCTCATGATGATATTTTAAGATATTCCTGAATTACCACCGATAAATGTTGATGAGATGCGTGCACGAGAGACGCATAGCATACCAGCTCGTGATCGAAAAGTTAGGCCTTCTAAGTTACCAGAATCTTTGGTGAAACCTCCGGCTCAAGATCCGTACACCTCTATTGACTATAGTGCTTATGTGATCCCTGGTCTGATATGCCTGGTCGCCTTATTACCACTGGTGTTCTGCCTGACGTGGATGTGATTTCGGGCTTTTTCCCTAACCTTAATAGCCCATGTTTCTACCCTTCTCTTATGTTTACTGCACTGCTGTGGGTGTTCTCGAACTTCGTATTTTTTATTATAATTGTTTGAAATACATTCCAATGAGTTCACCATTTCCCCTTCCTCGATTTCACCAAATTGTAGTCCTCGCATACTTTTTGTACTAGTTTCAATCTGCATTCTGATATCCATTGCGCGTGCGCGAGTCGTTCCATAACTGTTTTATCGTTTACGTGTGGTATTTATCGCAAAATTCAGTGAATATCACTGGAATCCTATGTGCTCACACATCGATATTAGTAATGAAGCTTTCTTTTGGATAGTGTTCTAATTTGTGCTGAATTCATGTTCGTAAATTTGTCTCTTCATGAGTATTTTTGCTGCTAACCTGGTCCAAGTAGCTCATGAGAATCCCTTTAAGTCGTATAGGTCAATCTGTTATTCAAAATTCGTTGAAATTTGTGGAGGAACGCGCTAGCCCGGTCGGTGTACTGACTTTAAGTTGCACGAGGAATTCTCATGAATACATTCGGTATTCACAAGCGTGAATCTCATAACTGCCTCTTTGGTTCCTCGATACCCCATTAGGTTGCACTAGTGTACCGCTGCATCTACCCTAAAGCGAGTAATAAACGAGAGGATTTATGAATTCTAAACGACAGTTTGAACGTTTTACCCCCGATTTTCTCAAAAGCTCTCACACTGGAACAGACTAACAGTAAATTCATGATTATGGCACCACAGTACCTTTCTTCGGGTATTTCATACATAAATCCTCGGTGTCGGTACGTACTTCCCGCGTTCAAATAACTGCAAATCTCATTTCTTACCTCTCAGAAAGTAAGTATAACAGTTTTTAACGAATCATTTACTGATCTTTGTCCTCTAGCTTATCATTCTACTCCCCTATGGGTAAAACCGTCGTTTATGGAGATTGAAGTCCCACGGAACTCCGGTTCGCCGATGGTAGGGCTCGTAGATGTCCTCGGGGTAGTACCTTGGCCTTCGCCAGCTCTTGTTCAGCATGTTATCCAACGCGAAGCTAATTGCACGACTTGTCAGGATGTGTTCATCCTTTTTGGCTAACACTTCAGGACTCTTCCTGTGATGCAGAGATGGAATTAACTCTTAATATCAATTTCAAAAATATTGAAATCTTAAAATGGATTCAATAAAGTTTTAATAGATTTGAATAGGGTCCCAAAAGTTCAGCACTACATCTCAAGAAATGTGAGTCCCCGTGTGAAGCTAGCTTCAGCACTAGATAAGCATTCAAGTGTTCCCACAGTTCTTAAAGCAGAAGGCTTTCACTACATTGGTAGAACAAAGAGCGCACTTTGGTTTGAGGGTTAAGTTTGCAACCAGAGCAGGCGAGCAGACTCCCACTACAATAGAGTAACGGGACACCATGGATGAGGCTAAAAACTCTAGAAATCAAAGTTGACTGAATAAACTATACATAAGCGTCTGTGAAGCAGACTCAGAGGGGAATTAATGCTCAACTACTGCATCTCTTAGATACTGGGAAGGCCACACATTAGAGCAAGCCACGCCCACTTCCCAGGAATCCCTCAACATAGCCTATGCTTCTCTGATCGATTACTTTAGCAACATTGCTGGGGAGATCCAACTGGAATGAGGGGTTGGTTGGTGTGGAAACTGACCTGTAGAGGTGCTTTCTGCGACCAGCGCGAGGATGGATGTAGGCACCCCAACGGAGGCGCTTGAAGCGGTCGATGACAACCTGGACAGGCGGGTCGAAGGTGCCGTCCTCCGTCCAGTAGCGCTTCCCTTCCTGCCGCTGCGAACCGCGGGCCGGCTGCGTCATCACTGGCGTTTGCCTGCGTTCAAATCACCAGTACAGGTAAATAGGGCTCAGTTAGGACTCTGTCAAAGGAATGAGTGACTGACAAGTTCCCCTGGCGATCGGCCAGCTTGCGCAGTCATTCAGACATTAAGTAATACCCCCGAGGTCAACAGATGTCATTGCTTTTAGGTCAATCTCCATACGTTGGCAAACAAGCTCTTACCACTGAAAATTGCATTGAGAAGACACAGACAAATTTGCTACTTTTTTTCCACCACTCAATAAAACAATTTTGCAATCTCTATACACCATCACGTGTGTGATCTAGGTCCTCAGTAAAACTGTGAATTGTTTTATAGGTAAATGGCACCAAAAAACAACCTCAACCATGAGAAAAAATTACCAAACATGATTGATTTCGTGTGTTGAATACTAAAAGGAATCATGAAGCAATGAAGGCCATTAGAAAATAGTGGAAGGAAGTCCTAAGGATAATTAAGACATTACGATCCGAGAAAACCTTGGAATGACCTGGTTCATAGATGGACCTAACTTTACACAATCATTGATACATACATGCTTAGGGAATGAAGACTCAGATACTGTAACGATTGGCGAATTCTCCGTACTAGTTCTCACGAGCTCTTGCTTGCCCACTAGCCTGAGCTCAGTTATTCCACCTGAATATAAGAATTAAACCCAGGAGTTAACTTTACATGACTTCTTATGTAAAGGGGGAAATAAATGTGTCCACGCCAAACACGGGTATCTAAAACGAAGAAATCTAACGATGAATGGGAGCTAACGAAAACACTAAGCTGAGGAAGTTAACTAGCTAACTGACACGATTTTCGGTACCCTGATTCAGCGTAGTTCACATAAAAATAGGAAAGAAACCGAATAAGTTGAGAGCCTACGAGACAATGACAGCACCTCGTCACATAAGTACAACCTAAGCAAGAGTATGTTGGGTAAAGTTAGCTATTCAAACTCATTTAGGGAATTAAAACCACAGCGTTGTTTTTTAATTCAGATTAAAGTCGCTAACCCGAATAGTTCTTAAAATAACAGTGAAATTAAGACCTTGCTAATTCGAAAGACAAAGTATTGAACTAGCCTCACCTCAAATGCTAATGATACTTAGCCGCACGGATAAGCTTTGTTAAGGCATACCTGCAACAAAAAATACACTCGCACAAAGCTGCAGCAATTACATGGTTACTGTTTCGAAATACTACGCAAGTGTTTCTTTACACAGATGCCCGAGTTGAAGCGGGAGTCACCTTGACTGCCAGGAAGAAGTGCATATTATCTCGAGAAGTTATGATACGACGTCGCAAAGTTCAATCACTGATACAGCAAGGTTTTTATGATTAATGCCAGTGACCAGGCTATTGATCCAATAGGCTACACCATCATATGAGTAATGGAGGTCCTCACCGAATCAAACAATGATGGGGAAGGCACAACGTTCCTCTTATCAAAAACAACAGTCGTTTGATTTTACATTTTCTCCATTTCATCCCACTGATTCAAAATCCGATGCTGATAGCCAATGCATGCAATAGAAAATTAAAGTGGGAAATAACCGTGGCTGATTTAGTTTATGCATCTGTGCGTCAATTTATACAGCATCAATTCCGCAGTTTTATTAATCTCAAAAACTTAAATTTACAAGTCCACTACAGTTGGCCTGAATTTGTCCAGAAGCACGCTATCGTTTAATGATAAGACCTCAACATCTATTTGTGCTAGTGAATACTTAAATTCTAGGCTACGTAGCTTAGTCACTTTACTTCATGTGAAAGTGAAATAAAGATGACAACGGATAAATAGGTTCCCAAGAAACCTTCTAAATTTCAATAAAAACCAACCGAAAAAGCGACTCCAAGGGGCTCGTTGTTAGATTCCGAACAGTTGAGACCAGAGACGATACTCTGGGAAGATCAAGTCCTCTCAGAAACATGTAGTCTAAAGAAAATCCGAAGCAATCATAAGAATCCACCGTAATCAGTAAACAAACAAGAAAACAGAAACGAATGGGTGCTATTGAAGTGGACATTTATTCCAATAATGATAATTACACATTACCCGATTATCCGGTGGTAGGAATGATCAAATATTGCAGGAAGAGGAGCCACTCACAGTGACAGCAAAGTTATAACAGAAATTCACAGCAAGGATAAGAAAGAGCCTAGCGAGATCAAAAAATGCAAATACGGTTATTATCAAACTCCAGGGTAGTTCGGCATGACCGCTGGGTCGAGAGCCAGGTACTTGTGGTGCAAGTCCCGCAGCCGATTGTTCGAAGCAATTTGATCACTGGCAACCTTGAGCTCATTCTGAAATCTGTAAGGTTAAACAGAGTTGGTTTACCTACTCACGTATTAACGACTCGGAGGCCTTTAACACCTTAAACAAAATGTTTACGCAAGTGAGGGGCTTTTGAGTGAGCAATTTGGGCAACTTTCTAAGCATTTTAGACTGCTTCTCGCGATCTTGCTCCAAGAAGAGGTTCATGAAATGCGAAATCACACGGGGAAGGAGAATTATGGGTAAGTAAGCCTAGCCCTTACTCTTCCAATACAGCCAAGCCGCGTTTATCAACAATGTAGTTGTAGTCGTAATGACCCATGTTGGAGAGTTGGAGGCGACTGACGACGCGGGTGTAGAGCACCATCTCGACGGTCATCCGACGATTCGGCAGGGCGGCGACGGTCTTGTCGTAAGCGGAGAGCGAGTGTAGACCACTCCAGCTTTCCAGCAGGTTGCCTCTGCCATCCGCCTCCATGCGTGCTGGATGATAGCATAAACAAACATTGCACAGAGGACTAGCAGACCTAGATGATCAGAGTGAAATTCCCCGTTTTAACGTAATCATTATTTACACCTCAATTTTGGAAACTCACCGCTAGCCCATAAAGTAACGGTGCAAAAATTTTATGAAGGTATGAAGTAAGTAATACGCGGCTCTTAGTAACTTCGCAGGTCAACTACTCAGACCAATGAATGACACACTAAATATATCACTTCAAATAAGTTTGGCATTGTCAAAAATGTAAGCACAAGGCGAAGACCTTTTTAGTTATTTGATGGATAGGAGACATTTTCCACTTTCCCAGTTTCATAAAAAAGTGAAACTGTGTTAATCATTTTACTACCAACCACTTTGTTGTAGAGGTGACTAGGAGATATTTAATGATAACTGGAGCTATAGATACACTTGCCTTTGTTAATTCAAGTAGTCGTATTCACACGCACATTAACACATCTTTGCTGTGAATGAGGTAGCTTGAAATATATTCCTAATCAATACTACACAGAAAAGGGGGTGAGTAGAGTGAGAAAGGCCTAATAATGTGAGAAGAGCGCAAGGGACCCACATTCCCGGAGGGGTAGATTGCCGAAGAGCGAGAGGGGGTAGTGGGCGACGAAGCCGTACTCGTCGAACATGGGAAGGCGGAGGACGGAGCCGGAGACGACCACAAGGAGGTGGAGGATACCCACCAGCAGCGAGCGTGTCTCCTCCAGCGTTGTCAAGCCCCACACCTCGCCTTCGCCTCCGCCGCTGGATCCCCCGCTCAGCGAACCCGAGCTCGACCCCGGCAGCGTCCCGACTGGGTACACCACCCCGTTGCGAACCTAAGACATCCATGAATTTGCTAGCTTCGCATGACTTCACACACGCACTACGCTGGGAATAGAACTAAAGCCGGTGACCATTGCCCATCAACAACAATTCGATTAAACGAATTTTCGAGTGTACGTGGGAAAACAATTTAAGCAACTATACGAAGGAACGTCGGCGCTAATTTACCATAAAGAGGGACGTTAGAGTTGTGTATGTTGAAATAAGAAAAGGAGTTCTTTAAAACCAGAACCACCGGCCTATGTGGTGCATTTGTTCAAGAAAAGGGTTTAATCTAACCCAGAGTTACTCAGCATTCGGGACACCTAACTACGACTTCAAAATGGGATCCACATCAGAGGTTGGACAAAATAGTGGAAACACAATATTTTGGCAATATAATGTTAAGAACTATAAAACTTGACACATTTTTATTTGCTTATTATCACTAATGCTTGATGTGTTTATTTAAAATAACAGGTTGTTACGGACATTTAATAGGGGTTATAACCCAATAAGAGTGGAAGACCCCTAGGAATTTCAAAGGGGCCAAATTGTTGGTGCTTGTAGACCGGGCCCGAATGCTTAGCGATTGAAGAGGTACTGTCTCAGAATTAATAACTGCAACCTTTGCAAGAGAAGGGAAAAAGGTCTGGCCGAAATTCGAAGTTGTCTGAGAGAGAGACTGTCAGACTCTAAATCGAATTGCTAGAGAGGATGGCAAGACCACGGCCCCTAAAATCACTGCAGAGCTCTTCAATGAACACCTACAAAACCAGTTTCCACAAATACGATCCCTCGTCAGGAGCTGTACAAATCTGGGTTCTATGGAAATGCTGCGATTAGAAAACCTCCACTCCCAACGACAAATGTTTCAAAGCGTTTAGAATGGTGGAGTAGAAACCTCCAGAATTGGCCTGTCTCTGGAACAATGGAAAAATGCGATTTCCTCTAACAAATCACCGTCGTTTACCCCATTTCCCACCTCCGGCCGAGTGTACATTTGAAGACAGCCGGAAGAAGCATTCGCTCCATACTGTTACCTTCCCCCAACCCTAAGACATGGTGGGGCTCTGTGCTGAGGATTCGAGATGCTCTTTTTTGGAAATCCCTCGGGCCAACGTAATAACACCCTCATGGAAGAATTACCAACAGCCGATGCTATTTAGGAATTTGGGCAACCAATTTCATCTTATGGTTAAAGAACTGTTTCCGAGGGAGGGGGGGGGGGAACGCCGTCATCTTTCAAGATGACGGTAATGCACCAGTCCATACAGCTAGAATGGTTAAATAATGGCGCAAGGGGTGACATTCTAATGAAGTTGAGCATCCCATCTGGCCACCACCACCACAATCCCCAGACTACCTCAACCTCATTATTGAGGAGCGTTTGTGGCCATTGATTTAAGAGAAACAAGTAAAAAGTCCATTTCCACCACCGCCGCCATCGTCTTCACTGAAAGAACTGGGCGAGGGTGTTTTAACTGAAGAATGGGCAACAAAAAATCCCTTTGGAAACAATTTACCATTTATACGAATCAATGCCGTGGAGGATTGAGGTAAAAGGTGGACCTGAGCCATATTAAAATGTTTAGTTGCTTTTTCAAGGTTTTTCCACTAGTTTGGCCAGTCCCTGCATATTAGGTAGAAAGGCTTGATTAAAATAGGTGATTTTTAGTAGCTGGAAATAGGAGCAACCTCGAGTAGAACTACGTTTAGTGCCTAAAATAATTCGGATTTGGACAACGGAAATAAGATGAAAAAGGAGTTAGAGCAAACGCAACTTTAAAAGCTCCCCGATTCCATATTAAATAGTTCGACATTGATAAAGGGAAGGGAAGTGAATCCATGCACATGGTTTATCGCCAAAAAACCTCCCAAAATCAGTTGTCGGTTGTAGGTTGAGCAAATTCAACAAACGAGATTATACGCATTTCAGGAAATACCAGTAAATTTACTCAATAATTAGCCAAAGGCATCTTACTGGAAAGATCATAACGTAGAAGCCGTTGAGTCTGAAAGTCGGTGGTAGGAAAAATATTCAAAAGGCCCATCGAAGCGGCTAATAATGTGTGGAAGCAGACTGTGACAACTCATGAAATAGAAGTTTCAAATTGTGTGGGGATTAATGAGGTGGTTTTTAAAACCAATTGGACAAGGGAGTTCTCACCCGCGCCTTTCCGAGCGGAATGCCCTCGAGTCCGAGGCCGCCGTTTTCCATGGGCTCGGCCATTTCGTTTCGCCAGGTCTGCAATTCCACGTCTTCCAATAGGTCAACCGATCCCTTGACTACACACAAAAACCGCTAGGTAATACCAATACGGTACGTACTAAATGCAAGACACTGACTACAGTCCAGTAAGAAGCGCAGCGTTTTGTCTCATTTTTTTCGTCAGCAAAAATCTATCCACAAATTGTGCACGACATGGCCGTAGCGAATCGATGGAGGACTAAGAGAGTGACATGATAAGCATACTTAATGAAATTTCGGGTGTGTCGACAAGCTAAGTAGGGCCAAAGCAGACCACCAGCCAACCAATTGCGCACAAACGTGATTGCATATCATGAAAACAGAAGCCGACTGAAGCTGAAGAGAGACAATGATATACCTTAGGATGGAAGAGCAATTGCAAACACTTGTACCAGAAAATACTTGAAGAAATATAATGTGAGCGAAACATGACATCGGCCTGAGAAACTGTTATACTAATTCCTTCGACAACCAACAACACGAGAACAAAGTGAACCTGCTTGATCGTGCCAGTAGTGACTAGTTACCACGAAAGCTAATTTGGTTATACAAAATCCCTAAATAATTGGAATTAAATTTATTGCCTTACTAAACAGTGATAGAAGTCACTATCCCGCCCAAATGGCACACTTCAGAAGACATCCTGAGTGAATATTAATATTATTAATATTAATAATAATTTTCTTGCTAAGTGCTTAGCACCGCATCTAGAAATGTTCGCTTACCATAGAACAAGCGTAGGAACCGCATCACGTATTTTTCAATCACTTTGTGAACCACAAAAGCATCTTCACGGTAAGGATAGTTTCCAAGAGCCCTCTTATCATAAACCTACCCGGGGAAAAAATAAACAGAATGAACTGTCAGTCTATATTTCCAACATAGGTAGTTGTTTTGAGTGGCAATTTTAGATAAAATTCACAAACCTAGTAATTTAAATAGCTTCACAAACATAATACAGATAATTGGGGTTAGGGTGAATTAGATTAGTTTAAGGTCACTGAAAATGGAACTTTGGCTTCTTGCAAGTGCCATGGAAGACGAGAACCAGAAGTGATGTTTGCCTCTTCTGAAAATATATACATGCCACTAAGATAGGTATTTACCACTTCATCACTCTCCATATTGGAGAAATATTTATGACGACCAGAAATCGGGCCTTAACATTCGAGACACTGGCTTCCCTATAAGGTGGATCCCTTGGTCCTGGTCTCTGTACTTGTGGCTCTTTAGGCTAATTAGTTCGACGTCAGAAAGCCTAGTTAATTTTAGATTTAAAGGTCATCTAACCTTTACCAATGACATAGGATCAATAGCTTATTGGAGCACAGTTTGTGAATCCACATAAAAATATGCAAGGCAAGAAGACCAGCAGCGTACACCGCGGGACTCCAACTCGGCGTAGAGGTTTGCCTGTACATCGAAGCGCCACTGCTTAAAACCCCTGCGGAGGAGCTGTTTGATACCTTTGCGGGTGAGCTGGATGTTGCGGGCGATCCAGCCGCGGTCGAGCATCCACTCTTTGAGCTTGCGGTTGACGGCAAGGAGGCTGCGGAAGTGCGGCGCTAGCAGTTGGAAGACGGGGTGCGACTGGGCCAGATTGCGCCGCAGGGACACGTAGACGCCCTCGAGGATAAGGTGGTTCAGCAATCGACCCACCACCATGTGGTGACACGCGTCCGCCAGGTTGAACCACAGCTTCGCCTGCAGCCACTCCTCTGCCGGATCCGTGCAACGAAACAACTTTAACAAAACAGACCTCAGTGATAGAGTCAATGTAACAACTTAGGGTTCATAAACGCTAAAAGATTTTAAAAAATTCGGTCACTAAGCGTTCAAAGTGATAGACCCACCAACCGTCCATTGCCAGTCTCCGGGTCCAGATGGATGGCGAGAGGCCGAAGTTGGCGTTTCTCGGTGTAGAAGAAGAGGGCCAGCGGGGCAGCCATCAGTCTGCCCTGACGACAGTGAAGGCCGCTCATTATGGAGTAGTCTACGTAGAATAAACGCCTAGCAAAGAGCGTCTGCTGCAGTGTCCAGCCCTCAAGCTGTGAAACGATCCAATCCTTTAAGGAGTCCATGCTGAAAAGCCAACAAAATAAACGCTGTAACCAAAAACTTAACCTAGTAGGATCAAGATAACACTGAAGAATTAGATCACACTACTTACACGTTTTAAGGCATCAAAGTAAGCATACTCATAAGCCACGAACAATGAGAATACAACAAACAAACCTTTGGGAGGATTGAGGTGTGAAAGATTGTTTTTCATGGAAGCGTCAGGAATAACACCTCAAAGCGTTTTTACTGGAGTAAGATAACATCACTACAAACTCTACACTGTTCAGCGATACTAAATATAACATTACGACCGATTCACGAGTTCCTGTACAGCCAAATGCTGGAAAGTGTCGTCGCAAAAAATGTTCACTCTACTTTAGGTAGCCTAACCTCTTAGATTCGCTTGTGGTATCTTACAGCCTTGCACGCACAAAGTTGGGTAAAATGATTACTAATGAACAAATTCAATTTTCAGTCTATCCTGGGGGTATGGCTACAATAAGTTCAACCTATTTGCCGACGTGAATAAAAGCTCAACCATTAATACGAGAAGATCATTTTAAAGTGATTAGCAGTGAGATTGTAATATGGCACGGTGAATGCGTGAGTTTATAGCTAGCAAAAGCAACAGTACCATAGATTGAGGCAAAGGAAGCATAAAAACAACATAGCATCCACCACACCTAAGTGACTGCAACACTGCTTTACGATAAGACCGCGCGATGGACCTAGCATTGCAAATGGCCTCGCAAATGCTTAGTCATCAATTGAAGCATGGAGAAGAGAAATTGTACAGCTAGCATAGCAGCTGAAACCCTTTCTGCAAGTTTAACTTGAATTAGTTTATGGGCAAACCGATGGGTTAAAGGTACACTGTTAAAGTTGTCCGACGGTAAAAGTGCAGCAAAAAGGCACAAACTTCCATAACTATTCCGCACTAAAAGTCTCTTAAGTGGCTATGGAATGTTAAACCTACATTCCATAAACAAAATCACTTGTTGGAATAGTCAACTTTGTACGAGTTTCCGAGAGAATAGGCATCATTTTGGTGAGTGAGAAGTTACGTAGAAAAACTGCATACCTTTGGGTAACTTGAATAAGTACAAAACCACTTTTAAACGCTTATCACAGCTTTGAGATGGGATTCGATGAGAGCTTACCATGAGGGGAATTCGGTGCAGAGGCGAATGACAAAGGGGTTGCAGCCCTTCAAGCGCTGAGCTCCGAAAGCAGCATCGTTCATCATCCAGTAAGAGAGACTCTAATAGTAACAGCTAACATTTAGTCGACATTTTCAACGGAAGCAGATTGCTAGAGCATGATAAGGACGCACTAGAGGTTCGGTAATGTTGTGACGTTTGTAGAGACTCCCGATGGAGTCCAGAGAGTCCCAGGACTCCTCGCTGCTGTAGTCTGCGGATAGACCCACACGATCAATCAGCTCCAAAACAACATCCTCAACATCCCACTAAAAGGCAGCAGACGCCATGGATTAAGAAATACCACTCAACAATCGAAAATCAGTAAGGATCTAAAATTGTAAAGACCCACAATGAAAAAAAAATGGCACTGGCATTACAGTCACAAATAACCACTTGATGAATGAATTGCTAGTAATAAGACATAAGTACTAACTAATCACGTGTTAATTGAGAGTAAGGTGTCACAAAAACCTAAATTGTAATGGCTGTAGTACAGACCACTTGAATGACGCAATAAAAGGAATTGATTATACTAAACAGGAAATGCTTGTCAACCAAGAGCAAGAGAACCTACTCTTGAGTCGTATGAGAAGAGTTCCGTTGTAGGCACCTCAGCGACCTATTGAGGTAACAGAAACAAGGACAGTTATTTCTTCAAATTACAAGAACATGGCGTGCATGATGTGAAATAAAACCATTGGAGTAGGCTGGGGGAACATATAATGAAAACTAACGGCTGCATGATGAGAACAAACAAGATGGAGAGTGTGAAATGACACACCTTTTAGACATTCAAACAACGTTGGTGGTCTCTGTGTTTTCGTAAAAGATACCATCAAATCAGGATTTTTCAATAGACACATAATTCGAGAACGGTCTACATCACTCATGAAGTGCGTGATATCTAACAGATGGAATATCCTGATACCTACAAAAGGCAGCTAACCTCGACAGGAAGACCCCTTGCGCGCTGAATAAACTGGAGGAGCTGCTGCCGACGTTCGAGCTGGACCTGCCGGAGGTCTGGGTAGGGCTCGTGTTGCGGCAGAAATGTCTCGCAGTCCTGCAGAACGTACTGCGCAGCGGGCACCACCCAGTCGTGCAGAGGAAAGAAGAAGTGACTCCACTCGCCCGTCAGGCCGTAGCGCTTGTCACGGATTATTACTCGGTCCAGGTACCACGCAGCCACGCTGTGGCTGCCACCATCCATCACCTCAATCCCGTCTGTGCGCCAGAATTCAATGTGGTGTAGTCTGCCAAAGGCCTAGATAGGAAAGAGAACAGGGTAAGACCCTTGAGCATTCGATAAGCACGCATTTACACCACCTTAGAATGGTGTAACTTGGCCGTAACTCTGGATTCCAGAAATAGACGCTAGCATGGGCAGAAATAGTTGAAAGGTGCTTAATAGATTGAGTATCAAACGGACACATGTATTTGCAACCTAAAGATCAGTCCGTATATCTGCGTACTACGCATCCTCAGTTGATACTAGTACTAAACAAAGTTGGTGAGTGGGAAAATGATGGGAGTCACGATTCCCAGCACAGCCAAAAAGAATACTCAATACAAGGGCTCTAAAAACGCGAGTGGTAGTTTGTGGGAGCATAGCAGAAGAGACTATTATCTCAAGCTTTGGAATTGAGATCAAAGATTCAAAAATGAATATGAATATCCTAGACAAATTACTTACAATAAAGATATCAAAAGTGTAAGGGAATATCACTTGATTGAGACTAAAAACAAGTCAGAGTTACACAAGGAACTTTTCGGAACTTAAGTGATGGCTTAATAAAGCGAAATTCTTCGATTCAAGAAGGATGACAGTTTTCCACGTTGTAATACGATGTTAAAAATTAAGGCCTATTAAGAGGGTTAAGACCCAAGAATAGTGAATAGGAATAATGAACCCTTTATCAAGGAATAGCAAAACGTTCTCAAGTCCAAAAAACCCTTATATCCACTTACAGCACAGAGAAAATGACTGCAAAAGTTCAACGATCGAGGAATAAAGACAACATACCACATAGTAACAAAGCGTGAGAAAAGGATTTTATACACTGCAAAACCGCAATGTACCAGCACAGAGTTCGCAAACATTGGTTCAATCGATACATTGAGAATTGCAGTAGGTGATACAAATTTCAGTAAGAAACCCAACTGAATTACTAGAAAACGACTGTAAGCTAACACCACGGATTGAGGTAATTGTAATACTGCTAGAACGTAAGTGATTTTAACTGCCAAATCATCGATCGTTCGAAACCTAAGCACTTAAGAACTATATAAATCATAGGCAAAAGAATATTACTATCGAAATATTAAAAGTCTTATTCAACGCATACAGATGAGGTCAAGAACCTGGACTTGCTTTTGGTTTGCTCCAGGGCTGTAGATCAATGGTGAATTTGGCTTGATGATAGTCAACTTCGTTTTGGAATATATGATCCAAAGCGATGACAGGTGACTGATTATTATTGACATCGAACATCACCATGTTGATCCCTGGCCCAAGGTTATTGCCCAGGAAATCAACTGTGACAACGCAAATTTCAAAAGCCGCCTTCGAATTAGTTTCCCCCATCCAGGATCAAATACGGTACCTATCGATAGTATTAAAAAAACAGAAATACGAATAGGACCATAAACAACTAAGCACCTAATTTGTCATTTTATTTAAGACCTCAGATATCCATATTACCCATATTGAATCGAAATATTACTTAAACGGACACAATGAATTTACCAGAGTAACAACACTACGTCAACGAAGTGAACTTGAGTGGCTTTTAAAGAGCCTCTAGGCAAGACTCCGAGCACCCGAGAGGGTCCGCACTTGTTATTAAATTGCGCTCACAAACAATCGCTAATAATAACAAATCCTACCAGCATTGTGCCACATAAAATTTCAAAAGGATTAGATCTAAACCACTATGGCTAAAACCATAATATTTTCTTTTATTGCTTACTTTGAAAGATAAATGCTTGCCATTAGTCGACAATTTAAAACAGCATGAATAAAGCTTGGGGATTGTGATATTTGACCAAAGCACTTCCTCTCCTTTCCTACTGTGATTACTTACATCGAACATACACAAGTTATTCATAGAAACTTTTACAATAGCTCTCTTGCCATTTTACTAGTTGCATGCGGCTCCAGGATTATTTGAAAGACCAAAAAATTGCACATGGGATATTGCCTTCAAAACCAACAAGACGTCATATCGCTAGTTATGGGCATCGTGATTGGGCCACTACAAGTAGTAGTAATGGATGTTGTCGGTGCTAAAAGGCAGATCTAGAAGGGATATCGAATCAACTTCGACTTTACCTTCACAAGGTCCATAAGGCCTTCTACTTGAATTCGTATTAAGTAATCTAGCTCG
This sequence comes from Anomotaenia brevis, assembly GCA_030710315.1. Lineage (NCBI taxonomy): Eukaryota > Metazoa > Platyhelminthes > Cestoda > Cyclophyllidea > Dilepididae > Anomotaenia > Anomotaenia brevis. The sequence goes on from JAUOZQ010000002.1 coordinate 425,963, forward strand.
AATCGGTCCATTATTAGTAATACATATGAAAGCGCACTCAGCCACATCAGGTTTGCAACCTGCAACGAGTTAACAACCACCTTATCGACAAATTTTAGCCAAAATGCATATCCCTTGGCATGATGAAGTAAAAATACCGAAACCACAGTGGCCTCTGTTAATCCCTCGACTTAACTACCAACTTGGGGACATTACCAGACTCGGCACAGTACCTTGAGTTATCTTGAAAAAAAACCAAGGTCAGGTTGCCTGAACAAACATCTCCTCTGATATCAAGCTTTATGCTCTTCGAAAACAGCGAATAACCTTGACTTCCTCACCTCAGGTACCCAGGGTTACAAAGCATTACAACCACACTTTTAAACCAATCGGACTAATACAATACTTTGTGGTAAGCGGGCGGGCACATCCGACCTTATTGACCTCTTTTCCATGACGTCCCACTTCGAGGCCACCATAGGATGAAGCCATAGGATACATACCAACTGGTACTTTTACATACGACGCGCTTCTCACAGACGAATTAGCATCGACTTGGTCTCTTCGAGCAAGACCATTTTCGTCTCGTTTCGCTGTCATTGCCTAGGAATCGACTTAACAGAGAATCGACTGATGAAACACTAACGCCAAAAAATAATTCTACCAACAATGATGCAAAATAGGGTAGTCAGTTGTAGATTTCATCCAGAGCCGCCAACCACTGACTTGATGTTAAATAATCAAGTCCCATAACTGTGAACATGGCAACCGAGAACCAGAGAGTATGGAACGATTTCTTCGCCAATGCTTCAAGTAACACAATGCTTAAATACATCAAAATCTGTACAAAATTCCTGAATACGAAATCACAGCCTGTGGATCGCTTCATCTTCTTCCACTGGCTTTTCGAGGTTTTTCACTGGCGCGGGATTGTAGGAGAGCTCCGCCATCCCCTCAAAAGTACTTCCAGGCAGCACAATCGGTTCGTACTCTTCAATCTGATTGGCCGTTGTAGGCTCCTCATCACCATACTCATAACGGAGACTCCTCTTGACCGGTTCTAGACTGTAGTTAACTGCGCTATCGCCGCGTTTCGATTCTTCACAAGTGCGTTTCGACACGACAACATCAGCCACCTCGGAATTTTTGATAAATTGTGGTTCGTATTCATCTCCATCTGCACAGGAGTTTCCTATAGAAGTTCCATATATCTCTAACTTTCTGCCATCCTCTTCAGCTTCTGTGCTAGCATTCAAATTATCGATATCAATAACCTCTGGGTTCCTTACAACCGGCTCTGGGTTATACTCATTTTCATTTACTGACTTGTTTTGGTACCCACTTCCGTACACAATGGGTTCAACAGCGCTCTCCTCACTTTTATCCGGCTCTAGGCTAGGGATATCGATAACCTCTGGATTTCTCCCAACAGGCTTGGGATTGTACTCATTATCGTTTGTCAGGCTTTCTACCACACCGACAATGTACTGTGTGGGCTCTGGCAGAGTCCTATCTTCCCAATCACCTATATCATCAATATCAATTTCTTCAGGATTCGGCAGCGCTCGAGCCAGTTTAACCGGACTAGGCCCAGGAACATGGTCTTCCGTACCACTACTGCAAGCACTCTCCACAGCATCATCGTCATCTGTTTCAGCCATAATGCGGCTGGACATTTCTGAAAGGTTGTAGGACTCCTTTCCCAAGAGAGCAGCGTTGGGATTCGTGATCTCGAGCATGGCACACAGCAGTTCCGTTTGAGGATTCGAATAGAGTGCTTTTTTCTGCTTTCGGGCGTCTGATGCAGCCAATTCAGCCAGCCGGTGCTTTTTCAGACTCGTATCCATTGGTTTGTAGATCGGTGCCGTGCGTTCGAAGTTGTGAGGTAAACTAAAAACCCCACCAAATGTCTCGTAGACGGCTTTAAGTTCCTCCGCTGTAGCTGAATAGGACCGCCTTGAAGATAAAAACACTTAGGTAATAAAAATGACCAATGACTGACTAAATTATGAAGCGTTACTAAAAAAACACCGATACAAGAATTGAAGAAAATCAAACAATTAATATTTTGTGCAATTTACGAATGAGTATGATGAGCTAATACGGACTTATCCAGATATCAGAACCACTACCAAGGCCATCTAGTGAAAACAAAGGTATTTAACCGAAATGGATTATGATTTGTACCATTGACGTGACGCATTGCGGGAAAATAGGTTCTTCGTAGCGAGCGTTGAACAACTTCCAATCTTTCCCAACGAAATTTAAAGTGAGCATTTAAATCCAAGAAGCAATAAGCATACACGTTTTTGCCATCCTGCCCAGGGAGCAAAGAGGGGGTTTGCGAGACCGAGAGGAACTCGTTGGTTGATTGTAACACACAGAGCCACTCCGGATCGACGAAGAGTTTTGGAGCACCATCATCAAAGTCCACAACACTTTGCTCTGACTGAGCGGTGGGACTCGAGACAATTAGAGGGGCTTCTGAACCGTCGCCGCCGACGATGTTACCATCAGAGTCAAATGCACTAGGTGATGGATCAGGTTCTATGTCAAGAGCCTGGAGATAATCTCGGTTCGGGAGGCACTTGTCTAATGCAAGAAATTTCGTCTGGCGACCGGGGTTGGTCTAAATACGGAAATAATATTGACTTAAAATCTTAAATTAACCGTGAACCTTATTGTTTGGGACCTTAGAGTTCAGAAATGCCCGGGCCAAAGAGGAGCTTGAACCGCGTTCCAGCATAAATTCATACAAGCAACTTTAAACATAAAAGGTCCGAAATGTTAGATATAGCCGTGTATTGCACACTATAACTAACTCTAAAAATAATGTTGCCTGTCTGGGACCGTGACAAGCAATAAATAAGTATAGAAACAATACCACCACCCCTTCTAGTACATCCTTCACGTACCATCTCCCAATTGCACCACTCGTGTATAGGGCTGGTAATTCCCAGTAGTTGGTTAAAGTAGCTTGAGCAGAAGTAACTTACAGAGTGTTGAACGATGGCCGAAAACTTGCAGTGAAGATGAGCTGAGAACCAGTAGCGTGGGCGGAGGCGGCAGAGCAGTTGTTCAGCGGGTGGGCTGCCAAGGGCATTCGCCTCGACCTCGGGACGGAACAAGGGTTTGTTAGAGAGAAGACGGGGGACGTCACCGAAGCGGTAGACGCCGCGTGGCCAGTCGTGGCTCAGCACCACGTCCAGTCGGCGCGCCACCTGCCCCAGCCGCAGCACTTCTAGGCTCCGCAGGTGGTACACCGAGCGCTTCGTCGCCTCGCTATACGGAGCCCGCTCAAAGTGTCCCAGACTGTAGTCATGCTGCTTGTAAATACCCGATAAGCCACCGATACGCAAACCTTTAAACTGAACCACGCCAGCATATCCTGGGTATCACAAATTAACCAACGTCGAGTTTCGGTGTACCTCAAAGGACTTCAAGTAGGCTACGAAAGAAAATACACTCACCCATGTACCATATGTTGGGCGCAACCCAACCCCCATAGGGCAACTCCTGTAGGTAGTTTGAGGCCTCATGGTTTCCTCCGACGAATATTGTGAGGATGGGAGCGGCCATCTCCTCGGAGTAATACCGGTAGAAGTCGCCGAGCTCGTAGAACTTGGCAGGGACTGACATAGACTGGAGGTCGGCAGGGTTTCGTACGGCCTGGAAATCGCCACAGCACAGGACCAGCTCAGTTGTTCGCCCGCTCGCTGCGTCCAATGCTGCTATATCCTCGTATACCTGGTCCAGTTTTCCGTGCAGACACCCCACCACACACACGCGTACCATTGCTTTGCTACGCAATACAAAGAAGCAAGCAGACTGTTACAATGTACCCTGTTAACACCACTCCCCTAGCACAGAAATTTGTAAACACCGGTCATTAACGTGTTTTAACGCACATTCAGCCACACCTGCCCACGCTGAATCCACGGCTAGGCAACTCATTGAGTAGTTTAAAAGAAAGAGGAGGCTTCAGTCCTAGCTCTCAGTCTTTGAGAGTGGCGTCCAGACTCACCACCCTAAGTCAAACAACGGGCTTGTACTGTTCGATTTTACGATGCACTCAAACAGATAAGGTACAGTAATCCATCCACAAAAAAAGTAGAAAAGCTACATCCTCTTGTACATTTCCTCCTTCTTCAAGAAACAAGTTAGAACAAACTTACAAACCTTTGCTTATAAATACAAATAGAACTATAGAAAAGAAAGCAAGATACCGTTTCAACCATTCAACCACTACTACGTCAGACGGGTATTAAAAAACAACTCAAGCAAAGCACGTTTAAACATCATTCGTGATAAAATAAGACGAAATAGTCAGCAGAAAGTGATATATATTTTACTGCCATAGAAAAGAGGAAATTTTGGGATGCTGACACAATAATCCGATGCAGTAGCACTAAGAAGGAAGATTATCGACCCTGGTAGCTACTGATACCGCCTCCACCGAACCGGGAATTGCCGTAGGAAGAAGCAGGACCGCTGTAGTAAGGCGGACCACCACCACGATTACCATTCCTCATCGGTGGAGGAGAGCCCCCAAAGCCATTTCCAAGATAACTACCACCACTGGGTCCGCATTCAGGAACACCGTAGGGCTAAAAAGGACAGTTGAACACATTGAAGCGGGGTGACATCGTGGCAACAATGAATCCCGATTTATGAAGCCGCTAGCACTGTTTGATGTCGCGCTTGATTTACAAAACGATATCACGGTACCACAAGCGCACGCAATTAGACGAATTGCTGTTGCTCTACCTGCTACATAAAGATCATCCATTATTACTGATCAACATCAATATACTATTCGTCTTACAAAACCATTAGTCATTCGTAAACGGCCATAGAACATCAGAGTACGCATTACAAGCTAGAGTAAGAGTGGCTTCAGCTCAAGTTTGGTACAACCAAAAGACTAATGGAAGAACAAACTGTATGAAGTAGAGGAGCGTCAACGCACTGGATACATGTGACCTGGAGGAGGACCACCCCTTCGATCGTGAGACGACATCATAGGACCGGGAGGGGGAGGCTGGTCGTAACTCCATTGCGGGTGAGAGTAACCGGAACTTCCGCCAATCCGAGAGCTAAAAAGGTGGATACTCATAAATGAACGGACAATGCGATGGCTAAATAACACAATGGAAATAAAAACTAATAAAAAATTAAGTCGAGTACACTTCATGTTAGCTACTGCCTTCAATCTGAATACCGGCAAGCAAATGAGGTAATTATATGCAATTATACTATTACAGGATTCCGGCCGATGCAATCATTGTGAAAACGGAATGAAAATTAAACTTCCTAGTGGAAGGGGTCAACGAACATCAGAAGATCCAAGAACATGCATTTAGGCTGAATAAAGAAAGCGAAATATTACAAATGAGGTGGCTGTAAAGTTAAGCCCTCAAATTTCGAACAAAATATAACTTTCCTCCATAATGACCAATCCAATGGAAAACCAACTACAATAGCCATTTTTCAACCGCTTCGAAAAACGAAATCGGATAGAATTTTCAAATTAAATTCCGATTTAAACAAAAACAGGCCAAATGGGCTAAATAGAAGTCTAACTAACAGCAACCATCCGTTAAATTTGTAAATTTTTTACCTACGATTCATAAAAATTACATAAACTTCCGCAAGAGAGGAAAGTGAAATTAAACAATCAAAAATGCTTATGAACAGCAAAAAAGCCCGAGCAGCATTAAAAGTAGACATTTCTTTTTGAAATGAGTTCAACGAACCCGCGACTATTACGATTGTCACCACGCCGCATATATCCAGCAGTAGTTATCGATCCCTCATTATTCCTAGGCGATCTAGACCTGTCTCGGTAACGCCGCTCTGAAGACAGCGATCGGCTACGAGACCTCGACGAACAAGAGCGGGATTTAGACCTTGATCTCGAATAAGACCTTGAGCGTGACCTGCAATAGCGAAAACGGAGTGGATACTACCAAACCGGGCGCTACAAAGAAGAACGCAAAGGGAAGCATACCTGGAGGATTGAGAACGGGATCTCGACCCCGAACTTGATCGAAATCTAGAGTAAGACCTAGAACGTGAGCGTGAGCATCTTCTGGAGACTGGCGGTGCAGTACTGAACCTCGTTCTCGTAATCATCTGGTTTGAAGGCGGAGGATGCTGCTGCTGAGTTGGCTGCGCCGTGGACGAGGATGTGGTGGGATATCTAGAAAACCCTCCAGGTTGCTCACCAGATCCGACTCCTAAGGAGGAGTTCACTGCAGCCGCTGCAGCAGCGGCCATTGCAAACTGGGCGTTCATCTTTGGCAGAATCAGATTGGGCGGCGGAACACCAATGAGAGCCGCGGGTCCCGTTCGAATGGCCTGCCCAATGGCTGACTTTGGATAAGCCGTGCGGTACGCTAAGTGAGCATTAGATGGTTTGGACCTAGAACTACCATCCACGGGTGAAGCTGAGCCACTCTTTTCTTCTTCACCGTCCGTATTAACTTCACTGTTTTCACTGTCCCTTTTGTTCTTTGCCTCCTCCTTAGCCTTGTAGAATTCGTAAAGTCCAAGACGTTCCCAGCCGTCAGGTTCGCGCGGGCGATCGTGTGAAGGCTGTTCGTAGTAGGCATCTAGGGCAGCCATTAGCTGCTCTGAAGGTGGCTTTGGAGCCAAAAGTCGCAACTTTGCTGGATCCAACGGTATGAATTCAAAGTCTTTTTTCTTAATCAACGGATGCATAAGACCGGCAGGAAGCTGCCAAAATGGTACTTTAGGGATGAGATCCTCTTCCGACGCAGGGCCAAAGCTGTTCGGATTCTCCGCAAGTCTTCCTTCTATACCACCTTCTCTGTTTCCTCGGACGCCCTCTCCATCATTGAATCCTGGGCCTTCATCAAATCGCCGGCGGTGGTGTAAATCACCACGATAGGATCGATCGTCATCACCACTAGCGCCATATCGACCGCCACGGGTATCCTCGAACCTGCCACGATATCTACCCCTTAGAGGCATGTCTCGATAGGGCACATGAGGTGGTGGTGGTCCACGCCTACTGTCGTAATATTCATCGTCTGGATGGTAGTGAGGCGGTACATCCTGTCCCCAGCGGTCGCCACCGCGACCGGGCATCGGTGGGGGCCCATTCATGAAAGGAGGCGGAGGGCCATGCCAAGGCGGTGGAGCGTCATAGCCTCCTCCCCAGCCTCCTCCATAGGAATGGGGTGGAGGGGGTCCGTAAGGCGGCATGTCCGCGAACGGCGGGGGGTGCGGTGGCAAGGACTCACTGTGGTCTGCCTCAGCTGCTGCCGCTTCAAGTGTCTTGCGCACATGCTCAGCAAATTCCTCGTGTTGTTTCTTCAACGCCTCGTAGCGGTTCATGTAATCAGCCTCCACCTCGGCTACCCTTTCAGCGTGTCTCTACAGCGGACACATTAAATAAGACCATTTTGGTGGAATGCATTTAGTGTCTCAAAATAAATACTGAATCAAGCTGATAGTAATTCGAAATGGTAAAAACGCAAGACCATAGTTTGCAATTAGATTCACAAGCAACGGGGTGAGAGGCGGTTACACAGTTGTAAAAAGATACCATACCAATGGAACGAAAGAAATATATTAGTCAAAAGCCTAGCCTACATTCTACGTACATAAAAATATGAAACTTCAAGAATTACCAACGCCCAAATAGAACTCTCAGAGGTTTTACGCCATCTCTAACATCTTAATTTGGGAGATTATAATAACCGAGTATTTAAAATTTAAATAAAAACAGGCCCACTGCGTAAAATTACTTAGGATAACCTTCTACGATACTAGTTATCAGATGTTGACGAATTAAAGCGTTTGTATGTCACTGGGCATACCAAAAAGAGCTAGATTTTTTCACAAAGACTTCGATTAAAATTAAAACCATTGCCAGAAAAAAAGCCATTAAAAACTGAAGCAAGCCATTGAAAGTACTCACCTTATCTTGATCGGCAAGCCATTGTTCCACAAAAGCATTACGATCGGCGTCCTCCTTTACGTTTTTTAGAACATCCTCAGGCAGATAGGCATTACTCTCCCACAAGTCGAGCACACGGGTAAGTTTGACTTTTTTGTCCTCACTTGCCATAGTAAGAGCAAGGGAGTACACCGGAACAACAATTCGATTGAGAGCCGTCTTGAAATGAACAGCTTCAGGGTGACGTTTGATGTAATGTAAAAGGTCGTTGATAAGATACACAATATGAAGACGTGTATCAAAATTGGCGTTGGAGTTCTGAACCCTTACTAGAAAATACTCTGCAAGAAGGTTTGCATATTTTTCGCCTTTGGACATCACGTCCACAGCAAAACTTTTTCCCTTTGCGATATTCTCCTTTGTGCAAACTTCGATTAATGGCTGAATAGCGCTCGAAATTTCCTCCGGGTTAATCGACAAGGCCGCAGCAGCACTAATGAATGCATCCATCCGAGCGGTATCTAAGCACCGACGAACAGCAAGAGGTTTGTCCTCTCCAATGATCTTGTTATACTGAGCCTTAAGGTTTTCTTCACTGCGTCTGACATCTTCCTCAGTGAACCTTGGCTGTTGTTGCTGCTGAGGGAGATGATGAGGATACGAATTCATTGAATATAGGCCCTGAGACCAACCAGAAGCGCCCCAATTGGAGCTCCAATTAGTCTGAGAAGAATGAGGTGGCCAAGGAGCACTATTCCACCCCTCACTACATTCCTCCCACTTACGATTGTATGAGCCAGCCCACTATGAAAAAAAGACAAATTAAGACAAAAATAGAAGAAATTAAAATAACTGAAAAACATTTACTACGGGTTGGCCTCCTGCCTCAGTATGAAAAGGCGGATGTTGAGGTGCCACCTGAAGAGGTTGATGTGGCGGCATGCTCTTACGCAATTCATCCACCTTGTATCTGTAATATTCAGAATGCTCCCCTCCAAAAAGAAAAGCAAATTGGGGATTCCCTTGCTGCTTTTCCATTGTCATACGCTCAAATTCGGGACCGTTTCTGGCAACAAATTCTGCAAGTTTGTCGATAACAGAACATTGCTCAGAATCTACAGGTGCCTCTGGAATACATGTTTCGGACATTTCACGGGCTAAAATGCTAGTGGTAAGCTATTAAGTACACAAATAACTGATTTATTGCCGTAAAACCCAGTAAACACTAGACGAGTGAGAAATTTGGTAAGGCCGCTTTCGATAATAGCAATTAAAACACCCAATCGTTGGTTGCCATAAAATGATACAAATAAAAGTCACGAGCCCCTGAAAAATTACTTTTGAAATTTATTTAATCGTCAATGAAAAACTTTTGCATGGGTTTGTTAGGGTCAAATTTAAATTTTAATTGTTAGCTCATGAAAGAATTTGGCTTGATATTTATCAGTCTACCAAACGTCGTGCATCAAACCTCCTGGGAGCAATCTAAAACATTTATCACAATTCTATACTTCTAAAAAAGACTGAAATCGCATTTACCCGTTTTGCTTATAGTAATTTTGTAATTTTTTGAAGTTAGTTTAGAGTTTTATAATCTTAAATCTGCAACTAACGAGTCAAATTCCAATGATTTGTTTAAATTTAATTTTAAAGGATTTTAATTAATAATGAGATAATCTTTGTCTTGTTATATTTGACGAAATATGTTGACGTTATAATGAACCACTTGTAGAAATTTATTTAAGGTCAAACTCAGTTCTTTTGACCGTATTTTTGAGGCTCACATTTTTTAGTGATTATGCCAAGAAACTATACTGTTTTATCTTCAAGGACCTTTGGATTATTGCTTTCGTTTTTGCACATTTTTTAACTATATAATAATACATTGAGTGCACATCATTCCATACTTATACCTACACTGTTTAACAATGTATACAAATGTTTATTTAGTATATCGAATATGTCTCGTCTTTACGTTGCCCTTCGCCTTGCTCCAGGGTGGGCTTTTTCGTTTTTCTCATCGCTGCCTATTAGATTTGTTAGAAATAAGTTTGAAAGTGAAGTCCTAGAAAAAACTCTGATGCTTGATCGAAAATCAGTTGTGATCCTTAATCCCAGAATCAGGCCTGTAGGTTTTCAATTTCTTTTTTACCAAGTAGCCTTTTATGCTACTTACTGGGCTCCCAAATTATGAATTTGATTTTATATTCACTTCAACTAACTCTCTTCAGAGAGATCAGAGAGAGGTAATTTGTTTTCGATAATAACGTTTAGGTTTTCGAGCGGGTTGGTCTTAACTTGGTCAGAGATTGCATGGAGGGATTCAATTGTAGCATTTTTTCCTACGGCGTAACAGGAACCGGAAAAACGTACACAATATTTGGAAACAAGGTTTGAAAGCCTAAAATTCAAATTTCTTATATCTTAGAAATTTCCTGGTCTCATTCCGGAATGTTGCAAGGTACCTTCACTTTTTAACCGTCATGACTTGTAGGCTTTCTTTGAATTAGCTCCCCAAAAATTATCCACTGATGTTTTTCTGGAGGTCAGGTTAGTGTGAAAATGAATGTCAATTCTGGCAGTCATGCGAACGGGGCGGTTGCTAGCATTTTTCATATGCGTATGGATTGACGAATGCATTTCTGAACGTATGAGTGGTCTCATCACTAGATTACAAAATTGGAACCCCTCGAAGTCACAGATTTTATCATTTGCATCAAGATCAGATGTTAACAATAGGTAGTTCGTCTGATGGCTATCTTCGTAAAACCAAACAATATCAAAAGGCTAAAACCCTGTGATACTTTAAAATATCAGTCATGTGCTGAAATGCTAAAACATTGTAATTGTTACCCTGCAGTACGAATTATTTGAATATTTGAAGCTCTCGCGATTTTGAGATTTGAGGATAGGATAAATAAAAAATGAAAGTTAGTGGTTTGATATGAACAATTTGGTCAAAGAGATATGCCTAGTGGATATTAGTCAGATTTTGTTTTGAAATGTTATTTGACGATGAAATGGGTGTAGCAAGCAGTGCAGACTTCTTGGAGTTTATGGCTGTTTTAGTTGCTAATTTGGGTATTTGTAGACGGTTTCAAGAATTCGTAATATGGACCACTAGTAATTCGCGCGTATTCGTCAGAATATGAAACAGCTGACCAGCTCAACCCATGGACTTAATTATGAAATAAGCTGGCAAACAGGGTAAAAGTGGATCCCGAAACACAATAAAACTAGATAAATCATCACTGGTTCGTGGTGCACCGAAATTATTCCAAGCATGGTTATGAGCCGATTAAGTACTTCAGATGGGTGAAGTGTTCCGTCTTTCTTCTCTCTAAGTTTTTATGAGATTCACAACGAGCACGTATATGACCTCCTGGCCACGTCAACTGCAGATTCTGCGGAAAAGATCAGCCTGAGAGTACGCGAACATCCCCAGACCGGTCCCTACGTTGAAAGTGAGCCTCACGAACCTTCTAGTCATCAAGCAACTTGAGTTGGACCTGTTATATGGAAATTAGATCACTATTTTTAATCGAAATCTTGGACTACTCGGTGGATCATTGATAGATAACATTTCATGACAAAGCTAAAGAAAGTTTATAAAACTGGTAATCGAATAAGGAAAGTACTGTAATTGCCCGTATTTTGACCTCTGTTAAGACCTCTCAAAGCACGCGGTACTTCACCCCGGTGACATCCAATGCCTCATTGACCGTGGAACTGCCTCTAGGTGAGATGGTTACATTTCCAAGGGTTCTAACCTAAACCATCTTCTAATGCTATTTCCTGTGTACCTTAGAGCAACAGTAGAAACTATTTCCAACCCAATGAGTAGTCGAAGCCATTCTGTTTTTACCATTTATGTCAACCAGGTATGAGGTTGAATACCGAATGAGGATTTGTAGATTACAAGAAGCGAATCAGGAACTTGCATCCTCCGATCAAAGTTCAATTTGGTTGATCTTGCTGGGAGGTAAGAATGTCAAGAATGTCCAGTTATGAACATGCTACATACTTATTAGATAGCATTTTTTCCGGTTTAGTTTTTGCTTGTATTTATCATAGTAACTCAGCTCTGGTAAATATAATACTTCATTGGTTAATTATGAGTGCTAAAGCCCCATGTAGTAACCATGTCACCATAACAGCCGGAATTTCTTCTAGCTGATTTCAAAGGTTCAACAAGTTAGCACCTTAGTTGATTATATTTAAAGTCACTTTTAGATATGCTAGAAGTCTCACTAACGAAGCAGGAATTTTACCAATAGTAATAACGTATTTTCTAACTATTTTGTAAACGAGGGACGTAGTAACGGATATTTATTGTGTTGCGCCATTTGAAGTGACGTTTCTCAATATGGACTTCGTCTATAGATAAAACGCCTAGACTTTTATTTGATACGCATTCAGGGTTTATAAAGGCGATTCGAAATTGATATAACTTGCTCTATTTAACGAGTCAAGGAAATACATGAGAAATAATCTCAAGATGCTATTTCATAAATTCCTAGTCCTTGTTCAGTCAGAGATTACATACTAGAAATGTTAGCATTTTAGGTAAAAAATTAGTGAGGTCTAACATTGTCAGAAATGTAGGCATTCATCAATTTACTTCGAGTAGGAATCCATGCAACGGCATCGTTATGACTGTTTAAAAGCTTGCGTAAGCTCTCATTATATGAGGGTCACACACGACAATTGCCGCCCAACCTGACTGGTGTTACTTTCGGATAGAATTTAGACACGCAAACGATCTATTCAGTCTCCTTTTGAAAGTGATAACCAGGCCTTGAATAGGATCTACGTGTTGGGATAGAGGTGTTCTCCCACTTTGCAATTTGCGAATAATAATGCACATTAGTTAAAATATTTCGAGAAACCAAAGGAGTTTTTGAAGTTATCCTTGCATCAGAAACTGATTTGCAGCAACCGCATTTACATAGGACTTCAGGCTGCCCTGAGCTGCACTTTATTAAAGCTGTAGATATAGGACTGCAAAAGCAAATTATGGCTGAGGTTTTGAAGGGAATACCATACAAACAGAAATAAGGATCGGTTCCTTGATGTTCTTGATCGACAATTGTAAATCTAGTCGCCAGAGACCACGAATCAGATCCTTCTCATTTCGATGCTCAAATCCCGTATTTGAAATTTTGTGCCACTCAAACGTCTGATACGTCCTACCCAGTGCTCAGATGTTGAGTTATGATCACCTAATACATGTTTCTGTTATTTTGCATTTCAAAAATCGTCCTAGGCTGTAAAAGCACTCAGTAATCATCCAGAGATTATTCCTTCTTTTAGTGAGAAAATCCTGAGACTTCCCAGCCATGGATACCTATCGGAGACCAAGAATATCAATAAATCTCTCTGTACCTTCAGCACGGTTATCCGAAGACTCGGTGAGCAGAATATCATAGAAATCCAATTGAGAATCACGTTATTGGAATGACACAAGCAATTATGAAAGGGTTGTACACAAAAATGACAGTAATTTCTTTTGTGAAGTTTATAAATAGATGTCTTGCAATTGATGCTATGAAATCAACCTTCGATTCTCAAATATAAACCACCATTCCTTTATCAAATGTTAATCCATTAGGTTTCGTAGAGATAGTCCTGAGAACGTTATTAGGTCCAATAACTAATATATCGGAATTCATTTGACACATCGCCATTAAACTTATCATTATTCTCGGGTTTCCGTCATAGTAACAAATGTATTCATATACTCTCTCTTTTATTCTCTCCGGTGAATTGAGCTGAAAAGTGCAACCATAGCTAATTGCAAACTCAATAATAGCTCTCGCCCATTTTACTTATTTGTCCATTTTTGATGCAACCAACATCATTAATTTTCTCAAGCCTCTGCTACTTGGTAAAAATCTCCGATAAAGAAACACGTCGGCATATGTTACATTTGCCCAATCTAATTCTTGTAATTTCACATTTACTTACAACTTTTTCTATACTCGTCTAATTCAGCCAAGGAAGAAGATAGAAAAATTCGATATTCATCTCATAGAAGCCCTCCACTGACTTTCGATCGGCTGCGCAAAAAAACCTACATTCCGTATCGTGACTCTAAGTTGACATGGCTTCTACGAGATTCGCTCGGTGGTAACTCGAAAACCGCTGTTATAGTTAGTAAGTAAATGGTTTCACACAGTACCATGCTAGCAAATGGATGGAGAATTGATACATCAAGGGAAAATGCTTTTAAATCCGTTATTACGCCATAGCCGCCTCACCACTGGAGCTCTACCTAAAAGAAACAATCCATTCACTCATGTTCGCGCAGCGTCTAAGACTGATAAAGAACCACCCGATTAGTAACAAGGTAAGCAATGCATGCTGAAAATGTTCGGTAGAGGCGAGACTAATATGGCACATAGCTCAAGCAATCAACGGTGATTTTCTTAACATTACTATTAGGTTTTGCATGTGCTTTCTTCATTAACACAAAGTTATCCAGCCTTCTGATCTAGCTTGGGGAAATATGTGATAAGAGAGATAACTACTATAGATTAGAAATCGATAGAAGGGTGTGTTAAGTGTTCTTCTGAGTCCTGATTAGTGTACTACACATGATCTTAGCTCAGAGAATTGAAGGCTGGTGTGTTAAGGATTGGTTGACGTGCTTTAGCGGTAAACAACTTGGCCAATTAGATCAGGGCCAATGCAATCAGTCCAAAGGGGAATCCATGTGTCCATGGTTAGCGGTGCGAAGATAATTCGAGGTAACTGTAGGGTCGCTACTGGTGGTGTAATTACTAAAAGGCTTAGTTTTGTTACACTTCGTTAACTTAAAGGGTCTTAGTAGATGCCAATCTCCAAAGATTTAGATGCTGGGAACTATTTGATAAAGATTGTTTTTGTTGCATTTATTCTATTAACTGGTGGGAATGGCATTATTCATCGGCTTTCGTTGATATGCCTGATTTGCATAGTGAACGTATCGAGGCCTAGTAGATACCTTGTCATCCTAGGCAAGTCACAGCGATACCTTTGGGAAACATTTACAAGTATTTTGGTTCAGACGATCTTTTAAAAGTATATCTGCAATTTTTCATCCACTTTTATGCTCGACCACAGATAGCATTTTGGCGGATTCAGTTGACCATAAGAGATCACTTTTAGTTTCTTTGAATTAAGGCAATTTTAGGCTGATTTCGTACTCACATTAGCGAGTTCGCTATTTTTACATTGCTTTTTGAAACAGAGTTAAAAAGTCCATCAATATTTACGAAATTGACAGCTTCGAAAGGATTTAGAAGAATCCGAATTATTTCAAAAGCTACTAAGAGAACAGAGAGGCCTTTAAAGACGAACTGAAATCAGTAAAATTCTTAAACACACATAAACTATAAATTTAAAAGATAATGTTGATGAGTCTACCGAAGGGAACCATTTGGGTTCCTGTCTACATATTCAGTTTGAACTCTGCAGTATGTTTCATTCGCCTGAAAGATGCCCTTACTTTGAAAGAAATAGCCATTTTAAATCCTATCATTTCCCCCAAATTGCGCAAAAAATGACATTTATTCACTAGCATTGGTTTTTTTGTTATTACTCCATTGTGGGTTTAATTAATGTACGCTATACCCTTTAGAAATACCTAATGATTCATAAGGTTTAAGTATGAGTTATTGTATGAACTCAAATTGAAAGTGAAAATAATCACACGATAAACGATTAACGCTTTCAGCTGCTCAGCGTTAAAGCAAAATATACATCTCTGTACAACACTTGCCACTTGCAGTGATACTATCGATTGGTATCCTAGATGCCGCATTAAAAATGCAGGCTGATGGCTGGGATTTGGGCCTCGGACACACCTTGGCTCACGCGCGAACTTCCCAAATTGTAAAGTTCATCTTAAACTTTTCAGTTCTTCAATGTCCTCGAGTGCTCTCGCTCCGCCGGTGGTGTCGGGTAAAGCTAGTTTTGTGATTTCATTAAATAGATCATTATTTCGAGTGGGAATGCAATTTTATGGAGCCTTCGTTACTAAAGTTTTAAATATATATATTCACAGAAATCATCGGTTTTGCCTTTAATTAAAATTTAACTGATATTTGTTACAAGCTTTTCACTTAGTAAAAATAAATAAATACAAATAAGTTTCAAGTTCAAATTTTCCTTTTTAAACGCAGTCTGCGAATAAACCGAATAACAGGGTCTACTGAAGTTTGTAAGTAAAAATACTTATCGCTTTGTAGAAAGCGTAAGCCAAATGAAAGAGGAATTCAGTGTGTGAAGGACCACTTGCCGAATCGTCTACTGCATTCAAGTATCGACCTGAGTAGCAGCAATACAACGCGGTTCATGAAGAGGGCCTGCCAAAGTGACTCCAACAGTTTTTCCAACTCAAAAAGGACTTTGAACAGAGGATGTCAAACAGGTCAAGTGTTCAGAGGATGCATTGACATAGAAGACAGCTTTAACTCCAAACTTCAGGGTTTGCATACACGAAGCTTACCGAATATTTATGAATCAAAATGCGATCCCGTTTATTCCAAACGGGAAAGCTCAGTGAACTGCCTCCGAAACAAAAGTTACTCTGGATGCCGAAAATCGTCTAACTTTTCTACTCAGATCAGCTATGAGAACTCGTTGGATGATATAGTTACACTGACGAAAGATCAGGATTCATTTCGATTTGAATTCAATTTAAACACAGAATTGTACGTACCAGACTTCATCCCTTTACCAACGGTCAAAAATATCATATGCCTAGAGATTGAGGGCAAAGCTCCTGAAATCAATGCATTTGGTCAGAACATTTCACAAAGTCTCAATCCAAATGTGCAAATGAATCCAGTGCGTTCAGTGACAAGTGGCAAGTGCTCTGCTGTAAGTCAAAACGACAACTCTTGCCTCCCAAACATCAAGTCCGAGAACTTGGAAGACCTGATGACAACTGTGACCTCTCTGAAATCATCCTCCTTGAGTTCTGACAAGGAACTGGAGAAAATGCATCTTCTCAGGTAGGTTCTTATAAATTTTCCACTTGATGTATACATTTGCATTAAATTCACATAAGGAACTTCGAGCGGTAAGAGAGAGGTCATTGAAAGGGAGACAGTAATCACAGAGAATTGAATGGGCTTCAGTGGTACAAGGGTAAAAGTAGTTGTTGTGAGCAGTTTTCACTAGATAAAATCGTAGTTAGGTAGAAACGGTTCATCAGGAAATTAGGATAATCGACCTTGAAATAGCTGCTACTGGGTATAATCAGTCCCAGCAAGTACTGTCTTATGTTATAGCTTCCCTAACTCTCCTGATTAGAAGGTGAATAAAATCTCGTGTTAGGACAAGAGGTCATGCCTAATCTTGTTCCTGCACGAAATACCGTTTCCACCAAAAGTGTTTTGGAAGATTAAAACACGAAATCCTCTACCATATCTTTTATCCTAGGCGAGATTTGCTATATCTGTTAGATCGGGTAATATGTAAAAAGTTAAATTCAAACGTAGGCTTAATTAAGCCTCTGGTGTATGCTCAATTGGATGAAAAAGAATTAGTTCACGTTAGGCATCTAAAAAGTTTGTATTTGCCCTATTTATACTGGTATCCTATTTCTTGGAATCCACAAAGATTATCAATAGTAACAAGATTTTTCGATGCGGCTTCGTTTACTACCGTTTCGGTTACGGTGGTGCATTTAGCCAAATTGTTGTTAAATTATGCTGGACACTCTTTAGTTCAATTGTTACAATGTATTACACAGAGGAATTTCAGCACCATTAACTTGAAAATGTTTTAAGGCGAAGTCACAGCAAATGGATTTGAATTAGAAATAAGTCTAGTCTATGCAAGCTTAGGAATGCTTAATTAACTAAGGAGGCAAAGATGTCGAAACCCTTTCGGATGCTTAAATGCCCTTTATTTGATAGGCAATCGACTTCTAAATCTGCTGTTCCTCTTTTCTCAGAAACAGCATGTAGTAGTTTACGAAACAACAGTGTACACGGATGTATGGATTTTTGGCAAGCCAATATAAAAATATCAAAAATTACCAGTACTTGTATCAGCAGCAAAATGCTTTCTTGGACACATTAGGGCTCATGGGGTTAGTGAGGGTCTTATTTCATTTCTCATTCGATGGTCATATCTTGCTTTGAAGAACCAAGTAAAATTTCATGCTAAGTATCCTGGAGCAAGCAAAACTGAGCTATTTGCTATTATTGTTGAGATAAAGTAATCACACTTGTCTGCAAAATGGGCCTTTTTATCCGACTGCTTTGTAAGACATTCAGAATGTAGACATCGAATGCATAAACCATCTTGATTTGGAAATGCTTAAAATTAAAAAGTAGACAATGTACACCAAAAGCGGAAATGATGGCGTTCCTGGTGAAGAGTACAGAACAAAGCTTCAAAAATCACATTTACGCATTCCTAAATTGGCTGTAAGATTCATCGTATTGCTAAGTTCGAGCAGTATTCATCCTTGTCATCAAGCCAGACATCGCATCCAATTCTGCATGAATCCGTTGTCGTATTTCATGAACCACACTTTTACTACCCATCCCTTAAATGCCTTTGCTCTTGGGCTTGGTTGTAAATAAGTATTTACAACTCCTCATATCCACAACGCACGTCGGCGTGCCTAAATTTATACCTACTAACGCTGTGTTTTACGTGACTATAGGTACCGAAATGTGGACGATTTGGCGAACGGTATCGTCATCACCTGCCGGAAACGCGGTAAGACCTGCTATGCCAAGCGATTCCTGTTCTAAATGGCATTGTCTAGCAGCACACTATTCTGTCAGTCAATGGAGTGGGTCTAGGGTTCCTTAAAATGTTCCTCTTCAGTTACGTAGGCTGAAATTGTGAAAACTATATCAAAGCGCTAATAAAACTCTAAAGGAAAGATGTACACAGTTTTGTTCCATAGACTCTATTGAATACCAGTGGTGCTTTCTGAATATGATTCGACTTCACTTGATTACGAAATAAACTAATTTTTTTTAAAAAAAAGATGACGCGGAAAAAGCTACACCGATGGAACACTAACGCTTATTCGATTTAACAGTTTCATTTGTCACTAATCAGAGAAATCGTTTAAAATTCACTTAAAAGAGTATTAATTCCCTGTAGCTCTAGATCAGTTACCACGGCACGCTGAACTTTCCAGATATCTATGGTTATAACGTCTTTGCTCTTTATTTTTCACGTGAAGCAAGCTACTTCATTCTTGATCCTCCTCTCAAAAAGCGTATGCATGTGGGAAATCGGGAACCTTGGAACGTATATTTCCAGATAGCAATTGTGCACGAATTGCCTTGTTCTGTTGGCCTTTAAGCTAAATTAGTTTATCGGCCAATTGATGTTTAAAACTCAGATTTCTGCGTGAAAGGCAAAATCTATGAATCTTTAAAGTGCCTTAGAAGACTACATGTAAACATTCGTTCCCCAACTACACCAGACCTTCCAAAAGGAAGTCATACGCCATTCTAAACTGCTATTTAGCGCTTATCCTGATTTATTTTCCATAAAAACCCAACAGCACCCTAAACTGGCCTCTCTGGAGAATGGTAAGGATGCATAATAGCACTTTTAGGTACCAGAACAGTTTCTTTGATTAAATTCGTTGGAACCTTTTAAAGCCTTCCTCTCGAGTTCATGGATTTATCTACTAAATTTTGACTTAATAACATTCAGTTTCCTTCTTGTTTCTGCATTATAATTGTAATTGTAGATTTCCTAACATTTAAAAGTAAATTTCTTAAAATATACTGTAACTGTGTAGAAAGTGAACTTTTACCGGAGGTTTCACACAGGAAGATTAATTACTGATTTTGTTAAATGTAGTATTTTACACGACTTAGTAACAAGCTTTGGTGAGTCATTTGATGGTAAAGTTATTTTATATATCTCCTCAAAATCTAGGCTACATTGTATTTTAAGCCCTTTGTAGCCTTGTGAGATAACTGAAAGGTAGGCATTAAGTGTGTCTAGTTGTGCTGAGACAACTAATTTCCTTTGAAGAAAAAACTCAGTCTTGTGTGTGCTTACTGGTCCCGGCACGTGCATTGCATGCAGAGTCCTCTAACTCTTCAATTGACTCCACATTTGAAGACCGCGCGTGCCAACTTGCGCTTCGTAACCAGCTGTAATGATGACGAGGTTATCTGGATTTCGCTCACGCGTCGAGCCAAACCTAGGCAACGCGCGTGTAACATGCCGCTGCCACACAAGCAGTACGGGTGTGCAACGCAAGAGCATGCACGCACTCTCGTCGACATTCATTCAACATGCCCTCTAGCCAATGAGGGAACCCAGGTTGAACTATGTGCAACGTCTATTGGCTGCCTTTAAAGGCTACTGAAGTGATCCTTCTTCCTGGCCGTCACGAGGATTTCGCGACGTCAGTATAAGGCAAATCAATTGTGCTACTGCATCGACGAAGTAAACCGTGTCTGGATATTATCTTTTCCCTCACTTCATCTTATAGTACATCAATTTGCATTATTCTTAAACATCAATGGGTGGATGTTGCTGCAGCGGTGTTTGTTGTGCTCGTAAGTCAACTCACAGACTTTTAATCTGAAAGCATAGTTTGATCATTGCCTTTACAAACTGGAAAATTGATGACTAAATATCATTAACAGGACCTATGCCTATAACCTAATTTTGGCTACGTCACAAAATTTCCACAGCAATACATGGGAAAAACCTATGACGACAATAATTATTCCTTTCCTAAATTATATCGATATTTTCCAATGCGGAGCATCTATATTTACATCTACATTGTTTGAGTCCTGTTATACTGCTTGCTTTTCAACAATTTCCAATTTATCTATGGAACCAGTACTCTAGCCTTTTAGGAATTGTATGTTGTAAATTATTAATTTACTTCTGCATATCAACGAGAATTTAAAGTTTAAAGGGAACAATTGTAAGTAGGTACGCAGATATAAATACCCGCTTCCTGAATGTACTGAGCACGTTAAAACAGAACGTTCATGCCAACGAGCCAAGGAACGTCAGGATAGCACTTACCTGTTTCATCTTAGACAAATTCTATTCTTTTTTAATTCTTCTGAACACCTTCATCTTTTAATGAGCCACAGGATAGCAGTTGGTATGAAATTGTTGGAAGTAAGGGAGAGGATGTTCGGTAAGGTCATAAGGGTTAATGGCATCTACCAGTTCGCACGAAGTGCATTGGCCTCTCCGAACGTCAGGGATCTAACTTGAAACCAAGTCTCGTCAGTTTAGTTCGTCACAAAGTCCTGATAGATTGTTAGGTATATGTAAAAGAACGCTAAATCTTGATTAAAAAAATCCTGTAAAATATCATGCTATGTAAAACTTGGATGATTCATCTCAGAATCAAGTGATACTTATACCATTTTGAAATCGGATAAGTCAGTCTATTGTAGTGTGGGGCTACCTCCAAATTTAAGCTATAGGATTAACTAACAGTGGTGATGCTGCATCTCCTCGTAGTTTCTATCTAACTAGCACCAATTGGAAGAACAGAAGTTGCTTCAATGCAAGTTAGATTGAAGCCGATCAATGGCTGGAAATAGGTGAGGGTGACTAATTTTGAAGGGAAGATGAATTGTGCGTGCCCACACAGGCGCAGTCACTACGCGAAGTGAACGATCCGTGCGGTCCACAAGCCAGGAAAAACCCTCTTGGTGGTGAATCACTGATTCTGGGGTTTTTCCTCTCTCCTCCATCCTTTCTGCTGCATTTGCCAATCTCGGTCTTAGAAAGATAGTACATCCAACTTTTATTCATTCACTTCTCTTCTGTTGTTTAGGTAAAACGCAGAGAAGTAGAATAGTTTAATCCATTTGAAATCATGAGCACTAGTGAAGGCACCTTGGTTTACTACTTAATCGGCAATAAGTGCTCTTATTTGTGATCAAGCGGTTGTTGTGCTAAGGGAATCACGTATAGTATCGGTAGCGTTAATTTAAGCCACAAGAGCGAACACCACGTATGCCTCTGAAAATATGGAGACTGGAAAGCCCCAAGCCACTCGTAATGTTGCCATAGAGTGTGCCAGTTTGAAGCCAATACATCGGTCATTCTTCCCATCATCCCCTAATTCTACGCTAATTTCAACCAAAGTAAATCTCACTATGCTGGTCTTGTCGGTGCCCACTCAAATCTACAGTCGGTGTAATCTAAAGGGTTGGCCGATCTCCCTTATTCTAGGGTATTTAAGCGCATCTTTTACTTATTTATCCAGAAATGAGGATTGAAGAAAGTCTCAAAGTATCCATGGGAATATTTGTGTGTTTCTTAGGCGGGTACACCTTAGGGGAAGTATTTTGTGATTTTTTTCTCATGGAAGCCCCTGGTCTTATTAAAAATCGCAGAACTGTAGTTCAGGTGTTCATTTATTCTGCAAATATTTGCCAATTGTTATTTGAAATATTCGGCTGGATGGAAATTTACCACCTTTATCAGAGGTATATTATGCAACAATGTGTAAATCAGAATGTTTAAAATGTATTCTTCAATTCCCATTTAAAAATATTTCAAATTGTTCAGTTCGTTAAGTTTATAATTAGATACTATTGCCTAGGCTGTACTTTTAAAGTTAGGATTTTCCACTATGTTTACTTGGGGGCTGAAAAAGAGCATAATGGAAGGGCAAGGTAAGTTGAAAGTGGTACCTATTTTTACAGAAAAATTAACCAATCATTGATGACGGTATCAAATATATGCTGTGTCCTCTAAGCGGTTTTTAATTTCTAGTACGAGTACGAAGTTACACAAGAGAATACTTATTGGCTTCCTGTCGTAACAACATACATGAGTTTTTGTGACAATCGATCAATTTCCTACTACAACAACTTAGGAATGTGCTAAAGGACTTAAGCCTAGGACGAATTGGATTATATGTCTCAGTACAGTTATGAAGAATCGACCAATGGATCTATTAACATAAGTAGACGCTTTCTCAGTTGCATACGAGGACCCAGTTTTATATTATCCCCATTTCAAGAACTTATTTATAACCATTGTGTAGATGATTCCAAAGTTACTTCATTGATCTTTTATAATTTTTGTAATTTAATTTGTAATTTGGTAAAATTCAAGTTCGATTCATTGTGAATAGACTGACCCTCAATGAGGTGTTTTTCTTGCAAGTGCCAAACACACAACCCTTGATTATTTTTCCCCTTTGTCTCAGTTGAGCTATTTTGACCTCGCTCTCATGGTTGCCGCGTTTTCCATCACACTCTGTGCTTCTACCTTTGCAACTCCACTTATATTACGAACGTGTCCAGCTACAGCTTGTAATGTGGTTTTCGCCTGTTTTAATGCTAGAGCCTCCGGCATGATTTTGACTAGAATTTCGAAATGCATTTTACTGAGTTTTTGTTTTGAAGAGAAAGAATCCATGCTATTTTATGTACTTGTATTATTAAATTCTTACTGTAACTAGAAATCTATTTAATTGGTAAATTGTGAGGTTTCTAACTTTGTCGTATTATATTAGCTAGAAGTCAGCTTTATTTTTAAGCATCTTATCAATGCTTTTACAAGGTAATACGTAGGAGAAAATCAGCCTTGATACATTTTTTTTAAGTATGGCACCGAATAAGATAATCTGGACAGGAAAAGATCATTATTCAAGCCTGCTTAAACCATGCTCCGGAACACACTATTCCTATAATTTACTCATAATACTAAAGCGCGTCAGTCCACTAAAGAACTTACATAATCTAATCAAATATTTTTAATTTTACATGAAAAAGCCTACCTTTAGTTTGCTACCCTCAATCAACTCATTTCCCATTGTTAAGTGGAGAATCCAGGCTCTTGTGATGCACCAAGAAACATCCATCTTGCACTTTAACCTCGTATGAGGCTTTTCTCGAAAACTGATGTCTGACTTTGGAGTGTTCATTAGTCTTAAATCAATAATCAAGATAAGATTGTTTCCATTTTATGACACATTGACTAAAGTTAAAATAATATTGAGATGAAGCCCTGTTGAAATATCGATTATCACAAGTGCTGTGCAGAGGTTTGGTTTTATTTCTTTTTACCCAACCAACCAGTAGTAGTTCAGATATGGAGAGTTTTTATTGATTCTTTATCATTGTTGTTGTTTGCATATCATAATTTATCGTCTCCGCTTGTGGGTCACGTTATCGCGAATTTTCATGCGCAGTTCATAAGACTGAATTCACGTACGGTGTAGATAACATTCAAGCAGCTGTAGCTAAGTCGTTAAAAATAGAAAAATGCATCAAACATGATGAAAATCAGTGCGTTTATGGAAACGTTTGGTAAATATCATGCTCTCATTCACTCTGTAGGTCTAATTCCATTTTTCTTGTGGAATTTCGATAAATAGGTGTTGCTATGCTCAATTTATGTCCAAAAACTCGTGATACATTTGAAGCAAAACTTGGGAACACTTTTTTTTAAAGTTGACACTCCTGATTTTATCAGTTGCACTGTCCAACCGTTTCGAGAAATTTATAAATCAGTGCAATATTTGCTTTTACTAATGATCATGTAGAAAATATGACATTAATTAAAAAACATTAATTTATTTTTTCTGCAAAAACTCTTATCATGTTATGTTAGGTGCATGCAGCATAGTTCCATGGTCTGTAACAAAACCATTTTCCATTTTCAAAGAAGATGGCTCCTTAAAGCCGCAAGAAGTCGGAAAAACCCAATTGAAAAAGCGACCTTGGAGACATAATGGCAATGGGAGTTTGCATCGACAACGGGAAAGACTTTCTAGTAACGAAACTTTCTCCATGTCCCGATCTGATGGTTTGCTTTTCAAGAACCACCATTCAGGCTACACGAGTTCAAGCGATGGAATAGCACGGAGTTCTTCCATCTTCGTGGACATTGAGGAAGATGGATATGAGTACACGGCTATGTCCCAACTCCTGGTTCAGGTCACCGACCTTCTTGCCAGCACTAGTGGTAGCGACAGGGCTGTAGAATTACGTTTCTCTCCAAGCACTCATCAAAATCTAAAGGAGGAACTGCTTCAAGTTCCTCAAAGTGAGGAGAAGCAGCAACTTCACACTTTGAGAGAGATTCTACGGGTCAGTTCTCCTCGAAATCCGATGACATTAAACACCCATGAACTCTTCCAGCTGGAAAGCGAACTCTTCGTTTTTCTTACCGGCAATAAGAAAGAGCATGATCTCGACCCGTTTGTAACACTCCGTCGATGTCTGGCTTCAAACCGAGTACTCCCACCTTACAACCGTTTCCTCCAATTGCACTTGCGATCCCTTCTTCAGCACCAAACGGTACAGGAGGGTGAAGAAACCAAAGCAGAACTGTTGTCTTTCCTCAATCGACTAGAGTCTTCTCCAGGAGGTATGGATATTACCATAGATGATGGAAACTTCCTCCTTGAACTGGTAACAATGACTAACGCACCGATCTTTAGTCCAGTGTCAACTCCGCCAGTCATTTTTAATTATCGCGCTTCTCCTCTCATCGTCGCAGCTATGAGAATTGCTAGTATGAGCTTGGAACTGCAGAGACTAGCAGAAACAGGCGAAATTGTCTCACAAACACAAAAGGCATTGTTGGAGGCAACTTTAAGTTTGGCTACGGCCAAAGAAAATCGCTCCTGTCCGTCAGCTAGGTTCTATAGTAAGATTATACCGCACCACGACCGCGCACAACTCTCTGAGCTAGTGTTAGAGATACTGGACGAATCGAAATCGATGACAAGCTATAAGATACCCAGGGAGAAAGCGAGTGATTTATCCGAGCTTTCTTTTCGACTTGGTAAAGTCGCTTTAACCTGTGCAAAGTTCAAGGTTGCCAAAGCCAACCACATTGTGAAGAATAGGTTCCGAATTTCTCCTGACAGCTTTCAGAGAATCTGCATTATTGAAGGCGGGGCTCACGAACTTATGAACAATGCTCTGATTCTTCTAAATTCAGCCGGGCTAGCTAAGAGCCCAGAAGTGGAGCCGTTTATAAATGCTTTTGATGGCAAGCAAGACGTTGTTTTGAGCAAGGAAGAAGCTGCGTACCTTGAACACTTGTTCACCAATGGAATGGACTTCCATTCATCAATAATAAGTAATTGGCAGTCGATTGACGAGACAACGAAATCGATATCGGTCATCGATGACAAAGAAGAGCTTGTAGACGCTACGGACTCGAAAGTTGTGAGAAATCCTTTTGCTCTAGCTAAGACACCTGAACAAACTGACACTGCCATCAACGACTTCTTTGGTCGTAGCGATTCCGACGCTTATGAGAACGTCAGTCTCATCAATCCAGTGGTGACAAATTTGAAACACAATTCAGCTGTTTATCAAAATGACTTCAGTTCCTCAAAATCGGACCTAGTGAGTATGCGAAAAACCCTACCAAGAAATGACTCATTCTTCTATTTTAAACTCCTTCTAGAAACATTGATGCTCAGAAAAGCCATTACAGGTATGCAAAGGAGTCCAGGTCAATTCTTTGCAGTTAAGTTGGCGCCATTTCAGCTAATCCAGCTGTGTGAATGCGTAAGAAAACTTAGTTGTGTTGAGCCTCGTTCCGAGGATTCCAAGTTGATTAAAAAGCTCTCAATCGAGGCGAATCGACACGTTAAGTTCAAACTAAAGGCCAAAAATATAACTCGCTTAAAAGCATTCTATCACCGAATTCAAGCACCAGTGTTTCAAGGCTCGTCTGTAAGGTTAAATCAATTCCTCCAAGCTATAAGGGAAGTGCCATTGACTACGAGCGTGAACATAAGTGCGGAGGACACGTTCAACCTGGCAGAAATCACTTCTTCTGTCCTTTTTGATGAAGTTGACTCACTGTCGTTGATATTTCTTGAGTCTATCAAACAACGATGTATGAGCAGTGCTGCCAATGTTGTTACCCTATCTAAAGACGAGTTCGAGAAACTGTCATCACTCGCAAATGATACTCGTATTCGTTTAAATTCGGTCCTTATTCAGTCCTCTGCTCCTGATACTGAGAATGGAAATGTAGCTTTGCTGCTATGTCTCTACAAAGTTCGAGCACTCATTAATGCAGATATTGGTTCTGTTGCTGCAGGAATGAGCAAGCGCATGCTGTGGAATCATGCTTTAACTCATTTCTTCAACTACTACCCTAGCAGGGCGTTAAGGTATCCATTCTGTGAAGTGGGATTCAAAATATTCATTGAGGAATCCGATCACCTTTCCGGTGACCTTCAACATGATGCCCTACAGGAGATTCAGACCCTCATAGATTCCTCAGAAAAGGCATTGGCTTCTCCACCGGAAGCTGTGAATAGTCTTCTCAACCCGAAAACCAAACGGGTTAAAGCATTAGGAGCTCTGAAGTTAAAATTTGTTGTGAGCTCAGCTAACAACCGCCAACTCAACTGCGATCCTGCTATCGTTGGTAAATGGATTGCCGCCCTAGCATCTAATCCGAAGGAATCTCTTGCAACTTTCCTCGAAAAGACAGAGGTAGAAGAAGTGAGGCAGTTCCTCCTTACTCAACCTGAAACTCAAGAACTAAATGAAGTCGCATTTACAGAAAGCCTGAATGTCTTTAGTTCTGACGAAAACTTGGCAAGCTTTGACCCACCTGAGCTAACCAGAATCATTTCACTCACAGCTGGAATTGGTCAGTCATCTGTCAGGTCTAACCTCTTGTACATTTTACTCCTTGAAGCACTAGTGAATCACTTTAATAAGCCAAAGATATTAATTGGGCGTTTTGTATTTGCTGAGCTTCAAAGAATAGCATTAAAAAATGAAGCTGATGATTCAAGCATCGACAATTTCGATGAAGTACCAACCGAACGGAATAATGTCAACGAGTCAGGTCTCCAAGGAAGTGTTCAGTGCATTGTGGGTGAGTTGCTGTCGAATCGGAATAAATTGGCCTCACCTGAACGGTACGACCAAGCCCTCAAAATCCTCCAAGAAATACGCACAAATACTGCTCCAAATACTAGTGAGATTGAAACTCTTAAATATGGGGTTGATGATTTTGAGAAGAGAATGGACTGGTTTCTGAATTCGAACAATTCTCTGCTATACGCCATCACATCTTTGCGAGGAATAGTGCTACAACTGGAAAATCCAAATGCTAAAAGTATCGAACATAGCGCACTCATATTCGTACTCAACGTTGGCCTAAGTTATGTCCCCTCTGAAACAACTCTCTACGAATCCGTCTCAGTTCAGCTGGAAAAGCTTCGCGAAGGACTAGTCCAGGGGGTCTGGGTTGAGGTTAGTCTAGATGTTATTGGACAACTGCTGGTTTCATTGGAAGGAAAATTGGCTACTGGTGTGCTTGCATCGATCTCTGAGTGCTCATCGCAGATCTCATGTGAGGTGCAAAGTAAAAATTTGGACTGTTTAAGCATCCTTCAGTTCATCTGTACAGCAGTGACATTGCTACCGGTGGGTATCGAAACAAAACTCCTCGCACTCCTTCTTTGCAATTTCATACATCCACTCACGGCTGAAAATCGGTCCACAGTTCAAGCGATCATCTCAGAAATTTCGAGGAACCTACTTTCCAAGCGACAAGTCGATGGCTCAAGGCAATTCCACTTGCTGACTGCACTTTTGCCCCAGGAATTAGATTCGAGTAGCAAGAAATCCAACGTGCAATTTGAAACGCTAGTTACAATGCTTTGTTTAGCTGATAGTCTGGCTCATGAGATAGACCCCCTAAAAAGTGCGCAGCTCCATCATCAGCTCTCCAGGGTTTTCTGGTCATTGTACTTTAACCACGAGCACTTGACCCCAAGTGGAGTCTTTGGTGACCTCTACACACTTGCATCCAGGTTGACCTCGGAGTGGCTGGTCGTTAACAGTCAGAGCCAAATCTTCCTCCATCGCTTATTCGTGTGTGGGTCTAAACTACCAATAGACCAAACCCAGAAGGGCAACCTCCCTTCAGAGGTCAAAGACAATGTTTTCCCAGTGGATTCTTACTTTAGTTTACTTCAGGGGCTCTTTGTTATTACGAGTTTGGTGAGCCACACTGACGCAAGAACCATGCTAGCCAAAAACCACCTGATCACACTCTACCATGCTGTTGTAATTTGCCTTCATTCTAGTCACTTCCGTAGTAGATTGGAGACGAAAACTAGTCTCATCTTACTGCTGAACAAAATTGAGACGCACTTTCCTCTAAAGAATGATGAACAAGTGTCTGTGAAGAGCCTTTCTCTGGATTCGCCAACCATCCACCAGTTGGTCAAATTAAGTGTTCTGGCGTCAGAAAGGAGCCTTATAGACGATCTGCGTTTCCAATTAACACCTCTTATTCGTTCTCTGGATGGTGATACTGAGGATCCTATCAAATCGATTGACCCTGCCCTGCTAAGGGAAGGACTTGAAGCAAGTTTGTGTGGTTTCTTCGACTTAAGTCCTCAGAATGCTATATCAGCTGTTCGAATCCTGGGTCAGCTCCGAGACAGCAAACTTGCAGAGTCTGATCTTTCCATAATTTGTCAAATCCTAAGCCACCTCTTCAAGAATAATGAAAGATTCGGAAGTGTAAATGTCCCAAACAATTGTTGTGTACTCGATTTTCCTGAAGATGTTGTCGAGTCAGTTGCAATAGAAGCCGCATTCGCAAACTTCAATGCATTTTCGGCTATGGGTGGTTTACAGTCTACGCAGGATGTCGAAATATTTCTCAAGTCAGTGTGTGCTCTGTCTTCTTTCGTTAGTCTGAAATATGCCACAGATTCCCTAGCCTCAGAGACTGTTGTATCATCTCCAAGTGGAACCGTTTCCTCTTTTTCTGTAAAGCATGGAGGTGTAGCTGGGGTGTGTTTAAGACTTGAATCCTCCCCCATGCTTCTCAACGTCTCCAAACTGCCATCGTCAGAGGAAGACTTTAATCTAGCATCTCCAATCCGAACTGATACCAAGTTACTGTTTGATAAAATTGAAAGAGGTCCTAACGACGTTGCACTTCTTATTCTGCTTGAAATATATCACCATTCACGTTTGATGCTCCAAAGACCTGAGTTCAGCGGAATTTCCGTTGAAGCGATAACGATGCACATGCCAGAATTGAACAAAGTTTTAATGTACTGTGACCAAGCTCTAACGGACCTTCAGGTGAAGACATTGGAAGAAACTTCCCAAGAATGTGAGCGCCGAATACACAGAAGGTTTAACGATTTACTCATGAATCAAAACGATCGTCTATCGATTAGGCTTTTATATGGATACTTCAGTATGGGACTTCCATCTTCGAATACTCTTACAACTACAGCTAACAAATTAATGTCATTGCGGATAGCCGAGATTCTAGGAAATGTTGCACAAAGTGAACTGTGGTCATTCGTAAAAGACAATTTGAAAGCACAAAGGAAGCTATCAACTCTCAAGACTATCGCTTTAGCAATTCAGGGAGCCCAAAAAGCCTTAGAAGGTTTCATGTTGAATACCGTAGAGCAAATATGCCTGCTGCACTCATTGGGAAATAAGAAAATTATGTTTGCTGATTTGGGTGCAGCTATCAACTTCATGAAAATATGGCCTACTACACTGAGTCAGAACCAGAGGCAGGTTTTAAAGGAGCGAGTTACCGAATGGATGCAATTAATGACCAACGAGTCTAACGCAACACGATTAGCTTCTGTGAAACCAAATGATAGGTATGAGATTGCTTTGATCAAGAAGGTTGTTGGGTCACAAAAAGATGAAGTTTTGAAGGTCATTGATCAGGCTGGTGAAAGTGCAGATCTTGCTGAGCTTCGTGAAACTATCGAGCCGTCCAGCACCGATATCGAAACTCCCATCGAGGTACTGAGATACCAGCTCTCCCTAAATATGTCAGACGAATTTGCTGTACTGAAAGTCCCCCAAGTCATCTCTATCCTTAGGTGTTTGCGTCAGATCTCAGAAAAAAGTGACTGGTTCCATCCAATAAAGGAGACAATTTCGTTAGCACGCCAACGTCTCTATCTTTCAATAGCCTGCTGCAAAGCTATTGACAACACAAACAATCAGATAGAACTACCCCGGAAGTATCTCCGTCTCCAAGAAATATCTTCTGCTCTCCTCCCACATATGTCAGGACAAGGGAATGCCTCGTCTTCACTCAGTTTGGAGCGAATTAGTCCACCTCTAAGCCATGTGTTTTCATTTGAGCCTAGGAAGAGAGGCATTCAATCAATGGAGGTAATTCCAGATCGACTGCAACCTAACAAACCCGAACACTGCAGCAAGTACTCACTAAACGATGAATTCGACAGCTCTGATCAGTCGTCGCCCTTCAAGAGAAGTTCGCTGAGTCGTCTCCTGGAGCTTATCGAAATTCGTCGAGCTGTTGTGGCCGGGTCGAAATCGGAGCTGAGTGGGCTGAACTACGGATTCCCACAAGAAGAAAACGACTTCCATCTATCCAAGTCACGCTTGCCCGCTAAACTAGATTTGAGTATGCTAAGAAAACGTTGCCAAGAACATACCAATCAATTAATCCAAAGAGCTAACTACGAACAAAAGCAGACCGAATTATTCTGCAAGGCGATGAGCCATAATGTCAGACTCACTTCATAGCAAGCCTGGGCCTGAAAACTCCTCTAATGACTAGTAAGTTTTCACTTATTCATATATTTCGCACCTGGCTAAAATCTTGATAACAATATACAGCAACGAAATGTCTTTCTTTTCAATTCAGGTGTATAAAATGACTCAACATTCCTCCTAAAACCAGCACTACTAAAAAGTGTACATAATTTACGCTCGTCAGAAATTCAGTGTTCCTTCAACTCTTGTTACTCCTCCACTTGTGGTTTTCAACACATTCTACTTGTAAATGCATCTTAAAATATAGGAATTTGCTTTTAACTAACGAAGGGTGGTGTGTGTACTGTCCAATCACTTTGAGTTTCCATGACGTCAAGCCAATAGTTTTGAAGCACGACTGAGTTGCTTGCATCCCACTGGGTCTTCGAAACACGTGAAGTAATCAATAAGATATTCGGTGGGAAGGCGATGCAGCGGTGTGGTTGCGTAGGAGATTGGCGAAAACACATTGACGAATCTTGCTGTGGTTATAATAAATATTGTGCTCTTCGGAAACCATACGTTTGCGTGGCATGTCCTCCTTGCACTACACTATGCAATCCTGTGCCTTGTGGGCAATGCTTGAGTCTACAACAGCCCCTAATCCAGAAATGCGAATGTAAATGCAGCTGCACTGAGGCGTTAGGGCCACCCTGCTGTCTCCGAAGACGTGACGAGCTTCCCCCGTGCTGTCACCCTTCACAGCGAGGTTTATATTGGCCTTAATTCAATTGCATTTGGTTTCATTATTGAGGTTAGAATACATCATTTATTTGGTGATTTCATTTTAGGCTAGCATCGTTCGCCTGATTTCTGATTTAAAGCGACCTTATTGATCAAAATGCGTTAAAGTCATCAAAAGTAGCTTAGTCCTATTTATTGTAAGAATTCACGGTCTGAAAAAGAAGTCTAAATGATCAAGGTTGCTGAATAGAACTAAAATTCAAAGAAAGTTGGAACCAAGGTAATGAGTGCGTGGAGGTGGTAATTACCGTTTTAAATTCAGACTTGAGCCAGGCTTTTGTCTGCAATGGTAGGATTGCCAGTTAATGCAGATAAATCCAAGAATTCGTTCTTTAGAAGTAAGCATTCCTCCAACAGCGAAACAGTGTACTTTATAACAAGTGGTTAATTTGAAGCCTTATCTGATATGAATAAATGTTTTCTTTCATTTCAATGATTGCAGTTGGTGTAATGGTTTATTTACTTTAAAGAATTCAATGCACTTCCCGAGTCGCAGCTAAACGACTCGAAATTCTACCTAAACCCACACGTACGAAGTACGAAAAGAATAATCTATTCCTGCACGCAATATGCTTACCAACTTGACAATATTACTTAATTGTTTCACAATTCAATGATCTATTTAAGATTGGCAATATTTGGCGAATCGAGCCGGACTCTATCAATGGAAGTTAATTCGTTAACGATGGTGCTGTTCTTAACTCAAGCCATATTGACTGGGTGAATGGGTTAATTTAACACTGGGTATGAAAATGAATTTATGGAAATCATGAAAATAGACAGCATTGTTCTGTTAATCGTGTCAACCAAGTGAAAGAAATAGCTCGAGAATCTTTTCAAACGTGTGATCTACCGAGCTTCCGGTAGCGAAGATAAACTATTTATTGCTCTAGAAACACCCCTTCAAACTTCAATACCTCGATAAGCCGCGTCTAAAGAAACGTTATTTTTACACAAGGAACACAATTTACTTACACAAAATGAAATCGAAAGTGCAAATGAAACTGGAAAAAGAACAGGAGTAGTCTTAGGAAAGGCTTTACCACCGACTGTAAGGGCGTTCGTTGCAACAGCTGCAGGGGTTTTTTTTCTGTGGGCATGTTCTTATGCTGCAGGTATTTAGGCAACAAGGCTTAGAAGCTGAGCACATTATACTGGGGCAAGTGTTTGGACAGCTTCGCATGCAAGGAGGAGAACAATTCATCAAGCATTGCGGCTCGGGACAGGATTTCGGGCACATAGAAATGCAGGGTCCACAGGAGGTGCAGGCAATGGGAAGACCAGGGCTTCTAGTCCCACAAGAGCCGGCCTCACATCCATTCAACTTGATGGTGTAGCGGTTGGTGGCCTTGTTGAATGTGACTCCGAGATTTAAGTCTTCCGATGATGGTGGGGAGCATCTGCCCTGGCAGCCTGACTTTTTGCAAAAATTCATGCAGGACATCACAAAGGCTACCAAACCTAGGTATTAAGGTCCAGCAAATGAGGTGGCTCCCGTGTTTTCCGTGTTCACCTATCGATTTGCTATCACCTGGCTTCCACGTTAAAATCACGCGTTGGATCTACTTTGGGGTTTTCCTAGCTATCAAATAGGAATTTCTGTTACCCTTAAATTCCATAAATATCCAATATATCGATCTAGTCATTTTCTAACAGTTAGTATGAAATAATATTCCCAAAGGGTACTAAGTTCTACTTCTGGATATTGATAAGTCCCACATAATAGCTTCGGAAAATAGCTTGGTGTTGTGAATACTTCTTTTGCTTATCTATGTATCCGATCATATTAATCGTAAGTACACAAAATATACTATTAATGGCTAGAAGGTGAATAGTCATTTGGTTTGGATAACCATAACTAATTAAATTAGTATTTCTAGGAGGTTTTAGTTTTATAATGGAATTAGCTAGTTTAATTTACGTGAAATAGATCGAAACATCTTAGCCCTGAATTTACTTCCGGAAATCCAAAGTTATAGCCCCGTAACCGAATGATGTTTTAGAGGAATATTGCTAAGCTCTAACCGGGTAAACTTTACCTATTTAGGACTTATACGCTACTTTGTGGTTACCTATAGCTTGTATATAAATTTCATCGCTATTGGCAATATCTAACATTTGAGGAGTACCTGAAATGCAAAGGTTTGCTATATCGGCATGATCATAACCTCCATAGTGATAAAACCATGTCCACTAATATAAGCTCCTCATTATCTCCTCCTTAAGCCAATAGGACATCATCGTTGAAGGAAGTACCTCGGTCTTCTCTAATATTTTTATTTATTCATCTGAATGCAGGTCTTAAGGTTATGTCCATTGCCTTATTTAGTGCGCTTCAATGCTGACTACTTTTCCCAACAGCTATGTTCCCTTTTATAAGTTTGAGCTTAGAGCTAGCAAAACAGCAATAGTGTTCCTCCAACAAATTATCTTTGAAATAGAAAGCAACCGCATGAAATAAAAAGGAAGGGTTTTGTAGACAAACTGGCCTAATTCACCAGGGTGTCTTTAGTTCCATGGCTGCGACCACCGATCGCATCGTTGTACGTTGCACACATTTTCAGTATCAAGAAGTCCATTAGAAGGCAAGCACCTGGACTCCTTTCCTTCCCGTGGTTGGGCAACGACACATGGGGTAGTTATTCGACAGCCACCACAATTCGTTGGTTTTACACAAATGGGTTTCAAACAAGGAAGCGGTGATTTACTACAGTCGCAGGTATTGCAGTCGTTAGAGCTCTGATTGGAACAGAAGGACATTGCTCTAGGTTGACCTCGACCGCTTGGTAATTGGAATGACCTTGTGCCTCTATCGATCCTTACGCGGATCCACGTGTTACAATAAGTCACGTGATTTGGGGGCCAGTCCCTACCGTTGTTAGATGAGGAATTGCAACTCTTGATAATAAAGTAGTAAAATTAATTGGTCTAGCGTTGAGATTTGCTCAACAATAGCATTATTTGCCCTTATTTAAATTAGAACATTTTATGAGAAGTCAACACCATTCATGTTAATATTAAAATTATGGAAAATGTTATACCCAATTTATATATTTTTTTTGACCCACTAAAGTAGAATGATAAAATGGTCTAACTTTTTCTAAGTATCTCCATGAAACAATTGTCGGTATAACAATTAAAGCTCATTAACTTTGATTTACAATGTGGACCAGGTTATTTCAGCCGATTGAGAAGAGCTTTACTGAAAATGATAAACTTATAATTCTTATGAAAAAGACGATGCAACTAAAAATATTGCAAATCAAACAGATGGTTGACGAAAGTTAAAGAAATCAGCAAAGACAGGGTAACATCTTGTGGTCTGTGATCGTAGTTCTTAAGTCCATTTCTTCGACCACAAATCATGGC
Organism: Anomotaenia brevis; assembly: GCA_030710315.1. NCBI lineage: Eukaryota > Metazoa > Platyhelminthes > Cestoda > Cyclophyllidea > Dilepididae > Anomotaenia > Anomotaenia brevis. Next base: position 461,510 of record JAUOZQ010000002.1, read on the forward strand.
GTTCAATGTCGACGCAGTTGCCACAGAGATTTTTCGGGCACTTTGGCCCATAGGGCGGACAGGGACTGGGAGCCTGTGTGGGCTTGCAGCAAGGCTGACAGGGGCTGCACGGTCTCGTCATTGGCTCACAAGGGGCGTCCTTGCGGCATCGGCGAAAGCTTGGCTCGCAGAGGACCTGAGGCGCCGGGTCCATGCATCCTGAACACTCAGGGTTCTTGGTTTGGCATTGGCTGCAGCCTTGGCAGACGTTGTCGGGGTCCTTGGGCACGTAGAAGGTGTCTTTGCTGCACATTTCTGGGTGGTGTGTACCGAAGCCGGTTGAGGGCCAGAGTGAAGCTCTTAAGGAATCCTTCGCATTCACGTTGGGCCCATGACTTCGATTATTTGCTCACGTGAACCTCCACCTAGTTCCCTCATGACTGTGTTCAGACTTGTAAGAGTAAAACACCTATGAAGAAAATCCGTGGTAAACTTTTCCGCAGCCTAACAAACTCTGATGAGAATTCGGGGTTGAATCCATTGGTGTCTAAATTATTACCATATGTTAAGTAGCAAATAGTAGTGCTATAGGAAACGAACATTTAAAACCTACAGCATAAATTGTAGGGCGTTCGGTAAAAAAGGGTCGGCATCATCAGGAAAAAGGTAACTGTAAAATACAAAATTCAATAGACTGTTGTCAAAGAGTTATACTGAGCAGCGTCTGCTAAAGTCCCAATCTTGTTTAACTTGTAAACTGGAGTAAGCTAGTTTTACATTTTACATAAGGAAGGATTTTTAAATCAGCTTAAATAATACTTCAATCAGCAGGTATTTTGTGGTGTCTTCCTCAACAACAGCTCCCCATACACACTAGTCCGTTGGATCGTGACACCAGTTGCACCTACCAATCGATAAGTAATTGGGCAGTAGAAAATGCTTTGACTGAACAAAAGGGATATTTTTCAATGAGGACCAACGTTAAAAACAAGATAGAAATGGAAAGTAAGTTACACATAGCCTCCTCATAGTGGAATGTTAAAATTTTTACTCTCAACTTATCCCACTATCACTCCAAATCCACTCAGATTCATAAAACCACCAGAGATTCTTATTTTAAGCTATTCAATGCCTGTATACCACATACTTTTTGGGTACGGTAATTTAGTCCGAGTCAAAGGTGCCCCTTGTTGCAGGAGAGTAATTTGGCGAGACCATCGTGAAATCATTTTATCCTATTCTATATTATCACATGATTAAAATGAACTCAAGATCAGCTCAGCGGGATTGCCGGAGGCTAATTATTAAAGCACACAGGTAAAAATAGCACCTATGTAACCTTAATAACTTCATGCTCATCAAAGTGTTAATAATGTAGATGACAAATATTTCGAGTTACTTCTCAATTATTAATGGCATTACTGTCAGCTATTTCTGTAAATTTACACTATTAGAATCTGAGATTGTACAATGGAATGGATATGCAATGCCTGTATGAGTTGTGTGAGGGGGCAATATGTATATTTTATATTATACTTGACTGGGTTTATTCATTATTTTAGTGGGGCTATACATAATGAATTTGATAAAGAACGATTAGCTTTAGTCATATGAAGATTTCAACATATTTTCTGATTGATATCAAAAAAATAATAAATATATAAGCACAATAACGTCAGAAATGTGCCAAAACACACAATAAATATAACTAACTAGCAATGTTCATAAGTTGTGGGGATCATAACACGTATTATAGCCATTATTGAAAAGTTTTGTTTAAGCATGCAAAGTTGGTGAATGCGCCTGACGTAAGGTTGAAGTAGCAAGTTAAATCTTGTGAGGAAATATTGGGACGGTTGATTTAGTCAATATTCTCTGCAAGCAATGTTAAAAAAGGCAGATGAAGAACTAAAGAAAAAGGTAGGTGGATGCGTAGCGATGGGGCCACTTTATGGGTCTTCTTAATACCATTTTCAAGCATTTGCGAGTTTTATTTTGCCATTCCCAATTGTAGGCTGAAGAGGCCGAGGTTGCTAGGGCACTTAAAGAGTTCGAAAGTACATTTCAAAACACCAGTAAAATAGATCGGGCTTGGGTTAAAGGTGGTATTGTGAACCCGGGTGGTGGTGGTAAGTCAAGATTACCCTTAATTTATATCGGTTCAGGGGTCAAAACGGAAGAACCACCCTCATCATCAATCTATAAGCCGACCACAAAGCTTGGTGATCGTCTCAAAACTCTCGAAGTTGGGAAAGTTGAGTCAAAACTTGAAGCTGTTAAAAAGCCTGTTATCGGAAGAAAGATTGGACAGGGCAAAAAGATGACTAACCTCGAGCTATTTAAAGAAGAGCTCAAAAGGTTGGTACATTAAATAACTCATTTTTCTGATAGTATTCAACAGCAAAGAGAGCAAAGACACCAACTGAGGCAGATGAATCGTGCTAGGGGCATGTCAGATTCCAAATTTCCGGCATGTACATCTATTTCCGAATTTTCCCTTGAGGTCGAAGAAACTGATAGGCGGAATCGCTTCCGCGATTGTGGGTTCTCTTTTTTATCTAAATTCTAAGATTCAGCAGGTGGGTATCCATATGATGAAGACTCAGATAAGTCATCGACGAATCTCTTTCTCGGTAATCTTAACCCAAAAATGACCGAACAACAACTCTGCGACATTTTTGGGCGATATGGGCCTTTGGCAAGTGTCAAAATTATGTGGCCTCGCACTGAGGAGCAACGATCGGTTGCAAGAAACTGTGGTTTTGTGGCCTTTATGAACCGTGTTGATGCTGAGCGGGCGTTGGATAATTTGCGTGGCAAAGAGCTAATGGGCTATGAAATGAAGCTTGGCTGGGGAAAAACTGTACATGTGCCTCCATATCCTGTCTATGTCCCACCGGCTTTGCTCGAAATCATAAAGCCACCCTCTCAATCCGGTCTCCCGTTCAATGCTCAACCTAGAGAATGGCTCAAACCCCTATTGCCTCTAGCCAAAGAACGAGCTAGGTTTGTAACAGAGTCTCTGGGTAGTGGTGAACCTGCTGCCCATAGGATACCTCCGACACCGGAAAGGTTCCCCTTTAATATACACACAATGAAAAAAGAAAAGTTTAAAGAGGTATGCAATTAGTTTACGGTCTGTGTATGACGTTTTGTGATCATTTTGTTTTATAGGTGCTCGAAGAAGCCGTAGTAAAAGTCGTCGTTCCAACGGATCGAACTGTTTTAGCGACAATACATCGACTTATAGAATTCGTGGTTCGTGAAGGACCTCAATTTGAAGCTGCGATCATGCATAGAGAGGAGAAGAACCCTCATTACAAGCAAGTTTATTACTCGTTTCTGTGAAGTCTCTCGTCTCCTGGTCATTTTAATTCAATGACTGATGACCCGGATTATCTGTCCACCAGGTTTCTTTTTGACTATCAGACATCTGAGCATCTTTACTATCGTTGGAAGCTGTGGTCTATTCTTCACGTAAGTATTACAGACCTTTTAAACAGCAAAATAGTGCAAGACTTCCCGACATCCGTTTTCTTTTTAAAAGGGCGAAGCCGTAAATAAGTGGAGTCAAGAAGAATTTCGTATGTACGAAGGTGGACCGCTGTGGAGACCGCCACCGATCGACTTCTTCTCCAATGGGATGCCAGAGGAACTCGTGGAACCTGCTGACTATCCCGTCGCTCCTGGATACACAGGGAAAGATGACGAGGCTTTGGAGTAAGTTCCAATGTTCAGCTGCCAATGGCTACTTTGTCTGCTTATTTGAATCAAGTTTCTACATCGTGTTGGCCCTATCCAGTTAATCTGGATGTGTAGGGTGTATTAGTATTTGTGCTTTAACCAATTCCTCTTCATTTGTTAGTGCTGATGCCCGCGAGGAGGCTTTTCGTCGTGGATTGAACTCTGGTTCGAGTTTGACCGACGCTCAACGAGGACGTTTGGCTGTTTGGATCAATGATCTAGAGCCTTCTAGGGCTCAAGTAGGTGACGTGATGTTCTGGTGTCTTGAACATGCTGATGCTGCAGCTGATGTCGTTGATGTAATCACCAAGTCACTTAAATCGTCTTCAAAATTTGATTCAACTCCAACCCTTGACACCGATGGCGATTTTTCTATTAAACCACCATCAACGGTTCAGGCTATAGCTGCCAGGCTATTCCTCACCTCCGATATTCTTTATAACTCTGGGGCGAAGGTTCCAAATGCCTCGTTTTATCGAAAATGGTTAGTTTAGTTATTTCGTTTTTCCTTCATTTTGAAGTTACTTTGACTTTACCCAATGCTTGACTTTTTGTTAGTTAAGGGGAATCAGGGCTTTTGAAATCATTTGTGTGGACTGTTTTAGGGCTCGGGGATTATGTACTCAAATGCCTCACCTGCGGTGTATATGCTTGTGTGGATTATGATTTAGTTTATATGGAAATAAATTGTTGTCTTTATAGTTTTGAAAGTCGGTTGCGTGAGATGTTTGTCGACATTGGAGGTTTCTATCGTGAACTGGAGGGGAAACTGAAGGCGGAACAACTAAAGGTTTATCTTACTTCAATTTTTCGTAAAATTGTCTGATTACTTCTAATCTCCAATTTGGTCATCAGCAAAAGGTAATGCTTTGCTTTCGTGCATGGGAAGAGTGGGCAATTTACCCGAACGAGTTCCTTATCCAACTTCAAAATATATTTCTCGGATTGACAACACCTGTAAGTTCTGGTTGTGGTATAATTGCGACAATGAGTATTTGTCCTAATAGCTTAAAACAGCTTATTCATTATCAGCCACTAATTTTTTGTACTAATATCGTCATTTTGCCTTCATAGTCAAATGCCAAGGAATCTACAGCTAATGCGACTGTAGATGAAGAGGAAATTGCGGGCGTTCCGCTCGAACCCCCAGCCGTTACTTCTGGTTCCAGTGGAGCAGTCGTGGGAACTAGTAATGTTGAGTCCCTGGACGGGGCTCCGCTTGTCCAATACGATGGTGACCCATTAGATGTTGATGGCAGTCCTTTGAACACCGAGGACGATAAAGGTGCTCCTAAGGATGAAGACTTTGAGGGCGTACCTCTAGACCCTTCGTAAGCGAGTTTATACTCCCCTTTTCTTAAACACGCGGAACCTAGTGTAAACTTATTTTAATCTAGCCCTCAAACACAGTCGGAGGCTGACAAGCCCACAGCTGCTGCTCCTTTATTTGTACCCTCAAAATGGGAGTCTATCGACCCTGAAAAGGCTGTTGAAGAAGCAGTTACTTCTAATCGATGGGACCTTTTCGCAGATCCTACCGCTTCTCTAGACTCAGACACATCTGCAGACGGAGTTACGTTGAAAGATAATAACGAAGATGTCGATGGAAGGTCGGTAATTGTTATATTAAATTGAGAGTGAATTGGTGAACTTCAGGTGCTTTTAGCTGCTTTACATTGAAATTGTTCTAACAAGGGCTTTGTTTACATTCAAGGCCTCTGGATGGATTCGGCGTTGTTGGAATAGGTCTCGTTGCCTATGATGATGATGATGCAGTGTCGCTTTCGCCACCATCTGCACAACCACCATCGGAACCAATATCTGATGCGCGCCGGCAAGCTTTGAGAGAGATTGAAATGAAGGTTATGAAGTATCAGGATGAGTTGGAGGCCTGTCGTAAGCGAGGTGACTCCTCAGTCACTGACGATGCTATCGCCAAGGTAATTCAATCAAATATTTTCTTATGTATGCCTTCCGTAGCAAGTGAATCGGTTCCGAGAGCGCCTTCTCGAGAAATTGGAGGAGACAATTCAAGAAACATCCACAAAGTCTCCGTCTTCTAGATCTGCAAAATCAACCACTAAAAGTTCCAAACCATCTTCGGGATCTAAAAGGCATCATACTAGTGGGAGTTCAAGTATTAAACGCCATGAGGAAAGTCGGTCCTCTCACAGAAGGCGTTCGAAATCCCTTGATGATCGAAGATCGTCTCCTTCAAATTCAAAGCGACCTAGGACGGACGCATCAGAGGTGAGTGGCGAGAATTGACATTTACGTGTATTGATGCCCATCAGTATGTATTAGCGAAGTCCAAACGTCCTGTACATTGTTGGTGTGTGTAAAGGTTATGCTGACGAACAAAGGTTTAAAAAAGTTACGGTTTTGGCTCTCTTGTTCCCTTAGAAAAGCACGCTTTGCTACAAAGGTAGGGTGGGCTCTTAAGCCAACTTGAAGAGTGAAGGCGAGGGTTACTCCTCGAAGTTTGGAAGTCATTCCAGCAATTAAGACTAAGTCGAGGTGTTTGTTAATTTTCCCGGAAGTTTAACTGGAAATCCCGACCTTATAAATTTCAGAGTCGTCACCGTGACCGATCGCCCCGAAGATCACGAAGGTCAAGGTCGCCGTCGCAATCAAAACGACGAAGCTCCAATGCCTCTAATACCCGGTCGCTAAAGCGCAGATAACCGATCGAAGTTCCTTTTGTACATATAGTATTTTTGGTGCCCACTGCCCTTAAAATCTCACCCGGGGCACATTTCTATGGACGTGCCTAGTTTGTAACATGTACCTATAATTTATGAACTGATGGCGTTACTTTTCCTATACTGTGGCTTTTCTGCTGCTTCATTACTCACTACATTGTTACTCTACAGGGCTTCAAAGCACATAAGCAACTAGGTAGGATAGCTTAGCAGTTGCCATTACATTCGGCACGTCAAGGGCGTTCCCTACTTCTGCTTTTGTTAGTGCAATTTAGTTGCAAAAAGGGTTTTGTTTCTAAAACTACAGGCCTCCAAGTTTACAGCTTAGCCTATTAGAGGTTAAGTGCCAGCACTTACCATAGTTTTTCTAGGCGCACAATTGTGCTTTCGGGTTAATCTGTGCTACCGCCTTCAGTAGAGCACTGAGTTATCGAACGTGAAGTGCAAACATGGCCTTATGGTCAAATCAGTTTTATATTTTGTACCAGGTACGCAGATATGTGGTAAATTCCTCTGAGGTATTTTAAAAATAAATGATTAATTCCATAGACTGATGATTTATAGGTGTAAATCACCCCTACCTTTGAGATCTTAGTAGATTGTGGAATCCAAACGCTAAGTCCCCAAAAGAATTTTCGGCTTAATCTACGGACAGACGTTTTGAAAACTATTACTGTTGATGTATAAATTCTTTGACGGCATCTCCTATGTGGTAGACTTAGCCACACTATCGAATTTTAGTATACAGAAATAGAAGAAAAGGGGTACCATTTTTCAAGTGTTGATCGATATAGCTGATTAAGCTGCAAATTTGCTATCTATTGAAATGAATAAATGGGGGTTTACTCTGCTAAAGAACTGTACTATAACATCTTAAACTAGTACTCACACTTGTTAAAGCTACCTCCAGCAAGAAGACATGAAAAATGAACGCAAACGGTTCTAAAGATAATGATCATAATCAGAGACACAGTGTGCCATTTTATTGGTGATTCGTTAAAGCAAAGCAAATTCTGTTGTGTCTCCAGAAAATTACACAAATAATTTGCTGATTATTTGGAGCTATGATTTATTTATCTCTTGTTATTACCTGTATAATATGTACATTTGTTTAAGTCGCTACCACGACGCCTTGCACCTTGTTGATTAAACTTTAGGGTGCTGCGCGTCCCGTCTCTTGGGCCGTTGTCGTGCGTAACGCATACTAATCAAACTATTTTAGGTAGCATAGCACCTCCGTACTTTACATTATATTCTTTTGGTATTCTGCAATATTTATGAAGTATATTGCGCTTTTGCATATTACCAATCGGATAAAACATTGGCAAATGGCCTGTTGATTCGTGCTCAGCAACCGTGGTTAATTTATGTGCTTAAATCTTTTGCAAAGCCCCAACAAGCTTTCAGGAAAGCCAATTTAAATCACTTTGAATCGACATTAGCTCAAGTTTGGCTTAATGGAACAGCTAGAGTTGTATATGCTTGTCATATGGTACATGCAATTGTTGGAAATAAACGGTTAGGAAGCTAACAATAATATTTTTAATTTCACTGAGAGGCTCATTAACGAATAACGAGGGTTGAATCACACCGATAGTGTGTCAATTTCGCATACGTAATCTTACTTCCAGTTCTGGAACCACGAATACAGCACCTGAAAGAAAATCGCGCGAACGGTCATGGCCTGGGAGACTCATTTAATTTGCCTGTGAGAACCTAAACAAAGTACTTTGTAAGGTGAAACCCCGTGTACTTTAAATTAGAGTTTTATTTTTAAGATGATGATTACCTGGTCTGTAGACAAAAGCCAAAAGAGCATGAACGAGGCTTATGTCATGCTGAAATATTGGAAAATTACTATTTTGGAATATGGCTTTCGGAAACAGTCTTCTATCGCAACACATTCAAGCTTCTGAATTCGAGTGATTAAAACAATAGAATGGAAATATGGGATGAGCTTTTGAAGATTTTTGCGTAGATACTGGACCAGGGTCAGTTCATGCAATTTTTTTCAAACATCTACAACGTAACACCTGAGGTGACGATGGAGAATCCTGAGAGCCTATAATCAGTTCCTAAAGAGAAGCAAAAATTTCTTGAATGCGTTACTAAGCGATATTGACAGGCGTGAGGCATGAACCCACAATCGCAGCCAGGAGCAACTGCTAGGCCTCATATCGACAGATGCCATATATCCACGAGCCATGACTCATCTGCAATACCTACTTATGGGCCAGTGACACTCAGACACTGCCGCAGGCTGCTTTCCGAAAAACTCGATGGTTCCTAGGTGACACTGGTTCTGGCAGCTTAGTTTGCTCTCTCTGACGAGTGGCGTTATTCATCAGTTTCATTTAGGCTGTGAAACGGAGTCATAAGGGAAATTACTCTGTAGGAAATACAAAAGTAGTTTTGTTAGCTGGCTATTAAAAATGTTACTTTATCAAACTCACTTAATGCAACGCCTGCTGTCCCATCTTCGAGATTTTATGAGCCTTTTTGAGCTGGATACATTGATCCTGGAGCCGAAATTATTTTCAAATGCCTCTGGGAGAGAGGGGCTAGTTCGCTATCTCATGGACCCTGGTTATTTATTCATTTTGAACTATTCTTGGAAATCATTGTAATAGCATGAAATCAGCTGTGCATCGTAAGAATTGGAATACATACGAGAGCCTGAAGCAATGTGACCGAAAACACCAAAAGCTAAACTGAGCTCGTTTGTGTACGTCTTCAGAAAATTAGTGGCGTTGTACTACTAAGAGCCAAAACAAAACCATATTGCTCCTCTTAGTACTTTAAGACACCACCGTATTAGCAGTAAGCCATTAGTTTGTAAATACTGGCAGACTCGAATTTCAAAAAATTCAGACATTTGTCCATTATAAGACCGATGTTGCAAGTCAAGGGGTTGGCGGTAGCAGACCTTGAAGCCTATCCCTTACGTCCGGTTAAGATCACTGTGCCTCGATTCCTATTCACATAAACAAACACGCAGTGGAATGAAGTAGGGAAGGGAAGCACAGTGGCAGGACAGAGGTGGGTAGCAGATGATTCACCTGTAACTAAGCAGGGAGGACAAAAAATGCCACAGGCAACGTGTGACAGTGGTCCATGCCCAACAATAGCGGGGGCCTTTTCCTCTTCAAGTAGGCTATCAACAAATTCAAAAAGACCCCCTGACTTTTTGGTCCACGGAAATGAGAACTTTGCTGTTAAAAATCCTGTTAGTTAATTGAGTAACAAAGTATCAGTGTACTTTCCCTGATTATCCATGACTTCCTTCCATCTATCATCAAGCTTACTTATAACACTATCGTAACATTTTTTGGTTTTCTGTTAAAGAACACACAAATGTCAATTTTAAGCTCTTCCTGTGCTGTTGTAAAAGCTGTTTCTGCCAAATGATTGTGTAAGCTTCAAAAAAAGAAGTGATAGTGGTCAGAAGAAGGAGCAAGGCAGTTGGGGGAACACAGTGGTGGATGAGGCATTTTCTCCCAACCAGGTTCTTCTTCGATCTTTCGTGATGTGCGAAAGGGGGTCGTGCATTGCCCTAGTGAAGCTTCAACCCCTTTCGAATCACTGGAGCAGGTATTTTCTAATTTCCTCCTCAAGGCTTGCCCCTGACGCCCCAATTGCTGACTGTAGATTTGAGCCTTAAATGGTGCTGCATTAGGAGGTACCAATTCAAAGTGGACTCTTCTTTGGCGATCCCACCAGATTGGTTGAAGAAGAACCCTTTCTCCATGAAGTCTCCTTCTCGGCTGTGGCTGTGGCTGGGATCTTTCCCCCCTCTTACGAAGCCTCTACTGCCTACGACGCTTCACATTTCGATCAAATATCCCTTTTTCGCCAATCTCCAGTCACAAGTCCACCCACATGGAGGGGAGAAGAGCGGATGTCAACTCGAGATTTGAGCACATTCTCAGAGGACCACTCATGAGGCACCGATTTTCCAAGTGCAGGAGGGTTTCCAAGTTTTGAAGATGACGGTGAGCGATTGTGTGGTTTTAATTAAGCCCAATTGCCAATTCCACGTCAACCTATAAAGCTGGATTTTCTTCGAGGGCCGCTGCTGCAAGAAGCTTATCGTCGAACTCAGCTGGACATCATCTGGTTCGATCTTCATCCCCGTGGAGGATGAAATCTCCACCTCTGAATTCCGCAAACCATCTTCTGTAATTGTCTTCTTCTCTCATTCACGCATTCATCTGCATGAACTGGCTGAATGTTTCTGCTGCTGAGTTTCCTTCCTTGAACTCATTATGAAGCATTATGTGCCTCAAATGCTTCCTGTGTACTTCCATGTTAGCAGCTTTTAATTCTGTAAATGTTCATCCTCATTTTCTGCAAAACGAGATTTAATCAGTCTAAATGCATCTCAATATGAAATAGTATTCAGCTCCACTTGACATTACTTAATTTCTTCATTTTTTCAATTTATAAAGAGGCCTGATAGCCTGATATATGTAAGAAGCAGATAAATTAAGGAATAAACTTATTATGACGACCATAGTATCTCATCTCTAAGCAACATCAAATCAATGTTTCAAGAACACCTTACCTTGAATTCCAAGTGCATGACATTGCAGACGACGTTCTGCGTCAATGGCTGAACATATTTCAACGAATTAATTTAAGTAGTACCGATTGCGGGCTTGTTTTCAAAATTGTCCATATATTAGCATTTTACAAAAACTTAAACTTCAGTTTCATTTGCTTATCTTCAACAGGAGAACATTTTTTGCATTTGAGGGATTGATAAAGAGATAAATTAAGGCTTCATGCGTCCATGACACATTTTAAATGAAATTTCAACCTGTCAAATGATTTTTTAAATTTTACTATTTTTATTGTGATTTAGGTAGTTCTAATAAATTGACACCTAGTAATTGTTATCTGTTCTTGAGCAATTCCTATTCCTAATTATTGAGCCAGTTATTTCAAATATTAATAAATAAAACAGCTGGAATTCTTTCTGACCTTCTGAATTCGAAAAGGCTATGGGGTACCACGTATCAAAATAGCAACCATATGGTCCAACACATCATTTCGCTAACCTCTTTAACTGTTATTAGGCGTTTTTCCTGTCGCAGACTATAAAACTGTTTTTACTTCATCATTTTCTAGCTTTACAAAAAGAATTGTTATATGAATCTTACTGAGCAATCTCGCGGAAATTTGCAATTTATTTAGGCTAATTTCAAAGATTTCTAAACTCATATTTCGATCATACAATAGAACTGGGATAGAAGTTACGGCAGTAAAAGAACTACTGTGGTACTGCCTGTTTTTTATAGTAGCATTTAATTCAAAGTCATTTGAAGAATCTCTGGCTACTAAATAATCTTTGGTGCCCATTTCGCTACTTGAGTTCCTTTCGCTATTCATCACTAATGAAGTACCAGTTAAATGGACGTACGTTACCTTTCAACGAGCGTTAACATTCTTCGCAATGTTTAATATTCAAAAGGTCCTAATACATTTTTCTCAACAAAAAGTTGGGATGGGTTACATTGAGTCGTCCATCGAAACGTGCATGTTTCGTCAATAATGCCTAGATGCCATTTAAGTTTAGGGACATTGCATCTCATTTTGTCCAGAATAAAGTGGTGCTACTAGATTTATTCATTTGTTAAAGAATATCATTTCCTTAGCTAATGAGTCATGCTCTCTGCAGATCACAACTATGTAAAGGGAAAACCACGAAACAGCGACACGTTTTCTTTAAGTAATGGTGGGTTTGATATTTGGCAAGATCCATGCTTGACTTGGAATTGATCTAACTTCCAAGCTACAAGCTGTACTATCCAAACATTCGTTCCAATTAGATGAACCAGTTTAGCTGAAAACATCTGCTTTACAACTTGCGGGTTCATCTGATTAATTGGAGGTTAAATATAATAAGATCATAAAAAATGCAAAGTTTGGGTGGGGGGGGGGGAGGCTAAATGCAAAGATTCGCCTACAGCATCGTACAAAATGCCACTTCACTTTGTACTAAGATCATTTTATACAGCAAATTGCCAGCGTTAGCTTCTGGATTTATTGAAAAATGGCTATTTTAATCATGACACATATAACGGGGACGAGTTTCAATACATTTTTACTCTGGGTAAGATAATAATTCATAATATTGAGTAAATTCGTGTTATTATGAATGTATGTCTCTGCCAGTGGAGAACATTGCTGAAATATGTAGCCATGAATCAAACGAGAATCGAGCATCTACAACCTGAATAAGAAAGCTTAAAATTAGGTACCATGGATGAAATATAAATGAAACTCCATTTGAAATGGATTCGCTTTGATGGATATGACAATATGGCACATAAATAAACCTTGATTCAGACGAGGAAGAATTCACCTCTAAAATCCATTTTCCTAAAGTGAAAATCTAAGGAATGACGATTTTACCATTAAATATATCACATCTTTGAAATTTTGTGGTTCGATATTGATATAAAGCAGTTAGACTAATATCTAACCAAGCTATCAGTAGATATTGATTTCAGGAAAATGCGATTTTATTTTCTCACCCTATGGGTGATCAGGAAATGAAAATTGATAATACGAGTTATATTCATAGGCAGGATTCAAATAATTTTTGAAATCCATACTGCTCATAAAACTACGGTTTGGCTCTTTATAATGTTCTTCACTACCGTGACTCAATTTTTCGAATACATGCTAATGATAACAGACCACTACAAGGTTTATTGGAAGGGAATGAAACAATGAAACTAAGAGACCAAATAAGATCAACCTAGTTGTCTTTGCAGCTTACGATATTCAAATGCTAGAAAATAAAAAGACAAAGAATAACGGAACTGCTTTGTGAATTTCAGGAATTTGACATTCCACTTTAAACACTAGCATATGATTCTCGGTGGCTATGACCTAATAGAGCATTTCCTCTACTAACATTCATTCTAACAATTTCGAAAGCCACTTAACAAATTAAAATCCGAGATTTTGGTGAAACCACTGTATAGTTACCAGAGTTTTTTCTAGTGTCCTCATTCAACTGCTTCTGTTTGCATTTCTTTGTATTAAATACATTCATCACAAGATATTTTGCGTTTTTACGTAACGCTAAATTGGCATTTTCATGAAATAAATGGAGCCCTTAAACTGTCTCGTGTAATCTTTTCAATGAGGTATACTCGAAAGGTTAATTGAGCATTAATTCTACGAACTATGAATGGTTTGTAGGATAAAAGTGCATTTAAGTAATTACAATAGGCGTCTTTATGGCAATCATGAAACAAGGTTAATGCAGATACAATGCTAGAACTCGTTTAAGGACGAAGTATAGTTTATTTCTAACGTAATATCCTATTATGCCTGATGCATCTGCCTTCAAGCCAAGGTGAAAAACACGACCAATGAGCCAATTAGGTGATATCGTCGTGGCCTATTTTAATGAAATTCGTAAAATTAGCTCATGACTTACCATCAAACAACTTTTTTATTTGCACATGCAGTCCAGCGAATCTCAAAAGATAATATTGATAATATAGATAATATAGGAAAACATTTGAATATATATATATATATACATGTGAGACAACCACTATTTGAGAGTTTTGGGTTGAATTTTGTCTTTTTTTAAAAACCCAAATAGAGCAACTGGTTGCACGCGTAATTGTGAGAAAATGTGAACTTTCATTTCTGTAAAAAGGTCACTTTTTTAACTTGATTAGACGTTAGACATTCACAAACAGGGGGACTTTAACAGAATGGGCAGTTGGCAAGCAGACGTGGTTGAGATGTTGCTACTGCTACAAACTTTTGGGCGTCAGTTCTAGGACTGTCCATTTGATGTCAATGTCAAAGAGAGGATCTGGCCGTCGAATCAACCCCGGGTGGGCGAGTAAGAAAAAAGGGTCTTGTAAAAAGTTCCTTTGACCCATGTCTCAAAGCAAGCTGTTTACAAGTGTAGATAATGCCTTCTATTAGGACTGTATAAGCAAAGTTAAAGCACCTTCAACTTGGAATCGAGAAAACTGTTAAGTACATGGAATATTAATACATCATGGCAGCTAATGGAGGTTTTAAAACGTTGATCCTGATATTTTGATTTAAGGTGAATTTATTAGTTCTAGAAATGAGAATGTCAGAATAATCTCCAACGCAGGTTTGCCTCCTTCCATCCAGTTTCTTGGAGGTTGTGCTTGTGAATTCAGACAATAAAGCATCAATCAAAATTAAGTTTAAACAAGCACGAACACCCAATCTTGTCGTATTTACAGATTTCAACGAATAAATGAAAATTAACTTACAGGAAGGCTCTAAAAGACAAAATAATTTGCTAAGAGATTTGCAATTCTATTCTTACTTTAGGTTTTGATTCATATGAGAAAAATTAAAGTTTGATGGCAATTGCGGTTGAAGGTTGAGTCCATCTCCAAAAAACCAGAAAAAAAAACGAATTGTCATATAATTAACGGCCCTGGAAGTTGTAGTATTATGTTTCCATAAGTAACCAATAAATATAATTTATGAGTAACGGAGCCTGTTTGGCAATGGGGGTAGTAAATCGTTGCCATCAATTGCTACGGTGTGAAACTGTAGTGCCAGATATACTTAACTGCACGCCCATAGTATTTTCCTTTCTCATTCAGTTCTAAATCGGAAAGAGTACTGATGAGGTAGTCTGAATCTGCTCGATAATCAGATTGATAATCAGATTGGCTTCATCCCCACCTACAATATTAGAATAAAACGCCTTTATCACGCTAAATTAGGTATTCGTGACTATGCGTTGAGCAAAACCTCAAAGTGTACCTTTTCGGTTGCACGTAATCTAATGAAGATGACACTAATCACTTTTCTGCCTTCAAACTTAATATTACTTTGTACATATCTGAGTTCGCCTTAATTCGTTACTAGACACCTTGACGCTTTCTTCCTCTTGATAAGTCGGCCCTATTTTGTCGGTAAGCTATACTGATGCCTTTTGCCTTAGAAAAGAGCCGAAAATTTCCCCTGTGACATGTCCATGTTCTCGCAGATTGTGATATCAGTTACATAGTTCAAATACATAAATTTTGGTAGCAATTTCGGAAAAATCGGCGATAAAGTGTTTCTGTTTACCCATAAAAAGCCCTAAGATGTCAAATCAATTTTCTCGGCAACCTCCGTTCGGTAAGAATTTTAAGAATCAAGGAAATTTTGTGAATTTTTTAGTCTGGTCATCCAGGGCAGAAATGCAATGTTTTTCGCAGTCATTTTCCCGCAATTTGAGAAGGCAAGCAGAAATGAAGTGCACAGTGCACAATGCCTTTTAGAAACTTTCATCTTTTGATCATCGCCTTGTGGAATTTCCTTACATAAATCTTCTCCATATTCACCTTTGGTCCATTAGTTTAATGAGAGCCAGAACGATAGTTACATGCTTTTGTCTGACATTAATTTTTTAAAAAACTGTAATACATTGAAAATAGCCTAATTTAAAGTAGTACGGTTGTTATATCCGAAGCAGATAAGTCGAATTCCCAGACAATGTTCATTTTATCTTCGATTCCCAAATTTAGTTAAGAATAAAGATGTGTATTTTGTAATACTCTAGATCAAAGCAGTATTGCACGAATCCATATGGCACCTTTTCCGAGATGCACAAAGTACATATTCTTTGCCAAGTGTACTAGGTACAGTGTTTTAGAAGGTGGGTATGAAGCAGTGGGGGATAAAGTAAATTCAAAGAAAGTTTGACCCTCGGTGTCCGTCTAAATTTATTTCATCAATGCAGGTCCATGCATACCCTCTTGGGTGCACTTTTGCACCAACTCTCCCTCTCTGCGAGTGTAGAGACACGCTTTTTGTCTCTCAAATGTCACATATGAACCTATAAGACTGCTGCTGCAGCCGGACAAAGGAAGTATTTCGATTCTATTGCATTACCTATAAATTAGCGATAGGCGATGATGGCAGCTGGAGTTCGAAGGTGAAAGTCATGTAGAATTCGGTGGCTGCTTGCATTCGTTCCATAATTTTCATCTTTTTTGCTATGGTCTAATATATGTATCCTCAAACTAAGACAGGGTGTATGTCTTAAAATATTTTCTCGCAGTCAGTTGCACAAGCAAGGCAATATCTCAATGAAAACTGCAATAAAAGAGAAAAGATTTGATTGCTTTAAAAAGAAAATAAGGTAGTCAACGAGCTAGTTTACATTAGCTTAAAACTTGCAGCGGAGATGAGGGTAGAAATTTCCACCACTCTGAATGCACCAAATAAATAAGAAAATCACAAGGGAGTGCTCAGCTCCGTCGATTAGAAGCCATATTTAAGGCATTTAGATAATTGAAGTCTGTTCCTTTCGTCATAACCTACTTCGTATGAATACTGAGAATAGTTGGCTGTAGTATGTCACAATACTGGAGACGTAGAATGGAATTGGAAAGTCTAACTTTAGTTCTCTAAGTCAAATCTTAGGAGGTTAAATCCGAGCATAGATTGGGTCTGTGAACAAATTCATCAAGAATAGATTCACATATTTTCGATTTGAAAAAAATATTCTGTGATATTCGCCATTAAATCTAAAATAATACAGGTTTCATATAATGCATCAAAATATCATCATTTCGGCTGCAACTAGTTGGTGTTTTTATTTTAATTTAAATTTACTTTCGACTTTGAAAAAAATACCAGGCTGGCCGATTCGAAAACTACAGTCAAATAGTTCAACCAATTCATAAAATGTGCATTGAATATTTGTTTTACATTAAACTTAAGCAGTGACTTCTGGGTATCGTAATTAAAATTTCTTGAGCGCTTGGCTCCCTTACATCAAACCTGCCTCATGACAAATTTCAAAATTATATTTGCTTGTATTTCGTTTAGTACTCAAAGCTGAAAGGGGATAAATAAGGTTAGAAATCGTAGTCTGTTACTAGTCTCAAGATGTTACCCAGTCTAACTTAAAAACATAAAATAAGTTTTCAGGTTGAGTTATGTTGATTTAGTGTTTGTGGGTCTGGGTCAATTGAGGCTTAAAGTAGATTAACGCAATCGAGGTAACACTGTTGGTGAAATTTAGGGATAGTAGTGGTTAACTATTTAACGTATCTGTTTTGATAAACAGTTTGAAAGAATCACTTATTGCGGTTTCGTAAATAAACATAGATTTTTTAAAGTAAGACAGCTAGTAGGAACTAATTATTTAGTTTCGTTGAGTCAATGTGAAACTTAACGCCATGGTTCCAGACCTGATTTTGAATAGATTTAAAATCGAAGCCTGATTTCGATATTTCTTAACCACGTTCGACCTCTTCCATTTAGAAATAGAAAATAACATTGAGAAAATACATTTATCCATCAGACACTTGAGTCTCGATGCTATAGAGCACCAAATGAAGGCAAAACTGAACAACCTCTTTAAAAAACTTGAGTGTCATCAGCTGGAAGTAGGTGGATTTTACGTAAAATAATATCACTCTACTGCAAAACTTCATATACTTATCTGATGCATACATGCTGATAGTTGAAGAAAAAAGCAGAAATAACAGCAGTGTTCCGATCATATTTACATCTAAGGAGTCTTTCTGAGTTACGTTTAATTATGTTGGACTGCGGCATGTCTCTTCTCAGGCAGTTCCATAAAATTAAACAGATATTAAGTGTCGTTAACACCCTATTTTCATAGGACTTCTGCAAAAGTTTAAAACATGTTCACTCAAAGAAATAACTTTTATGTACCCACATCAAATTTTCTCGAAAAAATTGTACGAAGCTAACTTCAAAGACAGCATAAATTATTTCTTAATTGCATGTTTGTGTTAATGTGATGTTAATATGTTGTTTTAAAATTTGGTGATAATAAATAATTTAAGCATTGCATGATAATTCATTTGAATAGTCGACCGTGCATTCCAGTAGTATTGCGAGTAAAAGGGGTATTTTTAGTGAAGATAGAAACATTTGTGATAGAGTCACAGAATCAGCTCATAGTCTCCGCTTCGCAATCTCATTCAGTCCCAGTCTCCTTAAATGATCTCATTAAAGATATTGTCGTGGTTGATGTCAATGCAGTAAAAATTTCTCGTTCACATTTAATTAGACTTAATGCAAATATTAAGTGACCTTGAATTACATTTTATACAAATCATTGATAAAGAAGCCAGAAAGCTGCTCAAGCATGAGTGGCTTGGTAGTGAGTCATTCGTGAGTGCTTTGTGTTGCTCACTAGCCGTTCCTCGGAAAGCCACAATTTGGCTGGGTCAGCCATCATTCTCGCTCTCGATGGGTTGGCGAAAAAATCACACTTCCAAAGTAATATTGCGACAGGCTCTCTGCAAACCATTTCCTTTAGGAATGTTGAATTTTAACTAACTTCAGAAATGGCAGTTATCTTTGACTATTCTGCAGCTTCGGTCCAGGGATTGCATAGACGGAATGAGTAATGGTTTCGTGGTTCATACAGTAAGGGTGCAAAATCACGATGAAGCCAATTGAATTTCGTCACACGATCGAGAATGCAAGAGAATTGTATTTCAGTGCCATTCATAAAGATAGCCAGGTCCTAAAAATATTCTTATCGAAATGTTTTGTATCTTGAAGAAGACAAGGAGACTAGGCAGAAGTTTTCTTTTAATCTCCGCTATCAGGAAGTTAGGTATATAATAGCTCAAGAAATCCTACTTGGAATTCGACAGTCTAGACATGACAACATTGGCTAATATTGTTACTGCTAAATGACCCAGTCCGGTGGATAGGGGGTTAGGTCCTGTTTACGATCGAAAGGTCTCTCCTAATTACCAGAAGTCAACTAGGCATAGCGAATTAAGCAAGGCGTGCCCTTAACGAGAGACACCCCTATAATCTTTCCACCAATCGGCGATAGCGGTTTTCAGTCACGCTTGTGAGCGCGCACACACAACTGCACACAAGGGGCTACGGACGCACGCACGCCTTGTTTGTAAGTGTGCGGAATGACCCTAGCATTTGGCCGATTGCTTCTTTCTGAAGAGGACCTAGCCATCCTTTCCAGTATATTCCTTGGTTTGTAACACCTCACGACTGCAATTACTCGTACCTGGGGGATTATTTTACCATTTCGGTCTCTCCAGTTCCTTCGATTAGGGTTAGTTTCAGCTTTGATCGGTTTATTATTGCCTTGAAAAAGCTCGTTCTACAATTTAAAGGATTAACTTTTTAAAATATGTTAGGAGGAGTCAAAATACAAAATCTACTAGCTGATGATTTCAGATGACGCTCGGAAACACTTAAATGGGTTATATTTTTGCCAGAATTTGCCAATTATCAATTGGGATCTGAAAATGAGAAGCAGTTACTTATCAAGATGGGTTCATTTTTTGAACTCATTTTAATTCATGCTAGTGAATTCATCTTTTAATTTATTAAGAGATAACGTCAAAAATAGAAATGTCACGTTGATTTGGGCCTCGTTGAAAGGCACCTTAGAGTAATATAGAAACAAATAGTTTGATAAAGACAGATTATGCAAAAATATATTTCACGGTTGCGAAGATGTAACAACATTGAGCCTCTATTTCCGGTTGATCGAAAGCGTGTAGGCATAGGTGTAAATGTGGTTTTGTGGCCGCTTCTAGTAGAAAAATTCAGTCAGCTTCCTTGTATCTTACTAGAATGACATATTCGAAAAGTCTAACGTTGGAATTATCCTCACATTTATACTATTATGACGAAAGATAAGCTAACTACCTAATACACGAATTAAACAGATTGATAACTGGTATGCATTCTTACTAGAAGCCTCGGTAGAATAAAGTATTATATGCCGAGGAACAATCACTATATTTATTCATCTGTAGTACTTTCGGGTACCCGAATTTCAATGTCTAAGCTAACGCAAATGATACTAATCCATTATTTGAACCGTTCGTTTTCAGATGATGTCTTCATTCTTAGATTCAGTCAATGGTGGCTCTGGGCTTATATTGGTAATAATTGGGTTGTCTTAAGGGTTCATAGAGACGCTATCATAGACCTTCACAGTTTTGTTCAGCAGTTACAAATAGTGCAGTTGGCACGACGAATAAACTAGTAAATGGACTTTATTTTCCATCACAATAAACAATAACGAAGCCACCGCAATAAGTGCCAATCAGTGACTACCAGGTCATGTTATCTTCGTTTATGATTACAAGACAACTCCAAATTAGCGCTTAGTTAATAACTTATGAGTTCTAAAGGTATATTTTACACTTATGATTATAATTTATTTTACGGAAAAAACTTTATTTATGAATATGTGGAAATTAGCCCTCGACGTAGTGAAGTCTAGCCCACAAAACGTTTCAATTTTTCACCCTCCATCAGTTCATAAGATTTTGCTGGTCCTTTGTGCTTGTGATTGAGTGCATCATGCTGCTGAAGAAGACAAAAGTGCCGAAATTTAAAATTTTTCGAATTCTCATTCTCCTTGCAACAATGCAAGGAAACAGTCGTCAGTAAAGATGCTGACGCAGCAATTTTTGGCATGCACAAAAAGTGTCAAATTAGACACCCATTTGCTCATTAACTTTCGGCGTTTCGAAGTCCCAATAAATGAAACATTGGTAATTACGAAAACAGGAATTTTTGTCCAAGTTTGGGCTTAGCTCTAAAGCCAAGGTCCTGAATAAGTTATTGATATGTCCCCACTAACTCATTTCAAGCAAATTTACCGAATATCAGCCTATAAAAATACATGAAAATATGGGTTAGTGAATCTGTAAATAAAAAAAGCCATTGTGACATGCTATATTTCCAATGAGTACTCTATAGATGGAATCGGGTCAGTGTATGCGTCTGTGAAATAGAGGAGCAGAAAATGTGCACATCTTGACACTCTATGATTACTCGAATGTCAAATCAAATAACTATATTTAAAATTGTATTTATGAACTTATTTTCCGTATAGATATCCAGGGCATGCTCTTCCCAAATTCACCTCTTAGCAGCATAGAGTAAATTTTTCAATCATCCCAAACCTAACGCTTGCCTGACAATGTGTCTTAATACGAAAGCGCGTAATATTCATAATTTTAATGCCTTCACATTACAAGATCCTATAATGAAGCACATTTAGTCCATTCGATTCTCAACAATTTCGGAACGTAGGTTATTTTGGAATAAAAATTAAATTTAACATACTTTGCCAAAATTTAAAAAGTCAAGTGTTATTCATCATAGGTTACTTTAAACAAGTGGTTAACTGTCTCGGTCACTTTTGTCTAGAAAAATAGGGTCTAATAAGCATTTTCTGTTACCTAAGAATAGTCAGCAAGACTAACTAATAAGTGGAGTTATGCCCAAGATTTTAATTTTGAGTACTTTTATGAATTTTTTACCTATGGAATACTAAAGAGAGGAGAGAAATATTTACATAAATGAGTGCTCCCTACGTCCTATGCATCGGGTACCAAAGTCTTATGAACGTCGATCTAAAAAGCTTAAGTAAGGTGTTTCACAAAGGGGTTTTTCAACTGCTACGAATGGGAGTGAGATCACAAATAACTTGTTGCTTTTACTAAAATGGTCTTACGCTTTCGTGGTCAAAAACATCAAAATGGATTATTTATTTGAATTCAAGTTCTAGAATTACTTGAAGAGGAAGACGGTGAACTGCATAAAAGACGGATGGACATCTCGGTTTCAGTTTATAGTGCTCGGTTGAGAATCTGTTTCAAGTACCTAGGCATATCCACTTAGTACATCCCTTTTCAGTTCATACTAGTGAAATTGCTAGTGCTATCCATCACCTAAACTATAACTCAAACAAATCGATCCAGCAAGTCCCATTCTCATACATGTGTATGAGAAATTCCAAATTATGGATGAGGAGCCATAAAAACCGAATCACCGTTCGATTAATCTTCGAAAGCACCACGTCCTTATTTCAAATCGAGTTAGTGATTATTGTGTTTAGTGGTTATTTGCTTCATTTCGTTTGAAAATTAGATGGTGAATAAAATGTCGATGTTTGGTTTTGAAACCATTACTATAATCTAAAAATAGCTCCCCTATCTTAAAATATTGTCTTTTTTGAAAAATAATTGATTAGCCAGACGACTCTATTATAATAACAATTTATTTAAATAGTTGAGAACAGTTCCAATGAATTAGAGAAAATTGAGAGCAGATGTAAGAGAGACCTAAGACAGCCAAATTTTAACAGTGGCCTGATAGTAAGCTGAGGATAGATGTACTAGGGCGGTGGAAAATGCATTTTGGCTGCGTACGTCAAATGACAAGACGAAACCTTCTTTTAAGAAAACGGTTTGAATATCTCAAACTTATTAGGAACGATTTGAAAATATCAAATAAAAAATGTGGTTAAATTATTCGTTTCATTTGAAATAGAAACTTTACTACTTGATACAGAAGCCATTTAAAAATATTTCATGCAAGGGAATGTATCTCAGATGTAATCTAAACATTTTTTTCATGCAGTAGAAATAAATTTGTCGTTTTCTATAATATTGTTTGGCCTTATTAGCCTCATTATAAATTCGAAAAATCACTGAAATTTGATCAGTTGTGTTTTTGTAAAGGCGTTTATTTAGTTCGCCGGCAATCTTTAAATCCACACGAATTGATAAAATCATTTATCACGGAATTTTCATTCTTTTATCTTATTTTACAACAAAAGATGATCCATATAAATGGATCATAGCATATATTTATTTAACTGGGGTGAATGCACCTTAGTTTAAAACTATAAATACATATGAAAAGTCTAAAATACCTTTGACTTAATTCTTCATGGATTAGTAAATATTTTAGAGATGCCGAAGCTAAAGAACCATAGTCGGAGCATCAGTAGGATAACTTCACAAACCACCTATCACCAGGAAAAATCGATCATCTCGGGATCATCGGCTGAAATACTTAGTGCAAAATCATCCACTCTCCATTCTTCGAGCGTTACCAGCATGTCATTGAAAACGACATCCAGAGCATCAACTCATTTGAGTCGCAATGAGAGCGAAATGAGCAGTTCCATGCACGTCACCAAGATATCTACCCTCATGGCGTCGACACAAGAGGGCTTAGCTGCCAAACAGAAGTCTTCGCCGTGGTTCTGGTGGCGCAAAAACGCCTCTAGAAATCCCCTCGTTCGGTCAGCGTCCACAAATAAGGCATGTGAAAGGAAAACGGGCGTCAACTGTGACACGGGGTGGATCAGCAACGGTGAGGGAGAAGGACCCTCAGCCGATGAAGCCTACGAGTCAAAAACCTCTATATTGAGTTCAGCGGTCACCATAGATGGAATGGCTGGAGCTCTGAAACCTCCGTCAGCTGCTGGGAGTGCTTCGGCGAAGGATGCAAAGTCCGGTGGAGTATTTCTTGTAAGGATTCACCTTTTCATTCAGAGGTCCTTATTTATTGTATGGGGGTCAACATTAGTAAATATCCAGGTTCAGTTTTCAGTAGATATTTTGCGTGATACTGGAAGCTTGCGAAGAAAAGAAACAATTTTTCGAAGAAATAGCGATTATTAAGGCCTGCAATGATCTAGTTATTTAAACTGGCTGACTGAATCTAGGGGTTGGCATTTTCGGTGACTCCGTTTAGTTTGAATTATGCAAACATTACCTGTTTTCAGCTACTTTGAGTTTACCAGATCATATGACATTTCCTGCATCGGCAAATAACTACTTCCACCAGCAATGACTCACTGCTACGAGGTTTCATTAGCCCATGAGAGTAGACCAAAACTGAACTAGCCTGACTCCAGTATCAATAATAAATCCGGAGAAGACGTAAGACGCTTAAGACATAAGACGCTTCGGTCAGAACTAAAAAAACATAAAGCCCATTAAGGAGGGCAAAATTGCCAAGGACGTCAAAAAGCAAAGGGTTTTTCTCTTTTTTTCAGCGGTTTCTCCGTTCGAATTTTTCCTCTCGCTCCAAAAAGTCTTATGAGGTCAGACCCGGTACGCCGCCGATCTCGATGACACAGTCGGGTCTAGAGGGCCTCGCTGGGACACAAGCCAACATTGTAAAAATGTTTGCCGAACCCCACAATAGTCTTTCAAGGTAGTTTCAACTTGAAATCACATTTAATTCAATGGAGAGCAGATGAATGAACATTAGTTTCGAGTTTCACGGCTTTCATTTAAACTACCGCAACAATAAATAAAAAGCAATTTTTTGAAAAAAATCCCTAATTAAAACATTGCAAGAGCCTTTACCCATGCGCTTGATTTTACAGTGATTTAACCCTTAAATACCAATAAACTCTTGGATGTTTTGTGACTTAAAAATCCGATATTTCCTATTCGTGTTCTGTCGAAGCTTTTTCTAGTTGTAAGCTTGAAAACGGTAATTCATTAGCATTCGTTTTTCCAATAGAGAGAAAATTGATTGAATGAATGAAGACAGCTGAAAAGATATAAATTTAGTGCATGTCATGATTCCTAAGAAGCCTTACTATGTTCTGCGGAAATTCTCTAGTGCTTTTAAAGCTTTTCATCTACTTCCAGGTCACTTACATTAATATAAAATTCAAAGATTGTATTCACATATTTTAAAATGTTACTTTAGACGTGTATTTCAAGTGGATTTCCGCAAGAGGAGGAGCAAAAATGCCTATCTAAGTTGATTAAAAGCTGCAGCTTCTGGAATTACATGAAAGAATTTGAAGCGGTTACGCAAGCAGAAGCAGGAGGAGGAGGAGGAGGAGGAGGAGGGACGATTTGGGATGGGGAAGTAGACTGACTTCAGAAACAAAACCCAACAGCTGTTTCGCCCTCTACTGCCACTAGGGCGTGCCGTGGTGCGTGAGTCAACAACGGTTGATTCCGCCTCTCCACTGCATGTCAGGTTCAATCTCGCTCTGCGCTTTATGCCCCCTCGTCAGCCTCCCCTTTCGCGCCTCACACCCTCTCTTTTTGTAAGGACTGGGTAAATTATGCGATTCCTCGGGGCCCAGTCACCTTCAGCCTATTACAAGGATATCTAGAGAGTAGAAACTGGAAGTGGAACAATGCCTGTTGAAGCATCAAAAGGCAGAAGTTTTGTGTTCGACTTTGGTCTGAATGATGATATGGGAAAACCTAAACAGCATCTCCTTGGGAGAGTCTATTTCTGATCAAATAAATGTTTCATTTTTTAACACTGAAACGATTTGCAATTCTTATCATGTCCTATGCAGCCTCGACCCTGATGGTTTTCTGCTTGAAACATCCAATCGAAGAACATTTTAAATCTGCTTAGCACTTTAATCCAATACAAGATGACTGGTAAATTAAATTTAAAAGAATATTTCACGCCTAGAAAAGTCCTAAGCAGTGTCTCTCAAGTACAGTATATCAAAACATGCAAGTTTAACTATGATATTCGGATACATTTCCTTATCACAACAAGAACAGTTACCTAAAATTAATAAGTCATGCCTGCGTTTTATGGTCGTTTTTGGCCTAACAAATAGCAAAAGTTAACATCATACTTGTTCATTTAACTACATAGCAGGAAAAAACTTTCATACAAAACATGAACTCCACGTTATTTGAGTGTGTATTCACGAAAACTTGCGATATTTGAAGTTTCATCTTTCACCCATATATTAAGCTATAAGAGGGTTGCTGCAATTATTACTCACAATGAGTTTTTTTTCTTCTGCCTATTTCTTCATGTTCCCCAGCAAAGGGAATCCAAGTGTGGCCAAGCCAGCCTTAGCATTTGTAGAGATTAGTGGGAAACTTTTCAACTACACCAGATAACTGCAGATCTTTTAATAATGATTATGGCAATTTGACTAATTCTTAGAAAATCGTTAGACATGTTCAAATTGTACGAAAAAGAAAACAAATAAGCATATGCGAATTAAAATGGTCAATTATTTTGCTAAGCAACATTCTGGGCAGGCTCTGTGCTTGTTAGGATAGTCACAGTTCTCACTTAGTTCTTTTTGAATGGTTTCTATCCCGAAGGAAAAGAAAGTGAAATATAATATAAAAAGTGCAAGACGCTCTTTAAACCAAAGAAGTGGTATCCGCAAATATATCACAACACTGAGTTTTTGCTAAAAATTCAATTCGGTTTTGTGTAGTTTTTATAAATGATGCTTTACTAAATTCTACCGAGGTTTACAATAGCACCATCAGAATTTCATAGTCAAAACCAGCAACCTTCAAGAATTAATAATTTACCTTCCCCTGAATTCTACACCTGACCAGAAATTACAACAATTTGGCTAAACTACAATTACATAATGCGTTACATTTTATCACATGCCTTGTAGCGATTTGATACCACTTTCAAAAACCATGTATTTACTGCACAAAGACAACTGTATTATTCAATTTCAGCTTTGAAATGTGAGACACAATGTATCTGAATGAGGTAACCAGAACGGTCCACTTAAAATTGGTGACTTAAAAGTAGGTTGATGACCCAATAACGGTGAGTCATGGAGGTACAGGCTGAGACACGTGCAGGTAACCTGTGAGGACGCTTTAAGGTCACCGAAAGCCCCACCCACCGATGGCACTGCTCAATAGAGGGGTCAAATCGCTAATAAACCCGGACCATTTTCAGTAAAATGGACTAAGCACCAATAAACACACTCAACTTTATTTCAACTCAAATAAGTACTCAAAAGTATTTGATAAAATACTTTTTATCCCTATAAGGAGGTGGATGGACAGCAAAATCATCTGAAAAACAAACATCTGGAAAGCGATACCAAATATTTTTAAAATTATCGGTGATGGCATTAGGAGGTTGAAGAAGCTTAAATTTACAACGTTTGGTATTCATTTCTCAGTAATGCCAATAACTCCTTCTTTACCCAACCCATGAGTAAATTTAAAAATAATTAAGCATCAAAAAAACATTTATGAACAATTGATACCATTACTCCCTCGAAGGATATCTTATAAAAACTGATTAATGCACCATTTATTAGAAATTGGAATAATCCAAATAACGAAAGATAGTGAATAAATTTGGGCAACTAGAAAAAGAACCAACTGAGGTTACTAATAAGTTGTTTATAGTACAAGGCATATTTACCACCGAGAGCTTTAATTTGACCAGTCATAACGATTCAAGGCAAGACGAACTTACGGAATCCGTTTGCTTGAATTCCAGCATTTGGAGCTAGTATCCATTAACTAATAAGCCGATTGTAATATTGAATACAATAACTGCATATTATGTATTTATTTAAATAATACTTAATTATTTGTATATATTCAAATACGGCGTCGTTATATGGTTATTAGATTAAAGCAATTTCACCTAGAAAGTTTCTGAGAATCTGTTTTCCAAAGTATTTTAATTTATGGTAAAACATGCATTGGTCTTGAAATCAGAGTGTGAAATATTTCTCAAGTTGCTTTTTCCCTATTAAGACCTTTAATTTGGATATAAGATATGTGACCTGTTAGCGAAAATTTGCTCACCATTTGAGTACAAAATAATTGCATAGGTAATATTGAAGCCAATGGATTTACCCAAAAGTAACTTCGAATAAATTAATACTTTTGATAAAAGTAACTGATTTCCAGTTATTCTACTACTTTCACATTTTACTAGACTAGGGATCCTATGAAGTCTTAATTTCAAAGGTTTAATCCTATAAATGTTAGGATACTAGACTAAAACGAATTTGTGAAGATTAAGCCACTGTGCCTTTCTTTAATCCAGTCTTGAACAATGGTAATTGTTTGGCTCCCCAAAAACTACCGGTACAATCATTTACCATTTGGTGAAAAGAGCCAAATTTTCATTTGAAAACATATCTTGACTTCAATATGGAAGGCACTTGAAATACTAGAAATAGAATTGTTTTTATTTACTTTTATGAATCTTCGTCTAAGCTGTCGAAGAAAATGCAATTCTACCTTTTAGAAAAATTCCTATTGACAACAGAACAGGAAGTTTTGATTCGGAAGCCTCGAGGGAATCTCTTACCATTAGTGATGACAGCCAACAGCGGAGAGCCAGTGGTATCTGCTACACAAACGACAAGCCTCCGCTAATAGCAAACAGGATCACCTGTCGCAACCAGTCTGCTCACACAAGTCCTTTCAGCAGCACTCCCAACACCTGGCTCGGATCCACCAACATATACTCAAATGGCCTGAATGGAAGAGCATCCATGGAGATAGGTAGGCAACAAACTTTCCTCTCAAGCAACGGCTCCGGTACAGTTACGTAAGTAACTATTTTCAATATGCATGCATGTTTCTACTTTTTAGTAATCAGTAACACCTACATTTAGGCAATCCCAAGTCCCGATGGAACAGAAAACAAGCTATAATGGTTACTATGCCAACGCTTACGAAAATTCTTTCTACCTGATGACGCGGGCCAGCCAACCTGAATCGAATAAGAATGCTTATTATCGAGCTCATTACCCGCAGTACCACTTCAATTCAGCTTACTCCGACTGGCAGATTTATGACCACCCACCAACTCCAACGCCTCAGTTTGAATCTCCGACTCCCCGAAATTCAGGAACCAACAAGATCCCACAAAAACGATCATGTGAAGGATTCGGTCCTCGTGTGGTACCCTCCGCACCACCTGCAACTGCTCCTGCCTCCAGACGACGATTCGGAAGGTCAAACTACGAAAGTGAGATGAGTTTTGGAGAGGACAACGAGGGAGAGAATAGTGAGAACGAAGGTGGGCAAGGTGGCACACTGTCGAGAAGGAAGCCAGCTCCCTCGATGGGGATCACAGTCAATAATAACTCAAGAGAAAGCATCAACTTTGTAAGTTCTTACTTCCACTGGCTAATCAGAGACCTGCCGATTAAAAACTGTTTGCATTAGCCTATAGCCGCATCACTGCTACCAGGCAGCGAATTGATATAAAGAGGGTTTTGCGGCACTAGCTTTCATTTGGGTGAAAGGTCAATTTTTAGCGTTATTTTAAGAGTTATCTAAAAAAGGACCGGGATAGTCAAACCAAGTCTTCCCACAAATAATGTCAAATCTTAACTTTTAAATTGAAAAAAATGAAGAAATTAAGTAATGTCAAGTGGAGCTGAATACTATTTCATATTGAGATGCATTTAGACTGATTAAATCTCGTTTTGCAGAAAATGAGGATGAACATTTACAGAATTAAAAGCTGCTAACATGGAAGTACACAGGAAGCATTTGAGGCACATAATGCTTCATAATGAGTTCAAGGAAGGAAACTCAGCAGCAGAAACATTCAGCCAGTTCATGCAGATGAATGCGTGAATGAGAGAAGAAGACAATTACAGAAGATGGTTTGCGGAATTCAGAGGTGGAGATTTCATCCTCCACGGGGATGAAGATCGAACCAGATGATGTCCAGCTGAGTTCGACGATAAGCTTCTTGCAGCAGCGGCCCTCGAAGAAAATCCAGCTTTATAGGTTGACGTGGAATTGGCAATTGGGCTTAATTAAAACCACACAATCGCTCACCGTCATCTTCAAAACTTGGAAACCCTCCTGCACTTGGAAAATCGGTGCCTCATGAGTGGTCCTCTGAGAATGTGCTCAAATCTCGAGTTGACATCCGCTCTTCTCCCCTCCATGTGGGTGGACTTGTGACTGGAGATTGGCGAAAAAGGGATATTTGATCGAAATGTGAAGCGTCGTAGGCAGTAGAGGCTTCGTAAGAGGGGGGAAAGACCCCAGCCACAGCCACAGCCGAGAAGGAGACTTCATGGAGAAAGGGTTCTTCTTCAACCAATCTGGTGGGATCGCCAAAGAAGAGTCCACTTTGAATTGGTACCTCCTAATGCAGCACCATTTAAGGCTCAAATCTACAGTCAGCAATTGGGGCGTCAGGGGCAAGCCTTGAGGAGGAAATTAGAAAAGACCTGCTCCAGTGATTCGAAAGGGGTTGAAGCTTCACTAGGGCAATGCACGACCCCCTTTCGCACATCACGAAAGATCGAAGAAGAACCTGGTTGGGAGAAAATGCCTCATCCACCACTGTGTTCCCCCAACTGCCTTGCTCCTTCTTCTGACCACTATCACTTCTTTTTTTGAAGCTTACACAATCATTTGGCAGAAACAGCTTTTACAACAGCGCAGGAAGAGGTTGAAAAACTTCACTTAAATTACGTGGATTATAAAATAATAACAAACAAATAGTAACTGTTGTTAGCTTCAAGTTGATTCCATCAAACTTCAAGTGGCAATTTCGCTAACTTTGTAATTTGAAACCAACACATCATACTAACTGATGTTGCACAAAGGAATCCTCTTTGCTTAGATTGGTGTTCACAGATGTGTTCTGAAAACGCCAAACAAGCAGTGAATTACCTCTCACATCTTCGTCCTGGGTTCGATTAAAATTCTAACTCACTTTGTCAGGCACTTTTAGAAATCCAGCTTTGAAAACCTTCTGAATCAGTTTAAGCATCAATTTTACTACACCTCGTTCAAAGGCATTTCATGAAAGCTAGGCAACAGCTAGATGCAAGTCTCTCATGCCAAGGCAATTATGTAATTTACTTCGTCTAAACGAAAACTGACCTGACCTAATATAAATCCCACAATGCATACAAGCATAGAAGCTTGTAGTTTGACGAATTCACAAGTGATTTATTATAAAGCCAATTTTCAATCACACCCGATTAAGATATTTGTTTCAATTATCAGAATCAGTGCAACAGGTAAGTACGTGGTTTCTATTAAAATAATAATTACAGATTTCGGAATTTACATCTGAGTCATTGAAAAAAACTAACTTCTCACTGTCAGAAGCGACTTGGTTTAAGTGCGGTTGTCCGAGGCAATGATTCTGCCCAAGCCTTAAAAAGGGGACAATATTAACGAACTCATTGAAGTTAATGCTTCTGATTGACTGTCCTGAAATAAGAATGCTTAAAGCAAAATCAAGATTTTCTAAAGCGGTTCAATTGGGAAATTATCCTAATTGTTTATAAATAGGCCTGAATGGGACTTTGAAAAATCCTGAAAAAAATTATTTTTTCAGAAACCTGAGGATAATGACTTGTCAGAGCTCTATCGTGCTGTCCAAATGTCGAGTTTATTTCATTTTCTGCAACTTGATCTAAGGCGGAAAAGAGCCACCTCTGCTATATGTCATCGAAAATAACGATCCTACAACTAGTGCAGGATTCCATGTCGTTTGAACACGACATTTCAAGGAGACAATGGACAAGCTGCTAAGTATTTCCACGGAAACTGCTCGAAATTTTACTGAATTTCCAAATAAAGAAGTGTTCATCAAAATTATAAATCCATTGTCTGATTTTATATTATATATCTTATTTTATATTTTATATTAAAATTTTAAACTGAGATGTGAGGCACACTGAAAGGCGAATTGAAAAGCAATTAATTTTTGGGTTTCTGTTCAAAGAAGAAAGGAAACCAACTATTTATTTGAACATATGCAGGCAGGTTAGGTCTAAAGTGTAGACGTAATTTGAAAGTGGTTGATCCTCTCCATAAACACGCTTATTCAAACGAGCTTACGAAATTTACCCAGTATTAATATTACATTAAGGTATGCCTTCAGGGCCTGACCTTAAATTCTTAATGTTTAAATCTAGTTATAGAATAGCATTAGGCTTGCGCACTATCACCGTAATGCTACCAGAGATGGCCTTGTTTATTTCCTTCAGGTAAGGGAATTGAGTATTTTGGTCAAGAAATATGTATTGTTAGATGTTATTTACGAATTTAATGACAGGTCATAATCAGGCTACGGCGGTGATGGGAAACAAGTGAGCGACGAGACCTGAATGGGTGGGCGCGGGGATCCCAACAAAAAGTTGTACGATTATCATCACCCTATGATATAAAAGGGCCTAATTAAAAATTAAGTAATTCCAGGTACCTAATAAATGGTGAATGCATTTCCTCCCATGTAAATGGGGGTTCAACAGAATGCATTAACTTAATATGCTGAAAAAAGCGATATTAGAGCATGTGCATCAAGCCTGTGCGAATTGAACTAGGGGTGAGGGCCTGGGCGCATGGCCGGGGATTAGGAGAGAGGGATCGCCTCGGCCCGCAATAAAAGTACACCAACACGAGGAAGGGCGTCACAAGACGTTGACCGAACGTGCAGATTATTGCGAGTTTAATGGAATGTGTCTTAACTAGAGCGATGCGCATGAAAAAACGCCCGTTCCGAGAGGAAGCACACCGGCAAGATCGGCAGCTCCCACGAAACCGCTCCCGAATCTACCACAGACTATGACCAAGATGAAGTTGACCCGCAGGCAGACCGTCGGGGGCTATCACGCCTCCCGAGCGCTCGAGCAGCTGATGGCTGATGGAGAACTGATTCAAGGCTCCCTATAGTAAGTCCGAAAACCGTGCAGTGTTGATTTATGCCTTTGCACCCATGTCGCAGAAAGCCCGGTTCATGTGCTTCAAGTGTTGCACTAGCTTTTGTTATGTCAATATCGTTCTTCGACATTACTTTGAGTGGCGTGCTGGGTCAAGCACCCCGTAATCGAACAAGAAGCCTTGATTGAGACTGAAATAAAAACAGCCAGGAGGTCTTGGGATTCCAATGGACGCCAGGTATAAATCTCAATCCCGCAAAGTTTGCCGACATTGCGGTCTAAATTTAGTTTTCATCAATTTTTAAATCATTTAAACGTCACTATAAACTTTGGCCAAGTTTCGCATTGCCCTCAGGTTGATTTGTTTCCGTATCATGAAATAACACTGCAGAGTTCCCCATAAAGTGAATGAAAGAGCTTTAACAAGTGAATTCATTCATCATTTCCGTTTTGAAAGTAACTATACTTTTTACCCACTTGCGAAGTGATATACCACATTTTCGAATATATTTTAAATTATATTTGAATCTTTGAAGACCTATCACATAACTTCTTAATTTAGCTTAGTGGCAACATACTTTTTAGTGTCTAGCATCTTGCGTTGTCTACGTTCACGAATTAGTGAATTTGATTTATGCGAACTCCAGCATATGTTTCAAGTTCATGCACGCCCTGCTTTTAGTTTTGACTAAATAAACCAAATATTCTCTCGACAATCCTGAACGTTGAAAATAATTGCGATTCTATGAACCATAGAAGAATTTAAATGACAATATCTCGGGTAGGAATAAAAAGCCCTCTAGCAACCTTCAGAATTTCTTTTAAATAAGTTTTCAGCTATGAGAATCATGTTACTTTAATCAACAATTCATTTCTGTTATTAAACTACGAAGCTGAAAATTTTCTAACAGTAGATAAGAATATAGGGGCGCCATTCTTCATAAAAGTGCTATTAAAGCTTGTACACTGTGGTATTTAATAATTTTATTTAGCATTTAATGATGAAATATAATTGGAAACATAAACCATCCCAAATTTCAAAAGACAGTTAGATTTCCATCACTCTTTCACTTTAAATTTGGAGTCTCCTCTAATAAACTGACATAAAATAAAAAAAAATCATGAATGTTTCTTCTTTTTTTCCAAAAATGCAGTCTCTGAGAGTGCTTACCGCATGTAATTTGCAACAGAGGTGGTGCGGTTTGGCACTTAATAAGAGTTTCGTGAAAAAGAACGACGAGTTTTAACGTGTTGTGCTAGGTGTGCACGAATGCAATCGCCATAGAGCGTGAGACATGGAATGCATCTGTAACTAAATTACCTACATGAGACAGGGTTCGACGGCTTTCCCATAAGCATGGAGGAAATTAGGCCCCTAAGTGAAAAAATGGATAACGTTAACCAGACGTGGTTAGTAGTTTGAAAAGAAGCATGCCGAATAAGTGTGCGGAGTGAGGTAAAACTCAAAAGATTACGGTTAAATTCATCGGGATTGACAACACAGGCCCTCATGAATTGACACCGTTCATGCAGAACTAAGACAGACAATGTTGCCTCCAACGTCTGCTGTCATCCTGATTTATTCTTGCATCTTCTGCGCATCTACAGCGAACATGGAGCTTAACCATCCTTGAGATGAATGACAAGTAAACATGTAGACGGAAATCATGAGTGCTTTCAAATTATTGTGCCAGGCAGCACAAATGCACCACTTTAGGCAGGCTTCAGACCCCGCATCTTTAAGTAGAAATTTATAAGTTTCTCCGTGATCATGCATTAAATTTTACGCAAAATAACGTATAAATTAGCAGCTTGATTTCCGCTGCATCCTAAAACAGAATGAACAGGTTGAGTCAATTAATTTTGTACATGATTTCCATATTTACACTTTCTGTAATTTAAAAGAAAAATGATCATACAATTTTATAGTCGTATTGCCATTAATCGCCGGGCCGCAGGTTATGCCACCCTGAGTGGAATAATGGTTCGAGTTTCAAACTGGTATAATTTAAGGCTTAGACAAATCACGACTTACATAAACTCTCACAAATATTCCTTGACAAAACAAAAGCTACGATATCACCATTAAATGCGATCTATTAATGTTGGACAATAAATATCTTTTAGTTCTGTTTCAATACTAGTTGATGAGTTTGATTAAAACTTGTGCTAAAACCTCCTTAATTTTTACAATGATGAAACTTTAGTGTTCCGATGTTACTGTATAAACCTAAAAAAATAAGGTCGAAATTTTCATGTTTCAAATTAATCTAACTTTATAGCATAATTTGGTAGGTGATAAAATCACTCTTCGGAACAGTAGATGGCTTGAAGCCGAAAAATGTCCACAATGGACTATTCCGACTGCTTTAAATAGGATTGGAATCACTTCAGTGCATAGAATCACTAGTGATTAAATCCAAACAAAATTTACAACTTCATTGAAAATAACTTTTAGGAAGGTATTAGTACTAATAGTTTTTAGGGAGTATCAAAATTTGATTCATGAAATTTATTTGAGTAGTTTACAAGAAGTCGTTTATTGCAATTACACACTTAGCTCACTAGTAAACACCAATCCATTCTCATTAACGTTGTAATAGAAATCTTCAAAAAACCATTCTTGTTGGTTCTCACATAAATGCTGTAGCCCTTTGTAATCAAATCAAATTATGATGTTGTAGTTTCGATTGTATTGTATGACTTTTTGTAAAAATTTGCGGTATTAATTACTCAAGAGCAGCCATTAAACGTTTTTATTTTTAAAATTGTTACCCTCTAACCACGACATTCTTCCAGCCTTTCTTGCTAGTATTTATAAAAAGATTGCAATTATGAGCAATGAGATCCCTTTCAGTATGATTATTATTCATGTTTGAAAAAGAACAAAATAACAGACAATATAATGAGACGCCAAAGAAGGTAGTCGTTAGACCTTATGAGACAAAACAACCAATAGGTAGGCAGAACCAATCAAGGCACTAACACAGAGAATGTCATTGGCCAATGGCGTGGCAAGCAGTCCTGTACGCATAGGACTGGCATTTTCTTCTTCACAGGGTAAGCAAATTCCTGCGCTCTGGCACTTTAGGCCTACACTGTCTGTGCGTGCTTTAAAGTCACAAGCTCCAGAGCTTCAACCCACCCATTTAATCACGGCAATGCTTCTTAAGCAAAGGCGCCTCAGTATCCCTAAATTCGGCAGTGTGTTCGGAAGCAACTCTAACAGCAAACCAGATTCGGATTTCGCCCTCATTGCAAGTGAAAATAGCTGGGTCGGCTCTTTGAGGTGAGCCTGGGGGTTTTGCAATATCATTAATTTTGCTGATTTCGAGTACCAATGTAAGTTTTAGTTATTTATTCTAACCCCACGATTTTCAAATGAATTACATGACTACCGTGTTTCTGCTATGAGCGTGGGGGTTCCCTGTCCAGTTCTGTTTTAATAAAAATCTTAGCCAAAGTGCATGAATATTATAAATCTCGATATATTTCGCACCCACACTAATCCTGAAATTACGAGTGTAAATCGGTTAGATGACCCCCTTCAGAATGAATCAATTAGACTATATTCCCATGGCAGGATTCTAGTGAAGAGTGACCGCTCTTATATAGATGTGGTGGGGATAAGATTTTGTCTGCTAGTTAACCTCAACCCTCATGCAGAGTCATCGAATATTATGCAAATTCTATGTTCATCACAATTCACCTTTTCTCACACTCATAATTCAAAAACCTTTAACGATTGATGGCCAAGATCGACCTTTTAACTTGTACTTGCCCACTATTACCCTACAGCCTCAAACGAATTGTTCGACCGGATTTAGAACATGAGCGGCATCGGGACACGTCACTTCAGATCACGATCCACGAATCAAAGAATTTACCGCCTCAGAAGCGGTAAGTTAGTTTAATGTCATTATCAAAGCTTATAGGATTGTCCCATCCGTCACTAAAGCATCATTGCTAATAGTTCAAAAATAGATTTGTTTGTGGAATCAAACGGGAATTTGCTTGCTTCAATTAACGACCATGAAATTAGCCCAAGTTCAAGGGAAATCGAGCATATAATTTTGGAATTATTAATGGTAATTCAGCAAGAATGTATTCCAAAACCCCCTAGAGCTTGACGTTAAGCGTCACAATTGCTTCCTCTAAAATCGGACGAAAATGCCTAATCTTTGGAATCGCCACAAAATGCCACTGGAAATGTTGAGAACTTCGTATTTAAATTAAAACTGGTCCTTTAAGTCTCCATCATGATTGAATGATTAGAGTGCTTCAAATTTATTTAATCCAGAATATCACTTTCCATTTTGTAGGTATTTCTGTGACGTATGCTTGGACAGGAAACTGTACGCTAGGACGTCCAGTAAACTATCCAAAGAAACAGTTTTCTGGGGAGAATGTTTTGATCTAAAGTAAGTTTCCTTCAGCTCGGCATAACTGATTCATCATTGCACGGACTCATTTTCGTGCACTTCTAGGCACCCTAAGGAAACCAGGCAGTCTGAGAATGGGACATAAACAAAGGTTCGAATTTGTCGGGCCAAGTGACGTAGGCATATCAATCGTCAGCGGAAGTTCGTCATTTCGCTGATTCGTCCAATTCAAATTATTAGCTGTTCTTTATTTATCCGATAAAACTGTCGTGGAAGTTAAGTTAAAGCAACTAGCTTTTAAAGTAGCTCAGTCAGAAACTTTTAGTTTAGTAATCGCGTATGATAGATGAGATACGTACGAATCCATTCGATGAAACAAAAAAACGTATTTGTTAAACTTACTAGGTTAGGAAATTAACATGCAACTGGCCCTTAAAGACTTTTTCTTGCGAAAATGGCGAGTTCGACTGAAATATTTTTTTTTGCTCACCTAATTATTTTGAAAAAGGATTGGCATCAACATCCTTTTGTCTTGCGCAACCTCGTTAGTCATGCCTGTGAGATGGCTCAACTTGCGTCACAAAATGTTTAACTTCGTATTTTAGTAACCTCGTTGAACTGAATTTTATAA
The DNA here is from genome assembly GCA_030710315.1 of Anomotaenia brevis. Lineage (NCBI taxonomy): Eukaryota > Metazoa > Platyhelminthes > Cestoda > Cyclophyllidea > Dilepididae > Anomotaenia > Anomotaenia brevis. Next base: position 499,184 of record JAUOZQ010000002.1, read on the forward strand.
CCATCAACCTCTACCGCGAGGCTGATTACACCAAGGACGCTTCGAAACGACGCAAATCCAGCAAAGCTCAGAATCAACTCGTTGGTGCGTCGGTACTGCCATTTCAATGTACATGTTTAGAAAACAATTCAATTCTTTGCCAAAAAGAGTAGCATACCTTTAAAAAATGTAATATTGACAAATAGGCCTAGTGCTAGTAAAACACCACTACATCCTTACAATCATAACGTTTGAGAAATTGCTTCATATTGTCAGAAAGGTACAAAACCTATTCCAGCGACCATTTTAAATAAAATTATTATGCTATCCTCACTAGATAAGGACTGCAAAATTTAGAAATGATAATTCAAACCTTGAAATAAATGCTAAATTACGTTAAGAAAATTGTTTGAGTTGTACTCCGATTTCTTGTACTAAACTCTTAATTTACCGTTGACCGTCAGTGCTTTTCGGTAAAGTGAGTATGCAGCAAATTGATTCTTCTTTTGAAATGTCTTTTTAACAATTAGAAAACAAGATTTCTGAGTTTGGTAATGATGAGTTGAACTCAGAAAATGCCCTAATTTTTAAGACTTGCGTCCTTATTAATTCACATTAATAATTTTCAACGTAAATTAAGCACAAACAGCAAAAATCGTCAAGTAAACTAGCATTTGATCCGAAACATTCCAAACACTATCTTTTATCCTTTTCCTAACGGATCACTTCATTTTTTTCAATTTCTTGTACCAAATCAAACACATGATTTATTTTCCTATGCTGCCCTATTTCATGTTTCGATATTTCCTTTAATTCGCTATCTTGGAGCGCCTCAAATCTGAGGAAAGTCATGGAAAATGGTTGGTGAATGACCAAATTCACGTGATTATAAAAACAAGCTAAAAATTTAAAATGCAGATATTTACAGGAATCAACATTGAGTAATCTCTTTTGAATTCTTTTTTTTTCTAGGAGCTTTAGATTGAATTAGCACTGATACTGTCATTTGGGTTTGCTAATTGCCGTATGACTTGGAATTTTTGCTGAATACTTTGTTGCACTTTCGTGACTCGGCCTCGCAGGTCAATATTTTCGCTCGAAAAGGCGCTTCCAAAAGCGAAAACGTAACCTTAGTTTAGCCTCGCAACTTATGGTCCTCTAACTAGCAACTAGAATACTACTACCGAACACCCACTAGAAACCATTTACTGGGGTTACATTCTCATCTAAATCTATTCAACCTAATGGCTAAAAGGCCTACTCATTGTCATGCAATATTTCAAAATGAAACCTATTATCCCTCGCTAATAGGTAAATTACATCTAATTGAGGGGTCTTAGATTGGAGCTCGTTATCGGTTGACGACGTCCTTTGAGCATTTTATTAGGTAAAATTTTATGGTTTGGATCAGTGGTAATTTTCTTATTGAACCACTCGAAGATTCTTGATGTGGATGATTCTCATAAGCGGCTTGCAAATCTACCGATCAAAAACTGAAATGCAGTTTTCCTAATGGCCTAGCCACAACCTTATATGATCTTTTGTCAATATTACTAAATGCATAATGCACCAAGGTGAAAGTAAACATTACAGGTGAGATTCTCCAGCAGCCGCGGATCTCTATTTATGAAGTGAAACTCCTCTCTTTGTAACTTATAAAATCAACTGCCTTTAATTTGTGCATAAAGTGGTTCATTGTGATGTTTTAAAGTTTTTCACTTAAATTGCCAGGATCGTCAGCATTCAAAATCCCCATTTATGTGATGATTAAAATCAGCTGCAATCGCTTTGTTTAGGCTGTTAGTTCTCAACGGGTAAGAATGACTTGAAACCATAATTGGTCTAGCAACATACTCTGTCAGTATTCCACCACAGTAACATGATCACAGCAAAATTAGGATAAGTTTGTGAATCATATCGAACTTACCGTAAAGATCCAAACAAGTTATTTTAGATTACAGCAACATCCCACATGAGGTTTTCTGAAAATGAAGTCCGATATTGCAAACTGATTTTCTTCTGAAAGCAATTGCTTTCAATACTGCGCAAACTAATCCTCAAAACACTTTACATTTTATAAAAGATTTTTTTCTTTGAATTCTGAAGTATGATTTGAACTGATACTCTTAGGAATTTTTTCTATGGGGAATTCTCCTCTGTCAGATCTCGTTATTACTTGTTAGAAGAGCAAGAAAAAAAGTAGAATGCCTGGACATTGTTAAGTTTAAGCACCCTTCTGACCCATCGGATCCCCTTTTGTACCTCAATGTTGTCATCCTACATTTTAGAGTAGAGCGACATCTGACGGTGTTTTTTTTTAGGTTTAACGTCTCAAGAACCAACTTCTCAAAGTCTAAGCAGAAACAGATATCCGTTAAAAGTCTAATTTGTATGTTAGTGAGCTAGTCTGGGTTGCTTCAAGGTTTATTTCGATGTGCATTCACTGACAGTGTTCCTTTGAACTTGGTCTTTCTGGAGACGTAGCTCCTACTGCGTACCGAGGATGTAGTAAATGACTAGAGACGAAGAAGACGAGCCGAATCAGTCAGTAATTTCACACAATTTCCTATACTATAAAAATAGTGACTACATTATCGCAGTTAGAGGCTAATTAGAGAAGTTTTCTCACAAGATGGGATGCGGTAGTTTTGCGAATTGTACATAGTGAGCCATCAGCGCATTCTCAGTATTGTCTGACATTGCCTTCTTTACTAGCATTCTTAACAATCGCGATCTCGGAGCTCTCGACGAAATATGAGACGCAACAGTGGCACATAATGACACCTGCGTCAATGCTACCCTCGTCGGAGAACCTTTACTCCAACGCCGTGTCCCCCCGCTCCCACCAATCCGTGAGCTCCTTCAACTCCTGCGAGTCCACTCACAACAGCCCCGACGCCTACGCGGGAGGCAGCACGGCCAAACGGTCCGTCTCCCTAGTGGGGCCACCCCCTACCAACCTCCTGGCTGGACGCATTCGCAAGCTCTCCAAGCAAAACATCGGTGGCAGTGAGACCCGGATGAATGTAAATCCGAACGGAGGAAGCGCCGGTGGCTCTGGAACTAACATCTCCCTCCCTCAAATCCGACTAGCTGTCAAATACCAATCGGTCGACGTCCTTCCTATCCATTGCTACGACAGCTTACGAAAGGTAAAGTTATCTAATGGCGAACTTATTTAACATGTATTACTTAAAATGGGTTGTATTAAACAAATCAAATAAAATAAGCTTTGACTGGTACAGAGCACTCGATTAGAGATGAATTAAAATTTTTAGCAGGCAAAATACGTAGATTGTCATTTCAAAGACTAGGTAAGCGCTATATACTTTCTACAGACTGAGACGAAACAAAAAGTTGAAGCCATTTTCTTCTGGATCCCATAGGAAGGATGAGGGAATGTTTTTTTCATGAAGAACTAACCATCTAGGCACCTTCTTTCTGCCTACTATCCTTTTTCTCCGTCTTATTACCGTGTACAGCAGTCAAACTAGAATTGCCAGTTTACTTTCGGCATTTTTTTCCGTTCATCTACCAGCTATTTGCGGCTATCCTTGAATTACAATGCCCTATTTTGAATTATTGTAGGTTTTTTTACTCAGCAAGACTGTAATTCTCCTCCTCATCATGAACGGCCAAAAGCCTATAATATATGGACACATTCATAAGCAATATATTATTAGTGCCGGAGTTATTAGTTCTTATCTACTTCTCTAGAGCTTTAATAGACTCAAACTTGTAAATAAATGCAGTTGAAACCAAAACATTAACTCGTACTCAGACGAAGGTTCTCTCGATGTTCTCGAATACCTGTCGTAAACGATAAGGCCTAGGGCTTGGTATATGGAGAGTAGATAAAAACTTACCTAAAATAGCTCAGTGCTACCCGCATAATAGATGACGTTTATCAAACCTCCATTGTTTATGCCAACAAACGAAATACAACTAAAGTGCTATTAGAAGGTAGGCAGCAGATTTTTAATGACAATATTAACTACTTATGAATATAATTTACGCTTGAGTACTGCAAAATAATGTTAAAAAGACGTTGGAACTCCTCGTTAATGTTCTCCATTTGGGCTACAGAAATAGTAAGTCTTTCAGAGATACTTGAGGACACAATAGAAAAGGACTCTACGCATTTTAAAAGTTGATGAGCTCAGTTAATAGTGCTTCTTTGGCGTCTTTAGCGGTTATACGCAACTGATTCCCTGATTTATTTATTTAGTTACATTTCAGATTATTTGTAGTGCCTGGTAAATTGTTTACGTGGGATTTTTGTGATGCGATTTCATTCTCAAATAATGTGCATAAGAATGAAACAAAGGTGTTATTTAATAGTCATTAAAAGGAAATGAGCAAATTTGATTTTTTCCTTTTCAGGATAACTTTAGAAATCCAAGCTTCATTATTTGATAGAAGGTTCGCAAGATTATACCAACGAATTTTTATGCTACGTACATCGTAACCAATCCGACAAACTACTTACAGTCACAATCGCGTAAATTTGTGGTACCGAAACTTCGCATTAAGCACTACTAATACTAATATTTCAAGTAAACTTGTGTACAACTACTATATCATCATTTATTTATTCAAAAATATTAAGAATCGGCATCTTAATTACTTTCACTCAAAGGGATTGTCCACTCGCAGAAGTCTGTTAGCTCCTTGAACTGTCATTTATAACTTTAATTAGGAATTCCACTTCTTGTGCGAGGAGATCGCATATTTAACCTCCATAAAATTACGTCGCTTTTGTTCTATTTAATTCAAGCTGGTCATGGAGAAGTCGACAGAGTTCGTGCAGTTCTTGGAGCCTATTCTGCCCACAAAGAAGAAGGAAGAGTTGGCCCGGTGCCTAGTTAATGCCCACGAAAAAGCTCCAGAAAGCAATATTGCCAAATTTCTGGCTCCCCTGGTCGATAAAGAGCTCGATTCCAATGGTAAGTCTGCAAAGTGTATGTGGTGATTGAGAAAAACCCGTAGTTTAGTAGGTCATAAGATTACATTTTAATATATGGGTAATGTCGTGATTGACTTTTTTGCTCACCTGGTAATCCGTTTCAGACGTACGCCAACGTAAACATATTCGAAGTCTTCTAATCACCTCAACAGATACCATTCAGCAGTCATTCCTGCAAAAGAAATCCGATTGTACCTTGCATTGTAAAAGCATTAGTTACGCGTAGTCCCTGTTAAGTGTTTGCCTTTCCAGTTACCAAGTCTCGAAACGATAACCGACGATGCGTGATAATAAGAAAGTAGGTACTGAAAATAATATCTAGTGAAGAATCCAAATGATTGATTCCACTGTTGCAATATTTCTATATGAAATAAGAACACTCTCTTATACATAGGCTTGACAAAATAGTAGAAACATATTGAAAAAATCAACAAAATATATTTCAGTATGGTGTAGGTCCACCACATTTTTCGGCAATCAAAGCCTCAATCCTCCACGGCATTGATTCGTACAACTGGTGAATTGTTTCCAAAGGAATTTTTTGTTGCCCATTCTTCAGTTAAAACACCCTCGCCCAGTTCTTTCAGTGAAGACGATGGCGGCGGTGGTGGAAATGGACTTTTTACTTGTTTCTCTTAAATCAATGGCCACAAACGCTCCTCAATAATGAGGTTGAGGTAGTCTGGGGATTGTGGTGGTGGTGGCCAGATGGGATGCTCAACTTCATTAGAATGTCACCCCTTGCGCCATTATTTAACCATTCTAGCTGTATGGACTGGTGCATTACCGTCATCTTGAAAGATGACGGCGTTCCCCCCCCCCTCCCTCGGAAACAGTTCTTTAACCATAAGATGAAATTGGTTGCCCAAATTCCTAAATAGCATCGGCTGTTGGTAATTCTTCCATGAGGGTGTTATTACGTTGGCCCGAGGGATTTCCAAAAAAGAGCATCTCGAATCCTCAGCACAGAGCCCCACCATGTCTTAGGGTTGGGGGAAGGTAACAGTATGGAGCGAATGCTTCTTCCGGCTGTCTTCAAATGTACACTCGGCCGGAGGTGGGAAATGGGGTAAACGACGGTGATTTGTTAGAGGAAATCGCATTTTTCCATTGTTCCAGAGACAGGCCAATTCTGGAGGTTTCTACTCCACCATTCTAAACGCTTTGAAACATTTGTCGTTGGGAGTGGAGGTTTTCTAATCGCAGCATTTCCATAGAACCCAGATTTGTACAGCTCCTGACGAGGGATCGTATTTGTGGAAACTGGTTTTGTAGGTGTTCATTGAAGAGCTCTGCAGTGATTTTAGGGGCCGTGGTCTTGCCATCCTCTCTAGCAATTCGATTTAGAGTCTGACAGTCTCTCTCTCAGACAACTTCGAATTTCGGTCAGACCTGTGCTTTGCTGAGTACTAGCACCTGTCATACGTGCACTGCCAGCTCTTTCAAAGATATTCACTACTTTCAAGACAAAACCTCTTGAAACGCCAAGAATTCGGTCAGTTTCTGCAACACTAGCCCTTGCCATAAAAGCAATAACAATTAAGCCTCTTTGACAGTCCGAGAGGTCCGCCACCTTTATAAGATTGTAGTCCTTTTTTAAGTAGCAGTAAAACATGAATTAAGGAAACAATACTAAACAAAAACATTAAATAGTAGAATTCCGATTGTTTATAATATGCTCAAATAGTATGATGCTAAAGTGCCAGGTAATTACTATCTAAAACAGAGAGAAATAGTTTGGTTTACAACTGGTAAGATCATACTTTGACGAAATCCTCATTTTGGTTATGAATAATTGACTACACTCTTGATAAATTTAAGTCTATAGTAGAAATTCTCCAGTATGAAGGTGACATTTTATTAACTACGGTGTCCACTGTGCATCGTAGTAGCTTAGCTGACGTGTTGTGTAATTCTGCAAGAGGGTAAAAACTGTTGCGCAATCTATCACTTGCAGTTCAGTTCATTGGTGCATTCACAAAAATGAGCCATGAACATACATGACTTAAACACTACGTCGTCAATTTTCAACACTACGTCTCTATAAATTAATTCCTTGAGTGTTTTGGGACTCAAAAACAACAAATTAAATTTTTTTTCAATTAACGAGACTTCAGTATTTCTTGAATGTACTAATCATCAAAAAATTAACTGCTTAAATTTCTTTAATTTTCGACTTAACTGCTAGAAATTTTCAGGCCTCTACGTCCTAAATCATTCGCTAAAGCAAAAGCCCCATGCCAATGAAGTGGAATTATTTATTTACTTCACGCTATCTCGACAAGTGGGTGGTAAATCGACAGCAAGGAATTCTTATAGCTTAGTGCTAAGTAGGTTTGGGCATATGACGCGTGCTCAAGTAGGAACTACAATCTTTCATAATGTTTTTTGAAGGAAAAGCGATTAGATATACTTGTAAGTGTTAATCGAGTAGTGGACATGAATTATTCTACACTTTCATCGATGAACCGAGATACTATTCGAAAGTGGTGCATAAAATTTGCTAATCTCTTCTAGTCAGTCATATCGGCTGAATTTTTAAGTCACCAGCAGGCTGACTCCAATTGAATTTTGTGATACAGCAGTCGTAATTATAAATTGATTCACTACTTTGGGAGATCCAGACAGCCAAGCTTACCAGAAAAGATTTTTCTTCGACTTTAAAGTTCTCAAGCTCCACTTGTCCCAGATTTCCAACTCTTTACTTCCTTGATGATACACTGTAATCAGACCCAATCGGTTTAGACATTAATAGTTCGTGGAATAGTTCCCATCACTCCGTTGCATGGAATTCGTAATCCTATTCACAATTACCTACTCTCCGTTAGATTCCCTATAAAGTACACTATAGTTTAGCATAGTGAAAACACTTTGTTTGTTATTGCATTTACCGATCGAAGGACAGTAGTCCTTTAGACTTTGTCAAGGCCTGAGAGCACGAGAGAGGGCTTAAGGACAATAGATTTGCCACCTACACTTGCAAAATGTCTTCTGCTGTAACCTCGAGCATGTTTCATTTTCTACAGTCATTTGCTCTGATTCAATTACCTTCCATTTAATCATATCGGAAGCCTTTCAAGTTGTTAAATGAAAAAACGGTTGCTAAATGTGAGAATGATCCTAAAAAACACTCCTGGACTGTCTAGTAGACTATCGTACAAGCCTATTAAATCTTAGCTAACCTATCCTCTATACACTGTCTTCAAACTTGTACATCTGAAAAAAGGCTTTTCGTAATGACTTATTTTGCAAGTACTTTGAAGGGAGGCAGTTCCCCTTAAGATAAGATTATTTAAATTATTATTCGATGCATATTTGCGATCTAAGTTTTAGTACCCTTTCTTTTTAGATAACCTCTCTCTACTGTTCCGATCCAATTCCATTTGTTCGAAATCGGTTGAATGTTACATCAAACTGGTCGGGGCAGAGGTAAGGCGATTCGCCAAGCAAGACTGTTCCTTCCTCCTAAAACTGGCTTAGCTTTTTGATGAGAAAATTTTTGAGGAGTATCGCTTTTCCCTAAGCATAAAGTTATTTTGCAATGCAAAAGTACCCAATCTATTTACATTGGAGCATTTTGCACTAGACTCGAGAGAGTAGCAAAAAATACACTCCTGTTCGCGACACAACTCTGGGTCATGCATAGATCCCAGCCTAGACTTTTTCCATGTATTTCTTCCATTTTTTCTAATTCATCGTCGTTTCCATTTTAGTATCTGCAAAAATTACTGCGAAATTTCATCGAAAACCTCCTGGTTTCAAATGTCGATCTTGAGGTTGATCCATCTCGTTTGGCCGGTGGTTTAATGCCTGTTGCCTCGGACAGCGGAAATACAAGCAACGTAAAAGAAGGGGATTTGGCTCCTCTTCGGAAAAATCAAAATGCCCTTATGGATTCCGTGAAAATAGTGTTCCAACGTTTGCAATCTAGTCTTGATTACTTCCCGGCGTAAGTCTAGCATCATCAAACCAATGTCATTACAGAATAATGATAGTTGTTTATCGAAAAACCTATTTATTTAGGAAACCGTGTATTTTTGAATATTCAAACAACATTGAGAGATGTAACTTGCGGAAGCCGGAAGCAAATTCTAAACTAACTTTAGTAAAATGATATTTAGCCGAAATGTTCAGCTGATATGTGAAAGTCAGTGAACTCGTTCAAGAAAATTTTCCAAAATCTTAAATTTAACCTACTACTGAAAGTCCCATTATAATCTATGCGTTTCCTTGCGTTAGGTTTCTGATTCAATAGCTCATTTCCTGGTTAGCGTAGCCTTTTCGGGTCAACTGTTTACAAGGGCGTCCGGTGAAGAATTGTACTTAGCAAATCTCCTACCTCTATGAAGTCACAGTTGCAATTATGGAATTTCTTTGTACGATAGAGATCTGCGAGAAACTCTTGCCTCCATTCGACGAACGGTGGAACTCAGGCATGGTCAGGAAGTGGGTGATCAGTTAGTGTCTGGATGTCTGTTTTTACGATATATTTGCCCCGCTATACATGGTCCAACCCTGTTTGGACTGACAAACGCTGTACCAGACGATCCTCGAGTTTCCAGAAACCTCACCCTATTGGCCAAAGTATTACAGACTATCGCGAATTTCTCACATTTTGAGGCCAAAGAGAACTATATGCGTTTTATGAACACCTTTGTACAATCAAGGCAGGAAGAAATGCATCAGTTTTTACGGGCCGTTTCGACCACGGAGACTGAGGATACCTCGGGAATTTGGATTAAGCAGAAAGCCAACGTGTCTACCGTCCATAATAGCATTGATTTAGGCTATGAATTAACAATGCTTCATCACCATTTGGCAGTAGTTTTGGATGAGCATCCCAAGGTTGGTTCAGAGATTATGAATACGTATTACTAATGTCATTTCAGTACCATGAAAAATTTTAATTTAAGGTTCCAGATAGTCTTGCAGAGCTACCAGACATACTAGGGGACATTTCACGAATGTTAGCCTCTCCTTCATTACGACGTTGCAACGTTGGCATCTCAACTGCGAGACGATGTGCAACATCGACATGCCTTGAGGATACAGCACTTACCAGTGCCGCCACACATCGGTTCCATAGTACCGTCACGCCCCCGTCACAGAATGGGCTTTACAGAACGCCAAATGAACAACCTGCTACTCCTTCATCGACTCAAGAGGAAGAATCTGTGTGTTAGATTTAGTCGAATTCTTAAGCCGTTGGGGTGTGTTTCTGACGATTTCGATTAAACCTTATAGGCTTCGCAAGGCGCAAAGCAAAGGGCCAATTCCGAACTTAGTAGCCCATTCGCCGAAAATCTGACGCAGCGCCAGACTTTCTTTGGAGAAAACTTCGAAGGCTACACTGATTCAACCCGAGGAAAAGACCTTGAATCTATTTCAGAAACAGAGGTACTTTTTCTTTAAACGCGATTTCCGGCATTTTCATGAATCTAAATTTGCTATTTGATAGCTTCACAAAAATGGCATTTAATAAAGCATTTACGGATGCATATTATTTAAGCAAGACTTTTAACAGAAAAATAATTTTTAACGATAAGCAAATTTATGTTCTCTTGATTTAGTTCGATAGTTATTTATTTGAACTTATACCAATGTATTATTTGGCGTGGTTTGCAGATATCATTGCAAAAACCCCCAGGAGTTTCAAACCAACGGGACTAGCTAAATAAGAATCTATTCCATATCTAGGTAAAAAGGGATTAAAAATCTCACCTCCTTAAAAGATTGAAGATTTCTAAATCTCAACTGTCTTTTGTTAATTGTTTTTGTGGTCTAGCGAAAGGTAATGAATACTTTACAACTCCGGAGATTCAATAAATGCAATTACTTTGTGAAATTACCGCAGATTAATACGTAATATGTGCTATTATAAGGCTTCGAACTCATCACCGGTAGGACAGCTCCGTTTATCTTCATCATCAAACAAAATCGAGTGCAACTCATACTTTTTGAATTCGGGCCAAACACGACCTGCCGGTACCCAACGGTTCGGTGCTCCTCGTAATTCGGCTTCTCTTCAGCGACCAAGAGGGAATGAGAGATCTGTTACCATCGAAGTCAGTTGTGGTCCCCATACTAACACCCTACCTTCCCAGCTTTCACAGAAATGGACTAGTGGACCTGAACTCAGAGAGGATTCACCAGTCATTCTCAATTTCCCACCTCCGCCACCTTCTGCTACAATAAAGCACGACGGTGGTGGTGGTCTAGGAGGCAGCTCAACTAACATCAGAATGGGAACCCGGGCACTGCGAATGTCCAGAGAGCGAGATCTTTCTGGACGCGTGGATGTGAGTAACATAATTTCGTTTTAATATAAAGGTAAACCACTCTCACAACCTAACCTTCACAAGCGAACTGAAGTGGCAAGTTAGAGCTGTTTTCGATATCACTTGACTCAGCGCTTCAGAGAGATCATTTTGTTTTGATTTGATTTCCATAACTTGGATAAATGCCAAGCTGTAGCAGGATTGTACGTAGAAGCTTGAAATCAAACCAATCGGTTAGTTAGTTCGATATGGTACGACCAAAACCACATGCAAATACTACAAACATTTCAACATGAATGACAAGAAAGGCTTCCTGACAGTATATTTCTCAGGTTTTCTGCTAATTGTTTTCTGGCGAATTTGATTATGGTAATATTTTATAAAAAAATATAGTGATGGATTTTATCCAGCAAGGCAATATCAGTTAATCAGACTCATAACACAAACTAGTCACAATTATTAGTCGTTTGCTATTTTGTTTCATCCCTATTTTCTGTAATTATTATACGTATTTACTGACATTTCCCGGCTTTCAACTTATAACTATGAAGCTATTTGTTTTGGGTTCAGAGTAACCCTCCAGTTCGAAATGGAGAATCTACCAAGGAGAGCATACAACTTTCAACTGTTCCAGTTATTCTTCAATGCGAGGCCTCGATCACTTCAGGCAAGCCCCGAGCAGGTAAATTGAGTGGAACAGCAGAAAGCGCTGTTAGAGGCGATGGTTCACGTTCAGTTGACTCTGTAACTGGCTACGATTCTTCGGCTTCTTCCTCCTCCTGTTTATCGATGATGCCACAAGCGGATTCCGCCCGCAATGTGAATGGTGGCGGACAAGGAGTGTTCGTGGCCGAAAATTCCCACTACTTTGAGCTTCCTGGCGATATTACTGCTTCAGCAATGTCTAGAAGAAGTTATCGCATCCCAAATGTAAGTGCTAACGCCGGGGCCAACTGCAACGATCCAGCACTCCTAAGCCGAGTTCATAACCTGCTCTTTGGGGGAGGAAATGGCAGCGAATACCAAAATTTCGGAAGTCTAACTCGCTCGATGAATTCGTCAAACCCACATGAGGACAAAATTTCTGGTCTATCCAAAAGTTCTTTTCAACAGCCAGTCAATGAGGTTTGCCAACTAGAGGCTTTACAACAAAAGTACCTATATAACCTATAACTTATTACTGGCTAATATTTTAATAAGAAATCTAGTATTTAGGAATTCTTCTCTTTAGACTACGAACCATGGAAGAGCATTTAAATCAGGAGCGTTGTGACATGCAAAAGGCAGTTGCGTCAAATATGCGAATGATGGAGAGTCAAGAACGCTGTATCAATGAGTTGATTGAGGAGATAAACCGACTTCAGAGTCTTCGGTCCAGTAATACTGCAGGTTCGCCAAAAGCGAATGCTCCAGTTCCTCCTATCCCAACGAATCAGTCATTGCTCCGATCAGATTCTCCCTACTTGGGACGTGGAAATCAAATAGGCGCATCTTTGCCAACTTCCCCTACACCGAAACTATCCGAGCAACAAAAACAGCCCTCAGTTAACTCCTGGTGGTAAAAAGTGGCTACTTTTGGTCTTTGAAGATATATATATATATATATATATCTACTTGCCCACAGCCAAACGAAAATGCCACTCTGTACAAATTTGTGATTAACGAGCTAGATTATATTGCTTCCTCCACCCGGAACTACCAAATCCCCCATGACTCCCTGCTACATTAATATCCCAGTCTAGAATAAATTCTTCAAAACCTTACTTTGACAATTCATAAACTTCAGTTTTGCATAATGTGTTATATGCTCTTTCATTTACAGGAAGACTATATTTAAAATATTCACCGCTGAAAGCTTATACGTGTTAAATTCGTACTTGTTAAAAGATTGTCGCTTCCACGTAAATTACGAAAACATTAGGTTTACGAATTAATTTTTAGACTGTACATAGGCTTTGAAAAACGCTCAGATATGGATTTAACTCCGATCGTAATCATAACTCACTTCAGTTGTTCGGCCATTAAAGCAGAAAACTTTGTTGATAGAAATTTGATTTCTTAACTGTCGGTCGGTCAAAGGTTTTTGCCTTCTCACAATTCGTAGTTTAAAATTCCGTAATGACTTACTCATGGCAATAACCACGGGATCATAACTACCATGAAAGTTTCCGTTACTAAAATTTAAAATAAATAGCAATATCTCTGAAATTTGCAATTAGAAACACTACTCTGTAGGGAGAATGTAACTAATAAAGAGTTCGCATGCACTGTTATGAAGACGCCGTAGGAGTAAACGATTCTTCATCGATTCCGACATGTTATTTGAGAACCACTGTGTCCATATCTGAAAATTGTCCAAGGATGGATCAAAAATCGGGATCGGATCAACGATTACATCTGGAGTTTTCGTTTGTTTAGTTAATGCGTTAGTTAGGGCCGCGAGAAGCACTTCAGTCTGCTGCGTCGCCATAATGTAAAGTACGGAGGTGCTATGCTACCTAAAATAGTTCCATTAGTATGCGTTACGCTCGATAACGGCCACAAGAGACGGGATGCGTCGTAACTCCAAAGTTTATTCAACAAAGTGCAAGGCGTCAGTAACGACTTAAACAACTGTACATATTATACTGACAATAACGAAGGGTAAACAAATTATGGTACAAGCTAATCGGGAAATTATTAATGCAATTTTCTAGAGAGATAACTCTCCGCTTACAAGTTTTCAAACTGCTCAAATAACACTGCTTTGTTTAAGTGGAATTTATTTAAATGAATACAATTGCAATGCAGATGGGTTTTATGAAGACGGTCTAACCTTCAAAGCCTTTAAATTCACTTGCTGGATTACAGAGGGCTTTGATTATTGCAGCATCTCCATTTCGTTGAGCTAGAATAAATGCGTTAGGGCTTTTTGTTGCTGGACGTGTTGTAGGATCCGCTCCTACAAGGTTTTTCGGGGGTTACTTCATGAAGTTAAACACACCTGCTTCCACAAGAGCCTTCACAGCTTTTTTCTTGCCATATTCGATGGCTAGCATGAGAGCTGTTCGGCTTCTGTCATCGAACATGTCTACATTTGCACCAGCTTTGTGCAAGATTGTTATCATGTCCGCATTGTCATTGCGGACTGCATGCATAAGTGGACTCATGTGGAAAGTCTGCTGCTGGTTTGGGTCTGCACCGTATTGAATCAAAACTTTGGCAAGCTCAATGTGATTGTCATAAACAGCTTTTCGGAGTCCACAGTCAAGCATAGCTAATCTACCATATGCCTCATTACCCATAAAATTCAGTAGTAATTCGGCTATTGGAGTACTTCCCTATACATCAAATGTGCAATCATTTAGATTGAAGCAAAACTAGGTCCGACCCAGAGCAAATAGCTGAGTTAACAAACCGCTGTACAGGCCATGTAAAATGCCGTTGCATAGTCTTCATTCCACTGTATGTGGTAATCCTGGGATATCTGAACAAGCACCTCTGCTACTTCATAGTGACACCCTTTTGCTGCAAGCATGAGGGGCGTGAGACCATTTGAGTTGGGATGGGTGAAATAACTCCTGTGGTTGATAAGAATCTTCACGCAGTTCGCGTGACCATATTTAGCAGCCCAATGAATCGCCGAGTTGTTATAATGGTCCCGATAAGTGGGCCAGGCTCCTGCACTCAGAAGCCACTGAAGAGAATTCACGTGGCCGTACATAGCCATCAGCATTAGTAGGGATTCGCCATTCCTCAATACGTACATATCTGGGTGGACATTTCTTTCAGAAGAGAGCTAAAAAATGTTTGCGTAAGCTTTCTCTCAAAGCAATGCCAGATTATCGAAAGCAAAACCTTTGATAATAACTCCTGTATTTTTGTGGGATCATCCGAGCCTGTGCACTCAATAAGTAGCTCCGCATTCTCTGGGACATAAACAAGATTTTTCATGTTCTTTGTCTAAAAAGGTAATAAATTACGAAAATAATTTACCACGGCCACAGTTATCATAGCTTTGAAGTTGCCAGGGAATAGATATCAATTTGAAATGACTAAAGTAGAGTTCATTCAAAGACCCTTCAGGTAATTGTCTTAAATTTCTTTAAAATATTTTACTTTTAAAAAATCAAAAAAGTTTATTTCAATTTTTATTGGATAAGAAAAACCGTTGAATATACTGACAACACCCGAAAACACGAGCAATTCTTTGTTTATTTGTGCTGTTGTATGCACACAGCCCATAATTCCTATAAAAGCAAGTGATTGACGTGAATCGGGCTTTATCCGTGCATCTACTGTGTTTTCCTGAATGTCAAAATATAAGGGTTCTAACAATAACCGAGTGTCTAACTGCCTTCTACTCATAAGGGCTCAACTGGGAAGAGATCATAGACCTTTGAAACGGTACAATATAGCTCAGTCAATGACAAATTGCTCTGAATCTGTCATAAGTACTCTACATTGTTTAGCATATAACGAAATGGAGATGATTTATTTATAATTTAGGAAGGAATGATTTCTGATGAATAACGGATGACAATCCAAGAGAACTCAGAACCGTATAAAGTCTTTGATTAATAAGGTAAAGAGTCTTAGTTACTCTAGCACTCGGATTGCATTTCTTAATCAAAAGGCTCTATTGGCTCTCATACGGGCAAGCACATGCCAGTTGGTAACATTGAACTACATTTCAAGGTGTTTCTTAAAATGATTCATACCGAATTCTTGCGTTTCGTCAAGAAAATAAGCGGAAAATGGACTAAATTTATCTGTAATCGATCTTAATAATGCCAAATGCTTTTTGGTTATTTTTTAAATTTTACATTGGTATTCGTTATTGGAAAATCCTAACGGTGGGTTCAGTCAGACCTACACGTAAGATTAGGTTGAGCATCAAGGTGACTCCCAACCAGTTTCTCAAGTAAAGTGAGAAATGACCATAGAATGTTGAATTTTGTTTGAAAACTTTATATTTTTGTCCACTAATTTGCGTTAGTGCCAACATGGTACCTGAAGCTTAAAAGAAACAACGAATCTAAACGAACTGTCTAGGGACTTGATTATTTATTTTTGGATCAATAAATTTCTCAAAATATAATGAATTTAAATATTTCCCAAACATAGCTATTTGCCTTGATTTTCGCAGTTCATTAATGTCCAATCACCTTGTCATGCACTAGTTACAAAGTTTATCGAAAGTTTAATTATTTACATTTCGACCAAATTTATCTTATTTCGAAACCAATCTTGCATTAAGAATGTGAGTACTGATATCACTTACTATCGCAAATCGAATAGCATTGCATAGAATCTTAACCTGGTAATCGTTTGAGGATGAAGTTAAACAAAGGCATTGTAATCTGCGAGAATACGTACAAAAATTCAGCTAAGTGGTAAACAAAATGCATTAGGTGCTAGAAGAGGTCAATTTGTCCTTAAGTGAAAAAAATACAACATTTAGGTTAAAATACTGCTATTTTACAAATAATGAGATACAAAAACAATGAAGGATAGAACCAGGGTTTACGAAGGTCTTAATTTGTGCGTGATATCATGCAAGTACTCGTAGACCTCCATAGTACAAAAATTAATACATTGCGTTTTTGGTGTATATTTTCCTCGAACAGGTTGGCTCCTTCAATAGGATAAGTAAATTTCGCTAATGTGGAGTTGGCCTTTAACTCCGATAGCAATCGTCGAACAAGTAATTAGCAAGTAATTTGTCTATTTCCAGCTTTCCCTCCTGCGCAGCTAGCATGAGTGGAGTCAGCGAATCACCATCTCTTGCATTTACGTTAAAACTGTATTCGAAAATTACTTTAAGTACCTCGATTTGGTGGTAGACGACTGCCAAGGTAGTAATAGATGGCAGGCTAGGTTTACAATTGGCATTTTAAAGCACCATCAGGAGACCACCATTTTGACTCCACCCTCTTTGATTGCTTTACGAAGAGCCAAGTGAATATCTTCGTGATGGACTTTATGCCAAGCAATTTATAGGTAAAGCCCTCATTTGATGTCTTGCTCAGATTTCATGTAGTCTGAGTATCTTTTTCATTCTCATATCCAACAGCTTTTATGAGAGCATTGTCGTAATCGTCATAGGCTTTTGAAGGGGACTCTTGAAGCTCTTGTGGATCCATTTCCTCCCACAAAAATATTTTACTAAGGAGTAAGCTAACGTACGGAGGAGCCCATATTAGCCTTCACCGATGCTGGACTTGAATTCTTGTACGAGAGTGGACGCTCTTGAGTTGAATCATTCAGTTCTACAGAACTATTCTTATTGTTCTACAAAGATAAACAATTACGAAATCAAATACTACATTATTAGTTTGATTCTCAACTCTCGAGTTTGAAGCACAAGCCGGATTAGTCCCTACTGTCGTTCTGGAGTCAAACGTGTCATCAACAAAGCTGCCCTATGTGAGTAAAAGTTTTTCCAGGCTTGGCTCATATGGAATGAACTCAAAAAGACCACATACGCTCGAAATAGGTGACCAGTACTGTGAAAGAATTTTCCCCTCGGTCGCTAGCTCCAATGGAGTGCCTTCTCCTGATTCTTTACCCAACTTAGGATCAGCACCTGTAATCGCTAAAAGAGAATGAAAGCAAATATCTGGTAGTTTACAATCACTCTACCCTTGGTCCCTATAGCCAAGAGCTAAGCAACTACGTTTAGTGTCTGTATGGCGTGACTATGTGGTAGAAAATCCGTAAATTTACTTTATAAACAGTCCATCAGCCTGTTTCATAAACGAACCCCTTTATTTCATTTACCTTTTCGACTCTGTTAATCATACACACTAGAAATTTGTAGAGTCATTGTAGGTTGAGGCAGGGGAAGAAAGATAGCGAGAGAGAGAGTTGGAGCTAGCTCGAGAGCTCACCAGCCATAAGGAGGATCTTGACGATCTCTGATTGCCCGTATTTTGATGTCACCATAAGTGGAGTACACTGGTCCATGTTTCTCCATGCCTCGTCAACATCCTTAGAGCTCCCGAGCCGTTATTTAATATGGGCACAAACACCAGTGACATGTTGTAGCAGTTTTGGTCGTTAAGGTCCTTCAGAACTCCAGAAAAAGCCCCAGCATGGAAACTTGTTTGTTTTTGATAGCAAACCAATATCCATATGGCGCCATTGCGTTCTTGGTCTGCTCATCGACAAAAACCAGCTATCGGTACACAGTCTACTGAAAAAGCCGACCAAACTCACTCCCTTTTCAAGGTTTTCCCTCGTTGCCTCGAGCTCATTCAAAATAACGCATTTGATGAAGTTGCTCTCAAGGATTTCACTAATCGATAGCACCTTCTTGGGTATAATCTAGTCATAAATGAGCAGCATAGTAAAAATAACTCTGTTTTGTGAAATTTTAATACAGAAATTCAGTCACCATGACCCTACGTTATCGCCGTTAAGATAAGAACTTTCTATAACTTTGTGACTATATTCGAACTGTATTCAGAACATTATTTTCGGGTCTCTAAATTTCATGCCTTTTAAATAGGGCGAATTCAGTTGTTTTAATTGTTTCTATAAATCGTGATAACCACATCGTTGTTGGCACATTTTCGCTACTAGTTGTCCTTAACCAATGGTCTATTACCATTTGACGTCCATTTAAAATTAGCGGGTCAATTTTACAAGAATTGCATTCGATTATGAAATTAGACTTGTTACATTTGGTCAGTTTTACTTCAAGTCCCATGCGATTTGAAGGCGGGCAAATAGATTACCTCGAGGCTAAGTTCAAGAGAGTAGTTTCCATCAGATCTCTTATTGTTCAAAACCAAGCATAAGCTGCATTTACCCACGGTGGTTTCTCTTTGCTTATTTGGTACATTTTGCAATATAACTAAGACTGAATGTCTTGAAATATCACAAATTTGAACTTTCCTAACATCTTGTGGGTGTTAATTCAGTAGACGACTTTAAAAAATATTTGGTCTTCAACGAATGCCATAAAGAATAAAATGCATGCTAGGATTGTTAAGGTGTTAATTTACTCATACAAGGTGCACAATGTCACGCTAAAATGCAAGCCGAGGCATTTAATATAACTATCGACTCTCACTCACCTGGAGAGACCCATGGTGGTTGCTTCGCAAAGACTCAGTGCACACAGTAGGCGTCAGTTACTTCAGTGGAGACATCTTTTGTTAAAGCACTAATTTTGTACACTTAAAAACCATAATGCCAATGTGGTAAATATAACTCTTAGTCTCATGGCGATGACCTAATCATTTGATTCAATCTTGTGGCTAAACATAAAAACTGCTGTATTTACACTTGGACAATAAGTCAAGAAGGTCAAGTGATCCTTGCGCAATCGTACTTAAATGAAGTTATCTAATGTATGCCTTTTGCAGAATCAATAATTTATGTAAAGCTATGTATCCATAAAAAAGTATTCTGTATGGAGAGCCTAAGATACCTTCCAGTAAAAATAGAGTCGATTTCGAAGAAGTGGTAGAGACTTGCAAAAAGTACCTGAAATTTTCGGAAGACTTTATCTGAAACACTTCAACTCTACCGTCAATGGCTTCTATAATTTCCAAATTGCCTTTAAATTTCAGCCATAATAGGAATTTTAATGTCACTTTATTGGCATCAAATATAAATTTCCGAAGAAAATTTTCCTACTGAAACCACACAATTGTTTTAAAATTTAGACATTTAGGCCAGCACTCACTAGAATTAATGCGGATGCTCCACTAGTTTCGAATATATTGTGCTATCCGTAGGTAAAAAGGCTTATTTTAGCCTAAGCATATTAGGGGGTAGAGGTAACTCATAGTTTTAGTATAGTTTTGATAAAACTGGCTGTTGTTTGTAATTTATGAAAGCCGTGATTCTTGTGCTGCCTCTGCCAGTAAAGATGCCTTTTACTTCAAAAGTACGAACCAGATAGGCGGAGTACCACCCACATGAGTTGTTGCTGAGAATAACATTAAATTCTGATAGATGATTTCGCGTTCTTGCCACTCCCATGAAACAATTCGGGATTTATTTGGACCTTTAAAGCCGTTATTCATTCAGCCCAATGAAGTTGTTCACGGAGTAGAAGTATTCATTGTCAAACGTATTCTTTGATTTGAATGACATCAGTTTTATATGGAGGAATAAGATTAATGTCTATAATCAGTGGAATAGTAGGAGTTTAAAATTGGATTAGTTAATCCGAAAAGACATGAGGATAGAATGAACACAAATCGAATGATATAGCCAAAGAACGATTTCATCAAGTAATGCTAGAAGGGCTCTTTTTCTACATCAAGAAAGGCACGCCATTTGTCATGAGGACGTAACAGCAAGTTTCAGTCAGAACAAACCCATGTTCTCGACAAAGTCCAGCTAACATATATTCAGTAAATTACAGGTTTAAATGTTACATTTTTTTACTCTTTAAATAAACGCTTATGAGCCTTTTCGAATGATGTTTTCAGCTAAAACAGTTGACTCTGTGGAAATATTTTAGAATAAATGTAAGTAAAGTAAGAACGGGGAGGGATTATTATGCAACAAACAACGTGGTAGGAGAGCGCAGTATGAGCCCGATAGGATAATAATGGAGAAACTTAGCTGTGTAAAAGGTGTTCACACACACTTTACTTTCTTTAAAAGGTTAAACTACGTGAATATAGACCGCCACGAGCTTGGGAACCTAAATGGATACCGCGAGGCGGTTGTGACCAGAAGAGAGCAGCACCACAACAGACAAACAGCAGACTTTCTTTAAAGTCTGCTGAAGAAGTTCTTCTGACTTCAAATGCCAAAGTGGCATTTTTGGCCACTGCAATGGAGCACTGGATAAAGAAGATAGTCAGTAGTAGGACACACGGTGGACACCGAATTGGTACCCTTCACACTTCTACCAAAGTCGAAATGCTTATCGACGAATTTGTTTGGCCTATGAACTCCCCCCAGGCTTTTATTTGCCTATGGGCTCCCCGTTGATAAGGCTTCAACCAGTTTTTACGATCGCATTAGTCCCTCTCCGGCCTATTATGTATTGGCGCTATCGCCGAGAAAGTCACTAATATTCATAATGTCAGCAATGCAAGAGACCATTTAAAAAACCTTAGAATTATCCATAGAAAAAATCTTTGAAAGTCGTGTAATTTCCTTGTCTACTGAAATCAAGTTGCCAGCCGCTCTCTTTCCCTGATAAACCTGTCTTCTTCATCGCGGACATCCTGCAGTGGAGAAAGAAGGTGAGATACAGATAACTGTTTAGGCGAATTAGGCTATTTTCGTTCTTTGTCGTTGCAACATACTCCGAAGGTTAAAGACCCACAAGTTGTTCCTTTAATAGGAAGCGTGAAGTCATCTTAGCCTTCAATTTTACAAACCATCAGAGTTAAATGACGAAGAGGTTTGTTACGATACGAGTTCAGTCTAAATGTATTCCACATTCTCCCATTTTCGTTTTTATCCATTGTTCAGTGTCTTCTTACTCACTATAATATTTTCCCCTTGTGAAGCCAAGGAAAAGTTCGAACATTTTTGGCACATAAGCTTGAATAGTGGGCTAAACTATAGCTTGAAATCGTGGTCAATATCCTCCGTGTGTGCTTCTTGAAATAAGTAGATAGAAGTGGAACTGATATTGCATTCTCAATTTCTACAAAACTTATAGCAATAATACCCAGCTCACCTATGAATATAATAGCTTTTCAAACGCTTTCGCCAACCATCACCAAATGCGAAATCGGCTTATCAGTCTAAATCAAATTCATAAGCACGTCCCTTCACAGGTCAAACAATTTCTTTGTCGAATATTTATGTAAAAAGTACGCTTTTAATTAATCAAACTGTTTTTATTCATTTAAATGTAGTTTGGTCATTATCGATGCAATTTAAACCATATTGACCTCATCTGGGCCTCCATTAGGCGTCTATTAATAACAACACCCTCTTTAACAGGCAGGTGCTATATTTACAGGTAAATTCTCCTTTACTACTGTCAAATATTAGGCGCACACACTCATGGACCACATTATAAAATAAAACGTCGGAACTTTACAGAGAACTCAAGTGATGGTTTAAATAACCACATCACATTCCTTTTTAAAGCAATTTACTAAGAAATCTCAGAGATGGCTTCCAAGCGCATATAAGTTGTATGAATACAGACTTTCAGTGTTCCCCTGCTTACCATTTCGCTTCATCGCAACAAGCAGCTGTGGACTTCCGTATTCAAGCTTCTGGCCTTGTGGCTGAATTTTTTCCTCTTTGTGGCCTGGTTGTACCCATTTAACGTTGTTCCGTGATATTTGATGAAGGAAATTTGGTTATTATTCCGCTGACATGGGATCGATCTACAACTTCATTACAAACTCACTATTCCTATAGATATTCCTTATTCGCAATACCTCATTTTGGCCTGAAATGTCACTTTCAGTATCATTGAAAACAAAATTTATGGTGAATAATAAAGCTTGAAATTTTCACTTTCAGTTGTGAAATGTAGAAAGTTAAGAAATAATTGTGGTGGGTCAAAAGGACAACTATCCCCTTCCCTTAAAATAAACCAACACAGAGTGCTATTCTTGGGTATGTACCCCACCCCCTTTCTCAGGTTCAAGTTAATAGTGGGTATGTGGGGATTTGTTGAATGAGCGTCTTCTTAACTGCCATATTTAACTGACATATTTAGGCCACTTTCTCAAGCACGCTAATTCTCTAACCTAGAATATCATCAATGTGCTAATATTAGAAATGTGTATGAGCTCTTACTTCGAATCCATAATAGTCATAATTTAGAAAGGTGAGTATAAAAAACAAATAAGCGGTTTCATTACATAGACGATAAATTTTGCGGGAACGAAATTGAAACACCTTATTTAGTTGGATCTTTCCAGGAGACTCCAATAGACATTCAATTTTACCGATCACAAACATCAACCAAAGAATTTATTTTTTGCTCCAATTTAAGTAAAATTAACAAATATCACTCAGGCCTTTCTAAAAACTGAATCAGCTGCTTTAACTTGAGACGTCCAAACTCCTTACTTCACAGCTAGAAAACGAGTTTAAATAATCCTTTAAACAAAAGCTGATTTTGAGTGGGCTATAGGATTTGATGAGTTAATCAAACTAGCTAACTGGAGAACTTGGATATTATTAAAAGGGCTGCCTAGGTAGAGAAGAAGGTCCAAGACGTCAAATTACCTCTACACTAAGGTAAATTTATTGTTCTCGATCCCACACTGATTATCGATGTGCTTGCTTCTTATCAGAGAACCTTGTATAGTTTGCACTAAATTTATCTACCTACTTACTTAAAGAAGTATAGCTGACGACTAAATGCGCATAAATGAGGCATTTTTACAAGTAGATGTGCTTTGGTATGCACTCAAGCGGGGATAGAATGTCAATTCACTGATTTCTACAGTATCTATTTAAACATATTATTCAGTTTGAAGATTGAAAAGTTCAACTTAGAGTGATTATTTCCATATCAAGAAGTTACACGGATAGCGCTCACAGGTGGTGCATGTCGAAAGGAATGCCAGTGCTATGTGACGATGTCATTTGAATATTATTCCTCATCGTTGTTTTTCATGGAGCATTGCTAATTGTATGGAATTGAAATTTTGATTATTGTAAAGTTGTATTTCAAAAGGGAATAAAGTTACATGTAGCTTAGATAATCAAATGCCTCACTGAATTCTTCTCCCTTTTAATTCGGAACGAGACTATCTTTGAAATTCTTTATTGTAAACTTAACTAAGTCCGAAGCAGGAGAAATAGCGACGAGTTTTATTTATGCGTTATGGATTGAGAGAAGGTGGCTGGAGAAGTATTCCAGCTCATGACCATTCCCACCATATACGCACTTGAAATTGCACCCGCTCTTTTGCTTCATTTTTGTGGTGGAACTATTTCCTAAAACTCGAAGTGGCAATTTTTTACTCAAATCTTACACATTAGTCTGTTTATACGCAGAGGGTAATCTTGCCATGATTAGTTGCGCTTGGCTGATTTCACTCTTAAAATGTGGACTTTTAAGTATTATTCGTAAGGAAATGTTCACAAGCATAACCATTTTTATCGCAAATAGGTACTTATGTTTGTAAAATCACCTTAGTCAAAAGGTACCTTAGCCTTTGTTTACAGTTGAACATGTAAAAATGTACCTTTAGACATATTGTCAGAGTAATCCTACTTGTAAAAGTGGCTAAAGGGTTTGATATTGAGCTTTTAAAGTTATTTTATAAGCTTGTATTTTGCTTATTTCATATATTCAGCAGTAATTTTGATCAGAAATATTTAATAGCTTTTAAACAACCATGGTAATAACAATTGCACTAAGCACCAGTCAATTTAAGCATATAGGTTCTGGCGGTGAGCTGTAAACAAACCAAAAGTTTCGAGGGCTTAATTAGTTCTAATACTCACTTCTGTGACCTTTCGTGGGAGTAATACCTTAGCATAACTCGTACTTCCACTTGTACGCTTTCCAAATGAACAGTTGCGATATTTAAATTAAAGTTTTGCTCAAGCCTACACAACGTTGTCAGCAGATTGTTTCATTATGACGTCTCATGGTAGTGCGGACTTTTGGATTTGAACTAGTGTTTTTTTACCTTCAAATTTCATATAAAGGTAATGTAACATTTTCTCATGGAAGCTCAAGCAATCTCAAATGATGGAATAATTTTTCTCGTCGTCTATAAACAAAAATGAACTTCATGAATATTTAATTCATTTGTAATTTTGTGTAGATTAGTGAGGAATACTGGGCTCAGTGAGGACACAGGTGTAGCAACAAGCAAAATCCACACATTAGATGGCCGCTTATCTGTGCGAATGCTTCATCTCCACCACTACCCATACCCTGTGACTGGCTCATCTTTTCCACAGTAATGTTCTTTTTAAGTTGCAAAGCACATTTATACATACTGTAAAGTTTTTTAGTGAAAAACCTGCTGAGATTTTTAGCCTTACGAACTGTGCTAACCTATTATGGTAATCTGAAATTTGTTTATAAGCTTCTTCAAGGAATATCGGGAAGTACCACTAATACATCGGCTTGCCAGTCATGCAGTTGCAATAGCTTATGTGGAAATTTATTTGAGCCTCATCTACAGGAATAAACAAGGAATCTCAGTGAAAAGACATCTTCTTGGTTGATCATCTAATATGTTTTTTTTTTAATTTACAAATAACTCTGCTTCTCTTTATTAACGAGTTCATATTTTCTTGGTTAAACAGCTATTGCACACATTGATCATAACCCCTTTTGAGACGTAGCAATCTATTTTCGAATATCAGAACACATCATTTTACAATAAGTGAAGTCTTTTTCACTTCAGTCCTAAGCTAGTTTTCAATTGTGAATTAATCATCAAGCAGTAGCCTGCTTTTTTAGAAGTTAACGTATTTCTTATAAGGAAATACTTAACTCAGTGTCGTTTTGTATTATTTCACCTCCACGCTTCTTAAATGATTATCAAAATGTGACACGAGCAAAAAGCCACTTGACTTGAGCCCCGTGGCCGTCAGTAAACCGGCCCCTATTGCCTTCACTTGACTGGTGCATGGATTTTGGGATAGTACTGCAGGGGCCCCTACTTAAATTGACTTTCCAAAGCTGAAATTAGGCACTGCTTTTCTTTAGATATTTGAGAACGACAGTGATAATTACTTCTACTTTGCCTTCCAGTTAATGGTTTATTAGTCCTGGTAGTTACAGACGTATTGTAAATTTCCAATTCGGCTTTGGATACTTTTGGACCAAGTTACCTTTTAACTGTACTGTTAGTCTCTATAACTGTTTCATGGACTAACAAGTCACGATAAAGTTTTGTTAAGGTGTAGAAATTCGACAAAGATGCCTCAACCGATGTAATCTAACAATATCATTTCTACGTGGTAAAGTTGGCAATCTACTATACTTTATTCCCTTGCTTATACACACTGGAAATCTGCTCTAAAGTTGAAACAAGTACTTTTGATGTTAAATCACACAATGAAGTTATCCTGCATTTATTTCATTTTTAACAGAATGATAAGCTTAGTAGATTATAGAAGTACTCGAAGACTCAAAATATCTCAAAGTTTATAGCTTTAGCTTTATTTGAGACAACTTATCTTCACCAACCTCACGAAGAGGCCCAAGCAACCTGTCTGCAGTAGATGAAGTCTTATTATCATTTGATAATCCGCTGTGGGGGAGTGCAAGTCACCGCATACGCACCATGAGCATCTACCGAGACTTCGTATGTTGAAACCTGTGAGCGAACCAATCATAGACTGTAGCTAGAATGGAGGATCGAAACGCTGCCCTTAAGGGTGAACGAGTATATTTCGAGAAATTCGCTGCCTAACAGCGACAGTGTATTAGCTCTTTCAGTTTTCTCAATGCTTTTCGCCGATGAGGCTGATTAATTTCTCAAAGGAGATATTTCTCCTTGTTAAAATAAGATATAAAAACCTTGCGCTCGTGTTACATCGCCTGTTCTTTTATTAAAATTATATTTCCGCCAAATACTTTCCTTTAGTTAAATCAGTACCCTGGAAAAAACTTCCCTTCGTTTTTACTTATATTTTCTATATTACTGAATAGGCATTTTTTATTCTTCATTTAATTATAAATTGATATTTATTGTCAAGCTATTCATTGGATTTTTCATTCATATTCTTGTCTTTTCTCATAGGTTATTGGAGTTTTAAAGTAGTCATCTTATCCGATAAGAGATTTTTGTATCAAGCCGATCTCATACTTCGCACACAAACAAAGCGACGAAATTCCTGATTGCTCGCTTCAAATCTCAACATTCTCCATAAGCCCCGTGACAATCTAACACAGAGGCTAGTAAGTGAACTTGCAGAAATGTGACTTGGGTTTTAATACGGCCAAAACATTCTCTCTTTTCTGACAAGTGACTCAAATGATAGCATACAACGATTAATTTTAACTTGCTATGGAGATAGGGCTAACCTTTGAGACACATTTCCTGCGTCAACATCTATACGGGTGTTTTCCTCTCCGGTATCAAGAAAAGTGTATGGACTTGGCAAGAATTTGTTGCTAGCCCGAGTCGAAATAGTAACCCTTGGGAAAGTAGGTGGTCAAAGATGCCCTGATTCCACTCAATCAAGCACAATGGAAAGCAGAAGGCCTTTTTCAGAATTTTGTTTTAAAAAAGGATCACAGTCCGCTTTGTGTGTCTGTTTTGAATTTAAATTACAATCTAAGATAAAGAAGAGGGACGATTGGGCACGAAGAATGGTTTCATGTCCGGTTTGGAAAAGAAGAGAAAGGGCATGGAGACAAGGAACATCACAAAGGGGTAGTGAGTAGGAGTAAGACACAATGGGGCCAAACATCATAATATTAACTGCAAAATCTCGGATATATTGTTCGGAGGCCTGGTCAGAAATAGACCTTTACCGGACCTTTCGCCCACTTCTTCGTGGATGGACTTGAGATATGTACGCATTCGATTGTGATCTTTGATCGCCGGTGGCGGAAGACCCCAGGTTTCCGTATCGTGCTCAACTGTGGAATGAAAACTGACGGGAGAGATTTTCATCCTCACTTCTTTAAAAGGAGTTCCTCTGTCCTCAGATCCTTGACTCCGCCTCATCTTCGCAGGAGCCAGGGCTTGGACCATGGTTCTGTGCTCTTCATAATCACTCGCAGATGATGTCCTCGAAGGTGCTGACGACGTGGAAGGAGATGAGACGGCACCTGGTGGGTGGAAGGCTTCATCAGGCGTACTGGCAAGACTACTGTAGCCAGACGACCTTTCAGACCGTGATTCAGGAACCTCTCCCAGAAATTCCAAGCAGAGAAGCACTTCCTTGCCACTGCCAATGGCATAGGCTGCCTCCATCTGCTCCACAATCCACAGACCCTTTCGAGAGATGTGGAAATAGAGGCGAGGACAGCGGCGCTGCACGGCCATACTGAGTGCAAAATCGCCCTCTGCATTGTTGCGGCCTAGCACCCAACCTGCAGTGGCAGCTGCCTCCCCCTCTGCTCTTTCTGCGATTTCGCCTCCACAGTACAAGTCAACGTCGGGAGTCGTTGTCAGTTCCTGATAGAGTGGTGAAAACTCGTAGGCTGCAAGCAGCCTTTCTACCGTCTAGAGTGCACAAGACAAAATACACGTTTCAGAGATTACTCGATGAAAAAGTGAGACATTTGATGCGCTGACATAGACCTACCACTTTTTGTGGCTTTTTGATGAAGAAGGTATCCTCGAGACTCTACAGGATAAAACAAGTAGGCGAAAAGATTAGGACATCGAACCGGTAGAGCACAAGATAGAGGGAAACCTTAACCCATATTTTCCAATCGCACGAAACAAGTACAATAGCGATTATCAGGGACTTTAAGTGCATCATATGCAAAAATGTCGATTGCGATGGCAAAGTAACCGCCCTACTCCTCTCTAACTCTCAAATTAACTCACAAGTTACCAAGTGACCCCAACCACCACTCTAGCACTGTTCACACTTTCCCAACAAGCATAAATTTTGTTAGCCTAATAATAGACGGTAGTGAGAAGTTTAAATGTCTTTTTGGAAAGAGTTACGAAACCGCAATAACCAATCATACATCGTAATACGTGGCTGTTATCAAAAACACTCACGCAACTCAAAACGCACAATAGGCACTTTCTATTGATTCCTCACGAAGTGAAAACGAGCTATCAATAATAGGGGCCGTGCGTGGGCGTTTGCCTCCACTTCTTCCTTTTCATATGCTCAACGAAACATTCACTTTATCGCCTCCCTGCCTATGAGGCTAGTCCTATTCCTTACAATACATTGGGTCGCATGAATGGAAACTCACCCTCATTGCCCTGCGTGACCTTCGCCTTAAATGAGGAAATAAAAACAATGGGGTTAAAAATAATCCAGCTATGCCTTTGTACATGTGAAAGATATACCTATTTGGATTTACTGTCGAGATCTGATTTCTACCGACCTTCTAAAATGGAGAACGAATTAAGCATTCTCTGAAGGGATTGAATTAATACATTACTTTTGGAAGACCAACCTGGCGTGAATAGAGCACTTTTATACAACATAGGGCATCCTGTAAATGTTCAAAAAAGCGAACATTAGGAGATCTTAAGCCTTCAAGCCAGCGGTAAGCAGCTTCAATGTGCTCAGCTTCTCTGAAACGACAGAGAGTTTGTGCTAATAGCGGATTGGCTCACATGACGATGGCAGTCATGAAATACATGGCAACTTACGCGGGGGTAGCACTTATTTTATTGGATTCGGGAGATTTTACAGAATACGGATTTGGTCGAACAATAAAGATGACACGATTGTTTCGTGGGCTGCGTTTGCACTTTGAGTGATCTAATACGGCGGCGAGATAGGCTGTTTCAAGAAGACTCACTAGACCTCGAGTAAGGTGTGGTTGGAAAACGAACAGGAGGCAGCTGGCCAGTTCTTTCGCAGTGGCCTCTTGCGCTACCAAATCCGGGTGCCACTCATCGACTTGCTGTAAACAATTAACACGAAAATGCCACTATTGAAAGCTCGAGACTGTGTGGAATGCATGGCTAAGGCGGGCATCGAATATAAATAGTAACCATGACCTGCGCACGCGCAACAAAACAGCCCCCTATTTTCCTCTTTCGATCCAAAACCGTCAAAGGCAAAGGGTGGAGGTGTTCAATAACCATGCTACTGTTTTAGCCTTTTCGTGAATTCAATCCCCTAGCAGAACCAGAATGTAACCCAGTATAGAGAACATATACGTTTTTTATGTTGGCTTGATTTAAAAAAACAATAAAATGGCTTGCAAATAATATAGTTAGGAATTTCTGTAATTACGTAAGTGTCTTAAGAGGTTTTGAAGAGGCAATACACCTACACAAAATACATCTTAACAGTCACAGGTGTGGTATGTTAAATGGCAGGTGAGTAGCAGAACTACGAAACAATTCGGCATTGGTTATAAGCATACCGGATTGAAATATGGAATTCCGTTACTCTCCAAAAAGGGAATAGCGATATCTCTACGCCACGTGGTTGGATTACAGGAGCCTCCAAGAAACACTAGTGAAATATAAATATAAATGTGAGAAAATATTACCTCCTTCTGGACGTTTTCCATTTTGAATGGCCGGTTTTCTAAAAATTGTAATAATAATGTTTTCTATCGGAAAGTTTAGTGAAACTTAAGTAAATCACGATGTATATAAAGTATCGCGGAGTTTAAGCAACTTTGAAAAGAGTTGGACATCTGAAGGGGTTTGTAAATACTAAAGAGATGAATAATTATTAAATATTAAAAATATGTCGATATAATCTTTGGGACAACTAAACTTCCACTGCAAGACAATCAAATTCTCACATCAATATAAGCAACCGACTTACTTGACAGCATTATTAAGAGCTGGGCGCTTCAAATGCTCTCTCTTTGGTAAAAATCCATCCATGGTTCGTTATTGTTACAAAATAAAACGGTATTATAAACGTTTTCAATGGAGAACTATGGTTTAGACGATATATCCATAGACGAAGCCTACAAATAACTCACAAGGCACCCAAGGTTACTCTAAAGAACTAAAACTAGTGCAAGTGGATCTGTGTGACGCCATTTTTCAGAACAAATAAGTATATTTATGTTCTTTAAATTCTTTTCAGTCTAATAAATTTCAAATTTTTAATCAGTCATAATTTAATTCTAGTACATCTCTTAGCAGGTTTTGACGTCCGAAATCGATAACAGGCTTAGTTCTCGCACTTTCTTCAAGACCTCCTGTTATCGTTTACGGCCATTTTCCACACACGTTAAAAGCAAAGGTCTGAACACACCTTTGTATACATTGCCAATCCCCTTTTAACGAATCATGTATCAAGTAAAGGGATGCTGCTGTCGCTGGGAAGAACCATACGCATAACAATCACAAAGAGGCACCTGCTATTCAAGTCTGTCCTCACAAAAAGCAACCCTGGTCGTGGTTAAATCGGGTAGAGAATGTAGCCTCTCAGAGATTATCCGTAGATCCTAGCTCCATTTTTCTACACAAATGTTCATTTTAATTCTTAAATCCTACCAATGGGAGGAGTGTCCACGACTATTTCTTCTCAATAATGCTCCCACTGTCCTGCATATGCATCAGGACTTAATACAACATAAAGCTGGATTCCCAGAACCTAAAGATGAAATGACAGCTCTGGAAATTATTGCTATATTGTTTACTCATGTTCAGTCTGTTAATAACAAGCTCCTCAGATAACTCAGCAAGTGGTCAAACATACAGTAGCAACAATCACCGCTACCGCATAAGCAGAAGAGATGGCCAAAATGGATGATAGTTTTGATTCGAATCGAATGAAATAAATTGCAGTAATATCAGCCCAACAAACCGACCTCAGTGTCGGGCTGAGATGATGGTAGCAGCTCGTTTTGTACAGCACATGAGCTGTAATAGAGAAAGGCATTTTGGTATGAATCAATCGTGGAAAATGAGAGGGTCGGGAAGACATTCAGCTTGAATGTTGAGCTCGCGATGTAGGAGGAAGGAGAGAAAGATTATGGGTCCCTGCCACCAACCCGCCGCCATGAGGTACCGGAGGATCACAGAAATACCGATCGCCGAGCAGACGATACTTGCACATTGTGAGTCGGTATCCTCCACTGCCCCCGCTGCTTGAAAGCGACTCCGGCCCAAGGGTAAGCACAGCACCACTAGGGAGGCACCCACCGTCGCGACAGAACTGTAGTGCGACTGGTTGAGGTGTGCCAGGCCCGCGTGAAAGGAAGAACTTGGCATAGATGTTGCCCGCCACGTCGACGCCAGGGTGTGTTTGCTGCTGCGGTGGGTGCGCTGCCCCCTCGGCGGCAGTGAGGGGAATGCTCCAGGAAGCGCGCATCTGCTTCCCGTTCCAGATGCCCAGTGGACGGCTCTGCATTCGCAATACACCCCCGTCCACCAGCAAATTCACACGCAGGTCTTGACAGCTTTAATGTCGAATTTGCAGAATTAAACAAGGCTCTTGTGGGTTATTTCGGATTCATGAATACTTCAAAAGACGAACAGAAAACTGGACCACAATTTAGGAGTACCTTCGGCTTTAAGTAAAATTATGATGTTAGAGTCTAACTGTTTTTAGAAAATGCAGTTTGAATACAGGGCGGAATGTTTCACTGCTAGAGTATACCACGAATTCTTGGCTTTGCAGCTTTTCAACCCGAATTAGAAGCCTTAACCTTAAATAATTTTCTCTGTATCCGAGGTTAATTTCATCAAAGATTGGTGCGGCTTACTTAATTCAGTAGAAAGTTCTCATCTTGAAGCCTCTTTGTGTTTTCGACGTTGAGCTTCTGTTGCTAGATACACTGGCCTGATTACCAACTCAAATGGGCGAAACAAGTTCAATTGAAAATGAAAAGTGCCGAGATTCGAAATGAGATTTAGCATAATCGACAGTAAGATCACATGTGTTATAGCGATTTCCATTTAACATTGACAGGGATATCTACCGTGCTTGATGACCACAAAACGCTGTTTTCGATGAAAACCATCGTTCATGTACATTGAAAGACGAAATAAGAGTGATCAAAAACACGAAAACGAATTTTTCACTAACACGATCCTCCAGGATTTCATCTCATTTCCCCCATTGGCACCAGAACAAACAACGCGGAAAAATTACTGTGACTAGTAAGGCTTTAAACATGCATGGCGCAAAATCCCCATCTACGAGAAAATTTTAACCCCATTAAAGGAGACTTTCAAGCCGATATCTGGGGTTTTTAAGTACTGAAATTCCATCCAATACTTTTTGTTAGACCAAACTGCGACTAATTTGATTGCTTGAGTGTACGAGAGGTGGTAAATACACAACGAGAGGTCGCACTATACCTGATATCACTGGCAGTGGGTTGATGCGGGACTGCGGTCTCAGTGATGGGCCATTTGGGCCACTGGACGAAGTAGTCGAGGCGGAAGTCGGTCGTGGCCTCCTCGCAACGCCAGAAGGTGCACATAGTGATGGGCGGCGGCAAGTTACTCGCCTCCACCCCGTAGTCCAGCAGCACCAGCCGCGTGTACTCCTCGTCCGCCGCTAACGCCGTCGCCGCCCCCTCCTTCTGCGACTCCAGGAGGTAGTGGTGCAACAAGTCTCCAGGAATATACACACGGTACTGCGCCTTCTCACCGCTGGCCTCCTCCAAACTAATCAATCATGAGGCATTCAATGTCTAGATAGAATAAACTCATCACCCCAAGAGGAAAACCGCACTGAACTACCCGTCTTCTAACAATTCCTTCACGTTGCAGCCGTCTTTACACCTTAGGAATATTTAGGGACCAATTCTTACCTGAACACTACATTTTCCTTTCCAGAAATCGGTGATCCTTAACACCGACGAACTTTATCCATGACTTTTCAGTATCCGAGTGACGCTGCCAAAGGCAAAAGCACTGTCCAGCAACTCAAAATATACCCAAACCAGTTTCACATTTTACTAGGAGGGAGCACGGATTACTGAAATCATTACAATATAACCATTAATCGGGTGCTTTTAGAGTGACCAAACTCGAAACACGTTTTACGGATTATTTAAAACTGAACAAAAAAGCTGGAAAGACACGAAAAAGACGAATCAAATACTACACGATTATTTAACAGCTTACACAACCGTTGCGCCACTGAAAGTAGCCTTCACGTTTCGCATTCTCTCCGCCCGAGAAAACACCAAGACCAGTGGCTTGAGTGTTGATTTCTGCGATTGAGTGAGCAGCCGTAGATCCTCTCTTGCCACCGCTAGCGTGACCTGCCCGAACAACGACTGTGCTGGTCGCTCCATGGTGGTGAACGAACTGCCCCCTCCCTTGGGGAACTGAGCACGCCAGGTCTCTGTCAGCGCAATCGCGATTGGCAGTGGAGGCAGCGGAAGAGGTGGCAGAGCACGCGAGGGTTCCACGGTACACCGTGTAATCGACTGCACAGTCGTCGTTGTGGAGGGAGGTGGCGGTAGCGACGGTGGTGGTGGTGTTGAAGTCTCATCGTCTTCTACCGCTGCTAATGGCGCATGGCACACCTAGACAAGGTAAATGGAATGGTAAAAATACGACAGCTCCTGTCTGAGACGTAACCTTGGAGTGCACTTGTGCAGAGCTAGAATCGAAAATCTGCAATTGAGTACCACTTACCGAATAAAGGGAGAACTCATCAGAATCCTGGAGAAAAGGCATGGAAAAACGCCGTGTGAACTGTTGCCAGCAGGTAGTGCAACAACAGAACGAGAGAACGACAGCGAAATGAAGACCACATGCGCGGCACTAACAAATGCGTGGAGGAAACAAACTAAACACTCCCCATACTAACGTAAGTACCTCTTTAACCAAGAGACAGGAATCGGTGAGCGCCGGCTAGAAAAGACACAGGACTGAGGCTGTGGATAGGTGGCTCCACAGTGAGCGAAAGTACGGACACGAACCTTGGTGTCAGAAGGAGTGGGCTCAGATGGTTGAGTGGCGGTCTCCACCTGTGCCTGCTTGTCACCGGGCCCGTCTTCACGGAGGTCGATTAAACGAGTATTGGTGTCGATGTTTTCCTGAGGCGAGTAAAAAGCAGCCTCCCAACTGGCCGACAGCCGGGGTGTCGGCGTGTCCTCTCCACTCTTTTGCAGTCCGAAGGGGTTGAAGACTTCGTCGGTGGCTTTGGAATTGTCACTGCACTGTGGGAATAGGTCTAGTGTAGAAAAGATACTGTCAACGTTAATCACAGAAGTCGAAAACGTACGATTCCGGCCTTATAAACAGGCATGCAAGCTAGTGTAAGGAAAGTCGAGAGTAGAAATCAAGTCGCGAACGGCGTACTGAAGAAACAACTACAGCGTACTAGAACCTTTCATGCTGATGAGTTTTAAGAAGGTGTGTAAAGTTGAGCTGAGGAAAATATTCACAGCACTGGTTTAATCACCATTAACAGGAAGTCGGAGGTAAAATAGGTGTCAACATTTAAACGATTTACAGAGGTTAGAGCACAACAAAATTTCGTTAAATGTCAGCAGATGTAAGAGGCCTTATGAAGGCAAGGGGAAAGGCGAGGCTCACCCCTCCTGAGCGGGGGTCGGGCGGCGCGATGACGCGAGGAGGCGGAGTCGTGGGAGCGCGAGGGAGGCGGCGGCGGCAGCACCGGCACGAGGGGCGCCGTTGCGGCGGACAGCGAGCGCGCCGCCTCCACCGACACGAAAGCGCCCGCGGACGCCAGCGGCTGCTCCGCCGACGTGTGTGGGCGTCGGAAATCGCGCGCCGCCAGCGGGAGCTTCGCGGCGGGGGTGGAGGCTACGCTGCCAGAGCCCACTACATCGCCCAGAGGTCGGATGTTCACCTACCAAATGCGCGCACAAGCAATAAAAATGTACAGCTGCCACTTCGGTCTCATCGGACCTGCTGGACGCCGGTGAGAATCGAGCGTACATGTTGTCATAGGTCATAGCAAAGAAAATGCACGGCATTCATTCACTTTTGTGAAATTAATTAGTTGGGATTAATGGATTTATCGCACAAAAATTAGCTGGCAGACATGCGGTTTGATAGGCACAATTACCACCACTACATCATATCAATTCGCCATCATCTTCAACACTTACCAACTACCGAGATTACCTATTTTTCCTGTGATAAGTCTACTAATGCAACAGAATTCCGAAGCCCTGGCACAAGTACATACTTTTAGTGAAATTTCAACACCACATGTCATGCTACACCCTGTGAACGTTACTTAAAAAACCGATTTCACCCAGCCGCTTAATTACAGTACGTTTCATATCTACTTCCATTATGTAACTCAAAAAACAAAATCACCGCAAACATATTTTTATGATGGTTAAGTACATTCTCTTCAGCGTAACCAAAACCAGCAGCTTTGGTGAGGTTTGATTAAATTAGCCCACTTACGCCCCAGCTAATAAAAGCAAGCAAGACCTAAACTATATCTTCGGTGGAGGAAGCGATACTAAAGTGCTACAGGACTATTCAAGTATAATACATCGAAAACACCTTCGATTACTCAACGACAATAGATATCAGATTCTTAGGTGTTCATTCACAATGGAGGATGCTTATATACATGGGAATGGGTACCTTAATGCCTTTGAAGGTTTTTTCACTGGGACTGCTACTGCCGCTGTTGGCGTTGGAGCCAGAGGAGTGTGAACGCGAGTGTCCAGTCGACCAAGGATTGTCGGGCCGGATCGTGTAGCCCTCAGCGTCCACCTTGGGACAGACGGCTGCTAGCTGCGGCTGCATCGGCTTGGCGTTCAGTTCACTTGGACTATTGGCTGTAACACAGAGTTAAGCCTACTTTTCAGAAATGAATGCATTCACAGAAACGATCGTAGCCTGCATGATTACCCTTAAATTAATTTAGCGCGCTTTCTAATGTGAAATAATATGGTCGCATTAATAGTATTTCACATGAAAAAAAAGAAACAAGTATGCTAACTAGCTTCCTACAAAAAAGGAAGCAGTCATCAGAATGGTTTCAATCGTACAAATTAGAACGAAGATGTAAATCTAGATGGCAACATTTTAACAGATGAAAGACTACGTTTTCTAGGTCAGTACGCAACTAATGATGCAAAAAATAACAATATAAAGACATACAAAGTGCCAATACTCTGACAGCACCAAAAACATAGCCACCATGAAGGTGCTATACAAACGTATCGCTTTTGCCAGAGACCAAGTTTCTCATCTAAGGAACCTTTAGACCAGCATCTGACGGGGAGGATTAGCTTGTCGATGTAAAACAACCAAGAGAACATACATGCGATGAATGCCAAATAAAAGTCATAGACAGTCTAGCAATAAACTTTCCATTGAGAGTTCTTGAATTACTCACCGCTCAAAGGAGATATTGGTAAGTAGTTGGCGGCTTATTTGAATATTGGAGGAGATATAACAGCACGTGTAAAGCTATCAAACCCATTTGTATGCGTTTTGAACTATACCTACTGAGATTATTTAAACCATCCCACGTAGGACAAACGACGCAGTGATATAATGGACCGGCTTACACGTTTTACGGGGCAGACGAGCGAGATTGCGCACATTGGCGAGCTTTTGCGCAAATGAGCCGGGTGCACCTCCGGAATGCACACTGGCGGTGTCGACCTCGGGGTCGGTAGAGTTCTGTCGGTTACGGCGCTGGAAGAGGTTCCCCGTGCGCCGACTCAGCCCGCCGCTGTGCGTCCCGCCGATTTCACTCAGAGAACTCTGCCATGACGGCTCAAGAGGCGTAGGCGGGGCTCCCATTGGGCTCTCCTGGCTTCTAAAGGCTGAATAGATCGATTTGCACAGGTTAACAATGGCTACTAAAACATTGCAACTGTACGAATTAGAATTTTTTCACACAGTTGGTGGTTTCAAAGACTTACCGTCGTGGTTGTGGTCGTGTAGATTGCTTTTATTTGAAAATACTCCATTCTGAAAATTTGAGCGTTCGAAGACTTAAATTTAGTCTGCAATAAGTGCCCAATCAGATCTTCTCATGACCTGTTCAAATGAATACGCCCATATACATATCAAAACTGTCGATATCCGTATTAACCTCAAAATAAGTAGAGCTATTAACCACATCAAAAATCACAACTAGTTGGTAGGGACGACTGTCACGTTGTCTAGGCAGTAACATCCAAAAGCAAGAATCAACCTAGCACGGAAAATATAACGTTTGTAGGAATTTTAGGCCATAATTTTAGCGCTTACACAATTATCCCACCATACTTCGGCAATGTTTACGAAAATGAATCAAATCATGGGATTTAGCAATAATGACATAGGAATGCAAATATGTGATATTTTATTTCGTTTATGAAGCGTTTGATATAAAACACAAACAAATAACTTTAAAGCACGAACCTGGTAGAGCAGAAGCAGCTCTGAGGCCACTAGGATTGATACTAAAATGTGGACATGGTGTCGACGACTGCGAAGTAATTTCCAGACGACTAGGGCATGTCGTGGAGTTAAGGAACGCGGCGGCAACCTCAACATCCTCAAACTCAGCGGTAAGGGGCTCCTGATCGCCTGTGCCGCGCTCCTCAACCATGTTGAGCAGAAGGCGATCTGCGGTTAGTTCGGCGTTCCTTTGTATATTTGATTCAGACACAAGGGACAGCTGTTCGCGGTGAAAGTTAACCAATGCCATAGAAAAACGTCCAAAGTACTCACACATGCGCGTGAGATGAGCGAATTCGTGATGCTAAAGTCATTTGTTTGTTTGCTGTAATTTTCTAACCTGAAAGTGCTCACAGGAAATGCGCATTCTGTCAACAAATTGAACTCGGAGATTGTTGTACTTTTCAACAGAATACTTATATTCGTCTTGGGCCTTCTTAAGCTTAGCCTCTGCCTTTTCCATGTCCCTAGCAGAGTGAGCCTCATTCAAACAAACTTTTTCATATTCTTTATAGCGAATGTGGTAAAGGTCCTTCGCTTTTTGCAAATGAGCAGTAGCAACCTACTAGCCAAACACTTGTTAATTCAAGAAGCGAAACTTTTTTCAAGAAAACTACTCACTTGGAATGAGTGCACAACCTCCTGAGTTCCTGATTCACTTTCTTTCAAGGTACGCTGTTTTTTCTGAAGATCCTCCAAGTACTTCTGAACATCTTTCCAGATGGCCAATCGCTCGGATTCAAGTTTGCATCGGAGGGTGATTGATTTGTCAAGTAATGAGTGCAAAAGCTTCCACCAAAGCTTGCAACTTCCAGAATTGCTATAAGTGTGTGCCTGTTTTGATAGTTTAGCCAGAGATTTAGCATAGTTCTCCTCGACCGAGTTTATTTCACGGAGAAAGTCACAAAACTCAGTAGTGTTTTTGTAACTCATTTTCATATTCTGGTTGAGAGATTCGAAACCCAAATTTTTTTCACCCCAAAAGGAATTCGCAAATAGCCTATCATTTACCATTGGCGGTTTTCGGCAACCCCACAGGGATAATTGGTAAGGAGGTACTTTACAAAAAGCCGGCTCCATGCCATGCAAATATAAACAACTTTCTGTTTTAATACTTAACTTGCAAAATATGTATTTATTTAAGTATTTCATTCTATTTAATTAAAAAATTATTTTTTACACTATAACATATGAACATTTCTATAATTTGCAATATTACAATGAATATATTTCTGATCTGGTCATTGCTTTTTTCTACCGGGTATCGGGTATTTTAGGAAGTATTCTTGTGGTCGGGTTTGAGAATTCAAGGTCAAACCACCATCCACTAATCAATACCCCGTTAGCCTCTCCTACTGCTCCTAAATGGATCGACCACCTTCTTGTAAATTTTACCAAAACGGTTTTTGTTTGCGCGAAGATGACTGCCCTTATTCCCATCCTACACAACGTTGTACCTCATTTAGTAGAGGATTCTGTCCCTATGGGCTTAGTTGCCA
The DNA here is from genome assembly GCA_030710315.1 of Anomotaenia brevis. Lineage (NCBI taxonomy): Eukaryota > Metazoa > Platyhelminthes > Cestoda > Cyclophyllidea > Dilepididae > Anomotaenia > Anomotaenia brevis. Next base: position 538,791 of record JAUOZQ010000002.1, read on the forward strand.
TTTTTGGCATGATCGTTCGGCTGTCCAAGAAAACCTCACCGATACTATACAATCTCCTCAATTGTGCTCTTTCTTTCTCAATGGGCAGTGCATGTATGGGAATAGATGTGCCTTTTCTCATCAACTCGAAAATCTGCCTGTATCTAATCAAATTACTCTTTCTGAATATAAGCTGTACAAGCAGATTACAGAGCCCAGGGTTGTTGCGCCCCCACCAAAATCAGGGTCTTCTTTACAGCAAACTGTGCAGTCCGAAGCGAATAGTCCATTAAACCCTTCGTGTCCCCCAGTTGCGCGACCAAATGCTCGATTAGAACAGGCCTATTTATCGGCTCTACAACCAGGAGACCTTGAAAAGATGCGAGATCTAGAGATCGACAGACTTTCAAAGCAATTTCCACCAAGCCGTTTAAAACCAATTTCCGGAAATAATGATTCTGTTAGGGCTTTTTCCCTTTTGTTCTCTTCTACTGACCCCGACTGGGTGAGCACTATTTTGATTCGATCCCAGTGAATTGACTTACTTAAATTTTTGTCATTGTTTCATTTTAGTCTCATGAAATTAAGCAAATATTGCTTCAAATTACTCTTCCCACAGATTATCCAAAGTCTTCACCTGTGTTGACCGTTCCGCGAACTAGTAACCTACCTGATGTTGTTACAGAGTAGTTTGGCTTTAACCTTTTTGTTATCTTTGCACTTTACCTATTGACAATAACCATGGCTTTTAGCAAACTGAATCATGATATATCCAAATGGGTAAAAGAACGTCAAAACTCCAACACTTCAGCAAACAAAGTGTCGCTTTACCTTCGTTCTTTCTTCTTTTGGTTAGATAAATCTCTAAACAATTTAATGACTCAAGGATATGGAGCTGTAAGTCCGGGGAAATTTTCAACTACCTTTTGATTTTAGGTTGCAAGCAATGTGGAACAAGAACCTGCTGCTCTAAGCATTCCCGAATCCTTTGACTCAACTCTCATGTCGAGCTTTTCTTCTGTTCAATCTCTGCCCAAAGCGCAACCGTTTTCTGAGTCTATCCAACCGTCTGCCCTATCAAACCGAAGGCCGCAGTCTCCCTCGTCTGAACCTGAACAGGAAGAGGCTTCGAAGGAATCTGGAGCTGAAGAACCTGAAGCAGGTGAAGAGGATGTTTCTTCGGCTGTTATTCACCAGCAAGATTTCTCTCTTGAAGGTGTTGAAATGCGGGGGCAGGCAGGTACTTGCCTTTTCACTCGGCTGCCTGTCTGTTGCACGTGTACAAGGTGTAAATACATATTTAACTGGGTATTCACCCTCCCGCCAGCCACAAAGACGACAGAAGGCACGACAAAGCAGACGCTCTCATCTGTGCCACCGCACACCACTACGTGCCAACGTTGTCGTCTTCCGCTAGGCCTCACCTTCGTGGCTGATTTAATTCACTCATTTGCCAGCCGTGTTGGCACTTTTAACTTGGCAAACTGTTTTGTTTTCGAAACTAATATTCGCTCTGCAGAAGCTTTTATCAGTTGTTCAAACTGCCCTAGTGATGGAGCGAAAGTAGTAGTACGTTTGCACCGCACTCTGTATGCTTTATTCATATATCCTGTGCTTGTTATTTATTGGATCCGGTTTGCTTATTGTAGACCTTAAATCCGGATCGAGTGAATGTAAAAAGGTGTCTAGGGTGCCATGCTCCGTGTGGTATCTTCTTCACCGGATTCAGCGTCTCAAAGTCGAGGCAGGCACCTTCTGAGATATGTAATTAGTTCATATTTCATTGTGCATTTCGAGTCGCCTAGTGCTTCTTTGGATAGGTTTTTAAACATGAAATCTTATCTAAGTTAAATTAACTCTCTCGGAAGTAATACTCGAATATGGTAGAATTCTGCTTCTATCCATATAGTTTGGGATTGCTCGGCACTTCTAACCTTTAGCTCTTATACGTCCAATGAAGTTTGTTCAAAAATTTGATTTTTGAATCGGTGCACTTTGAAGTGTCTTTTTATCAGCAAGGTGACCTTCAAGGAACTGAAGGTCAAAACTGACCTTTAGCATTAGTGGATCATAATCTCGTTTTCCTCGTTAGGCAAACAATTCGGATCACTTTCCATTAAGAAGCTGCCGAAGGAGGCCATGCGCCAAAAGCGTATACGTGGTCCTCGGGACTGTGCTTCCAGCTTCCTCATCCAGAAGGGCACGCCCCTGCCCAACAACGGCACCTGTAGGCACTACCGCAAGAGCTTCCGATGGCTCAGGTATGCTCAAGCTTTCGCTTCTTTTGGCACTGCATTTCTCTTAACTTATCTTCAAGCCCTACCCCTAATTGCATCGATACTACCATGTTTGGAAGGGAATATTTTTTTTTAACCGTGGTTATCTGCTCTTCATTCAATTGCACAGTTTCAACTTCGTCCAAGTTAATATAATAGGTGTCTTGTTACATTTGACCATTGGGCTTTTCTTTACCTCTATTCATTAAAGAAACGCGTAGTTATTGCAGTAGGTATCAAAATCGTCACTGCATTAATTTAACGCTCCAGTCTTCTCTAATTTTAATACCGATCTGATTTAATAAGGGAAGGTTTCAAATTTGATAATTAATTCAGGTTTCACATGAACTCCCATCAGAATTACAATATGGGTGGCTAGTTATCACTATCTTGCTATCTAGAATTTAGCCCGAACTCATTAGGTAGCTATCCGCGCTCCATTTTTACTACGCGGGCTTTACCTGTTTGGGGACGAATTCCCAAAGATGACCTATGGCAATTGAACCCATTACTGGCATGGTGTTTCTTGCCAGCGTCGTGTTCTATTCAAATGATCTATCTATGAAGTGTCCCTTTCGGTCCGCCTTCCAATGAGAATGTGTTCGTGCTTCAAGGTTTCGCTGTTGCGGACGGGCGTTCCCGTGCGATGTGTGCCACGACGACGAGGTAGCCGGGGCACACGAGACGCTGCTGGCGACGCGAAGCATCTGCGGCTTCTGCTCACACGAGCAGGCGGTCACTGGCGCCTCCTCCTCGAGCGTCCTCTGCGCGGGCTGCCAGCGCGCCCTCACCGCCACCAGCAGCAGCCACTGGGAGGGAGGCCGGGGCTGCCGCGATCCCGTCAAGATGTCGCGCAAAGACAACCGCAAACACCGTCGCCTCTAGAGCCCTTTTTCTTAATTGCACTTCCAGTAAATGTGTAGCTGACCCCATCCTCTCCTCTACCATTGGTTGGTTTATCACTTGGTATTTTCATACTTTCAGGAGTGCGAAACAAAGTCACTACATGTTTGTGTCCTCCTTAGAAAGGTCGACGCAAATCCCACATTCCCAGCTGTCATTGTAGATATTGCCTTAATAAGCTTGGAATTACTCCACTCATCTTGAAATTCAGTGGTCACTCATGAATCTAAATCACACTTAAGAATGTGATAGAGCCTCCGTGCTACCTAGTAGTATTGATCTGCTTGATCATCACGAACAAGATGGGTGCATGGACTTCAAAATCATCAATTTGGAGTAGTTAGATGAACGTTTAGTGGCATGACGCTATATTGGCGGTCCATGCAATTTGACCAATACCATTTTCTTAGGCTCACACAAATCCTGAGTGTGAGGTGGTTTCTCCCTCCGAGGGTGGAGCCATCTTATTGGGGTAGTGGATTCATCTTATGGAGAACTTAAGTATAACCCCCAAGTCGCTAGAACAAGGCGAAAACAGCCTAGTCGGTGTACGCTAGTTGATTGGCTGTGCTTTATTTCAAGTAACAATTTACGGCTCCTACTACCTTCATGAAAAATCTTCAGTAAAATTGGACTCGATTACTACTTCTAAAGGAGTTGTTGCTACCATTTAAGATTAAATTCCAAGCTTTGGTAAATTAAATTTGCTTGTATTTCCAGTTGGTTAATCCGCACAAACTGTTGGAAAATGGTTGCGCTTAAGCTGTTCAGACGACAGAGTCAAAGGTGGGCATCCGTTTGATCCATCTACTAAATTGGTCATGCAAGATTTAGAGGTGCTCGTGTGCATCATTTAAGATACAAGTGTTTTGCATAGCTGCATATAACTTATTTTCCTTTTCTACTTACAGATTGATAACCAATAACCATATTAATTAATAAATGAGTTTACTTGTGATTATTAAGTTCGATCAGCACTTACTCTTGCAACAGAATCGGTACTTTAGCGAAATCAGCAAAAAAGGCTCGATAGTACACATGGAATTCTGAAAATAATTTGAGGGAATTTTGGTACTGGATAGAGGTTAGTCATTACACTGCAACAGCCATTCAACGTGCCATTCATGCCAAAATAGAAAGTGAAAAGGAATGGACAGATTGCTCGAAGTGATGCATATATATGATCTTGTGATTTACCCAACCTCACTGCTTATCCGATATCACTAAACCTGCTAGTTTGTGGCAGCAGGTATTCGAAGTTCAAACCATTTTGATAAATACAGAAAACTTCCCTAGTGATTGTCAAATTAACTCATGCAGTGCTCGATAAGTGTCATCCGTGTAATGAAAAAATTATTACATGGTACTCGATGGAAGATAATAATTCTCAAAAATTAAATCAAATACGCAAGTTGACCATAAAACTTAGTTCTTAGTGTAAAATCCACTTATTCAAATCCCTTTAAATTTTTCAGTATAGTCTGTGAAATTCAGCAATTCGTTTTAATAAGTACTTTGAAGTAATTAAGGTGGGAGCGTATTTTGCTCTAGTCATTCTAGCGATGGCAAGTCTGCCTGCGTTTGTACGGGCTCTTCTAATTTATTGTCATTTAATTGTTTATTTCTGCAATCGCCCTGTCGCCATATGTATACATTTAGAGTCTATCGGCTTCTGATTGTACAGTACTTTTTTTTCCTCTCGAACAATAATGTTTGGTCTTTGGTGTGTTATAGGATATTTTTTTAGCTATTCGTCGTAAGAAAACAACCATATTTCTCAGTCTCAAGGAGTCTGCAGAGGTTTTGGAAGTAAAACAAATGATCGAGGGAATCTTGAAGGTTTCTCCTGATGATCAAGTCCTGCTTTATGAAAATACTGCAATGTACGACCATAAACCACTCTCGTATTATGGTATTACTGAACAAACAGCCCGACCTCATAACCCTGCTACTCTTGGGCTGTGTCTCCGTGAATCTGGTATGTTTGCGCAAGTCGGATTCAAATGTTATTCCCTTGTGGTTGTGTTGTTTTTTCTGTAGAAAGCGGACAATTTGAGGCACTGGATATAACGCAATATTCAAAGCCACCCGAATTACCCGAAGTAATGCGTTGTCAGGAGAACCAACCTCCCAAACCTGGTGCAGGTGTTTCTGCCAGTACTACGGTCGGCGGCGCAGTTTCCACTAATCAGGCTGAAACTGCGGCTGCTTCAAGGTCGTAGGGCGTATATGTACCTCGATTTCAATGTTTACCCTAATTTGTCCACTTCTTTCACCTTTCCTTTGTCAAGTTGAATTCTGCAGCATTTTTTGCTTGCCTATGTGCCAGCAAAAGCGCTAAAACCTCTTTGAATATAGTCTTTAGTAAACACTGATTGTAGACCTACGAACCACCTAGTCCTCAGCCATTCATGTTACCCAGTCCCATTGCATCCGGTTCACGTCACGCTGTAACTTCAACACGGTGTTCGTTGTTTCTTCGACATCTTATTTGGTTTTGGGTCATTGCTCCTATCATCCGTTCATGCTTTTGTATATTGGATAACTCATTCAGCTATTCTAGAACTCATTCATCAAATTGCTTTGTTTGTATCCGTTACTTAAATACTCGAGTAGTTCAGCGTGGTCCAGCAATAAACTGAATCTCGTTCTTGTGACTACTGCCAAAAGTCTTTCCTGGGAAGAGCCGTTGTTAGATTCTTTAGTAATATTGGTATTAAGGAAGCTGGCGGGCTACTCTATCGTCTCTTGGGGTTACGTACGCTGATCTGCTACTTGCTGAAGTGGGCGAGTTTTGTCGAAGGCTGGCAATTGCCGTCACGCGGGCTGGGGGATGTTACTCACCGGCCCCACGTGGGTCTAACGCGTCAGTTTCTATCTTGTATATCCTCAGAGAGGGAGAGAGCACATCTGGGTTTACATTTTTATATGTTTCGTGATAATTCTAGATTGAGTGGTTTGAGTAATGTAGTTTGATGTTTGTTCTATAGGCTACAGTGTATACATTAAAAGACCAACTATTCACAACCAAGAAGCTTTTTTGTACCTAACTAAAAAACACAAAATTTCGCTGTTTTTTTTTGTTGATATGCAAACTTTCACTTACACTATGCACTAATTATTCTCTGCAGGCCTAATATTAGGGTATTCCTTAAAATAAATTCGATCTAATAAACACATTCTCCTTAAATGTAATGTTATGAAACGCTTAGTTCTCCCAGGCTTTGACTTTGCTATCATGGCAACACTTATACCTCCAATCTGTCTGGATAAATGATTTTATTTCTAAGCTTCATCTTCATTATGCTTTCAAGCGTCACCACAAATTGAAAAATAACTTCCAATAAATAATTCTGGTGATGTTCTTATTCACATGTTGAAAAACTATTTCAAATGCAATGGAAGTGTGTAATCCTTCATATATTCTATGACAGCACAATAATTTTTTATGGAAACAAATGCAAGGAATTAATCAAATGCATAAGCATCATTTTGATCCCTTTAAGTTGCGACTCCTGGCCATTTTCGGTAAGACATATTCTGGATATATGCATCTTCTGAAGACAATTCCATTTACTAATGATTAAAAAGGTAAGAATGAATTGGAACAAAAGTTATTAATGTTCTAACAGTGCAATCCCAGTCATCGTCAATGACAGGGTGAGATTTTACCATGTACACATGATTACAAACTTGTTTTGTTGTCACTAAGTTCAAGGACATTTGAAATATCTAGCATCTGTGCGCTTTATGCGGATGAATACCTGGAGGAGTCGGTCTGACTCCAGCTAATCCCCTCACGTTGCTAAATTTCCACAAAAATATCGACATCTAACGGGATGTTTATTACTAATTCATGGAATAACTCATGCTGAAATAGCCAACCCTTGTTAAAGGCTGACGCACATGCTGGTCGCGTGAGCTGAAGGGTTGTTACTTACCAGCAGCCCGCAGGTCAGACATAGGTCTAACGCTCCAGTTTCTAAAATGAATTCCTATAATAACTCATGGGCATTTAGCCAAGTAATTGAAGTCAAAATAATTTGGAACAACGCCATACGAGCATTATTAAAACCCATCCCTTCATTAGCCACATTTTAAACCGGATTAATGCATTAATTAATGGTCATCAAGACTATAAAAATTTTTCGTTTATGCATAATGAAGAAATCAAAAATGTGCTGGGCCGATAATGCAGGAGAGAACGATTAATCATATAAGTATGTTTGTGAGCTCTTTAGATCATTCTTGTGAAGATAGTCTCTACTTTATGAAAAAAATCAAGTTTACATGGTATTTGGACGGTATCTTCACATCGAGTATTCATGATGATTTCTACAAGCAAAGTTTTCGGGAGTTATAGCCTTGCTTTCCGAAATCACTCATCTGGAACATATTTGCTTTAGTTACATTCGTTATTACGCTAATATGGGAATTATTGTGTACATGGGACAAATATTTATTACTTAGTCCAAAGGTAGAAAGGCTTGAAGAGCTCGATAGCAAATTTCTACTTACATTGCAAGGCTTTAACCAAAGCCTCCCAAGCAATATTGCTCTTTTATTTAACTGCAAAAATGTCCCAGAAATAAGCCCTAAGATGTCTGTGAGTCATTGAACTTGCTCAACTTTCGTTTGAGTGCGTAGTTTTGTTAAATTATTCGGTAAACATCTACTTAATAGCATAATATTTTCAGTAATCACCTCCACAGCTATGAAGCCTTGAGCTCCTTCTTTTCAGCCTCGTAATTGTTCTAATCATGCCAACCTTTTGTCCTGGTAGGAAGATTTAATTGTTCTTATTTATCCATTAAAATGGAATTTCCAACATGTTAGCTCAAGATCTTACCTATGGAAACTGCGTGATATTCCTTGGTACAATGCATATACACATCTTCGATGACAACTAAGTTTTTGTCTACTGGGCAATACAATTCTTGAAAGACTGTTGCAAAAATAAAGATTTAAATAAAAAGAGTCACTAGAAAGAAAATGAAGCATTAACTTGAAAGTCAAAATTCATTGTCCTTCTCTGCCACAATGATTTCCTACTGAAAGTATCCGTGCAGAAATAAGTTCAGTTTCGAAAGTCTTGATATACACTCCTCCACTTTCATTGAGTGGAATCTCTCAGAATCCTCAAGTAGGACTTTTGGGTTTGCTACAGCACGTTCGATAGGATGGCCGGACAGTTAGCAGAGACATTGCTAATGCCACGCGTAAGCACTGACAGTGTCGCTGTTGCTGTCGCTAGTTGCGGGTTCTATAATCAGAAGATTGCGCTCGCAGTTTAGGCTGGAGATGGATTAATGGCCACAAGTAACGTCAACTAGGAAATTAAGTACCGATTTGTGCCCAGTGGTGGCTTCTAAAGCGATAGTAAGACTACTTCACCCCAGGGCTACTTTTTCTTCAGTCACTAATTTCAGTCAGTATATGGGCCTAGCTTCTCTACTCGTGTTTCTTGCAAAATAATACATAAATTCAGTGTTGTAGTTTATCCAGAGGTGATAATGGGCTGTTCAGCGTAGCCTAACAAGTAAATCACAAAGTGACTAGGAGAACTTGCTTAACTAACAATGGGTATGTTGCACTTCCTGATTAATATTTGCTGCAAAATATTTTATTTGCTTATCAGGTGTGCGGCTGAACCCATCTAGAATTCATTGTTTTACTTATTACCTAGCAAACTCATTAAGTTTATATTATTAGGATAAAGGAGATAATGAATTATTTCGGGAAACCAAAATGTAGCTTGCAAAATGAGAGCGGTCTGTGTACTTGGCCTCCTTCCAAAAAAACTCTCAAAGCTGGCATTCAATAACTGTTTAGTATCAACTACCAAGTGCAAGTACTTTGACGAAAACAGCTTCTAAATGCGTCTTTTGTGATGTAATTCAGGGTTCTGATCAGATTATTTCAAATTCAAATAATGCATCTCTTTAACACTTATTTAATGTAATAATAGTTACAGCGCTGTTTGATAAATAGGTCGAACGTACTTCTAGCCAATTAAATTACCATATTGCTCTGACTAGTCTCGCCAATATGGGTCTCATTGGAACAGCCTGCATAAACAAATGTTACCTATACAATCCAATAAGAAAGCGAAATCTTTATAAGTACTCAGGATCAGGTAATGCTTCATAAAAACCTAAAATGCTATCTTCGGCAATATTATTTTTCCAACTTGGCGATCCACAACCTTATGGGAAAGTGCAGCACCAGATTAAAGTTAACTTATCCAGTACCTTCCAGAATTGAATGATTTTTCAAATAATCCGCTTAAAATTTTTCTACTAGTGCATCAGGGAGAATATATTCGCTTCTACCCTAACATTCATGCTATCGAAGTAATTCACAGGTCACAGTCTAACAAGAAAAGGCATCAAATCATCGTCTTTCATACCAGCCACACAGCACTTTCTTTACGAAGGTTTGCGTAACAAAAATATGTCCAAGTGTTAAGATATGAAGATTACGCAGCTCGACATCCACGAAGATGCTAAGCAGAAAATAATGGGAAAGTTTGGACGTCCTTGACCTCTCTTATTGGAAATAGTAATTGGTAACAGACAGTTTCAAGTTTAATTCCGTAAATCTCAATGAGAAGAACTGAATTAGGACCAAAGCTTCCTGCTATCTAGGTTTATTTTCTAGGTCATGCCTCTCCTGTCTACAAGACGCTCAATGTTTAGCCTATTAGTGACTTCATTTAAAATAACCGACTCCATTCAAGGTCAAAATAGGCGGTAGTAGTAGCCAAAAGACTCTATTTCACGATATGCATTTTATGTTGAGAGATTGGTGTTTGGTTGTTATGGGTGAGTGTTAAAGAGCAAGGCTATATAGCCAAATATTTCGCTTAAAATTCGAAACAGGAGAAGTAAAAGGGAATGAATATTAGTAAGAACGGTTATATGTACAATACATTGGAATGTTTCAACAATATATAAAAGTAGTCCATTCGGTGAATGCAAGAAATGACTGAGGTAAGTTTAATTAAACATATTGGCAGGTAGAGACATAAAATAGAAGAGAGTGTTATCACAATGCCACGCTAGAACGAGAGGTTTGAGAAAGAGGCAAGTCAAAGAGGAGATTCTGCGATCAGTAACAGCCTGGAAAGAAAGACAGGCGGTGGTGTCGGAGGCCGCGATGTTGTTCTCAGAGGTAGGGATTCTGTGAAGCCGTTACATGATGGTTCTGCTGTTTAGCCGAGCTAGATCTTCGGTGCTCCATGCTGCCTCCGTAAGCCGACTCACTCAGTAAATCAACGGATTCCGGTGGCTTCTGAATTAGTCGGTACTGATGACGGGTTCCAGGCACCCGCTCAAGTTTTCCCGGTTTGTAATAAAGTCTATAATTACCATAAAATATTAGCCACAACTGGCATTTCTCTAACTAGGGTGGTTATGAAGTTAGACTAACCCCCATAAATTTTAATTACAATCGTGATGCAAATGTAGTCTGTGTCTTCAAATCTCTACTTTTCATATACCATTTAAGTTAATACTTGGGAGAGGTCTGATGCAACATGCAATTTTTTAGGTGTATGTTATCTCTCAATGGTGTTCTTTCAAGGTTCATTTAAACGAGAATTCACCTTGCTTAATTTTCTCATGATACAAAGTGTACTAGCGTAGGCTGGCAGAAAACAAAGCTCAAAGAAGACAGCTTGCCTCAGACTGCGCGAGAGTGAGTCGAAACTCATTTTAATGTTGTTTTTGTGTTCGCCCCACAACCGACTAAGTTGATCAGGGTTGATGATCTGAAAGACCTGTCGTGATTTGTCTACCCACTCAACACAATTCTGTCGTGTGTTAAGCAGCTCTAGTATGAAGTTTAACAGGTTTCGCTTGCGACCACTATTCCGCGGGGCGCAGTTCTTGCGAAGCCTATCGAAAGACGTTAGCGCAAGGGCAGTACTCCTCGATTTGTGATGAGTCGGCTCAGCTATTGGACTTCGTTGACCTCTACTGTATCGGAACGACTGAAAGTGTCGATTGAAGCCCCTAGTGATTGGTTGAGCTTGACTTGGCAAGCACTCGGGGCCAGAGTTGTTGAAGACAACGTTATCAAACTCGGTTTTCGTGGTGAAATTTTCCAAATCATCAAAACACTCGTCAGCATTACACCCCTCCGAGCAGGAGAGGAATTCGCTGGCCTCTTGTTGAGCGACACGCTTATTGATGTTGCGATGGGAAACTGGTGAAGGGGGCGACGGCGAAATTTCGTAGAGGAACGACGAAGATGACGATCCCGAAGCATGACTGCCTGAGGAGACCGACACGCCAGAGTATGGTTCGCTGAGTGACAATTGGGTAATTTGGCCATTAGTCATGCTTTTCTCCAATTTCTCGTAGTCCTGTAGCAAGGATCGTGCATCACCCCACACGTAGCAATCTAAACCAATTAAGCATAAAAAAGCTTCAATGTCCTGTATACTATTTACTTTACCAATTGCAGGTTTCTGCACCTATTAAGAGTTCAAGCACCAGACAACACTGGAATTTTCACGAATGAACCCTAAAGTTCATCTACTATATTGATGAAAGTGTTGGGTTGTAATAAATATCAATGAAAAATAAAGCATGAAAGGACATAAAAATTGAAATTTGGGTTTTAATTGCGAAGATACATCAAGGAATGGATTTAAGTGTCTATTAATGAAGTCATTTCAATACTTAAAGGACATACCTCGAGCGGTCTTTGCCGGCGAAAAGCAGTTTGCTGAATCACTGGCATCAGCTTCGGGTGAACAATTGGCGACAATTCCCCGCCCTCTATAGTTGACCGTTTCATGGTTCGGGGATTGACAGCGATTAACTGCTGTATACTGGGCATCTTTGGTTAATGTAGGTAACTCTGTGGCTGCGATTTGCCAAACGGGGGTCATGAGTGATGGAGTAATTCCAATCCCTCTATTATCCGATTGCATTTCATTTGGAGTTAGTTGTAATGACCCGAATCCGCTGTCACAGCCGTTATCGTCATCGTATTCCTCCATATGACAAGAGAGTCTATCAGCAGATCTGGCGAACCCGTAGGGACTTTGGGCCACCTCCTCCGAGGGGTTCAAGTCCCCAAAAGCTGTTGGAAGGTCAACGGGGTCGTGGACGTCGTTGGACGGGCGCAGAAAGCGCAAGTCAGTGGAACTGGGTGGCACAGAGCTAATCGCTCCTGAAATGCCTACATTTGAAGAGGAAGAGAAGCACGTGTTCCAGTTGTTTTGGGGCGAAGGCAGACCAAATAACTCGGATCCCTCATCATCTTCTTGTTTAACCGCTTCCATGCGATGCCCACCTTTTGGTAATGGAAATAAGCATCGGTGATGTATTTATTGCTAACGACGTAATCAGTTTTTGTTACAGCTGAAGTCTGTGTGAATAAAGTACTCACCGAAGTAAACCACAATTGTTGATGCGGTGCCTTTCGCCTATATAAGGTAGGCGTTGGTGAGATTTCATTGGATAGATACTGAAGAGTCTGCTACATAACCAATCCTGCTTTATGTGAATATTTCTTAACGTTTGATATGGTTACAGAACTTACTTAAAAGGCCTTTGTAGGTAGATGCATTTGATTTAACTCTAAATATAAACTAATTTCTTTTTGCTGCTCCAATACCTTCTCAACACTGGCAAAGACAGGATGTAATTCAAGAAAAGGGGTGTTGGTGTAATCACTACAACTCTCAATGGGACGTATTTATCTAACATACGTTCACTGACAATTCGTTGTAACATAAACAACGGCCCCGAGTTTAAGGAATGAAATTTGAAATTGCATACAACTTCTCAAAACGATGTCTCCTGATTATGAATCATGGTCTTCAATTCGAAAAGGGAGAATTCTCTCCGCTAAAACGGATATCCTTTTGATATCAAATTATTCACCGGACAAATAAACTGTACTTATATAAAATAAGTAGAATTCGATAGAGGAATACAACCACAAACAAAGTTGATATACAATGTTTATAGAATACTAGTAGGTGAGCCTATTCATGAACGGCTGGTGGCACTGGTCATGGAACGATTTAGTCACACCTATCAACTGTTGATGGAAGCGAAATGACTTTCAAATGCTATGGCATCGGCGTATGCAAATGGGTCCTTTCTGTCCACAAATAACAAGAAAATTAGATCATGGAATGCTTTTATCCGTTACCAGGAATCAATTGATGCTAGAAAGAGAAAAGGTGCACCGGAAGTTGGCTTCCTAACTGGAACTTCTGTGCTGTCGGAAACCCTCACTCTCATATAATCCTACAATGATTATAAAATGATATCAGTAGTAGCGTATGGATGAATCGTGCGATTTAAAATTTTATCACTGTACTGATATCCCAGAAGAACTACTGTAACCAATCACTGACGGAAACTGACTAAAATACCCCTCTGAATCAGAATCACCACAGGAGTTAATTACACTAAGACCATGTACTCGCATACAAGTGGTTAGATTTGACTTGGCTAGCACAAAAGTTGCTTTGGCGAGATCAACCACTTTGGTCAGAAAAGAGAGAAAGATACTCGAATAGCCAGAATGCCCTAATTTTCACCGTGACATTAGCAACGATTGTTGTCGACTGAGTTAAAATAGCAGTAGAGCTCCTTAGGGCACAGTATGCAAAGTCGCTGGTATGGTAGCAAAAATGCCTAATTATGGCGTGGACCTGACTTATGAGTTCAATTCTGGTAAAACAGGATCAACGATTGAAATAGTAACAATGTTTTAACGCAATCATCTTGAAATATAAAACACGTCCTTCAAAGTCATCCGTTCCTATTTATAGTTACTACATATTGACTGATTATGCAATTCAGATAAGCACAATGATAACTTGTGATACTTTGAAGATTACTATAGCATATTCCTCTTAACTTTTCTCCACTGCATTTAACGATTGGTTAACATTAATCAAGTCATCTGGGAGGGTAAGGTGGGAAGACTAAAGGCACCGTATATTCTGCAAAGAAATCCTAAATACTTTTAGGTCTATTATTCCTGAAACAAAAACCTGATCACATGAGAAACTAGAAGATAAAAACTTGATATAACAAGAATAGAGCTTGGAGAGCCAGAGCGATTTCGAGTGAACTTCAAGTTAAGCAGGTGTAGTGCAACGTAGATTTGGGTTCTAGAGTTTATGAAAACGTCGTAGGTGCAATAAAATTAAATGAGAGCCCAATATGTAATTAAAAGAGGCTTTAGAACATCTTGATTCATAGGCAGGGTATATTGTGGAAAATCCTGCTCTAACTAGCCCCGATGCCCTCTTTAAGGTTAGTATCCAAACGAGGTGAAGTAAATCTTTAAGTGGGAAGTTCTTATCACAGTTATAGAAGAATGGATCCTTTGAGGTACCCCTAAAAAATCAAGCAAATGAAATCAATGAAGAACCGAAGATTTCCTATAGGTGATTAACATTTCAATAAGATCTTTAACGCTATTTGCATCACTTGTCACACATCTGTAATTTGAAGCCATTTAAAAGTGCATAAATATTCTTTAGTCTGCGTTTTTTCATAAAATGACTCGTGAACATTTAAATACCATCGTAATTATTTTTTAGCTAGCCAAATGGAAAGATCTAATAATTTTTATTTTGGCTTAAACTTTGCAGTATCTGAATTTTCTCGCATAAATTCTCACTGCGGGCGCGCAACCTATTGAAGCCTCATATAGTCTGAAATTTATTTTTATTTAAATCTAGAAACCAAAAATATCAAAAAAATGGAAATCGAAATAAGAGACTGTTTCTGAAGTCCAAAAGTTTTGATGATCGGACTTTGGTGTGGGGCATGCATAAAAAGCCATACCACTCATTTAAGAGCGTCACTTAACAATATATTCCCTAGTCATATTAACATAAATAACTCCTCTAGCCTCAGGGTTTGTTCACAGTACATCTGTGCAAAAGAACACCTGGAAAGGACACCACATAAATGACGACATGGATTTTGATCAAACGAAAAATACAATACCGATAATCTCCCTTATTAAGAAGGAATAACACTTAAATTCTCTACAATTCGTCCAGTTTCCAAAAAAAATAGGAAGCGAGATCGGTACCTGATTTGTTACAAAGATCAAATTTACGATACGGTTAGAATGAAGCATCCCTATATGATTATTTGCAAAACAAACCAGCTCAACCCAGTACTTAGCTACTCGTCACATGATCACAAGGCAAAAAAACACTCACACAGAGCGATAGATTACAGGAAATATTGGGTTTGCCACTTGTTTATAAGCTCAGTTAAACGTGCTAACACTATCATCGGTATTCGTCAGATAAGAACAATCGACCCATGTCTGGTAGCACCAAAAAGGTAGGTTGGCAAACCCAGGTTCCAAAGTTCATCGGAGTGTAGCAATAACGACACCGACCTTAGACGTTTTTGGCCCGACGATGACGGAAAAACTACTCCAAAGCCTACAGAAAACTACATATCATGAGTGCACGAAGAATGGCACGAAACGAGGGCCGAAACCATTCTCGTTTAAGCAAGAACTACTGCTTAGATGTTCAACAGCAACCAGAAGATCAACGGGTCTAATATAAACAGTAATTCGAATGAACACCTGAGAACTGTTAAAGAGAGCATAATTTAAGTGCTTTGTTTGCGTATGCATGTGCAGAGAGAGGGAATACCACCACCGACTACCGAGGCACACGAGAATCGGTGCGCACAATTGGTGCGCGAACAAAGAGACCCGCGGTTGCCTAACTGTGTGTGCATAATAGCACGAGAGGGTACGAGTACATTCCTTCGTCAATTTGAGATGCAATCAAAAGAAAAATTGACATGATCATAAATAAACTATAAACTGTAATTGAGAGAAATGCTAACTAGACGGTATTGCAAAAAAAGCGAATAGGAAAACATATCTGCTCTTGTAAGCAAATGGATATTAGTACTATCAAGCCGATTCAACACAGCCTAAAGCTATCGATATCCCAAAAAGACACAAAACAATAGTATTTAATAACGTATTCAGAGAAAGCTTAATCCTACTCCAGAGTCTAAGTGAAGGCTCAAAATGCCCTTATTAAACTATTTTCACTATGAAAATGAAGAAGAGAATGCTCAAAAGATATTACAGTCCATAAAATGAATAGTTGTTGAATCAGTAGGTAAGAACGTCTCAGGTATTAAAACAAGCATATTCAAAAAAACTAGCAATGCAAAATGATAAAAAGCAAATGAGGCAAGTGATTATTTTCAATGGAAATTTGTCTTGAAAACTTACTTTCATCAACGGATATGGCATCGGTGAGAACGGGATCCAGATCCAGATCTGGGGAAATATAGGGAAGTGAACTGTAAATAGCGATAGGGTGCTGATGATTCATCATCATGGCTAGCAAATGGATTTATTCCGAATGGTCCATTCAAATTTCTCACGAAAACTGATATCCGAAGCTTCCGTAAATGGCGGTATTTGTTAAGGTTGACATGTAACAATTAAAAGATATCAATTGTTTATTATTTTTTTAATTATTAAAATATGTTGTTTTATTAAACGTGATTTTTTTGAAATTTTGTAAATATGCTTTGGGTATATTTTTATAGTGAAAACCTGGGAAGGCATGGGTATATTTCTAGTGAACCTTACCGTTGATACCGCGACTAATTTAAGTTACTCCAATTTTCATCTACGAACCCAAGGCTTCGACTGTCATGGGATCGATTTCGACAAGCTTTGATCAAAACCACTATTCCGCAACAGATTGCATTGTTAAGTAGGTATTAATAAACAAACGTAGAACGAATTCTGCGTTAATTCAAATTCACCCGGAGTTTTTATGGGTCTGTACTAGGCTTATTCCCTTTTAGTATTCAGAACCTTCAGGAAAAAGGGGGCACGGTCATCTGACAAAAGAGGAATACCCAATAGGTGGATTCAATTAAACATATTTACTTTAGCTAGGTTTATCAAGCATCAAGGATTTAGTCTCTCATTTTTCCTATTATTGGAGACAATCTGATTAAAAGCATTTGTTATAACACATTGGTTAATCAGACAGATACTTAAACAGCCCGTGCATCTGGTGGGTGATCTCAGTATACTAAAGCTAGTTCTATTAAAACGAAAGAACTTTTCGAATATTCACAAAAATTGTATTTAGTTTTCGTGTTTTTTATTCACTCGTTTCATATTGTTTTCATTATTAGCCTATAATAATGTTCACCTCGACTCGGTTTATTTTGCAATCAACATCTCTGATATCTTATCGTTTATTGTCTACAATTCCTGAAGCTGTTGTTTCAACGTCAAAGTGGTTTACAGGCAGTGTCCCAAGAACTGATTTTTGTGTGGGATCTGAGCAATTAGCAAATGTGTCCGAATGCTTGGGTCGATTCTATTCTGTGCCTGTGGATATCTCTTCTCGTATTATTTCTCCATTTCTCACCGTCGAGCACCTTCGCGAACTTCATATGTTTGAGGATTTTTCTCTCCTGGTTCGCAAGCCGGCACTTGATGTCATGACGTGTCTAGAATCGACCAAACTGCCCAACTCCGTCCCACGATTTGTTTTGTATGGTCAACCAGGTAGTGGAGTATCGGTTCAACTGGCACACATTGCTCAATACGCAGCCGAAAAGGGAGGCATGATTTTTGCTTTCTGTAATGCGGAGAAATGGCTCGACAGATGTAGTGACTTCACCCCCAGTGATGCTTATCATCAAGAACAACACAAACATTCTATTGACGGTGAAGCACTCGATTTCCCAAGTAGATCAGCCGAATGGTTGAAAGGCTTCTTGCGATTAAATGCGCCTGTTCTGGAGAAGGTAATTTATCTGATGATAGTACTTAATGGCTCCGGTTTCTTTCATTTCTGACAATTTTCTTTATTAATAAAGATAAATCCGGTGACTACTAGGGCTGTGGAATGGACAGTAAAGGATTCTGCTCCAGCTGGAACTCCTTGGGTCGAGTTGATAAATTTTGCTCTGACTCGGACGAAATATTCCACGGATTGTATTGGCATTCTGCTTCGAGAGGTACGTTCTATGGCTGATAAACGATTGTATCTTCATTGTAATATTTTGATCTGCATTACATAATATGAATTCAATTTTATAGTTAGCCGTTATTTGTCAAAACTACTGAACCAAGAGGTTTCGGTTTCTTACTTGCCCTAGACGTGTTTATGGTTATTGCGAGTATCGTACACTGAGAAGCTGTTCCGACAGCTCTAGGGTATATCGAGAGCAATCTTTACTGTGTCTTCAAATCCCTCTTCGTAATGCACGATAGTTAATTGACGCCTGTGCTAGGTTCCTATATTCTAGTGGCGGTGGTTGAGTGGCAGCGTCTTATGTTTGCAGATGCGTGCACTGTCAGCAAGCGAAGGCGGCACGGCCTGCTACGTGCTGGTGGACGGGGTGAACTTTCTGTGGTGCCGGGGCACGCGCATGCAGGACGCGGTGTTGGGACGGCGGGTGGCGGTTGACCGGCTGGCTATTGTTCACCACCTGCGGCGGGCCATGCGAGCAGACTGGGCGCGGGGCGCCGTCGTTACTGCCCTCAACCAGCGCGCCGCTTGGCCCTCCGACCGTGAGCGTTACACTCCAGGGTGCGTCCTTTAGTCCCATTCCCTTGTTTTTTCCACTCCTCATGCCCATTCACCTTCAGCTGTTTCTTGCAGTTTCTTCTTTCAACTCAATAGTAATGGTCCATAGCGGAAAAGGCACACCTTAAAGTGGCGTCCTTGTCATGATGCCTTTCCTATCCACCTATCTCCTGCTTTTAGTCGTTGCTCTGGTTGCAGTCATTTATTCCAAATTAAAATTTTTTGAGACGGCTTCCACTTCTGGTAGGGTTAGATTTATAAATGTTTTCTTAACAGCTCGCCTACTAAAAGCGCTCGGGCACACAAAGACCATTTCTTCAGTACCATCTGTAATTAGCTTTACTTATCAGCAAGGATAACAAAGCATGTCATCTCGTACAGTAATGTATCGTAATTGACGGTTTCTATGACATCTCAACCGATTTCATTTAATGCCTCCTAAACGGTATCTTGTAGTCTTTCGATTTTGCCTTCGTCTGCCATGATTTCTTCACTAACGATCGTTATTGATTTTATTCTCCATTATTTTCTAATGCAAGGTGTTTTTCAGCTATCTCCTGACGAAACGTGGCTTTGAGACGATGGACCCCTTCATCCCAGTGGAGGTACCAAACTACACCCATACTGAAATAGATGCTATTATGCAGTTCTATGCGCATCACGGTTGGTTCGCCAACCCAGCAGCTCTGGAGGAAGGAAAGTCGGAAATAGTTTTTTTGTCCGACTCTAATCCAAGAGAACTGGCCAAAATTGCTTCTGAGTGGTAGATACTTCAGGTGATTGTACAAATAAATTTGTCACTTAACTTTTTGTTTCTTTACTATGGGTATCGGCACTGGTAGTCTTGGTCATAATCTTGAGGGAATCGGGTTAAGGTTTGGTGGTTTATAAGGGTTGTTTTTAAGAAGGACTTCTTGTAAGTGCCAGGAATGCTTTCTTTCACTCTTTCAATGACCGTTCTAAAGTGGTCCGCAGTAAGAAAAACCGAGGATGGGAGTGTACACTTGCATTAGGAGAAACAACCAGCACGTGATGGATGAGGTATTGCTTGCGAGGGGCCGTTCGGACTTGTGAACGATTATTCTGGCGACCGAACACAAATCATGACCAGTCGATTTGCGTTTGACCCGTGGTCGCTAGCGTATCCATATCAGCGAAGCGCATAAGCGCTGCAGTTCTATTATGTCCCGAGATGTCACAAACTAATTTAAATTCTTTGCCTAGCATTTTGTAGAACGTGAGCTATTAATTAAGTAACCGTTAGATTATCACTGACATTTCATTTTGTCATTTCAATAAACTTAAGACAAATATTTCTTCACTCATATAACTTAGCGAAATGTTTGAAAATAGCCTCGACTAACCAATCACAATGATGTTGAGAATTTGCACTGTCGGACTCAAGCAATTTTTTACTGAATATGGGTTCCATTCCAGATCTCTGGCTACATACTCAGAAATACCATGTAGAACAATTGATTTTCGATTTTCTCCTCATCGGCTGTCACGAGTGTATGGCTGTGGCGTAGTGGCGACTGGAGCATTAGGAATAGGGAAATTTATATCTAATCGAGGTATGGCATTCCTTAACTTTTTATTGATTTTAGCTCTTAACAAATACTCCATATCTGTCCCCACCCATCTAAGATATTTTTCCGATGAATCGATTAATATTCGATCAATCTCTTGTGGGTTTGGTTTCACTCTTTTTATCGGCTCTCACCACAAACATAAAAGAGTTGTTTATGGTTGCGGAATAAATTCCGATGGTCAGATAGGTTTTCAGGTAATTTTTTATACAAGATTATGTACTAGAATAGTGGAATCCACGCTAGCATAGCAGATTCTTTTGATGTCAATGTTGTACCAGAACCGAGTGTGATTCCCTTGCCTTATGATGAAAGCTCCCTTCCTTGCCTTATATCTTGTGGGCGAGCACATTCTTTAATTGCTATGATAAGTCAAGGTAGCCAGAATATATTGTATGGTCTTGGAAACAACGCATTCGGTCAATGTGCTCGAGAAATGATCAAGGATGAAATATTTACATCTGATAACCCTCAAATAACACGAGTTGTTCTGCCTGACGAAGTTGAAAACATCAGGCAGATTGAATGTGGACAAGATCACAGTCTACTGGTGTCGGGAGATGGTTGTGTTTTCTCAGCTGGTTTGTCCACCGATGGACAAACAGGTTTGGGTTCCACAAAGTGTGCTGATGCTTTTACAAAAGTTAGGGGTGCTCTTGAAGGTCTGAAAGTCAAGTAAGTGTGTAAATGTAACCCATGTATGCCTATTTTTTCTTCAGATCGTCGCCTTTTTCTTTTCGGTTATATGCTGCAGTTACCCAATAGCATGATTTCCTTATTTTTGACAAGGAATCGCAAGTGTTGTTGCTCTTCTCTTTAATAGACAAATTTCATCTCGTGGTGATACAGTGCTTGCCCTAACTGAATGCGGACGCGTGTTTGCTTGGGGCAACAACGAGTATAGTCAAATCTGGACGAATGCTCAAGAGATTCAGGTGCTCGAGCCCACGGAACTTCCAGTGCATGCATGCGCTGAGGACGGCAAAATGGGCTCCGTTGCACAGGTTGCTGCTGCTGGCTCAATGTGTGCCCTCTTGGATATTGAAGGACAGGTTCGATGCTCTATTTCGCTTCTTAAACGCAGCATTAAAGCCGACTTCATCCATTGTAGTATTATCTAATGTGATGTAGTGGTGTTGGAGTTCACGACCGTTTTGTAGTGTATATTGAGTATTTAAAGGTACCTTAGCTATATCCGTGTGAGAATCGCATGTTTCTTTCTCAATTCGCATTTAAAAATTAACCCTTTTTACTAGAATTCTCATTAGTTCCAGTAATTCCATACCTCTGGTTTCACAGCGGTATACTTTCTCGATTGATTCCTTCCAGCAACTTGCTTATCGCTGTCTACACTTCTTTATATGATAACACTACTATATCGAAGGAAATTATGTATCATGTTTTCATTGTACTTTTAGGTCTTTGTATGGGGTTTTGGGTGTCTAGGCTTGGGTCCACGAAGACTGCGAGCCTCTAGTCCGTCCCTAGTTCCACCAGCTCTCTTCGTGCCAGCCGTGCCGCACTCAGAGAATCGCATAGTCGACGTTGTGCCGGGGTTACATCACTTCGTGGCACGGTCGGCCAATGGTCTCCTCTGGTCCTGGGGCGCATCCAGGGCCGGCCTGGCCTGTCTTGGGCTTGGTAGAGCCCCCAAAAATGCCCCAGAGGCACCCACTAAAGGCCAGACCTACCCTGTTCCTCTGTCCCTCCCAGCTGAAGCTGTCAGTGTCGCCTGTGGAGTCGACCACACGTTATTCCTCGCGAAAACTTTTACTTAAATAAAGCATATTCTCTCCCAAACATTCCCTTATCTGTTCTCAAATAAAGGTTGTGTAGGCCTAACTGAACTTCTAAACGATCTTACTTTTGTCTTAATCTAAGTTTCTACTGTTCAAAATCTGGATTTATCCAGAGTTGCGTGGTCATCTTCTGCCTTTGTACTTGTGATGCAGTTATTCCCAAGGCCCATCCGTGAAACGCTGTTACTACGCCGTGCTAGGTGTTCCATTCACTGCCTATTACAAAAAGTACAGATCCACACACCCCGATGCAACCTCTAATGCTGACTTAGGTGCTTTCTTAGAGGTTACTGATGCCTACAACGTCTTGGGTAGTCCTCCCCTTCGGCGAGCCTACGACGAAAGGCAGGGAACCGCTCGGACATACCGCTCTGCAAATCCCGGCGATATCCCCCCCCCCTACGGTCCCAGGATTTCCTTCCATCGTGCCAGTGGAATTTTCGAAATTCGTCAAATCCGACGGCAATATCCATCTGTGAACCGATGGGAGCACCGCGATTTCCCAGTAAATGGTGAATTCAAGTGCGAAGAGAAACGCCGAAACCAGGACTACGGTCAATACTACTCCACTCATCACAAACACCCTGTGGAATACCTTGCTTCATATTTACTTTATCCGGTATCTGGTTGTGCTGTGGTACTGTACCTCTCACAGAGCAAATAAACCCATTTAGTACATTTATTAATTATTTCTTTGAGGGGATCCAGATAACCGAGGCGTGAAGAGTGAAAGATGTTTGGAGGAGGAGGAGGAGTCTGTTTACAAAATTCAACGGAGACAACGATGATGTTGACGGCGGATAAGGGGAGAAAATTAAGCGCTGACGGCTGTTGGAATGATCCTGAGTGTCCTGGCGCTTGTCGGATCGGTCAGGCTCTAAAAACAACGGAAGAGGTTAGTAGGCGTTTTTCTGTTACCGCCCGGAGAATGTTGGTGAGATGCCTACAAGAAAAGGATGAGGTTGGTGCAACGATTGCCACAACTATCACGAATCGAACGAGTGATTACAGACGTCAGAGTTGATTAGTGGCTTCACGTGATATACCTCACCACTGCCTAAGAAAATGACCCGTTTTACGTTGCAAACCACTAAAATGAAGATGCAGAGTCCAGATCTACAGCGAAACCAAGAAAGAGCGGCCTATTTTGTTGTGATTTATAAGCACAAAGTGTATAAAGTGATATCGATGTGGTATTGAATGAAATTTGGTACTTTGATCCCATCATAGATGTACGAGAGAGACATTTAACTGGCGACAGCCGAATGGAAATGCCAGATACCACGTAAAAGAGGATAAATGGGCACAAATTTGTGTATAGTCGTAGGGAAGTCATGTTGAATTTAAACTACTTACGAACCAGTCAATGGCAGATCGAGAATGATATTGAACAGTTTGGATAATGGGGTTCTGATATCATTTCGTCCGCAGAGGGGAACTTTTAAGCGCGAGAATAGAAACAATCGAATTGAGAAATAGCTGGGCATAAGACATGTAGATGGACGGACCAGTCACCGCGAAGCAGAGGAGAGTTTGTACCACTTCCTGGAGACGGTGGAAGCAGTGGAGGCGGCAGTACTGGATGCAGGCAGTAGGTCTAATGCGAGGGACGCCTCTCCCTTCTGCTGTTGGTGTAGCGGTGGGAGAGGAGGCGGCGCAGGTCGGCGACCGGCGACGGCGCTGCTGGAGCCGCTTTTGGCGTTTGTCCAGAAGCCCCGTGAAGAATTGGGCAGGGAGGAGGAGAGGATGCTGGAACCGGAGCCCCCTGAAGTCGGGGAGGCGCCGGGCACGCTCGACGCCAGTCCCGTGCAGCACAGACAGCCCTCGCTTTTCGGCGTCTGCTTCAGATTGGTGTACTCTACCCCAAAAGGCTTCAGTGCCTGTGTAATCAAAAAGGAACAAAATGTCACCCTCCTTAAGGTAATTGTAGATGTGATATTGACTAAAGCAAGCATTGGGAAACAGCATATTTACGCCTTTGTGCTTGAAGATCTCAACGATGATGATGACCTGTGAAAGGGGACTACACACTATGAAACCCATGACCGCAGACAAGTAGCCTGCGACTAGATCGCAATCGAAGCCTTGTCTATGCTGATTTTTGCACATCACTAATTGCAATGGGAGTAATAATAATCTAGGGTGGCTAAAGTAAGCTTACATTGCGTAGTTTGACCCGAAGCAGGAGATTGGAGACAAACTCCTGGACGACCTTGTAGATAAAGCGGTACTGGGCCTCGGTTTGGACCATGCCGGAGCGCTGCTCACGCACGGCCTGCACGGTGCGCGCGATGTCGATGTCGGTGTGCAGGCCGCCCTCGCGGATACAGCTCAGAAGCATGTCGACCACGATCAGCGTCCCCGTCCGCCCCAGACCTGAGCTGCAGTGCACTACTAGTGGCCCTGGCGACTCCATACTCCCCTAAGGCAAGAGGCGACCCAGTCAGGCCACAAACCCAACCTCCAGCCTTAGCACTGACGCACCACATACTCCCAAATTTGCCTCCTCGAATAATAAAACTTTAAGCCATGTCTGGGCTTAACCAATGTTGAGCATTGAATGAATGTGCAAGAAACACAGGGGCTTATTTATGACATTACCCCCTTTCTTACGTGTAAGCAAAAGACGATGCTCAGGTTTACTCTCGTATATACGCTTGACAAAATTTCGCCCCTAGAGCTTCGATCTTTTCTCATTCAAAAATCTGTCAGGGAATTTGTGAACATTAATCGGCCACGAGAGCGTAAACCATGCAACGAAGGACATTCAGAATGATTTGAAGAAGAAACAACTTAGGGGCAGACGGGGGATGCAGCAGAGCATACCCGGTAGGATGAGACGTTGAAAAGGAGGTCAAGGAAATCAGAAGGATCGCTGGGCGTGCCTTGCTCAGGCCAGGCAAGAAACTGTATCTGAAAGACTGTAAACGAGTCGTTCTCGCTGGCGGCGTCTTTGCCATCCTTGTCAGCAGCCCGGTGCAAACTGACTTTGAGCTCGCGAATTACATGTGAATCGAGGTCACGTTCCGACACTGGAGTGATCTTTATATTGCCCCGAGGGACGGGCAAGACGAGAGGACCCTCGATTTCAGTTGGCCAGTACTTTTCACATTTATTCTGGAGTTAAAAAGAAATGGTAATAATATCGAAATCAGTAAAAATCAAAGAAACATGGTCGACAACAGATCTACTTTTCAAATATAAGAGCAACCACTGCGCAATATTGGAAAGTCGACCGATGACAGTTCATGAAACACGCGGTTAACTTCAGCTCGCCGAAAAGATTACAAAGCATCTATTAATAGATAGTGTGTTTTAAACATATGACACTGGTAAGAACAATTAGGCCAAAAATAATGTCTCAAGAATCCTTTAAAGATTAATTAAATAGTCAATCATCCATTCTAATATCGTTAACATACAGCTAGGCCTACTTTAGAGTACGTTACAGATACCCAAGAAGCTCCGTCCCCAACAAACCAGTTATATGAGATAAAGAGTGCTCACTCTGCCACGTTCAGTTTCTCTGGTAAGCATGACGATGATGGCGGCCCGTTCCTGCCAGACCATACGCCAGAAGTCGACGATAGTGCCGGGCAGCACACCTTGCGTAGCAATATACTGCGGCCGCGATGAGAAGAAGAGACGCCTTTGACGGTCGCGCGACACCGACCTCTTCTCTTTCTCTTCCTCCTCTTCCTGCTGCACTTCCTTGCATTCTTTCATCTTCCCTTCCCCGGTATTACCAATGCCCTTCCCCTGGTCCCTTGCTTTCTTTTCTACGACATCATCCTTTACTCCTTTCTCCTCCTCCCCATTGTTCTTTGGGTTCCTTCTATTCTCGCCGTCGGTGGTTTCAAGCTCACTTAGGTTTAGGTCACAAGGAGGCTGGAGACCTTCCCGGAGAAAAGCCTGTGGACAAAAAGGAACTTATAAGGCATTTCTTAGTCATGTCATACTGACTGCACTAGATTGTCAACGCAATCAAATAGCTAGGGATTGACTTTTACAAGTTTGATAAAAAGATAAATCGACCAAGACAAACTCCGTGACACCACTGCTGCATTACTAAAAGAGCAAGAATTCCAGAAGATACAAAGTCGATTTGGAAGGGCACTATGGTTAAGTCCTTCTCATTCACGGTTAATTGCAAAAAAACTCAACCATCACCAATAGCCTTGAAGTTGAATAAAAGCACCACAGAGAGACGTAATTAGCCATGAAGTACACTGCGCGAGAAATTTATGCTTGTTTGGGAACTCCTGCGATGTGAAAAGGAGTACAAGTCGGTTGGAGGTGCTTACGGGTACGGAGATGAAGTTAGCATTGATGTAGTCGGCACCTGGCTGCGCGGTGGCGGGATCGGTGTCATGGAGGACCACACGGGTGGCGTCGAAGGGAAGGATGTTCTTGAAGCGGTTCTTGGCGCGGTTGGCGGGCCGATCGCCCTCGGTACGGGGCGCCATATCGTCCTGGTGAAGCTCCTCAAACTCCTCCCAAAATCCAGTCACGCGCTTCCGCCGTACGCCCTCTTTCTCAAGCTGCGCGATCCTGGCGTCCAGTCGCGACACATTCAACCGTGTCACGTTAAAAGGCTAATGACAAAAACAAGGCACTAAACTAGGGCTTCACAATCGCCCCCCAAAACTATGCCACAAGGTCTACCCATCGCCGAGTGATAGAGTTTAGGTAGTTACATTAAATGGACGACTAATACCAAAGGTACCGGCAAACATTTTCCAATTAGTGCTAACGAGCACTACGGCATTACCACTTAATGTGTATCCCTGACTTCCCAGCAAAATAAACAAATTATTTAAAGGAACTTAGCAGGAGCAATAGCTTACTCTATTAGGCAAATACCCTTCACGAAACTGAGCACTTCCAGTTGCAAGTGTAACAGACGGCACAATTTAATGAAACTACCGACACCATTAAATGCACATAACCACAATTTGAGCAACATGACTCGTCATTACTTTCGACTCCAAGAATCTTTGAGAATAACTAAAAACGTCATTCGATAAAGTAGGTACCATATCAAGAGTTGCACATTCACAATGAGAAAATGAAACACTATATAACAAAGGATTTGTACGCACTTGCTTCAAACATATAAGATTTCCATCCATTACCATCAAGGGGTAAGCTGTGTAATGTTCTATTAGTTGATTAAGCGACGAAAACTCCTGACCATCACCAAGATCGTACTTTGAATTAGGTAAGCGATTAACGAGAATATGCGAGACTTTGCTTCCCCCGGTGACGACAGAAAGAACGTAAGACCCAGGTTGCCGAATCGATTCACGAACTAGAAAACTTCCATCTTTACCCTTTCCAAGAAGGAGCTCTTGAGCTTCAGTGGCAGTCTGCCGCCCGTGAAACCAACGTGCACTGTAAAGAAGTACTCTTTGAAGTTAAAAAAAGTAAGTAGAAAAAGAACCAGGTGAAAATATCTACATACCTTTCCGTTGGGGTATCCTCAACCATAAGTGGGTATCGTAATTCAATGATGGTACCATTTTCCTCTTTCAATTGATCGGGATGTTCACGATAATAGTTAACAAGTTCAGGTAATGTCGCAAATTTATCACCACCAAAGAAACTCAAGAAATCACCAGTGTTCTGGATGCGTATGTGGGCAAACGAATCCTTTCGACGGACAGAAAGAGTAAAATTTCCAGGACTGTTACGACTCTGACGAATAAGGAAACTGCCAGGTTCTCCTTTCGCAATTAGAAGCTTTTCAGCAGCAATTCCCGAAAGTTCGTTATGGAACCACCGTCGAGAATCGATGGCCATATTGGCGATCGATATTAAAGTTTCCAGACGACAAACTAAAATGCTTAACTGCTTGAAATGTTCATTAACATCTCCGCTTATATAAACACCGGGGAAATGTTCATTTATAGTAAGATTTCGTTGTGGAGGTAACAGAAAATAAAAAATCTTCAAATCATTTTTTTATTTTCTAGCATAATAGAGGCAAATATTATGGAAGGAGTTACAAATTTTCGCTGTTTATGTTGCAATTTTAAATTTTAGCATAGCAGAAATTTTCGTGGATATGCGTTCTATATGGGCTTCGTATTTATTGCATAGTTTTGTACCGTCAAAAAGCAATTAAATCCGAGAGTTTATTCAAATATGTAGCTCCTTAAGAATGTGCAACATTTTTTCTTATCATATGTAAACGCTTTAGTTTAGGCCAAATTTTAAATTATCTAATGCATAGCTACACCCTCCGAATGGCCATCTCTTTTATTAAAGACCCCCTCTCTAATATCTCATTTTAATAAAAGTGTAAAATTGTTTGATTCCAGGTTTGGCTGTCTTTGAAATTATATATTTTTGTTAATTTTATAAAAGTTATAACTAACCAATATAACATCTTCTCATCCAGCCCCATCAGGATGCAGCTTTCAAAGGGGCCCGGCGTCTATGGGCTAGGTCAACATTTATAACCCCTCGATCGACAATTTTGTCCAGTTTTTCCAATTATTGTAATGTCACATAGGAAAATTATTTTTAAAACTTTATATTTACATGTGGTGATATCTTTTGTGGAATTTCATTCCGTCAAAAGCATTGTTGTCTTTTGGTATTATTTTTTCTTTTTAAATCAATTTGATTGCTTTTAGGTTCGATAATGCGCCCGTTTTGAATCATTAAAATGGATCAGAGATCGCACAGCAATACCGAAGATATATCAGTATTTGTTGATCTCACATCGAAGCAACACGTGAAAGACCGCCTTACTAACTCAGTATCTAGTCCAATTAATATGTCGGCATCGCGCAATGGCGTTTTGATCCCATTGTTTGACTCTTCTGGTTCGGTTGGTTTGGTTAACTCCCAACCTATGAACAACTTAATGAGCAAGTCGTTTA
Organism: Anomotaenia brevis; assembly: GCA_030710315.1. Lineage (NCBI taxonomy): Eukaryota > Metazoa > Platyhelminthes > Cestoda > Cyclophyllidea > Dilepididae > Anomotaenia > Anomotaenia brevis. The sequence continues at coordinate 567,822 of JAUOZQ010000002.1, forward strand.
CTAATAGCGATTCTGCCTTGCCTCTTTCGTACTCGAGTACACCGCAGGTTCCTCGCGCACCATCGCTTCCACCGTCAAATACTTCAAAGTATTCCACAGATTCTGATACTAATGCGGTACTTCCAGAAGTTCCTATTAGAACAACGTCTTCCCCGAGGAAATTTGGTTCATTGCCTGCATTAGTACGCCGTGATTGGGTTCTAGAAAAAATTACAAGATGGCTTCAGCTATCTACTAATAGTACGCCTGCTTCTACAGAAGCTATGTCATGCTCCTTCATTGTTATGGGGGGACCGGGTACAGGCAAAACCACTCTGTTCAACCATGTGATTAAAAATGGTCCAGCCGAAATTTCAGACCGTCTCCTCGCATACCATGCTTGCTCAAATCAATTTACTGCGTCAGTTAATATACCTCGATTTATTTTATCGCTGCGAGACCAGATTGCATCGCGACAAGACGTTATTGGCGAATTTTATCGTGAACGCCTTTCTACTGACGGTGGACGATTGGAAAGACTTTTCACCTCCGCACATTTATGTGCATTTCCAGACGAAGTTATCTCTGAAGCGATTTTCAAAGTTCTTGGAGAACTGGATCCAAAGAAACTTGGTGGAGAAATGAAACTCTTCTTTGCTGTCGACTCGGCTGATGAGTGTTTGCGTCTAAATCCCAATTCCGAGGTTAGGGCTCCGCCTTCGATTTCGTCCATTGGATGCTCTCACAAGCGACTTTCTCAAGCCTCCTCAGCATCCGACCACAACAGTGATCTGCAAAGTCTTCAGCATCAAGGAAGTCGTATAAGGCAGGGCTGGATTAGTCGAAACCTCATGGAGCTTCTCGCTGTCAACTCACTGTTCTTGCCTCCGTGGATTGGACTTCTTATCACTTGTCGTCGTGATTCGCAAACTATTCTCCGTCGCCTTTTCAGGTGTGCAAGCACGGCCTTCCTAGACGATATGCGTTCTTCATCTGTAGTCAAGGATCTCAATGAGTACATTGTTATGAGATTGAAAACTGACAGCTTTCTTCAAAACACCTTCACTTTTGGGGGACAAGACACTTTGCAGTTACTACAGTACAAGAGCAACGGATCTTTCCTCTATCTCCAGATTGTTTTGACAGCTGTTAGCGAGTGTTGGCTTACGCCCGAATATATAAAAACGATTCCTGGAACTATAAATGGTCTTTTTCTCTGGCTAAGTCAACGTCTTTTAAACCCACTTCCAACTGACCCTTCCACTTCGATCATCAACATCATCAAACCTGTTCTGAATCTTGTTCTTGCAACTCCCCGACCATTAACCCTATCTGAGATTGATACGGTTCTTCAGGTCACTGGTACCGCTCCTCATATAACCGAAAACTGGAAGAAAGTTCTCGTTCTTCCGTTCTTTTTAGTACTTGAGCAACCAATATATCTGCACACGCATCAACCTGAGCAATGGGTTAATCGTCTTGACTATGCTGATATTCGATTAGAGAAAGTGTTAAGTCTTGCACATACGAGCTTTAGAGATTGGTTTTTGGATGTGAAGTATTCAACTCCAGTTTATTTGGCCTCCGCAAGAGATGGGCATACAATGCTGGCTCTTACAGCTCTAAATCAGATTAAAAATTCGCGCTGTCTTTCAGAATCACTTACCTGGAATATCCTCTACAATTTCACCCGATCAAGCCTCTACAGCTCCCCAGAAGCTCTGCAGGAGCTTACGGCTTCGTTGAAGGACGTGAAGCTAGACTTTTCAGCTGACGCTCTAGCGAATCTAGACTGTTGGACGTTTTTACAGGACCCTATTCTCGTACATTGCTCGTTTGCCGGATCTTCCATAAGTCAGCTCATTGAAGACGCTTTGAACTACGAACATCGTTCATTTGAACCTACGGTGACGTTACCTGGCTGCAATGGAACTCAGACCAGGGAGCGTAAATCTAAGCAACCGATTGTCCTAACTGGAGTCGACAAAGAGACTTCCATTGGACAACTGTGCACAGCCGCGTTTCAGGGAAGACTCGACATGGTGAAGAGAATTCTAGCACAAGGAAGTGCCGATATAGAGGCGAGGGATACCGCCGGTTCTACACCCCTAGTCCTGGCTTCCCGGCAGGGTCACTTGGAAATCGTGAAGTGCATACTCGAGGCAGGTGCGAGACTGGACCAAATTGATCAAGATGGCTGGTCGGCCTTGAGATCAGCAGCTTGGGGCGGACACATCGGTAAGTAGTGTCACGTTGAAACGGTGCATTTCAGTTAAATTCACACATTATTTGATTAACAAATATCAAACAGAACTCTTTATTTTTGCATTACTTCTTGGAATTGAAATCCGTGAGAGTTGCACAAATATCTTCATACAATTCTAACACCAATTTTCATCAACGTTGAGAAGGTGAATACATCATTTTCGTGAAACTTATATACATTAATTTTGAAGGTCTAGTTCTCATATTGCTATTTATCTGAATCTGTTGTCTTGTCAAGGAAACAGATACAAAATCTTTATGATTTATTTTGATACTGTTTTTGAAATTCCGATTGGAGTATGTGATTCTACCACAATACACAAGCATCTCCCGGGAGAATTAAATTCAGCCTATTATAGAGGCTCAATTTTTGTGTGAACTTGGGTTCAGACGCCATTTCGGGGTACCTTACGTGGAAAAAGCAAATTTTTGCACATGAAAATCCAAGTATTCAGGAATATATTATTTCTTAAGCTATCTGTTTTCTTCCAGTATTCAGAGGTTGTATTTTTATTTGCGCCAGAGGTTGTTACAATGAAAATCAACTATGAAAGCAATTGTGGACTTTTAATGGAATTACGATTATAATTTGAGGTTCAAAATACCTTGCAATTTGCACTGCGGACAAAAGAACCCATGGATAGCTTAAGAGTTGCGCAAATTTGCCATCTTCAATACAGCAGCATTATACGCCTTCCTGATTGGCCGAAGGGCTATCTTCTGGCACGTTTGTCATTGGTTCGCTCGTTACTTAATGCCCCCGTTCCTGAATTCAACAATTCAAAATCGATCAGTCTTTCAAGTTCTAACTACTCTTTTGTTTAAGTCTAAGTCAAATTAATGCATACGATGATTAGTAACCAGCAGCAAATTAAAGTAACAAAATCCTCATATGAGACTTAAAATACCCAAATACATGAGCGTTGGCGAGACAGAAGCAATGATAGTAAGGCTGCGGTTTTAGCTAATCGTCATGTAAAGTGTGGGGTTTTTAGCATTTCCCTATTTTCCCGTAGGGATCATAGCAGATTTTTCACTGATATGAATGTTAAACAGAATAATTGGTTTACGTTTTGCATCAAATACTTTATTTATTTATATTCACTAGACAGGCGATTATGTCCATGGTGCTAGCTTTTTTAAAAAGGACAAAAATATTGCTAGTTGTCAACTATTTACCCCAGTGATTTTAGGTTCGTTGTGATATGCGAGGCAAGGTATGAGGCTCATTCGAATTTAGACCCCTAAATTGTCTAGTAGTACTTAATAGCGATTGCTTCAGATATTCTGGTCATCTTAGCATGCAAATGTGTCCAATTATCAATATTCTGCGCATATGTGAGTAGGGCAATACACATGCCCTCGGACTTTTAAAGGGGGCAGATAGGTGCCTAAGAAATCGGACTTAGAAGTGAAATGCCTTCACTTAGAAGCAGAAATGCACATCTATGGTGGTCCTCCATACGATCAAATCAGTTTTACCACAAAGGATTTGCATTTTTTTCAAAAACCGTCATTTATGATATTCAAGGTCGATGAGTAAATAGTTTCTTAATAATCTTAGTACTTCAAAATATGTTAGTCTTGCATCATTTGCGATTTTAATGTTTTGATAAAGTTGATTTATAGCCTTGTTGTAAAGATATCATTCATTAGGTTCCTCTGCGTCTCTATCAAAAAATAGTGTACAAACTTTGAATTGTCCCTTGATGCCAACTCAAATTTCTATGTTATATCGTTTCAAGCTAATGAGCATTGGCTAGGCAATGTGGGGGAAAACTGTATGAAACCCCTTTTTTCCATGGATTTCTTTCAATATTTCGCTTATCGAAGTGTTTTTAAAAGGATTCTTCCCAAATCGATGACTATTACGAAGGATTTAACATACATTGAGCGGTTTCCACAAGACCATTTCAGTCACTGTTCCACTTTGCTTAAATAATTCAGTCAAATCTGTAGGTAAATCAATAAACTGTCGCATTTGTGCATTTTTAACATGGTATCTCAAAAGAGCAATATATTTCTTTGTCACTTTTTTTGTCGGTATGGATTATCTTAAATTTTGGTTGGTCTACCTTGAGCAAATAAATAAAATAATTGCAGTAGTGACCTGGAGGTGTAAATTCTGCTTCCTGCTTTGATTAAAGTTGCAAAGGGCATTGTCTCTTATCCACCTTCTTGCACATTTATGAAATTGACCAAATAACCGAGACTACACGAACGCCCAATGCGTATGCAATGGCCTAGAAACTTAGTGTAATACACCTTTAAGCCTGAGTGGTAAAGCCCTTTTACCTTTTATAATCTCGGAAATCAATTTTTTGCTTGACCGATGCGAGGCTTTGACACGTGGCAAGAATAATGCAGTTATCTAGAGTCTCTAGTTGTTTTATTAATTTAGATCGCAGATGTGCGTCATAGCCCACCGAGTACTTAAAATAGGATTTGTTCATGATTTCTGGCATATTATAAAAGGGGGTCTTACGCAGCTGTTCTTGGGGTCTCCTCCCATCTTCGTGCGAAGCTGCTACATTCTCTTTCCTTCGTAAGTCCCCCATAAGGCAAACGTTGACTGTCAAAGTCTCAATAATCAATCGATCCATTATGTTCTATCACATTAAATTGCCTTTCACCAATGATCCTTGAAAATTTCTTCATCTAATATTATAATGGTCTTTTTTGTCATCTATATTGAATCGAGTGTCTTTGCGAATGAACATAGATTTTTATTGAACAATTATGGCCTAATCTAGTTTGCTGTGAAATCATGCAATTTACTAAGCGTGAATTATGGCAACATGTATTTACTCCTTACTCTACTAATGAATTTGTTTACAAATATTACTCCTTTAAAAGCAATGCAATTATAAAAACAGAAGCGCCAGTAAATTTGATGTCCGCATTCCGACAAATTTTGTTTTTGTCACCATGCAATTGTCTTCCTTTATTCATGCAGTGTAGAATGACGTATTTGTTTGTGAATTTCCCAGTGATATTTTCCACGATGTTATAAATATTTAATATCTTGAAAAAGCTGTAATAGACTTTGTAAAGCATCCATTTTCTTGGAACGCTCGAAAAATGGCTTCCCAGAGTGAATGATAATAATTCATTACAAAATAGAAACCACAGGTGAATTTTTCCAGGTTCGACTTCGAAATTTCATTCCTGTTCGAAATAAGCCTTCCCATTTTGTTGCCCTTATCACATCATGAATACTAGTTGATGTCCGACACCCACGCATGCTGCTCATAACGTGCATTTTCCCCATTGATTCATAGTTCATGTATCTCACCTAGTTCAATTAGATTTTTAAGCTGTTCAAATAATTCATATAGGGTCTGATATGTCCTGACCTATAATTATCGAAATCGCGTTGAATAGATTCACGTTAAATTGGTAAATAATTGCAAAATTCTTACTGACTTCATACGAAATTCTCTTCGAATTCTCCAAATAAGCCAGGAATGAAAATACAGAGCATTAATAGCCAATCAGTGGTCTCACACGATGGTTGTTTCAGTCGCTACTTTCTATCTTACAGCTCATGAAATTAAAACAGCAAAACTGTCAGATTTCTGCACAGATTGGATCGACGTCGGATGACAAAACTACTGTGTTCCCTGTCGAAGCCCAGTGCACGAAGTCTGTTTTTACCTCCCATACGATCACTTAGTCCGGAAATTTTGCAGAAAAGCCAGAGATTGTTTTACTTTTTGCATCGGTTTCTTTGGGTATTAGGAGGGCAGTAATCGTAGGTATTCTTCTTTGGCTTCTTAATTTGTGCCAAGCGAAATAACGTCCAATAAGTTCAAGTGGAGCAATCACATGATCCCATCGACTCTATGCTCACTCCTAAAATACATAGATTATCCATTAGCCTATCTTAAATTGAGTGTCAGTCTCAGATTAATAAAAACACTACCATTTTCTAGAATTGATTGTAATTAAGCGATTATACATCAGACGCTAATGCCTAAAACAGTCTGGTTAATAATACTGGTTACAAAAGTGGACCATATACACCTAGTTCCTAAAATATCGAAGTTATTGATAAAGCCTTTACATATAGAGTATATCATTAACTAGCGTTTGATTTTCATTAGTAAATAGATTTTCATGTTAATTTGTTTATCTCAGCAGTCACAACACAGTTGGTTTCTCTTGTAAATTTCGGTGGCTTTGTAACGGAAATAATATAGTACATTAGACATTGGAACTTTTGTAGTGATTTCAAGTGTGGAATGCAAGGACGAAATTTGGAGGTTCCGAAGAGTGAATTTGCTTCAGAAGCTTTTTGAAGTGTAAATTAAATTCCTGAAACCGAAAAACATATTAGGGGATTGGCTGTGCTTTCCTAATTTCTTTTAATGATTAAGAACACACTTACCATCGACGTATATATGCGTCTGAAGTTAATACTAACATTGCATTTTCAGCAATCACATGGAGCAAGGTGTTCGAGACCTTAACTTAGAAACACTGAATAAAACAAATATGATTTTGCCTTGCTGCGCATTTGGCTAAGGTCGTGTGCGGTTTGTGATCAGGTTTTCAGGCTTAAATTAATCGATTATTCCTCGGAATTTAAAGTCTTATAACAAAATCTAATCTAAGTTATCCTCAAGATTACTAAAAATTACACCCTTTACAGTTATTAAACGACTTTCACCCAAGAGTTATCAAACATCCAATAGTATACAATCGACATTGTAGCATTTTATGGCTGGGGTTATGGTATTGTTTTGAAATGTGATTAAATGCTAAGTATAGTACGGACTAATTGATTTTTGCACTTTTCTTCCAAGATAGTCTGACTATCTTCTGGCATTTATTATTTACTTATTAAATTGCCTTCTGGAGAACGAAGTGGTGGAGGTACCAACGGTTGAGCCTGAGTTCACAGTGATGGTTAGCCTTCGTAAGGGGCCGGGAACACACGATATTTGGTTAGAGTTTAAAGTACATGGCGGTGAAAGGCTCCTTCATGCCTGCTGAGCAGGCAAACTGGTCATTAAAAAGGTGTGGGTGGACACCACAATAGTCCCAATTTAAAAAGGGAAGCAGAGAAAAAAAGGTATGCCTGGTAGTTTCTGGCCACTCTTTTTCTTGGATGGCACTGACATATTGCACGCAAGTGTAGAGATTGGCAAGCTATGCAGGGCCGTCGTGGATAAATTGTCAGAGACACATCATGAGTTCAGGGCTGGCTCGCCAACTGAGCAAGCGTTCTTGGCCTAGCGGACCCTAGTACGAAAAGCTCTGGATCGGGGTCGTCCTGTGGATTTTGTCACTGTGGATATCACTCAAGCCTTTGATGCAGTTCCGCACTCGGCGTTTCACAACCTCCTACAGCGAGTAGGTGTTTCTTGGAATATTCAGCGTGCCATGAGGCAGATCCGTAATTGCCCTAAGGGAACTATCAAGGACACGTCCGAAAACTTCCTTTCTAAGCTAGGATTCCTAGAGGGAAGAGTCGCTTCCGCTCAACCAGTTTTTGCTCAACCAGTGCGCTTGAGGAGGCCTTTAAGGATGATGAAGATATTAGCTTGCCAATACATCACGCCTGAAGCATCTGGAGTATGGCGATGCTGTCGGCTTGCTAGCTGACGCGCCTGTGGCTGCTCATAGAATGCCAACCAAGCTCAGAACCATCCTTTGAGCAGTATTAAATGAGAATCGCTTCACTGAAGACTGTGTCGATGCACCTAGAGGGTGGTTATGGGCCCGAGGTGCTCTCTCTAGAGCGGGGTGCCACCATTGCGCTCCAAAGGAGTGTGCACTATCTTGGCTCTGTGATTGCCGGTGACAGGGATCCGACAGGTGCAATTTGTGTAAACTCCTCAGAGGCGAGGGGAAAATAGTGCTTATCAGACCTCTCCTGAGACCACCGATGCTCGACAGCCGGCACAAAGCCGCCTGTATAGAAACTTTTGTGAAACGGACGTTACCGCACGGCGTCTCAATTACAGAAAGCTGACTGCCATGGTTAACACGATTAAGCGGGTGGTCCCGGCGACATTTATCGATGAAAGAGCTGTAAGAGGCCTTGGCCACATCTGGCGTGGCGTCACAGCTGCTCTTTAGGCGCCTGAATCTTCGGGTGTCCGTGAGCAAGAACTCTGGATTTATCAATAGAGTGTGTCAAGCAGCACTTGAAGTTGGGACTCGGAATGGTCTTTCAGTACGTTGTAGAGACTGGATGCAACAACTCCGGTTAGATGCAGCAAAGGCATTTGACTTGGAGGGTACTATGAAGGCGTGTATCTCAAGTTTATGTCGAACGCGGTTGCCTTCAAACAAGCAGGGGTAACGACCCCACTCGTTCGGATCACCTGTGCGCTCCGCTGCCTGCCTTGACCCGCAGTGTAGCCGTGTTTGCATATGTCGAGTCTAGCGCGACACGCCCATTGTCGGCCCTTCGAGTCATTTCATTATCTCTTACCGTCACTGAGGTTGGTTGATTCGACAAATCGAATTGGTAGAAGCTGGTACGGCCACGGTGTCTAAAACGCAGGTGGTCAAAGATGAAGTTAAAGACAGTTGAGTAAGGGGAAGGTCTTTGTATTAAGCAGTACTAGGACATAAACTACTTTCGAATAAGACGTGGAGGAGGGCCCGGGAATTGGGCTCCTTTGGGGTGGTGGTGTTTTTTTGGTTCGTTTATGTACCATTTACTGAGTACATTCACTAAGCATATGTCGAGGCAATAACCATTATGGGTTTTAGACATTTTATGCACTTAATATTTGCGATTAAGGCTGCGTCTGATTTATTTTTGGTTTATTTTTCAAATAAAAATTATATCATAGCGTCTTCTCTTAATGGAAGCTCCTCTTCAGTTGAGATCTAACACTGGTAAAATTTATCGTTGTCATTTACAGTATTATATCAACTAACACCTAAAATGATACCATAAATGTATTTTGTCACAAAGCAAAATCATTGTACTTTAATGCGCCCTACGGAATCGTCGAATAAGCCATGCACGCCATCATAGGAGCATAACTTGCAGTTAGCGATGGGCTCCTGAGATACAAACATTGCCAGTAACAGGCTACGGAAGATTGTGCTCTGGAGTTTCACCGATGAACTTGACTCAGAGAAATTGCTTGTTCAAACACATTTTATGGGTGCTTTTTCGCAAAATTACAACATTGCTTCGTTAAATACTCTTATTGCGTTATTATTTTATGAGATAATGATTTCAATTATCCAAAACTTAATCAACTACCCGAATGAATGAGTCAAGCGCACGTTGTGGAGGAAGTTCTCTGTCTTAAGGCTATTATTTCTTCAAGTTTACAAATATAATTGTCAATTTATCGGTGAATTGCTTCCAACATTTCGGGTTCTCTATAAAGTTCAGAAACCAAATCTCAATTTCTGACCTTAAACTGCTTATCGAGCTAGACTTTTCTGATCACTGATGACAGTCGAAACTATGGAAAAAATGGAACTCAACGAACTTAAAAATGTAGAAGCCATTACGGAAAATGCTGGGCTGGTTTTGGACTTCCTGATACATGAAAGCATATCAAGGGGCGAATATTTCCAAAAAGAGAGAGAAGAGAAGGTTAAAAGTGCGTGAGTTTTTATAAATTCAAGTGGCCTCGAATAAACCACTCAGAGCAAACTGGCTAGCAAATCTTTAATTTTACAAATCTTGTGGGCTTTAGAGAATATGTGATTACTTCCCAATATGGCATTAATATGAATCTCATTTTGACGTTTCTTGGCGTTCTTCCTTTAAGGTTGAAAGAAAGCTAAGTGATATTATTGGCAAATATTTATTACAATGACCAAAACTTCCTCTAGCCGGGTGTCCATTAAACGGTGCGCTGCATCAAGTGATGCAGCCAATAGTGCAATAGAGGGTAGTAGTAAAGGCGGCCCTCCGGTAAGGACGATGAGCATTCAACTATTCTTACTTGCCAACTAGAACAGACATTTTGCGTCGTTGAACTGAGCGAATGCTTAGTAAATAAGGGTGGAAAGGGAGTGAGGTCACCCCACACGTTCACTAATGGTGATTGGTGCGAGCATCTTGGGAACCCAGGCTAGACACGAGGAGTCAGTGAGTTAGTCATCTTACCAAGAACACAAGAGAGATGGATACTCCGGTTCTAGGACCATAAAAACTTGATTGTTAAACACTAGGCATTGGTGCACTCTGAAAAGCGCTGTGGATGGCTAAGTGCGAAAGGTAAGTAAAACGAAGTAGAGTGATGGGTGTACAAAGGAGTGATGGGATATTATTTCTTGCGAATGAGTAAGTCAGTGCCATGGATGGCCCCTGTTTTGGCTCCTTGGCTGCAGATGTAGTGAAGGTGTTGCTGGACTCGGGGGTGGATGTGGACATGACGGGGCCGGACAGCCGGACGGCGATGCGCGCGGCAGCTTGGGCGGGCCACGTGGACATCGTAAGGCTGCTGCTGGTCGCTGGCGCCGATGTGAACCGGCCCGACGCCGAGGGCCGCACCCCGCTCATTGCCGCCGCCTACATGGGCTGCGTCGACGTCATCGATATCCTTGCCGAAGCCGGTTAGCCTGTCCCCCCACCCTTACTCACAAAAGCAGCCTCTTAAGGCTTTCTGAATTTGGCACAACAGGAGCGAAATCGGTTCCGTTTTAGATTGCATCAAAACCTCATTCAAGCAGTGATAGCGTTTCATAACGAATGATCTATATTCAACGATGGAAAACCTGTCATGTTTAAGAGATTGCAGCGTTGGCTCATGATGCTGACTATAAAAAATGGTCTTTATGATCATACTTTATAAAATAAAATAAAATGTGTATCATCCAATAGCATTCAGTTTTTTGGTCATCAATAAATAACTACGTAAATTGCTGTATCTCGCGTATCAGCATTTACAGAAGCCGTTAGTTCCCTTTATAAATGATTACGAGTTAGCGTGTCTTCGAAATAGTGCAGGTGGAATAACAATTTATTAAAATATAAATATAAACTGTAACAAAAATTCAGTGTATAGTGATAAAGATAGAAATTCAGATAGTTGATTGACTTCCAAAGAATTCTCCACAAAAAAATTTGTGAATCGGCAACGCTTTCCAGAATTGCTTTAACAATTGAGATCATAGACTTGGTAATGGATGTTAGATGTGCCTGAAAAAATGACAGCATTAATTTTTCAGCTGTCAGATAAAGTGGGTTTTCCGAGCAGGAAAATGACAAACTTAATGGGTACAAATTTGTCTTAACGGCGCATTTTGTTAACGTCGTGAGCGAATTACAATCTAAGTTGCAAAAATACCACGACTATTCATTGGTTTTAGGGATGGCTAGAGTTGATTTAGACCTGTGCTCATGTAAATCGGAAGTTGAAATCAAGTCCATAAAATCACTACTAGCATGAGATTTATGACATATGATTTATCGTTGTGACCATTAAACTACTTTCATCGCAGAGTGGTATATATCACTGTTTATCATGACATTCGATGGTTAGGCTTTCATTATTATTATTTTTGCCTATGTTTGTAACGTGAAAGTGGAATTATTCACAGTTGAACCTCATTACCTTTCTTATATACATCGGCTGTTTAAACTACCTTCGTGATGCATAATACCCCACTAATATGTCATCTTGTCTATTCCCAATCGAGATGTATTTGGATACTAGAATTCTGATTATTAATTAGCTGAAAAAACGATTATAAAAGACAAACTATAATAAATATGGACTTTTTAGAGTTTTGAGCGATATATATATATATAGAGAGAAGAACGATATAAGCCTAAAGCCCAGTCCGTCGCAATGACGTAATTTCCTTTGATATAGGTTTCAGCAACTTAGGAAATTGCACCATGGTTTATCTTAAGTCATGAGCCAGGATAATTATGCAATGTTGGCTCAAGTAGATTTTGTCACTAATCACTTCTCACTTCAGAAAACAGCTCTTGGAATAGCTGAAGTTAGTACTGGGAAATGAATGTTCCAAAAACTTTTTTTGCGCTCCTAATGGCTTTTAAAGCAGACACTATTGGTTTGCATGTAATATAAAGTCCCATGTATCCAACGCCTTGAATGTAAGGGGAAACAAAGCGGTTTTGTACACGATTTGGGTATTTTTACTTCACTTCGGGTGTTACTCCTTAGGCGGACGTTTGTGCCGAAAACGAAACGTTTCCACCTCATGGTGTTGCAGCAGCCATTTTTCAGGTTCATTGTTGCACTACTCCATCAGGGAATTTTAATCAGCCCGTTTGAATTTCCATTTGCTAGTTTGATTGTACGTTGTTGGTTTATTGAGAAAATCCATTTTCTTATAATTCTAATTCGTAATCAGCTGCCCATTGCGGCTGATGTTGCAGCTTTGAGCAGCTCATCTTTTTTCCGTATTTGCTCCAAGTTATTTTGATAAAATACCATATTTGTGATGGCAAATGTGCAAATGTAAGTGGAAGTTGCAATTCTCTGCTCAATCCCTAGACCGAATTCATTTTTTATTTCGCTGTTCCAGGATTTCATTTCGAATTTTGTTTATCAAAAACAGTGTGTTATACCTTTATTTGATTGGGTCAGTTGCTGCGAGCTGCATTTAATGAATTCTGTAGGAGCCCCGGGCTTGCATTCGTTTTCACTTGATAAATGATGGTTAAAGCATGAAAAAGAGAAATGTAGCAAATATACCTTGGAAAATTATCTTAATGAATCGATTAAGCACCATTTTAAGTTGATTTGAGATATGCTGTTATCAGTCATAGCGTTTTTTTAAGATTTATTGAACCAGAGCTTAATGGGAGCTCACCACGTGCATTTGGTGTTATGTGGTGTAGGTGAAGGACAAGATTTTAAAGCAGTATGGCATTTTAAGACTTCTTAAACACTGATTAATTACTGTCATCGGGATATTCCAATATATACATTTTATTTTACTAGTTTGCCCCAAGTGCACCTTAAAAGAGCTTTTAATTTCGAGTCGTTGGGTAATCATACATGCAAATCAGTGCTAGTAAACCTTTTTCAGTTCAAATAAATTCAAAAAATTTCATTGGTTAGTTCAAAAGCTATTTTTCTACCTCTATTTCGTCATTCAAAACGATTTAGCACCTTTCATGTATCCATAGAAGGAGGTTATTCTGGATTTTCATTCATTTGGATGAGTGTTGGGTGATACGCCCGATGGAATTTATCGTTCTTGAGTATTTTCTTGCATTTGTAGTATAAATGGAGGGAAAGGAACCTTTGAAATTCAAGGACTGGCGTGCTTGTCGCTTGAGCTGTACGAGTTTTTTAAACTGAGTGTAAATGGATACTAAAACTCAAGACTACCAAATAAATGTAGAAATCAAACTCAGCATATATCCCTAGACGAAATTTGTAGAAGAAAGCTTTGTGAGTTCCCTTTTGTGCATTGCGTGTAAAGGAGCAAATCTGAACCACGCGGACCATGACGGACGGACGGCGCTGTGCGTGGCGGCATTCTGCGTGGCGCAGTCGGCGCTGCATACCGCGGTGGTGGCGAAGCTCCTTCAGCTCGGCGCTGACCCCAACCTCGGCGACCGCGAGCATGTCACGCCGCTAATCGGTGCCGCACACTCCGGCCGACGCGACGTCTGTGAGCTCTGTCTCGAGGCTGACGCAGACGTCGACGCTCTCGATAAGTAAGTGTAACTACTTTTCGACGCCTTATTTATGCCAGCTGACATGCCTAAGGGCATTTTGTGTTAGTGTGCTGTACAAATTCAAGTGCCAGGGAATGTGAAGAATTGGATAAGGTGAAATCTTGATGGCCCCTTTGTAGCTTTGTATTCTTTTTTGATTGTGAAGCTAAATTTGATTTTCAGTGAAATATGCACTCATTTACACCAAGCATTGCTTTTCTAGCGGCGTATCTTCGATGGCTATCTCAGTCTGCTCAAAACCTTAAATAACTAAAAATATGAGGTCTTGAATGTTTAGATGGACAATAGATGCAAATAGAGTTTCGCACACCGAGCAAATTTTAAATCTTGATGTAACCTAAATAATAACTTCAAATGCCTTTATATAGCGAATTGTTGTTGGAAAGAGGCATGTCCAAGAGTTATATTATCATGGGAAAGGGGGAAAGAGGTGAGATAAGAACTGCACGTTATACCATTAACTAAGCTGACAACAAGTTATCAAATAGGAGAGCGTACACAAACTTTGTTTCACTTTGAAGTCATACGTTGTATCACACACATGCAAGGAAGCTGCATTTTGCTTTGCGATTTTCGAATGGCGAATATGACTAGGAAAGCCTTTTTTACTTTGAACAAATCAAGTCACTGGACGATAAAATCCTATGCCTGTATCTTAAAGATCCCATTTAATTTCGGTAAATAATGTTCCCTTTTTCAAAAAGAATTCCCTGAGGTTGATAAATTTACTACCATTGGCACTTTGCTAATTTTCGACTAAGTACAAGAAATAGGATGTTACTACCATTTAAGAGCAAAATTTCACAGTCGGATTGATGTGTTATTTTTTATAAACTACAAATCACTCCTGCCTTTTTTCGAACTCAAACATGCATAAATGAACCTTTCAATGGCTAACTGTCCGGACTTACACTACAGTTCATATCCTTAACATAAGCAATATTGTGGAGCCTTTCTCGGAGGTTCCCTGACCCAACTTACTTGAAATCCCCGAGTAGTTTATTCCGGAATTATTGCAGCTGACGGTGGGGACTTTTACAGCGCGCCCGAAATTGCGAATGCCTACCGCCCGCCAGTGAGGGGAAATAGTCGGAGAAAGTAGAAAGCTTACTATCACATTAACAGACATTGTTCTCTTGCATTACTGAGAAATTGTAAATATGTATGTTTTACAGCATTCGAAAATCATTAATAATACAGTTGTGTTAATATACTGACAGGATGATCTTAAATCCTCTTTGACGCCAAGTGCATAATCACTTGATCACATAGATAAATGTCCATTAAAATTACTCAAATGAAGAACTAACCGTATGGTTCAAGTTCAATGAAAAATTTTGTTAGACCTATTTTGTGGGTGGTTTTTGAGCCGTGGTACCCAATTTTAAAACTACGATTGACTACCGACATCACTGACAGTTTATTCAATTTCTAATTGAATTTCACTTTCATGTTTATCGTATACTTCATAGTGGACCATGATCATTTGTAAATTCTATGTCAAAATTGAGAAATAACCATACATCATTATTTTCTTGATATATGGATTTTTTCGTATTTACATCGGCTCATTATCCTTCCCTCCGCAAATATCAATCATAAAGTCAAATCTAAAATTCGCCATTTCAAATCCCATGCCTAATTTGAAATGAGAGCTCACATTATTCTGCTTTTTCGGAGCACTTCAACCATTGCAGATGTGAATTAATATGATGTTCCTAAGCCCTAATGAAAACATTAGAAAAACATTTAAATTTCATATATAAAGCCCTGATTTTATTGTACAGTAATCATAAAAGTTCCTTGGTACTTCAAAACATTATTTATGCATTGCAAACCAGCTTCTTTGGATTTCTTTTGTGTTTATCAATTCAACAAAATGAATGCTGCTTTAATTAATATAATACTCCTTAGTAAATGCATATACGTCAACGCCAGTGTACTAATATAAACTTTTAAGCAAATCATGTGGAGAAATTGCCTATAGTCGAGGAAATTCTTTCACTTACTGTTTTTATATTGAATCTGTTATTTTCTTATACATTTATCAGGAGATGTTAGAGAAGTACACACAATTATCACAAAGTAACATAGCTTTGTTTTATGCTTATTGTAAATATCGTCGTATCTATAGTGATGAAGTGCAATTCGGGATTAAATGTAGTGCTCGTTTTCGTAAGTACTAAAGCAAACCACATTTTGTATATACACGTAAGGGCAGCCTTTCGAAATTATGCAGTGTATTACCAGCTACTAAGCTTTTGCTTCGATTTGGAGTTAGTGTTACGCATGAATTTACTACGCAGCTTGAATATATACATGGCTATAACTGCAGCAATGACGTGTTTTTTCCAAAAAGAAAGAGTTGCAGGTCAGAAACAGATTACACCTAACGTGGTTTGTGAAAACAGGAGTGGTCGGAGCGCGTTGGTGGCGGCGGTTGTGAATGGCCACGTGGACGTGGTTCAGTTGCTGCTCTTCTGGTGTGCGGCGGTGGACACAATCGACGCGAACGGGCGCTCGGTGCTGAGCGTCGCGGCGGCCTGCGGACACACGAGCGTCGTGCGGCAGCTGCTCGACCGCGGCCTCGACGAGGGCCATCGCGACCACATGGGCGCCACGCCCCTCCATCTCGCGGCCGCCGCAGGACACGCCGACGTCGTCAGGTGCGTCCCACCCCGTCACCCCTGCGAAAGAGTGGCAAATCTATAGAAATTACCATAATTAGGCCTTTCGTGCGATCGTAAGTGCGAACCCAGAAGAGGCAAGATACTGGGCTTTCATCCATGCATCTGGCAGTCACGAAATGGGAGGAAGTGGGCATTTACAATCGACTTGAAACCTGAAACGGTAGTCTATCAGTCTCTCTGATTCGAGGGCCGTGATATGCTAATGTATGGTGTCAGTTTCTACACATTTTGCGTTGTGTACTCAGAAAAACTGAGCGCAAATCTTGATGTACGCAGACAGGTGTCAGTCTTTCGATGACTTCTATTTTTTAATTACGTTGGCTAAAACAACTTCGATTTATGCAAACCTGAAAATTACTTTTGACTAACTCAAATGAAAATGAACTATCTAGGTTTGTCACGGCATTTATGACTCGATACGTAAGTGTTGATGCAATAAAGGGGTAGACTTTTTGAGATTAATCAAACATCTATTGTGGTTATTCTCACGAAGTTCGTGAGATCATGAGAGCAAACCAAAAAAAGGGGCTGGAAAAGAGTCATTGCTGTGAGATAAAAGATCAAGGTCGCTACTTACAGCTTGAATACTTAGACATTCAAAGACAGGGCTGATTTAAGGAGGGTGACGCTAGGGTTTTTACTACTCCGAAGCGATAATCGAACTCAGGAAGATCACTTAGGTAAATTTGAGCTGCTTCAACCTGAACACCGCTCTTGAGTAGCTAGCTTGAAAACCCACAAATTAGGTTTTTGCAGCGTCTTGGTTTTGTAAATCTCTATATTTCTAACTATCGTGCACAGTTAATGCTTTTATTTGTTGCTGTGGTTCTGATGATCATTTATATATTTGGAGCAGAAGTCCTAATTTTTCTGTAATTCTTTCATCTAGTCTTGGCGACATTTGTCAGGTGACTCTGCATAACTGAAGTAATTATTAGGTATCTTACGGGTTTGGACATTATAATTGCTGTGCAAGAATGCAAATGTAGTTTTACCTTTATTATATCAAGTCATCCAATAAGTTCTAGCCCAGTTTTAGTTTTCATATTGAACGAAATTTAAAGAGAATTTTATGCCATCCATTGAAACTAAACATTATTTTTATATATAGATGTATTTTAGCTGACCCGATTTTATTTAACAGAATAATAAAATCGAAATTTGCCTGATTAAAAGTTTGCTAACATGTAAGAACCCACGAATCACTTAAGACACAGGACTTTTTATGAGATCCAGAAAAGAAACTCATCAGCCGATGAAGAAGCTAGAAACATTCACGCACTTAATGGAGCTTGCAGAAGATGGTTTGAGGAGTTCAAAAGTGGAGATTTCATCCTCCAAAGGTCTAAAAGGAAATCCTGCTTTATTAGTTGACTTGGGATTGGCAATGAAGCTTGGTTCAAACCATATCTTCAGAAACTTGGAAAAGTTCCCAAACTTGGAAAATGGATGCCTCTCCATAAATTTTCCTAACAATAATAATCTCAAATATCGAGTTGATTTCTGTTATTCTCTCCATTGTATCAAACCTGTTTTACCTTTTTGGATAGACTTGTGACTGGCGACTGGTGAAAATAAGTCCTTTATTGAAAGGTGAAGCGTCGTAAAGGGGAGACCCCATCCAGAGCCGACAAGCGGACTTGATATGAAACGGTTCTTCTAGTCTCAGTCTGATGGAATCACCGAGGAAAACAGTACTTTGAATTGTCCTGATGTTTCATCAGGACAATGCGGCACAAGATGGAAGAACTTGGTTGGGAGGAAATTCCTCATCCACCACTGTATTCTCCCAACCACCTTGCTCCTTCTTCACACTACCATTTGTTTCGTGTCGTACAAAATTATTTGGAAGAAATAGCTTTTGCAATACAGCAGAAAGGTTTTGAAACACATTTGTGTTCAAATGAAAACCAAGAGAATTCTACTACTATGGCGTTAACAGGTGGAAAGAATTCATGGATTATCAGAGAATGTACATTGTTTAATGAAATTCGGATAGAACTTATCGGATGATTCTATACTTTATGAAAGCAGTCTGTTTGCTGCTAAATGTCCAAAAGACAGTCACCAATCCAAAACACCGAAACAAATATAAGTATAAAGATTTGTCTTTTTCAATAATCAAGTAAGATAGGTGCCAGTTCGATATGATCATATAAATATGAATAGCAGTAACGAAAGATTGAAAAGTTCTGATAACTCGAAAAAGATTAAGTAGCCAATTAGGCTTAGAGAACAACACAATACATGACAATAGACAGGTCGACTACCTCTTAGATATGATATGGACGTGCGCTTTCAAGCAGAAAGGCTGATTTTATAAATTCTTGATTTATATTTCGTGCTTATCATTCTGTGGAAAGCAGCGTGCAATGTTAGGTAGTTCTACTTTGCCGATTTATTTCTGTTGCTCGTATTGCTTTGATTCATTTATCAAGTTTTTTCCATTCACATTTAATGATAATATCTAGAAAGTGTCCGTCTTAGTGTCGTTTCGCCTTATGGTTAAATGATGGAATTGCTTAGAACCCACTTTCTTTTTCGAATATTTACGGACTTCTATATATTTCTAGCATATACAACCAGATTCCATTTGCTGAAAATATTTACAAGAATGAACGTTCTGTGTAGTATAATTTAATCTAGAGATTAATGTTAAAGATAGAGACTAACTTACGGGAGAAGAAACATTTGATTGTATTTCAAATCAAATTAACCAAATATGCTGTTTTCCTGATTTCATTTTTTCCTTGCGGAATGGGTGAGAGGGTGAATAATTGCTAACAGGAAAATTTTTGGTATTAAAAAATCGAAGAGGTTTTTACTAAGACTCGATAACCGGGATCGTTAGTTATCAAGCTAGTATGTGTGCTTTGAACTGTGTTCTCGCGAGATATCGAAACGTATCAAATATGCGATGTCTTAATTCCCTGTAGTGATTTGGCAATATTTTCAGATTTCCTTAAGTCTCCACCGATTTTCGTGGAATCAAAAAAGGGAAAATGAAGGGATAATGTTGTGATTTAACTTTTTAGCTGTTTAATGGCGTTCAAGATACATCTAAAGCATTTTTAATAGTCATTGTCCACTATTTGCACCCTCTTCAATTCCGTGATTTGTAAGACTTCACGGTATCATTAGCAGTAGACACAGATGAAAAAAGAGAAATCTGGGACCCCAAGTTTTTGGAAGGCGAGCTTATTGTAAACCATTCTAATATTCCGTTAAATTTAGGCTACTGCTCGAAGCCGGTTCCCGTCCGGAGGAGACTGACAACGTCGGGCAGACACCACTTTTAGTCGCTTGCCAAGCCGATCACACCGAGGTGGTTAAGCTCCTTCTTCAACCCGTCGTCTCACTCGAAGCCACGGGAAACACTGAGCAAGTCCGTGAGCTCTTTGGAGCACTGACTCTGAAAAAAGCAGCTGCGAATAACAATCTCTCGCAAAGCACCGAGGATCCTCAAAGAGTCTACGATCCGCTGAGCACTGGCGGTCAGGATGGATTCCTGGGTCTAGCCGCACTTCAGACCATCGACAGGGCTTCCATGGACGGACGGAGTCCACTTCGTGCTGCGGCTCTGAATAACAACATTCCCCTTGTCAAACTCCTTCTAGCCCTTGGAGCAGATCCCGATCAACAGGTTCGTTCAGCAGGTTTCGTTTCATCTTCACATTCTCATTGGGCCTTGGAGTTTTTCTCGTGAAATAATACCAGAAGATTATTGATCTTGATACTTTCAATTTGTTCAAAACTTTCGTTTATTTTCACGACGCCAAGGAATACGTTGAATTATCACTAGTACTTTAAAAAGTTGTTGATACATCTTATGACTGTGTGTATAGTGATTTCCATGCCTTTATTTTCAGAATCAGACTAAGTTAGCGATACTAATACTGTTTTTGGAAATTTCGAAGTAACATTAGGTCTAAAGTTTAAATATAATTTGGTACTGTTGAGTTTTAATTTAATTTGTGGGAAGGAGTTGGTAACGAGAATGGAGGAGACAGGCTTGCACACTCTCCCGTGCATGCAGCCATGTGCACACGGTGCTGGTGGTTTGAAAGACCACGCCCCTCCCACTTCAAATCAACGCTTTCGTTAGGAACTGTAACAGCAGCAGAACTGTAACCATAACGGCCACGTCAGTCCGACCACCGGCTACCGTAGCAAGGTGATTGGTCAGAGAGGTGAATGAGTGTCGTCATCCCATCGGCGAAACCGCCCTGTTGGCTGATGCGCCCCAAACTACCAAAGCTTTACACCAGAACATTTCCAACCATGGATTAAGTTGAAATTTACAATTTAGTTCTAGACAGTTCGAATTAATCGCTATGTATACATATATTTGTGTTTATCCCATAATAAATCTGATCCTTATAAACGTTTAAGAAAAAATATTTTTTTGAAACCGAATTAAATATGAATACAGAAATTTGATGAGAGGTCCTTGAAACTTCGCCTAAATTATTACCAGTTAATGCTTGATACATTTCCTATATAGGATAGAAAAAAGCAATTATGTTTTCCAATCCTTATCAGTAATGTTATCATTTACGTGTTTGAAAATGACTTTATTCACTAGAAAGATTCTACGTTTATCGAGACGAAAAATCCTCATTCCAAAGCCAAATTCACTTCGGTAATTAGATACGTTTAATTTAACTACAGATCTTATTTTCCATCCTATACCGTCACATTTCGGTGTTCATGCGGCTTCTAAAAGTAAGCCATTTACGAATGTTAGTTTATTTTCATAACCTATTTTAGTTTCCACTATTCATTTTGACTTATAGAGGGTCAAATAGATTTTATAAGAATAATGAAATATTATGTCACTGCTATAACACCAAAGACATGGACTGTCATAATGTGTTAAAATTTCAGTCTCGAAACCAAATCAAACTTTATAAATATTCCTTGCCTTCATCGTAAATCCACAAATGTTAACTAAACTTGGGCTGATGTGATTGCATATAAATTTTGAGAATATCGAAACAGAGGAACAGTCCTTCTTTTATAGTCTAAATGAGCGCGTTAACTTTGCAGGACCTTTCTGGACGGACAACTCTGAGCGTGGTAGTACTAGAAGGTCTGGTGAAGATGACCAAAGTGCTTCTCTTCACCCCCTCTTCCTCCATCAGGTCGAAAAAGCAGCAGTCAGCAGGCGTGATCGGGGCGAACCCCATGATTCCCGACGATGAGGGACGCTTTCCACTACACATTGCTGCCTGGCAGGGCGATTTAGCTCTCCTTCATCTACTCTTGCAGGTAACAGCAGCACCACATAATTTACTGCATGCTTTCGGTGATTACTAGATGCAGTTATCAACCGAAAGCATTGTGGAAAGTGCAATATTATGGCAGCCATCTACCTCTCTGAATGCCTCATATCTATGCTGCAAAGTGAACCCTCGACTTAGACTTCTTCCGGAGTCTGATAAAAACAAAACTTTCAGAGATGAATATTTTCAAATCACCATAGACTTTTCTAAAAGTTATTAGTTCTTTGGCCTGTGGTTTTCTTAACGTTATAGCTTTTTGATGAGAGTTTTTCTGTTTATTCTGTTTATTCTGGTGCAGCTTATTATCTCGCTAGAAAACGTGGAGTTTCAGATTCAAATAGACATTGACATTACGCGAAAGATTTGACGCAATTTATAATTCTTTCTAATCATTAGTGCTGTCTATTATCCCACTTAAAATAACCCCTTAAAAATGATGACCAACTCTTTCCTGACAGTGGTAGAAAAAAATTTCAGCGAACATCACAGAAGTAAATCTCCATGTTATTACTGCGGTTGATATTGCCTTAGTTAATTAAATATGGAAACCCGTCCACCTCGATTGACACGACCGAGTTGTTCAACTTGTGATAATCATTTATTACAGCTTTTAGTGACACCAATTTTCAGTCTAAAGTTCAAATAATTTCATCAGCGCAAAAAAAGAGCGGGTTGCTTGGAAATGAAATTACAAAGTTATTATATTGGTTTCGCTAGTAAATCAAAATAAAAGCTTGTTATTTATTTGATAAATGGATGAAGCAGGAAAATCCGTGTGTGAAATTAGGATTTTTCCGTCTTTTAAAATATGTTTTATGAACAGGAGGTTAATTTGGGCGAAATAAAATCGCATTTCATACCTGACTACCATGCCAATATATCGCGATTTTTACCAGCTACCTAAAGCTTCTCGTAGATAATGCATTAAAATTAATTCTGACTAGGATGGTAACGCTATGCGATCTGTTATAGTTTCGCATTTAGGTGGATAGGAATATCAATCCGGAAAATCCATCAAGTATGTTTGCTGGTTTTATTTCGTAATCAGGGTTAAGATCGGGTTTGCGTTAAAAGATCTTGAGACGAAAGTAACGAAAATTGAATTGAAGTTTCTGTTATTTGCATGAATCACTGAATGAGCATGAGTCTGAATGAGCAATGTAGATGGAGGATCAGAAATTGAAAAGTTAAGTAGGTTGTCATTTATAAGTGACTTGTACTTATTTAAGGTGGGAACGCCTGTGGATGTGCGGGACAAAGAGAGCCGGACTCCGCTGCACTCAGCAGCTTGGCAGAACCACTCAAAGACCTGCACCGCCCTCATTGAGGTGGGCGCCAACGTAAACGCAGTGTGCAATCAGGGGGCCTCGGCTCTCTGCATCGCTGCACAGGAGGGCCACTACGCCGTCTGTGAAGTCTTGCTTCAGGTGCGCCATAACGATATTCCTCCTGTGTACTCTTCTTCGACCGCCTTTTAGTGGGCTGCACAGATTCTTCCGATTATAAGAACAACGGCAACATCTGTGATTGATTCAAAAGCACGCCTCATAGTGTGTACTTCCTTGAGACCTATTTAGATCGTACAGCTATTAGGCGAACTTTGTCAGATTAAGATCAGTAGCTGAGCTTATTGTTGGGTCATAGCTTGCGAGTCTTAATAGACGATTTCAAAGGTTTCGCTGTGTTTTGATGCTTCAAAGTGGATATTTGATGCTCCATTCTGCTCCTTTCCTCAGCTCGAAAAATTTCTATTGGACATTCTATAAATTAATATCCAAAGGAGGTAATGACTCAAAAGATGCTACAACGCCTGTTCTGGGCAATTTTTCCTTGCTGTGGATCCGTAAATTAATGCTTTTGTCCGGTAATTTATGGTAAAATGATCCGGAACGTAGGTCTGCAGCTTTAATTGGTTCCAATAAGTTCCACAATCAAAAATTAGATCAAATATTAATTCAGTACAGGCTGCAAATCGACAGTATAAAGCTAAATTTAGAGGTTCGGCAGAGGGGTAACTAATTAAGGAATATCATAGTTATATATGGTAAAAGAGCCTGTATCTGAATGTTCGATTTTCTTAGTTCCTCGATAATCAACGATTTCGTCTTCAAAAATTGGTTTTTGTATTTCATGAATTGAAAATTTATTTTAGTAGTCAGCAATCACAGTGTACTGCTGATTATCATGGTGACGACTAATTCTCCAAATCACCTTCGCTTTCGAATTCTTTCTTTTAATTTATAATAAATGAATGTCGCAGTATCCTTGGGAATATTTTTCGACAACTTTAAGTAATAAATTGGTGTTTGTAAAGGTATTTGAGTTTTCCTAGGGTTATAAAAGTAAATAAACTTGTTGGGATATTATAAAAATGACTTTAGTGAATGTATGACTTATTAGAGGTATACATAATTCCCCTCAATTTATTTTTGAACTATAAGGCTATACCACTTGAGAATTCGATAAAGACCGATTCGAACGAAGAAATAAACGAGTTCGATTCTGCTTCAATTTTGTATGAATCAGCACCCTTTCGCAGTGGTAAAGGAAAGCGTTGTCTTCATTCAATTTATAGATTGGTGAGTAGAGTGTGCAAATGCCTTAGTTGACAACGCTTTTAATGCAAATCAAAATACTGTTAATAAAATGCAATAGGAGGAATTCGAATTATAATATATACTTGAATCTTAATAGTTTTATGCTATTCCCTTCACAGAAATCCTACCCATGATATCTACTCTGTACTTCGTTCACTAATTTCCGAAATAAGTTCATCAACCTTATATAATTGTAGCAAAGTATTTTGGTATCATGCATCGTATTATTTTAAAAAGCGTGGAGCCAACGCACTCCAGGTGGACGCCTACGGTCGCACTCCGTTCAAGGTGGCCATGAAGGCGGGTCATAGGGAGATCTGTGCGCTCCTTGAGCGCTACGGAGCAGCCCCGCTGCCAACTTCTCCTCGGTCTCGACAACGGCTGAGGCAGTCGACGCCTGTTGGCGAACCCAAGGCGAGTCAGCACACCTCGCAGCAGCAACAGCAGCAGCAACAGCAGCAGCGCCGACAGTTCCAGAATCGGCCGACGAAACAGGGTCAGTCGAGGCCTCTGCCCGCGGAGCGAGACCAGGCAGCGGACTCCGGGGTATCTGGACTCGGTGGGCACATCAAAATGGGAAGTGCCGCAGTCACCAGCGGATCAACTTTGATTCATCAGCAAAAACCGAGTCAGTTTGGCTTTGTCACAACTTAACTGCACCCGGAATCTCGATCACTTTATTTAATTTTCTGGAAAAAGATTACTACAGAATTCTTTATTTGTGCTCTTGATTAGGTGGTTTAGATATGATATCTAGTACATGCAAAGGCGTTCGGCCTATGACTACCCTATGACAACTCGAGTTGCTTAAAGGTCTCTCTGCAGTTGAGACTGAATATGGTAAAGAATTTATCAGTTTTATCCCAGTTGACTAAATTATTTTGCAATAAGTTAACACACCTTTCCCTTATATTTTTTCTAGATATCCATTCGAAAATAACTCATGAAATTTCTTATGGTTGACGATACTACTATTATCGACTAGTCCCAATTTATTGACATTTTTCCTTTCACAAATTTCTCCAGCTCAGCAACTTAAGACCAGTCGAAAAATGCTGAATTTTATGATACTGGCAAGCTAGACATCACTAACAATGCTTGTCCGGGCATTTGGGTTGTAAGTCTAAATAGTGGCAGATATTTTCCATTAGCGAAACTTACCCACTGCAAGTAGTGTTCATTCATGTACGTACAACGTAATTCCTTGCAATCCTAAAGTAATAGCAACGATTTGCTACCAGCATAATTAGTGCAACTATGATCGAACAATGTAAATAAGCTAGTTCATAAAATTGATGACAATGAGATCGTTTTCCTAGGTGTTTATACTCGATGCAGATTAAGTATGAAAGCGCGCATCAACTCTTATGGTCTAAGCTCATTTTATGGCTCATGAATGCATGAATGCATGCGTGTCATGTTCCTCGTGACTTTAAATAATCGAAAAGCCTATAATCACGTTTATTCTTTTAATGAAGAAACTTAACATCCTTCCTGATGTGAGCTCAATGTAAACCACATGTATTTCTTCGGCGCCAAAGGCATCCAACTATAATCGACGGTAATATTCACACGTTCCTTACAGAACCTGCAGTCGTACAAATGCTACCCGTGTTTTGGAATTTTGAACCATCAACAGCCATTCCTTCCACTCGTTTCATTGTGTGATTTTCCGCATGCACAGAAACCTGGAATTGTCTTAGAAGATTAACTACTATTCAGGGTACTACTATTTAGAGGCTACAGTGAAATCGCTCTGTTTGCCGGTTAAGAAGGGACTTGCACAAAATACCTTTATTTCAACGAACGCGTTTCTTATTTCAACTGTCTGGATTCGAATTTATCCACCCGAAATAGACGATATCTCCATGTACGCCAAGCCGTTAATTTCTTTCCTGAATGCGGTTCCAGCACCACCTCCACATATGAAGCCGAGCCAAAGTCTACTGCCCCAACAGCAGCAATCGCAGGTTCACTTAGTTCAGCCACAACCTGGATGGTCACCCACACCGATGACCTTGGACCCCAGCCAATGGCAGCCCATCTTTACCCATGGCTTCCAGATCTCGCCCACGGCCGCTTGGTGTTCTAACCCACAAGGGGGACAGTCCTTATACTCCCCTCCAGTTCTCTTTACACCTAAAGTGCAGGGCACCTTCGACTGCAACCCGTCTCAACAGCCTCTCTATCAACCTGCTTATGTACTCTCGCCGCAAGGCATTCTCGTGCCTGCTCAGGCACCCTACTTCGTACCTGTGGCTCAACATCCACAGTTCCAACCCATCTTGTCTTCAAATTTGCCGCAGATTCATGGTAATTTCGTCTTTAACCTTATTGATGCAATTATTTATACGAACGTCAAAAAGTGTCACTATTTGATGTAGAAACTGTTGATCAGTGTTTTCTAACACTTTATCATTTTCTCTTTCTTTTTATTGTTTTCGGTGCATCCATAGAAGTCGCTGTTTGATTTGGCCTACTGCCCCTGTATTCGGGCTTTATGGTAGCACTTGGCCAACTGTTAGTTGTAAAATTGACTGCAAACAAACTAAAAAAGATCATTCCGACTGACATCTGTTATCATGTATGTAAAATTTCCTTATACAAGAAAAATTTCTCGGTGTCACGCGTTTCACTCGAATTGGTTTTGTTTATTCTGTTCTTTAATTTTCCGGACAATGTCTTTGAATGTTACTAAGAGGCTTAAATCTCAATGTATTCGGTGAAGTAAATAACTTGGAGGATTTATTTTCCTACCAAATCCAAATGTTCTAAATATAAGATCTGTAGCGAATCCCAAAGATCTTTAAAGGATTTTTCTGACACTCTTTTGAGATGCTTCAAAGGCAAGCCAGTTGGACGGCCTTACTTAACGTTTCGCCAGAAAGTGGCTTTGATTTGATTTTTTTAATAAATTCTGTTGGTAAAAGCATTCCAGTAATTAAGAGTCATCCCTACATCGATTAACAGTAGAGACATTAGAGAAATTTGCAGTTCTCAATTGATATTAGCATTTCCTTTTGACTAAACTCATGAAATTGACTGACGGTAAAATGCAATGTATTTTGTTGATTCGATATTTTGGTACCATTCTATCATACCTCAAGCTGTCTCGATGAGTGTACCACCTACTGGGTCCAAAATGGCTTCTCCCATCGAAGGCAAATCAGCGGTAGCCGCCAGTCGCCGTCAGAGACCTCCCAGCTACTCCACCACGGAAGAGCCCGGGGCTGGCCCCCATCAGAACATTGAGGCTCCCCCGAACCTCACCTTCTCGGGTATTTCAATCGCTTCCCCCATCGTCAGTGAAACTGTCTTAATGCCCTGTCACTACAGTGCTGCTACACCAACTCTTCAAGAGGACTCAGCTAAACCCCCCTCCAATCGGCCCACCATCCAGCTAATCGTAAACACTAAACTGGGTGAGGATGTTATTAATTTGAACGAGGTTACGGACTCAGAGTATGAGTCGTCTGTTTGGGTAAGCAGGAGACAAGTGACTGTTTTGACGGAGTCTGCAGTCGAGCGAGGGAACAAGTCGAAAAAGGGCATGAAAAGCAGACGGTCGACATCCCCGGAGCGACACCATCATGGGTCGAAAGTGAAAGCAGCTATTCAAGGCGTATTGAAAGGCGCGAGACGAAAGAAAGCTGCTCCTACATCAACACCAAATGCACCTGGAGGAATGCTCGGACTGTCTACTGTGCCTGCAAGAGACAAAAAGGCTGAGAAGCAGCACTAACAGCAGTTCCAACAGATCCAACAGCAGGAACTGCAGATGCACCCAGAAACGCATATTTGAGAGAACCGACATTCTGCATGGGTTTATACCCTTTTTCTTCCTTTATTTTTCTTTGGTGACATTCTGTTTCAGCAAACCAGTTTACTGTTTGTATAGAGAGAGCAACAAAAAGAGTACTTATCACTTCTTTCAATCTACCAAACTGCGGCAAAAGCACGCGTTATTAATTGCGCTGTAATATTGCTGTATATTTAAATGAAAATCTTTGTTCATCTTGGATGAATCATTTTAACTTTTGACGTCCCATTGTAAGTTATAATTGAGACTTTGACAAGTATTCATTTTCGATTAAAATTCTTAGTGAAATTGGAAATTCACCAAAGGGAAGTGTTGAAAACATCCTTCTACTTGTAGGAATCGATCCGCATCCGTGAATGTTACACTGTTTCTAACCAGTCAAAATTCAAACTAAATTAAATCTAGAAAACAAGTGTAGCTGTGTTCATACAATCCAATTCAGTTAAATTTCTTCCATGATTTTATTATACTCTAATCGTGTATTTTCACAACGGTGGCACGGAATTTTAACTAAAGATAAATGTATTTCACTTCTGTATATTTTTCCTTGTAAATTTCTTCTAAGAATTATCTGAAACATTTCAGAGCACTCAAATCTGACAATGACTCATAGCGGCTGGCACGTGAGGAGAACTCCATAAAGTTCTTAAAAGATGATGATGATGATAATAATAATAATAATAATTTGCTTTTCAACCGTTAAAATGAGACCTGACATCATTCTCGTTATCATCAAGTTCTTTCTTAAACACTGATCCTAGAAACCATAATTGAGATTTGAGATTCGAAATGTACGAATTCCATGAGATTCTAAAAATCTGTTCCCAGCAAATGCCCTTTTTCCCATCTGATGAGGTATAAGCTCCCCTAATTTACACATGTGCGAACTTTTTTCCATTTCTTCAATGCAAAATAAACAAAATTTAAATAAGCAAGTTTGAATTTGACTAATTTTACTAGAATAACATATATCCACTTTGACTAAATTTAAGTTGGGCCTTTCCAGACATTTTAGATCAATCATTTGCCAATAAATTTAGCTAATTTTTCTCTTTTGCATGGCATTCACTGAAGAGCAATGGTTATGGAGATCCATTCTGATAAAGTGAAAATAAATGCATGGTACTCTAGCTTAATGTCACAGCGGCTCCATTTTGGTGACATGGTCATGCACAGGGTGCATTAGCGTTATCGAAACGAAAACTTTTGTGGGAATTTGCTGGGTCGTCAAGTCTTAACTCGTTAATTTGACGTTCTGTTTTGTTAATGCTGTGGTAGCAGGACTTCTTATCGGAGCAAAACAACTGATGGAATAACCCCTATCATAGCTTGTTATGAGTTTACAACTTGCCAAGACCTTTTCCCTGCTCACGCAGTTTTAAGTATAATAAATTATTGATGTGATACTGAGCTTGCTTTTCAGTTTCATATCATTACCATCCGTTTAGAGCCTGTTCAACTAACTACTCAAGTGGACTAAAACTAGAAATGGCAATTACGAAATTGCTTACTCAAACGGCCTTTAAAAAAATATTTTTCTCTTAACTAGAAAACGAGTCCCCTACTCTGTTGATCCAATTCCTCCCAACTTTACCCTTTAATATTTAGATAAATATAAGGGTATACTCAAATTCATTTAATTTCATCATGCAGTACAGGAACTTAAAACACGTAGTCCCAGCTATAACTTGAGTTCTTGTTGAATTCCATTTAATTTATTTCACTTATATTCTTGGTTGAATAAAAGACAAAGTAGGTGAAAGGTTGTATAAGTTTTTACATACAATCAGTGATTCACAGAGCTCGTAAACAATGAAATGCTTCCAAAATGTGGCCTGGATAAACATCACTCTACTGATCCCGAAGTGGCTATGCGTAACTTGCTGGATATCTTATTCCACAAACCTGGAGGTGGTGTCCCTTGGTCTGGGGGAGGCTCAGATACCTCTATTTCGTCGTTGTTAGATGTCACTATGATGGTTGAACGTCTAGCCTTTCCGGTTGTATCATTCATTAAAATTATGAGGACCAACTGAAGCACAACTATAGCTGTGTAAACAACCAAAGGGAAGCCGTGCATAATTGTCTTATCCAAACGATTAATCATTGGGAAAGACAGGGCTCCTATTCTTGCCATTCCCGCCGCAAGTCCAAAGCCCCTATTGCGGTAAATTGGTCGGTATAACTCCGGCACATAAATGAAAAGCATTCTCTGTGCTGAGGACAGAAAAAGGATAATAAAGTTGCTGTACATGTTCAGCATCCTGTCAGTCGATGGCCTGAAACACATTGTATGTATAGCAGCTACAATTCCCAGGACTATCACGAGCGCATAGACTATGATGAGGGGAAGCTTTCGAGACCTGAAGTAGCGATACAATATGGCTGCCAGAATGCAGCCGGGGATTTGGGCTACGGAATTCACTATCGTCACGAAGGAAACGTGAAGGTTAATGTTATTGGCAAAGAAAACCATCCCGAAAATGCAGGTTATCTGACAAGTAAGAATTAAGGTTGATAGCATGGTGACTTTAATGTGTCGGGGCTTGAACAACTGCCAGATAGCAAACTCCCTCGTATTTTCCGTGGATGAGTAGATAGCTCGAAGGCGTATATTCCTCAGAATGACCTCTTGATTGCCATTCGGACCTAATCCAAGGTACAACTGAAACTCGTCAAAAGTCATGACGTGCTCGGGTTTGGGTTTCTTAAAACGTGAGTTGGTGATGTAGGCTGAGAAAAGAATCTTTGCGGCTTTTTCAGCGTTTCCAGTCGCTGCCAACCATCTCGGCGATTCAGGTAGAAGCCAAATGTGCATTGTCACCAAAACACTAGGTATGTTGTTTAATATAGTGAAGAGTCTCCAGTCTGTGACATATTTTGCCAGTAATCCCAACATTGTTCCCTGTATAACAATCTGCAAAATCATTCCAATAGCAGCTAGAACGGAACGCCACTTGGCTGTCGTTATTTCGGTTGACAAAATGACGTAAGCTGATCCTCTAGCAGTAACAAATATTGCAAGGATAATCCTCGACACTATGTAGATCCAGTGGTTGACACTCGAAGCAGTTAAGAGTGCTGCTATGAGCTCTCCGAGACCTGAAATGAGCATAGCCTTGCGCCTGCCTACTCGGTCACTCAACCAGCCGCCGAGAATGAATCCAATCATCATTCCAAGCATGTAGGCACCTTCATTCACCGGTAACTGCCATGCATTTTCGCAGACAAGATCCCACTGTTTAACTATACCACCGTTATACTGTACCTCAGTATATTCATAAACGTAACCTTGAAAGCATGTGTTGTTAGCTATTCCGACATCACGGGCCATTTCGTAAAACTGAATGATTGAAGACGATGTGTTTGACTTTCCCGAATATCTCGAACATTGTCGAGTATAATTATGAATCTGCTCGATAGGGCCCATAAATGCAGCCGCGGACGTAAAATTGAGCCCCTTTAGGTAGGTCTCTATCGCCGAATCTGCTTTACATCGATGATGGGGAACAGCGTTGAAGAAAACAGAGAGAACCATGTTGTTGGAGAACGAAAAAGCAGTAAGAAGAATAATGCAAGCTTGCCAAACTCCCAGTCCGCCAATAAGTTGTTCAAAGACCTCATCAATTTGTGTTCCGTGCATGTGGAATTGGTGTTAAGGCATGCGATGAATGCAACCATGGTACAGACACGTGCCCAGTAATTGATTGTGTATAACTTCTGTTTAGACCGAAACTCGAATGTTTCCGAGTGTTTAGTAATGCTTCAAAACACGTTGGTCACTACCCTTGTGGTATGCCTTCTACAAAGAGTAAGTTCTCATAAATTATTGTAAGTATGGTTTTTGCCTGGTGTAAGCTTGTCCAAATAAGCAGAGAAAAGTATTGTATGCTAAAGTGATGCCTAGCTTTTATTTAATACTAAAGGAGGCAAGGTTTGAAATATAAGTAAAAAATAGGACATTTCTGTCTAAGTTAAATGAGTTAACAAATGGCTTCCCTTTGATCCGCTAAAAGAGAACACAGCACTATGGGCTCAAAGTGGACTATTAAAAAAGTTATTTCCGGAGATTCAAAGCTTGTACTCACCTTTTAAAAATTTTCTTTTCAATATGCCTAAGAGCAATTCCACTAACTTCCAAATCACGCATTTCATTTTTACATAGTATGTCAGAAGATGCTACGTTAACAATAACAAAGAAAGGTTACTCGTTAACTACTCAGTCTCATTGCCAAAAATGTCCTTTAAAGCAGGGTCCTTGTATATATATATATATATATATTGTAGCAACAGTAGTAGTTTCAACTATTTCGGAGGGAGACCTTATGCAACTGTCTTCATGATACTATTTTTAAGATTCTCATTTTATTTTGTCACGTCACTCTCATTTAGAAAATAAACGTATGAATCATGTCAAACATTAGTTTAGCCAATTTGATAAAGAACTTAGATGAAGTTAAGGCATATTCCACATGTCGAAGTTTGGCTCTTCAAACGAAAGTTTCGCTAAAAATGTTAAACTGCATTATATTTCCCGATTTTGCAAGGCCCTATATGCATTGATTGGTAAAATTTAATAACATTTCATTCCGAACGGTTGTGCACTAAGCTGTTTATTCTCCAACATATGCTACAAGCAAATTTATCATTTCTAAGTGGGTGTCAAATCTTCTTATGCAATCTCTAGCATGGTTTATCAAATGACATAAAAAGCAAATAAAAAATACTTTCTCATCGCCTAAAAATAATATAATGCATATTAAGGACATGAAAAACAACACGAGAGAAAAAACAAATTGCATCAAAGGCATCAGTTTTGGATGTACTCCTGTGTTGTTTAGCTGCTCTATTTGTAATTGTAGTAGGCGGGTCATTCTAGCCTTAAGTCCTGCGCTCTACGTTGTATGAACATTAATAATTTATAATCTATTTTGCACATTTATCGCTGTTATCGGAGGTTACACCTAATCTAGCATTGTCATTCTTCTTTATTACACATTGGTGACGCACTGGCATTTAATTAAATGTTTGGGAGGTAAACAGTCTTGAAATTCCGAACTAACGCTAGTACATGAAATTTTTAGAAAACTACCGCAGCTACAATGCCTCGTGACTTGATTACGTTGCAGTTAGGTCAATGTGGCAATCAAAGTAAGTCCTCCCTCAATCCGTCTACTTCTTCCTTTAACGTGTCATGCATGTTTCACCTTATTTTTAGTTGGAATGGAATTCTGGAAGCAGCTTTGTACAGAGCATGGGATTAGTCCCGAAGGCACTCTAGAAGATTTTGCTACAAATGGCACGGATCGAAAGGATGTCTTCTTTTATCAGGTCATAATTGTTTTATAAATTCCCTTACATGATGCATGCTTGAAGTAGAATTTATTACTTTTTCTCCACCGAATCGTAGTGTGTTCAGCACTGTTTCTTATTTTAATAAAGGCTGATGATGCGCATTACATCCCGCGAGCAGTTCTGGTTGATCTTGAGCCAAGAGTGATTAATACTATCCTCACTTCACCCTACGCTCGTCTGTACAATCCTGAAAATGTCTACATGTCCAAGAACGGTGGTGGTGCTGGTAATAATTGGGCATCCGGTTATACCCAGGGTGAGAAGCTCCAGGAGGAAATCTTTGATATCATCGATCGTGAGGCCGAAGGTAGTGATAGTCTAGAGGTGTGTGCCCTCACTATGCTCTGATCTCACCGTTTTTTATGTGTATAATGCATCAATTTATTCTTGGGTTCAAGAACACGGCAGCCTGATGTTATTTATGTGTGATATGTGAAAGGGCAACAAATTCCAATGTGCGTTTCGGTAAATGCAATTTCTTTCCTGTGTTGGACTGGACAGTGTCGTAAGTCAAGAAATTGGGTGTGTAAGAAGTTGAGTCATTGTCGGTACAATACCAGCGACTACGGTAGGATCTGCGGCTGCTATCTGGTCTGTTCGTGGACGACCTTAATACAAGCATTCAGCCACGTGGCTAAGTTTCATCGGCATGACTTGCATCACATAGTCTTTAGTAATATCGGTGTTGTGGTTGATAATCCGGATCATTGCAGAGGTTACAGGTTGCTCACGTTTTTTCAAGGGCTTCATAATGACGCACTCGATTGCGGGAGGAACTGGCTCAGGGATGGGTTCCTTCATGTTGGAGCACCTGAACTCGCACTTTCCGAAGAAGCTCATTCAGACGTACTCGGTGTTCCCGAACCTGGAGGATACAAGCGACGTCGTCGTACAGCCCTACAACTCTCTCCTCACCCTTAAACGACTTACACTCAACGCCGATTGCGTGGTAATTTTCGTTCTTTCTCTCCTTAAATTCCGTCAATTAAAACGCATAGCCCTACCCCCAGGTAGCTGACACTGAGAAATCTGTACAGGTTCTTTAAGCTGTCATTGTTTTTCAATTTTCTTCGATCTGTGAATTGTTCCGTGATATCTATTCCTATCCGCATGGAAAATCTTAACAGTAGTTCTTGCCTTAGTTTGCTTTCATTAAACTATTCGCCTTTCTAACATTTATAGTATTAGTTTTGTATCCGTTTGTTCGTTGCTGTATTGTAAGCGGACTGTCACCACTTCCTAGGTGGTCTTGGACAACACAGCCCTCCATCGTATTGCCATGGAACGCCTGCGATTGGATAATCCTTCGTTTGCCCAAATCAATCAGCTGGTAAGTATCAATTATACTTTTTTGTTTGCTGTATTGGGGGGTATCAATTTGAGGTCCGATTTATGCTTACGGAGCTGGCCTTTAGGATATTGTGTACTGTTATGAAGCCATAGGCGATTTCAGTGGGATTAAGGAAAGGAGGGTGTGGGTTGGTAAGAGGTGTCTTGAGTTGTATGGCTTATTGCTTGGTGTAGGTGTCGAAGGTGATGTCGGTAAGCACGGCAACACTGCGATACCCGAGCTACATGAACAACGACCTGATTGGTCTGATCTCGCCACTGACGCCGACGCCGCGGCTGCACTTCCTCATGACGGGCTACACGCCGCTGACCACGGCCGAGGAGGTAGCCGACGTGCGCCGCACCTCCGTCTGCGACGTCATGCGGCGTCTCCTCCAGCCCAAGAACATGATGGTCTCCACTCCACCCCAGCGACACCGCCTCGCCCTGGAGCACTGCTACATCGCCATCCTCAACATTATTCAAGGTAAGCCACCCCTCCCCCTGCAAATTGCCATCAGGAATGCACTCGGCTCTTGTGACTAGGTATTGCTGTATTTAATCAGTTCATTGCTCTACCCGGTTTGTTTGTGTCACTACCTCACTCCTTCTGGAACGTTCAAGGCCATGGTTTCTTTAGTGCGTCAGAGAATCGACTCATGGTATAGGCATAGTGAAGCACTGTCTTCTAGTGGTCGTCAATCCAAGTAAGTAATTCTGTTCATTAAGAGTAGTACTGTATGTTGTAGAAATACATAGGTTTGTAATTGTTGTAGCCTTCGGTGGTCAACTCCTTCGAAGCCATTTTACTGGCTTACTCATTTTCAGTGTCCCGAAACTAATGCTAGCAACCATAACTCTCATTTGTTGACTATATTAATCAAGTACATTTTCTCCGATTGATTTGTAAATCCTGTAGTTCTTGGTCGAAAATTAGCTCCAATATATTCTAGAAAAATGGGTTTTGGTAAATGTTTCTCTGAGAAATCGAATGTCCTTACCTTAGAAGTAGACAAAAATGGAATCTAAGCTGTAAAATGACCACTTCTCAGAGCCGGCATTTTGTAAACTTGCTCACTCAAGGCGAGGTAGACCCAGCGGAGGTGCACAAATCTCTGCAGCGCATCCGGGAGCGCCACTTAGTGAAATTCATTCCGTGGAACCCCTGCAGCATCCAGGTGGCCCTCTCGCGCCGCTCGCCTTACGTCCAGGCAACCCACCGCGTCAGCGGCCTCATGCTCGCCAACCACACCAGCATCTCCTCCGTGCGTTTGTCACCCTTTTGGGGACTTTGATCACTCCATCGTTTCCAAGCAAGCCATTGTGTTGGATGATACTACGTTAACGTCAGTATTTTAGGAGCCAGTTAAGTTTTGAATTATCCTAGTCTATTCGCATTTAAATATTAGGACGTCCACTTGAAAAAGTGGTAGTATTAGTTGGCCACCTTCGTTAACACTCGAAGTACTTTACAGTATGAATGTGCCTAACAAGATGAATTGCTCTACTTTGTGACACCGTTGTGACACGAGAAAGTTAAGCCTATGTTACAGATCCAATACAGCCAAGGTCTGCAATAAAGCTGTAATTCTGGGACCCTAACGCCGTGTTTGGCTACTTTAATGTGTGGGCTTCACTGATATCTTTGTTACTGTCGTGTCCTTCGTAGCTCTTTATGCGCTCACTAAACCAGTACGATAAACTGCGCACGCGAGGCGCTTTTCTGGAGCAGTTCCGAAAGGAGGAAGTGTTCCGTGGGGACCCCGAGCTGCGTCAGTTCTCTGAAAGCCGTCAAGTGGTGCAGCAACTCATCGAAGAACACGAGGCGGCCACGCGGCCTGACTACGTCCATTGGGGCTCTCAGAAGGCTACTGCTGCTGCCGTTGCCTCCGCAGCTGCCCTCTCAGCCGCTGCCGTTAACTGAGATCCTTTCCTTACATGGCACCCTGCTGTCAAAAACTGTCCCATTTTGCACTGTTTTACCTTCGTTGAGCATGCAGATTGAAGTGGAGGTTTTTTACTAGCCTGTTCCTTCAATTATCCTGGTGTAATGTGTGTAATCTAGGCGAAACCATGTTAGCATTGAGCAGTCGAGCGGCGCAAGCGAGCTTAAATTCCCCAAGTTGATCTATTTGTCTCCAAAGATGTTTTTAAAGAATGCGCTTTGTGGCTTAGAATAACCTAGCCTGCCTATTGGATTTTGGGATATGGTTTGCAGTTAGGCGTTTCGGGTAGGCGTGTCTGATCTCCGTCTGTATCGTAGCAAATGAAAAGTCACTAAAGTTCAGGATAGCACCGGTAGTGAGTCAAGCCGCACTAGGGCACGAGAGCGCTACTTCATAGGTTATGTCCAAGTTGACATACGTCACTATAAGCATCGATAAAATTGTGGGAAAATCTTGGAGGCTAGGACGAACATGTCCGTCATTGGAAACAGCTCCGAAGCTGGAGTACTGAATTGTCCGAGATCGTGACCAAGAGAGACAAAACAAGTTCTAAGTGGAGGATACATTGTAGTGGATTTTGCATAACTCAGAGTTCAGAAAAGCAATGTATTAAAAAATGCATGAGGTAGAATTTTCGCTGCATAATTTTCTATAAAAATTATGCCATATTCGAATGGATCGTTACTATAGGTGAAAACAAGATTTAAATTATCATTCATAATAGCTTAATAGTGCGACTGTGGTAAAGTGGGATCCACCAAATCAATGCTTGCAAATAACGCGGTTTGAAAATCAAAGCATATGGAATAGATTAATTCGGAAAATTATGTCATTTAATATATTCGTCACCTTCATAATGCATTCATTCGTCGAAGTAAGTTATCGTTGTTCACTTGACCTTACGACTACGTGGATCTTCAACTCACGATTACGTTTACCCCACTGACTTGGGTTCGCCACATTGTCAAAAAATTGGCAATATGCGTCTAGAATCCTTTTTGGCTCTTTTTTTGGCCATTATTTCATGTGTAGCAGCATGGGATCAGTCAGAACTCGAAATATTCGATCTTATTGAGGAAATAAACGTGGACTTCTACGAGTTCCTAGGTGTTTCAAGGGTATGGTTAACTTTATTTCAGTTTCGCGCCTACGTAGATAGCTTCGACATCAGAAATAAAACGGGCTTATAGAAAACTTTCACTTGAAATGCACCCAGATAAAAATTCAGATGATCCAAACGCCGGAATTAAATTTCGACAATTATCTACAGTTTATCAAATCTTGAAAGACAAAGAAAGACGGGAGCGGTAGGATTTCTAAACAAATACTTCATTTTTAGTTATGATGACGCCCTAGTAAATGGTGTACCTGACTGGAAAACGCCAGTTTTCTATTACCGCAAGCTCCGTAAAATGTCTAACTTCGAAATCGCATCACTCTTCTCAGCAGTTGCTATTGTCATCCACTTTGCTACTTTGTGGGGCTTTGCTTTTGAAAGACGTTGGACTTTAGTATGTGTATACATTTTATTTTATCATGCCCAAATTGCAGAGGGAAAAGTTGGAAAATCATATGAAAAAACATAAGGCATCTGAGAAGAAAAAGATTGCCATTGATCTTGAAATAGAAAAGCATTTAAAAGTTATTAAATGGCCAAACTTTTGGGATATTTTACCGTTTGCTCTGGTTCGAGGAACGGTGAACCTGATCTTATCGATTCCTGCGGTTGTGGCTTCTGTGAAAGTCGTGCTCTTCAATCCCATTGAGAAGGCGTTGAGAGAGCGGAAGGCGAAAAAAGGTAGTCCTGATCTGAAAGATCCTCTTTGGTTATAAATAGTTTATTTTTATGATTTTTATTCTGTTGGAATTATTGAATTGCCTTTGAAAGTTAAAGATATCCCTAATGATTCGTGGTAGTAGTTATTGTCGAAATGGTTCATTGTCTTATTTAAGATCTGAAGAAGGTGCAGCAGGAACGTATGCAGCGTAAGGAGCAACAGAAACAGAAACGAAACCAACGATCGAAACCGAGAGACACCTATCCAGACTTCGATGGATTAAATCCTTCCATCTACCAAATGACGAATCTAGTCGTCAAAGCGGAAGAGATTCCAGTAGGCGCTGATAATGTGTCAAGAGATACATCCCCGAAATCCTGGACTCACGTCGAGGAGGTGGCATTGATTAAGCTTTCTAATAAGTATCCTGGTGGCTTTCCCAATCGGTGGTCAAAAATAGCCGAGATCCTCGGTCGTACGGTTTACGATGTTACTTCAAAAGCTGCCGAGATCGCTAGTGACCTCTCTTCCCGTGTGCTAATAAATCGTGAGTCGGCAGTTCGTTAAGTACTTTTGAATTTTATCACAATCTTTGCTAATTCATACCTGGATTAGAGTTTTTACCATAGCACTAAGGTTGACGTTGGCAAACGCATTGAGATCCAAAGGAGAACTAATGTAGAAGTCGAACATATTCTAGTCTAGATTTGTGTTGAGCAAACTCGAATTCAGAAAAATTTAGTAATTGCCTTTTCTAACTCAGAATAGAACAACGAAATTGGTTCTCTGTACGTGTCATAAATCAAAAGCTGTTAAGGGATTCTACGGGTTTCATTTTCCACTGACGGAATCGCTTAGTGCTGATCGCTTTAGTCAATGGGGAA
Organism: Anomotaenia brevis; assembly: GCA_030710315.1. NCBI lineage: Eukaryota > Metazoa > Platyhelminthes > Cestoda > Cyclophyllidea > Dilepididae > Anomotaenia > Anomotaenia brevis. The sequence goes on from JAUOZQ010000002.1 coordinate 607,403, forward strand.
TACGAGCAATGGTTTTTTAGCTACTGCCGTAACTATTATCTCCACTCCATCATTAATTTTTGGCAGATCTTGCCGATTTCCTGTCAAAATAGTAATTCTTTGGCTGCCTCAGCGAATCACCGGTCCTGTCCATTAGTCTTAAATTTTATTATTTCCAACAAGGATGATTTTATTTACTAAATTATTTGGTAATTGTTGCTCTTCAAGCGAAGATTAGAGATTGGTTGGAGATCGTTTGGGCGAGTTTGGAAATTCATTAGTTAAGAATGTTTTGAAAAAATGGTGGGTACGTCTTGCTGTCTACTGTATTTACGGTATTAGATTGTTGGTAATTTTGCTCAAATATTATTGATTCCCTCGCACAGTTCTTACCTTTTTTTGTTTGTAGCTAATATGGATGACTTCTATGAGGACAAATCAGAAGAAAACGAAGGGGAGCCACAATCGGAGGAGGAAGAAGATGATTACTACATGTCCAAGCGCAAGGCCAAGCGGGCTGGGAAGCTACCTACCGCTGCCTCACGAAAGCTCCAGCAACCCGTAGGGAACACAGGATCTCCTGCTGATGAAGCCAATGCCATCGAAGATGACGAAGTATTGAAATCGAATGAGGAAGAGGATGAGGGGACTCATGTCAGCCGTCGAAAGAAGGCGTCTAGGAAAGCAAGGTCCGCTGTCTCAGAAGCTGACACTCAGGACACTTTGAGCCCCGAGTGGACTCAGAAGGAGCAGAATCAGCTGGAAACGGCGATCAATTCTTTCCCCAAAGGAACGCCACAGCGATGGCAGCTGGTGGCTGAATGCGTGCCTTCAAAAACATTGGTCAGTCAACTTGGTCAGTTTATTTAAAGGCATTTAGTTCTGTCTTACTTAGACACTTGTATATATAATTTATAGACGGAAGTTATTGAGCGGGTGAAGTACTTGTCTGAACATAGCAAGAAAAAGCTTGCTGCAGATTGAAACCTGATTTGCTTATTTTGATGTGTTTATCTAACGGTGTGCAGTGTGTTCTCTTACATGGTAAATCACAATAAATCGAACCGATATTCTTTCGATTTTCCTGATTTTTTTCCTTTTAGAGTATTATTTGCTTGAGATTGTGTTATGTGTTGTCAAGTATTTCAGCTCCCTCCGATAACATAAAACGAACTAGGAATATCCTTTCAGTTTGATGAAGAAATCTCATTCACTTACGAGTGAAGAGGAAATGTAACTAAAGCTGCTAGCTTTTGTATTATTCCTGGGCACTCTCTAGATTGATGAAAACAACATGAAACTGGTTTGGTATTTCTTCTTGTGTCGGTCTGCCAACAAGTACATAGTGCTTGGCCGAGAGTGTACTCCTGGAAGACGTTAAAAATATGAGGTCTTGTGCTATCTCACTCTTCGAAAGTGTGGTAGAATCGATGCTAACGGTTGAAACAGTGGAAGTTTGAGCTTCGTTAGTTGAGAAAGTCGCATTCGTTTTATTCTGCACTGGAAGTATGGCTGTGCCTATTTGTAGGATTGATTGAACTTGATAGCCATCAATCACAAAGATACCACTTCGAAAATAAATGGGTTATTTAAATAACTGAACGAATAACTTAATATCAAGTGGGATTGTCTTCTAATGCGTGGTCGTCTATGCGAATCCTGTTGTTTACTGTGTTTCCCGACTCTGCTCAATTTCTTCGAAACGTTGCTTCTGGGTTCCCGTGTACAATTTTGGGTTGCACAACATCTCAAGACCTGCGTCACATTCAGGTTCAGTTGTTTTGTTGGGCTTAGGAGTACCTGTGGCTATTTTGTTCTTCAGTTCCTCGATTGCGGCCGCCTTGGTGAGTTTGTTCACGCAGGCGTAAGCATCAGAAAATGGTCCATTTATGAATTCCACGAAGCCGTTGAAGTTGACGTCTCTCTTGGCATTGCCCGTGAATTTGCGGAATTGAATATCGACCCGAGGTTGGTCCAGTTCCTTACTGTATATGCCGCAGTCGGTACAGATCTTGTTTAGAGTCTTGCCGGTGCACACTGTTGAGCCTCGTTCAGCGAAGTCGCAGAAGGCTCTGAAAGCACAGTGCAGCTCGTCAGAACACTCCTCCATCCTCCTGACCACGGTAGCAGGTAGTGACTTCCAATCGATTTACCTCGTTTGAAATTCGTCGGCGTGGTCGCCTAGTCATGTTTTCGATGTCAATAAAATAGGTAAAATGCATTTCTTCCATCTTGCCATTACTACTTTATTTCTTTAAGTAGTGAGTCAAGATGATAGTCTAGGACCTGCCTGCAGGCTTCATGAGGATTTAGCCATCACCTAAGGTGCCCTTCGCTTTTGATAAAATTCCTATATGCCCCAGTGAACCCTCTACCCCCACTCCTCCCTGCTTTAAAGCCCACGTGTTAGTTCTGTGTGCGTAAAATAACGGAAAATTACTGCGGAATTACAGTCACATAAGGCAAGAGTAGTGGTAGACGTGTAATGGTCTTTTGCAAAATTGAAGAGTTCATATATTACCTTACAAGTAAAATTAATTATTTTTTCTTCCCAGATCATATTAAAATATGTATGTTAGAGGTTGTTCCCACTACGCTCATACGGGGTGTTCTCGGTATATCTGAGTCATATCAGGGGAAGCATCGTTGGTAACCCCAAAATGTTGTGTATATAAAATAAAGTCAGTAGTTGGGGAAATCTCACTGCTACACTCAAATAGTTTTGTCCAAAATAACATGGAGCAAGATGACTTTAAACTTTAATCTCGATTGAACGGTCTCAAACCTGTTATTGTCTTCCTTGACAGCTCTTAATCACACGTATTAGTCCTTCAGTTGGCTAAGATCCGGTGATAACGGCGGAAGAAAAACATTGGGTGTGGAGTAATGAAGTCATAAAATTGGCTCTCAAGTATTTTTCTACTTTTCCACAAGATGTGGCAAGGGCGAGGCTTGCTGCCATAAATATGGCTTATTAAGGGCTACCCTCGTCAACCGGGGCTTGAATGCATTGGTGAGCGCTTCCACATAGACTCTGAATTCAAGCACTAGCTCCCCAGCATTTTTTGAGTATTTTTGAGAACATCTGCTGTGCGATCTCAACCTGATCGTCAGTTACGCTGCTTACGTCTTCTAGCCACCGCAGCCTCCTAGTCTCCAGTTCATGCCGCCGGATTCATTGAACGGCGACTACAATCTCCTCAGGTTGATGGCCTGTACAACTGTTCATGAAGGAACAGCCTATTCTATTTTTTACGAATCAGATGGGTTCTAGTCATTCATTCTCACCGCTATCTTCCATGCATGAGTGAAGAAATCTGTAGGCTTTTAATGTCGGTGTAGTGTGCGTGAACGCATTTAACATATCTAGAAAAAGCCAATGGAATAGTTGTCTGTAAAATTTACTTCTTATACTCTGTATGTTAGATGAGCGGTTAAAAGCATGTAAGGACGAGACATTCGACCGCAAACACCGTCAAAATGTTCAGATGTCCAATGTGAGTAGCACTTAGCATCTTGAGAAACCCTGTTCTAAGAAATCGAGGAACGCTGAACTGTTGTTGATAGCGTTAAATGTTGCTCTGGGCGGTCAAATGAAGTGGACCATTGATTCTAGATTGATGGTTTTAATAAGTTCAATTTTCTTTTTAAAGGGAAAAATTAGGCAAGATTTGCTCACCACAGAAATAGAAACTAAATTCTCCATATTGAACGATTATTGGTGGCTTAAGTATTGGAAACTTCAAAAAGGCATTTCAGCCAATTCGTCGAATAATTTAGCCCAAATAAGTTTCATTCGTTTCGGCACCAAAGCGCTCACTCGCTATGCACTGAACTAACCCGGACGGTGCCGGTATTGCTGACAACTTAATCAATCACGCTTATTTCCCCTGCATTAGTCATCCGTCAGAAGTCACTTGGTGTCCTAAATTGAGGATGGAGCTTAGGTTAAGCCCTGTAAGGGACACATCATGTCACAAGACTACACATGGAAATTTAAAGCCCTTGAGATCTCGTAATTGTTTAAATCTTACCCCGATAAGTATTTTTCTGGTCGTCAGGTCCGAATCAAGTGGATGCATGACAAATCGACAGAATAGAAGAAATCGAAGTTACGTTATCATCATAATTACCCTGAAATTTGAAATGCAGATTTTGGTGAGGGTTAAAAGGGACCCGCAAATTGCACGGTTGGATAAATTACACCAACAAAGGCGCGTAACTTGTTCACTTCTTTTCCTCCTTTCGCCCTTGCCTAGGGACGCACGAGATAAGTCACACTCGAGGTAGTAAATATTTTCCTACTGGGGCGGATAATTATACCTATTAGTGAGGCATACGTGGGGTCATAAGTTCATTCCTTATTGACTAGTGGGTCGCTGCTTCTTAAAAATCTGATGAGGAACAAGCTCCCATGCTGGGTAAATAAATCTCAACTGAAATTCCTGTTGCATTTGGGAGATCCGTTTATGCGTACCATTGCGTAAGCGATAAATCCAATCACTTAAATAGCATAACTAAAACTCGATTACTTGGTACTTTAAGTCTACAGATATTATTATTACTATTGCACTTTTAACAGCCGTTTGCGATCTTGATCACGATTTCTTCATAATTTTTCCGATTTTGCGTTTGATTCGTGCCTCCGTACGTTCGGGTATCACTAGTCGATTACCAAAAGATGAAATTTTCTTATTTAATCAAAGTGTTCTAATGGAGACCCCATGGCTGAATTTCCTGTCCCTTCATGAGGTTTGCACATTTCGATAGAATTGCATTCATAGAACCTTTGTTGTCCGTTATTTTTTAAACTTTAATAAAGATTTAACAAATGTCATGATGGGCTCTAATGTCGCACACCGTGTATCCGAAGTCATTCATGGAAAAATCAAAGTCGGCACTCAAATATGTCAGATATTCCTTTGTAAACAGTCTGACCTGAGTTCGTAAATGTCTTAAGAGGCTGAAATATCTGTCGGTAACAGTGTGATTTTTCAGCAAAAAAATGTCAATATTTCCGATACAGTTTCACATAACAGATTTCGTCTTGATGAATGTTGAGCATAGATGGGTGTAACAAACGCAGACGCTATCTAACTCAACAAGCATTCAATTCTGACGTTTAGTATGAGTTACGTGGAGGATTACCCGGCATTGAAATGCTATGAATGCGTCAAAACGGGAGTCCCCTGACAAATGAAGCAGGATGCCCTACACTCCCTAACACCAACAGAAAAACTGATATTTACAGATTAGAAAATGTAACAGAATCCCGTCATTCGAAATAGTATTACCGATACTAGTAAAGAATACCGCCACCGCTAGTTTAAAATTAGCAAGACAGAATAGGCACTGAGTAAATATGATAAGCAATACACATCCGTTACAGAAAAGTGGTTTATTTCACGGAAATCAAGGCTCGCGGAGGCTACAGAACGTATTGGGAACGTTCATTGTGGAAATGCAATAGGAGTGCACTATATCGCCAGTACGAGTTTGGGGAGTGGGACGACGAATACAAAATCAAAACACTTAGTAATAAAAAACACGAGGTGTACAAAAGCAGGAATCGTAGGAAAGAACAATAAAGAATGGGACAAAAAGGTATGAAAAATGGGGTCTATGGGGCGGGAAGAGTTAATTTTATCAGCTACTCCCCTCAAACTCACTTTCCTTTACACCACGATTTTAGTTCAAACACCAAGCGAAAATATGTAAATCAATCAGGGTAGCAAAGGAAAGCTCGACACCAATTGAACGAACAAGACAGAGCGAGCACTCAGACGTCGTAGATAAATCACTGAGGAGAACAGAACGCACTGATAGTTGTTGATTGATTAATTTTGAAAAATGTACGACAAAATTCTTGTAAATGCAAGGGAAAATTTGACGATAATCCAGTTAGAAAAGTGAACAAAATACACCCTAAATGCCCTTAGCGGGCATTAATCCTTTGATCCAACGATAGAGTCTTCACCATTGCACAAATCAGCAATAACAGACTCCGCACCTAGAAAGAGGGTCTCGCTGTTAGAATTACCCCATGAGTTAGACTCTTTTGAGGGTTGATTACGTTTCACTGCACATTCCATTTCAGAAAGCTGTTGCAAAGAAATATTGCGACCACCAGTAATGATAACCGAGATAAGCGCGTCGAAACGTATAACGCCATCAGATTGCAACTTGGCAATCGAGCCATTATAAACAGAGGCCACGGCGATAGCTGAGGCAAGGTCAAGCAGATAGCCATGGTCATCGACAAACTGTTTGGCTGCAGCAATTGCATCAGCGTCGGAACAGGTAATTATGGAAATAGCTCGGCCACTGCAGGCATTCAAGACAGATTTCGTCGGTTGAGCAACAGCAAGAGTCGACACCAAAGTGGAAGAGCCGGTAGGAGCAGAAAGAGGATGAGAACTGGTTAACGAACGCTGTAACCTGGCCCAACCTTCAGGTTCGACAGCAACCACATGAGTTGATGTCCAATTTCTCGCACACAGCGCGTGCACAATGCCACACAACAGAGCTCCACCACCGACAGGAACAACAATCACATCGGGCTGTTTGCTCATCTCGAAGATTATACCCTCGTATCCCAAATGAATATCGCTGCCTTCGTATGGGTGGAGAAGTCTTGTCGAGCCAAACGAATGTGAACTTGAGAAACTACTCATAACAATTTCTTCCGCTTTTTGGAGAGCTTCGAAAAAAGACGATCCAGAACACACAAGGTTCGCTGACGGAGCTTCGATAGAGAGACGCCTTTTGGTGTGAATATCATTATCTGGTACAACCACAGTGCAAGGGATATTGAGATCAGCACAAATAGCTGCTGCTGCTACACCGGCGTTGCCGGTACTGGGACAGACGATCGATGAAATATTTTTTGCGGCTAACTAAAAAGATAATGGGTTAGGGAGGCAATGCATAATGTACCTTTTTAATGGCGTAGTCCATTGCTCGAAAGCAAACTGACCCAGTACGTTGCAAATTCTCCAACTTTAACTCGACCCTACCAACCCCTCCGTGGGAATTTAGAGCGTGCGTAAGATAAGCACTGAAAATGGAAGGTGATTTAGACACCGACGGGTCATTAAAATGACGCCCAGACAACCAATCATCCTGTGGGTTAAGCGATTGGTTCCATGAGGTTATGTCTTTTCTGTTGAACAAAGAGTCGAACTTAGAGAGTGTCGTATCAGTGCTGGTACGAAGATTGCCACTGATGTTTTGATCAAAAAGGCTAGAAAATTCTTGGTTCTCAGAGAGTGGGGCAAGAGTAGCCGCTACGCACAGAAAAGTGAATTAAAGTAAATAGAGACCTTACCCCGACTTTTAGAGAATGGAATACTTGTCAAACTAAAGGGCACTGAATTTTCATTCGTTTCAATCGAGCTCATAAAATGCAATGCATTTGTCCGATGCAAACCTGACGCGTTCCCACTATTACTTCTTGTCGGATTTGAATTAACAAATCCTCCAAGTCGCGATAATCCAGTCAAGCCGGATGTTTCTAAATTAGTCATGCAGTGCGTAGTGAACTTACTCTGTTGATTCAGCAGCATCAGAGCACCAACTTCCCTGGAAATCGGTCCATTAATTTTCACATGGCTAATGTGAGTATTGCTAAAAGCATGTCCATTTAATCGTTCGAAGAGAATTTCGCAGCTCTTCTTGTCTTCATATATGACGGATACATTTTTGCATTTTTGGGAAGACGGGAACAGCCCCCCATCCCCGGTTGGAATCTCGCCGGTTTGAGTCTTCATGTCGATTATGTTTCCAAATGCACTAAGGAAGTTCTTTAGAGCTTTAAAGGCATAAACGAGTAACATACCAAAATGTCAGAATCATTGGTTTCATGAGGAACACCGGTTAGTATCGCTTCCCACCCGAGAATATTGTCAACATTGACTTCAGGAGATATGTCGGCACTGCGATTATTGTTTTTCCGACCGCCAGAGCACGCGAAAGCTACGCGAAGGCGTTTTCCTTCAGTTTCAAAACCATGGAATGTTGCAATGGCTTGCTGGGCAGTGACTGGACTCATATAGTCAACGAACCCGTAGCACAAACTGGCACCAGTGTTTTTATCTCTTATTAATTTACATTGTCGAATTGGTCCAAGACGTTCGAACAACCTTTGTAAATCCGCTTGTTCATAGCTTTGAGGGAGGTAATTGATGATAAGATTGGTACGGGAGCGATCTTCCACACCGAAGACACCTACAGAATTATTCATGGTTCCGTGATGGATAGAGAGTGGTCTTAAAGTTTGGCTCATCTCTTGACCATGACCAAATAAAAGATCTGAAGAGCCAGCAACGGAGTTCCCGTCAGTTTGCGATAACAACAACCCGTTTAGTTGATTGGATCCGTGACTTGAAGGCAGCATGACAAAGAACGACACACGCCCACCGAATGCTTTCAAATGAACCGCGTACTTCGAGCAATAAAGATAGAAACTAAAACAATATATTACGTTTTTAAAAAGTTGATCTTATTTACAACTATGACTAAATTTCGTTTTTTTGACGTTTTTAGTTGTTTGGGAGTTTCTTAATCGATAGTATGACCCAGTCCTGCAGACTAAATATTGGAAAAAATTATTTTATTCACAAAATTAATGGATGTTTTCCGATCATCAATAGACCGTTACAATTACTGAAAACAAGGTCAATTGGATGGCTTTTGCGTTACCTATCCTGTCCGGCGTCTTGGCTTCTTCTACTGCCGCTTGGACAAAGTATATCCAGCGGGTAGGATTTGCCTGGCTTCGCAAGGATTACAAACTGTCTTCTAACGCTACCTCCATAGTAGTGTATGGGATATTCGCATGCGGCAACATCTTGATGTGGATAAGTTTCATTACTGCTTTAAAAAGAAGCCCAAGCACAGTTCTTGTCATTGTGCTAAATAATACGGCCAACTTATTTTTATCGGTATGTTCACATTTCAGCTTCCTATATTGTATCAGGCTTTCTACGGATGGTGGCTCTTCGGAGAATCATTTTCTATAATTTGGTGTATTGGAGCACTGGTGTTGACGCTTGGATGCTGCCTCTTGCAGTCGCTTGAAAACCGCTAACGAATGAATATTGGCAATTTACGACCCTGTTAGCAGAAAATGCGTCATAGCGCCTTCAGAAATTCTATTGAAATCGTACTTTGACTTCTGTGTTAGCCTCTCCAGCAAATCAGTCGCATAATTGGAGTTTCACATAAGAGTGAAAGATTTACATTCTAAATTAGTCTGATTGGCCGGAATCGGAGCTTGCGGAATGACAGCCGTAAACCAGAAATTCAAACATCCCAAATGCGTCGTTGCATGATCCACTATCCGTTAAGCTAACCACTTTTAGGGCTTACGCTAAACTCCAAACTCGTTCTTAAAGTCTACTAAGCTCCCCATTTCTCAATATCTTCAAAAAAGAATCAATAAAAGGTAAAGTAGTAGAACCTTCTCTAATGTGACAATGAATTGATCGAGATTGAATCAATTTAAGAGATGTCTACCTCTGAAATCTCATACAGAGTGGGATTGCGTTAAGAAAAATGCATTATCCTGGCTTTGGAGAAAACGCAAATGCTGATAGGCGTTTCGTCGCTCGTTCCGGTACGCCGCCCGCAGGTCGCTTCAGGGGACGCTGCTGGCCACTGCTTCCAGATTCTTTCGTCTAGTAACGTATGGCAAAAACCAATTATAATAGTCTTGTTAAATGACTGAAAATCTCTGTACTTAATGCAGTACCACAAGAGACGATGTTTAAAAAGTAGCTAACCTAGGTGGTCACTGGTAAACTGACTACAAAGAAAACTATTTCTAAACAACCTAAAAAGGACCTGAAATTTGGAGTCTGATCAGATCGCTAACCAATGTACCACCCGATTAAAATAATTTTCACGCCTACTCGCCCCAGTGCTAGACAGACATTTAGTATCGACGTAGGTGGTTCGATGCTAGAATTTGCCTACCTTAGGATGAGGAGCCCTTCCCTGAGTAGGTGGTTTCGCAGGTTTAGTGGCACGAGGCTGCTGTTGAGCGGGCTTCAGAGTGTCGAGAGCGCAGCTACCCCGGCCCCCGAATTGCGACTTGGCGATATCGAAAGTGCTTCGCTAAATCAGGAAAAACTGTTTGATGGATTAAGCGATTCCCTACGAATTCGACTGAAATAAACGGATTGTCTACCTTGAAAGGGTTAAAACGACTGCTGGCGACACTCGTATTCGCCTCGAGCGTAGAGGTAGTGGAAATCATCGACCTGTCATGGACTCCTGTCTCACCCAAAATTTCCATCGCATTTTCATCACTTCGAAAAGAAGGGATTACAAAACCAGTTTTATAAATATATGAAAACACCAGAGTAATACCTAACATTGTTCCACACAACTTATAGTAATGTATGCACACTTTCCCCGGCCTATGTTGCAGGTGTAGGTGATTCACGTTCGATACACCAGCAGGATGCAGGCTTCGTAAGAACCCGGAAATTTTAACCTTTCGATATTTGAGATGAGGAGTACCTTGATCAGTGTTAGGATTGATGAATACTCTGTCCAAGGCAGCAAATACCCCGTTAGAGTTCTAACGAAAACACAAATCCACTAGACAAAGACACTATTACAAATTTAAATTGCATTTACAGTACAGCTAAATGCCTCATTTCGAACTTGAATTGAATTCCATGTTTAGTCCCAGTGGGCATTAATCCCTACCTCCTTTGGACCAACATGTACGTAAAATACCCCCAGAGGGTTTCGAGCATCACAAATTACCCCTTGATTGCTTAATGTATGGAGCGATGTAACACAATTACATCAGAGCTCACCCCAAGATTTCCCCCGCTTCATCGTCGCTGGCACCTTTACCATCCTCCTCTTTATCATAGCCTTCGGCTTGCTCTTCATCTCCATCCACCTCCTCCTCCCCCTCCATTTCTTCCTGCTCGCATTCCTCGACAGCGCAGTCAGCCTCATCGCCCTCCTCTCGTTCCTCCAACTCAAGTGCAATTCTACCGATCTTCTCCGCCAGTGCAGATTTGTTGATTCGGAGAGCGTAACGAATAGCCAAACGTACAGTCTCCACATCGGGCATCAGACCAGCGACAGTCATGGCTGCCCACTCGTTTTCAAGTTTGAGAGCAAACTGAATAGGTAGAAAAACGCGTAAGGAGACCTTTTACTCAACCCCCACTACTAATGAATGCACATACAAATTTTCTAAATCCTTTCCCTCACTTATCATGCAACGTTTATTTCTTTTTGCAGTAACGAGTCAATTACCGAATTCTATTAGCACGGCAGAACTATAGGTTGGCAGTCAATTGGTTACAAATAAATAATAGTACATACAAATATCCATATAGACTACTATAGCTCTTCACCAAAAGAGGAAATGGTCAATCGCTTAAGTGTGGTCACCACTTAATGTATATAGTTCATCGATTCACAGTTGTATAACTACTTGCCTAATTACCCTAGGAACTGGTCCGCCATGATATAACGCATGCTTAATACATTGAACAAAAAAACCTACAGCAAAGAGTCGGAGAAGTGCTTTTTTCTGACTCCTCGAGTGATTAGAGCTGAGATCTCTCAACGCCTCCTCAGATACTCCCCAGAAGGGCTTTTGGTCGAGGACTCGGGTTCGCAGATAGTTTTCTTCCAAGCTGCCCTGGTCAGTCTCATAAACACCACAGAGCGGCAAGCGCAAGGCCAACGTGGAAACAATGGGGCGGGGAACGGGCCTGGGCCAACGCGACGCCTTGCAGTAGATTGCTTGCACCTGTCCGAAACCCAACTCATCCTCTCTGATCCGCTTCATCTGCTTTGAGCGAGCGTCAATATCTTCGTCCACATCCAACGTTTTCTTATTCTCCAGAGGTTGCTCGATGGCCTCAACAACGCCAACAACAAAGAAGTGATCATTCATGCGGTTCTGCGGCTTCACACACCTTCGCGTATCACACACTGGGACCCAGTGGAAGTCCATATTCTGTGGAGCGTCGGGGTCAGAATGATGACTTAAACGACGCAGACAGCCTTTCGAGTCGTGAGCATAAAGATTTCCAACGTCAGAAAAGCCAAGCCAACTCAGATGAGAAGCTGGTGATAGAGGGAGAGGATAGAATGTGGAGCTTAGGCGACCAAAGGCCCAACCTCGGGGTGTTCCGTTACTGGAAGAGAGGTTATACACCCTCCAATGTAAATCTTCGTTACTCTGGCCGACCACAACTGCCAAAATAGGGAGATAAGGATGACTGGTCATGGTTACCACCTCCCTTCCCGGTAGACTAATGGGTGGTAGACCGATAGAATTGACTTGCAACAGTTGAACACCACCACCCTGACTTTGTGATGAAGCTGGGGGTTGTAGGAACACCCTCAGGTACCTCATCGATGTTGCCACAACCGCTAAGCCCGCTTCACCTCCAATAACTAAGGAAATGGCTCGACAGGCCTCCCCAGGAGGCAAAGAAACAGTCCAATCAGAGGACAGGTCCTGCCCATGAGCTCCGCCACCCAAAGGACGCACTAGAACAGTACTCAAATCCGATTCAGCCACAGCCGATCCATTGTCAAAAGCATCAACTAGGGAGGTATCATCACTACCCTAGGCAAAACAATGAACGAGTAATTGAACTTACAGGAGAGGCTAGCATGACAGCGGTGGCATTAAGATCAGCCATAGTGAAATCCTGGGCGTCGAAATGAAGCGAGTGATGAAAGGTCGTGTCATGAAATTCAACTTCAATGGACGAACTAGCTCTTTCATCCGTCTCGTTCACGCCAAACAGTGTGACAATCCCAACATGATTCCAAACTAAAAAGCGCTCACGGAATCCTGGACAGGGATCACCAAACCAAACAAAATCTCACCGGTCGGCATGGATCCAGGCTGGAATGACTTGATTTCCTCCACTTGCTGAACGGCAACAGGCGTACCTTCAATGTGAGCTTCATTCCTATCTCCATCGGTTGCCGTCAACCGTGTGCCTTCATCATTCAAGTCAAGTGTATCCAAAAAAGCTGACTTGATCCTTGAAATCGCCACAGTACTTAAGTCGTCATCATCGTCAGACACGTCGGCCTCTTCAACAGGAGATGGATCAGGTACAACTGCGAGGCTGTTTTCTTCGTCCACTTCAAGCACCTTCTCATCATGGTTGCTCTGATCAGTGGAAATCTTGTTCAACTCATCAAAATCCACACTGTCAGCATCACCAAAGAGCTCGTTAATTGCGCCATTAGAGAGTCCAGTATTGGTATCTGTCTCTTCGTTCGCTATTGCCTTAAGTACATGCATTCATTATGACATTAGATCAAACAGTTAGTTGTACTGCGTAAGAAAGTCGAGTGGCATAAGGATGAAAATGTAAGATGGAATTTGTACCAACCTTGGGCGAAAGAAAGCTCAAGAGGAAGAAACCCGCAGTTCCAGAATCATCTCCGCAATAAATTGTATTAGACTCTGGCCAGATCATACTAGTAATTTTGCCATGCAAAGGAATGACCTTTCTTAAATAGAATTTAAACATCTAGACAGTTCCATTCTTACAGATGTAACAGAGCTCCTTTTTCAAGATCCCATAGTCCTACTTGATTTCCAGCACCCACGGTAGCGAAATTTTCGAAATTGGGTGAAAATTCACACTCCCTTATATCACCTGTTAGCGCTGCATTTTCAAGTATTTTAATTTTCCAATTTTCTTTTCTACTGTATACATGGAGTTTGTCTTGGACCGGTACTACCAAATACTACAGAAAATATTGAAAGAATCTTCGGCCTTACAGAACCGTGAATGGGTTCCCACTTCAACTTGCACATTGACTTGGCCATATCGATATCACTGCATCTCTCAAGGATCGAAAACACCTTCGCTTCCGTTGAGTCACCTAGGGCCCAAATTCGCACTGTCCCGTCACAAGACGAGCTTGCACCGTATACTCCAAGAGGGTCACAATCAACACTCAGAATTGGGCCAGTATGTCCGCGAAAGACAACCTCTCGACGCGAAGAGTCGTTACTCATCAAATCGACACATTTAATAGTAAAGTCACTAACCAATGATAAATTTAAGACATTTACCTGCTGCCGGCTAGAAGACGATTTTTGTCTTTACTCGGAGCCAGGCAAGTGACACCAGCAGTGAAACGAGTAATAACACCTCCCACTGAAAAGTCGTCAATATGCAGTCGGAAGACATTCGAGCTCTCAGTACCGACAACTAAGTCGTTATTCTAAACAGATAACAAAACACATCGCTATTTACCAACGATAACAAACAGTTTATTCTGTCCTGAAGGTTTAGTTCTTTTGGATTGGAATCAGAAGGATGATTGAATACGCGAAGCTTTCCTTCAACACTCGCAGTAAAAATAAGACTTAAAATATTAGTAAGAAACTGAATACCTTTTAAGCGGATCAAACGTAGTGAATGTCTTGCCAGAATTGTACCGCAAACCGATAGGGCGAAACATCATCGATAGTTGGTTTTGAAGTCAAATAAAGGTCGCCAAACAATTATGTTAGTGCGCCATTTATGTACCACAAATTCCGTCGAGTACAAATTAGTTATTCTATAATTGCATTTTTAAAAAAGTTAAAATATTTATTTGTGAAATGACTACTCTTAGATGATTCCAGTATTTTGAAATAGAGGATGTCTAGACCACTCATTTGAAACGAAATCGGTGGTCACCCATCTGAAGGAACGGATATTTAGCTATGGGTCTTAATTGTCAATTTTTGTTCTTTTTAGTGGTGTGGGATACCAATATTCGTGATCGATGAAAAATACAAGAGTTCGAGATAAAGATGGATCAGAATATACATTTTGCGAAATATTACAATTCAACGGTGTTGAATGACTGCAGCTATTTGTTTCTATATTTTTACAATTAGATCCAGGTTTATTGGAAAATGGTGGTCATTCTTATACCTTTAACATTAATACATTATTGTTATGAGGAAGCTCAGATGATATATTGTTTCCTTGTAGAATCCTTCAGGATTTCGATCACCGTGAGTAAAGCACATTTTTGAAATGCTTACCAAAACTATGGCCTAGCCATTTCACCTTTAAAGAGTAGAACGCGTTAGGATTCAATTTTTCAGTTTCCTCCATATGCCTATTCTTTGACTGAATTCAAAAATGCGTATTGTAATTAAATATTCCATTTATCTTGAATTCTGAATCCGTTTAGAAGGAAGTGTAGCTTGGCGTGGTCGGAGTAAATTGTTTTTGTCAATCATGCAATCCCGATATGAGTGCGTAATCATAGTTATATGTCAAGTCTATGAATTTAAAAAAGGGATGCCGAACAACTTATTCTAAATCAGTTTCATACCATAGACCCATATAATTACTACGTAGCTACCTTGCTCATTATCTCCTTTGGGCTAAAAGATGTATGCTACCTTCTTGATAAATTGTGATGTTTGGGTTTTTTGGTTTGTAAACCTGGGGGCTTCATGATTCTTTTCTTCAAACCTTATCCACTTATTCATTCTTATGGACTTTTGATACATTTCCCTCTGCGAGTAATATCAACGGGATTTGTGGAACTTTTCTGCTTCCCAGATATATATATATATATGCTGTTTATTCAACCTGATAGCATATTTTACTAGTTTCGTTACTATCTTCACCATAGATGTACCTACCGATCTTGTATGTACTGTAGTAGGATTTTCGGTGGCGGACTCCAATAAGACATTAAACAGTCTGTCATCGTCCCTAGATACTGCTCTCTTGAAACTGCCAAATTTAGTTTTGCCAGTTGTTCAATTATTGGTTTGATATGTCGCACTTTCCAGTGCACAATTTGCTTAAAATATGAGACAGTAACCCAGGTTGTGCTGTGATACACGAACAGCACCACAATGGCCATACTGGCTGAGTATGCTCCGTATTTAACAATAGCCCTAATTCAAGCGTCCGTTTTAAATGCAGAGACGATCATCAAAATCCTCTTATTCAGGGAACAACGGCAAGGGTGTTTTTCAGAACATCTCTAGCCTGTCCTTTCTTTGCAGTTTTATGGTCTCGAATTGGCACACCTTAATGAACATACCTAGCATCTTAAAGCTCAATAAAACCACTGAAAGGCATTCGTTTACTCTATGAATAGGCCTATTCTATTTTGCTCCACAAGCCTGAAAATGTCAACTACTTTTCCTTAAATGTACCCGTCCCACACGACACGATATTAAGATGACACTTGTACATTCAAGCACCTGAACCTAAATTCGGTTTTTGAAGAGTTTGATAATCAGGTGTAAGCATGCTAGCAATATTAGCGGTCATGTGGGATGAATATGGTGACATGCACGAGAAATCAACAAAGGACATAAAGGCATGGCTTAAATCGAAGTTGAGGATAAATGTTAAAGAGTGGGTCCATTTGCTTTTCAAGTAACGATCTTAGTTCTATGTAAGTGTAGATACAATTTGCAATTTTCTTCCTTGCAGTTCCTCTCCACTCACGACTCTCCGTAGGCCTTTTGTATGGTTTGCTCCGTGGCTTTGAGGTATGGTGACCTTTCATCGTTGTTGCGCTCGAACACCGATCCTGGTCCACTGCCTAAATTGGCACAACCATAACTGGGCATTTATTTATCACCGTAGTACTACTACACTACGCCTACGTCCACATGCCTAACACATACACTAACATTCACCCACAAGGAAAATTCTCAGACGCTATCGTATTACCAGTTTCCTGATGTGCGTATTCCGGTACCGACGCTAGAGTTTTGTGAGTAAAATATACGGCATTATGACGAGAATATGGACTCAGTTGAAATGAATCGATATAAAAAAGAAGAGTTTATATTTGGTAGTTGTCAATATTTAACAGAAAATAATCGAAAAATATTATATAAATAGCGTAGAAATTCGAGATAAGTAGACAAATAATTAAGATTTACTCATTGAAGCAAAGGCCTTGCTGCCTCTGTTTCGAGTAGTTCCTAAAGTGAGTAGATCTTGATTTTGAATATTAAAAAGAGTCAACCTACCGCCCATTTCCGACTGGGGTAATTGCTGCTCAAGAATTTTGTATGACTTGGGCTGGACGTTCTTGAAGGTCGGTCCTCCGTGGCGCCAAAGGTGCTCCTCGACGATCTCCGAGCGCTCCTCGGGGCCGCCTTGAGCGGCTGCGGCGGCTGTGGACTGAGCCTGCTCAGCGGCCATCATTTTCATGCTCATATTGTAGTTGGTCACATTGAAGGCCCGTCTGCGAAACAAAACATCGGAAGGACCTACAGCATTGACATGTGAAACCGGCGTGCAGCACTTTGTAGCTAATTTATGGGCTACCTGATTGGGGGTTCCAAAGATGTTCATCTTAACGGTAATGAAGTCGAAATTAGATATTTTGGGCAAAGGAATTCCGAACCTATGCACAGAGGCGCTTATACGGTAGTTTTTGAATGTCTGAAACGCCTGGTCAGATCTATAGTTGATGAAAAATGTCAACTATTTATTGCAGTTCTTCATCCGTAGCCGAATCTGATGTTCATTCAGTGCTTGCTCCTTTTAAGCTTTTCTTTATCTTTAAAGCCACAGCATTTATCGTAATTTAGATGGTTAACATTTTACACGTTCACAGGAGCATCGAATAAAGCGATGACTTTGTCGCGGAAAGTTGGCCCTTGTCGAATAAGAAAAGTTCGTCCCACCTATGCCGCTCATTTTACAATGACTTAGCAAATAAATAAGGACGGACAAACCTGCTATTACTTTGGGTGCACCCTTCGATAACTATAGTAACCAGTAACTGTGAATTGACGTGCTACTTTATTGACATAGCTAAACGAATTGTCAGGAATTGTACTTTCATTAGCAGGGAAACTTGAATCAGTGGTAGAATCTACCCAAGTTCAGTACACGACGAGTCAAGCCAAGAGGTACTTTACACTTTGCCTTCTCTCAAAGCATTATATTGTAAGCTCAGGGTATCTGTAATCAAATGACTAGAATGTAAGTTCAATAGAACCCATTTTTAGAGAAACGACATTCATCAAGATATCGGTACAAAGCAAGCTGAAATTAGGATTCTGCAGCTCCGTCTTATAAAGACTTCAAGCGAATAAGTCACGTGACGTTTTGCACACGAACGAACTTTACCACCGACAGATGGTCTGAAACCAGGGCTTGATCATTTTTCAGTAGCACGTCAAATTACGGATCAGATAAAGTGGAAGTAATCTTTTAGCTGCATTAAAGTGCTAGGCTACACAGTTCATTCAATAAAGGAGGAAATAGTTCTGCAGAAGGCCAAAGGACTTAAAAACTAGCGCAAGTGTGGTCGTTTTCAACTGAAGTGGTTGAAGTGTATTGAAATTCGAACTAGCCTTGCTTTCCTTCACCAAAATAGCTTAACATCATCATCAAGGAAAATTCGTCATGATATTTATCTAATTTTCAAAATAAATTTGTGAAAAATGGATATACCTCCTCTAGGAGATGGCTGCCGACTGCTTATCAGAAAATAGGTAAACTCATTGAGGTTCATTTAGTGTTTTAACACCAAAAAATCCATTCATGCCAAGTAAAGGCAACTGTAGTTCACCCTTTGGTGCGTAACTACTCTACTACATGACACCATATATCTGAGGTCCTACCGACAGCTGTTATTTACATCACCACTGCTCTCATTCCATCACTGTACACAGTATGTATGCATTATTTCACCAACAAACGGCACGAAATGTCACTTTTAGTACACTGGCGTTTCGTGTATTGTTTCTACATGAATTGTGAAGTGACTGCTGCCAAATCTACGTCGGCATAGTGTATGGGATGTGGTTTTGAAATATCACGAGAAACATGACCGGTAAAATCTCTTAATACCGATGGGGATTTCCGAAAGCTGAAAGGTTTCCCAACTGAATAAACGGTCAAATTTTCTGGTCGCTGACATTCTTTTGCTGCGCCTTGTTACTTGCTTAAATTTTTAGTGTCCAACTTTCCTCATCCTTATGTTACGAGGTGGTTTTAGTCAACAATAAATGAAATTTATTTGCATATTAGTAAGCGGTCTATAACCAAACCTAGTAACCAATTCCGTTTTGATCAAGAAAGCCACTTCTTTGGTTGCTGATAATCACATTTGCACTGCAAAATATATTTACTTATATGATATTCACTACTTCTTCTAATGCTGTTCCATTTATATAATCAACCATTTAGTCAATCTACATTGAAACAGCATCTGTGAAAGGCCTTGGTTGATGAAGATCCTGAGACGGCCAAGTACAAATCATTATATAAATATCTACCTATAATACTAAAGATTCTGGCCCATGATCTTGTATTAACTTTAATTCAACAGCTACACGATCAAGCGGAATTTTAAAACCAATTAAAAAAACGTTTTCCAGTTCAGTTTTAACCCAATGATGCGAACACTACTTCTGCTAAAAGTAGCTAGTAATAAGGTGCTGTTTGCCCTCTTTTTACACGAGTCTTACTTGAGGACCGTGAAGTCGAGGTCGCTTCCAGCACGGAGCAGTTCAGCTTTAACTTGACTGTGGGACATTCCAGACAGCGGTGTCTTGCAGATCTTCACGATAACATCTCCGGGCTCCAAACCGGCTCGATGGGCGATTCCGTTCCTCGTGATCTGTCATGGATTCA
This sequence comes from Anomotaenia brevis, assembly GCA_030710315.1. Taxonomy (NCBI): domain Eukaryota; kingdom Metazoa; phylum Platyhelminthes; class Cestoda; order Cyclophyllidea; family Dilepididae; genus Anomotaenia; species Anomotaenia brevis. The sequence goes on from JAUOZQ010000002.1 coordinate 627,028, forward strand.
AATTATGCATAGTTCAGGATGATTTATCCCAAATAGGTCATCCACCTTTAAAAATTCCATGTATATTCACCATAATTATCAGCAATCATCGTCTCATTTACATCTATTTGAGGAAATATGCATTGTAATCTCATTCGAAATCTCGACCCTTGATTTTGGCTGCCTTTTATTATATTTAAAACATCCCATAAATTCTATGAATCGCAAGAATTGATTTACAAATAGGCCATGTTTAAAGTCTTATACACCATTCATTGATACTCAGGATTGAAGGTACTAGATTACACTTTTATTGAAAAGCATTTAGAAAATAGAGTATCCCCGGATATTTTCAAAACACTTATTCAGAAGAAAGTCCCCATCGCATTTAGAACTCATGGGAACTCTTAATTCCTGATAGCCCCATAGTAACCCAGGATTTGGGTCATTTATTTCAAAAGTTCGATAACCGTCTCCCATATTAGGGGTTAAATTATAGGTTTCAAAGCGCCGTGTAAATCAAATAAAGACTTCTACCTTATGGACGAAGACAGGCAGTCCCTGATCGGCTCCACCCTGGAGCACGAAACCCCAGGACTTGTCTGAGGTGGGACGACGGAGTTGGTAGATCACTGGCTCGCTTGACATTGTATCTTCTGGTTCTGTTGCTAGAAAGAGTCACACAGCAACCAACGAGAGGAATTTGAAAATTTGCTTGAGATTTGCGGAAGCAGACGGCAGCAAGGCCAGTCCAAGCCTTAGGTAAGGTCAATGCCACCAACGAAACTGCCGCGTTGTTGCAGCCAATGGCAAAGGGATTGCCCCAACACGCGCCACACCATTGGCTGAATCCCACAGATGTTGTAAGCCAATTGGTCCTCTATGCACGTACAATTCGCACGACCGTATCAATCGATTATGCCAGCAGCCTAATGGGTGTACGTGGATAGGTGTTTGGTGGATTAGATCCACTGTTAGAACCTAGACAAGCTTCCTTCCCCAATCTATAGTTTCAAAGCGATTATTATTCCCATTAAAGACGTCTGATAAATACCAAATGGTTCCTACATTTACAAAACAGCTAATTAAATTATTTACACAATTTAACCCATTAAATGCCGTGATTAGGCTGACTGAGTAACAAGGCGTTTTGTTACACATGGGGTTAAAGAGCAATGAGCTTCCTAGCATGAGACCGAAAACGATTTAGTAAAAAAAGCGTCAAACCGGTGGGTATCACTTTATAGGGGTAAATCTATTTGAACGGGAATTATTTGCAGTTGGTTGTGCTAAGCTAAGAAACCAGTGTGCATTCCAATGTTCCTCTTTAAGTCCCTACAGGCTTATGCAATTCATCACCGGTAACTTGGCAAAGGTACAACCTGGGAAGTTACTTTAGGTTATAATTTGTTTTTAGTTACTGGGGTACCATGGCTGAATATGTCATTCTCAGGCTAGCATTAACAGCAATCTCTGTCTTAAAGTATTTATTGAAACGGTCACGATCACGTGGTCTTTTACAAGATACCCCAAGGCTCTTGAATTCAGAGATAGGTAGAGATTATCCATTCAATTGAATCCAAGGAAAATCATATCGAGAATTCTGTGGCGCATTTCTGTTTTATAGTTGAGCCCTTTTTAAAGTTCCATGCGAGCGATAGACTAGCAATAGACGAAAAAGATTTGATCTTAATAATTAATAATTTCAGTCGTTTGGATAGTTAATAAACACTTCTATCTTTATTGAACTTTCATTAATTTGCTTTTCTTATTTACAACTTTAAAACGAAATTACTAAACGACTTTAGCTTATCTCACCTGAGTATTACAGCAAATATGTAAGGATATGTATCATGTACAAGATAAACTATAGCATAAACACATTCATTCGATATTCAAGGTAAAGTGCACCAAGATAGAAGCATCTGAAGCCCGATAACTGAACGTCCATGCATTTTTAGGTAAGATTTGTCATTTTCTGGCTTACATGAATCTGAAAAGTGGCTCTTGTAGATTTTATTTTCACTCTTCACAAACATCAGCAAAACTTCGTACTTGGAATCCTAGATTTGGTTGAGCTACAACAATATATCAAACTGCCGCAGTAAATTGCAAAGGACCGAATGAACTACTACCGAGTGTCCTAATAAGCTGATGATTGATATGAACACAGATAGCGAAAATGTAATATACATAGAATAGCATTGCTTTTGATTTTGCACATCGTTAATGTGGTTGAAGATGGATGGCTGATAGAAGGAACCAGAAATGCTTTCGTGGGAACAGGCTAATAAATGGTAGTTTCAATGAAATTTAAGAGACGTCCCTTCATGGAAAGGATTAAACCCCGTCCAAATGGTGAGCTAATGTGGAACAAGAAATATTTCTTCAACCAGCTAACTACCTACCTATAAATGACCCCATAAATTATACTGGCGGATGTGATCAATTAGTGAAATTTAGTAAACAACCATTTAAAAGATGATTTGTCATTTGTGACGTACACAACGGCGAAATACAAATTTTCTATTAAGAAAAATATACAGGGTGCTTAAAATAAATTTTAGAGAACAACATTTGGTTGTTTCTTCATGGTGCTTAGCGGTGTTTACACAAACTACGCTTTCTAAAAAGTCTAAATCCATCTCTGTCATCCTTAAAGTCGACGAAAATGCATCCAGACTGGAATCCGTCTGAATCATGGAGGAGAATAATTTCATAGTAATACAAATGAGGAAATCATGGTCGCCTCTCAATGCTTCTCCCTTAAGACTGAAAACGATCAGGTAGTTCGATCCAGCGAAAGAGACGATTTGATTGGCCTTTCACTGCAGATCGTCTAATCGAAAATTCGAAAAAAGTGTTGAAGTTACCTGGGTTGAATTCACACGCCTACATGGATTTCGGACTAACACTATGTTCAATCCCTCGATAACAAGACATGGCAATAAGCGGCGCTTTTAGAGTATGGCATCAGGAATCAGTCCCCCTGGACTACACACTGGAAAAAAGTTAGAAATTGTGGTTTTCGACAAATTTTACGACATTTACACCATTGCCTCCAATGTTTGGCCTCCACCGAACATACCAGATCTTAACTCACAGATATACACTAGTTGTCCCCTTGCCACAACTACTAAAAAGCACTCTTAAACGAAATCAGAATTAATACAATCTTTTAATACCCTTTCCCCATTGTTTGCTGCAGCCTGTTCCAGGTCGCGCTAATTGTACTTGCTTTGAGCAAATCTCTTTGAAGACGATTGTGTCACTCTCTTGTCTGCTGAATGCTCACTAAATGAGTTATATGTTGCAGTTACCAACCACTTTTTTTCATTTTCCTTACTACTAAATACTTGACGGGGGAAAACTTGTGACATTAACGTCCCAGTAACTCGTGTATGTCAAACGTCACGATTTCGAGTATTCAGATATTTTTAGACACCTATTGTACAAATACATCAAACGATGGAGTATGGGGCCTCAAATAATGATGATAATAAGCCATCATAATATTTCTTAGTGTGGCACCATCCAGGAATTGCAGTAATGGATACCTTCCACTGGGACTGCACACTTGTGGTTACGAAGGACCGGTGAACGTAATTATAAAGGATGTTTTCGCCCAAATAATTAAACCCGCTGGGAAGGGATGAACTACCCTAATATGCATTCGCTTCAATAATTTCTTTGTCAAACGGAGATTGATATAGACAAATTACTGTCTCGATGGCATTCAGGTTGATCCTATGACGGCATGTACTTTATCGTGATCACGGTAAGTTCAGCTAATGGGTTTTTGGAGACGCGGCGATTTCTGTAAATTTTGTTAGCTAAAAGTAATTGAAACATCTGCATAACACCCAAGACCTGCTCAAAATCAGGTACATTCTTTTTGCCAATATGAAAATGGGCTCTGTTATCTTTCCTACTTACCTACTTACCTACCTAACCTGGAGGAGACCGCTTCATGATAGACTTCGTAGGGCAGTAAGCTTACAAGCCCGAGTTCGTAGAATTTGCCCTTAGTCTAAATTGTGCTCTGGGTTAGCAAAAAAGTCCGCTTCTTTCAGACTTGAATCTTGTCTATTAACAAAGTGACTAAATATAGAAACAATAAAAGAAACACAGGCTTAATTCATTTCAAGTCTCAAGCTGACGTTCAGTTCGATATTTCTAAACGCTCTTCTCTACACTTATAGTTAACCAGTTACAATTATGTTTGATCATCGTTAATTGCACATTTTGGTTACAGTAGCTATAATCTAGACATGAACAGAATTTCTGCTCTGTGCCTGTTAGTTTGAAGAGATCTAGATGACCCCAATTGCCTAATAATTTTCGTACAAACAGCCACTTTCACTAAATCGCTCAGTCAGGAAGATAGCAGAGAGCAAATCCCAGTATAATCTCAGAGGAGTACTCTTTAGAAGCAAAAAGATCGCTCCATGACCATGGAGTCGTTTTAGAAGTGAATGGGATTTAATGCAATTAGGAGCTAAAAGCATGAGCGTTTCAGTTCTGGCTAAAGCAACGAGCGTATTTATTGTGCAGAGTTAGTTGGCGGTACGTTGCGGTTAATATTCAATGCTCGTGGCATTAAATCTAAATCCCACCTTACTGGTGTATCTTCTCCTATTACTAGATCGCGTTCATTCGAACACTTTCAGTTATACTGGTAGAATAAATTATGCTAGTTTTCAAAAAATCAATAAAATGAAGAAGTCATGGCCTCGGATGTCTAAACTTAATGTTTTTTACCCACCCATTCATTTATTACATGAAGACGATACCATCACTTAAGTTAAACTGATAAAACACCTTATTTTGACATGATCTCATAGAAACCATGCCTTCTGGAGTTTAGACTGTTTAGGCCCTATTGGAAATGCGTTTCTTTCTCTTTTAGATGAAGTGGGCAAACGATGGCAGTTATTTCTAGGTGATAAATGACTAATTATGATATCCATTTTTCCACTAAGTCAAGAAGTATTCATAAATTTCACGAGAGCAATATAAATTCTTAATTATATTTTGATATTGTCATATCGATTAAATGCTCGAATGTGTTGTAACGTTTAACTTGCAATAATATGAGATTTCTAGAGGATTTTCAGGATTACTTGGGTTTGACTATATTGCCATTATGATTATTATTATTATTATTACAATAGCCTCGACATTTTCGATTGCGAAATTCAATGTCGCTGTTCCCCCTGCTGCTTCTAAAGAAGATATCAAGATTTGGGAGGAAGCTAATTGCACGGAGATGCCTGGTGACTTGAAGAGGTTTTATGGCTCATCAAATGGCTTAAGAATATCTTGGCAAGGAAAATATAAAGGTCAGTTTTTCTCTTCAGAAAGGCTTTTTAGTTTCCGTGGTTTTAATTTCCAACAGTACTACAAACATTGAATAGCATGGCCGTACTTATAAGACTATTAAAGGAGGACGTAAATCTAAACTATCATAATTCTACAAGTATAAATATGCTTTAGTTTCCCCTATTCAGGTTCCTCATGAAGACTCCATTTACTAATTCCTCAGTGATTAGATTAGACTATCCAAATAGAAGGACTTTAGACATGATGGTTTAAGAGTATGATAAGAAATTTTCATCCATTATCCATTAAATCAGTAATCAACTGTGATGGTAAAAAATATAAGGGAAATAAATCCCTAATAATCAAATATTTAATAGCATCACTCACTTTTAGTGTTGATCTGCACATATTTGAATACAATTATCGAGGGCATGTCTGCAAGTTCACTCTAATTCATTAATAGCCTTCTTTTGGGGCTCAGTTGAATATTTCAGTCAAAAAATAGTTATAGTTAACTATTGAACTGACCTATCTTAACTTTTTTCAAAGAGCCTAGCTAGCAATAAAATGCCATTGATGGGAATGACACATACCCACCAACTCACAAAGTAATTTATTTATGTGTAGTAACTTGAGTCCTAAAATGCGCACATATGTACAAATCACCTACCAAGGTCCAATGCATCTGTAGTCGAACGATAAGAACCAATCAACCGAAATACTTTGCGTCGGCCTTGATTGTCTGACTTGTGCTACCTTTTCATCATTTTTATCCCTTGGTCTCGGGGGAGCTATAACAGTGTCTTCCTAAAACCAGAGTGAGGAAGAATGGTGATATCTGTTGAAATACAAAGAGGAATCAACTTCATATGATGTGCATTCTTGGCGAACCAAACTAGAGCTATAAGTACTCTTTCAAGAACATATTTTTGCTATTATACACCCACTTGATTCTAGCTAATTTTAAACCTCAGCACTTTCATAATTCCCTCAAAAAATGCAATCTCAATCTATCGGCATTTTCCTGCCTTTATTCATTGCATGCTAAGGGCCTAGCCTAAAAGCGATCCACGTTGCAGAGATCCCAAAGCTGATGCAGTCATGTGATGTTATGCATGTGACTTTGGCAGGTCAGGCTTGGCCGTCAGCTTCGAGGGCTTATTGATCATGTGTAGTTGCTTTTCAAGTAAACTGCACCTTAACGAGAAGTAATGCATTGTGCTAAACCCTAAGCAGGAACGATATACTTTAACATATTTTAGGGTTCTAGTCCCAAGGAAATGGAGTAGAAAAGTGGCGATGCTTAAATAAGAACAAATTTAAATTGTACTTTAATAATCCAATCAACATATCACAAAGTGTCAGCTAAAGTTTACTAATCGTGTTAGTAACGATATTTTTGACAACGTAAGTGGCTGTTGGTCACTGTATCAACAATCAACTTATAACATGCGTATTAAGACGATATTTTGTGGTTTTAACATTGAAAACACTGCGAAGTACAAGTTAAATCGAGGTAACCCAGATGAGTAAAAGTTAATTTCAAAAGTTATTCAATTCTTGAAAAATTGCCATATATAAACGAATATCACGTAATACTTCATCGAATTTCAAGCATTGCATAGGTTTAAATTTGTCTCAGAGCGCTTGTTGCTCAGGATTTAATGATAAGATTTTTTTCATTCATTATTTTAATACCAATTAAATCTCAAGAATTTTTCTAGAGCTAAATACTTCCGGTGAATTGAACATACCTCCTATTACTCATTTGGTGAAATTTCGACCACATCTGGAGCCAGCGGCATCGGAGGATATTTTGGCCTGCTTCGGCAATGATTTGGGGCAATTCAATTGCCGGAATGACCTTTTTGTAATTGAAAAATGTCAACAAAGCCCCTACATCCTCCTCTCGCCCTCATCAGGAGTCTATGCACTGAAACGTTCCATGGAAATGACCTTCATTTGCGATGGATTCACGGAGTACATACGCCTGGCAATGCTACACTTCCTGCTCACTGGCTGGCAAAGTTTCCTTCTCGGCAACCTTGAATCCGTTCAACATGAACATGTAATAATCCCGTGATTCTTTATATGAATTAATTTAGATGCTGTGCCTCAAAGGATTGCTACATACATGTACATTGCACGCAGGTAACTTAACCTACTAAATACAACTCTATATCAAAAGGAAACTTTTGAAAAGGACTTTATGGAAAAATCAAAGTTCAGCATTCAGTAGTGTGGAATGTTTATACGTTCGATGCGGAGAAAACTTAAGGCGCAGTTATTCTGACATAAAATAGGTCGTAGAAAATGTAAGCAGGTGAGAAGGGATCAAGAATGTATTTACGAATAAAGATTGAATAAATGCTTCGGACAGTTCACGAATCCACTTTCACTTCGGTTCAAGAACTAAAACGATAAGTATCGTTGACTATAGAAACAGATGCTCGAAGTGTTTAGCAGGTGTGGTTACGAATACTTTCGCTTTTTTCATCATGAGTCATTTGCACAGAAATCACATCGAAGCCACTCAGTATGAAAAATCAGTTGCATTTCATACTTTAAAGGAGAAAGACGAAGGGATTCGACAAGATACTATAAGGCACCAGCCTTAAAGAGCCTTTGCGCTTAATACATCAGACCCAATCTGATAAGTAATAACTCCAGTCGATTTAACTATAGGTATCACCATCTACCATAACGCGCGGCTATAAACGATTTGAAAGCATCAAACTTCCCAGCCCAGCATATTTGCCTGCTTATAGAAAAGACGGGTGAACTCCGCCACTCCTGTCCAATAGCGAAGAGACGAAGGTGATACCTTGTGGATTTATGAAGACGTATAAAAGAATAGCTTGAAAGAAGGTTATCAGGCAAGACAGCTTGACACATTTGTTAGTAAAACATCTATGCGAAGATGCAAGTGTTTTATTTTTAGGAAGTGAGAATAAAGTAGCACGTGTCTTCTGTTACTTAACGAAGTTGCTCGCTAAGTTGCTAGTAAAAGTGGGGAGACAGGCTGCCGGTTGACTGAAACTTATCCGCCCGTTTTCTTACTGGCAGACAGAAGAGGCAGATTTAGTTTATTTCCAAAATTTTAAGACTGTCAAGACTACAAATGAAGTTAGAGACATCTTTTAGGTTTTCTTCATCGGTTTGATTTGAATTTTACAAGCAAATAATGTAGGATCTATTGATGAACTTCCCGACTTTTGCCTCTAAAGTCCTGATTATGAATGCGTTTTTTAGCCTATGGAGTTTATGATAGTGGAGTTTATGACAGTCCTTCGCTACTGATTCAATCTACATAGCAGCAGTTCGATCGTTAGTGTTAGCAAGAATATTCTCCTATCCACCTTCTATTGTGTGATAATTTGCATTAGCAGTGAAATCTCTCCCTAATATCCATGACTGACTAGAGAATGTCCACTGCAATTTCATATTTCTCTCCACTATGCGGAATCATACGAGGGGCATAGCAATTTGCGAGGAATTTTTGAATAGTTGGTGAATTGAAGCACTACCAATTGAAATTAATGTGCTGGAGCCTTGGTATGACGAAACGCGTTCTCACCACACAGTTTCTACTAACATTTTTAGTCCGTTTCCTTTAGCTTCGCCCTTAAAACCTCAGCTTAGAAAACTCCTATTGAATCTCCGGTGATAATTTTCGCAGCCAATGCCCTTAGTCCTTTGTTAAAGGATGCAAGGGAGTGACCACTTCGAAGAAAATTCTGCTAATCAGGCCACAAAGCTTTTGAGATCGATCGAGCTGAAAGCTTATTAACTTACAAATTGTCATGACGACTTGAATAGGCCCATACACAGGAAATGTCTAGAGACATAGCCATCTGACTGGCAGATATTCACCGATTGTTTTCAGATAAATTTAGAGCAGCCTCAATTTTCGTCATCTGAAGTAGTTTCTGTTCCTGTCCAGGGAGGGCCATCTCTTCCTTCCTTGAATAGCTGAACCCACGTGTAAACTTCGGTCATTTTTTCCGAGGACGAGTTCCATAAACTCAATGATCTGTCGTCCTTTCTATTCGAGTTTCGACAAGAACAGAGAATTATGCTTTATCACAAAATACCTGCTTTCTGTGGTCGAAAAACTAGCTTCTCTTTTAGAAAGTCAAACAACACACAGTCTTGCAGGAAATTGATTGCAGATAACTTAAGTCAAGGTTTAAACTTGTTTAAACTTGATTATTTTACTAAATTAAAGAACCGCAAAACGGTCTATCCACTCTCGTTGGATGCAAAAACTTTCTTAAACCTTCTTTTATAACCTCAGTGAAGAGGTTTCAGAAGAATCGGCCAATACACGGAATAGTAGTAATTTCAGTCACATAAACTACGAGTTATCGTCTCTGTTCCTTGAAAGTGGAGTTAATCATTGCGAAGCCAGTCGCCTTAACTACAGCTGATATGAAGTTAGACTCCAGTAAATTACTAGGAGCATGATCCTTGACAACAACTACTCGAACCAGTTGTCAAGACGGGGCAGAAACAAAAGAAGACAGCGATGAAGAATCACCGAGATCATATTGGTTTAATGTTTCGAAACTGTGCTATAACCTCATCGGTTCATAGATTTTGGAACCTACAAATTTAGTACTACGAGCATGTTGTGTGATGAACGTGAAGCTACTGCGCTGGGGCCAGTGTTTCCTTCTACTGCTCCCTCGCACCTTTCTTTCTTCAACCCCTTTTCAATGAATAAATTTGACTAAACATTGGAAGCGAAATGAAAGAACTGTCAAGTGATACACGACGATGAAGAGGAATGATTAGTTTTTAAATATCTAGCCAACTTTGCTTGTTGATCTCACCTATTCATTCATTACGGTTTATACCTGTTATAATATGTCTTTGGATCTTGTACTTATCTTAAAGTAGCAAAAGCAACCTGGAGAAAATGCAAAGTGCCTTGTCAAAAAACTTCAAATTCGAAATTGTGAATAAATCTAAAAATAGTGGATTGTGCGTGGATTAATAAGAAAATAGCTGGTAAAAATCAGAACTACAACAATTCCCTCCTGGAAAGAATAGATTACCCCGCCGTTACAAACAGTTTTGACTTAAGGAAATCACATCGAAACATGTTATCATCGAGTCAACGATCTAGAGGAAGAATCTAGGAATAAGAAATTTGGAAACGCGTGTTTAAGCTTCACGCAAACATTGCAAATTGTAATCCTTTGTTTGCCACATTTAATTCTTCTTTTATATAGGTTCACGTAGCCCAAACTTGCTTCATTCCAAATAAAATCTCATTGAGATACCTTAAATCCGTCTGTTGCTGTCCTGAAATTCCGTTCTGTTAAGATTGGTTAAACGACATTGGTCATAAAACATCTTTTGATCTAGAGGAGGTTTGTATAAACATGCTGTCAGGGTTGCATGCAGTGTGATGTTATTAATTTCATGCATTTTAGAATTAGACTGGACAAACATGCATTACGACGACAGCAAGAGCCATTTCGATTTATCTCTATATCATCCAACCCGATAAACCTCCAATCCCCTTGATCCTTTGTTTTCAAGAAGTTTCAGGATAATTGTAATTCCGGGCCATGGATGAAATTGGACAAAACCTTGCACCATAGGCAAAAACATGTAATTTTGTATGTAAAACGATGCATTTGGTGACAAGTTCAAAGTTAATGATACCTTAATAAAGTCTAGAGTATCAAAATATATCATGATTCCAACTAACTATTCAATGAGTCACTGTGGCATAACCAGATTAGACAAGGGTGAATACGCAAATCTATGGAATAGCACACCGTACGAAATCAGGCCCAGTCCTATGTGACTCACTTGGGTGAGACGATGACCGTTATTTGCCATGACGATCCTGAAATCTGAGAAGCCGGCATAAGGTTTACCTAAAAATAACACATTCAGAACTTCGCCAGCATGCTAAATTTGAATTTAATGTTTATTATTGGAAAAAGAGTTAAGTACTTCTCCTCATTAAGGAATTCCCATGAATCTGCTTCATTATTCGACGTTACATGGAGCTACCAGACTTCGTAATTTAAAAAGACGTCAAACCTGGCCAAATCGGCCCTACTACGACAACCGAGGCTTTGAAGTAGTCAGGAATGCGAACCATCGTACATGGTGATGTAGTAAGAAATTTGAATACTCCAGATAGCTTTTTCGCTCAGTGCAGTAGGATATCAGATTTTATTTATGCAATCCAAGGTGATTTATCGTTTATTAGTAATGGGAGATGCATTTGTGGATGCGAGGAACCCGCTATCAGTCGTCGATTTATTAACGTCGGAATGACAAACCTCAGCTTCTGCCTAAATGGCCGTAGATTTTCAAATCTTTTTTAGTTATTTCTCGTTTATGTGAGAAATTAAGGTGACAAAGCCTCATCCAGAGACAATGGTATTGGTGAAGGAATGGAAAAAACCGGGCCTTTTAATCAAAATTTAGCTTTAGAACCTTCGAATTCCCGCAAAATAAAGTTTATATTTCAATGCATTCTCAAAAGGGCTGTAGATTCAAATATCACAGAATTTTTCCTTAATATGATTACGATTGAAGTGATTCCGATTATTGTTCCTTGTCTTTTTGTTCAAGCTCGTATATTTTTCCCTTAAATGCTGATAAGTCTACCTTCTGGACATTATGACGATAACGAATTTGTACTCTGCTTAATATCTAGTGTATGCGAATTCTCCCCATTCGCCGACGTGGCTCGTGAAATCCTGGCTCCACTATCTCATAATCATGGGTTGACTTCTGTACTCCCACCTCGAGTAAAACTGCGCAAATTTTACTGTTCACACTCGTCCCATGGCAGATTAAATGTGAAGCCACTAGAATTGAACAGGCGGAAAAAGAGCTAAAATAAAGGCAGGAATGAGCTTGGTGGTCAAACGATTTAAACCTACTTCAATAGGTGCTATTCCCACATCGATTTTGTATCTTTTTGATACTGAATTGAAGGGTGCCTCCCTTTGCGGCTGCGTGCAGCCTTTAGTTAAGGAAATCTGATGATAGGAAGTCGTTTATACAATGATAGCCGGTGGGAATTTGCATGCTAGTCTAAATAATCTATTGTTTCTATTGAATCACTTTACGGCTTATAAAACTAATTTTACAAATGTTTAAATGATTCACTAGAAGCTGATAGGGATAGACTTTCCATTGTTGACAATTCCGTCTCAAATTATCGGATCTCTGATACCTTTTCCGGTGTCTAAAACCCACGCAAAATCTTTTTCAAGCATTGACAGTGCTTCTTTGCCCTACTTGAGCCAATCCTGTATCCTGTACTTCCCGCTTCTGCTAAACAGTTTACAAACTCAATGTGCTTTCACAAAAGCCATTATTTTTCTGGATGGATTCTTACTCAGTTACTATTGACTTCTTGGGGTTTAGTTAAGATGCCGACAACAGCATCATTTTCGAGATGGTAAAATATACAAGGCAACAGTAAAAGATAAGAAATCTTGTAACTGTATTTGTCGTAAATCATTCTCAATCAAACGATTTATCCCAACTGCTGCACTTTTCGTACCCGCCACAACTGGGAAATTCTAATTTCTCAATCACGTAACTTTGCAGAAAACTGCGCATAATCGGCATGGACTCACACTACCTCATGATAAGTGTGTCACACCAGACGTCGAAATCACACTCTATCCGCGCGTATATAAGGCCCATCCAGTAAGTCACAGCCCCAATTTGATTTGGCGTCGCCTCCATGCCTGAGTGGTCCCCACACCTGCCATTTCCCACCTACTACTGCCAGCTCGGTACTCCTGTGATCAGTCTCAATGCCTCATGTCAGACAAATGGAGCATCCAGTGGCTCCAGTCGACGTAGTCGCCTAGACGATACTTGTGGCCGTAGTAGGTCGATGTCACAAGTCCCTCCGGGTCATGTCACGGTACTTAGAACACATTCAGTGAGGAAGCTGGATCCGAATGAGGTCTGTGGCTGCTGTTCGGCACCTCTTCAACCACCCCCACCACCGGCCGCAGCGTGCGATAATACGTCCTCTGTCTGTTGTCAAACTTGCTGTATGCCTGATTCGGAGATGTTCCTGTCTTCACCATTCATTCTTAAGGTATTTAAGTGATTGCCGTTCTTTTTTCCTCTAGTTACTTATTCATAGAATTCTTTCTTTAATAGTGGCAAAATTTTTCATCTGAAAAAAATCACCAATAAAAATAAGCAAAGGTATTGGTAAAAGACAAAACATAACCCCAGCTCTAGGAAAGCAGCATTGCCCTCGATGAAAAGCGACAATACGATAATCGTAATCCTTGATTGAATTTCTTAAGTACTGCATATTTAACTTCATGCTCACATTTTATGCTAAAGTACTCCTAAATGGACAAACGTCAGATTCAAGGCAAAAAATAAGTACCAACTGGCCAGCAGTGTTTGTTTCAATTAAATCACAACTTGAGGATATGTAGATTTGTACATAATTTCGAAATTAGCCATTTAAGACTGGTAAAAGTGAAGGTTTTATTGGAAATAAATAAATATCACATAGCATTTCTTCCCCTGGTCTTCTCCCAGAAATTCACATACTTATGAATGTAAGTATTTTTAGGGCTCAGAGATTCTGTTTACCTTCACCATGCATCATTAATTTAATTAATTTTCACAAGATGAATGCAGCGGACACTTCTAAGTCCACCATGGTTCGCTTTATCATACGAATGGCTGTTTACAGGATACAAGCACCCGCCATCGGTCACCGCCGAATGTTCGCTTCCGTGGTGAGGAAAACACACAGCAACACCAGCCAAAAGTTTCCATCTCACGCTCACCAGCTCGTCGAGCCGGGGGTCGTTCGCGCAGTCCGCGCGGCAGTAGTCTTGTTCGGGTCTACTCTAGGGCCTGCTCGCCCATCTGCGAGACCATAATGACCTCGACTTTGCCGTCAAAATCCGCCTATCACCAACCGTGCCAAGATCTGTATCCTCCTCCTACTTGCTCCATCGCCTGTGAGTGCAACATCCCACCACCGTGTCTGCCGAAGCCACGCGAGAGGCACAGGTGCTACTGTGTCAAGAGACACCATAAGAGCTGCCAGACTAAGGTCGAAGCAGTTAACAACTGCCTCCCGCCTTTCTGCTGCGATGTTAGGCTGACACCACCGACACCGCCCCCCGTGGTGCCACTTGAGTGCAAGTCAGAGCCTGAGCGGTGTCCACCACTACCCTCAGGAACCACGTGTCAAGTCTTTGAGTATTGCACGGTAGGCTCTACAATCGATGATCTCCAATGACCTCGAAAAATTGCTAGTAGTTCCAATTTTTCAGATCTAATAGGCTATCTAGGACTACGCTCTTGTACTTCACATAGTACTGCCATCAGTAATGAACACACAAGAACAAAAAAATTCGCTACTGGCGAATTCTTGTAAGAGTCCTTGCAAGGTGGCAATTTAATCCCTTAGGGAACACTGAGATTAATCCAAGAAAGTCACATGAACATAACACTCATTGCTATCAGTGACTCGATTTCATTTTTAACATTATCTTCGGTTTCTTTACGACGTATAAAGGTCTGGAGCCTAATTAAACTATGTTATCATCGTTAAACTCCTTTGCTATTGTTACATTAACAGTTTATTTTGAACACGTAGTCGCGATGGTAGATAACTCAGGCATTTGTGAAAATGAGACTTGTAGTGGATAGTCTACACTAAATTTCTCTTTAAGACAGATCAGCTACCAGAGGGAGAAGAGGAGACGTTCACCAGGGCGTTTATTAGAAGCGTGTCTGTGTTGTCTTGGAGCAAAGGCCTTGACTCAGACTCCGGTTGGCGCAGGGGAGTTATGTAACTTGGTTTGGACGGGCTTTGTGTGAGCATGAAAAGCTGAAGGTAACCAGGCTGTCGCGACTGCGTAGCTGGCGTGACGATAAGCCAGTGATGAGTACCGGGAGCCACCACAGATTTGAATCGAATAAGTAGTTATTCTGTCCTTATTGAGATTCGTCTTCTAGTTAGAGCAAGGATATCGAATAAATAAAAATGTAATGTGATATGGATGGTCTGTAGAGCTTTTTCCCTTTATCGTGTGTCACTTTGTGGTCCTCTCTTATTGTCACGGTAAAACTGGTGAATGTATTGTGTATATTTTAGATATTTGGTAAATGCAAGGTGCGCAAGACTAAGGTGGAGGGAAAGGTAAATGGAAATGAAATAAGGCAATAGCCTCACTTTGTAAATTAAATTGGCGCAACAAGAGCTGCGTTGTAGTAACTATCAACAGCTAAGGTAGATGTTTTTCAGCCAATGAGGGTCAAGTAGATCTTTGATGTAACAAACCACTAAGATCTTCATGTTTCACATTCTCACTTAACAACCTTTTCATTTTTTAATGAACTAAGACTCCATTTCATCTTTTCTTACATTGTATGAGCCAAACGTTTTTAAGATGAATTTACCAGCCATACATTAAATGAAATTATCACTAACAGTGCAATTACCTAATCTGACTTAACAGCCACAGATTCAGACGGTTGACTGCGAGTGCCAAACCTGTGAGTTGGGGCCGCCACCGCCGCCGCAGATAGAGCGCTATGAGCGCACGTCATGCCGCGTGGAGCGCATCACCACGCGCCGCTGCTGCCGCCGCCCCTTGGCCCGGCGATCATTCTCCTGCGCCCGACCGGCCACGAGGCCGCATCTGAGCTATTACATGGGTCTGGTGGACCGCAAGGAGAGCGAGCTGTGGAGCCGGATCACTGAGTGCGAAATGGACCTGGCAGCTTTTGAATGCATGATGTGCGACGATGGTAGGTGATTTTTCTTATCCTTATCCAAGATTATTCGTATAATCGATCATTTTGCTCCAAATACTATGGTTGTCACGTTATACTTCGTATCCCCAATCATCCTAAAAAGTTTGTTTATTTTTAGTCATTAGGTACATCAAGGATGCTGTCAACAAAAGTCACCAGCTCATAGACTGCGACTTCGAGAAGATCCGTCGCCTCTGCAACTACGATGCCTTCTGTTGTAGTAGTGATAAATTTAGGTGCGATGAAGCATCGGCGGCTGAAGAGCTCTGGCATGTGGCCCAGCGCAAATATGAAGACGTGTGCAGGATGCTGGATCAGATAGATCGAATGCGCTCAAATGGATGGAAATAACTTTACGATTTTTGTCGAACTTGCCTTATGATAGAGCATTTGGTGTCACACATTAGTACCTAATGAAATATTTCAAATTCATTAACAATAAAATAAATTGCGGTTTTTTTCCATTTGTCCCGGTGATCCTGTCAAGGGTTCTGAAGACACTTTTAATCATGAAAAACTCATTAGACTTGACACGTAGCCAATAAACAACTTCTTAATTGGCAAATGAACATATTAAGATGTTTGAAATTGGTGGCTTTTTAATACTCTTGAGGGGTCCTGAATTCTAACATCATTTGACCCTGCAAACACTTAAGTCGATCTAAGAATGCTAACAAAAAGCCATCCCTTTATCTGGGATTTATTAGACCTAAATAAATGACTTATGTTCTTAGGTATAAGTACAGTGCAAGTTAAACGCAAAGAGCTATATAACTTCCCAAAGTCTTTTAAATTTCATTACAAATCGTAGTTCTCAACATTTAAATTCACGATTAAACAATTTTCTCCAGTGGAAGAATTCGAAATTTACTTGCAAGCTCCTACTGACATAGACGTCCTTAGTTTGAGGCGTGGAGTCAACGTCACCTATTGTGGGGAAATGACTTAGCTACTGCACTAGAAACGTGAAAATCCCAAAGTAGACGGATGAACGTCTAAATAGAAAGAAGTTTTACAAATCACAAATATATCCCAAAGCTAAATATGATGGAAAGTTCGCAAATATACAGCATTTTATACCCCTACATTGCAGTCATTAATCGAAGCTCTGTTCGGATAGTCGTGCATGAGCCAGTGTTTAATCAAATATTTTCGTAAGGACTCCAAATATTCTAGTCCTTTAATAATATTTCAAGATTAAGGAGCAGTTACTGAACCAAACTCAGTAAAATTTCCGTATTTATTACCACTAATGTATTCCTGGCTATTTAGATTTCCAGTGGTATATAAATCCAATGGATTTTACCTAAAAAGAATTACGATGCCCCCCAAATAGTTCAATATAATCACTAAAATATGTTACTATCAAAATATTTTCAGCTTGCTTGAATTGGTGGAGTGCGCAGTTTGTCTCTCTGGCTTCTCGTTTCAAAATGCCGGAGTTCGGCCTACTACCTAGGGATTATAATGTACGTGTTCATGGACCATATTTCCCGGGCTATAAATATGGTCCCAAGGAAACCTCTCTCGGTGAAGTGAAAATGGGTGACCTTTGGTTCTATATCCGGACTCGTAGTCGCAATCCAGTGGATTATATGAAGGCTCTTGCAAGGTTTTCTTGGCGTTATCGTCTGAAGTGGATCTATCCCCGCAAGTCTACTTTGGTACCCTTCTTCCATTTTGGGATTCTCTTCGCTAGCTGTCAATACGTCATCAACTACCGAAGCCACCAAACGGAACGTCATGCAAAGTACCATTAAACGGTTTCCGTTTCGTCATAGTGAATTGTAGTTCAGGTGAATAAATACTGTAAATTGCGGCATTTTGTCTCATTTTAATTTTTGGGCTTTCCAGTATGCGCTGCACTGTCAGTTACATACTTTACATTCTAAACCACTATTGTTTCAAATAGTCGTTCTGTGATGGAGACCCCCCGAAAGCTTTGAGAGTTCTTAGTCGTTCTGTCTTGCCTAGCTATTCAGCCCATTCCTATTTGCGCGCTGAGCAACAGTGCTGAATCCCGTTGATTAGTGAGGGTTACTCGACTTGTAACACTACTTCAGTCACCTCGTACTTAATCTACCAAAGTGGTAGCTTGGATTGAAGCAAACAGGCGCGATATTTCAGAATTTATCACCGGATGCTCGGGCCGCGAAGCCCGACGCATTCCTTCTGAATGCCTCATGCGCAAGCTAGCCAATTCTGCTGATGGCTTGCGGGCCCACGAAAACAGGCCGAATATCCGAGAATGGAGCAGCGCCTGTTGACGGAGTCTCTCAGCTACGCTAAGCGGAATCACGTTACAAAGGGATTCACCCGACGTATTATGATTTAAGAGCTTAGGTAGGGAATAACACCGCCCCCGCACGGTTTGCAATGAGCACACAACTGAATCAGGACCTTGCGTAGGCAAAAACAGCAACTAAGACAGTTTAACGAATCCGAGCGGTATACACCTGATAAGACTAGTTCGTCTGTGACGTCAAGTGGTCCAAAAACGTTGTATTCCAAAACAAGGCTACATAAAATCAACTGTCAATTCATCTCCTCTGAGCATCCACCATAGCCGCGGGTGCGTAGAAAACGATGGAAGAACATCATGCACTATCCGGTTTGTTCCTGCCATCCATTTAACCCATCCGGAGTCGATTTAAGCGGTATTGACGACCGAATCATCTATCCATGGCAGCTCCCTTGAAGCTCCACGTCAACTCCATCCATTTACCTTCCGATGTCGCAATAATCGGTATTGACGACCGATTGCACTATCCATGGTGGCTTCCGGATTGCCGTTCCGATGAATCCGAGTCCTCCCTACAACTTCCTAACGATATCCGATGACAGATTCCCCCGTAACCACAAGTTGTTTCCACATCCAAAATGAACCTTCAAAAGAGAATTGAGAACATTAGCAATGACTCGACACAATGTTAGTAACAATGACAAAAATCGATAAAACACGAGCACACCTCAATGTTAAAGGAATTCCACATTTAAGCTAAATCTTCACCGGCGACAAGAAGACGACCTGGAGCGAGATCTGCTGTTTGAATAACGCCCTCTTTCCCTGCGAGAAGAATATGAACGAGAACGCGACCTTGAGCGTGAATATTGGCGTTCTTCACGCACTCTTATGTAAGAAGTTTCTCCCTATGCAAATGAATCTGAGAAAAAGACAAGCACATACCTCATGTGATCTGAATTTGGAATCGTCTAGTTTTTTGAGAGCATACTTCATATCCTCGTAGCGTAGGAACTCAACGACACCTGAACCGTCTTTGAACACATCAGCAAACCCCACATCCCCGGCCTCACGCATATGATCTTTTAAATCTTGCCAGCTGCCTGATGGCGGGAGGTTGGTGACAATAACGCGATAGTCAGATCGCCGTGAAGGTCCGCTTCCACGGCCTCCACCACGTCTGAAAGTGCTGGCGCTACCACCACGAGGAAATTCAACACGAAGAGCGTACCCATCAAGTCGGTATCCATCGCAATCCCGAACAGCATCTTCAGCATCTCTAAGCACATACCGTAGATACTAAAGTGTACACTAACCTCTCATCTTCGTACTCAATAAAAGCGAATGGAGGGCCTCGACGACGCTTTAAGTCAATATCTGAGATTCTTCCGTACTTTGAGAACACATTTTCGAGGTCTTGAGTGCGAACGTCAGGAGGGAGATTCCCAATATAGACTTTGCGTTCGGATCTCATCCTTACGAGCTGTGGCACAGTATAAATAAAACGAGTGGCCATTCATTTAGACAAACAAATCTCCGTGAAAGAAATAAAACATTAATATTAACCGATTGGGGTCTTAAAAATTACCAAACTTTATTTCTTACTTTATAAATGAGTCGGCTAAACAATTTTAATCCTTCGTAGAACAGTTTTTCTCAATAAAATTATGGACTAAGTAGAATTTATATCTTAAGAGCATGTGAAAGTATTTGTAAATCCGCTAAACTTATACTTTTATATTTTCACTTCGGGACGTTATCGCAATTGGAACTTGCGTTTGATATTCTTGAGAAATACCTATTTCCCCAAATAGTGTTAGACCTAATGTTCTAAGTTCGCGGTGCTTCTCTGCAGATTAGATACCAGTTTAATGTGTTTTAAGATGCCCAGAATTGCCAAACCCCTCCAATATGGTTCCTTTTTTGTTTTTAAGAACGTTGTTCATTGAAATATCCTCATCGGGGCAGTAATTTAGTAGCAAGCAATGAAAGACCGATACATCATATTTTACAGACATTATAAGCCGTCAATCCTGACCAACACTTAGCTCACACTGACCTGCTAGACCATGTGAACTGGGCACACCAAGAATACCCGACCCCCAGCATGCACTTGGCGGTTACAACCCCCGGCTACTTATATCGGTTACCTGTATCTCGTCCAGAAGAACTGATGTCTGACAACTCATGGTATCAAGGGTTACACATTACCTGGGGGTACTCATCACCTTTGGTGAAGAAGCCGCTCTAAGTAAGCGGAACCAGTCAAGAGCGTATTCAAGTATGTGATTCCTAAGTGGGAACTGTACCAAAGCGTAACCCGACCGGTTTGTAAAATGAACTCCAACTCCCAGAAGTTACGCGGGTTTACCGAGCTTTTGAGCGATGATTGACCTATAAATTTGCGCCACCCAGCATCCACTTGATACCTGGCAAAACCGTGCCACGGGGAAGCCGGAGGTCATGCGCGTTGAGACCAAATAAGCAGCAATGTTCACTATTCGATAAATGCTTAAATCGAATGCGAAATCAGCACCGTGCAAGGCAGCTCACGGAAGCCCCAGGTCCAGGATAGCCACCTCGAATGTTCCCACGACTTATTCACAATAAACTCCAACACCATAGAGCAGATCACAACAGGGCAACATTCCAACAGCTGTCCGGCCCGAGCAGGAATTGCGCTTAGTCGCCAAAAGCCTAGACAAAAGTTAACTTTCATGACGCCAAAAACTCGTAGGTTGCCACTGGGCCCTTCAAACAATAAGCCATGGCATTACTCGTGCCAACTACCACCTGGACCAGTCCGGTGTTTTAGAGACGATAGCCTACAAGACCCTACATTACATGTATTGCTAAGATTATCTAGAAATACTTGCTACGATTGTAGGTCCAGTAGGAAAGAGCAACAGGTACAAAGAAAGACAATCTGGATTCAGGCAATGGGGAGGGTGGATGTCTCAACCAAACTCCCGTCATCCCTGTTGGGGCAGATGTAAGGATTGAGAGACAGGAATAAAAGACCGGATTTGCTACTATCTACAGAGAGCACATGGTTCCAAAAACTACATGAGAACCAGACACCACACTAATGCATTGCCTGAGTAAAGCTAGTCCAGGAATTGAGCATGAAGGTAACAAGATCACTATGCTGTCTCGCTAGCGGTTCCGGAACAGGGATTTGGCACGCTGCAACAGGACTGGCAACGTCAGGAGAGTCCCGGGTTTTTTTTTTTCCACTCCCAATCCTCGAGGGTGCTGGCGGATTCAGAACAGGTGGGGAGATTCGACGACCGATTTTACGCGACGTTGCCGCGGATGGCGGCGGCGCTGCAGACAAAGAGAAAGCAACCGAAGTACGAGGTTGCCGGTTTTTCTTGCGTCCAGTGACCTCGATAAAACCACTTTCATCGTCGTCCTCGTTGTGAATAGACGAGTTCTTTTCCCCTGCATCTAAAGTGTTATTGCTTAAAGGCTCTTCAACTTTCGGATGGGATGACCCAATCTTCGTACTTTTCGACGCTGGCGTAGTTTCCAGCACTGTGGACTCGGATACGACTTGACTCAGTTCCCTCCCTTCTTGGTGTGTTGGTGTATTTTGCTTGGCCTTGTTTTTGCGATTCTTTGATGTACGCTTATGAGACGATCGGGATATCTAAATTTAAAATATGGATGTTAATCGCTTCAAATAAACACTAGGAAACAATGATGTACAGTTTAGGAAAGCTAATTTACGAAACAACAATAAAAGACACTAAATATCCAGCAATGTCTTCGGTGATGAATATTGAGAGTTCAATTAAGTTTTGAAGATGTACCGAGATAATGGGTTATCTTTGTAGGAAACTCTTTACGACTGCAAATCAACACGAGGGTTACCAGATATATCTAACCGCCTTCATTTAAAAAGATTGATAAATACACTACAAAAGCTACGAGAAAGGTAGGAATTCATGAATTAGTTCAATGAAGCGTGTGCAAAAAAGAAGAGTCACTGCCAAAAAACATCAAGAGTAAAACAGGTTAGAACGCATTTAAAGAAATATTAGGTAAATTATTGCATAAGCCTAAATGTAGCGTTTATCGAATTCGATTGAACCGGAAGTATCATTGATAGTAAACGTGAATTTACACTACTAATGGAGACGAGAAAGAATACTAAGGAAATACGCACTGCAATATCATGCCCACAAACTTGCAAGTGACGTGTTTTGAATAGAAACAAATGAAATAACCAAAAAACCGGAATATTTCTACTGCTACATCAAATACAGAGAAATTGTCATTAGAAACTAAGTTTTTAAGAGTGACCTAGCTATTTACAAAATGCAACCCCAAAATGTGAAACATTCCTCTCTCAGGACGACTATATTCTTAAAACGGGGCAATTATGGTTATAGAGGTTCTAAATGATTAAATGAGCGACGTACCGACACAGGCGCAACCAGAACCTCGAAAATATCACTTAACTCAGGAATTGCGGGAGCATCACCACTAGGAGTGGCGACTTTACTAGAACCCGGAGATGTAGACATCGACGCCGACGACGTTAGAGAGGCCTTGTGAGACCTCATTTCTAGAAATAGTGGATCGGCATCCCCCACCATTGCAGGGATATAAAAAAGCGGTTTGCCGTTCAGATCCCCAAGGAGGCTGGCCGATGATAAAGAAGCCTGTCGCAAAAGAGCTGCTTCGTCGGCATTCGGTAGGGATGTGTCAAACGCGGCCTCCAACGCATGAAAACCATCTCCAATCCCTAAGTGGTGGTCATTTATACAGGGTGGTGGGGGTCGAACTTTACTGCGGTAGTAGTCGGCTTTTAAGTTTTCAGCAAGCATTTATTTTGAAAAAGTCAGATGATCTGCAAATTAAAGTGACACAGTGAAACGGGTTCCAACGTAAGCAATACTATTAACCTAGTAACTCGTAACTATGAAAAAACACAATGCAAATATTTATTAGGGAACAAAATGCGCGTCTTTGAAGAAAATACCCAACAGGGACGAAAATGACTAACGCTTAAATAAGATAGAAACCTCATCAACCGGAAAACCAAACATGAAACATACATACAAACATCCAATAACAGATTTCATAAATTCAGTCAACGAAAGGAAGGGACGTGAACACGAACCTAAGCGAAGTATTACAGGCCTTATAAAAGAAGGCTCGGCTCCGGCAAGATTGCGTGTTGGGATTCAAAAATTAAAATAGTCCATAACATAATTTCATCAATTCAATTCTTTATTTTTATTTTTGGTGGTGTTTTGAAATATTTCATTGAAATTTTTGGCATTTTTGCCGGAATCTCAAAATGACAATTACTTTCAATGTTTTACTAACGCTAGATAATGAAAAATTGTAGTTAAATTCACAAAATAATTTCAAACTTGAGAAGAAAAGAAAATAGATTGGAGGAATCGTACAATAATTGCATCGTATCTCATACAAGAACCTTGATGATACCATGATCTTTGATAGGTATTTTCACATGTCAGCAAAGGAGAATAAGGAAAGGGTTTGAAAACAGTATGGCAATATCCTTTCGATTGTTCAATACAGTCATTGTCTACATACGTCTGCATTTGAGGCAACTTATTATTATCATAACCTACTATATAGTACGGGCATTTGTGCAGAATGCTCCAACTACCTAAAGCATTTGTCTAATACATTTTCTACTTATGCAATTTTGGAGTCATAATTCTTGACTGCTTGATAATGGCCCCATATTTAATGCCACTGTTGTTTCTGCTACGGTCAAAACTACTTTGCAGTTATTCGCTTGATGTATTTAATAAAGAATCTTCATTCGAGCAGATGCGGTAATGACTACGTTTGGAGCAAGTTGTTTCAGCGCTGGGTAGAACACCACTAGCTGGAATTGCCACCGCCGTTTCATGATCTACAAATAAAAAGGATTATTCCAAAATTCCTTGTTTCTTATGTCGAGCGGGAGAAAATGAACCGTAGTCAATGTTGTAGAAGAACTTTTCAATGTGCGATCGAGATAATCAGAATGACCATCTAGTGAATTATTGAATCGTGTTGGTGTGGCTAACTTTCACATGTCCAGATGCTGAAAATAAAAGACAAACTCACCAATCTTGCATCAAGGATAGCTTTACAGTATATAAAAATTATATGCTCCATGGGCTTTCTACATTGACCGGTAAAGCACTTTTCAACTCCTTGAATGTACTTTAAGTGGATTTAAAAATTTATTTAATATTTTGTACTAATCATAATTAGACGAAAGAGAGATAGACTGTTGGAAATCCTTAAGGTCACTTTGCTTGTGTGTTAATTGTCGCGTTTCTCATTCCCCTGGGGATGGCTGTCAAACTTGGAACGCATTGTGGTACTTTTCATTGTGATGAAGTGCTGGCTTTAGCTATGTTACGCCAGCTTCCGGAATTCGCAGATGCAGAGTTAATCAGGTCACGCAATCCGAATGTTTTTAAAGAATGTGACATTGTTCTTGATATTGGCGGAGAATTTGACCCTTCCCGAAATAGATTTGACCACCATCAACCGTAATAGAATCCTCATTTACCTTATTTAAAATTGCAGGTCATTTAATAAGACTATTCAGGACTTTCATCCAACTCTGAAGCCTGCAGTTAAGCTAAGTAGCGCAGGCCTGGTGTATGCTCATTACGGCCAGAAAGTCATTGCATCAATTCTCAAAACACCCGTCGAGTGTGATGTTGTTGTCGCACTATTTCGTAAAGTGTATTCCAATTTTGTAAGTGAAGTCGATGCGATTGATAACGGGGTGCCTATTGCATCGGCAAAGCCAAAGTAAGCTCTTTTTTGAACTTCTATTTTGCAGCTATGCAATCAGCACTGGTCTATCTTCTCGAGTGGCCAAATTCAACCCTGCATGGAACGAACCTGATGCAAATGAGAATGTACTCGTATTTCCAATAGGCATCTATTCTGTTTAATAATTTGGTGAAATGAATTTGTTTATATCTTGTATTAACACCAGGAGTGCTTTCAACGAGCTTTGAAGATGGTCGAAAATGAGTTTGTCGAAACAGTCCGCGACATGGCCCGCATTTGGTATCCTGCGCGTGACATTGTCAAATCAGCTCTGCTTTCCCGATCATCCGTTCACCCCAGTGGAGCTATAATCTCATTTATTGGCGAATCGTGTCCTTGGAAGTCGCACTTTTTCGACTTGGAGGGTGAAGTTTTCGGAATCACTACGGAAAATGACACAGTAACGACTGACTACAGAGGCAGACCAGTCTTCGTTATTTGTGAGCGCACCGTGGATGGAGGTGGCAAACAGTTCAGTGTTATTGCTATTCCCTGTAGCCCTGATCTGCCTTTCGCCAACAGGTAATTGCAGTTAATGCTACTGCTTTCTACATAGGCTGGCTGTACTGTATTGTGCACCTTGTTTGCGTTGTAGGGTTTCTTTGAAGTCTGAATGGGCGGGCAAGCGCAACGCAGAATTGTCCGAAGTCTCCGGCATTCCTGACTGTGTGTTTGTACACACTAACCTCTTTATCGGTATCAACAAAACCTATGAGGGAGCCCTCAAAATGGCCGTTTTGTCTCTCGAGGCCGCCAAATATTTGTAATTCGACGCTTTGATAGATTCTAATAGAGTCTCCTAGGTTACATTAATTTGTGTTCTTTCACTGCTAATTGAGGTTTTGTTATTTTTATTGTTTGATATTCCGGGGATAACTTCTATTTTATTCGCCAGTTTTTTACAAATATATCTAATGGGGCATTTGGGCTATGAATTGTTGATCGTTTTTTAGAATCCAACATCTGGTAAGAACGGCAGTGTGATTTTGGATGATATAAAAGGCGTGGAAATGGAGTTGAACGAGCTGTCAATGTGCCAGAAGCTTCTCAGGGGTAGGTGGCCTAAAATTCGCCTCAGTAGGTCCTTTAGAAGAACTGTACGAACTCTTTGTAGGGTTCCTTCCAGACAAATTGCCCCCTAGGGTGAACGTTTTCCCCGCCTCCAGTTTCTGAACTTCGAATTTTCCTGCTTCGTTTTGGATTTTTATAAAAAAGATAATATCGGTATGTTTGTCTTGTTATCAGAATTTGCAGTTAAAAAGGTTACTTAAACTTCCCCCTACATTTAGATTAATTTAGAAATTACTGGAATGTCTCCGATTAAATGGGTACACATTTTGAAAATCAAAATCCGAATGAGTTCTACACGAAGCCACATTAAATGAGACTGGGTTACTCCTGTGGTAACTGCCTTCTCGTAATAAAAACTACAAGTGAAATCGCTATTGACAGTGTATATTCATTCAGTTGGTTTTTCGTTTCGTTCTACACACCGACTTTCTACTTAAGTGTAACAGCGATTGTTATGAACTTGTGAAAAAAAAGCCGTCGACGTCATAAGCCCATGCAGGTAGTTATTTTTGTCGGAGTAACGAGTAGTACTGTTTCCTGCTCATTAAGTAATTCCGCTAACCAACATGTTAAGTAAGACAACCTAGTGTTTTAAAGTTAATCAAAGGTATTTCTAATAGGTACAAACTCATTTAAGTAACTGATCGTAATATCCAGCCATGAAAGTTTACCCATTTTGCTGTTGCATTTCAGGTTTGAAGTGACTCAGTGCAATGTTTAGGCCCTACCATCTGTTCTACGAAGTTTGTCAAAAGGACAGCGCGTTCTTGGTTTCTGTTTGCATCAAATTAATGTAAAGCTTCGGGGTTCTGGGCGCAAAAATTAAAAGTAGGAAGACAAGGCACGGTCTTCGATTTCAATTCGCATAGGGAAGAAGAAGGAGGAGGGGCTGCAACTATTAGTAAATCCAGCCCACCGGCACCCACTTCGTAGAGGTCCTGAAGTTGTGAACAAGCGCGACCACCTCGTCAACACTAGCCTCGACACTGCGATGAACTATGATGCAGTCGACGTACGGTCGGTAGATGTACTCCAGCATCGCGCTTTCCTGCACCAACTGGGTTAAGCTCTCATCCTTAAAAAGTGGCAGAGCAAAATTGAGTTGGTATTCTATCTAGGTAGTTGAAACATTAACTGGTTGCACCAAATAGGTTTTATTATGAGCTATAAGCCCGATTTCACACCCTAAATCTGTCTGCATTTACTATTGAAGAGTTAATGGGTTTCTACCCCTAGAGGACCTGCAATTGTGTTCTGTAGTAGACAGCAAGGATCACTCATGGGTCGTTTTAGGACCAGTAACTTAATCCAAAATTGGCGATAATGTAGACTTGATGAGTTGTTTTGAACATGAATATCCGTTTGAAAATTAATGGTTCGGGCATCCGGAAATCTGACGGGGTCTGCAATAGTTCGGATTTGGGAAGTCAAGTAGGAGCTTTACAGTAGGAAGCAAATTCGCAAAGACCTTTGAACAAATCCCGATGTAAAAGTGAAAGCCAGATAATAGAAACGTCGGTTTCTTGGCAAACAAAATTGTGGGCATAGGCATCGATGATGAAACAGACCTACACAACTTACAGATTTTGTGATATCTAGAAATACTTCATAGTTAAAAGTGCGCCTAGAGTTCCAATGCGATTGTAAGGGTTGCACCGTTAAAACAATTTGTTCATCAATTTCGCCAAGACACCTACCAGTATTTCATGATATCCGTCGCGACTTAGAAGTCGGTTTAGCGAAGGAGGCACCAGCAGCACCACGATTGGGGCAAATTCAGGCGACCGAAGGATTTTGAGAGCGCGCGGCTCAATGTCAAGAACCGGCAGTCGTCCGGTCATGATGGCGGCGCGAATGCTGTCTAGTCGGATGCCGAAGAGGATGTTTCGCTTCTGACCATACTCGAGAAACTCCTTGCTCACGAGGTCTGCTGCTAGCTCTTCCTCCTGGACAAAGTAGAAATGTTCGCCATTTACTTCGTTTGGCTCGGGTTTGCGAGTCGTGTCTACGAAGGGAAAGTGCGGGTCTTTACTATAGCTGTATTCAAGTAGATTCAAGAAATCTAATAATTAATTCGTGGATTATGTAAAATTTGGAAAATAAAACTTATACGGTTTTTTAAACTCGACCTATAGGTGCCAGGAGTAAGGAAGCCAGAAATAGAGGATTTCAAAACCAACATGGTCCATGTAAGTGAGAAATTAAAAATAATCCATGAATAGAAGTGCGGGTATTACCGTGGATTAAAGCAGCTAGACTAAGCTTCTAGAAGGGTTTTTAGCAAAGTTGTTGAAAACGAAGCGAGCACATGAGAGGTACATTGAACAACGAATCCATTCTCTCTCGAGGTTTAAGATTCCAATCGAATCAGAACTGATAAATGGACCTATTTCAATCAGCTGTTCCACTACAAAGATGTCATTTTTTGGAGACATGGAGATTTCTTGCATTAATGATGAACATCAAACGGTAACGTTATTGTCAGAAAATGAAAATGTCGACAACACCAAACGTATTAAGCAGTTTTATAAAAAATACCTAACTTCAAAATAGTCCCAACACATTCTTTGTTAATATTATTCACTCAGAATTGACGAAAGTTACTCAGTTTATTGAAACAGTAATGGTGATAAATATAGAAAGGTAGAAGAAGTAGCAGAACCTCCTATCCGATCATCCCATGGTTTCTGCCTGATTTTAGAATAAGTAAAAGAAGCTACCTATGTACCAAATGTGCTAATTCCGCGTTACAAAATCCGTTTCTTCCTCTAAACAGTTTTATAAAGTACGAAGGAAGTGATAGTGGTCTGAAGAAGGAGCAAGGTGGTTGGGAGAATACAGTGGTGGATGAGGCATTTTCTCCCAACCAGGTTCTTCTTCGATCTTTCGTGATGTGCGAAAGGGGGTCGTGCATTGCCCTAGTGAAGCTTCAACCCCTTTCGAATCACTGGAGCAGGTCTTTTCTAATTTCCTCCTCAAGGCTTGCCCCTGACGCCCCAATTGCTGACTGTAGATTTGAGCCTTAAATGGTGCTGCATTAGGAGGTACCAATTCAAAGTGGACTCTTCTTTGGCGATCCCACCAGATTGGTTGAAGAAGAACCCTTTCTCCATGAAGTCTCCTTCTCGGCTGTGGCTGTGGCTGGGGTCTTTCCCCCCTCTTACGAAGCCTCTACTGCCTACGACGCTTCACATTTCGATCAAATATCCCTTTTTCGCCAATCTCCAGTCACAAGTCCACCCACATGGAGGGGAGAAGAGCGGATGTCAACTCGAGATTTGAGCACATTCTCAGAGGACCACTCATGAGGCACCGATTTTCCAAGTGCAGGAGGGTATCCAAGTTTTGAAGATGACGGTGAGCGATTGTGTGGTTTTAATTAAGCCCAATTGCCAATTCCACGTCAACCTATAAAGCTGGATTTTCTTCGAAGGCCGCTGCTGCAAGAACCTTATCATCGAACTCAGCTGGACATCATCTGGTTCGAACTTCATCCCGGTGGAGGATGAAATCTCCACCTCTGAATTCCGCAAACCATCATCAGGACAATCCAAAGTACTGTTTTCCTCGGTGATTCCATCAGACTGAGACTAGAAGAACCGTTTCATATCAAGTCCGCTTGTCGGCTCTGGATGGGGTCTCCCCTTTACGACGCTTCACCTTTCAATAAAGGACTTATTTTCACCAGTCGCCAGGCACAAGTCTATCCAAAAAGGTAAAACAGGTTTGATACAATGGAGAGAATAACAGAAATCAACTCGATATTTGAGATTATTATTGTTAGGAAAATTTATGGAGAGGCATCCATTTTCCAAGTTTCTGAAAATGCGTATGAATAATCGTAGGGTTTGAAAGAAGCTTGATTAATGATGCCTCTAACTTTCTTTAAGAGATGTGTAGAGATGTAGTATATCAACGAACTCAACTGGACGTCGTCCGGTTCGACCTTCATGTTTGAGAGTGAAATCTACTCTTCTGGATTCCGCAAACCCTTTTTCTGCAACCATCTCCTTTCATTCACACATGCGTTCTCCCGTCATGAACAGATTTAGTGTTTCTAGCCGCTTCGGCTACTACTGAGTTTAATTGAATCCATTTGAAACTCATATTCTGTGCCCCAAGTGATTGTTGGGTAATCCCATGTTAGTGGGGTTTTAAATGAATCCATTTGAATTTCAGTGTTCTATAAACTATTTTGGATCATTTTAAATGCATCATAACACTTGAATAGTGCCCACTTGTATTAGACATTACGAAATCCCTCCTTAATTTCCATTAAATTAAAAAAATAACATTCAGATAGGACTAAATGAATGACCCTATAGAATTAAGTAGATACAAGACGAGAAGCTGAATATGGCTAGTCAAGGTAATACATAAATCGGAATAGTCAAAACCAAATAAGTCTGAAATATTTCACACCCTCACAAGAAAGGACGTTGAAATTTGTTAAAGTTGTTCGATAAACAGAAATCAGAGAAAAATCCAAACGGGTTCTATAAATGTAGACTCTCGTAAAACCAAATTGCGGAAGACCTAAATCCTTAACAGCACTCTTATAGTCCTGCGTTAGCTAATTGGAGCTGATTGTTGAAGCCGCTGAAAGTATGGAAAGTCCCATTTTATGCCAATGTGCAAAGAGAGCCATTGAAGATCACGTTTCAGCAATTGCGATAACTTGGTTGCTAGTGCTTTGACCTCTCTGAACCAGCAATTTGGCCCTGCAATATACCAAAGCCGTTAGATACATTAAGGTAAACTTGCAGGCTGTAGTCAGATTACAAAGATCGAAACAGATTAGAAGCATCATGACGCGCATTAGATAACGTGATGATATGGGGTAATATTTGTGACAGAAGGGAAAACTCGAAAATGGTGTAAACGACGACCTCACCAATCCCCAGATGTTAGGCCTCAGGTAAACTCTCAAGATCTAAACCCCCCCATAAACTATTATGAACCGGGTACTACCCACTCAGAGAATCTCGGTTTTGTAGAGATCTAACAGTGCTTTATAAACAATGACTCTAAGAGTATTTATTTGAATGCCTATTGTGCAAGATAGGGGAGAAGGCGTACGCACAGGGAATGACCTGGGCGAAGAGATCGGGTCGGGCACGAACGAGTGCACGACGGAGGGCTGAGCGACCCACGCCGCGGGCGCCAAGGAGAAGGAGGCTGCGGTAGCGGAAGTGCGCGCCACCTACCCGCGCCACCTCCTCGTAGGGCGCAAACGCGACCTCACTCCAGAGCAGCCGCGCGCACTCCCCCAAACTTGCCGCCGCAGCGGAATGCCTCCCACCTCCTCCCTCACCAACGCCACCACCGCCCGTCGACGTCGATGCTGAAGAGGTTGTCTGGTCGAAGGGGCAAATTAATTCATTTCTATAAAGTCCTTATCAAATCATCATTAATTGGAGCACTCAGCCGTTTCTGCGCACTGTTGCAGGTTTTCGTTATTTATTCGGACTCCCAACAGGTGTATGTAGACTACTGATGAAAACTGAAGAATCTAATTGGTACATGTGAAAAATTTAGAGCCCCATTCTCCATTTTTGAATTTGGATGTTTGAAATACTATCACAATATCTACTTTTGAATTTTAAATATCTGTACACTGCTATATCCGTTCCGATGATCCACCTCAAGCTAAAACGATTTCAGTTATAGTTTTCTTGTTTCTGGTCTGGAAAAATGCAGTAAAACTCCAGGAAGGGAAACGGTGTAGAGACTTGGACCGAGATATTGAAGACGCTTTTGCAATTTGTGGAAACCCAGAGAGCACACACACGAATGCAAGGGATATTTTACAGACCTAAAGTGAAATTTTATTTTTGAGTCCTGATTCTTGGCGAGGATCATGAAGGAAAAGACCCCTTGTTGAAGTTGCCCTCATGGTCGGATAGGCTTATTAAGAGAGACTTCCATGTGTTTATCAACACTGATTAATGTATACTTCCCCTGATCTCCAACAGCTCAGCTAATGAAGAGCGATGAAGGTTGATAAACCAGGCACGAATTTTTGCTTGCCCTTTTATTGAAAATGTTTGAAGAAGCTGCGACCAACCAACACATTTTCGGTGTTGAAACAGTTAGTAGTAGACAATGTCACCTTGATGTGTAACTTCAAGACTCGTATCAGTCGGAAATGCCTAACGAGGTCCGCGACGAAGCACACCTTGCCATTTACTATTAAATTTTCCTTATATATCCAGATACTAAAATGCCAGTGTAAAACTCAAGGATAAAGTAAATTTAGCTGGTCATCCATAAGGACGATGCAATCGATTCTATGTTAAATAAAATGAACGTTTAAGTGTGATGCACCAGCTGCTCATTGCAAATCGTTTAAATGAATACTGTACTTTTTGTCGAGGAATAAACATACACATTACCTTTTTGGGGGGATTTTGTAAAATCCGAGAAAATCATCTGCTTACGCAGTGGTAAGGCGATCACCTTTAAATACGTTAGTAGCTTCCTTGTGTTTCCACACAGAAGGCCTTCGTCAAGGTGAATGCTATTTGTCAAGGTAGTTTGTGCAAATAATTTCTTTGAATCTGAAGTAACTTTATGATTCTAACAAGCGGCTATTAAATTTCCTAGAATTATACCCCAGGATGTTATTATGTCAATCCCAGTCTCTGCATGATATAATTTGACACTAGTTTGAAGCAAAATAGTATCAGCAATATTACTCTAGAACATTTTACTTTCATCAATACCAGCTATGTAACTACATAATATGGATGAGTGTCATGTTTATTCTGAAATGTAACTACTACTTCTTTCATCACACTGATTGGACAATTTTCAAGATGCATACCATTCTTCTTGTAAACTGAAGATTTTCGACCTCATTTGCTCCGACTAGCTTGGCTGAAATGGCTAAAACATCAATTAATTTTTAGAAATTTCGAAATTCGGAAATAAAAATTCCATTAATTACCACCATTAAGAGTAGCAGGTCGATGACTTCTAATAGAAATAAAGCCAAAATTAGCAGGTTCTATTAGTAGAAGGATTGGAATTCTCATGAATTATTTTACTCCAAAAATCTGCACTATAAATCTAATAAGGTGGATAAGCATCTTAAATAGACCTAATAGGATTAAGCTTAAAGTAACACAACGAATATTTTCGAAATCTACATTTTACTAACACACTTGAGAAAAACCGATAACTCTACCTTACTACACATAGGATAAGAAAAAGTAAATAGGATGATACAGCCCAAAGAAAGGCTCATTACACACTTGAGCCCATTAAACCCTATAATGAGAGGCTCTGTTGGCAATGTTACTGAGATTTCGTTTGCAATATGAATATAAGAATAATATTATATCTATTCTTCCAGTTAAAGCACACCTCTATGGGCATTGGTAAGGGGTACATACCTGAAGAACTGAGTTGGATTTTGAGTAGGTGTGACTGTGGTTGGTACTCCTTCCGCTGGAGAAATTTTCACAAAAGCCACCATTTGTGCTTTGCACATAGTAATCGGTCCCGTCCAGAGGAAGGAAAGAGAACGTCTCCGTGGACAAACTTCTTGGGGCGGAATTAAGCGCAGCTTTCCTGGAACTGGAACCCCTCCCGATAGAAGAACTGCGTTGCTTTCGGCTTGATTTCCTCCGAAACGGCAACCAGTGGGAGTGGGACCCTGAGTGGCTGGAGATTTCGCCCAGACTACTCACCTCCGTGCTACTAAAGCTGCTTCCCAAAAATGGCATTCGAAGAGGAGATATAAGGTTAAGAATGCTGAGGGAGCGCTTTGCATGGCTCATCACGAAGTATGAGAGCTGCTTCTCGTTGGTAGCTCTGATAAGACGGGATTCCACAAGCTCTGAACTTGGTATCAGACCTGTCAATGAATGCTGGCAATCTGAGGCGTATCTCCTTGCCTATTTGATTAAACAAGTCGTCGTCCATATATCAGTGATAACTTATCAAAGTGGCGAGTAAATGCTATTAACTTACCTGCCACCAAGAAAAATCAGAAGAGTCTACAATCTCTAGAATGTCGCCGATTTCGAAAGACTGGCCCAGTTCTGGACAGGGAAGTTCGGAATCTTCAAGTGGATCGTAACCAAACATAGCACGGACGTACATCTAAATTGATGAATTCAAATCGATACTTAAGACAGTAACAGAATTTGATTATTCCACTTACTTAATTCCTAAATCTTCTGCAAAAGAAATCTCAGATTGTATGTGAAAAGAATTCACAATACAGAAATGGCTTCAAGGCTCTGATATTCATTGGCAAGGAAGAAAAATTAGTGCTTCTCCAAAATGATTATTTATACGAAAAATCAGAAATTTATTAAAGGTTCTTAAAACTTAATACAAATATTGGGCATAAAAATGATTTATATCTTAATTTGCTATTCATTAATTAAAAGGTTACCTGATGGGCAGGTTTTGGACCCTTCAGGGATGGTGCTATTTTTAGTATCAAGGTCTCTCCTGTATTCACCTGCAATGTTACGAATGTGATGCTTTAAGTTTGTTGTACCAAAAGCATAATAGAGGGAGGTGATTAAATGCAGGTAGCTCGAAGACATTTCTTCCTCGCGTGATGCATTTTTTAAATCAAAAAACAAGTTCAAGCCCTAGCTGATATCATGCGTATTAAGGTTATAATCAGATCACAAAGTACTCTGCGGTCGTGCGATGAATAATCATAGAACTGGAGCAATTCCGTTCAGTCAATATCAATAAGCTCTGATAGGAAAGTGTCATATAAAATTATGAAAATTCACAAACCTAAGGTGAATATTAAAACTGCAAAATGCGGATCTAGGGTATCTACGAATTAATTGGACAAGGCCATATTCTAATCCTATTAACTTTTAGTTACAGTGGGGTAAAACCAACTTCAGCAGCTGCAAATTTTGGCACGTGATGTTTGAGATACATTGTGATTTATTTTTCATATTTGAAAAGCTTGATCTAAACTCTATGACAACATTTTCAAATTCGGATTCTTCTGAAGCTTACGTGAATATTTAGGAATGCATTTTAGATACGCTCTATAGGATCTACCAAAAGTTGGTAGATTTCAATATGCATTTGTCATTGTATTACCGATAAGTTATTTTTAGTCCTAGCGATTAATTGAAAATGCAAACCATACAAAAGAATGACAGCTTTGATAAATATATCATGGAACCGGCATATTTGCAGTGGAAAGGAACTACCAAAAGTTGCTGGACACAGGATATAGGGAGCCCGGTGACGAGGTTGCCATTTATTTCCAAAATCTCATCCCGCACGTGGATTAGTCCTGAAAAATAAATCGGATCACTTGATTATTATATTCTGTTTATTCAGTGAATATCCAATTTTACAACTTTAAACAACTTTGTATGTTGTGGTTAACAGATAACCAAACTTGATTTTGAAAATCAAGATTGAATATAGTTTTTCCATCCTGGATTTCGATTTCAATATCATCTATTTATGAAAAATATCCAGTAGGTGAAAAGAATAGAACTAAGGATTATAATATATTAGCAGAAAAATGCTGGTTACCAGTTTTGTGAACGAGACCTCCGTGGATAATGCGCGCAACAATGCATCGACCCGATGAACTCGATCTCAGAGTCAATCCCTAGAAGAAATATGTTTCGATTTTAGAAACCGTTCATTTTATTCTAAACCAGCACAGGTGATGCCAAGTTTTTTGATTCTCTTTTATGCGTTCACACTTAATTTTACTGCTCTACACAAGCACACAAAATTACAAGAGTGGAACAAGATTTACTTTTACTTTGCAAAGAAATACAAATCTATGGTTTTCATACGAATTCTCACAATAACCCACAATTAGCTTGGGTTTGTCAACCTAAGTTTATGAACTCGCAAGGACCCTTTATGTTTCTTCTTTTTCTTCTTCTTCTTCTTCATAATTTGACACGTTGCATTTATCATAGCATCAAACCCTAGAGTCGACCTGGAGTTCGAGAAATGCAGGAAGATTTTAGTAAGAACATCTAATTTTCATCCTCCACCTAGTTTTCACCCTTAAAGAAAGCTATTTTATATGAGTTTTTCGTTTCACTTGCAGCGAAAAAATCGACACCTGGTGGGCTTTGAAAAAGATTCGCAGTAACAGGAACTTAGGTGCGATTTGATCCTTATTGCTAAACCACATAATCGTTTAAGATGTCTCTAAAAGCTCACGGCATTAAAGGATCAAATAGAGTTTGATTTTTGTCTACGTGCGCAAACCTGCAAGAATTCAGTTATTTTCCAATCCACCATTTCGATACTCCCGTGGTTCTAATAAGGTAATAAAGTGGAAAATGAAATAGCTGGGTACTAACTATGGTCAAGGACCAGTGTGGGGATTTTGGCACATTTGTGGAAATAAAGGGAGGGTAACTCACAAAAACCTACAAAAGCTATTTTTAATTAACACAAAAATGCCTGTATTGCTAAACAAACTTCAAATTGCTCTGTTTATAAGAACAAAGCCAGTGTGTTAGCATCTTAGATTAAAATCGCAAAAGCCAACTTGAGTATTGACTATTATGGATGATAACAATTTTTTAAGTTCCTAAGCTTTCCCTTTTGTTCATTCGGTATATTCATTAACATGCATCGAACTTATTCACGAGGGCGTTTGTGCATAATTATGCACTGTGCCCTTCAGTCATGAAACCGCTAGTATAAAATGCATAAATGAATTCCATTTAGCTTTTCCAGTTGAGATTCAAGACGCATTTGTGGAGCTTAATTGTTCAAATACCTAAATTGCGCATGAAATTGCCACGTCCTGACCCCAATAGAGCTAAAAATGCAAATTTTAATGTGCGATAAAATTATTGAAATCCTATCTCTTGAATACAATATCACAAGGAGAGTCTAGTATCGCAAGATTTCTGCAAAATCTACCTTTTCCGGTCAAGCTTTACCTTAGCAAAGCTTTGAAACCCACCTTTAAACTGACCGCTAATTTGATTACCATCTTTATTTGATGCCTCATATGGCCCTCAATCCCTTATTTGATTCCATTTTAAAGAAGGCATAATTGGCAATTTAAAAGACGAATAGAGTAATATAGTCTGATTTTCATAAAGTATCGTCCTTCACCGGATGCTTTAGAAGTCCGTTGTAGGGCTTCGGAATCGTTTATGATCTTCATTGCCCCAACGGATATTTATATCAAATTCATGATATCTTACTTCATGCACATTAACTCATTATCAACACTGCCTTCATCATAAAGCCTATAAAAATTAGTCACCGAGTTGCGCTCACGGCCTAAGGACTAGTCAGCCTAATTCAGTAACTCCTTATTTATCTTTAGCTAAGTAGTGGAGGATTTGACCAAGATAACAGGCAATCATTTACTAAGATCTCTCAAATACCTTCGTAGCTCTCCCTCGGTCAATGAAGTCTCGAAAAGTACATAAGGCTAACTTAGTGCTGTAAACTCAATCAAGCAACTTCTTTCCTATCTAAATGTTCAGGTATGCGAAGCTCTGCTTGTTCGCAGTTAACGGGCTGAGCGGGTTTTGCTATTTGGACTGGCGTGCGCGGACCGGCGCCTGTAAGATACCTTCATGAGGGCTTTGGCGCGTGTGTGCCCTCCGGAGTGGTGTGACCGCACGCATAAGGGAAGCAGGTCCAGTGCCCTATGCGTCCCACTATAGTCCACCTGAACTCCCACACGCTCTTCCTTATAAATCTAAAACTGGACCAAAATTCGCCTTGAATCAAGAAAATCGCTGTAAATGAAGTTACTAAATCCTCGGCCAGTACTTCGAAGTTGTTCATGAAAGGAGGGTACAATTCATGACCTTTTAGTAATGTTTTGCGAGTAGCGTACACGATGTCCCTCAGCTTTCAAGAATCTGCACTCATGAATTCCAAAACTACTAGGGACTGTGCTCTGAGTAATCAGATAAAAATCACAGGGACTTCGGGCAATTTAAGGCTTTACCGAGCTTTTACCAGTACCCTAACGTGATCATGAACTAATTCTGTCTAATCATCGATATTTAAATTTACGTTATGGAGCAAGAAAAAATTCCTCCTTCACTTACTTTCAATTCTATAAAAGGCCACTCACCCAACCGAGTAAAGAGTAACAGAAATATAAAACTGTCATCCTAGTATTTCTGACTTTATTGGCATGACCGTGTCATTTTTGTACACACAATTTGTTTATCCCTTTGGAATTCCAGGGCTCCAGATTTCTAAAATCGATAATGGTTAAATAAATCTATGGTTTGCGACTAGTTAAAAGGTCATAAATGTAGTCACTCAAATTGGGGTGTTAGTTGGAGTTCAAAAATAGCACACCTTATCCTATCGATGTTAAAGAGCCCAAGTGAAAACCCATCATATCGATGCAAGAAGACTTTCAGTTCGTCTTGGTGCTTTTAAGACCACTTGAAGTTATAATTTGAGATGGCTGTGATGGAGAGGCTTTCACCCAATATGGACTACTGAGGGTTTGACATAGAATGAGAATGTCTAGAGCAGCCAGACAACGGCTCCAACAATCGCATAATAAGGCGGAATTGGAGTGCTTCCGAGTGTTGGTCCCCATTCACTCATGCGACTCTCGCCAGCTAGGTAATTATTTGTTAATGGCCCATCGGAATTGAGACAAATAAGAGGAAATCGAACTCGAGAATTAGATACCAAAATTACACTCAATCACTTTAGAATTTACCTAGATTGCAAAATATTAATTTATATATTTACGTGAACTAGTACTCAGTCAAATAGAAAATGTGTGCTTTCAGATGATAATGCGAAAAATAATAACAAAAACAAAAAATAATCAAAATATCTATTCATTGACAAGAATGAACTTTGTTGTTTAAATTAGCCTTTTGTAATCTGAAGACCTAATTTTTGCCAATAAGTTACTACCCAATTGTTTGGCACGGACAGGCTTGGGCTTAGATCAGATTTGATTAAAATATTGTACACATTTTTGATTTGGATTAAGCCTCTCTTATAACCTTCCGGAAGTAATTTTATGTGATTCAAGTTCGATTTATTCGAGTTCTGGCATAAAATTGTTGCGTACAGCTTTTCCGTTGGGTAACTACTGACTTCTTGTATGTGAAGTCCCTGGAAACCCAGTAGGACTTCTCATATTTTACAACCACAAAATTTGCCAAGAGTAGCAAGATTATGAATTCTAGAAATGTTGCGACTTGCACGGAGGAGCCGTAACGAAAAATTGCCACTTACAAGAGCTTCGCCTTTGGCTTTTGAAACTTCCACAAAGCGTATATTCACTTTATTTTGAGAATATCTCTCGCAGTCCCTTATCTGGATGCCACCGATAGCTTTGTTATTATGACAACATGTTGATCTCAGTACCGCGTGGCATCTGTCGCATCGAGGGACTTGAAAGAAGTTCCTTGGACTTGTGTGACGGTTACATCCGCAGTCCATCAGTTACTCAATTCTCCATCCCTAATGCAAACTCCTCGCTGTCTTTTCCTATTATTCCAAACTGTTTCAGTGCGTTTTGGCTTACTGGGGTCACACAAGCGAATTCTGCATGCGTTGCCTTGTTCTTTGGTTTTGTGATGGATCTTGCTGTACTAACTAGAAGGCATCACGTTTAAAACATCCGCGTTACTTCGGCCAGCCAATAGTATTACAGCTCACACGTACGCACCTTAGCTAACCAATCTTTTTGCAGCATTGCATGCGAAATACAGCATAGGGTACTGGTTATGGATTAGAAGGTTTTTCCGAACGCAAGGCTGTTATGTGTGATCTGTAAAAGGTCCATTTTTATATGTAATGGAGTTCATTCATTTTGTCACTACTGCACAGTAACAAGGGAACGTTAGTAATGTGATAGAGCTTTCTAATAATAAGTCATTTTTTTCCGAAAGCTCATTTAAAGAATGATGCACAACAATTACGATCACATACAACAAATGCTGTAGAAGTAAGGGAAAAGATGGAAATTTGCAAGGGAACTGGAACAAGCAAGAATTTTATCTTGAAGTTGACTGGGCTCATGGGGAACGAAAAGTATTTACCTTCCCTAATGTCTGCCTGCCGATTTTTGTTCGTATCTAGAAATCTCATCATCTAAGCTGGACCACTTGGAGTAATTTTGGCTGCAACATCCCCATGCTTTAGACCCACTGAGTCTAGAGAAATTCATAAAACCCCAATTCCAAGACCACAAAGTCTTGCAACTTATGAGTGAAGATAACAGACTGCTTTTTACTTCATTTTTGTTCATGTTTGAAGATTCAAATGTAAAAATTGTAAATAGTCAACTAAACGAGTGAATTCGAGGGCTAACGCAATGGTTGATATTATTACCTGTTACCTTCTACGTGAAATAGACATAAAACGAAGTAAGGGACATAGAAGGCTTCTTAATTTATGAAATATCGAAGAATCGAAATATTCCACTTATAGCTAATGAGATTGAAATTTTCGGTTTTTTAACTTTACAAATACATTGGTGAAATAAAACAGCGGAATAAAGCTAAGATGGTAGCATTAATACGTACAAGCATCGCTGATTCAACCTAGTTTGGTTTGCTTTCGTTGCGGTCAATCTTTCCATAATGTAATTTCTAAGCCTCCATTTTCTGAATTCCAAAGTCTTGCAGTTGAATTTATCTAACTGGCATATAACTGTTTTTTGTTGATTAATGGCGTTGATTAAGTGCGCAAGTGAAATGGGTTTGGTTCTTTTGTTGCATAAAAGCAAAATAAATGTGCACGATAATCATTTAAAGCATATGAAGTTGTAGTATTGAAATTCCACAAGCTTTCATCTAGTATTTCACAGTTTGGTAAATGGAAAATAGGATAACACCGTCGTAGTGGTTGCCACATATAGGTACCTCAATGGGTATATATGGAACTCGTGTAATAAACCGAAGAGTTCAGTGGCCATCATTAAGGTCTTTCGAAGCTGAATTCGTTTGTAACCAGACTTGCTTAGCGAACTCATCAATGAATCAATGCAAACACAACAAGGAAAACGACTTCAACCGCAACTGAATTAGTTATGAAGAACCGCTAGAGGTATCTTGACAGTCGTAACGTAAAACAAACGAAATAAATAGCAAATACGGAAATCCAGTAGTTTTTCCCGACTGCATTTTTTACGATTGGACTTTAAGGAATGCTTTAGCACAGCAGGTAGACAGGATCCGTTGTTTAAACTCAGTTATGACTGAACATAGTGAATTTATTCAGAATGATAGGTTGTCAAATGGAACTGGCTAAACATTCGGAATTTAACTAATTGCAACGCAGTGACGGTTTAACAAAATGCATTTTATTCATCGTTCCTTATCACTTGAAAATCCCTAAAAGATAAA
Organism: Anomotaenia brevis; assembly: GCA_030710315.1. NCBI lineage: Eukaryota > Metazoa > Platyhelminthes > Cestoda > Cyclophyllidea > Dilepididae > Anomotaenia > Anomotaenia brevis. The sequence goes on from JAUOZQ010000002.1 coordinate 668,599, forward strand.
TACTAATAATAGCCCTTCCATATAGGTTATATTACGCCCTGAACTTCTCCTGAGTGAGCTGAAGGGTTACAAAATAACCCTTTTGTTCCATTTGGATGATTACAGGAAGTCGAAGCTCGTCATTAAGTGGAAATAAATCATTTTTAGCAATAAACCTTTAAATAGATTTAGTAAAAGGATTCTCTTGAAAACCATATAAAATTGTTTTTGAAAGAGGACCATAAATTCATCCACCGCTGCCCTACGAATGGCTCTATCAAGGTATGGTGTTTCAGCGAGTTCTGATACAACATGTCATTAGTCAGTTCCATTATCGCATCTGTCACAATGTCGTGTCAGGTGAATTCTCAAAGAATGACACAAAAGTGTAAAGTCTAAGTCCTCACGACATTGTGTCTCTGTGTTCATACACTTCACCATATAACACAAAATTAAGAGAGAGAGAGTATTAAACAAAACTGGCCTTAAGGCAACCACCAATGCCACATCATCGATTCAAGGTTAAAAATGACTGCTTCGTGTGACTTGAACTGGTGTGCCATCACACGTCTAGGAGTGTTCTATGGTCATGTTTTGTGAAAGTCTGGGGAGTATGACCATTCTCCTGCCTTCTTGTTTTGAGTTTTGAATAATTAGCTAAAGATAAGTGAAATCCATGCCTGACCGAAATAAGCTATTGACCAAAAAAAGTTCATCCCTAAGATGGGTCCCAAGCTTTATCAGTGTGGCACATAGGATATACTCTCTCGTAAAATGCCATTAGGGGTGACGTAGTCGTACCATATAAAAGTGGGCTATTCAAAGTTTTCAAACATGCTTCCTATTTTACTTGGCCATTGTGAAGTTTGATGATTTCAACATATTCGACAGGTATCTTTGAGCTCTAAAAATTTCTATAGTTATAATAGTAGGAGTTATAATCGCATGACATAGGATACATCAAAAACAATTTCAAAAATTCTAAAGAACTTTACTGCATTAAGGAATCTCTTAGTCTACTAAAAAGATAGACCATCTCTATGTTGAAGGGAAAAGCACCGACCAGTCCAACCCATGATGCATTTATTACAAATTTCCCACTTATTGAAAAACCTGAACTAGTTTTAATGTCTGCAGTCCGAACAAAACTATCAGGGAATTTCGGTAAAATAATACATCTCATTCAAGGATTTTATAAGTAAATAACAATATGTATTTTGTAAATAAAGACCGCAAGTAAGGGCCATGGAGTTTAGAAACAGTCCAACATGAAATCCCGCATGCTTGTTAAAAATTGTCTTGCGTATTAGTGTTCAGTCACACCTAGTCTCATTTAATTCACCTCATTAGAAGTACATTTTCTCTTTCTAGGTTTCGGAAGTGATTTAATTAATGAATGTGTTTAGTTATGGACAAGTGAAAATAAACACGGCCTTGCAATCGTAGCCTCTTATCGATTTAACCATTGAGTAAATTAATTTTGCACCTGTAAAGTAACTGACAGATACTGACCATGGAAGGTATTGCAATACGTTGAACTTTTACCCATTTGGCGTTTTTCAACCTAGGTGTTAATGGACCTGAAACTCTACCTTGACCTGAGTAAAAATGGGGCGTTCTCAACTTTTTCGAATGCTTACACTCTCGAGAATGCTGTCTTCGTCTTTGTTTGCTGCGCAATAATCATGCTAATTGGTGTTTAGTTCAAGAATTAGCGCAGACGCTAATTAGAACTTCAAGTTTTACTGTACCTGGGTTCCAAGTAGCCTAGAAATTATACATTTATCTTCGTTTTGTGGAATGTATACCTCCTGAACCTACCCATCTAGGGCCCTTTGGTGTACTTTTAAATTGTTATCTAGCGCTGTGTTCAGATTCAACTTAGTCGACCTAATCAAAAAAGTTACAACATCGTATCATCATTGTTTCTATAATGTGACTTAATGGGTTCAAGACATAGACGCATACTTATCTAGATATATCTGATTGATGGGAGCGAAAAATCCAAGAGTAGAAGTGGAGAAGTATCAATGCATTCCAAGCAAGGAATACGCTCGGCTTAGTGGAGGTTAAGTGGAGGTTAGCTATTAGAATTTCTATGAAGCATCTACCTAGGGCTGCATAACTAATTTATTTTGACATACCCACAAAACATCGCCATCTTACATAGCTATCGGTGAATTGGGAAGAGTCTGCACATCCTTTGTGTCATTCTGGAGTAGGAGAGTCATCTAAGGAGGAAAGTCTATCTCCGTTAGTAGAATAGCAGAACCACATTCTGACCCGGAAGAAGGCTGTTAATTGCATAGGGCGAAAGACAGGGTATAGGTGACAGCAGTTTGCGCCTATTGCTCAGGGTCGTTGATCAAATTATTCGTATACTTCACGTGGATCTCTTTCTACTTACCTCGAAATGGTCACACACACATAAAAGCCTTAGCCTCCCCGAGTATTTGACTAAGAACCCCATTTTACAAGCAACCCTTTATTTGTGCACAGTGTAGGTCGAAATTTTTCCTAACACGTCACATGCCTAGCCATTGATATTTTTACGTCTTTCCATGCACGGATAATTTATGCTGCCAAACGTAGATTAATTACACTAATATTTCAAGTAAATTACTGAATACACTTCAGTATATAGTCATCTAGTTTTGTACAGCCCATAAGCACGTGCTTTGGTTATCCAGTACTTAATTCCTCGTATTTTGTGTGTCTAGAATAGCTACTTTCCTTCGCCCCTTGTTTTTATGCATTCGAAGTGACTAGGGTTTGCAACAAAGCAACGAACGGAAATTAATCCAAAAAATGGTTTGTTAGCTTGTATTGATCCTTTCACTCTAGGCTTGCATCACAGCCGACCAAACCAGCAGAACTTCTAGATGCTTACGTTTCGCAATGTCTTCCTAAGGTTTTCTTTTTTCAGAGGTGCAAAGGGGCCCGTTTTTCATACTCCACATAGAATCATGCTGGATAACTCATTGATTGATAAGCCTGTAGATGAACCCATGTTATCAGAGTATTCTTATTGAGAAAATCTCCGCCTGGGAGAGATTGTCTGCTATCTTATGGAAAATTATTGTAGAATTTTATAGTCCAACCCCACTTCAGTGGACTGCTTTGAGAAGAAAAATAAAGGTCTGCGGTAGGGAGGAGTGGGATGTCCACTTAAGCCTACTCAAAATTCCGATACGTGTAAAAGTGTTGAACTTACTTTGATAAACGCACATCCTTTTCTTCGGGATTAGATGGAATACTTAAAATCTCGATGAAAGACTTATTAATTTTCGCTCAAAGTAAATACTTGGTTCCTAATCTAGCATATTTTAGCGGTTCCATATCAAATTTTAAGGTCTCTCCTGGCAAGACATAAGAACATCCAGATGTCGTCATTAAAGCGATATCCTGTAAAATTCTATTAGGGATAGCGACCGACGAATTGTCATGCACGAAAATGAGTCTTGGGAAAATTAATGATGGCTTTGTCATTTGGGATTTCGTAGATCAAGTGTTTACTTCAGACTACTATCTAATCGAACAGAGTATCTCACGGCCAAGACAGTGAATAATATTGAGGCATAATCAGCCCAAACGCTGGCACTAATCCACTTCCCTAATTTGCAAGGCTAAATTTGAGCAAGGATTATAGCTTCTCCATTCGAATCCCTAGAACTGTTGTAAATTTCCTCTGAATGCGGCAACAACCTGCCCATTCAAAAACACTTAGATATGCTCATTCCATGCTTCAAAACAATGTAGTGTTTACGCTTTGCACTGATGTAAAGACAAGGACACGAAGGAACCAATCACAGTCACAATTTGTGCCTTGTCACGATAATTCATGTACACAACTTCGTACAACGCCGTGCAAGCAAGACATCCTCCATAACGTGTTAGACATTTCTTCTAATACAAGTTAATACGTTCATTCTCGGTCTTCTCTTACTTGGAAAGTATTTGGAAGTCTTTAAAGAGATAATCACTTTAACAGACCCAAATAAACAAAACTGCAGATAAATGTAACATTATTGAATGTGATTCATAAATGTGCGGAGCATTTAAACTAGCTCTATTAACTGATTTATACTAAGCACCATTTTCTGTTTATTTTATTTAATACCAATGTAATGAGACAAATGCGATGAGGACTTTTGGCATTCCTCAATATTGCGTCATATATTCTAATCTTGCCATTTATCTAGGAATATATTAAGCAGCTTTTTGTAAAAGATACTATTCTGCCAACTATGTTAAACAGATTGAAAATGTATTGAAGACAATTCAAAAATAAACTATTCCCAGAGTTCCAAATTTACAGAACATCCCACAGCAATGGGAAGAAGCATGTTTTTGGGCAATCAGGATATTCCTATTACATAGATTTGTGCTTGCCGATGACCTCGAGCTGGTTCATTCAACCTATGGAGTTCAACATCCAAAACTTTGTTTCTTTAAATAAGCAAATAATTTGAATAACTACTAGTAATAGTTATGAGGTGAGCTGCTTCTTTAATCAAATAATTAAAGGATGGTATAAACAGACGTTGGCATTCAAAAAATCTAGATAGCCATCATTAATAATATGCTTTTCAAAATTTCAGATATTTTTCCAATGAATGAATTTATGCTTTCCACTTTTCTTCTTATAAATACTCTCAGATGACAAAACTTTGCAGACACTTCTATCGCGATGGCACTTCAGTTGTATGTAAAATAATCAGGAAAAGGAACTTGGCAAATTGTTAACTTTTTTCCGTGTTGCAGCAAAATGGTTTTGGGATACCATGGTTCAGAAAGGACGCTTCTGTCCTGAATACCAGTGATGAATTAAATCAAGTCTGTCAAATTCCACTACCTGAAATATGCTGTAGCAGGAGCCCTTCTTTGTTAAGGTACCGCTGCTGGCCCACTTCACTTTCACTTGCTGTTGACAATTAATCGAAATTGGGTTAAAATGTTCAAATTGAGATAAGCCTCAAATGACTGGAGACACCTTTCCAATCAGGAGCTTTTTATTACTGAGATATTTAGTAAAGAGTTTCTGCCAGTTTGAGGGATGCAAAGTCAAATTCATCTTGGCCTTGTGGATATGAAAGATCCCAGTTCGTTACAGATACTAGATTTGCAGTTTGTGGTCTAAATTAAATCAAACATTTTATGCATATGGGAACCAAATTAACATTATCCAACCCTATTTAACCAGTATTTCCGGATCCCATAGCCTGAAAAAATTGCAGGGATGGGTTTTCGACGCTGGATTTTGTAAAAAAATTAACTTATCAAATATATTCAACTTATTGAGCAAGCTTTAGACGATGCATCGTAAATCTTAGATGCTTAAAATATCAGAAAAAGGACACATAAAATTCGAAAACACCGGAATTTACTATACATATTTTGAAGTCACAGCTTCGAAACTGAATAAAATCCTCAGGTTTGAATGTAGATTTGATTTTTCAGTGTGGATGGCTATTGAAAAACTGAAACAGTGTATAAGTAGTTTCGATTTAATTAATACATTTCGATAAATTAATTCAATTTAAAAACCACTTTCATACAACTACAATCTCAAAATGTAGTTATTTGAAGTGTAACTAACCAAGGTACACGAAACCATTCCCTAACCATATTTCGGACTTGTTGTGGGAAGAGAATGAAATCCAGTCATCGGTAATCTCGGGGAGGCCACGCAGTACTAAAAGTGTTGAACCAACTTAATTTAATTTTTTTCAAAAAAGAGTCCTTTAATTTAATGGAAGTTCCAAATATACAACGAGAGCCTGTTTTAAAAAACGAGAGGCATTTAGGCTCCCAGTTCCAAGGTTAACTATATTCTCGGGAAAGAAAATTTTAGATAGGTTGTAATTTTTCACTCATTAATCAGTTTTGGTTTTGAAATGTCAGGGTTTTTTAACAATTGGGGGTTGTATAGATTGCACTAGGGATGAAAAATGTGCCGTTAGTAAACATATCAGCCCAACTCCGGCTGATGTTATTGTCTGCATCATTTATTCCATCTGACATCTGGGTGTCAGTACAATGAATCGGCCTTTGTAGTAGATGTAGTTAGATTAACATATCCATAAGTTTTGTATGTGTAGGTATACAGAAAATGGGAAAGATAATTATTATAAACTTGGGACATTCGTTGGGCTCTCAGTCACAAAGCGACGTTGTAATTGAGTAATTGGTAGGTTAATCAGGGGCCACATAAGTAGGCAAAAGCAGCCAATCGATTTTGTTGGTACAGGGGCAGCAGCTGTAGTGCTTTATTCATTCACACCAACAGAGACATTTAAATGCAGCACTTTAGATTCAAGCAATCTTAGTAGATTCGCAAAGTTCGCAGAGCTTTTATATTATTGCATAACACATAAACAAGCACTTTTTTCCGAGATTGCTGGGTTGTATACACTTTATAACCACTTTTAGCTTGTTTTTTTGGAAATAGTGATACTCTGAAGCATTTGAAGCAGCGTTTGCAGTATGGTTGACTATTTAAGTGTAAATGCTTGTTTAAAATCTTTCCCCCGAGCTAGCCGAAAAATCAGAATATAAAACATTATAGCAAAGGTCGAACTTCTCTTCCTGCCTTGTGCTGGGAATCTGTGGAACGATTTAGCAGCCTTCAATAATGCCACAAAAGCCAATAGGGTGATATGAGGGTTTCGGAGGGAACGATTAATTCGTTTCAGTACTGTTCAGTCTTTCATTTCATAAATCATGGACATATTAGGATACAGATAGTGAAAACGAATGTTTAATATCATAAACGTCATTTTTAATGAATACTTTAGGAGTACTAATTGTTTATATTTTTAACAGTTTGTTTGATTTATAAAGTGCTGTCAGAAGATGACCGTAACCCAGTGGCGTAAACACAAATTTATTTTGTCATTAAATTCTAATGAACTGGCAGCTACGGATTCTTTTATTCATCCTTCCCTTCCTCTCTGGCATGAATGTTTCGAAATCCTGGCGGACACTTGGAACAGGGAATTGAGTTCTCTTTTGGTTTCTTGAAATTTTCATGAATGCTTACTTCGGGTTAACAGTTGGTACCTAGTTGCATAGAAAAAGTACTATTACGAAAAGCGATGTTGAACTTCCCGGGTGCCTAACATAAGAATCATTTTAAGGTACGGTCAGCTGAGCTTAAACAAGTACTTTGAAGAACAAATCATGTTACTGGGAGATTGCTCTCGAAATGAATAGCCAGCCCTAGGGGCAGAACTGTGCATGCTAGCTCGCCAGACATAAGAAATACAGGAGCCTGGTAGCAGTACGTAGTATGTAGTTAGATTGCTTCCGTTTGCGCTGTAAGTTCCCACGACTGCACCAATTTTCTGAGAGCACTTGCCTGGTCTTAAATGGCAACTGTTGCGCGCATGGTACTATTGAAGAGTTTTGTAATGCGTCCCGAAAACCATTGGTATTTTGAATAGAGACACACTATGGCATGTATTAAAGGACAAACTAAGGGCAGCAAATTCAGCTACTCCATTTTTTGTAATGAAACACTGCAACACCCTGGAAAGTGGTACACATATCATGAAGCACTTTATAAGAGTCGAAAACATTTTCAATACGTACTAGTTATTGTGTTTTATCGGTTACAGAGTGGGAGATTATGACTGCTTGTGGGGTTGCAGCTCAGATTGCCTCTTGACTAAGCACACTAATTAGGACAAGAGGACGCGGCAGTCAGCAGGTAACAAGTTTTTGCCAACTCATTCGTCTCAAAAATAACTTTTATAGACACATATCTGGTTGATTTTTACCAAATGTAGCAATGGCTTCATGCACAAGTGTAAATCCTCTTACTTGGTTCATGTAGTTGATAACTACGGGACTGGATGACTAGAACGCACCTGGTTCGTTCTGGAACAGAATAAATTATGTAATAATGATTCGCACTGGACATCAAAAGAGAGACCATGGTCTCTGCTCTTCCTTCAACACTGTGAAAACATTGCAGCGACGGGAACTGGAGAATCGCAAATGAGATTAGGATCTTGTGGTTAGCAAAATACAGTTTTACAGTTCAGCTTCATGGCCACACCAGGGAAAATCCGAAGGCGGCTATGACCGTCAGACTTTTACAACTACACAAGTTGTCCTCGTATTTATCCTCCGCCGAACTCCCAAATCTTAACCAACAGTGGGACTATTGCGTGTGGCGCTGCAGTCGATGAACACTATTCGTCACCACTCCAGCGATTATTTTGAACGAAACGCCATGACAAAAGTGTAACATCTTTGTTGAGTTTTGTAGCTATCGACAGTTTTTTCCTGGTGAGATTATCGAATATCTCCCGAACACACTGCAGCTCATTTATTCAAGCCTCATTGGATTATTTAACCAAAAAGGCGACAGCATTTTAGTATAAGAGAGAATAGCAAAAATTGAAAGCCTTACATTACCGTGGCCATTCAATAGCAAAACACCACAAGTTTTCTATAAAAGTCTAGTTTTCCGATTCGATATCGCCGGATTCGTCTTCTTCCACCAACTCTTCGTCACAAGAATCGATTTTTTCGAGGGAGACGGCATGCCCCTTGAAGGGTTTTTTACGCCCTGTGGAGTGCTTGGAGGAGGGCAGCTTCCGCGCGGGCATCTTCTCACCGAAGGCCTCCAGCTCCTCCTCGATGGACATCACGTCGTCCGCCAGGCTATTTGACCAATCCTCGAAGTGTAGTCGATTCGCGTCCTTGCTTCCATTGTCCTACAACAAGCTACAAATATGTAAACTCAACACGCTAGAGGCGTCGGAACGATAATTAGCAACCAGTTAGGACACCGGTTTTTAAGGAATCAAGTGAAAAATCGAAACGTTGCTTTACGGTTTGGAACACTACTACCATAGAAATCCAGCTAATAGCAGTCTCTTACGACAACGACTTCGTTTAAAAACCATTCATAATTTTGCTGAATTGATAAATGCTTTAATTCAACTGCCGAAACAAGGATTTTCAACAGCCTACCGAAAATAGTCGTCCCTGGTCCCGTAGCTCAGTGGCGCGTTTGAGGAAGGCCGAACGAACTTGCTCGTACTTCTCGCGTTTCAGCGTCGCCACCTCCTTCTTCCAGATGGCGATTGACTTTTCCACTATGCCTGTGCCCTCACCCTTCGATTTGAGGACCTCTACCGCTTTTTCAGCGGAGGATATGGCCTCCGTGTACTGGTTCTGTTGAGCGTATGCCTAATAAAAATTCAAAGAAAAAAATTGGGGGGCAACATTTGCTCAAAAAGTTCTAGAGTATTTCCTAATTATGCAGTAACTAACAAATCTATTACCATGATGTATCAATCAAATCCAGAGAGCTTACAACTTGGAAAGAGCAACGCTCCACGTTTACCACTCGGGTATACGAATTGGAATCGAATAAATCGGGTACGGGGACATTTCCTGTGTTTGTTTTTACAGTTGTTGTGTAAAGACCAGTGATTAGGCAAGACAAGTTGATGGTAGAAATGATTTATCAAGACGGAGAAGAAGCATCGCCGTTAAAAATCTAGAAACATTTACATAAGTGACCGAAATGCATTATCTGTTTTCCAATTTGCTGACTTCAATTGATCAAAAAAGAATTACGATTAACTAATGAAGTGGCATTGCTGAATATGATGAAATACGTGACAACGCACAAATCGGACACTACTGTCCGACCTGTACCAGATGGAACATGAGGTGTCATTCGATTACCGCTTCTAGGGGGTATATTAGCGAAACTGAAATTTCTTGATAAATTTAACCGTATAATTGGTGAATGGGTACAGGGCTTGAACATATTTAAAAGTCTCCAAAATCATAAAATTCATATCAAATTTAATAAATCGACCGTTGTCGAGTTCCAAACGACACCTGCTAGAAACTCATGTATGTAGATTGATGAGCGGTGAAATGAACAAATGCCTACCTGACCCATTCGATAGAGGGCTTTTGCGTTGTCGGGCTCAACATCAAGCGATTTGTTACAGAAATTGATGCAATGCCGAAGAAGCATTTCATTGCTCACGGGCTGGTGGCTCGACTTGGCAAAGACACACCCAGACGTAGAGGTTATCTTGAGAATGCACAGAGCTGCATTTGTAAGGAGATTCACAAAGAGGTTCCGGGCCTCTACGCTTGGTTGAAATTTGGACAAGTGTTTAGCAGGTTTTACACTAACGCTACCGTCGAGGCATCCTATCCCCAAGCGGTATGCTCGAAGAGCACGGCAAAAATTACTTTCCTGTGAAATAAACATACAATATCAAAAATGCTACTTGAAATGTTACTCAAGGACTAAACAAAACACTAACTACAGGAAAACAAGGCTAAGGTAATTTGGGTCAATCAAAACCTAATAACGCGTAAAAGCGTCGGACATACATAAACCATGAGGACATGAGTAAGTACGAACTTGCAGAGACTATGATGTTTAGTCAAAATATTCTAACTAAATGCAAAACAGGAAATACTTTATGAATCGAACCAAAAATTACCTTCATTAGACTGTTCCCATGAGATTTGCAGGTCATCGCGTGCTTAATTTTTTCCCCCTCCGAGAATTTCCATACATCTTTTAACTGGAGTGTAACTATAAGTAGAACTTACCTTATCTACATTAACCAACTCCAAGATCAAATTAACCTTTTCTGAAGAGGGCCCGGGTACACCGAAAAAAAGAAGTTCACTTTGATTAAGTGAGATGTCATCAAGGCGCACATAAAACTCAGAGTTGTCGTTGAAGCTCATCACCACCTCTTCAGCAATTTTCGGTATCCCGAGCTCCGCAGCAAGGCCCACGTAAAATGATAACTCCTTAGTGAATTTTCCTCCTCTTTCGTTGGTTAATGCACATCTAATAGTCACATAATCAAGTTCTTCAGTGCGCGCGTTTCTATTTACAGTCATGGCGATTTACCGTTGTTTGTGACCTTGAAAAACTGCCCAAGAGACCCAAAGCTGAGAGACATATAACATGAAATTTAAAATGATGCCTTAGAAGAATTAGATCAAACGAGGCCTGTTTGGGCAGAACGTATACAAAAGAAGCAGTTTCCTATGCGGTTTTTACCGAACATTAGAGTGTAATTAGTTTTAATTTAGCTTGAGATGATATAATTTCAATGTCCCAAATATAGCAGTATGCTATTCCAAAAAAAAATTACTTAAAAAATTTGTTTGGTAATTGTAAGCAAAAGCATAAGATCTAAGCATAGTTTAAAATTACTGATTATTTGATTTGTTTTATTCTATTCACAGGATGACGAATAAGGAGTTGTACGTATACAAATGGTGGAGCCCGTCCGCGCATCCGTGTCTTAGGGGTTTGTTATGCGTGGGTTTTTATAAATATGGTCTTTGTAATTTATTAATTACTTTTGTGCTTATAACTTTGCATCGTTGACACGTCGTTATTTCAATTTTATATTCAATTGATCGTTATAATATAATTCGTCTACAAGCCATCTATGGAGTTGCTTTTGGTAGTCCTCATACTACTTCGTTTTTGAAAAAAATCAATAGAGATGGCCTATTGTGTCTTTCTACAATAAAACCTTTTTGCTAGTTATTTAAATATACTCCAATGTCACTCGGTACTATAAGCAATGTTATTTCTACCTTTGTTATTAGTTAAACTTATTCCTGATATGAATCGGTTATTATCAATTTCTTTAATATTTCTTATATATCGTAATTATTCCTATAAGCACGTACAGGAAATTCAGAAGTGCATTTATCAATCAGTAGATCTTGTTCCAATTAAATTTTGCTAGCACGAATCTCTGTATCTTAGCAGATTAGCTTGTATAGTTCATTTATTAATATATTAACTCCTTCTTTGCTTCAAATATGATGTATTTTAATATGACCGATTTGACAATGTTATAAAAAAGAATCCACCCATTGATCTCTAGCGCCATGGATAACAGTAAAACAGAGCAAGATGTTCCAAGAAAGCCAAGTGAGTCACTTTATTGTTCATTTCATGCAGAGTACTGGAAGCTATGCTCTAGAAAGCTTATATGCTGTGTTGTACTGCGTCTACCGTCATACTGCTATGCCTGTTACGCTATCGATTGACCATTGGCTGATCCGCACGATCGCTATTGGTTCCCTACCGGACAACATGCACACTTCTGTCCAATCCCCTCTCTCGCATTCGGTGTTCCACCTCTATGACTGCACGTAGTCAATTGGCACTCTTCTGCATTCCTTCTTACCTATTTTTATTTAGTTCAAATTTTTACTATTATTTTGACAGTCATCAAGGGAATGAATTACCATGTATCTGACCAGTCACTTCGAAATTTGAAGACAGAAGCCGCCGATCTTAGTGCTGTACAGTCACTCTCTCCGAGTCTAGATAACGCACGTTTGCAACAGCTACAGAGCTCTTCAATATCATCAGCGTCTTCCAAGTCAACATCCATCAAAACTTCGAAGACTGTCGCAACTGCTTCCATGTCTATGGAGGGCATGAAGAAAGTTTCAGTGCGCTCTGCTTCCGCCAGCTCAACCAAAAGTAGGTTCACTGGCGGTACAGCCAGTTCTTGCAACAAAATCATTGAGGAGTCCTCGAAACTTGTCGAAAATATTACTGAAATGCAGAATCTTTTCCAACAAAGCAACGTCTCAGAATCGCTCCTGGAGCAAATTGAGAGTCACTGTCAGGTATGTGTATATTATACCAACGATACTATTAAGTTCACATTAAAGGGGGCAGTATTAATCTAAAACTCTCTTATGAGCCAACTATCAGGAGTCTATTTGATTACGAGGTTCCTGTTTAAGATTTGAGCTGCAAAATGAAAAATAAAATCAAAATCAAATCGAAGCGACTGAAATGCCGTGGCCCAATTTACCCTTTTTAATAAAAATCATAGTTCTAAAATACGGTGATTAGTTTATCTACGGAATTATTTTTGCACTAACATCACTTACTTACTTACTTAAGTTGCTTTGCTGACTACCAGGTTGAATTTTTAGCATGATGTATAGAAATATTGGAACCAGTTGCAAACTACGACCAGTTGTGATGCCTTTCTGTCAGCAGCGAACAGCCGTCGGATCTCGTGTCTGTTTTGCTAACGAGTGACATCTTGGGGTGATTTTCAATATAATATCGACGTAGTCTAAAAGCTGTAACGAAACCAGGCATCCATATCTCGAAGTCACGTCAGTGTCATACTTCGAATCAATAATTTTTTCGTGATTTTCAGGCATTCTTAGTTGTCAGTGCTTTTGTTGCCTTCCCAAAACTGCTTCTTAATGCAACTTATGAATTGGCTCAAGTAGTGTTGTGGCGTTGTCGCCTTACTTTGTATCGAGAATACGACTTTGAAGTAGTATTACCAGTCGAAGTGTTGAGCAGTTCGCACTACCTAATCTAGGTAAAACTCAGGCTGTCTCAACGACTCATTTCTATGGCCCCGATAGTAGCCATTAATAGACTTGGTCACTTTCATCACTTAGATGGCAACGTTTTTGATTTTAGGTACCCACCTCACTTTGCGGAAATATTTTAGTACTAAAAAACTGTATCCCATTATGTTATTTTTCGCTGATGTACTACTCTATGCCAAATTAGAGTACGTTTAGAGTTATAGTTTATTACTCCGATTTTCTATCTATGGTTGTCAATGGGCAAGGTAAACGTAAATCTCAAATTACTATTGTTCATTTTCGTCAAAACTCCTTTAATCATCGTATCATACGATGGCATCCTATTTATCATCAGATCAATTAATGCAATAAGCAAGGCAGTATTTTACGCATCAAAACTACGGTCAAAACTGTCATAAATATCTAGAAGTACTATAAGATATAAGGGCAATTCATTCCTTGCTCATCCAAAAGGCGATATGGAGTTAAGACGCATAATTATGTAGTAAATTTGCGTCTGTTTTGTGGATACTAATCTGGAGATGGGTGTTAGTTCTCTGTCGGCAGGTCTGCGTTTTTAATATCCGGCTATAACAGTTGTAACTCTCGGTAAATTTGCTTAGAAACCAGATTATACTTCCACTAATCCAGCCTGTCAGTGAACACTTTGATTTCCTCCCATAGATATCCTTCAGAATGCTACCGAGGTACCCAAAGCGGAACTATATTCCCTTCGATTGTAATTCTTGAATCCTTCGCGAATGACACGGCTGTCCCTTCTTCGCTTAGGTGGTCCTGCATGCTCCTTTAAGAAATTCGAGGCTTACGGTACCTATCCAAGTAGGGCATTACTAGTAGAAAGCTATGAATAGTAATATTTTCGCATTCATAAAAGCACACAGGTCAATGCCAAACAGATTTTGTATTTATTTTTGGCATAATTTTGCCGTCACGTTTGTCAAGCCACTGGAGACTTAGGTTCCCTGAACACTGCATAGGATTGCTTTTGAACTCATTCAGATTATGTCTAAGCCCATTCTGGTTCAAAATAGGTCTTAGAGGCATTTCATTTCCCTGGCTTTCGAATACATTAATGGACCAGTCTTTTGTCACCCGATTAGAATTGTGTAAATTCTATACAGCTTCAGCGTATACGGGTGTTTCGTCTAGTCCTAGATTTCTTTTTATTAAGAAGGAACGTGGAAAAGAATTGCATTTTCCAAAGTGAATGTTTTCTGCACAAACTCTTCATATGACTTTTGTGATCCTTGCTTCTTCCTCAAGTTCATCATCACAAAAATACTAAACTAACGACAAATCAATTGGAAAAATTATTGAAATTATGTCCAAAAGACGGGGCGAAATGTAAGTAGTCTTCAGTATACCCCAACACTGTTGATATCTATTAAAGTTGGATTTGATAAAGTATTGTCTTGCTTTCCATTTTGCTAAGTCAGATGTTACGAGCCTATTTGTTTAAACAAGTGCGAAACGTTTTAGTTGTAATGTAGTCTCTGTCTCATTGACTACACATTGTCGTTATATGAGGTTTAGATGACAGGGACAAACTTAAAGTAGTGCACGATTTTTTTTTCAATTTTCTGTAACTCTTCAAGGCATCTGTCATCTGTATAAATTAAAGCATAATCTGGGTGATGGTTCCTCAAGAATGTAGTACAAATGTATTTTCATTAAACTAAGCACTAGGTTTTCAAATTATTTCAATTATAGTTCGTTTAATCAAAATTTATGAGAATTAGAATTATTACTTGATAAAACCGAAACCTAAAACGATGGAGAACAAATTTCAATATAGAGTTGCCGATTTTGGATTTAAACGCGTACAATTTCAACTGGAATTAAGTTTAGGAGCTAATAATTTTTCATTTAAAGCAAACACTGAAAGCGGATAGGTTGGGGTCAGTCAGCCTCTACCACATGTCTATCGGTGCTTCCTTTCAAATAGAGTCTCGAAACATTTCTGCCACCATCGTCACGCCAGACCGATCAGTTCTTCAAGTCGATGAATAGTCCATTGATCCGTTCCACCTCCAGCGAAATCGGGTTCCGATTCAAACAGGCCAGAAAACGGACCAACTTGGCCTACATTCGACTCCTGCGACAGGTAACAGCAAAAGAACCCGATTCGCGTTTAGTGTTTGGCTCGCTTGTTAATCGTTTCCGCCAGAAATCATTATTTTGTTGTTTTCAAATTATCCCCAAGGTTGTTTGTCTTTGAATTTGATCTGGGAAGGTGGAGTAGAATTTACAGCTTGGTGGCTATGGTTCTACGTTTGCAATAACCGAATTCACTTTCTTCAATTACCCCAACTCCGCAATAGGAACATTGTTTGCTTTACAGAATTTAAGCACCAAATGCATTTGTATTCCTAGCAGTGTCTAAGCAACTTAATTATTCCTTAGAAATGTTGCATCGAAATAGATGAAAAGACCCTTTTTAATTTTTAAGAACTGCAGAGGTATCTAAAGACAAAGAATTACCCCACTTATTATAAATCAGCCGTGATTAATTTATGTAGATAAGGAATCCTGCTATTTTCGCAACCTCGATATAGCATGAACGTGATTCTAAGAACTAATTTGAAGTAGCATTTAGAACTAATAGCGAGTACTTAGAAATCGTGATTCGTCTATGGTACTTACCGGGTGCTTAGAGCTCGGAATTAGGATCTGTAAAGTTATCTGATTTTTTCTAGTTGCCTGTTCTGGTAGCACTTTACTGCATTACAAAAAGCACGGCATGTAAAGGTTGACAGAAGAGGGAGTTCATTTCTTGGTCTGTTTTTCCAGCTTGTGAATGAAGTTGGCCTGGATGCAGCTCTAAATGGCTCGGTAGGTGCGCCAATTCTCGAGGCCTTTTGTGCTTCCCCCAATCCCAAAGCCAAGTCAGCAGACACAGCCAAGCAGTTCAAGGGCCTGGTGTCGAATACCGACTTATCAGACAGCATGGGTGCCTCTAGGCTCAATAACAGCAAGCTCTCTACCGGAGGCAACTTGAGTCATGCTGTGCGACTACTAATGGCGAAGGGACGTGATGTCGCAGTAGACGGGGACCTCAACAATGAGTTCGTCGCACTCATTGAAAGTGAGCGCCCGACGTAAATATCTTTGATTGAATTTTTAGTTATCTTAGTTGTGAAAGTAACACCAAGATTCACTATTCTTACACTACTTCTGCTCCCTGATTTTTATATCCTAGTATTTATTATAACGTCTTCATATTGTATTATCTCATTTTAAGTATTTTGTTTGCCCAACAATTGAATTTGTTTCTTGACACCTTTTATTGAACCTTTTATATCAAATTGGGTAAGTGTTGTAGATATGATTCCTCAATATAACATGAGGGAAAAAGAATTTTTTGACCTTAATAAATTTTGTAGACAAATATCCCATAACTAATTGCGTAATTCAGACAGAATGCATTCGATGAGAAAACTCAGCATCTCTCAGCCGAAGTGACCCTATTCCCGTGACTTCGATTCGAACCAAGCGAAGCATTTAAATAATTCGTTGTGCAATCTGCGTTCTTATTAGCAGAACTGTGTTGACTTAAATGTGACTTCTTCGTATGCATCCTTATCCTTACAAATACTTATTTGTCAATAGCAGTGTTTAATACAGGCGTTAATTTTATAAAGCCCATCATACGTGCCTAATAGACCATTTGCAAATTAAAGATGGGTTAATGCCATTCCTTCCTAACTTTTCCTTTCGGCTCAGTAACAGACGAAACATAAAAAATATGAACATGTCTATTGATGTACCTAATGTGCTTTATAAACTCCGTTTCTGCTTTCTGTACAAATGATGCAACACTTGATGTTCGTTACTTTAACAACTAAAGGATCTTGAAGCTTTTCCCGAACCTCGGATGATCCGACAGGCAAGAGATAATGTTTAGTGAACAAAAAGCGGACCACGTGGTAAGAGTTACATAACCAAGCTTCTCCTTTATCTGAAAACTAACATTCGATTCACGTTAATCCTTCCTCAAGACACAGAAATTGGTTTCCTTTTATAGCATCGGCATAGGTAATTAATTGAATCAATGTTGAAAAAACCACGCTGTTAGGCAAGAACGAAATGTATGAATAGATTTTTAATTGGTGTTTGCTGTTACCCCGTTTTCTATTCAAAATAGGGGTATTTCATTAGCTGCATGGGACACAAATGAACTTTGACAGATTGAAAGTCTCGATCCTGTGAGCTTTTACCTCATTTCCGACCCTCGCGAAAGGGTGTTTCGAATGTGGTCATTCGCATCTGGCATATGACGAATGAGAAATGTTATGCTCAACAAATGGTAAGAGATGTATTCGGATGCCATGTTGCAGTATTAATTCGTTACTTTTATGAATGTTTTAGACGAAGTCAATCGGCAGACTGCGTCACGCGACACATCACACAGACGCATAATTTTTCTTAAAATTAGTTTTGCACCCTTTTTTCGAAAGATCTCTGTGTTTACGTTCCCATTTTGTGTAGTTGGAGAAAAAAGTAAAAATTGTTTCTACTGAAACATTTTCGCCATTTCATCGACACAATAGTGCGAAATCTGAGACTTCTAAAGGATATATCATATTTGGTGATACTAATCAGGATTCAAGTGTCGCATATCGTGGTAATTTGATGTCGCCAGAAGTTGTCATCCGAAAACGAATTACCTTGTTTGGCCTAAAGGGAATATTAGTCCTCATGGTTTGAATTATTGAAGCACTATGTCATATATATAAATATAATCGTTCAATACTGAGACAATAAATATTTGTTCAAGTGGGTTTGCCTCAATCTTAGATGGTGACGCTAAACATGAATTAAGAAGTTAAAACCACTTGAGAAGGATGCTGAGACGAAGGGTCTTTAAACTGCCCAGGACACTTCTGGTTGAATTAATCTAATGGTAGTTTTTAAACTGGCATCAGAGGATCGGTCGGCCATGATGTCGAAATGGAAAGTCTGTGCAAGGAATACTGCTAGGCCCTAGCATATAAACTAATCTGACATTTTAGTTTAGTAAATCCTCTTAAACCTCCGGGGTATACCATAAATATGCAGATATTGCTAATAATAAGTCAATCCAGCAAGCCAAGATGAGTATATTGCACTATCGAATGAGCCACTTATCTGAAAGACAAATGAGTCCCTGGAGGATTACAGTCCAAACCTATGAGACACATTTGTCTCATTGTATTGTCGGTTCCATTCTGAATGGCGAAGTGATCAAATTCAAGGCCTCTTTTAAGAACCCTTGTGGCCGAGGAGGTTTTAGGAATTCGTATAAGACTCATGAGCAGGCACCTTTCTGGACAAACTTTGACATGGAGTCCTGTAAGTGTTCAAGTGTGAGGCGGGGCAAAACCACCTGGAAACACACCACTTAAGAACCATTATCATGGATACATTTTGCTGAAATGTACGGCCAAGTGAAAACTTGGAACATCTGAGTTTGTGGACGCACTTTCAGCACGCCTAAAAGCCGTTTTATAATCTCTTTTCAAGTTCGCGAATGTAAAGTTAGCATCTTTCTCTCTTTGCAAGAAGCTTTCACTTGTGGTTTTAATAAGAAGACCAAAAGAGTAATCTTATGTCAACTCCAGAGATGACCACTTACAACGAGAACACCTGTCAGGATGTGATTGAAGAAGGGGGCTTGGAATACGTTTTCCGCGCCTGTCGGTCGGAGGACACGGAGACCGTCCGACATGCCGTCCTGTCGATGGTGAATCTGCTGCACCGGGTGGGCAAAGACCACCAGTACGAGATGGCCCGAAGGAACACCTTTGCGTGGCTCTTTCTTTTGGCAATGCACCAGAATGAGGAAATCCAATACTACGCCTTCTTGATCGTGACAATTCTCTCCAACAACAGGTAGGTGCCAGACTCCGAATGCGTTTTACATACTGATTTTTGTGTCTCGGTTACTTAGGTCTACAAGTTGTTAAATGGGCAAGAAAATTCCCGCCGTTAGCGTCCATTTCACCTAGGGTAAGCTAATGTGAATCTCTCACTGGGGTAATGATCGTCAAGCAGAAACTGCGCTTGTTCTGCTGTCTATTACCTGGGCTTCCGTAGTAGTGGCTCAGCAGCGACTAGGAGGCCAAACGATGGGATGAGTGGTGTAGTAGTGAAAATTCCGCTGTTGACAACTATTCTCGGCCATTCTTTGAGTTGTGGCAGAGTTGGCCTCTAAGACGCTTTCGAGGGCATCTGCTGTGCCAGCCCAATCTGATCATCCGCTGTTATGGCACTTTCTTCTTCTCACAGCCAACTAATGGTCTCCACTGCACAACACCAGCTCACCCTGTCGCTATTCATTCAATATCTTTGGTCGGCCAAAATCTCGTAAACTATGATCGATATCGATTGCATACAGAGGTTATCCACTCGAAAGTAGAATTCCTCATATTGACTTACATCATTAGTTGCGAGTAAGTTTGATGTAAATAACAATTTTACTTAAAGTCACTAGCGTACCTTGTAGCCAAATAAACATTGTACTTTATTTAGCCTCTGATTTCGCGATGTTTTTGACTTTGAGGTATTATTTGTTAGGCCGTTTCAAAACTATGCTCGCCCTTCATTGTTTGCTTACTCGAGTCAACGGGTTCTGCTACTATTGGTCGTGGTCGAGGAAGTTGAGACTTAAATTGCATTCATACAACCATCCTAGGACTTTCAAGTTGTCATAAGTTACAGTACTGGTGTTTCGGTTCACTGTAGCAACGTCGGGTACTGTATCAACTTGGATGCTTTTGAACGAAAGGGTTGTAAAATGAATGCCCCAGCGCTAAGAATGTAATAGGAAATTGCTCTTTAGCTTATGGCCGACTGATCTACTTGCCACTCGGAAACACCCCAATCCGACACTCATGAAAAATGTACATTTATCTTTTACTGTTACAAAGTGATATTTCTTACTTTTCCTATCCAGGGAGCTGGATTCAGTACTGGACCGGTCGCAGCTGATTAGTCTCATGGTGACCTTCGTGAAACGCCATGATGTGCGCGAATTCGCCCGTCGAAATTTCACAGATCAGACGCCCATCTTCGCTGACGAATGGCTCGTGTCCATTCTGCCAGCACTCGTCTCCGAAACGCACTCCGAAATACAGGCTTTCGCTGCTTTTCACTTCGCCATTGCAGCTGAACTCCGAGCAAACTTCCTTCAGCAGATGCCACTAGCGAGTGTACGTCCCTCCCTCTACTTAATTCATTTAAGTATAACTCGATATACCCAAAGGTGATATTTGTTTGCAGAAAGCACGGGTCGAATCGGCATTGGTCAGAGTTTCAGGAATGCAACGCGATCCAGCTTGGAAACTAGCTGCTCTGAGCTTGGATACGATTGGATCAAAAGTCCCAAAGGCTCTGTCTCTCCAGGTCTTTAACTGGCCGGTTGATGATGTTCTGTGCTGGCTGAACAGGGTAGGCTGGTCGATGTGTTTGCTTTTTAGCTCTAGCCTCGTTTAGGAAGGATTTGAAGGCGTAGCTGATAAGGTTAAATCTCTAAAGATTGATGGCGATATCCTTCTTGGACTCACTGAACAGGAATTGAAAGAAGGTCTTGGAATGACAAATTGTATTGATCGACGAAGGTACGTTTGCCATCAAAGGTGGCCAATTAGCAAATAAATTTCGGTGGTAACACAACGTATACAAAAGATCACGATTTAGACTAGCCTTTTCTTACCAAAATTTGACTGGGATATTGAAATCTGTGCATTTGACCTGTAACCCAAATGAGTTGTTTCAAAACCAGGTTTCTGCGACAGCTTGGTCACCTCAAATCCATAGCAATTTACTCACAAATCGACCCAACAGGGATAGCGGATTTTCTGACCGAAGCCACAGAAGACAATACCGATTCTCTGGCTACCAATGCTGACACGCTGAGTGGAGGCAGCTCCAGACAGTCGCTAACAGCCGCATTTGCCACTGCCTCCTCCTCAGCAGCCACCATTTGCTCCATCGTTCCCACCGCCCGACTAACGCAGTACACGTACAACCTCATCTCCCACGGTGTGACGAGGAGCCGTTTGCCCGAGCTCAAGGAGGAGGATCTGGAAAAGACGTGCCACATTTCTGACGCCATTCACCGACGATATATACTTAGTGCCGTGCATAAAATAAGTATGCCGGCTATGAAAAGTACTCCGTCGCCTAAGAATGAAGTCTCCCATAGTCATTTAGTCACTTGACATGCTATAACGATTTTAGATTCACAAACGGGAATTTAGCCTTTATCATGTTTAATCTCTGAGTGATGTAAATTTAAGTGTTTTTACTCTAAAGTATACTCCGATTTAGATAAATAAGTAATACAAGTTGTACAGACAAGGGGTCACCGTTATACACTGCAAAGTTACAGTATTGTGGGTTTTATCAGCTCAGAACTTCATATGTCGAGCCTTTAGTATTCAGTCCAGTGGTTTATTTCAATGTTGGGTTCCTTGCTATTCGGCTGAGAAAGCTATCGTTTTTAATGTTAATGCAGCGTGTCGACTGAAGAATGAAGGCTCTCAAGTTATTCGGCTCGTGCTGTCAATTTAAAATGGGAAATCCTCAGAGAGTGTGACTAGACAACTTAAAATTATTTGTAATTTTAATTTTTTAATTTGTACATTTATGCCATGGAATTAAAAAGCTGTTTTCTGTTTGAATTGCCACCCATTAACAGAATAAATTGGATCAACAAGGATTAAAAGTAAGGGATTTCTCGCATTCGAAAACTTGTAAATGGATTAACGTGATCTTTAAAAACTCTTTAGACTAAAATACGTAGGGCTGTAGCAACGTGGAATTTCGGCCTTTATTGCTTCGGATATGTGGACATGTTTGGCTTCTTACTGAATAATGCGAATGCTGATGCAGCCAACGGAGGGCGGGCGAAGAAGGAGGCGTTGGAGAATCGCATCGACTTCTTCATCTCCTACCGGCGCTCGAACGGCACGCATCTGGCGAGCCTGGTGAAGACGCTGCTGCAGCTGCGCAGGTTCCGCGTCTTCCTCGACATCGAGCGTCTCAAGGGTGGCCGTTTTGACTATAAGTTGATGGACTCCATCAAGCGCTCCGACAACTTCATCCTCGTACTCACCGAAGGCGCCCTCGACCGGTGCAGCACCGACGGCAGTATCGACTGGGTCCGACGCGTGAGTCAAACCTCTGCTCATTCATTTACCCTTGCTAAATGCCAAGTGCCAGTGTCCCTGGGGAACGACTGATGTGTTAACTCATCACTGTTCATACTGTAACATCAGTACAGCTATTCATAAAGTACCAAATCAAACGCTTGGCTTCCCTGTACATAGCTCAGGCTCTTCCAAAGTTTCCCTTATTGTAACTGCAATACTGATTTCACGAAGTGATTCATTTCAGCATGAACACATAAATCAGGCCAATGTGGTTGACTGTAAGACAGTTAAACTCAATGAGTCATACTGTATTGAAAAACTGATAACGAATACAGGTGATGTCTGGGTTTATCTGAGGCGGTCAGAAATACTAAGCTCGTGAAAAATACTTTAAACTCAATTAGTCCAAGTTGGGAAGCGTAAAACCGTCATTTATTGGGAATATCTATAGGAAACAGATTGGTAATGGTTCAATAAGAACCACTCCAGATGTAATATGGAATAAGTAAAAACACCTCTAACATCCGATAAGGACCACGTGGAGTTTTAGGTCGTTTGTTTTTGTCCTATTACGAGACTAGCCGATCCTAAAATTGCCTTGTCCAGGAGATCAACTGCGCACTGGAGAACAACTGTCACATTATTCCTTTGTCTGACCGATTCGACTGGGGTAACACTGACACCCTTCCTGAGGATATTCGTGCAATCACCAAATTTAACTCTGTCCAGTAAGTTCACCTTTGACTGTTATTAGTTAATATTCCCGCCAATGGTAATGGGTCATACCTAATTACTATGCGTCTAAGTCAGCATTGAAGTTTCTTCGATTTTTCAGTCACCTAAAAATTAGCACTCCGTGGTTGGACCAAAGCGTTTTTAAAGCCTTATAAACGAGTCAACTTTAACTGAATCTCATTTGCACTACGAGTCAAACAATCTAAAGTTAATTCGCCCCACCGCGGGGGTATCGTAAGAAACTTAAAGAATGGCAGATCTCCAAACTTTTACCTCATCGAAACAGCTTCAGCTTTAAGCCATGTAAAAGTAAAGGAACGCCCGCATATGAACTCCAACTACTTATGAAGTATTTGTAGGTCCAAATTCAGTGTTTCTAAAAGATCTGAGCACACTAGTATGACGTAAAACACTTGAGGTGTGCGAGCTTGAGTTACGTTCTTTTTTATCCGTAGATGGACACCCGAATTCGAGGAAGGCTGCATTGACCGAATCATCGAGTTCATGCGTCAGAATGCCCAAACGGATGAGGTAACCCCGACAAGTCCATAATGCCTATTTATCCCTACTTGAGAAAACCTCAGAGACAAACCTTTCAAACACACCGACCTCCACGATCGTGTCCTCTGCTTCTTGAAAAATTGGCCCGGTTAAACTCGACACCTTCCAATGAGAGACACACATTTCCTCCCTTCGTTCAGGCTATCTGAACAGAACCACTAAACTGGGGATATTTTCAATAATCCAGTGCTCCAGATCAATGTAGCCCCCCCAATGTACTCAGTCCTTTGGCACGCCTCCTTCCGCATCTGATCAATAGCGTCTAGAAAGTCGCACTTTTGTCTGTCTTCAGTCAGACTCAAAAGTATTGACTATAGAAATGAGTGCACTTTTGAAACCGCTGGCTCAGTCTGTGCCTCCGGTATATTAAATTACTAAAAATTCAGCCGACCGCTGGATCAATGCACTCGTCATCGGGAATTCGTGCTAGCCAATAGCAGAAACTGTTTACAAGGTGGCATTTTCATATTCCTATCGCAAAGACTATTAACAGGGCCTTCTTGATAATGATTAAGCCTGCTAGAAAGGTAATAAACCACCACAGTATGAAGTTGGACTTGATTTTAGAGCAGCGATAGTTGGTGAGTGGTATTTAGAGCGATTTCGAGATAAAGTACTAAATCTTAGATGCACTGTGGAGGTTTAGTCACAGAAGACCTTGTTGGACATCTGTTGAACGGCGCTTCGATAAGACTGCTGATCGGGTTGGTGGCCGCCGGCTCTTTATAAATGAAGATGTCACTGACCGCCAATGGCGGTTTCCAGGTCTCCGTGACCGTTCTGCAAACAAAACGAATGATTTAGTGACTAAGTATGCCCAGAAATGATAAAGAAAGAGTTCTAAAAGTAGCTTCAGGTGCTACGGCACAGAAATTCCTCGTACACCATTTTAAAAATCTTCCAACTGATTTTCTAACTTGAAATTAATATATGTAAAGAAAATCACGTCAGAGACCGCCTTTGTTCAGTTTATTTACCAGGCAATAAATCAGGACCATGAGGATGGACAAGTGTAACAAAATGACTGACTAGTATTTGAAGCTGAAACACACCAATGAGCAAATCGCAGTTTGGGACTTAAGTCCGGCAACAGTGAAATCTCCAATTGGTGTCCTACCTCACCAATTTGGTTATTCACTACCAGGCGCTACTCACTGCTAATTGACTTGAGTGCCTTAACCTCTTCAGGAAATAATGCAAAGGAAAAAGAGAAATCAAGGGCGCACGGTAAGAAAATCGCTACGTTAAAGGATATTCATTCTGGGTTGTTATTATCAAAATAAATCGATATTAAAATGTATTTATCTGAGTTATTCATGCTTACCTGCATCGATCCTACGTTGAACTACAAATTACTTAAGAAATAGTATGAATTACAGTTTTAAATTCAAACAGTCTACATGAGGTAACTTAAACGGAAAAATGAAATAGTGTTCCTGTTCGTCTTTCCCAGGATTGGTGTAAACTCAGGTAGTCGATACAGGCGGAGTACAAATCGCCTTTACGGTAAAAATCAATTCAGGCGGGATCAGCCTTGACAAGTATTACCCAATGTAGGAACTGTCGACTCAACCTCTTATGGGCCATGGCAACAGGCCATATTATTGATTATTCTACCACTTTAGAACAAAGGCTTCAAGCGTTTGGCAATGCCCTAATTCTAACGACTACGCCTCTAGCCAATGCGGGCAAGGCAACAAATCGTATCTTGCTAAAGCCCTATTTAAACTTTAAAGGCAGAGATGTAGGCAACATTTAATTAAAGACGATTTCTAATACTAGGATAATTGAGACAAGTATGAACTAACCTTTCAAAACTCTTGAACGCCGCACAAAGTTTGTTGGTCGGGAATTCGGATAATCATCAACGCCATGTGTCACTGATGTATCTTTCAGTCGATTCATGTTGTGTACCAGGTTGGCATATCGAGCAGTAAGACTTAGCGACTGCATAAAGTCGTTTAAGTTCTGATAATTCCCTTGAAACCCATTCATATAATTCGGATGTGGTGCAAGGGTGGGCTCTTCGAAGCGTTGGTACGTCAAACCGACACGTCGACCATCAATCCATGTCTTTTGATTTCGTTTACAGAGACGGAAAGATATGAATGTGATACCAAGCGCATTGACCAAAAGGCCCGAGAATAGTATACCCAAATTAGGCACTAAAACAAAACACCGAAACCCCGGGATTGATTGAATAAGACAAAGTCCACGTCGTGTTTCAGCTTATAAGCCTACAACTTCGATACCTAATCCATCCAATCTAAAACAGTCTTGTAGCACACAGTATTAAGTTCAAAATTTGATGCGATTGAGGGATAAAATATTCCATGCACAGGCTGCCAAAAACCATAAGACCTCCAATATCTGTCGAAATTACCATGAAAAGAATCAGTATTTTCATGAAAGTTTTCAAAACTTCGTAGTTTGCAAGAGGGATAATTAATAAAAAGATTGAAATCCGAACTCACTGAAATTTCGGACTAGCGACTTCGAAGCTGGGTAGTTTCGTGTTTCAATGTACTTGTAGGCGTATTTTTGACGATACCGACATACGACGAAACCGTTACCATGCTTTTCCAAGTCAAGTCGAGCAGTTTTAGAGGTATTATTTCCTGTTTTCTACAAATTCAATCAGTTGACAATGAATGTTTGCAAGGGGACTTAAGTACATTTCAAAGACCAGGCTTACGGAAGACTTGATTGGAGAAAGACGACTAGAATCCAGATCGTACCAAGAGCCATTGCAGTGCTGAAGATCCGTCGAGTTTCGTGTATAAAACAGCTCCGTGGCTTCGTCAGAGGCCTCACATGTGGCAATGACCCCATCCGAATGCTCTTCATAGACTAGTGTGATGTTCGGCGAATCCAGAAAATATGAAAGTTCACGCATTAGCGTCAGGTTATAAACTTCTGAGTCCTCTCTATCAATGGTCAGAGTAGATGTCTTCACACTTAATTAAAATGTGAGCACAAGAAAAATTACGTTACCTGACGGGGTAGCCGGGTCGACGCAAAATCGGGTGGAACACCTGGTACAGATCAATTTTTTTTCTCTCGAGTCGACCGGTCAAGTGACAGGAAAAAACAGTGTTTCCGGGGTCTTTTCTAATGACCAACGAAGATTTGCAGCACATCCAATGGCTTTTTTCTAGGAACGGGCTTCGACATGGATGAGGATATATGGTGACTTGCTAAAAGCGATGAAATGATTGGAGATTTGAACAATTGTAGCAACATTTGGATAAATCATTACCTCCAGGGGCACAAACTCAAAATCTATACTTGTTTCGTTACTCCATTGTATCTTTGGGGTGGTTATTTTGGCTGAGATCGAAAAAGTACAATGAATTACAACCGCGGGTTGTCGAAATTCATAAAACTGTATAGTGGTTTCATCTGATAGTTGCGTTAGGGAATCAGGTTGGTGAGCCGAATCGTTTTCATGTTTATTAAAATTTTCGAGAACGTGGACGAGTATGCGATCTGAGCATAAATCACCTGCGCATCCCTGGTGTATCCCTGAATTATTGGTATTTGCAATCCGCACATTACGAGTTCCTGTTTGGACGCTAAAAACAAACCGATAAAGGTTAAATCGACTTGCTTACTTCTCCGTCTTAATTTCAACGCCACTATCAAGCCATACACCCGTCTTCAAACCGGCATTTTTGTAGGACGTAGGAACTGTAACAGGGTTATTCAATGGCACGGACATAATCCCGGCAAAGGTATCGCAAATAACATTCGGGACCAAGCACATAATTATGAAATTATGTAACATGAAGAATAACGAAAACTAGAACGGTGCAAAACGCCCTGCCCAGACTACCGGGACGTATCATAGGTGCAACAAGAGTCGCTGGAATGCTGCATTAATTTATTAAAACAAATAACTACAATAGATTCTGATTGCAATAAATCAATGATTTTTTAAATAAGAGCCCAATAAAAACATCTTTATTGAGCATTTAAGTGTGTATTTATGGACATTTAGTACCAACTGCAATGAATATAAGTTTTTGAAGCCATCTTAATTAACGGGGCTCTGTATGGGAAGTGGCCTACTGAATAGCAGAACTAGCACTAAATATGAACGTGGAATTTAAGTTTTAAAAACGCCGCTGACATTTCGAATCATTCAATTTTTTCTTGTCGTTGAAAACGTTCGGGTTGTCCCCCTTCTAATGCATCCAATGCTTGCCAAGTGAGACGTCACGCGTATACACAGATCATCGTGATTAGTAATCCCCATAACCCCGGTTGTTCACATCTGACTTCTTCCAAGAAGTTGCCCCCTGGCGCCTTCAAACCAGCTATGTCCTCTGCGGTAAATTAAATATTTCGAGTGTTTGTATATTGAATGCACAATTTGCTCAATCAGTACTCTGGTAGTAGTCAAACACTCACCAGATCCATAAGGTCTTCAAACAGTTAACAGGTAAAGCATTGCCACTATGCATCAAATGAAGGAGTGAGGTCGGAATACACAGTTAGATAGCTTTTTACTAAGTAGAAATTCGGTCACATGGAGGTATCGGGCTTGAATGAAGACACTGGAAACGAGATTTTCGCCGACCCTGGCATAACTCTACACACATCCTCCTCTCGTATTGCCTGAATAAGGTGCTTTTCCGATTCACTTGCAGTCTTGTCCATTGTGAAGTGGTGAATTGCCAACTTAGTTACTGAAAGTCAAAAATACATTGGTGCATACTAAGTACGTTTATCGAGAAAGTGAAGTCCATCTCTTACTTTTCCCTCGTTTTTGTGTACCCGGGATCAATTTCGCCTTATATTTGAACTTCTCAAGGGCGCTGTAGGGTGCACAGAAAGGTAGGGCAAAGAGAAGCGTGTCATCAGCTCCAGGTAAACCAGTTAACGCATCGAGTGTTGAGACAAACATCGCGTCATTTGCAAGGGAATCACCCTCTCCATCCCTCTCCTGTGCAGCGAAATTAACCCTCCCGTAGCGAGTTTCCTTACGTTCCTCGTCTATCTTCGTCTCCGATTGGCTGGATGCAACTTCCATAAATTCTTCATCTTCCACCTCCGCATCCTTCTCCACTGAAGCCTTAACTATGTCATGTACGGCGCTAAGCTTTGCTTTTGCACCCTGTAGAATCTGTAGTCTGATTTGCCGTTCTTCCTCATCCTGATCAGCATACTTCTGCTTTATTCGCTTCATCTTGGCCCTCTGTCCGCGTTTAAGTGGGTTAGTGCCAGTCTTCGCAGACTGATTTTCATTCTGTGGCCCAGGTTTGGTTGATTTTGCGGTGTTAAGATGCTTGTGTTGTTGTTCTTGCTGAGTTTGGACATTTTGGCACTGCTGTTGGTGTGGCTTTTTGACTCTACACAAAAAACACCGTGATCATATTCATAAGAATATAAAACAAAAATGTACGGCGAGACTGCTCGACATCGACAACTTCATGTTCGATGCACAAGAAAATGAAATTAACTTCTTTATGGCTTCTCCCATACTCTTATGCAGATATGACATCGATATTGAATTCGGCGACAAAAACTTTATGTTACAATTAATCCTTCTACCAATATTTTCCGTTCATTTTTTCTAACTGAAACTTAGCCAGACAAAAGTAAATATCCATAACTCAAAGGCAGTCATGATGAGTGATTCACTACCGATTAATGCTGAGGTCGAGGATGACGTTACTAAAGGCCTTTGTGACATCATCTGCATCATCGTCGCTCTCGTCGCCTCCCGCAGGCGGCTCGACCTCATACTTCTTCACAGCCTCCTTCGCTATTGCTGTCGCCTCCAAGTCGATGCAGCGTTCGCCCTGGTGTCGTTCCACCGAGTCCTCACCCAACTACAACGCAAATGTAAGAACTGCCAACAACGCTCTAGTCGCAAAATCTACTTGGTCTTACATACTAGGCAAGTCACCGAGAACCGTACCGGTCGATTACCCCAACACATCTAGAGTACGTTTAATCCCGCTAATTGGCTAGTCGTTTCCACCTCAAAGACACGTGATGGCTATAGATAAGGAGACAAAACCATGAAAATTGGACATCTAAAAACGCCATCTTGCCAGACGGAGTTTACCTATTAACTATAACTTCACCGTATTCCGGGGTATATGGAACAATGTCATAAATTCCGTATCAACGATCAGAAAATGATCTGAAGTCTAAATAAAGAGTTTGGAGGCTTCGGCCATATTTAAAAAGACAGTTAAAAATATAATCCAAACAAGATTTTGACGGAATTACCCTAAATCGACATTAGGTCGTGGGAAATTACAGTCTCGATTGTTATCGTACGAAAACGTACATTATGTCTAAGAGTAGACGAGTCTGCAGACCTCAATAGGAACTTAGGTCATTTACTTACCCTAAATAGTATACCAATGCCGTAGATGAGATGACACTGTGGCAAGATGTTCTTTCGACCCCGGATCACGAAGGAGCCCGTTGAAAGATACTCCCCAGAAGGCGCAGTCTTGGAGACCTGCTCGTAACGCACCCACCAGGCGTTTGTGATGACCTTAGACGACCAAGCGTTGCTCAAGGCAACCGCCATCTGACCCGCCTCCATCAGTGTCCGCAGCGGCGGCTGGGGCAAAACGCTGCCTGCCTCTGTTTCTGGGGGATACATTTTAAATTCAATTGTATAATCTGTAACTAATTTTTAAAAGTTACAGGGGTACGGAGACTACAAATTTGCGAATCCGCAAGCGCCATAATTTCTACCACAAACGAAAAGAAGCTGTGCCATGTTCAGAGCAATCAAAAGCAACCCGTGAAAGGCAAATAAGCTTACCCGCATCGTCAGCGGAGGCCGAAGTGGCGGATTTCTCGAAGGGCTTGAGGTGTCGGGCCTTGACGATGACACTACTGGCGCCGTGGATGTCGGCATGGACATAAATATCGTACTGCCGGAAATACCGCCTAATGAGGTTCTCGTTCTGCCCTGCGTCCCTGCCCGCCAGCACAAGATAATTGTCCGAACTGATGAACCAGTGGAACTTCTCAAACCTGCAACACCGAACGTTGCTTTTAATGTCAGGCTTGCGACGCTCTTGCCCGAATTAGCACATCTGCCATGAAATCACAAAGGTTTGATATGGAATAAGTGCAGATATACAGAACTAGTGACAACCTTAGATAGTACTAATGGAATCGGTTGTCGTTAATTAAAGTAACGGAAGAAGTTATTCTTACCAGCAGAAAAGGTTTTGGAAATTCGATCCATACATCTGATGACAATAAGACGCTACAGTAAAGCTTCACAACATTCGCCGAGGTAATACAACAGACCACCCAGTATTGGAATAATATACAAAAATAACCGCTTTTTTCAAAATGAACTAAAGATATGCTAGTTCGCACTAAAATACTGTCCATAGTAGTTTTCTCTAAATAATCGGGAAAATGCACATGCACAGAACGCATAAAGTCAGTCCTGTGAAGTAGATACGTCAAAAAACCTGAGACACAAAATGGTTAATCGATTGAGCATGCAGAAAATGAGGTACGAACCAATATGGCTTCCGATTTTGGGCCAATTTCAGGGTTCCATGGACATCCTTCTTTACTTTATCTGCTTTCTTGACCGCTGCTTTGAGGGCTTTCTTTGATCCAGTAATTGTCCTCTGTTCTTTCAACTCGGCCTGGCGCTTGTGAGCATAGTATCTACATTATAAAGCACTTTAAACCTTCCGGGTGAGGGAACATGTACTCAATGGAAATACGAACTCACTTTTGTGCATTTTGGAGGGCCGTTGAGTTAAGATCGATGAGAACGTCGAGACTCATGGCCTCCTTCGGATCCTCGTAAGGATCGACAAGTCGTATCACAGCCTGATTTGACTCCAATTGGAGACGTTGGATACAGTTTGCGATTTCGTGGTTGGCCTCCTCCTTCTGCCTCGCCAAGACAGCTTCGAGGACCCTCCAGTTTGTCTGACTGGCTATGGCAGAGTTGATAAAGATGATGACCTTATCAACTAGATCCATGTTAAGCTCCAATAGAGTTGCCTTCAGGTTGTCGAGAGTTTGCTCTTCTTTAAGAGCCTGCAGCCTCTGAGCTTGATCGCGTTTGATATTTTCCAGTCTTTTATTCGCACTTTTCTCCTATATATAAAAAGCACTTATTTTCGTAACTTTAACGCGCCAGCTAAGACTAACACCTGTTTATGAATCGTTTAAATAGAGATATACTGGTCGAAGAAACAACGAAATGCCAACGCTAAGGAGAAATCGAAAGCATTTTTAACCCTCTTTCATGCATCATCAATGCGTAAATTTTATATGGAGATCGAGAGATTGGTTGGTCGACATTGATTACTAATCTCTTTATGTGAATTTTAGAGCTATTTACCTGTTTCTGTGCAGGAAATTTAAATAACAGTGACATTAATTTTAAAGCAATAGCTATCGAACAATGCTGTTAAATTGCCTGACCGATGACTACGTGGTTGGGTATTACGGTAAAAAAAATATAATTCACGCATTCATAAGCATTCACACTACTTTGAGTTTAAACATATGAGAGTCTTGAAACGAGTCATTTTATACATTCCTGATAACTTTAATCAGTAGAAAACTTTGAGACTCAATATTATGCAAAATTGAACAAGTACACTATACAATAGCTGCATTTAGTGACACTGAATAAAATTTCGCATTCTAGACAATGATTTAAGGTGATAGAAACATCTAAGTACGTAGAGTCAGGATTGAGTATATACTTACAGATTGAACGACCTGGACTTCTTTACGATGGATCTCAAAGAATGAGTAGAATTCGTCTACGGCTTTGTTAAAAGACTCAACCTCCAAGCCGGGTTTCGAAATCAAATGAGCAAATCGAAGGGGGTAATACGACTCATACCTGTACGTAACAAGCATAAGATTGTCCTTACTTTAATGGTTTAACGGAGTCATGAGGGTTTGGTGTGCCTGATATAAGGGCAGGTACATTAGACGACTCATCCCCCTTCCGCTGTTTCCCCTCATATATCTGAAGGAGAACACCACGAAGGGCCGTAGCGATTCTCTTGCTGATTTCAAGACGAAGACTTACAGGATCCATGGGAAGTGAAGAACTTGGTTTCAGTTTGCATCCGTTTTTACCACGAAGCCCAGCAAGAAAGCAGCAGTGCTCGATTAAACCAGAACCATAAACTAAAATCATTTACGTATATTAGAGAACTTGCAGAAAGCGTTGCCCAAAACGGAGGATGGAGGAGGCAAATCAGACCTATCGGAGTTCCAAGGCCCATTAGAATCAGCCAGTTTTTCATTTATGATTTTAACTAGTTTTTCATAGCTGCAAGCATCTCTTAAGTCAATGAGACATTCAGGAATAGGTCTAGCCAGTTCTACTGGGAAAACCTCACGAGTTACGTATCTCACATCTTGGTCTACATCAGTTCGTGAACGCAGTAGGTGCAATATTACGTATTCAGCATCAGTAAGGAACATATTGCCCTAAGTCCAGTTAATTGCTATGCAATTCCGCGTACCCTTCCGTAAAGCTCGACAATTAAGTGGAAGGCTCGTTCATCGAATCCAAAAGTGATGTCGACCAACCGATCAATTCCAAGTTGTTGTATATTAGAAATTCGCTTGTTTTTAATATGCTTTCTGAGCTAGTTAATTGATAGAATTCCATAAAACAAACCCCATACCTTCATAGTAAAACCAAGAGGTATAGCATTTTTTGGCCAAGTGAAAGACGTAAGATGCATCCGTACTCCAGATTCAATAAGAAGAATTGGCTTCTCATCTGATGAACTACTTAATACAGTTAGGTAGAGATTAAACATACCCTGAGAGTTTAAGTAAATACGTTTTGCTATTCACATCATATATATTAACAAGCCGTTGACCAACGATACTAGAAGTTATTTCAAGACTTAGCATTACCATCTTTTTAATTCAGAAACTATAGCGATAACATCAAGCGTCTCAAAACGCGCCTTCATTCTCCGCAGGCCTACACGAGCCGATCGAGTTGGCGGTCAAACTTTCAACGTAGATTAACAAACCTCTATCAAGAATTTTATAAATAAATCCCCTCTACCAAAGCGCATTTTTCGAATAATTTAATTAAAATGTTAATTTAAAGTTATGGTCTCTGGTGCTTCTAGACCGTTTTGACACCGACTTATTCAATAAACCAATAAATTTGTTCAATCCAGAATGAATAAAAGGAATTTTGGATCTGCTTACAGTCGAGGGTTAAATATAGAGTCTTAACTTGACATGCAGTTTCGGTATTAGATAGTCACTTTCTTTTTACTTTTTTTGTATATAGTGAAATTTGCACATTTGGTCACATTATGGTAAAAGTCACTATGTGCCACGTTAACTTAATTCCATATAAATTTGATGCCCTGATTAGCTTGGGACATGACTTAACGCATCTGGATACAATTCCAAATGTTCTCGAACTAAAGATCGTTTGAAATATTTCATATTCTAAAAAAAAATATTGGCAAGCACGAGAACGAATGAATGCTATCAGACATTAAAATCCCAGATGCATTTAAGTCAGCAATGCACGGGATAAATGCAAAAAGCTCTTGAAGTAGACTAAAATTCGTGATTTTCAATGAAACATTAGCTTTCATAAGAGGTGGATCTTCTCAACCTAGAACAACAATTTTTAAGTTTAATGCGTTCAGCAAATTTTTTGAAACATCAACTATATTAACAACAGAATTAAACAACATAAGGACGATTGGATTTAGATTCAGCTTATGTGGTTTTCTCGAGCATCGGGAGGATCCTCGTGATGGTGCGTGTCTTGAGATTGACTGCTCCACTTAGGAAGTTCTTCCCCATATACCCTTTTTCCCTCAATCACTGGGGTGAATTTAGCGTCATACCTACTTAGGCTCCTCGATGATCTTGAAGCATCTGGACCTGAAATATTGGACTGCATGGACTGTCGTCGTCTCAATATAGTGAATGCTATGAGTTCCTCCGTTTCTCGTTCCTTCATGTAAAAATAGTTAAAGTTTGATACGATTACAGGAACTGGGAGGGCGATGGTAAGAACTCCAGCCACTGCACAGAGACTGCCAATGAACTTTCCAAGGAATGTTTGCGGGTGCATGTCGCCGTAGCCAACTGTTGTCATTGTTACGATAGCCCACCAAAAAGAAGCTGGAATGCTACCAAAACTATTTGGATTCGTGTCAAGCTCGGAATAGTATACTGTTGTTGCAAATATTACGACACAAACGATTAGAAAAAATAAAAGAAGTGTCAGTTCACGAGCGCTAGCGATCATAGTTTTTGCAAGGACTTGAAGACCTTTGGAGTGTCTCGATAATTTTAAGACGCGGATAACTCGGAGAAGTCGGAGAAACCGAAAAAATCGCACGTAAAATGACGACGGTGTCATGGGGATACCGAAACAGAGAATGAACACAAGACAGTAAAATGGTAAGACTGCAACGATATCAAGAATATTCAGAAAGCTCTTGTAGAAATCGTATCGATTGGGGCAGCTATAGAAGCGGATAAATATTTCGATGGTAAACCATACCATGCAAATTATCTCTAGGTAAAAGAACTCCTCCTTGAAGAAGATATTTTCAGGCATAAATACGGGAATCGGTCCTGACATATCAACTTTGTAAGTCAGGAATTGTGGCAGCGTTTCCATACAAAAACTCCCCACAGATAATAATATCATAAACACGGAGAAAAGTGAAAACAATTTCGCCCAACGAGAACTCAGGGGGTATTCCACAAACAGCCAGATCTTTCGACGTGTTTCATCGTCAGGTAATGGGATACCGTAGACCGATTTCAGCCCTTCATCATGTAGTATTCGGTGCATGGCTGCTTCGCCAAGCTGAAAAAATTTCACTTCTTCAATGAATACGGCAAGGGAAACTGTTATGGGCCTTTGGATGTAACCATTACTCTGATAGAAAAATAGGATACTCTCAAAGGAATCACGGTGTCGGTCAAAAAAATACAGCTTACGATCTTTGTCAAAGTATCGTGACCGTTTTAACCTGTTACCAAGGAGGGTATCTGGAAATTTTTCCAAGGTGTTAGCGTATGTTTCGAAAATTCGACCGCTGACACTGATTGTTATTCTTTCGGAAGAGGTAGGAGATTCTGCCGTGGTGGAAATGCGTTCCTGATAGAAATGCTGAACTTCGTCGGTAATCTTCTGAAGAGCGCTTAAAATATGCAAATGTATTTTTCATTGCTTAGTGATCGTTCCTGTTCAATCATTGACAAAACTTGATTTAGCATCAACCAAGATGTAACAATTTAACAAAACTGGTATACCAATTGGTACACTTACTCTTCAGGAGGTTTATATTTATTTATAGCGAGCTTGTGATTCGACACTACGTTGGGAATCTCTGGAATCTCTGAATTCCCTATCCAGTCTACCTGAGCCCACATTGCAAGCGATAACACAAAAAAGTGACAAAATAATGCTTGAGCAATCATGATGCGAAACTATGCAATAAAACAATGATTTTATAAAGCATTCGTGCATATCAATGATTAACTATTCAGCAAAATAGTATTTGAAGGGCATGACAATAGTACTGTACAGTAAATTGGTCAGTGACTCCCAAAGCATTGCCATCAGTAGTTTATGATGGTTGACCATTTGAGCCAGGAATGCCTCGTAAAATCTTTAAACTAGAAAATGAATACATCTACTTCCTAACCTATACCTTGATCTGAATCCCGTGGTTAATAATTTTTTTGAGTATTTACTCCGAATCCGAGGGCTAATTATTAGTTATCCTTGATCTCCACTTCATTTCATTGATGAAATGAGTATGATTTCATCCATTGAAATTCAAAATTATACACACAACCACGATATATATAGCACAATTTTTTAAATTATAAGGCATTAGATGAATTCATTGGTGATTAGTCTGTTTTCTCTACAATGCAAAATTCTTACTATGTTGTTTGATAGCCGCATGTCTTCAAATATCGTCCTCGCGTGTTTGGCCTTCCACTCTGTCCTCGGCCTTGATGGACTATGTTTTAGCCTTTGCAGCTAACGATTACGTAAATTTCAGGGAATTGGAAGTGCGGTCACTTATAACGATAAACGGTATCAGTCAAGAATGCATTCCAAGTAGCACAAACTGGATGGACCCTTACATTAACATTAAACTGCAGAGCGATGAAATAGCTAAGTGCTTGATTGGAAGGAGTGTGCTAGTTAAATCTATTTACCGCGTCTGGGCCGTTGCATCTAGTTTTGATGAACTTTTGAGAGGTGTAAGTTTTCTGCTAGTTAATTTTAAAGATTCCGAGCATTCCCAGATCTGATATTGAGGAGTATCTATTTGGGAATCAATCCTATAAAGTCGTTATCAGCTCGGTAAATAAACGCATTCCTACTGAAAATCGTCTTCGTTATATTCAACAACTTATTGATGCACATATTGGTGCCACTGCGCCTGTGTCACTCGATGACCCTGATGTAGTATCCATGCTTATATTAACCTTTGTTTTAGAACTACCTGCATGTCATATTTGAGTTCTCGAAGGCAAAAACGCATCTTAAAGACCAGCAACTTTTACATGTTTACTATGGTCGCGCTGTGGCTGAAAGCTCCAGAAAGCGAATTTTAAAGGATTTCGATCTTTCTAAACGTTATTACCTTGGCAACACGACCATGGACGTGTCATTGGCCGGGATTATTGCTAATGCTTGTCTCTGCAAATCGGGTGATATCGTTTGGGATCCTTTCATCGGAACCGGTGGAATGGTGCTTGCGGCATCAGTCTGGGGTGCTTATGGTGCTGGTAATGACATCGACTACTCCCTTGTTCACGGTATCGGCGCTTCACCAAAGGCTGGTCAGGTTAGTACCTATGATTTTTCTTTGGAAGTTCGTTTGTTAAAATTGGACAGAAATTCGATTTAAAAAACTCATCATTGTCGTTCATAGCGAATAGAGTTTAAGACACTTTATCATATTTTAGCAAACTTTTTTTGAAAAGTGCAGTCGTTCGCTGTCTATCTTTCGATCCGTTTAGCTGTTGTGTCGAAAAAAGGCCATTGGATTCATTCGTTCAATAGTTAAATTTAGAACGTCCTATTTTTATTAGTTTTTATGATGAACCTTCATTTTTGCAATGCCTATGGGTTAGCGTATTTAATAATTAAGTCGTATTTGTGGTAATTTAGGGTGAAAGGCGAAGAGACGAGTGTTTGCGTGCAAACTATCGACAGTACGGCCTTGAGTCACGCTATCTCGATGTCATGGTTGCAGACGCGGCTTCATTAGATCGACTACTGCGTTGTGGTACTAGAGGCCTCTTCGACTCTATCGTCACCGATCCACCCTACGGAGTTCGTGAGAGGAGCTGTCGTGTAGCCAGCGAGGCCATTGAAAAGGAACCTTCTCTGCAAACTGCTGAGTACATTAACGAGATCACTGGAGGGTAAGCAACTCTTAAGTTTTGATGCTCTTTACCTGCTGCATACCTCTAGAGCACCGTAATTTTTCGCACTTCAAATACATCCTATCGGCTTACGCTACTTTCTCTTTCACAGTACGGTCGTAAATGAGGTATTTTATCGGAGTCCAGTAATATACGTCACATGACTTCTACTCTCATTTGTAGTGACCTATAGAACCTCCTTTTAATGCAGTAACAGTATCATGACTTTTGCGTCTCAGGAAAGAAATTGCGACGGTGCCTAACCACGAAGGCCTCGTGCCCGTTCCCCATGACCTTCCTCACTTTCCTCATAAAGTGAGTTACTTAGTTTAAATATGCCATTTAATGAATCACGATTGTTTTAAAACGTTCACTAGTCGTCAGCGGAGTGTAAATGTTATCGTAATCTTGCACCCCTTTTTAATTCAATACTTGTTTTGTAGGAAAACTACCCACTGCAAGAAACCTTCGGTGATCTACTGAAGATGGCTCATACCTTCTTGAAACCTCAAGGCCGTTTGGTTTTTTGGGTACCGGTGAGCAAAGACAACTACACTGGACCCCAATCCCTGCCCACTCATCCTCGCTTCAAGCTTATCACCGTCTGTGAACAGGTAATTTTGCTGTACTGGCTATATTTGTAGTCCGACATCAGGGCACAGCATTTAGACTATAAAGCCTTATTGTTTTTTTCTATTAATAAAGGAGGCATTCATTACCTAAATACCACCACTAATTTCCACCCCAATGTTGATCGGGTTGTTTCTTACGTACCTGGTTATGCAAATAGCCCAGTTTGACTAGCATTGAAAAACCTATCTAGCTTTTCAAGTTCATTGTACTGACAGAGGTTTCTTCTAGAGAGCTTGTAAACACAGTCCAGTGTGCTGACGGTGCTTATCATACCTCAGTTAATATTTCTTATTTCCTTTGAATTTGCACTGGCTAATCTCTTTCTCCTATCCTTATTCATTATTACGATTTGTGTACCATTTACTAATTTAAAAGTTTTCTTTCGGATTTTTTATCTAACTATTGTTTCGTATTGCCTATCCACGTTTCGCACTGCATTACTACTTCTCTTCATAGTACCGGGTGAAGACTTGATGTCATCACAGCAACGTGTCATAGTCCTTAACTTTTTTCTCTGAACGGGGTTAGTCAAAGTAGTCACAGTTAAACTTTGTTTGAACTCATGGGGGTGAAGAGTTCGAAAGGCATGACGATTACTGTGGTGTTAATTCAGACGCTGAACCGGAGAATCTCTCGTTTCTTGATGGTAATGGAGAAACTGACTCCCGAAGAACCAGACTTTTGTCTTGCCTCCGAGACGCTAAACGAGACTCTGGACGATGACGGTAGAATGACTAACACTGGTGTCCATGGCATTCCCTTCCACCTCAAGAACTTCCGCGAAGCATACTTCATGACCAAGACGAATCGGTGATTGCCTAGCACGCACTCATCTATCATTCTTGTACATTCAAATACATGACATCAAAAAGATTCCCAAGTCCTTATTGATGGAATGGGAAGTGCTTTAAGCACAGAAACTTCTAACTTCGTTGGATCGATTCCCACCTATAAAAGCACGTCACATTGTCAGGCAAGGGGGATAGTAGAATGAACCAAACAGCAACAGAGTTGGAGTAACTTAATTGTGGTCGTTGTTCTTCTGTATTTTGTTCAGTTTTTGTCCGAGATTACTTCAAGTTTTGCCCCTTGCACAGAGAAAACACAAGTGGTAATTAATAGGCTAAATAAATGTAAAGATTTACTTTGTCGCTTCTTCGTGAAATCCATTGAAGGCATATCAGTATAGGTAGAAAGAGCACTTGGAATCCACGAGTTCTCTGTACTTTTGAACCTAC
The DNA here is from genome assembly GCA_030710315.1 of Anomotaenia brevis. Taxonomy (NCBI): domain Eukaryota; kingdom Metazoa; phylum Platyhelminthes; class Cestoda; order Cyclophyllidea; family Dilepididae; genus Anomotaenia; species Anomotaenia brevis. Next base: position 708,710 of record JAUOZQ010000002.1, read on the forward strand.
ATTAAGGATTAGCCAATGGCTGTGATGAGTACAGTTCACTGAGAATGAGACTCAATGACTATACTTGTGAACTGTTTCTCGTCAACCCCTTACTTGGTTAGTCATACTGGCCACGCCCCTCATCACAAATACAATTGCGGCAATGCAAGAATAATCTCGGATAGACAATGAATCAGGGAGCCGTTTAACAGAACATCAAGTTCAAATGGCACGACATCTGCGGTTCCAGGGGCAACTCACTATTTACTCTCACTTAGGAAACAATATTCAGTAACATGGTAGATTCAGTTTAAACATTCCCACAAGTTGGATTTGATTAGGACAGCAGTATCACCATAACGAGAGTACGTAACTTTTCACTGACTTCTTTATCATTAGAAATGCTAATATATCAACCTTGCTACCTCAAAATTCATATCTAGCTAGAAGAACGATAATTAAATCGAGTGGAGGGTGTGCCGTATTTGGTTCTCTGGCATCAATACTACCTCAAAGTGGATCCTGCAGTCCACATTGAACCAAATGGATAACTGCTTAAGGATCCAGAGACAAAGGACGAATTTCTATGACCAAAAACCCAAAAGGGCAGTTCGAAAGGGAGAAAAGGGAATCCTCGGTAGAATGGCATATTGCAATACGTACGGCATACTTGAAAAAGCAGCTGAACACAAAACACAAGTAGACAATACGTTGGAACATCTTATTCACGAAAAGGCCATAGGGGAGGAGAGGGGTTTGAAGGAGACAGGGAAGAAGCAGTGCTATGGTATACGATGCCTAAGGGGAAGTGGCATACCGCTTTGCTTCAATGGCTGTACACACATGGAACGGGAATCGGTTTAAGTTGAAAGGAGGCAGACCTTCGCCCGCTCGAGGATTTGACTACAGGAGGTTTGAGAGGAGGGAGTTGGCGAAGGCCATGGGTCGCACACGGGGATGCGGCGCCTCCTTAAAGGTGGTAAACTCCGGTCTCATGCCCCCAGGCTCGTGGGAGCCGCGTAGCGTGATGTACGCGCCTCGGTTGCCCGTGATGTCGCAGTAGTTTGGTGCCGAGAACACCGTTATGCAACGACCATCATGAGCTACCTCGTAGCCTTGATCTTTCACCTGCAATTTTTTCGAAAATGACCTATCAGAGCTTCCGTAAAAGCGTCTTCGAATTTTGACAGCCTATGTTTACACTTTCGTGAATAAAAAACGAATGCCCCCCAATAGGTTCTGATTAAGTATATATAGAGGGCAGAGTACGACCAAAAACACCTACAGGATGTACCATCTCCAAATATGGCAATTTTTTCGAACTAACGGAAACGCAGTGCAGAGGAGTGCCAAACAAGAAACGAGGACCTGAGTCAACAGGCCCTAAACTGGGTAGACCAAGCAAAAACAACGAAAGGGGAGGGGCAAAGAACGGCGTTATGTGTCCTCACACCGGCTAACTACTAACACATTACAGTCGTAAAGGTCAATCAACAAAGTGGAAAACACTTCAGTAAAAACTGCTATATGGTGAAAGAATTCCTTCTTCCATTAGTTGCTATATTAATCACCGGGTTTCACTCTATGAAATAGTCTACGCTAACCTAGATGACGGCTGACTAAGTTGTCAGAAGAACTTAAATACTTTGTCATGGATAAAAGGGAATTAGGAGAAGGCACCTCATGGCTGCGGATGATGAAATCCAAATTATTTCGGTCGCAAAAGGCGCGGGTGACGTCTGGACCGAACTGGACCCCGACACCTCGCTTGGAGGGCGCGCGGCCAGGCGCATCCATGGGATCCGACCAGAGCAGCTCGCACATCGGCCCGCTGTCCGGTGGCTGGCAGTTGCGCTTCAGGCCCTTTAAATCATCCACGCAAACATCGTCCGAACTGAACAGACCACCGTGCATCGTCTGTCAAGGAGAAACAAGATCAGGTACAACATGCATGAACTTTACATAGAGGTTTCCCATTCCACAAGGCAACTTAAGCCAATTAATTGGCACGTGAATGACTAAGAGGAACGATATTTCTCGATAATATATCATATATTAAACAACTACCACACGTGGATTAAATACACGAGATATGTCTAGTTTGCAGCCAAAAAATTTCATCAACTTGTGGCAAATTACACAAAATTAGCAGGTTAATAAGCAAAAATTAGTCTCATCTCTCAATATCCAAGTTAGTTGAAGCATTAAAAACATCCTCACAGTGTTGAAAAATAGCGAAGTTGAAGTGATAAAAGAGCCGCCGAATAGCGAAATCCTAATATCAATAGCATTATAGACGAAGCATATGTAACGGAAAAGCAGTCGTGGACGTTCTGAACAAACCTGAAATTCAAAAAAATGGAAACCAATTCTAAAGGCCCAGAGCAGTGGAAACAGACCAGAGAATCGGCAGGATCGTCAAATAAAATGGTCATTCAATGGAAATTACCAAGGTGCGATCTTAGTACAATTCAACGGCAAGCAAGAATGAAACTCATAACTCGGGTGCGTTAAAAGGTTATGTCTGAATGCCACAAGCCGAGACTAAACCACAAATTCGACGTCAAGTAAAAAACTAAGTGCACTACTTGAAGCAAATGCCTAAGTTGTAACATCTTTGATTTATCCTTGTCAAACCGAAGTGCTTAACAAACGAGAATGCGATTAAGTAAAATTACCAAAATGCGCCCGTTGATGAGATGAGCTAGTGGAAGCCAGTTGAATACTTCGGTGAATATTTCCGCCATTTCGGCGTTGTATTTGCTTTTGACTTCATTATCAAAACCGTACATTTGGTTCATGTTTTCAGACTCGTGATTACCTATTTCGAGTGAGAAAACGAAATTAAAATCGCCGTTTGGACATGAGCCATCTTTTCACCAATTTCACTAGATGACATACCTCGCGACATGTAGAAGTGGTCAGGATATAGTAGTTTGTAACCAATAAGTGTGAAGATGCATTCAACTGAGAAGGACCCACGGTCAACAAAATCTCCATTGAAAAGCTACACAAAAAGCATTGAATAATACCATATTGCTTACATATGGGTTCTCTGTCGATGGAAGTCCATTCAGATCGAAGATATTCACAAGATCGTAAAATTGGCCGTGTACATCACCGCATACAGTAAACTTAGAACCCTGATGCTACGTTAATAAGAAAAATGCACCTACATCGGGGACCTCGATGTCGACCAGGGACGGAAGATGTCGAAGGTACTGATAGAATTTAACGACCATCTGAGATAATGAAAAGAGTTTTAAGTTATAAACCTACAATCATGGCGTATTTACGGTGCAATTTCTTCTCAGCTTTGAATGTTTCAATAAGGGACTTCATAAAATCAGCCGTGACTATGTATTCGCCATCTTCGATTTGTGGCAAATGCGGGCCAGTGTATGAAGAATCTATAGCGATTTGAGAAGGATCAAATGTCTCGAGAGGTGATTTTTCTTCCTCGTGATGAATAGCTCGAGCAAATTTTCGCATCCTCTCTTGACGCTTACACTCGGCGTACTTCGCTTTTGCGCTCTTGTCGTTTGGAAACCTTTTGACAACCTGTTGAAAATATACGAAAATTAAGCAAATTCTACAGCCGATCGAATAGAATTTACATGACATCTTTTAGCGCCATCAGACTAACTTACTGTGTCAAAGTCTTTGAGCGCCACATCGTAGTGTCCCATTGCCATATTAGCGGAAGCCCTTCGGTAGTAGCCCTAAAAGTCTGAGCATATGCGAAATAATACAACCTTAACATAATTTGGATCGAGTTCTAAAGCCTTAGCAGCATCAGCAGCTGCAGCGCCATAAAGCTCCATTTTCAGATAGGCGATACTCCGATTGCCATAGTAAACAGCAGATTCGTTTATTTCTATGGCCTTCGTGTACAGGTCGATGGCATCAGAATATTTGCCATCTAAAATTGAATTGAACATGTTTACGTACTTGAATAAAGCTTATTAGCTTCGGACTTAAACCCTTCAGCTTCAGAAACTGTATAGACAGCCATACCAAAACGTGACTACAATATTGGCTAAAAGGAGTAACTAGCGCTTAAACGTGCAGCGACGAACTTGAAAATTTACCACTTGTATAGCATCTTCAATATACTGAATTAACCTGATAAAATCGCTAGTGGTACACATTAATGGTCATAATGTGTTGAAAAATTATATTTTTGTTGCATTTTTGGGGTGGCCAATGTTATTTTAACCACTTTATGAAGACTGATGAAAAAATTGTGGTTTCAAGTTTAAGAGAAATAGCTCCATCACCATTAGTTGACAGTTGCTATATAGAGGGGTAAATTAATAGCATTTTATGATAAAGAGAGGCTGGTATTTGGTGATGCCTTCTTCATTTTAAGCTTTTAACTCTCCTCTCCCTTCTACTAATTAAACATTACATAAGAAGAAAGAACCTTATGACACTTGATGTGTGAATGCGATGAATTAGCGTCTATAGTGTCATTAATAATGCACTCTGTACGGGAATCGTATTTCCTCACCCGTCATTATTTAATGCCGAATACATTAAGGGAAGCAAGTAAAATAAACAAAACTAGCAACTCAGATAATTTTAATCTTATTCGAAAATCGGCATTAAGCCTTCTTTCATCGTCATCTTGAGGGCCATTGAACCACCTACATCCATTTTCTCCAGGTAAGTCGGCTGCATTTTAGAAAGCTTATAGGATATTCATGTAACCTGTTAATGCATTTTGATTTGGAGTCCTTGAGTAGCAGTGGCCCTGCAATCTCAATTTTGACGAAATAGATCCGTTAAAGACGCTGCCTGGAGTACTGACATTCAAGGCAAATATTGCTTCCGATTTTATTATTGAATCGGATACTCCGACTGAATAATCTCACAAGCGACAATTTTGCTAAGTTTAATCATCATTGTTATACATGGATGAGATAGTTTACATTACTTTCATTCTTTGGGAGGCTCTACTGAATTTAATAAATCTGATTAAGCTTTTCTTCGTGCGAGTAATTTACAGCTATTGTTAACTCGGATTATCGTATGGGCTACTTTACTAGACTAACAAGCGTCCGGATATGTTGATGAATCGTAGGAACAGAAACGGGTGCCTTAGATCGGTGTATCACTTATAATCAGTGATTTGATAAATGAATTATTCCTTGTCAATTAGTATTTCCCCGTGATTCCATGAGGCCCTTGTGTATTTATCAAAATTGCACCAAAAAGGTAAGTCCTTAGGTTGTTTCCAAACCCTAAATACTGAGAGTTTTAGCCAACTCGGAATTTTGAGGTCAGGAATCCAGGTATGGCAATTAGAATAACTACATTCTATGGTGAATTAAAGTACCTGGGTCCTAAAATGTTTGCAAATAACAGCCTCACGCGAATTGAAGGCATTATCAACTCAGCATAAGTGGATAGCCCCAGTATCTTCCTACAACAGCTACAACGTCTAATGAAGAGTATGCTTGGGGTTACAGGAAGAGAGGAGAGAGACTTTAATTCACTACAGTTTTAAAAGTGAAGGGAGCACATCGCGGGAGGGGTGGGAGGCGTGAGACTGGCAAGCACGCTGTCGGGATGCAAGCGGTCAAATTTGCGTCGTAGAGCGAGGAGGTGAAGGGAGAAAAGGGAGCGACGGAAAAAAGTATATACAATAAAAACAGCGTCTGTCACGCACAGGCAGGTTGTCAGGACTAGTGGGGAACCAGAAGACAAGGGAGAGAATTTACAGTTGTCCGACGATAGCTCTGCAAGTCCGTGTGCGGCTAAGAGCAAGAGAGAAGAGGATGACTGATCGACCGGCTGGCAAAAATAGATACGCGGAGAAAGACGGAGTAAGGAGAGGGTGGGTGGAAGGGTGGAGGTTCACTGCGGTTTCAGTAGGAATTTTCGTGGCCGAACAGGAGATAGAGGTTGGACTTGGACATCGGATCGTCCACAGGTCGACTCTCCACAACGATATTTCTGATTGGATGAAATTCGAAGCCATGAGTAATGATGATTAGGTAATGAATTAAATTTAGACAGTTGGACGATTGTGTGTAACCGAAATGATGTGACGAGGCGCATTGGATTAATTGGAGTTGGGACCTAATAAAGTAACTACTAAACGTCCGGTGCATTTTCAGCATGATTTGTAAGCTATACAATGCTTACCTCGTAACTTCAACTTAAATGGCAATATGATAAGGCCAAATCCATGTTTTTGACTGAACTAAACTTTGACGATTGCATACGTTTCAAAAGGGTGAATAAAAGTGCCTAAAAATCGTGAACTCACTTGTCGCTTCCAAGAAGTTGATAAATGTGCTGCGGGTCGTTGATGTCCTGTGTGAGCTAAACAAAGGATAAACCACCGGAGTTAGTTTATTAGCAACTAAAAGTTCTTTAAAAAGTGCCTTTTCTATTCTTTACCTGGCCGTCAAATCCGAAACCGCGCAGACCGAACGGATGGAAAGCGAGAATGCCGTCTCGAAGACAAACTAAACAAAATACCATCAGGATTCGATAAAGCCACCTTTCAGAACTTCCACAAGTGGTAAAGGTAATTGAATGCAATATATCAAGGTGGCTATTGTAAAATGCTAGTCATTTAAGGCAATCAAGACTGATAAAATGAATTAAAACACTCACCGATGGAAGTAACATGCGTGTCAAAGGAGATTTGTGAGACCTCTTGTCTGTTATTGCAAACGTTGCCGCGAAAGTCAACAAATTTCGCATGATCTAGCAAAAGATCAAAGCATAAACAAGGTTCCAAATAACTGTTGACTACTTTGTCTCCTAGTAATTTCACCCAAAAACGATAAAGTGAAAATGACAAAAATAGGCATTTTTGCCAAACTACCGAAAAGCAAGTAGGTTGACAATCTAAAAAAAGAACCTTACCCATTACTCAAAATATCGTGAAAGGCTTTCGAAACCTAGATGAAGCTTAGCAAATATGCTCCCTACGAGTACTTCTACTGATCGCCGTAAAATGTTCCCAAGGTAATTAAGCATAAAAACGGTTAACTCACCTTGGAAACACAGCATAAGGACGCTGTAGTCAATGTGCGCAACTTTGACAATCGGTAAAGAGTCCTCGGCTGTTAAAAGGGAGGAAACAAATTTAGGTTCTACAAAGTCGCTTTGTGTAATCAGTTGTAGCATTTGTAATGCATGATATACCGCTTACGGTGGACTGTTATTGGATATAACGAAGGTCGGTTTCTAATGGTCTAACTGATTATAACACATACTTTTACGATGTAGTTTATTACGTAAATCCGAGGGCAAAAGGGCGCTCTCAAGTAGAACAAATGTGTAGAATGTAACTGGTGGTGATTACAAACACTTTTAAGGTAAAGGTATTCGATGGGATTTGCATAGGTACAATATTTCAAAATTTCCAGTGTACCATGGTGCAACTTGGGAGATAGACTACGAAATAAGAATACCGTATTCATTCGTTTTGCCTATAAAATGTTTAGGACGTCTAAGCTCCGGCCCATGGCCACCATAGTACTCAAATTCAAACTTCCGTTGATATATTCCACTTCTACTTTGGAACTTGTTTAAGAATAGGAAAGTGGAGAACATTGTACTCCTTAGGCCTTGTGAAAGCACTGAAATTTCAATCTAAGGTGGACATAAATTCCACACCAGCTCCAGTGCTGACTGAATAAATTACGCACTCACTCCCGTACAATTTTAATGAATACCTCGGTTCCGATTCAATGCCAAGATAAGATCAGATTCTAGACACGAGATACCGAATCCCGTGGGGTTTAGCAGAAACGCATGAAATCCAGTAACTCGTGAGCGTTCAAACAGTACGACAAATAACCATTAACTCAATAAGATACCAACCGTGTAATTTTCAGCCAACAGTGCAGGTGATGGGGATTAGAATTGCACTAATTCATAGGCATGAGATATAGAAAAGCTTACATGCATCGAAAAGTGCTCCCTTTCAGACACTACGATTGATGCTTTGCTAACCAATGGCAATCTAATGAGTAATCGGCGGTCAAGAGGTGAATGACTTACGCGAGAAGGAGTAGGAGGGGACCTTGACGTCGTCGTCGTTGAGATCAACCATGTGGAGGCGGAAGCGGCTAGGGTCGGAGGTCTTGTAGACACCGAGACACACGGAGGGCAGGCTCTGGTCCCGGTTACACACTAGGTCAAAGTTGTACACCGGCGAGGGCATCGACAGCACCTCGACCTAGGCCGGAAAGACAGAGCTGGTCAGCCATACTTGGTAAAAATACCGCCAGCTCGCCCTTCCCCAGGATCTTGACTTACCGCGCTACCTACACTTCTACATGCATTGCTAACTGCGTACGATGCATAAGGACCTCGCCCCACACTTTTGACTACTAAACCAAGTCAAAGACAAAAGGCCTCCAGTGTGCCAGTTAAACAAAAATGATAACCGAAATCAATCTGGCAAAGCGAACTAATAAGACGAAAAGCCAACCCTTAGGAAACCACGGTCATCACACTTTAACCGACTAGACCTGAAGCCTTAGACTAAGGAAATACCAAACAATTTCAAATTAGAAATTACACGGCAGCCTTCCAAATATCAATTATGAGATTGTTTGTACTTTCAGCGATTGAGAATACAAGGACGACTCAATGACGAAACCAAGGTGCTAAAACGAGCGTGACCCCATTTGACAGCGCCGCCCACGTAAATGGGGGCGGTAGAGCTATCAGACACGAACGTGTGTGGCTGGATTGAAGCGACCAAAATATTTGCGCAGAATCTTAAGAGCTGGTGCATACAAAAAAACCGATCAATGATTCGTGAGTATAACACGCGCTTTGGGAACTAATTATGCAGGCAAGTCGTCGTTATGATAATGAAATCCAAAACTGTAAGTCGTATACAAACTATCATGATTAGATTCGATGGCTTTTCTAAGAATCTGCAGCAAATCCTTGACAATTATGCCGACAAAATACAACTTGCAAATCACTACTTCGTAAAGAATACCATTTTACGCTTTTATTCGACGGTTCAACTAAGGACAATGAACACTGTTAGATAGGTTAGTTTTCTACAGCATCTTAGCTACAAATTCATTAACATGCTACATTAACTTTTCTACGTATGAATGCCTAATAGGCAAACAAGCTAACGGAGACCATGTCCAAAGAAATTTGGCATCTTTGCAACAATGACTCGAAAAATTGCAGTCACGGAAGAAAATCAGTGACAAAGGATGTACTCGATAGCTAATTCTGACCGCATGTTATGGCCATAGGGTGTACATGAAATAAAAAAATATCGCGAATCACTGGGAGAAGAAAACGATTAAAGACAAAAACGTACTGCAGGATGAGAAATGAGCATCTTTTAAAAAATACAAGGAAACTCATCACTAATAGCATTGATTAAGATGAATTAAGGATGAACAGGTACCTTTCTTCAAGCTAACGCACAAATTTGCTACTGAAATAAAGGCAAGTCACTATTGATTAAATAAAAAGCCCTTTTCAGCTAAAGCCGATGAGCTGGCCAACCTAACAGTGGGGTGGAGCATAAGTGGTTGCCCAATGTTCAACAGCTAAAAGGAGTCAATAAGTTAGTGCGACTTCTGTACGATATGTAGAGTGAAATGAGTGTAGTGACATACTCGTTTGACTTCAACGAAGGTGGAGCGGGGATTAAACCACTCCATGACAAGGATGGACTTGTCGATCACAGCGCAGAGGTACTTGTTTCCGTTACTCGGGTTTCGCACCACGCTCGCCATGTAGCAGCCACGGGTGTTCGGAACCTTCACCGTCGGCTGGAAGCGTCTGTGGGCAACGCAACAAACAACTGAGCTTGCGCTTAGGGATAAATTAATAAAAACCAGCATTCACTGAATGAATTAGGGGGGGGGGGATAAATAACCGAGTTCCTAATCATTCGGCATCATCCCACTAGGCCAGGTCCAAAAGTAACCGTGACTCGAATCTCTTCATCTCTTTTACAGTCGGTTATTTGTCGAAAGATCGAGCTTCACTACCAACAGCAACTTTGAGGACTCGCATACAATAATTTTCTGTTCAGAGTTCATACTAGAAAATTTCACCACTTCCTAGCTTCTTGTGGTTCAGAAACCGATTTTCAAAGACAAAATACCAATTATACGTTTTTGAGGTTTATTCCAGGGCATCAATAATGGTAACATCACCTAACAAACGATACAGACTGCACCCATAAAATACATGTACTCCAAAAACGAGCTACATCACTTCGTTGTAAGAGTAGTACAGTAGGTATAATCAATAAGTATTACCCCTTATGAAGTTCAGGGATCACTCCCATTGATTGTAAGTAAAAACAACCCATCTAAAAGACTTCATGCCACGATGCAGAGTTTCATCCATGAAGTTCAAAATATGTCACTGGCGTCAAAACCCCACCATTGCTCTGGATAAAGCGTGAAACCTGAATAGCCAAAATGTTTTCAAAGCTTAGTGAGACACGATAGATGGAAATTTTATAAATAGGTGATGTCTTTGCAAATAGACAGACCACATAATAAGAATAAAATGGGCTCCCGGAGTTTGAACACGGGGGTACATCCGACTACGCATTTTGCATGCAGCGGAGTTACTTTATTAACCGATTGGATAGAACAAGAGGCAACAACGCTGGCACTGTACAAAAATGGCAGGCTCATAGTACTTTCAAACAAATTTGCATTAACACTGGCGTTTTCGACTACCGATGCCAAATTAGCATTGAAATAACGGATTTTCGCACTACAAGCAGGCTCAACGTAATTGATCAATACTAGAACTGGCATTCGACATGCAGAACTTCTGATCGAAGAATCCAAAGCTTTGTTTTCATGAAAGCAATAGCAAATGAATCAGAAGCCGTTTTGAATTTCTAACGAAACACTCCTACTTCTGACATGGCTCCTTTGGGGAGGGTGCAGCACGACTTACTTCGGTAGAAGTTTTGTGGGGATCCGGCCGGCGAGGGTGCCGGTGGGGTCCTGACTGGTCTTGGCCTTCATCACGTTAACTAGGTTGTGGCTGTAGAGATGCAGTGTGTTGCCCGACAGCGACATCATCGTATCACGGAACACCGTCAGCCAGATACATCGCCGTGGAATCAACTGAGATATAAGAACACATTTAGCAGCCCAATCCAGTTGGACGACTAATCGTTCGCGATTAAGTGCTTGGCTAGGGCAAAAGCCGATAAAAACTTATGGTACTGCGCATAAATATATGGTCTTACATTGGGAAAGCCAAGAAATAAATCTACTAGATAGGCAGCGCCGTTATATAATACTTTGAAAATGTTTATCTCATAATGAACCCCAGTTCAAATCATGATAAACACATCAAAAACACATAAGTTTGCTTGAAATACGATACAACACATGGTAGTTTCCACTAACAGAAGTACCTTAAACGCACCTCAAGGTTGTTTGTCAACAAAAGAGTTGTGAGACGTTATTTCTCAGCGGCAGCCAGCTACGCCCATTAAGTTACAACATGAATAGCAGCTTTCTATCAATAAACGAAACCCGAAAGCACGAAAATCCCACTAAAAACGAGAAAATAAGATGAAATTCCACATAAGGGATACTCACCAGTTCCAAGGTGGCATCGGCCAGTTCCTGTAGATTGAGGTAGTAAATGCCATCGTTGGTTCCGAAGATTATCATTTGGGCTAACAAAACCGGACCAGAGTAGACAGATGTCTCAAGGGTGAATATGCACAACAAAGTGCAAAGGCAACCAACCTTTAGTTAGTGGATTGACCCAAGTGGCCGTGGCGTTGATCTTCAAAGGACATCCTTCAAAGATGAGGGTGAAGCAGGCACCCATCTATGTACAAAGGACCCAGGAAGAACCAAATTCTGGTTTAATGACGTCTCATGGTGATTTTCGAAAATCGCGACACATTGCCAGAAGACAACCAACACAGCTTCAAGTCCTTAATCTACCAATCAGTCACTCTGGAACCGATTACACACTACGCTGTGCAGAAAAGACGTGCAATACGATACCAATTCTTAAAAACACAAAAATCATACCAAGACTTGACCTCTCTTCTTAGAGAGTGACATTAAGAACCATTAGGTCTATTAGCCTCATTCCTTGGCTATGAAATAATCACATTTCGGTTTAATCCAAAATAATTCCCAATATTCACACTAAATTCAAAGACTGACGCTCACGTGAACTTTAGGAGTTGGTGGCAAACCGATTCCGTGCTCCATTTGGTAGTGCATTTCTGCATGTCGAAAGGCGCCCTTCTCGAAGTCCGTGAGGGGTCCGCAGGCCGTGTCGAACTTGGGCGGAGGAGGGCGAGGTGGTGGTGCGCCCTGTCCCGAGCCCCTGCTCGCCGCCTTTTCGCCACCACTGCCGCCACCATCCTCCGTCTCCGATGCGACGGCGGCCGAACGGACGGCAGCAAAGTCGCGCAGAAGCGGGGTGGAAGAGGCAGGGAAGGGGACACCGACACAGCCGAAGATCGGTCCCGGTGCCGTGGCCGAGGCCTGGCGGGCGACCAAAGTGGTCCCATCGCCCTTCGGTGGTAGCGGCGGGGGCGGGCCCTGTGGTGGAGGAGGTGCCCGACGCTTCAAGCGCCCCTGTAGGAATGCTACCTCGTTGGGCGAAAGTCGCAGACCGTTCGTCTGGTCAAGCAATGAGTACATCCGTGGCAAGTTACTTGGCAATTCACGATTATAGGGACTATGAATTTCCTTACATTTCGACAGTGCCAACATTTGAGCATTTACAAAAAACAGACATGGAAACGGTTTTTGAATATAAACTACAAGTAATCAACCCTCGAAAGTGAATACTTTGGTTGGGGGGGTCAGATTCATTAAAAATTGCTCGTTTAGTAAATGGGAGAGGAATTGCTTACTAAGTAGACTGATTTTTCTTTAGAAAATGTCTGGTATTTCGGCATTATGCTCATTATATCACGTTTTGAGGATTTTGGAAAACGAACCGAAATGAAAACCGCTTGGCTTTGACGCAGTGATAGACATAAAGGAGACAATGCATTGTTGGGAATCGACAGAAAAGACTTTGCTGCTACTACTCAAACAAACTAGAGTCTGGGAGTGTCTTACACTGTTATTACGACTGAGCTGTCACAAATGCACCACACAGCAACGACTTCTGAGATATAACTATTAGTGAAACCATTCGACAGGCATGAATGTTGCAGGTTACCACAAATGACAGTCGTTCTACTTGTGAGAGTAGCGGTAGAGGGGATGACTAATTTCTCCCCAATTTCTATGGCAGTTCAAGTAAATCAATTAGCACATAGATCGACACACCATGGGATCCGTTAGCACTAAGCCAAGTAGCAATTCCCTATTCTCATGAAATTTCATCAGACCAGCGGCTCGACGCACTCTACAGCCACCACTTTCACACTTATTCCGTGGCGTCGATGTGCCTCACACTTGTTAGAGGGTTTACCAGTGAAGCCACCACAGTGTGAAGTTCAGTGGTCAATTTTCTTCTGACACTTCCATTGGTGAGCAGCAGGACGCGAGAATCGAAATCGAAACTGAATCAAGACTCCATCCTTATAAAATCCATTTAAAAAGGGCAGAGATGAAGTACGGAATACAACTATTTAAATCGGTACGAACTAAAATAGCATTTAGCCTACGTGAATGCCTACTGGATGGAGGGAAGAACGTGCCCCATGATGTTGATGCTTGTCAATCGATGAAGCTAGCTGAAATGTTTTTCACACGCCTACCCTCACAAGGACAGAGCACACACGCACAGAGAGACGGGAACACAGCACGAGGCAGGAGTCGAGCGCTGGTGGCAGCGCAATTTAGGGTAACTTTACACAATCACCGCGCAAAGAAACCCGGACACGTGAGTCATAGTTTGGCAGCGCTAGCAGTTTATCACAGGCAAGTATTTAAGCTCCACTAAATGGCCGTAACTAGGATATGCTTATTGCATTTAAAGCAACAAAAGAGCTAAATTCACTGGTTGAACCATATGACCCCAATAAACACTTTCTAAACAGCCAAACAATGGCAGTTTTATCTACTTTACGTCCAAACACACATTGATTGCTGCCGCTTGCCAATAAAACCGTCTGTCAATGTAAGCATACCGTTCAACTGATCAAAGATATTCCCTGCACCAAGAACGCATTTCCCATAATTTCACACTCCAGTGAGTAAACTCATTTACAATACTGATAATAAATGCGAGATTTACATTCCGTGTCCTGGCTTGCCATCCCATTTGTGCTACCCTCGGTCGTTTACCAGGGGAGATTCTCTTAAGAAATCTAGCAACTTCGACAATTAGACGATTGCATCCTGAGACATTAAAATAGAGAAAGGACATTGGCCAAGTTCAAACTGCACCACCGTTAAGATAATTACATCAGCTAGAACCAAAACCATGCAGAGAAAGACCAAACCAGGTTGTTGTCTGGAGCTATGATACATTCGTTACCTGGTCGTCAAGATTAGGGACTGAGTAAGAGTGGTTGGTGACTCACGCCCAATTCATCGGCGTCTTCAAAGTGTTCCGATTCGTAGAAGCTCAGTCGACTAGCACCTTCTATCATTTCCACTTCCGGGTTCCTGTGTGACAACAATTAAAAAGGACACATAACCGCAGTTCATTCGATTGAGTTAAAAGGACTGCCTTTCGGCAACCAAGTGTCAAAAAAGGGAAAATCGGGAAGAGGGAGTGTGGGTCAAAAGGTGACACACAAACGCTGCCCAGAGAGACTTACACGGACTCGTTGAGAGACGGGTAGAAGAGTTTGCTCTGCCGCTTCTCGTACTCGTCCAGGACTTCTGCGACTAAGTCCTGTGGTAATAAAAATAAAATATCATTCGTTATTTATTTGAACAACGAGCACAAAAGACGCTTTAAACCATCGAGTTTCAAACTATGAGACCGGATATGGCTTATGAAAACCACACCAGCAAGTGCCAATAAAACCACAAGCGGCGAAACAAATTGCGTTCACAATTTCTTGGAGTATCGAAACCTACCATGGCTTACAACTTTGATGCTTACAATGCTGTGATCCAGATTAGATAATCGTTTGGAAGACATAATTACTGAATCCCATGTGAAGGTTAAAACGTGATACATGATGGAGTAAGGGCAGTGGACAGAAGAGTCATTCCGTACTTTAAAGACATAAAGGAACTTTGAAGTTTTCCACTAATTGGCCTGTTCCTGTGGACAAGAGCAGATTTACGTCTGAAAGTTGATTTCCAGTACATAGAAGGCGCCAAACTATGATGAAAAATTACGCCAATGATAACTAGTAATAACTTAACTATAAGTAATCCCATACGAATAGCAAAAAATTGCGTTGCAGTCACTTTAATGCAACCAAATAAACCTGAATGTTAACCACCTCGAAACAATGACACTCAAACTCGAAACTGTTACCTGAATTAGGGTATCAACTCGTGGAATAAAAGCTAATATCATAAGAAATGCGGTTTTAGCATTTCGGGATGGTGAAATACTAGCTCTTATCAGGGCCCCAATATGTTAAGTTCAACAAAAATTTACATCCGGTCCTTTCAGATGCCGTTTACACCCAACAGTATGTAGGTTGGCATGTGGTGTAGTCTTGGCAACAATAGGGGCTAGTGTGATAGGCACATACGGGAGCGAGGCTTTTTGAAAGGTGTGCACAACACGGCTAGATGATCTGCATTACTGATTTACAGCTGGTACGATAGGGATCACTGCAAAAGTCATATGGTATCAATTAAGTGGTCTGCCATCACTCAGCCAAATCTTATCCCCGTTACCAGGCTACGGCATTGTTCCACAAAAAGGAAAGACCTGGTTCGCATTGTGCTCAAGATCTAGCATTAACCTTTACTTAGTGAACATCGTATTCCAGACATCACCCACAAGGCGTAAGGAAAACCGGCTTCGGTTCTACAATCAACTTCGGGAACGTATGAATGAGTCACCAAAAGCGATAACAATGTGATGGACGAGATTTAGCAATCAAACCACTTAGAAATTAACTCGGTCGAATATACATACATGAGCCTCGGGGTCAAGACAAGCCTACGTCAAAAGTAACAAAGTATGAAGAGCTCTCTTCGACTACAGGACCTTTCTTTCCACTTCCGTTTTATCGCTCGAACAGTTGGGCCCTTAGTGATTGCCCTCGGTGCCACTATCTTAGCAAATTATTACGCAAAAAAAAACTAACTTTGGAAGCTACGAATCAGCGAAAGACTTACCTCCCCGTCCGCAGGAAAAAGCAAAGCTTTGAAGCTTTTACTATTTTCTGTGTAAAGCATACTAAACAAGACCTAGCCAAATGGACACACCTCTGAGTGGGTGTTTTCGGACTAATGCCGCTGTTCCACTAGAAAGGGACATCCGAATCTAGAGGTACAAAGGGTGGAATTGATTACCTCATTACTCTCATTGAGGCAGTTCTCGGGCAGCAGTCGATGGTCGTCAGGGGGCCAACCGGCCACGGTAATCGGTTGGTCTTGAGGCGCCGCTGCGTCGGCACTTTCGTTGGAACGCCGCAAGGAAGCAATGCGCAGACGCGGCGGTCCGCCCTCAACGTTTGACTCGTCAGCAAGCCTAGCCGACGGCGTCTCCTTCGGTGGCAGCTGCGGTGGGCCCCCACCATTGCCTTGTGAGCCTTCATCGACAGTCTGTCGCAGGATGATAACAAACCCAACCTCATAGTTGAATCAAATGGGAGTTATTGATATGGTTGTCAAATACGAGTTCAACAAATAAGAATTGTTACTTTGATTTCAGTAGATGACTAGCACTTAGAATTGCTGGTTTTGAGTCTCCATAGATGACCAATTTCACTACCAACATCTTGGAGTTAGCTCCAAATGTCAGAACTCAGCAATAGAGAGCTCATTTAGACGCAGTGACGAAAACAAACGCTACTGTTTGGTGATGAGAGTTGCGTTCACTTAATAACACATGCCTGAATGCCAGTGATAGATAATGCAGGGCCAGAAGGCCACCCAAAGTTCTGGTGAGCAAGCAATTTAACTTTCGAGCAAATTGAAGATAAATTATCTACAGAGTAAACTATCAAGTGAATTTACGAACACGTAGTAGCAACCAAATCCCAATGAAGCGACAGACGTATGCTCGAAAATGGAGGAGAAAATGGGGTGATTTTCGCAATCAGTAGGTACGCAAATCGGATGCGAACCCAGTTGAATTCTTCATGTGTTGCTCACCGAGGGGCGAAACACGTGTAATCTTTACCTCAGCACTAGTGAAGCGGAAATGCCCAGGGTAACCACATTAGCAGCTACCACTTACCAACTTGACGTTTTGCGGGCACACTAAACAGTTTAACAATAGTGCGTGCACAATTAATGAATAAAAATTACACCCTCTGTTGGTCGTTTCTACGATACTTTAACACCTTCTTCATCCGCTTAACTCAATCCATTTAAAGCTTACTAGGAAAATAAACTGGGATCCGTACATTTTGCTAATTTCCAAAACACCTAATATCTAGCAATCAGCGATATAAATATATAAGGACAGCAAAAGTAACATTTTCATTGTGCAAAATTGTTGTATTATTAACGCACACATGAACAATTAACCATCGGTAGAATGATGAAAGGTGACAACAACAGCCAACTAGATAAAAATAGCGGAAATACTTCCAGAATTCGCTAGTAGACAAGAGAAGTCAGCTATCTCATAAAAACAGCAAGGAGAAAAACAATACCTAATCAACGGCTAGTTCGATATGAGATCCAGAGAATTTGCTGTAGAGAAACCATTCCCATAATGGTGATTGAGGTACTGCAATTACATTATGACGATTGCGTCAAGGTAGCAGCACATTATCGGCTGAAATTAACCTTTCCTAATGGTTGACTGCGAAGATCAGGATGAGTGTTGCTGACTTAGCCTAAACTTCGCAGTAGTTAGAGTAGTGCAGCTAAAAGCTACACACACATGAAACAAGATATTCAATCGGCTTTCATCAACGGGACCGAAATCCCCAAGTAAATGAACGACCTCATATCCACCACAAGTAAGACTGCTTAATTGCCGCGATTAAACCGCATAGTGTAAGGCAAAAGGGTATATACCTTGTCTACGGCATCGGATCGCCCATTCCATCCGAGCTGGAAGTCCTGCATGACGAGGAGAGACTTGGGTCGCTCGCGGCTGATGGCGACGGGCTGGATGGGCTGCTCGGCGGCCGCCACGGGGCTCGGCCCGACTGGGAGATAGTGGTGCTGTGGTTTCCGGGGAATGGGCGGGGGCGCCTCCTGTACCACCGCTGTCGGTGGGGGCGGTGGGGGCACGGATTCCACCTTCACCTTAGGGCCAGTGGGCACGCCTCCAGAGGCTGCAGCGAAGGCGGCCTTCTCGTCCTCCTCCAGAGCGTGTTTCATGACCAGGAGGTCGCGTGTACTGGCTATTGAGAGACTAGGGTTCGCCACGAAGTCATGCTGCACAGAGAGAAGAAACCCAACCGGTCTTCAACACTCCTTCCTCCAGAATAGTGAATTCGTAAACCACATATGACCACTTCGAGAATGCTTACCATCGATTTGTTCAACCTACAACGTCACTGGTTTATTTATAAGTACTAGGCTAAACCTGTTCAAGAAATCAAATACATTGAAAACAAACCATAAGCTAGCTAAAATAGGACCAATGTATACCGGAAACACCTTAGTTTTTGAGAATCGATTAGAAACCCAATGCAATGGAATAGTTTCAACGGTAAGATGATCACTTATGGCGAACCAGACATGATTACATAACAAGATAATAATGCAAGTGTATTAAATCTACCATATTCCCGATTTGTCAACTAGAGGATATTCACCTTTCATTAGATTAACTGCTTAACACACCACGAGCCTTTCGAAACAGACTCGCTTTCACGGCTTAAACTGCAAAGAGTTACGAGAGCTTTAGCTTAGATTACATGAAAAAGTACACCCTTTTAAGCCGAAGCGCAAAGGAGTAACCAGTTGACCTAACTGCGTAACATGTTGAAACAACTGGTTGGAACATATCCACATATTTTATTAAGCGATCTCTAATATGCCATAATGTGGTTAAAGAAATCGTTACATTGATCATTTCTAATGATTGGGTTCATAACGCATACATGACCTAACCGATTTAACTACCGATTGGGTTAGCAACGATTTAACATTGTTGAATTCCTCTACACTCACTAATTCAAAATGTCTACAAGCCCACCTCGAGGTGTTTTACCATTTTCTATTACAAGGGTTGTTAGTAGAAGAGCTTCTATGGTAGTAATTTGGGTATTTTCACGACATCGATTCATTAACCTATGAAAAATTGATCAAATACACCTGTCCAGCTAGAAATATATAGCTTAGTTCAAAAGATTGACTAGACGGACATTCGAAGTTCATCCACCAAGGCTAAGAAACACACGAAGTGATGACGGCAACGACTTTCTCAGCGCTCTCCAGAAACTAATCTATACCAAATCCATATTTGTCGTGGCAAAAATGAGCGAAAAGATTCAACATACAGTGAGGAGGGTGGCAGCATCGGGACGGTTGCGTTCGTTCTTCGTAAGGCAGAGCTTGACGAAGTTGCGGAACTGCACGCTCCACTTCGATCGCTCTTTCAGTGTTGGCGGCTTGTAGTTCCGTGCACCCAAACATTGCAGCGCCCTGTGTAACAAAGATAACACGATTGGTTTCACTTGAAGGCACCAAAAAGTGCTCTTCCAGCTGAACACAAGTGCTCCGTAAGGTCATGTACACATTGTCACCAACGTAATACGAAAGTCATACTGGCAGAAAAAAATTCTCGGCAAAAGATCGAGTACCTAAAACAATGCCTTCTTTGGACTCAAAGTGGGAAGCGCATTAGCTAATTGGACATTAATTGCTACCTACCAACAGATGAACTATTTCACGTAGAACTAAAGAAACTGTGTTTTGGCGTAAAATACTAAACATTTTTGCCGGATTTTAACATATGAGAGTTCTCTCACAAGACACCTTTTGTATGGTATTTATTCATAGGTTTAAAAACAAATGTGGCATATTGTAGTTTTAACCCTTTTAACGAAATAAAACTCCCTTGTTGAAATTAGCTCTTTGGAACTCCATCAAACTACGTTCAGTGTTTGTAAGTAACAAATCCTCAACTGCATGACTGGCCAGTTCCAAGTAAATTGACCGCATTTGTTTAATTACGTTAACTACCTAATTTAAATGCCATAACTCCCTGAAACCTCGTTTTTGCCGGAAAAAATGGTGAATTGTACGGATCAAAAGGGGAAAACATCGATTTTTAGAAGTGGATTACATGATAGTACACAAGAGTAAACTTTGAAACACCCAGACAATTTAAACAGGACAGATAGTGATACCCATGAGATGGTTCACATTATCAACGATAGCAAAGTAAATGAGCAAATTTCGAATGTCTCATGAATTTACCACATTAATAATGAATTGAAATACAATGAAGTAAATTAGGGAAAAAGGAGCAACTCACATGAGAGGGTCAAGGTCAAACAGTGGGGGCTGCAGCTCTGCATACTCAATGGCCGTAATTCCAACTGCCCAGATGTCGCACTTTCCGTCATAACCAGTCCCTCGATGATCCACTGAAGCCACCTCAGGTGCCATCCTACATCACATGAAAAGCTACATGTTAAAACCCCAACAGCGAATCGGGATTTACACAAGTTAATAACTGCAAGCCGACTGAAGAACCTAAAAAACAGCAGCTTCAGAGTCACTGACTTAATTACATTAAATAAACAAAAATATCAATGACTATCCACATAGACCTTTGAACGGAAGAAATCAACTTTGACTAAAATAGGATAAACTACCTAGGATAGAAAAGTGCTTTCGGAAGAACCGCAAACACGAAGTACGAAAAACCATTATGGTTTTAATTGTTTAATCTTCATGCTCTGGAGTGCGATTTGCCAGAAGTGTATCCGTACAAATGAGAGCTGGCCATAACTAACCATCAATTGTAAAAAAGGTTTAAAAAGATTGAATAGAAACTAAAACAGAGAACCCACGTAACGGAAGCAATAAACAGGCAAAAATGAATATCCCACTGCAAAACAAGATAAAAGAACGAAAACAATCGATAGCAATCGATGGGACATTTTATCGACGAAAAGAACATATAGTAAGAAAAAGCCATAGCGATCAGTTAAACTGCATTTAAAATGTAGTGATATGAACATAGAATTTGAATAGTCAATGTAAAGAAATCGCCGGCACACAAAGACAGCCATTAGGCACCAAATTTACAATGCAACACACCAACATATGAATCGAAAATTCTAAGCCAGCTCACCAATATGGAGTACCGATAACGGTGCTTCGCTTGACCATTGATGTGCTCAATTTAGCTGCTACTCCGAAGTCTGCGATTTTAACTTCTCCACGGTCAGTAAGGAGAATATTTGCTCCCTGAAGAAATGGTCACAGATTGGAAGGAAGGCCCTACCTTAATGTCCCGATGTATTCGATTCCTAGCATGCATATGTCGCAGACCTTTGAGTGTCTCCCTAGTTACAAAGGCTATACAGTTCTCCTTCAGGGGAACACGGGTGTCTGGGTTATTTGTTTAGAAAACTGATCAAAAATTACATAGATAAATGTCCTGCATTGATTGTCCACCACAAAATTCCATACAGATCCACAATTTATTAAGCCGAAGGTAACTGCCGAAGTACTGCACAATATTCGGGTGGGAGCACTCCATGAGAGTATGGATCTCTTGGCAAATGGCACGAATGTCATCTTTCGGATCTATCTTCATTACCTTGATAGCCACCAGTCGACGGTCATCCCTTCTTTGTGCCTATATTTTACATAATTCAGTTGATGAAAAACTGCAGAGCTATAACCATACAAAAAAAAATACTATAAAAGTAGAACAGTTAGCCAGTTTTTTATGCATTTCAAGAAAATATTTATATTTTTTACCAAGCAGAAGAACGATTATAATGAGCATCAGGATTGATTAAATGACATAGACCAAAATAACGAACATCGTTACTAGAAACACCACTGATACTATTCAACCTGGTTACCTTGTAAACATCACCATAGGTGCCACTCCCAATGTTGGCTAAGACACGGTATTCCAATTTCGGGTCAGATTGCTTTACAATCTGACGCAAATAAGCTAGCTCCGGGTGATGCATCGGCCGTTCATGTAAACACTTTGTACTGAGCGCAATAATATCGAGTTACAAAAAATTCTCCTGTACTTCGTCTGTAAACTTAAAATTAATTTTTTCAAAAGATACAATAATTACACGCTTTAAAAGTGATTAAAAAGGTTAGGTTTTAATTGATAGATAAATTAGCGCGCAACTTTCGTGGTTTTTCGTTCGAAGTATGGACTCTGCAACGAATAAGCGAGTCTGTTATTACTACGACGGTATGTTAAATTTCTTGAAAAGTAACATATGCAACTTTGTTGGTAAGACGGCTAGTGCCGAGCGCTTATTTATCCACTGGTACTCCGGTCTCCGTATTCAGTTGTGTAGCTTAAATATCGGTCTATACGTTTTTAGGTGACATTGGAAATTACTACTATGGTCAAGGACATCCTATGAAACCTCATCGGATAAGGATGACACATAATCTACTCCTGAATTACGGTCTCTACAGGAAGATGGAGGTGTACCGCCCTTCTAAGGCCAATGCTGAGGATATGACTAAATTCCATAGCGACGAATATATTAGATTCCTTCAAAGTATTCGTCCTGATAATATGGTCGAATATAGCAAACAAATGCAACGATTTAATGTCGGCGAAGACTGTCCTGTTTTTGATGGACTCTTTGAATTCTGTCAGCTCTCAGCCGGTGGCTCAGTTGCTGGTGCAGTTAAACTAAACAAACAGCAGACTGATATTGCTATTAACTGGGGTGGTGGTCTTCATCACGCCAAGAAAGCTGAGGCTTCTGGATTCTGCTACGTCAACGATATTGTTATGGGTATTCTTGAACTTCTCAAGTACCATCAGCGTGTTCTCTATGTTGATATTGACATCCATCATGGTGATGGTGTGGAGGAGGCCTTCTATACTACTGACCGCGTTATGACTGTCAGCTTCCACAAATATGGTGAATATTTCCCTGGAACCGGTGATTTAAAAGATATCGGTGCCGGTCGTGGTAAACACTACGCAGTAAACTGTCCTCTTCGTGACGGAATGGACGATGATACATATGAGCAGATTTTCAGGCCGGTTATCTTAAAGGTGATGGAAACATTCCGTCCTGGTGCCCTGGTTCTCCAATGCGGTGCTGATTCACTTAGCGGTGATCGTCTCGGATGTTTCAACTTAAGTTTAAAGGGTCATGGGAAATGTGTGGAGTTTCTGCGCTCATTTTCGATTCCCTTGCTTATGCTTGGTGGTGGCGGTTACACCATCCGCAACGTCGCACGTTGCTGGACTTATGAAACTTCTATTGCTCTCAACACGCAAGTGTCTGATGCCCTTCCCTACAACGACTACTACGAGTACTTCGGGCCTGATTTTAAGTTGCATATCAGTCCGAGCAACATGAATAATCAAAACACCCCCGAATACATTGAGCGAATTCGAAATAAGCTCTTCGAAAACCTCCGAATGCTTCCTCACGCTCCTAGCGTCCCGATGGTTGGTATGTAGTTCGTTGTTGACTGCTATCTTTTGAGATTTCGTTGATCACTTATGGTTTATTTTAGATATCCCACCTGATGCTGTGAATGTGGAAGAAGAAAAAGAGGCTCGAGAAAACGAAGACCCTGACAAGAGAATCTCAATAATGGCATCAGATAAGGCCATCCACCGTGACAACGAATTTTATGACGCAAGTGAGGAGGATGGTGTTGGCCTTGCTGCTGCTCCCAAGGGAACAAAGGCTACTAAGGATGTGCATTCGTACCGAAACGCGACTAAGCGCCCCAAGTTAGACGAAGGTGCTCAAGGGGATAGCTCCCAGGCCGATACAGAGGAGTCTAATGTAAGCTTTACTTCTATTACTTTATCGTGAAAAGTTCGTTGGCTTCAATGTTCTTTAACATTTAGGAGGAAGACAAGACTAATTCAAGCGGCGATAAAAAGGCAGCGAATTCTGGTTTGGGTGCCGGCGATTCAGGTGCAGCGGTTCCTTAATCGTATCCATAGTTTAGTCGTATTTTAAACATTAGTAGTTATTACCCACTCCACGTCATTCTTTCCTGCACTCAAACGCCCTTGGGTACTAAATTAGTTTCAGTGGCATTTATTGTCTTGGACTCTTTTTGTGTACAGTGCTGTTTAGCCCTGTCAATTTACTGTGGTAAACTTCTTTACTATAACGTTACATCTAACGTGACCTCCGGATCTATCGTTTTTCGTTTTCATGACATCCGCGTGTATGCTTCCGAATATGTGTGTGGTTATTAATTTTATTGTAGTCACTACTTAAAGAAACCTTCTGGGTTAGTGTGTCAGGCGATTTGGTTGGTATACACTGGGTAGCCAGTTTTTATGTGGAAGTTGGGGTAGATTGTCGGGTCGGCTACCTGAATGTACGCTTTGGGCTGCTTTGCTACACTGGCCTCGTCACCGTACTCCAGATGCCTGCATTATCGGACGGAATTTACAGCAACATTTAAAAAGAAAAGGCGATTGCAGAAACTCTACTGTTTTTTAGCAAAGTATCTTATGAGTGTGCATTATGACTGCTTCTTGCTGCCTAGGTGACACTGTTCAAGGGAATGGTGTCGATTTGTGGAACATTGCTTACACCTAGACTTAGCAATGTTGCCATCGTTACTCTTATGCATGGATTAATTGCAAATTCAGTTGGTTATTTAAGTCGGATGAGATGTCTTGTGCATCGATTATAAGAATTTAAACCGTTATCATGGCGCGGATTCACTTCTATGGGAGATTCCGTAAGGCAGATTCAATGGTTAAGAAAGACTCACCAGTAATTGTGCTGTTTTGCAAAAGTAGGTCTCTAAGACCGCAAAACCAGAACAATCTGGCCCATTTAATAACCGGTGTGAGGTCAAGCTTGGCTATTTAGAACACTGGCAGTTTGCGACTTGTGTTAATTTGGACTCACTAGGAGACTATGGCGTTTCACCGTATATACAAGTCCTTGGGAAATCTTGACTAATATCTGATTAACTAGATAGGATGATTAAACACTATTGAATAAGTGACCCTCGAAAGCAGCCATGGATGGAGGTGGACATTTGTTCGTTAAGCTGCAATCACAAATCGACTTGACATAAAAACGAAGAAACGCTTCTGCAAAAGCTATTGTTCATGCTTTCTTTCATGCTTTCGTGATGTTAATCAGGTCTGATCTAAGATCCAAACCCTATTGCTGGCTGACGCACATACAAGGTAAAGTGTGCTATGCGGATATGACCAACCTGATGGCCCATTGCCCTGGTCAACATAACATGTAAATACTACGCATACTTCATGTCATATCTGCATGACTTGTGTAGTGGTGTTGTCTCTGCACTGCGACTGGGGCTTGCCTAGTAAATCCATTCTATCTTTTGTCTGTCTTGAGATAAATGGAAACCATGGGGGAGATATGCTAGGCAGTCAATTGTCAAGTGCTCGGGAAAACCCAATTCACACCATTACAGTCTGAGTCATACTCTTCGTCAAACCTACACGACATTTAAATCTACCCTATGGGTTCAATCCAATTGTGCTTTGTAGCCGAAGGGATAGAGATGAGACAACAGCCTGTATGAAAAAAAGTGCTTCCGAGGGTTAAATGGCTACTACTATAACCAATTTATAAGAATCGGTAGCTCATCCCGTTGACCTTGGTTGGTTGGCCTTTCCCTGCTCGTCAGCAATGCTCTTTCCAGACGAATGCGTCGATTAGTTCACAACTGCTTGGGGAACCTATCCTCATCCTGGAGATGGAATGCCTTCCTTCATCATGCTTCGACAGTAACATCATTTCGGTCCATTTGGATAGTATTCAGATTATTTCTATAAATATGTTTATAGGTCCGCTTCAAATTTAAATCCCTGGTAGTTCATGTCTCAAGAGACGCAGTAAGAGTTACATGGTCCTTTTGCATATATTTCTCACCATTACTCTATTGATTCATTGAACTCCACACGTCGCTATTTTAAAGTATAATGGAACCGTTGTATTATATCTGAAGAAATTCATCTCTATTTGGCTAAAAGGCTTATCATAACAAGAACTAGATTTCGTTTCCATTCGGTACGGTGTCGTTTTTATAAGTCAATACATAATGAAGAGATAATTTAATTATTTAAGATGCGTATTGATCAGTGAGCAATGCGTGCAGCAGTTTCATTTTCGTGTATCAGAAGTGATGTCATACCGCAGTTTGCTGTTGGTGCTATTCGTTCCAGGCTGGGCTTTAAACCATTCCATCATCGAATTTTTAACTCCAAACAGAGACGAAATGGTTAACTTTTACTTTCCCCATTTCACACCTTTCTCCGACATGATGGATCTTGTTTTAAGGGCAAGTGAATTTGGCTTTCCATCCCATCTCCGCCGAACGCAGCTATTGCCCGACAGTTTCGTTTTCACTATTCCTGATTATCTAATGTTTGGAACCATTAGTCAGATTGAATTCCACATCCCAACCTTCGTGAGAAAATTGGTAGAGCTAGCCAAAATTAAGCTTGGTCGAAAAACAGAATGGGAGTACATTTCTGACGAAACTAAAAGGGTTTGGATGGCCTCTTTTCAGCCCCAAAATGTCCTCAAACACATTAATCCAATAGCACTTCGAATGTTAATTTATGATGAATACTCCATGGTTACTAGTGACTATGCCAGAACAGCCTCCATGACAGCTAAGATCATACCATCATACGAGTACAATTCCAAACCGATTCCCAACGTCCCACTTTCGATTGTGTTAATGAGTGGATGGCGGCTTTTCTTCTGGACTTCAGTCTCACAGAAATCAAATTTTTACTTCACTATCAACCATCGTGATCAAGTGGACGCAGCCACTACCGTCAAAGCCCCAGAGAAGTTGGATGAACTTAGCAGCACATTCATCTTCCATGTGTGCTCCGAACTGCGAGGAGATCCCGAGCTTAAGCCAACGGATATTCCTTTAGGGCTATGCCCGAACCCTTGTGCTACATCACCTTGCCTTACCTTGGCTCATACCGCGGGTCAAAAGTGCCACCTTATGGGAAGAGGCAT
Source organism: Anomotaenia brevis (assembly GCA_030710315.1). NCBI lineage: Eukaryota > Metazoa > Platyhelminthes > Cestoda > Cyclophyllidea > Dilepididae > Anomotaenia > Anomotaenia brevis. Next base: position 735,894 of record JAUOZQ010000002.1, read on the forward strand.
GTTCATAAATGATTTCATTTGTGAGTGCTTGCCTGGTTACAAGTGGGTTTCAAATGCAGCAGCAACGATCAGCAATAACCGAACCGAAGTCAATACTCCACTATCTGATGAGATTGGAGCTTGCGTTCCAATAGATATATGCAAGACTTATTGCAATACTCAAGGTACCTTAAGGTGTGATTTGATCCCTGGAACAAGTACTGCAGTATGCCTCTGCAAGGTAGGTCATAATACTCCTTGTAGCACCAGGGTCACTGGCATGAATATACGTAGATCGCGTACATGGGGCCAACCTGTGGTATACAACGTGACCCATGCATCGAGCTATCAGACAAGGAGAAGATGCCAGGTAACATGGCCTGCAGCACGAGCCAGGGTGGGACCTGCAACCCAGTAATGGGCAGTGATTACTACGAATGTCGATGTCCTTCGGGCTTCATCAAGGACGCCAGTCTTGACTTTGATAATTGCTTAGCATTGAAGGACAAATGCAACTCTGAAGTCTGTGTCCGTGGCGACTGTATATCCTCTGCGGATGGGTCGGTAAGTAATGGTTACGAAATGAACAACAAGGGCAGAATTTCATCTGCCTCTGTCCAGAAGAGGCTTACGGAAAGCACTGTGAGAATCTGCGAGGAAACTGGGCCCAATGGAGTCCCTGGTCGGCTTGCTCACCGGCTTGTGGCAACGGCAAAATTCGCTACCGAGAGCGTGTACGAGGATGCCTCTATGGTGACGCCTGTACAGGCGGAAGACGGCGTCAGGTTGACGTTTGCTCGGAGAATCTACCATGCCCAGACGAGCTGGTTCGCCTGGGAATGGGCCCAGATGCCCTGGCTCCACAGGACATCCTTCGTGGTGGGGAAGCCCAACCAAATTTCGACCTTCAGCAAGCTTACGCCCTCAAACGCCGCCGATATAGCCTACTGACTCAAGTCTTCAAATTCATATTTCTCATTATATGCGGTTTCGCCATTGCTAGTGCTACACTCATGTTTGCGTATGTTATTTTGTACTAGGCCGGTCAATAAAATCTTCAGAAAGTAAAGTAATGAAAACACTAACTGTAGAGAACCCAATAAGGCAAGGTAGAGAGAAGACAGGCTCAGCAACTCTTCCACCTTAGTATCACTATATCGTAGTCTACTAATTCAAGACATGAATTCTATGAAGGTCAATTTTATTGCATACTGCATTAAAAGAACTCTGGGGCGTACAAAAGAGAGTGCAAATAGGTACCTAAACACACTCTATACATGAGATATCACAGCCTGTTCACTAGTCGTCAACACAGTCCGATCTGAGTAGGTCAGCGTCCTCCGCACAGGGTGGCGGCCCTTCAGCCTCCTGCCCCTCTGCCTCTCCGGCAGTGCCTGCTTGGGGGGGGCTCCGCTTGGCCGAGGGAGAAAGCGAGGCGAAGTCATAGGAGCCGTCGGATCCGCTCTCACTGCCGCTGTCGCTCCCGCTGGTGTCGCCGCAAAGGTGCCTAGGATCGCAGTCAGGACCGAGCTTGCTCGCAGAGGGCGGGAAGCGCGCGTAGCCCCGGAAGAAACGCACATCCTCATCCCGCGGCCGCAGTGATCGCTGCAGAGAAGACCTTCAGTACACACAGCAAGACGTCATAAGTCCACATCGTGTGAGCACACACAGTCAATGTGCCCCTGTCAAGTAGACTGGGGACTTTACACAATTTATACAATAAAATTTCTCATTCTCTCAGCATTACATATGTCGTTATGAGTTAGGGACATTCGAAATGAAGTCGATTCCTTTAGCTCCTTCCAAGTGGATAGAGAAGAGGGAAGGCGAGATGTCCTTTGCCGTATTTGCCCTATGATAACCCATGTGACTTGAATCTTATAGTTTCGTTGCTCATTATTTGTCACAACTTTGAAATTTTCCACTAAGTCACGCGGCCTAAAAGTGGTACATAATAAACGCGCCGAAAACGGCTTATCAAAATACCGCTTTTAAAGCGTTTTCGCAGTGCGATCATGCAAACGCCCAAACGACCCATCGCCCTTACATACGTTTAAGAAGTTTTCTGATTGTATTTGCTATAATCTAAAAGAGACTTCCTTGACTTAATAACTCACATCATAAAACTGCACACCATTGTGCAAAGAGAAACTCGTAATTTGATATCTAGGGAATTTATGGCAAAGGGCGAGAAAAAAACCATCCACTTTTCACCCTCAGCCGCAACACTTAAATTGTCACACACAACATACATACGCACTATTCAAATCGACATCCACTACACTACGATGCTTTTAGGAATATCGAGCAATTCCTACAATGGTGCGGAAATCAGCAATAACTTAGCAAGAGCGGAAATACATTGACGAATTTGAGAACCAAAGCAAACGTTGGCTTACCGTCCAAAGGCTTTAATGATAAGTTCCTTCAACTACCACGAAGAAATAAAAAAAAACTCTAAACCGAGAACTTACTCGCGACGGGTTAGATGGCCACTACGTGAGGCTAATCGTTTGTCCACATTTGAGGCCAACTGGGAATGGATGGTTTGGAGCAAATCCATGCTAAGTGGAGACGGCTCGAGAAGAATCACTTTACCAGTAGATTTCTTTCGGTTCCAAAGTGGCGTTTCTTGAGACTCTGGTGGTGTTGAGTTCGCTGAGGGGGAGAGCAAGTTCTTGCCTAACCGGAACATCTAAAGGATACCAATGATTTGCATTTGATGAGAATTCCGACGGACTAGGTGCTACGCGCGACTAAGTGGGACGCTTTGAAGCCACATGTGGTGAGTGAAACCTAACCTAGCTGAAGCGGGAACTTCTACTCGGGCAACGAGACTTAACCTGAAGTCGCGAGCAAATTAGAACTAAGAGGGGAGTGGACTAATATCTTTCATAAGTAACTCTCAATCCTACCGGAAATTTACTGGGTATCCCTTTATTAGGGCTTCCGTTATTGGGGGTCCGATTCTTGATGGGCAAGGGTACGGTTCCTGACTTCTGCAGTGGTGGAGGGATTTTCGCAATCGGTCGGTTATCTTCAAGACCCTGTATCTGTACTAATCCTGAGCACAGTGGGATCGACTTTGATATGGCCATGAGGCCCGCTTCGGCCACGTGGTTTCCGGTAAGGTCAATGCGACGAAGGACCCGTGGTGAGTCGGCCAGCACTTCAGCCAGTGCGATGGCGCCTTGGCAGGCGAGGCCGCAATTGGCCAGGCCCAGGTAGACCAATCGGCGTCGCGTGTGGGCCTGCAGGTCGGCTCGCAGGGCCAGTACGCCCGGACATCCGAGGTTAGGGTTGTCGCTCAGCTCGAGATGCGAGAGACGGCTGAGGGCGCACAAACAGGAGGACAAATACTTGGCGCCGCTCGGGCTCAGACCTGTTGCCCGAAGGTAGAGACGCCGGATGTTGCCTTGGAGCTCATCGGACGCCTCTGAGGATACCTTCACTGCCCTGGTGGGGTAACAGGGACGTGATAAGGCGTACGAGAGCAGGCGATAACCCTCGTCCTGAAAAAAATATCGGACTAGAGTTCTCGCATAAAACGCAGCCAGGTGAATCAAGCGATGATTGCTAGAAATATCAACACGTAGATTTGCTAGAGCTGTAGCCCCCTGTGCGTGACGGGATGCAATTCGCTTGTATGGAAAATATTCGCCATCTAGGATCCCAGACGGAGATAATGGTATAGTCTCATTTCTCCCCAATACATGAAGCGAATGTCCTCGAGTACAGGTACTGTGTGCTCAACGCTGTTGATGCCCAGGTATAGCGACCGGTGTCACGAGCTTATCAATAGTGCAAAAGTAGGATCGATAGATGAACTTCACTTACTCGACAAATGATATCGGATGCTGAGGAATTCACAAATTTTGTAATAGAACATTTTTAAAATTATTTTAGAGACACTCAGGCGACTCGATAAAATACATTTTAAAACTTGCAAGGCAAGCAGCCTTTACGTTGCCATGTATCTTCTACTCAAAAAAATTAGTCATCCCAGATACAAGCATTTAGAATAAGCATGGATTAAATGAGGTGCTATCGCAAGTTCCCTCTAGGCAATTCATTCAGGAGAATCCTATCAAGTTGCAATAAGTGATCTGACATCCTAGAACTCGGGGAGTTTGAAACTACTGGAAGAAATCAATTAAGAAATTCGATAGTTGGACAGTTCTTCAGGTAACGCCTTTCTACTTGAATGGGGTCATGCTTCCCTTCCACTTAACTCCCTCCGACGTGACAGCAAAAAATAACTTCGACTAATGTTCTAAGCAAAAATACCCTAATCATACATCTATTAATGATGATAATAGAGAAACGAGCACTTAATAACTCTGGACTTCTATACAAAATCAGAATTCTTTTAGTTGCATTTTCAGGCAAAGAAATTACGTCGCATTTTGCTTAGGTACAGGAATTAAATGTTGAGGATACGCATTGACGTGATTCTAGGTTTAGCTCGTGCACAATGACGTGAACTAACCACTCCAGTTCCTGGTTGGAACGAACAGTGCTCAATGGGTGAAAATAGCAGCATTTCGGATATTATAATAACAAAATCCGGCCATCTAAGAACTACATACATGCTTCAACTTGAACGATCACGAACCCAAGCCCCAATATATATTACACAATTAGACGCAGTTTATTAGAAAAAGTATGAATAAATGTAAGAGTATAAATACGCGTGAATACCTCGAGAATGGTTTAGCAGGAAACCGATAGATTATAATCGTAAAACCGCCTTTTAATATGCAACACCGAAGCCCAAATTCAGCATAAATTGGGATAAAAACGAGGGCAAGGCGTAGTCATAAACAGATGGAAGTTTGAGATGGAAATATCTAGCAAATGTTTTCTTGACTTCATTAAACCATTTCGCAACAATAAGTTGCAGCTTAGTAATTAATTTTGACGGTTTGAAGTACTATTCACCCAAAGCCTTCCACACAAGTGCTTAGAGAAAAGCCATGCATACGTGCTTATGAGTGAAAGTGCTTAATTAGGGTCCGACATGTAAGCAGCTTCGCGTTTTGAACCATAGAGGAGCAATCGCTTACAAAGCATATTGCCTTGTAAAATCAAGAAGCGCTATTTCTATAACATCTCTAAAGGATACGCCTAGCACTCGAAAGCAGTACCAGCCACCGCTTTGTAAGCCACGAAACTGCCGGTAAGAGTGAACGCGAAATGTTTCGGCCCCAATCACTCCGCCTTCCATAAATACAGAACCATGATTCTTTAGGGCAACAATGGGTGCATCCCACCAGATAGTTCTGTGGTTGGCAAACTAAATTGAGAAATGCATCCTTGAGCTATTGTGCTGCTTAAGAGAAGGTGCAGGTTTTGACTTCAACATTAGGCCATCTAAAGTCGTATGCTCAACTAATAAATAAATGAGTCTTCAGCTTCACAATGGTGTTTAGATAAAGATAGATACCAGTTAAGACACCTAGAACAAACTATTTGAACGGGTACACCACCGAGTATGTATACGTTGCCACAGACATGCCAAAAGAAGCAAGATAAACAGGTTCACAGGGGAATGCGTACTCACACCCAGGTTGTTGTTGCTCAAATCGAGTACCTGCAGGCCCGGAAAGTACCGCAGTAGCGGAGTAATCAGCTCAATGTCGTGTGCACCGAGCTTATTGCCGGACAGTCGCAGGTCACGCAAGTGTCCCGCCATCCGGATCGCCGACGCCACGTCGAAGAGCGCGGTCCCGAAGAGGCCTGTCTCGCCCAGGTGGAGGCCACGGAGGCAAAGCGGAGCTAGGCACTGCAGGGCGCCCGAGCACGTGTTGATCTCCGCGGGCGTGGGGTCGTGGGAGAGGAAGGCGGAGAAGAGGAGGCGGAAGGCCGCCGGATCGGTCTCCGCATCGCGCGCCGAGTCGGAGTTAACTGGCTCGTCGCCGCAGCAGTTGGAGAGGAACTTGCGCACGAGTTTGCGAGCCCCGTCCAACTGGGCTGTGAGCGCGCGGCTCAGGTTCCGAGCGCTCGCCTGGTCCATGCGAAGCCCCCGCAGGTCCAGCCACGTCAGCTGGGGGTACTGAGGAAGGGAGCGTAGGAACTAGGTAAGGCTAACGAGGCCACGTAGACTGAACTCAACAATAATCATGAGGAGAAGAGTGAAAGTGCAGCATGGAAAGTTCACGCGCAAGAGAACTTTCCAGCACCTGCGCCAGGGGTCGGCAAAATTTTTGGACCCACGCAGCTGACTACTCTTCTGAATCCAAAGCATGCCGTTCCTGGAAAGAGTAGTGATAGGCCGACGCGAATGGTCCGACGGATGTTATCGCTTCTCAAATCCAATAATCGGAAAAGGCGCTTGGAGAGCTCACGAATTTTTGAATACATGAGAAATGCCTCGCTTCGAGAAATTCTACACGTGAATTGAGACTCATTATGACCGAATTCAATGGGTGGCATCTATCGATCGTAAAACACACTATCGTCATTCTACAATTAAATTGAATTTTAATAAACCTCCGTAAATTAACGGAAACCAAGTTACATTTTGCTGTGTTCGGAACGAAATCGGTGTTAAGTGAAATAACCCATTAAGCCTCCTCCACTACGAACATGAAGAACTTTGCTATTAAAATTAAAGAAACTACAAAAAGTCCCGTTCTAGTCTTTACACGAGTTTACATAAAACGATGTTAATTTTGGCTACTCTGAAGAGGAGCGCATTGATTCAAAGCAATTGCCAGACCTGCCGTAATTTGGCAGCTTGACCTATTTCAAGGTGTACCGAAAACAGATCCACTGGTTACCTATACGTTAAGCCCTCAAGGCTCATAAAATCCGTCTTTCGATAGGACCTGCACTACGGGAATAAGCAAGATCCTTATCGGCTCCTTTAAATATACAATGAGCCACAGAAGCCAACACTACTCTACCTATGATGTAGCCAATACGATAGAAGTACTTGCCGCTAATGGAACCAAAAAGCGCCTGGTCTAACTATGCTAATTTATTCCCATGTCATCTGAGTAAGCCCATTCTGCAAGATCTATTGGGCACGTCCCAATAGATAGCAGCAGCCGAAATAGTGCCTGAAATTGGTTTAAATTCCATACGTCAACTGCTTTTATATCAATGCCTATGCCAGCACAATAATTAAATCATCCTCAATTATGGAGCCATGCCATCTGGTGATAACATAGAGGAAGCCATAACGATGTCTCGGAAAATTTGTGTGCTAAGTCATCATCATCATTATCATCATCAAGGACGAAAGACGACAATGTAGTATATGTTCCATGAAGTAGAACCCATCCTGATTGTTTCTTTCAGATGGTGAATTCCAAGGGCCGAATCATAAACGTGTCTAAATTCTAACAAAAGAAACAACCGTTTCTGAAAGATAATCTAGACCCTAACCATCGTGATGGTGAGATCAAATTTGGGAACTTCCGCACCGTTACTTAGCCCACCTAGGTCATAGGCAAGCTTTGAAAAATGATTCCGTTAGCTTGACATCACAACCGATTAGGTGGCCAAGGGGTGGGCCGACACCCCCGATACATACGCCGATCATTTATCCATAAAGCAGCTCGCAGAGACCCGTGCTAATGAGAGAAGTGCAATAAGGTAGAGACAAAAATCGAGGTGTTGGTTTTCAGGTCTCAAATTACGCGCAAAACTCGTGTACGAAACAAACTTTTCGTCCTCCAAATTAAAGCGCGCAGATATTTTCTCAATAAATGGGCGAAGTAGAGGGCAGTTACCTTTGCATACATGCGGAACAATCTAAGAACTCGATGGCAAAATGAGTGAGCATTCAAAGTATCAAACGAGCATCACTAGTATTTCAGAATTGTTCCATAGCGATAGCCGAACTTAATTATAATATGCACCACAAACACAGAATTCATTTGCGGCAGTGAAGAAAGTACAGAAGAATTGTCACAAGGCAATCGATTTTCATACGTCAAGGGTGAATACAACGGATAAATTGACGAAAAAGTCATTACCTTTGCGACAAAATCGGTGATTTTGGTAATCCCTTCATTGGTAATTCTTTTGTTCCGGGCAAAGCAGAGCTCGTTGCAAGGCACGTAGTAGTCCAAGGCATCGAGAAGGGAAGCCAATGACTGAAAGCCCAAAAATATTAGCAAAACTGCTGGCGCATCAACAGAAGCACAAGCAGAGAGAAGCCAAACACTCGTTTAATGCGCAATAAATCGAGGCCCTGATTCTTAGCCGCTTGACGACTTGATTGCCATACATTCGTGTCGAATGAGTGGCGTGAAATGACGCAGAACAATTAACTTCTAAACTAGTACTGGCTAAGTAAAGAAAACCACACAAAAACTGGAACTGCGCCAGTCACGATGGCCCTCAACAAAAGCGCGTCAAAAAATTGGAGAGGAGTGGGGTATGCAGTGGAAACCTATGGTGGAAAAAAAATCCAGGTCGCAGTAGTATGTAAATCAGTACCGTCACTAGAAAACAAAATTAGATTTGAACCATTCCACCCATTTCCACAGTGTTTAGAGTCCGACCATTTTTAAATGGTACGATTAAAATCGGCTGGCTTTAAAGTCACCTATGTGGAGATTCCAAAGACTAAACCAATAGATCTTCAAAAGCATTGATCAGTTGAAGAGCTTTAACAGAGAAGAGGCGCTGAACACAATGAAGATTAGTCACAATAACTCACTCATATAACATTAAGTTTTATTTCAGAGATTATTTCATTCATGGTTCCAAAATACAGCAAAGTTATTTGTAGATAGTATCATACGTTATACCGATAGTAAAATACAGCTATTGGTCGCTTTTCATTGAAAAAGATGATTTTGATAGCAAGGTAGAAATACGCTGATTGAAAGTTCCTCTCACCTTGTCATTGAGGTTGGTATTCTCGAAGCTAATATGGTATGTTTGGCAATACTTGAAGACAACTTCGAGTGCTTCCAAGTCTTCGTTGGTTAGCTGAGTTCCTTTGAGAATTATTGCAGGGATCTTAGACTTGGCAAGCGGTACGTTCACTTTCTGTGAAATTTTAGACGTCACTATCAAAACTGATTTCTTAAAATATAATAGAATATTGGCTACGTGCTTGAACTAGACAAATACCACGAAACATGGCTGCTAAGAATAGGGACTTTAACAGCAATTATATAAATAAACGTCTCCTTACTGAGAGTTGTTCAATGATGAAAGAAATGGGAGGACGGTTCAAACGAAGACACGCCTCGGCGTATGCGTCCACTATGAAGTGGTTGGGGGTGTCAGGATCTGTTAATAAGAGCCGATTAATAAGTTTGCTCGCTCAAATTATAACGAGGAAGAAGTCGTGTTTTAACGCACTAATGCGCCATTCTTCAGCTACTTCAGAAGTCAAAGTAACAGCAAGTTGATCATTGTCTTCAGGAAACTTGACTCTTTTCCGCTTCTTGGGTACAGAAGTGGGTTCACCAGGCGTTGATGGATGTGACGCTACTAACAATGATTGACCGGATAAAATAGAATTTGGAGTTTCCCGAACTTCGTAGACTTCACAAGTACTAACTTTCGGCAATTTCGCGGTTGACATTCGAGTTCATTAAACGCCGCTACTAGATTAGATTTAAGAAACAGAATGGCAGAAATAACCTGATAACCACCCAAAAATGCAAGTGTATTTAGGGAAGGATAAAGGTAGCAAATGGATTTGAAAATATAAAAATATCGATTTGAATCTATTGGTTGATTATTCTATAAAGCATATGTACATCTGTAACAGTCAGTAATACAGGACGTTCCAACATAGTGCAGTCAGTTAAGGAAAATAGTATTCAAAAATTAAACGTGGCATTAAATCCAGTAAAATTAATACATTTTAGCTAAATCATGATTCGGTACGTGGTCTATTTAAGTGTTTGGAATGTCAGTGGCATATTTCATTTTTTATTAAAGACAAGTGCTTTCAAGGCTGAAACGCGAAGTATTGGTTGTTCGAATAGAGCATGCTAACGTTAATAGAACATCTAGGAAGTAAACAATGTGTAAAGCAAGAGAGAAAGCACTTTACGACCGATATGCACACCCTACCATTCCATTTGGGTCAATGCTATTTTACTATTGGTTAGTAATCAAATCGGTGATGCAGACGAACAAGTAGACAATTTCAAGGTTGTAGACTATTATCCGTGCTATTCAATTTTGATTCAAATTCATGATCACTTAGATAATAAAGTATAACAGATCTTTAAATTACTAAATGAAGTCTAGTTGAAGTTAAATATATTATTTAGAATAAATGTAAATTGTCTATTAAAAATCACAAAAAATAAGAAAATCTGCATATCCAATTAGGATAAGAACTTTACAACTTTAGAAAAAGGATATTTTAAAGATATTGGTCATATATTTTACTCAAATATCAAAGGCTGGGAACCCGAATAAATGTGCTACACGAGATTTATCTTGCCATTTTATTTTTATTTTTCCCCAATTTACTGGTCTTTGCATACATGCTCATATTTCATTATGGTTTGATTTAGTGGCCCTATTTTGTATCCAAAGGATAGAATCCTTTGGTATACAGCATAAACTTTGGAATCCATTTTACTGAGCTGAGGGTGAAAGCTACCTTTTTGTGTAACTGCATAATAGTGTCTTAAATATACCTTCGATATCGCAGAATAGGCTGAACGAAATGTCCCAGCACAGACCAATACTAAATCAGACTTTTTACGCTTCTATAGCTTTCGCTTGATATATGATTAATTATCAAGCAGCATTTTCTAGTGGTTTACTAAAACTAAGATTCGTTAAATAACAGGTTACTTTTTAGCTACTTATTATGCGCTTTCACAACTTTTTGATTGCAAACGTTTCCTGGATTTATTAACTTTAGTATGAATTTATTCAAAGTATACATTTTCAAACATAAATCAGAGGAAATGGCACTTTCGTTCCCAATACAATTTCTAGTATACTGAATCTTGAATCAAGTGAATTCGTTGAGTTAAATATATAGTCTCCATAGAGTTGTTTAGAACAAGTTCGTTTGTTTAAATGTACAAATCGAAATTCTGATTTACAATCCATTCCTGGACAGAATGCCTTATGTGCTCTCCGTCACCAGCTCCCAACTCCAGTTTGCCCAGTTGAGATTGATTAAGCTGTTTTAATTAAAACAAAGTCCGGATTTGAGTCAGCCCCCTCCCCTTGTTCTCACTCTGTTGACTGGCTAATGGAAAGCAGGTGGTCCTCTTCCGGTGTCGCGTGTTCTATCCCTCCTATGACTCATCTTATCCCCTTCTCTCCACCCCTCTTAGATTTCTATTTTCTCCCTAGAGAAACTAAGCGGGAGAGCATCGTAACTCTGCCTCGCTGTCAGGGCCCATAGGCACTAGTTGCTGTCCCTGATGTACGTCATGCTCTCCACACGTCGGTGAGTAGTGTATAACATTTCACCGGTCCTCACAGAAACTTATGCTTACCCACATCTGCTAACAAATATTCGTTTTCAAATAGTTTAATTTTTTAATCCATTGGGTTTTTATGCTTTGACACAGCAGTAGTGGTCATACTAGTGCTAGTTCTCTTGGTCTAAATAGGTTCATCACTTTCAGATAACAAAAAAACAATTTCCTATTTAATCTTGATGAATAGCAAAATCTAAAAAGGTATTTCAAAGAAAAATTTCAAAAAATGCTAGCTTTAAAGAACTGCAAATATGTTTTTTTTCTGTCTGTGGTCAGTATTTTATTTCATGATTGGCCAATTTCTTTAGTATTCTCCTTAAAGCTGTTGCACCACGGGCCACGAGTTTTATGGCATTTCGTGTGATGTACCAGTGCTACAAGTAGGGATTGTGTGCTAAGCTAGTGCGTGTTGAGGTCAAAATGCATGATATACTCATACTATGAAAGCGGGCCTCAATGAAGCTGTGTGGGCTGATTATGGTTATAATGTTCACACCTCTCCAATCAAATATGCTGGTAGTGACTTTTTGAACTTTTCGATTGAAATTTAGTTCTAACCCCCACTGGAGCAAAATTCCACGCAGTTCACCTGATGAAAGGACCACAGATTTTCTTAATCAGACCTCACTTTCATCGCCGTCAATGTCTACCACCTTTGTTCATAGGCTCTTTAGAGAAGAATAATAGGATCCAACTTTTATAGATGATGCTACTTTCAAGATCTGAGTTAATTAAAATCATAGGCCTAAATATGAGCTATTTTTCTAACCACATCTCAAAATCGATTCCATTAAACCATACCAGCCTTTTGAAGTTTGTTGCGATGGATTGCTAATTGCCTTCGAGTAAAGTGTATTGAAGAAATTGTGAGAGCTTAGAGAGGGCCAGATTGCCGCAAGCGAAATCGACTTCAAGGCACTTAGCCGCTGGCTGTTATCAACGCTCTGTTCCTCACCCTAAGTAGTATAGAAATAATTGATGCAATGTCTCGAGGAGTTCAAAGAGGGACATGTGGAAACATCTTTTCCGCTTGTGAACAGTCCAAGCCAATTAAACTAATTTCAAATCGTTTGTTACTCATCTCGGAGTTGCGATGAGACGGTATCCTATTCCCTATCATGCTAAAATATGACTTCGTTTCCAAGTATGAGACCGGAGTCAAGTGTGTGTAATGAAACGCAGCGATGTATTTAGGAAGAATTTTTCGGTATGTACAAGCGCAACTTCTTGTTCCAGTCTCCGCCGTGTATGTACGGCGAGCATGCGAACCACGCAAGTAAAAATAGCACGATACATATGACTGTAGCGTGAGAAATTACTAAGTAAAACAGCCAAATGCCATTGTCTCAGAAGAAAACAGTTCGTTTCGTGGGACTCGTTGCCTGTTTGCCCTCTGTGCTGAAACTCTGGACTTCTTTCGTCTCCCAGATGGCGTTGCGTAACACCTCCGTAAATTTCTCTCGAACCTCTTGTCCAGGAAGATGTATACTAATAAGCACACTGTTTTCGTCGCATAACTGAACTCCGAATTTGTAATCTAAATAAAAAAAAATCGATTTTTCAGGTGCTTTTGAAATGTGCAGGTCAATCGAAAATGCGAGACTTACATTCGCATTCAAAATGCAAAATTTTGACATCAATTAGCGGAATGATCTGTCTGACTAGGAAAGGACTGCTAGGGGGGACGTCTATGGAATAATAAGGATGGGGACGCATATCGATGGATCCCGACAGCCGTCTTTGGGTAACAGGGGTGGGAATCATTGACTCAGCGTTCATTTGAGCAGGGGGGACGGGACTACCTACCCTGGCCAATCGCTCAATCGATCGAATTCGACGACCTCCGTTGGGTAGAAGGTCATCCACAACATTGCTTCGATTGACACCAATCGGTTTAGTCACGACGAGGAGATCATTAAATATGAATAGGCATCGTATCTGGGAGGCTGGTCTTGGTAGAATAGGCTTCCTTGCAGAAAAGTCGAGCACCTCAAGAGCTGAGAACCGCATAATGTAGCGCCGATGTCGCTCGACAAGTTTCCCAGGTTTAAGGGGACCGGTAAACAAATTGTCTAGTCGACGCAGACGGTCCGTGGGATCAGCCAGAGTTCGGAACTCCTTTTCAGAAACTCTGTCGTAGATGCCCTCTAAAGTGGCCGTAAGAATGTCGTTCCCATTGTCGATTCCCCGATTGTTGTTGATGAACTCAATCTTGGTCATGGGTTTTCCATGTCTGCGTGCATTTTGATTGTAGAAAGTGGTATGGAGCAGCATTATTGAGTAGGCAAGAATCCCTATTGTCTCAACATCGTGGAAACGTTCGTAGACCTCCATGTTCTGCTCGATGTAGCACTTCTTAAGCACTGACAGCAGGAATTCAATCTTCTGGGATTCACCATCAGGATGCACTTGCTCCAATAACCGGCGCAATGCAACATCCAGCTCAACATGACGAAAATTCAAGCGCTTTATGAACTCCTCCGTAACTTTTACTGCCAATGGATCGGATACTTTCCCAAAGTATTCGCCAATCGCTTGTCTACTCAGTCCTCTTTCAGTTAAAAATTCCGCGACTTTCATTGGGTCGTTGGAGAGTATCCCCTTTTGTGTTAAATAATCAATGCCAATGTGAGGATCCCTACCATAAATAAGGAGAAATTGAGCATTTGTCTGAAATTTTAAGACACATTCACTGTCTGAGCCTAACGTACTTGTTGAATAGCGTCACTCCAGCCTTTCGAATACAGTCGATAGACTTTGATGGATCGAATTTTGCCGGTGATGAAACAGGACCGATACTTTGCATTAGCGTGGCTCCATCGGTGCTCTCACTCATCGGTAAGAAATCCTCAAACTCTAAATCAAAGTGCACTCTATTCAGACTGGACCTGTCCTGCGTTTCTATCTCAGAGTGCAAATCGTAAAATGACCGATCTGATGTGGACTGGGGAAGTGTTACTTTCTCAAAATCACTGACGTTTGAGAATCTCCGTTGGCTTGACATCTTCGTTGGGTTTCTGTAAATTGAAAAACAGTTTGAGTAATTGAATAATGCTTTAAACTCATGAGGAATTTGCAAGTCTATGTTATACAACTTACGAAAGCTCAGACGCCCTAGATTTACGCAGACTATGATAGGCTTTTACAGGTTTAATAGAATTCCTAGGTAGCCCATGATTCCCCATGGGAAGCAGCTTTGGCTTTTTGGAATCAGAAAGGATAACCTCTTCGGGCTCTGCAAGAGGCGCTCTTTTCAAGGATTCACGAGGTGCGGGCTTATGCGAGGGCAGGGGCACTAAGCTCGGCAAAAGGTGCGGTAGTTGAGGGAGAAAGGGCTTGTTTTCTCTGTCTGATTCATCCTCCTCTTCCACTTTCTTGCTGTCTTGGTTACTCCCCGGAATGATAGATCTTCTACGCTTCCATGATTGGAAGGATAGTCTCGTCTTCAGTGGCTTCTCGTGTGACGAGCTTCGTAAAGGAACTCCACTGATTCTACGGATAAGCTTGCGCATTGGAGCTGCAATGCTCTTGCGACTACCGTCCTTAATTTCCGGCATCAATTCTGCTTCCTTGGTGTCTGCACCTGCCATCGCTCTTGTGAATCTCAGTCAATTAAATGTCATTCTATGAGCCATAAGTATTTATTACCCTGCTCTGAACCAGTTACGATCAGGCATATAAATCAGCCAATCAGAGTCCTGTACGGGATTTGGCCACGTGCCACGAGGTAGTGAATTGTGTTCTAACGGCCAATCAGATTAGGTCTGCATGTCTAAGGTTCAACCAATGAGAAAATGGTGGAAATTTTTAGTGAAAAATTATTTACTCTTTGATTTTAACTCCACGTAAGTTTATTACAAGTACCTGAAAAGTAGTTTGTAATCCTGAACACAAATAAGGGTAATATTTGGTGAATGTTTTTTAACTAAGTTTAATCACTTAGGCAAATAAAGTTTCGATTAGTTCATGACCACGATAACCTTCTAGAAATTCCCTTGCAGATAGGAAGTAATTAGGTTAAACGGCTGTAATGCAGGAAGGTTTTTAGTTTAAATTACGACGACGTTTCATTGAACCCAAGCTAATTATGAATAGCAGCTATGAAATTGGTCAGAGTCGTGCACTAGTATTGAGTGTACAGTGTGGCAATCAAGTGAAAGCCTAATTATTTGGACAAAGGAGTCGAAGAGGGGTGGGGAAATGAATCAGCTCATTTTTACATACTGGGACCTGACTCCGTTTGCCCACTTTTCAAGACAGTGGGGGTCTTCGCACAGTCTAGTCTAGGCTTAGGGTTTATATGCGAGACCGTAGGGAATTCGATGGGTACCAAGATCATGAAATGCCTTTTTATAAGGGATCTCCCTATCTGTCCATAATTGAGGCTTAAAGGCGCAATACTGACATAAATAATAATAATAGCCGAGTGATGAAAAGATTTGAACAAGAATTTAATATATGAAAGCTTGAACATTGCACACGAGTCCTAGTAGTCAAGCTCCAAAGGTGAATTAATTTATGGCTTTGGTTATCGTTGGGTTCCGAGGTATTACCAAATCAGATACTCTACCTTAAAACGGTAAAAATGCACGATAAATTATGCAGAGCTACGGACTTCAGAATTCCTGTGCCTAGAATCGAGGCTAGGGGCAAATGTTCGATGCTCAAATAAAACTGGTAAAATCTAACCCCATCTTAACGATTTATTGAAGGAACTGATACTAATATGTAGAGAAACTAACAGGATTATGTGTTGATTGTAGCAAGAATTTGCTTTGACTTTTTAAGTTATCGTAAGCCTTGATGAACTAAATTTCAATGATTTGAAGTTCGTACGTATTAATCAATTTATTTCAGCAATCTACTCTTATTGTAAAAAATGCATTTGGTGGTGCTGTAGCATTGCTTCTTGAATCCATCATAGTTAAAAGCAATTTTATTAGAGCATAAAAACTATCAAGACGATCTGCAAGTCGAAATCTGCTGATTGCTCTGACCCGGCGCAACGGATCAGCAGCTGACTGCGGACCACCCACAAGCACGCAGTGGGCGGTCTGACTACCGGCACTCAAGTGGCTGATCACAACTCCTGCCCACTGCACGTCTAGCCACGTGGTGACCCCAGGACCTAGGTGCTTAATCAGACCCCCATCCTTCCCCCTTCTGCCCCTCAGCCCCTAATTCATTTTTATTGCCCGTACCAGTACAATATTCTACTCCTGGTGAATGTCGGTAAAACCAGCTTGTGCTCACCTGAGAAGAATGGCTTTTCTGTGGCTGTGATTCGCATATGTGCAAAAAAATACGCACAGTCGTATAGGAACTGCTATTAGAAAAAATAAAAAGAATCAATTTTAAATGTCATTCAATCCGGTTCATTAGATGTAATGCTGGAATGTCAGTTTGATTGTTCTGTCAAATACATCATAATTTAATCTAAAAAAGAAGAGTTCATGAGGATACTGATCGCTTTTTACATCACCTACTCGACGTCGAAACTGTTTAATTTGTAATTTGCAATGAAAATGTTTAACCTTTGTAAATTAGCCCAATATTATGATTAAAATCTCGGACGGATATCTCCATTTTGCATTTTACCACAAACGATCGTTTCCTTAGCGACCGTATTTATTGTATTTATATAGCTTCAATATTGTAACCATGAGAGTAATTTAAATTTATTTTCTCAATAAATACAATAATATTAATAGGATAATTAAACGCTCTATCCCCTCCTAGATGGCCTCCAAGGCCAGACAGTTGCTGAGTGTAAATTTAAAATTTTATTATTGTTAAATTCCTATTGCATTCAGGGTAGAAAAATCATGATGCGTTGAATTTGCAGCTTTTCTTCCCTTTTGAATAGTTTGTGTGCATAATGTGGTGTTATCACTACCAGTTACAACTGCTTTTTTGTGGGGTTGAAAAAGGCGGAGCCATTTGTTGAATGTCTTAAAGCATTTACAGGTCACTGAATAGGTTGCTTCAGAGTATGGTATTGCATGGCTTGCATTAGTCTAGAATTACGGCCACCGTTCCGACACGTGTGGGGAGTGAGGCCAAAGTCCGCGGGCTGTGCAGAATATGGGAGGGGAGCCAGAAGCACTGAGGTCATGAGAAAAGGCGGAGAAGGAGAGATGCGGAGGCAGCATCTGGTAGGGTTGTGAGAGCAGCTGTTACACTGCTGCCACTGCTCCCCTCTGCAATCACGTTCCACGGAAAACCAAACGCCCCACACTCTCAGCTCGCGAAACCAGCACTGACAAATGCGAACCAAGTAACTACGCATCTCGTCAGTTTTAATTAACTCTGAGAATAATCGTTAGAAGAAGGCAGCCAGATGCTTTTAAAAAAAACCGATTCACCATTGGCCTCCACCTATGTGCTATTTCGAATTTCTTTTAACTTAAATAAGAAGGGAAACCCAAATAACTGGGTAACTATCAGAAAAGTTCGTCTGACAGAACTACTGAATTTCATCGTTGCTCTGTAAGATAGCCAAGAGATTTTCAACTTCGGTTCCCTAGGCTATTACTCAATTCACAAAGGAGCTTTGAATGCTTTGAAGTAGGGAAAGTAAATGGAAAATGGCTATGAAGGAACTTGATGCCACAAAATATGCACTTAAATGTCAGTTATATTGAAAGATTCCTTAATGTCAATCACGTAACTATTTACTGAACTAATCAACCCAATCTACATAAATGGATTAGATGAGCCCAAATATTTCCCAACTGAATCCTCTTTATCCCCATTTCTCCAATGTTTTATCATCCTTTTTCCACAGGAGCTATATTGTTTGTTCCTAAGGCTGGCAGACGTTTACCCTCTTACAAGGCTCCTGTCTAGAGTATGTTCCCAAAAGTTTAAAACATCTCCTTAAGCAGTGCACATTCGAAGAAAAACTAGGCGGTTGAGTACAGACTCTAAGCGTGAGGAGCGACCAGTAAAACTTCCAGAGATTTTAACAAGAACCAATTAAGCTTCGGTGCAAGAAATCGTTTCAGCTTTGAGGATTTCGTCAACTAACCCTGAGTCTAAGAGCGGTGAAGAGAGGAATTCGCTAGAGCATAGCAGAAGGTGCATCCTCCACACATTATTCGATTCAGTGAGCCTCTTGAAGACAGATGGTGGACCCCTTACGCCCCACGTGGCAAAATCTGCAGATTAGCATCGACATGAGAATGCTCAGGCCAGGAGTGGGATCGGGGAGACCCGTGTCAGCTCTGCCATCTGCCACAACCAAAGCACCTTTCCCCAGCCTGCACGAGCACACATCTCGTCTTTTCTTCTCCATAAGCCTCCTATATTCACCATATGCTGCCCTTGCTATCGAATTTAGTTCATACATTGAATCTAAGCCACTAAATTTTACCAGTGTTTTCAACACGAAGTTTGAAATGAAGCGAATGAAGTGGCTAACCAGTGAATAGATGATTTATTTGTATATGAACGAAATCAGTATTTGGTCTGCAAGACCCTATACTGAATGTCAGATGCTTCAAATGAGTATAATTCCGACTTTCACCAGATTTCGACAATAAATTTAAAGGGGTTAGTCATTCAAGAGGTTTGTGTGACTTAATGTAGATACAATTAAAATGTTTACGAATGGTCTCTTCCTCTCTTTGCATACTTTGATTTCACCAGAGGATATGGGTGATATTGAGATCCCAAACTGCTTCTATTTTAAAAAACAAGATACAATCCTTTCTTAAAGATTTGTTTTTAAGGATGTATAAACTGCGGTTAAATCGATTAAAGGAAGTGATTGAAAAAGCTTTTGGTTCAATGGAAAGAGAAGTCCCATTTCAAACTTAGCAGTTCCTACTTCTACAACTCAGTGCAATGTACGATATTGCATTCGAATCGTGATTTTTAAGGTAGTAGTTTAGCAATACTCAAAGCTCAAATGAATGAAAATGGAGAGTTGGTGAACTTAGAACAGTTTTGACTCAATTTGGTCATTAAGAGCACTATAGCATATTAATCAGCTAAATTATAATAATTGTGATAACATTCTACTTATAAAGAACTCCTCTCCATGTCCTTAGTCCCTTGACACAGTCACTAATTACCAGTTTCATTTACGTAGAAATTTTCAGCAATCAATCTACCAGTGCTTTGCATGTAATCCATAATAGGTGTCGAGCTTCAAGGAAGATCAACGTAAATCATAATTCAAAAGTATTGGACACAAGTAGACTTAATGGTTATTGCATATCCTCCAAGATCTATTAAAACTTGAAATCGGAATTCAAAGACCCTTACAATCATCTGCAGAAGACAGCTTTGTCTATGAAAAGGGAGAAAAAGTAGTGACCTTTCAAAGGTGATTGCAATAAATGCTACATGTTTATGCTTGGGAAGCAATTAAGGGCTCGAAGAAAAGAGACACATGCTAGAATTAATTCGCTAAGGGTCAGAAAAAAGTAAGCCGATAGATGATGAGCGCCCGTTCTAATGTAGAGCAGTTGTTGACCGCACGCTTATCACAGCAATAGTAACCAGTAGTAGATGACTTTTTAGAATGAAAATTTATTCCTTCGGAAGTAGTATTCCGTGGTATTTCAGGCTTGGAATCGATAATGTGACTCACCAGGCCACCGATGTGGATGAGATGGAGCAAAAAACTGAAGTGCAGATTAGCCGACTTCTAAAGGGGATATAAACGGCTACATTTTTTGAGTTCGAGTAACGCATCTATTAACGTTAGTCTTGGAGGCATTAAACTATCTGTTCAATTTATTAAACCAAAAACCCATAACAAAATACGGAGATTCTAACTTAAAGCAACTTCCATCCATAGAGCATGAAAGATAGTTAATGAACAAAAGTGGTCTCGATCAATAGAACGGATGTCACCTACGCAGCGTCTGCCAGCCATTGAAACCAACTGAAGTCAAACTTTGTTATCAGAGGAGTGAAATCACCTAACTACATAAATCAAACTTATTTTCCACTTGCACGTGAGCCGCTTTTCCCATTTTAATCAAAGCACGAGTCCTGAAATGAGCAGATGTCCGAGTGTCATTTGACTAACACATGAAAGGGTTAGCATGCCGATGCTCAAGAAAAACGGACAACAAGGCTTCTTGGCTGATGTCCTGGCAAAGCTAACGGTCGATGGAGGAATGAAACTTTTAGCTACTTCAAGGGGGAATAAATAAATTACCCAATTAATTATTATCGGGAAAATGAAAAGTGAAACAGTCGACACATAAAGGAAGATATTATCTACTACTGCTTACTCACACTATCCATTTTTGATTTATAAAAAAATTAGAATAATAATTTTAATCCTAGTTTAGGCTACCAAATACGTTAGTTGCAACTAAAAGTTAAAGACGACCATATTTCTGGTAGCTGCTTTATGATAAAGATATTACGATTTATGAAATTAGTGTAGCTCTTTAAAAGAAATCAAATTTCATGTATTTTTTGCTATGAAATTGGAAACTATAGCTGCTTTGGAAAATTAACACGAAAGATTAGAAAGTGGGCTATTGCAGTGCGAAGCCGGGGCAAAATTTATTTTCGAGTTTGTGCATGCCTAATTAACTTGTCTAGACACTGGTACATCTTTATCGGCCATGTTTTCTCGATTCGATGAAAAAGATTCACTCAAAGACTCAATTAATACCGCATGTATAAGTAAACTGCTATTAAGACCCTGCAATCGACTACTGCTAGCATGTGCAATAAATCATCCACAAAGACCTGATAATGTAAGACTCAAAAGATTTTTTAGATTTTCCAAAGCTACCCTGAGTCATAGATTTACGTTGTTCATCACCTGAATTAGACAGAATTTAGAACTCAGAGTGTTTATTATCTGTACTCCTGACCGACGTAATCTTGGGATCCGTTCTATCACAACAATTTCCAAATCCCAACGATGTAAAAAGTGTACACCCTCATAGGGTTACTCCGCCCGATATCTTTGAACTAGTGGAAAAGCCAATGTTAGGTGTCCTTTCTGCTAGTCGGGAGGTCTTCTTTGAATTTGGCGTGCTTGTGGGCTTTTGACGAGGAAGAAGGCATGCCGCTCTCACGGGAACCGGACACCCAAACCAAGCCATTCCCTGCGGCGACACTCCGCGTGGTGGAACAGAGTCCATTAGCTGACCTTCGCCAAGAGTCTGTAAGGTTTGACTGATGGGAACAAATCTAAGGTGGATTTGCATTTGTGATATGGGTTGTTTAGCTTGCAAGTAGATCGAAATTTAGCAAGTGGAATGCAAAGTTAAAAGCCATTCAATTTACAAGCAACTGTACTTTGCTTCAAGAGGGAGAGAATATTTTAAATGTTCGTGGCACGGTTGAGTTATCTAGAAACCAATGGAAACGCGGTATTCTCAAATAAATTCAAATAGTCTTCAGTGTTTTTCGTTGCTAACATGCTTTAGTCAGCTTTTACAGTCCATCTTACATTTCGAATTTGGAATAAATAGATGGTGTAGATTGTATCGTTTTGGCTCAATGTTTTTTCTGACGTTGTATCTTATAAGTGCCCTTCTTAAAAGTCAAAGGTTATAGATGGAGTTGAATTTCAACTTCGAATACAACAGAGGTCGTTTGATGTTATTTCTATTGTAATTTGAATCATACCCTCCGGAAGAATTAATGAAGATTCACGATATTCAAAGGCATCGACACAATTGATTAAATACAATTACTGCTGTTTACAACCCTTCTTATTTCAAACTGGCAAAAGGATCTTCGAAAGGTGAGTAAATAAATCTAGCTGGCTGTTGAGCAGACAGAACTTGAACGAACTAAGCTTCAATTGCAAACTCGAACTAAGTTGCAACCATTTGAATTCGTGGTCGACGTTTTAAAAGATTCACCAAGAGCACCGGCTCCTTCTGGAAGGTATTTAATCAGGATAGAAAACAAAGAAACCGCACAAGTGTATCGTCCAAAGCGAGCCATATATCGGCAAGTTGTGGTTCGCTATTTTGTGTTACCAGTCCACTAAAAACGCACGCGGTGAAACTGAGACTGCCAATTATGGATCGAAATTAGATGACTTTGTAACTCTCGGAAGGTTGTATGTTTATTTTTCATTATTATGGCTAGAAAATTCAAGCATTCTGAATAAATACTGAAACTTTCAAATGAAACAAAACATAAATAATAAGTGAAATAAATGCAATACTGTATGATTCGAGTTCAAACGCTACAATTCGGGTGTACGGGCTTGGTCTAGCATAGAAGCCAAATGTTTGGCTCTAGGAGGGACGTTGATGGGGCCCGTGTTGGGAAAGGAGACACGTGTGTGTGCTCACTTGGAAAAATGGGGCCTCCTCTAAGGGGGAGGGGATAGCAACCCGAATAGCTTAGTAACTGGGTGTGATGACAGATGTGCTCAACAGCACTACAAGGTAGAAGAAAGGCAAGTGAGGCCCGCATTTTGTGCCCCTCCAACACCTCCCTCTCTCCTAATGTACCTCGACTAAGGGAACGTGTTCACAGCCCACCTCCCCTGTCTTTCAGGGTGCAAGAATTTAGAGCCTCGTGTTGGAATTGGTCCAGAACAAGGAGACAAGCTTTGAATGTTTGAAAGGAAATTTTTCTTAATTTAGGGAAACAGGTTATTCCTCTTTCTGGTTTTTACTTTATGAAAGGAAACCTTAGCAGGACTATTTAAAAGAAACCTCGAAACACTAGACCTCATACAAGTGTTAGAGTAACACATTGTTCAGGATATTCCAATTGATTTAGCACGAGTGCAAAAATTTGTGAGTCAGTGTGCCAGACTGAAAAAGCTTTTGTGAGAGCGCTTCAAAAGCTATGGTGGTAGCTTTTGCGGCATATTGTGTTCCATAGTCATTTAAGCCAGGATTTGCCTTACTATAACATCTGCATCATTTTTCAATCCTCTTTCAAAGTGCTTTTTACAATATTAAGCTAGGAGCTTAGTATCCACACCCAGACGATTACTCTTGCAAATGACAAGAATCTAACTCGCCCTATTTTTTCAAGATAGTGCCAAATTGTTTTATCGAATTCGATCTTCAAGATTGGTGAAGATGTTTGTTGGTATTACGAACCATCGATATTTAAGAAAAATGACACCAGATACTTAAATAAAAGTCTTATGGAGGCCGAGTTTAGCTAAGATCACCCAAACATCAGTATACATTATCTTCTGCCAGAAACTCAATCGTAAAACGTGCAGCCATGGTTTTCTTGACTGATCCCCAATAGGGTTATCTTAATCTTAACGACGCACTACTAATGTTAAATAAGTAGGACACAAATGTAACTTACATTTGTTCTGCCATTTCGCTGTCACAGGGTGGGGAACTGATGTACGCCTTTCCGATCAGGGCCATCGGACTACTGGATAGCCCGAATCGTTCACGAAGGTTGTGTATAGTCAGCCTGGCTCTATCCAGCCTCCCCAGTCTGGAGCTATTCCCACTGTCAAACCACGAGTCCGCTTTGTGAAGTTTACCGGCTGGGGGATCTACGACTTCGCCCCCGAATCGCTTGACAAATGCGTATTTGGTGACTTGCAACTTTGGTGTGGGCACACTAGAGCATCGGGGCTCTCGAACATGTGGTTTAAGCCTATTCCTGCTGTCGACTACTCGGATGTTGCGAGGAGGGCGGTTAAAAGAGGTGTCATGCATCTCCGGAATCGGGGTGGTGGTCTTGGAGACTTGTTTGAGGCCAGCTCCCGCTGATCGACTCCAAGCCTTAGCACTCTGCGCAGAGAGGGAGCGGCGATGCGTTCTCACATCATCCCTAGTTGGGAGTTCTCTCAGCATTGGGTCCGCAAATTGATACTGAAATCATAATATTAATCGGGATACTTGCAAGCGAAATACTCGAGGCTTCAAGTTCTTGAGGTACAGTTTAGATGACCACAGTTCCCAATGGGAAATTTAAAGACAAATTTAGCTAAATAAACAAGCATAATGTTTTATGTGCCTATTGAGTCGTTTCTCTAAGTAGAAATCCTCCCTTACTAAACTGTAACACAACAGATAGAGGATTGGTGAGGAAAAGTCAAGAAACCCCACTGCATCTCTCTCAATTTTTTCTTTGAAATGCCTTTGAATCCATCAAATCACTAAAAACACACTAACAGAGGATATTCCTTGTGGACTGACTTCGGCGTTAGATGACAACTATTCACAATTTCTGGGAGAAGACCGTTAAAGGATTGTGAAATTTATGATCAGATTGATTCAACTAACTGCGAACGTTACTGGATACAGCAAATTGAGATACCAAATCTCTCTTTGTTAGTACAGTACATAAAACAAGGAATTGGACTAAAGTTACTAGCCATTTACTCAGGCTTTCTTTGGGAGTAATTTGACAGTCTGGAGTAAATCCAGCATGCAGCGTGCATATTTGTGATACTTGGTGAAATGAGGAAAATAACCAAGTTTTCCAAATTAAGTTTGTCCTCGCTAATTTAGGGTTATTTATAAAGACACAATGAAAAATATATATATATTGATAAGCGGAAACCTCTTATAGTTGAACGTAATAATCTAAAGTCATAAACAGTATTATAGTGTGGCGGCCTGACGCCAGCTAAACCGTCTAGACAATCTCGTCGATATCATGTTCTCAGGCTCACAGAAAGGCTGCCAAAACCTAGTTACCGGACACCCCGTAGCCAATTGAATTGTGAGTCATGTCCTCTTGTTTCTATATATCATAAAGTCGCGAGTGCACGACTCAAACCACACAGGTTTCTAGTACAAGTTCTTGCGTGCACACCTCGTTATCTCTTCTCCCTCCGGGAGTGGGACCATCTTAACGGGTTAGTAAATTCATCTTGTGAACAACTTAAGTGTAGCCTATCCGCTAAAATTGCTCGGTGGGCAACCAAGGTTATTTTTACCATCACTGGATGGTAATGAAAAAGCTAATTGTTACCTTGACATTTCAAGGCATCTGCTGAATGTCATAGGTGGCAGTTTACGCTCAGCCTCACATTTTAAAAATAAAGGACCGCCTGGGAGACTTGGGAGCTTTTGGCCCAGTTCCTCATAAAAGGAGGAAAGAAGGATAGGGCGGGCGAGGAGAGGCAACCCACGTTTTGCCCTAGGTTCTATAATTATTGCTAGGCTCTAATAAGGCACAGAACTCAGACTTTCTAAACTTGTCTGAGGATTGAATTCGGTCTAAAGTAATGTACATCATCTATTTATTTACTTCATTTCAGCCGATGGGTGTATACTTCAAAGAAACATTATCAGAACTCTTAGTGTGATTAATAATACAGGTTTTTTATACTAAACTTCGGCAATAATCGAAACTCAGAGGCTATAGAAGCTTTGTCACTGAAATAACAAGAGAACCTATATTTAGCTAAGTGTATACTCTTGTTATAAACGAAGTTGTTGTATCAAAGCCAAGATGGTATTGAAGTCTTCTCTGCTGTAGCCATGAGCGAATCAAGGACAGTGTGCAGTCGCTGAACCTCATGGAGAGCGCCCCACCGCATGGCCAACGCAATGTTTGAGTCCACTTGGTATTTTCTTCGATTTCTTCTCTAGAACCATACAAACGATGCCATGTACTTACTGCTTATGCTATTAACACATCTCTGTCCTCAATTCCAGGGGGTCCTCCTTTCCTCTTAGCCCAGTTCCTGCAATAATTTTTCTGTACCGGGACCCAACGAAAAACCAGCATAGCTGCGTAGCTGCACATAAACCCGAAAGTGAAGCCAGGTGAATAAGACGTATCTTTATATGGCCGGCAATAAGATGAAATCTTATGTTGAAATAATATCACGATATGTGAATTAATGAACATTCAAGATGTTAATACGATAAAATTGACCGAAATACTTGACAGACTCCAAAACTAAGACAACTGAAATAGGCAGTTCATGGGATTCTCGAATCCTTTCTGCAAAAAACCCTTTCCTGAATAGACATCTGACGTTTGTAAACGAAATGGTAAATGAAATAGGAAAATCACGATGAAGGCGACTAGCAGGAAATTCACGCAACATTGAACGTTCATTCGCATCATCAACTTGAGTTTGTTATGAATAAGCAAGTGGATGAATGGACTTGTAAGTTGGTACTTTAAATCACCGCTATATTTCTTCGTCCTCAGCCGTTTGTCTATTTCCAATGCTTAGTCCAGTAAAAGTGGCTCAGTTACACCCTTCATGGTTGGCTGTTAGACACTTTAGGCATTCGATACCTTGGATACAACTAACTGGAATTGCACAGTGCAGAAAAGAGCACTCAAATCCCTGAGAAAATCCAATAACTACGTGGACTCGTAAAATCGGATTGACGTTGGAAACCAAGGGCAAGAAATCGTCTTTTGTCTCCCTATATTTACACACTTATTTCTGAAACCTGCGCTACCGATTGCTTCCCTTTAGAAGATGAGGTAAATTCTATAGAAGTTACTTCGACCATTATGAGTTGAAAAAGCAAAAAGGTTTGGCTGTGATGAGCGTGCTGGTGAATCCAAGTGTTAAATTTGTATCCTATTCGGAACCGGAAAATCTTACCTGGACTAGTAACGACCTAAAAGTTAAGGGAAAAGTTCCACAAAAGTGTAACGATTCCATAGGCCAGGTGAAGATTTTCCTATATGGACAAGCTGAATTCAAGTGTCTAAAAATTCCGTTACGGAGACCATCATTTACAATAGAATGCAGTTGTAAGACATGGTTGGCCAAGGTAGATTTCAAAGGTGTGTTTTACTACATCTTGAAACAGAGAAACTTTTTTTTCTCCTCCATTCAAGCAATCTTTCATTCATGCCGGAAATTCCTTTGTCACTTCCAATAAATTGCCACTAGCCTGGCAATATTGAAGCATCAACGTTGCTAGTTTTATGATTATTATTGAATAAAATCATAGACATTTACACTGCAATGATGCCACCTGGGGGAGGGGGTTTAAAAAATTCCCACTTATAGTGCAAAATCGACTCCTGTACCCAAGGTCCCTTAAAAATCAGACAACCTCAGAAATACCATAAAACCGAAACCCGATATACCCCATTCACAGTTGTATCATCCCGACGAACTACTGAAAAAAGATAACTTGCTAAGAGTCGACTGTTCAGCATTGCCTATACATTCGGAAATTAAGCCACGTCTACGGCCAGAGTGAAGCCTAAAAGGTACCGAGATTTAGGTTGAATATGCGAAACGTTAGGAGAGATGCGACAATTCAAATAGGAACACTTCCGCAATGATAAAATTTATACGTCATCATGATGATGCGTTTTGCATAGAAACGAACAAATAGCCGTATGATTCTGGGATTGATGTTTCACGATTTTCGAGTTACTTGGACGCCTCATCTAAGGCGAAACACGAAGGTTGTGTAGTTTTATTTACTTTTTTGAAGATCGATACTACGAAAAAGTGTGGGGGCTCTACAGTTTTCGGAGCTTCACACCACAGTTAGCGGAGAAACGAAACACCAAAGGCTAGAGAACTACAAACATGAAGGAAGTAAAACAGATTCCAATTGCGTAAATTGAGATTAGACCCGCGATTTGCTATCTAAACATTCATTTCGAAATAGAATAAATAATTTGAGCACGGGATGTGATAAATAGTAAAATATATTTAACGATTTCCTGCGAGCTAATTTATGCCCTGATAACTTTAAATAAGCTTACCACATTGGAGAGGGTTTATAATTAGTAGAACCAAGCATTAATAAAAAGACGTTTGATCTATTTATGGTCCATTAAAAATCTTGTGTGAGCTACTAGTAGAAATAAATTAGAAAGGTAGGAAAGGTGAGAAATTGAGGACCAACGAAAGTAAACATCACTCACTCGACAATTCAGGAGGTAGTATAGGCGGAAATTCTAGCACACATGCGTGCACGCAGTCAGCAGAAATATGAAATGCACTGCGGATGACCTCGCTCATGCACCAGCGGGAGCAGCGCCTGGTGATTGGCTGCCGGTGGCTCGCACACTCAATGAAGCAAAACCATTGGTCCCCACAAAACTCAATGAAAGAGACTGTCACGGTAGGTGCTCTAGTAGATTGGTCGCGTGGTTCTGGTGAAATTCAATGGATGTCATGCAAACAAGGAGTAAAATACTTAAACCTGGCAGCTGAACGACGGACCCACCTATAGCTCAATAAGAGCTCCCTCGTTATTGCTAAGATGATTTGAGAGATCAAGATAATGAAAATGGTGCTAGGGAACTTTACAAATGAGATACAAATGTATCATTTCCACCGACTTAACGGGAAAGCAGGTACAGACCACGACTGAACTCCGGAGCAGATAGCGATTCAAACAATATCCCATAACCACCGACGTTCAATTAACGCACATTGTAAAGCTTCATCAAAGCACCCAAAAGACAAGACTTGCCAATTTCAATAGCTAGAAAAACTTAACTAAACCATTCCCCATGCGAACATATTACCAAGCTAGACTTACCAAGATACAGCCGAATCATTCGCTTACCGTTCAGCTTTATTTCTTGTGAATTCGACAAATCATAAACAGTCTACCTTTATTAAATAGAAAGTAAAACTTGACAAGACTAGACCATTGTCAATAAAACTGATCACAGAAAAGCGACTTTAATCAAACAAATGACACTTCATTCGGATGTTAGCAGAACATACAAAACGAAATTTTGGGAGTAATTAATATTTACGGGCAGAAGCAGTGTACATTACAGATAGAGGCCCTCGGGCGTGCCTTCATTCTTTCGGTATAGTACGTTCTCCTTTGCTTTTTCAAAGTCCTCATTGGTCACTTTCATTCGACGCTCACGAAGAGCTAGCAACCCAGCTTCAGTACACATAGCCTAGAAGACATATTGGAGTAAAGATGAAGATCGAGAAACAGACTGAGGAAGTGCCAATACAATTACCTTAATATCGGCACCCGATAGTTCATCCTTGGAGGTCACGTAGTTTTCAAGATTGACGTCTTCAGCCAATGTCATACGACTAGTATGGATGGTGAATATGCGTCTCTTCGTCTTCTCATCAGGAAGAGGGAATTCAATTTTGCGATCAATACGCCCAGGTCTGATCAGGGCAGGATCTAGAGTTTCGATTCGATTGGTTGCCATTATAACTTTGACATCACCACGTGAGTCGAAACCGTCCAGCTGGTTCAATAACTCCAACATAGTGCGTTGTATTTCACGCTCACCACCGGAGTTAGAATCGTAACGCTTTGTGCCCACCGCATCGATTTCGTCGATGAAAACGATACTTGGAGCGTTTTCCTCTGCTAAGCGGAAGAGCTCTCGAACGAGTTTAGGACCATCACCCAAATATTTCTGTATCAGTTCCGAGCCAACAACACGAAGAAATGTAGCAGAAGTCTGGTTAGCCACAGCCTTAGCCAAAAGAGTTTTGCCTGAAGGATAGAATATCTTAACAGAAGAAGTTTATATAACAACACCAAAGAATAGACGCTAAAGTACCTGTTCCAGGAGGTCCATAGAGGATGACACCCTTTGGAGGCTTAATACCCATTTCTTCATAAAGCTCTGAATGGGTAAGAGGAAGTTCAACAGATTCCTTAATTTCCTGAATCTGAGCATCTAGCCCGCCAATGTCAGCGTAAGTTTCCTGAGGCGCTTTCTCAAGTTTCATTACCGTCACCATTGGGTCGGTATCATCAGTCAAAACACCAACAACGGCATGAACCTATAAGTTTTCACGTTATAACTGAAAGAAAGGGATACTTTATGATTTAGAAGGACAGAGCAACCAGGTTCCAGCATTCCTTTATCAACAAAAGAAAGAATGCTGACATAGTGCTCACTCCCGACGGAAGTGGAAACAATGACGTGAGCATCATCGATAATTTCCTCGAGAGTTCCAACTGACATCGGTGTTCCTCGAAGATCATCCACCTTGGACCTCTCTTCCTCATTCTTTTCTTCATCTGTTTTAAGCCTTTCTTGATTCTTAATGAACTCTTCTTCCATTAATAGGTAATCTTTAATCCGCTCCAGTTTAAGCAAACGCAGTTTGCACCTGGTGTGTGGAGTGACCTGTGGGAGCTTGTTGGCAGTATCAGGACCCTTTGCTCGCTTATGTTTACCCATTCTAGTAGGGATAGGTGGCTCGAATTCCCTCTTTTTCCCCTAAACAAAGGTACTATAAAATAAAATAGTTTACCTTCCCGCCTTTTTTCCCATCGTCTTGCTGAGATTGTCGTTGACCCTAAAGAAAAATAATTTGAAAAACAGGTACCATTTCTTAGTCACTAACTTGGCCCGCACAAATAACACGCACAAACTCCAACTTTGCCAATCAGAGCAAACCTAAGTGACCCCAATGTATGATACGAAATATCGTAATATTTTGTGAAACATACACAATATACCATTGCGAGTATCTCTTAGCGGAAAATGTTATTTACTTTAATTCGATGATAATGAAATCAGGACGTCGAATATTAGTGGGCATGCCTAATTAAGACCACAAGCATTGTTGCACTGCTCTAGATTTAGGCATAATTGTTAACGCAAGTAATCGATCTCCATAAGCATTTTAGGTAGAATGATAGAGTCAATGAACTCCTCGACTCAAAATTTAACTTAGGAAACCTTGATCCACAATAGTAATTGAGACAGTTTAATTAAACAAATCACCTGTAGAACCTATTATTTAAAGTTTGATATAATGGGTAACTTTTGTTCTTATATTTACGCACAACGATTATGCTGAGGTCTATTAAAACCCACCTTGGATCCAAGGCAAAGGGCAAGTCATGGGATGCTATGCGGGAAATCGGCAACCCTTTATCAGTAGGAAACACCTAAGTACCGTCCCCGAATCCGATCAAGACTTTTTCGGCTTCCGACAATCTGGGTAAAACCTATGTTCGCTTCCAAAACCTCTCCGCTACTCGGAATTCCCACTGGTTTAATCATTGAACGCAATTGCCAACCCACAAGCTTGCTACACCTCTACCACCACTTTTGACCGCAAATACCGCACCAGATTCTTTAATAGCCTTAAAAAGTCCAAGACCTCTTGAGTTTCGTTTCCGACTTAGCTGGTGCATTACGATTGCTGTTCACGAACAGGTGTGAAAATCAAGCAGCAATTCCACGAAATCACACACGGTTCCCGAGGGCTTGAAATCACGAACCATTAAGATCATATAAAACACCTTTCGGATACCTCCAACATCACCCAGGAATATGCAAATAACCACCTTATTAGTTTTAGCATTTTCTATGCCATGAGTCTGTGGTATGTGCCACAATTGCTCCTGAAATCCTGAAACACTAGACAAAGTGCCAAAGGCCTGATAAATTGAACACAACCACATGTGCAATGATCAGGAATCAGTCTATTAATTCGATAAAAACTGCACCTCCGTCTACAATGGGTTTAATAAACCACAAATAGCAGCAAACCGCAAATCACTCAAAGACGATTCTTGAAAAAAGATGCCCCGAAACTCAAAAATGGAACCAAAGCGCTCATCAGCCCAAGTAATTATTGGATCAAAGACAATGATTAATTTTATCCGGCCGGGCTACTACCGGGAGGTGACATCTGCGTCAAGTTGACTGTTCACAGACTTTTTATACTCCTCCAGGCCGCCACGCAGCACGTTGACCTGGCTGGCCTTGAGTGGCGCTGCGTCCCTGGCGGCCCCGGGCGGGTACCGCGAGCACACCCAGCACTCCTTGCACACCACAGAAATGAGGCGCTCGTCGTGGGAAACCAGCACCACGCCGCCGTTGTAGCTGTTCAGCGACTCTCCCAGAGCCGTCACGGTCTCGATGTCCAAGTGGTTGGTCGGTTCATCCAACACTAGCAGGTTTGGCCTGAGAACGAATAACAACACATTTTAATATACCTTATCAAAGTAGCTGCTTTTTCTTAATGGTCATACAGCAGTCGATGTGAACTGCAGTGTTATTAAGATATTTTCAGTGATCAATCAGCCGAACTAGAAAAGACGCAGGAGAAAGGGTAGGGAGACTGACTTGGACATGCAGAGAGCCGCAAAAGCAACTCGCGACTTCTGGCCGCCGGAGAGGCTTCCAATGGGCTGCTGGGCGAGCAGGGCGCCGATCTCGAACGAGGCCAGCTGACTGCGGTAGCATTGTTCACCCTCGCCCGGGAACTTCTTCATGAGGAACTCCAGGCTGGAGACGTTAAGATCCAGCTGATCGACGTGGTGCTGCGAGAAGTAGGCCAGACGGAGCGACCGGTGGCTGTGGCGCAGTCCCTTCGTCGGTGTCAGTTCACCAAGCAACAGTCGAAGTAGCGTCGTCTTACCGGCACCGTTTTCTCCCACCTACAGCAGAGCACGCAGTTGAAAACCAGACTCAGAACAATTTAAGTTCAACAAAAGTGTTAAGTGGCTTTCGAGCTTGTTTTTAAGGAGAGGCGAGAACAATATATACTTCACTAGATTCTATAGTTTGTTGAGACCTCGATTCTGTTCTACTAAAGTAATTCACTCACGAGGAAAGAAGCAACATTGGGAATATCTGTAAGATCAGTGTTTAAATTCAACTCATTGGGTTCAAGAGCAGAGGGCTCTGACAATTCTTGTGAATACGCACAGTCAAGCAATTATTAAAACAGAATTCAGGGCAGTAATGCAACAAGGCTCCACTCTGTCGAGCGTTGGCAAGGTGTTGAGTGGCAAGAACTGTTATCCAAAGCATTTAAAGCAAGAATGTTGGACTTGCAATGCAGATGCGGGAACTGCTCAGTACACTGAGATCCACATCTTCCAATAGCGGTTTATCGGGGGTGTATTGAAAGCTCACGCCGTCGAGTTGTACAAGTGCCTGACTGGTAACTTTGTCGCATTCCGGCAACTTGAAGGTAACTTTAGAGACCTTTTCGGGAGGCACAAGTTTCGGCATTTTTTCCAACGCCTTGATTCGACTTTGCACCAGTGATGCACGTTTAGCATTGGCACGGAATGTGTCGATAAATTTCTAGAAGAGAGAAAAGCGAACTTTGTTGCTCGCAAGTAACAACGATGGATGAGTAAACAGGGGATTTAGCGTTTCACCTGAATGTGCTCTCGCTCCGCTTTCTGAGTGAGGTATTCACGTTCCTCGTTGATAAGACGATCTTCACGAGCCTTTACAAAAGCATCATAGTCCCCACGATAAGCATCTAGTCGCTGTGAGGTCAAGTGAATAATATCGGTTGCAACGGCGTTTAGAAAGGCTTGATCGTGGGATACCACTATTATGGTACCACTCCAGGTCTAAAGTAGAACATTAGCTTTTGTGCTAACACGCTCAGAGAAGAGAACTAGGAGAATGTGAAACGGAAAAGTCATACCTGAACGTAGCCCTCAAGCCAGATGATGGCGCGCATGTCCAACATGTTGGTTGGTTCGTCTAACAATAGAATATCTGGTTTCGCGAACAGCGCTCTAGCAAGAGCCAAACGCATTCTCCAACCACCAGAAAATTCCTTTGTCGGGCGCTCCTACCAGGGATACAGGCAAAGGACAGGGAATGTGATAAGGACAAAGTAGAGAACCACAATAGAAAACATCATTAACCTAGTCCCAAGCATCTGTAATCAAAACAAGCATAGAGGCGGAAAACAGACCACAAACTGCCCTTCTCCTCCACCCCTTCTAGATGAGTCTATATAGTCAATCAAATGCAGAATTTGAATGAACAGGGAAGGGCAAACTTGCATGGTTGCCGGGTTCAAAGCCCAGGCCGTGAAGAATTAAGGCGGCACGAGCGGGTGCCTTGTCGGCCTCAATGGCGACGAGTTTGTCGAAGATCTGGGCGAGGCGAGCAGAAGACTCCTCCGAGTCGGCGCTTTTGCTGGCCTTTATTTTGGCCAGCTCGGCCAAGAGATTGGTGCGCTCCGTGTCGGCCTGAAGAACGCTCTCGATGGCCGGCGTGTTGTCACCAATCACCTCTTGTTCTACGTGTAGCACAGTTAGACCCGCCGGTATGCGCAAATCACCACTGAAGTTGCACATACATTGTCATGACTTCAAGCAGAATGACCACCAACAGAAGTTATGATTAATACATTAACACAGTATTGACAGGGCTATTTCAGGTAGTATGTTCAAAAGAAGGATTCACATCGAAATACACACAGAGATATTGTATAAGCAAAAAGGATAGTGAAGGTGCCGACGAACCAAGGATAAATTTAATATAATGGATTCAGCAATACTACCATCCACATAAAAAGTTTAACAAACACGTAAAAATAGTTAAGAGATGAGCGAAGCACTTCCGACGTCGACAATAGTCGAGTAATAACCACCGGCCTTACATTTTGAACGCGAATATATTAAAGCCTAATTTACTAGAAAGACGTTTTAGGTGCTATTCATCCAAGCAGCTAAAAGCAAAACAAATGTAGTGTAAAAAACTTATTAATTTGGAATAAACACACTATTTTGGAAGAATAACATGAAACGAGGAACTAGGGGATGTTACCAACCACATCTATCGAACGCAAATAATGAAACGTGTGAAACGTTTGATCCGTCATGGTAGATATGTTCGAGTACACAATAATTTGAAAAGTGTACCCAAAAATGGATTCCAATCACTGTAAACTTGTTCCAGAGTAGGCTAAAGTATTAGTATTTAAAGAATCAATCCCAAAAATTATCAAAGGGCAAAGTAATCCGCATGTGTGAGCGAAACAAAACCTAGTCGTCGTTCCATATTGCAAAAGATATAAGACAAATAGCAGATAAAAACATACTTTGCTATAGCCCGAAGAAGCGTAGATTTTCCATATCCGTTTCGTCCGACAAGACCATAACGGTGACCTAGAGAGAGTTTCAAACTAGCATTCTGCAGAAGTACTCGACTTCCGAAGCTGATATCGAAGTTTTCGATGTGAATATCAGTGACTTTCTTAGCACTTCCATCACTTGAAACCCTTTCTTTTCGGTCTGCCTGCTGACTGACACAGGCTGTTTCGGAATCGTAGTGAGTGGATCTAAGGTACGCATTATTTCGAAAAAGATCTACGTTGAGGATGAAGACTGAAGCTGTTGGGCCCTTTTGGCTTGCTTTTGACGTGCCCGCGCTGAAGCCTTGGCAAGTTTACTTGAATCAACGGTCTAGATTAAAATTTTTGTTATTTCAGCAAAGTTTGTCAGCAAATGCTCACAATCCAAACGAAACCTACGGATGGTACTTCACGCTTTGCCATCCAGATGCTGGAATTATCGATAACACGATCATTGAAGTTATTCACTAGGGAAGCAAGATGTACAGGTTCATCCAGTCGCTCATCGATTTTGGTGTTACCATCACTAAGGCCATTGGAGACTGAAGGAAACATACTTACGGGTTCAAAATTGAGTATATATTTTCACAGCATTTTAAAACCACATCAGCAGTAGCATATTCCTCAAGAAAGCTGCCGACGGCTTCTTGAACCTCTTCGACGGACTCAAAGTGCTCGCCGTTCTCGGTTATAATACCTAAAAGATGGCGAGTTCAAAGTGTCTTAAACGCAAACCATCAAGATAAGAGCCAATATCTGGATCCATATTAGGGAAGGTTTTCCTGACCTCCCCTATAGCATCCTCGAATTTCTTGTGCATGCCCCCACCCAGTCAACCAGTAAAAAGAAGGGGATTGCATTTTAAGGGCAGCGGCAAGTTAAAAATATACACAAAACAAAATGTTACATTATAAAAGCTTTCAAAATTGTGTCTTGACATCTATATAAAAAAATAATTTTGCTAATGTTACATACATGGCCTCGTCCATCGAATTGTAGCAAGATACCTATTGAAATTAATGGGCCTATTGAATGTGAATATACAAGTCGCAAGTTTGAAAATGCTTTTGTTTACAAGAACACGACATACAAAGGACATTTAAAAATCGCATTTATATTTCTGCAAAAGAATTTTGGTTCTGAAGTAGGGCACTTTTGACAATTCAAGCCATTTAACATTCAATTTGTGCGCCGTTTGGAATATAGCACAGCAATGTTTGACTGACTTCACAGGCCTTGGGGCTACATCACATGAGGAACTGCTGATAAGCAGCAGGTTTTTAACTATTACTTTAGACACGAATACCACACGATATCAGAAATGCCCTATGTGCAACTGACGATAGCTCACTATCCATAAGAGTTCGTATAAACCTAGTAAGGTTATTCTCCTACACACCATCATAGTAAACATATACTATTTACTGATTCTTTTTAGAAGAATCGGTCTCGTGCTTCACAAGAGAAATATTTTTGGAGGCTATTTCAGCTAACTCCCTGTGAGAGGTAATTAAGCTGATGTGCCAGCATAGATGCTGTGGGCATTCGAATTAATTTCTTATTCGCGAGGCGCAACTTAGTACTAAGTTCTTCTGGCATCCATCACACCACAGTAATGCACTATGGACTATAAGCTGTATCTGCAAGGTGCCCGAATGGACAAAACTGGGATGAAGCCAAGAGAGATAACTTTACGAAATTAACCCACTCGCCTCTACACTTGGCACAACTCATTCCGGCCGCCAAACAGGGCTTGTGGGTGGTCTTGACGTATCAACTAATCAATATCTCGACGCTAGGCGGCCACTAGTGTATATTGTTAAAACCTTTTGCGGTTCCCAGTATCCATGTCCCGCGGCGTGAAAAGCCAATTACCACCTTCCTGTAGGATAGTTCATAGGCTAAACGAACATAATTTTAATCTCTCGCACTTCAGCACCCCCTACCCACGAATCAGTCGTGCCTAAGCCAGCCAGTTCTTCTTGGAAGCACTGTTAAATCAGCACTGCTGGCTGACGATGTGGGCCGGTCCCGTCCAAGGCTTTTTGAGCAAAGGATTGCGAGATAATCATATCGAGGGCGAATGTATCGAAATCACTGAACGAATAGACCTTAACCGATGAACCTATTGAAGCTATGAAGTTTTATGACAAACAGGAAACTGGATTACAATCTGCGCCCTCTTTATGCTGAACTAGCAAATCCGTAAACTTCACAACTAACCTCATAAAGCTTCGCTGTTAGCACTTTCAAGGGAAAAATTCATCACTAATGCAATAAACAATTACGTGTAGACTGCACGAAAGTTGAACAAAGCACTCATTGCCAATAAGCAGAGTGCTCTCTGTTTAGATGCCACATAAATGGACGATTAAGTAGCCATTGAAATTTGAATTGAAGTAACAAAGCGTAATTCATGGCAAAATTATAAAAAAGACTAAAATTACACACGTATGTTGCGTGAGTATGCATATGGTAAATCGTTTTGATGGAATCTGGCGTTCAAAATAGCCCTATGTACACGTGAAAGATAGTCACGGTAGGAGAGAGATAGGTCGACAGGGAATCGCGAATCTAACAGGTCAGCCGCTTCTGCCTCTCTTCCACTTCTCCTTGTCCTCCTTCTTGACGTTCGGTCGTATTTGGTTGCGCATCCCATCCACTATGTTTGAGCCCACCTTTCAAGAAGAATAAGAATCCAGGGTAAACATCATAAGGCCTACATGATAGGTGACGTCTGATACAAGGGAGCAAGACCAGTGACAAGAACGAATTGGAAATTTATATAAATACAAGCAAAAGTTCACGGTCAGAGTTGATTCACTCCGACCGGAATACGGTCAAAACACCGTCTACTCGACTTCTTATTCATGAATGTGGGTAGATTGAACTGTAGTTTGCAGAGGCAATGAGAAGGCCAAACCATACTACTAAGACCGTAAGAGAAAGCTCCTGATATGAGCACGAACCTCACAGGTGAGAACCATGGGGAGGACGACAGTCGGGGGGATTTGGCGGAGAACAGCGCCGATGGCGCCGACAGGGCCCTTCTCATTGTCCGTCTCGGATAGGGGAGCGGTGAAGTCGGCGACGAGCTGCCGGGTGCCCTGCTGGATGCTCTGCACCGCCTTGCACACACCCTCCCGCAAGTCCCCCGGGGGCTCAGCCTGCCCAGACGCCGCCGCCGCCCACCGGTCGCCCCTCGACGACCAAGTGCTCGAGAGCTGTGGATGGCTCAGGTGACGTGTTCGAATCGCTGGTCCCGGCGACAGAATGTCAAACACAGTCTACAAGGAGTGTGTGAGTGCTACTAATAACATCCAGTAGACGAGGTGGTGGCCCAATTGCATACAAGACAAGTGCACAATGTCTTCCCTTGGAGCTATAGCCTTTAGGAAGATTAGGGCCTACCTCGAAGAAGAACTGAGCAGCGTGGATGCCCTGGCTGGAGAGCTCGAGGACAGGCCAGAGGGATTTGGTGGAGAGGGCCTGGACGCCGTTGCGGAGGCCGAAGACCACTTCCTCCGCAGCGGCCCGCGAGAACATCCGCCGTTGGCCACGCGGCCCCCGCCTGAAGGGCGAATTCAAGGCCTTTACCACGTGGCGCACGCAGTCTCGCACCCCCGCCACTACAGCAAGAAAAGCAAGAACACCAATTTATCCCGACTCCAGCGAGCGGGCCGTACCTATCGGGAGGCATTTTGAGCGTTCACTTGGTCTTTTTGATAAGGTTGACTTTCATTAGCCCCGTATAAGCTAATGTGTAATCGACCAAACGGTAATAAATGCATATGACTAAAATAACAGCTGCGGCGGTTACGATGAAAAAGGTAGTGATAGCCGCTGAGTTGTAACAGACGTATGACGTGATCAACTCTAGTGCCCCCTCATCTGCGTCAGCCAAAAAGCTCGCAGATCCAACGCTTCAATTCCACGAATGTGCCTACCTGATCAGTGCAGCGGATTAGGCTTCTCTAGGTATAATTACTGGACATTACACATGCGATGTGACGCGTCCCCAAGCACGCAAGCCTGAACACTGGAGACTACACTTATACCCCTTCCCATCCGTTTGCATCTCGCCTCTGAGCCTTTTGTATTCCGAAACGTCAGAGGCAAAAAAACGATCAAGGGCAAAATAACCCGCTAACTGTATAACGTTAAGGAGTTTACAGTGCTAGCGAGCCTGACGAAAGGTAGTCTGGTAAACTTACGTATGCATGAAACCTCGTGCATAGGGCCAATACTAGTGGCGAGAATCGGTACAATGTTCGCTTGTAGAGTTGCCGTCCAGTGCTCAGTGATTGCATTCAGCAGACTAGCAACACCCTTGTAGCCCCTTTTGTAGGTGTGCCGCGGGAGGTCCAGGTCAGCGTTTCGCAGCCTCAGCAGCAGCGCTGCCAGGCCCACCAGGGCACCCTGTTCCATGTTTAGCCGGTGCCCGTTGTAGTTGAAACGGACCGGCAGGGCCGGGTAGAAGAGCAGGCGGCGTATGAACAGGGGAGAGTCGCTATCATAGTCACAGTCGTCGGGTTTGGCCCCCTGATTCGGTGGAAAGCCAGCACTACCCTCAGGGAACTCGCTTAACACGGGAAGGAGGGAAAGCCGTCTTCCTAGCTCGGACGCATACTGCTCCGCCAGCTTGTTGAAGATACCTTGGTAGACCCTGATGAAATCGAACATCGCCTGACAGAAACCACAAACAAAACGTTAATTAAAGAAAGCATGTCCGTATGTGAACCATGTATATGACTCCCATAAGAATCAAACTAACACCCTTTTGTAGGGGAATGAGGCTACGACACGGAAGTACTTAGTGACCGTTCATAGATACCACTAAAAACTCATCACTAAGAGGCATCGTAGAGCACTTGAGGCTTCCGTTATTGAAACTGGTAGTACTTTCCCTAGTTCGCTTAAAAGTTTCAAAAAAACCGACCTGATCGAGATTGATCTCCAGAGGTTGGATGGAGACCTTAGCGACGGATTCGTAGTCAGGACTGATTGCAGCAGGCACTTCTGTAGAAGAGAACGAGGGCCAGACGATGGCTGATCCCCTGAATGTGTCCGAGAAGTTGCCATCTTCGATGGAGCACCGGCTTTTCTGAGCGTGAAAAAGGTAGTTCATGTGGGAGTCACTCAAGCCATCCTTAATGGTGACGTCATGGACCCGAAGAGCATAGCGAGTGACAGGTGAATTGATTCTGGTACTCAATGAAGAGCAGGACACACTGCGACCAGGGATTCCGAAGCCTCGATTTACGAGAACCGGGTAGTTAGGAGGTGGTTCAAATGTCGATTTGCGGAAGAAGATCTTCGAAAGACTCAGCGTTACCTTCTAAATGAAAATGCAGATTTTTGATACTTCCTACCCACCTGGTGGCGCGGTGTGTTATGCCAAAAGAAAAGCAATTTTGCCGCAGTCAAGGAAAAGAACGGATCAACGGGATCGCCCACTCGAATCAAAACATCCGACTTAATGCTAACACGATATATTGAGTAGTGTCACAGAGCTCCCGGGCTGGCAGCGGCTATGGCCGAAACGTGCGAAGCGTCCGCGGCCAACAGGGAACTTATTGATGAAGGGACAACAAGTAATTGCTCCGTCTGTTCTATAGAGGTTACAAACTGCAACCGCTATGACAGTCCCCAATGCCCTAGGAAATCACCAATCCAGAAGGGCAGGCAGAATCGCTGGTGCACGAAGCATAAGTTTCCCCTGATAAGAGATACGTTGAGAGATTACCTTCACCGAAATCCAAGTGAGCATCCTTACCGTGCTTGTATACCAACCCTGCAGTAGGCCTCATTGGGCTCCGTCCCCCTTAATGTTGAAGAAAACGGTCGCTACTTCATAGGATGTGCGGAACCAATTTGCACAAAAATAAGAAGAAACTGCAAAAGTTTAAGTGGCCCCATGAAAAAAGCATCCCGCGATAATTATCTCAACGTTTAACGACATGGACGCACCCAATTCGAGTTAACACATTGTCAAAAAACCGCCAGAACATATTATTTTCCTCGATGTAGCTTACCTAGGTGATGAAATCGTCCCAAACCTTGAACTTACCCTATCAGCTTGTCTACCGCGTGGGAAACATTCAAAACCGTCGGAGACAGCTGCTGTTTGCTTGATTAGGTCATCCACCTCGATGTCTAAAAATAATAGCGATAAAACTTGAGAAGATGCGAGGTACCGAAAAATGGCATTTCTAAAGCTATAACGCACTGCAATTGAGTGAAGGGAAATCTAGGCCTCCGAAAAGGGTGAATTGAACGAAGCTGTCTTCAATAGTGAAGGAAAAGAGGCT
This sequence comes from Anomotaenia brevis, assembly GCA_030710315.1. NCBI lineage: Eukaryota > Metazoa > Platyhelminthes > Cestoda > Cyclophyllidea > Dilepididae > Anomotaenia > Anomotaenia brevis. Next base: position 777,341 of record JAUOZQ010000002.1, read on the forward strand.
CGTGCTACCCATCGGATCTAAAGAAGCCCTCTTAGTCCCAGGACCACACTTTCTAACCGGAGGATAAAAGTCCCGTCTGAACTCCCAATCCGAAGTCTCGTAAACCCAGGCACCATCACGAAGGCAAGTAACGGGTTTCCGGGAGCAGCTCGTAGAACTCATCTCTGAAGCCTTCACCACGAAGAAGTCGTCCTCTTCGTCGTGCGAAAACTGGGGTGTGGGCGGCCTGAGAGTGGGATCGTCATCTTCTATCGCATTTGACAGGAGACCAACTATGCCGCGGACAGTGCAGTCCTCCCCTTCCTCGGGGTAGGTGTGTGATACGATCGGCACTGAAGAGGCCTTCTTGAGTCTTGGAGTGGCAGAATTGCAGGTCATGTTCTCCAGGAGCAGTTTGATAGCGACCAAACTGTCCATACACACATTGACAGAGAAACTGATGTCTGCGATCAGAATTTCGGTTACCTGAGGCCTGGTCTACCCAAAGGGAAAAATCGGGACTTTGAATGGGAAATGCAACGAATATAATACGAAATCAAAGTACGCTAAATCCTCAAAACCGGTTTAATTCACGTAGTTCCACATGACACAGAACAGATATTGACCAAATCGATCGACCTTTTAGAGACCAAGTGGTTTCCATGTAGCTACAATCGCATTCCATCGTTACCATTTCTGTACCAATCCAAAGATGGAAAGCTATAAATGGCGAGTATGGTGAAATCCTAAGTTCTTGCTAGTATTTGGAGCTCTAAAAGGCACTGATTTTGCTCACCCCAGACAGGCTCAATTTTGTTTTACATCAAAAGGCGCAAAGGCGCGTACCGGCTCGGGAGAGTCAAGAAGAATGGTGAGTCTCATGTGATCCACTATCGATACGCGAACTGAGCGTCTGACAATGGACCGAAAGGGCTCATTCACCAGGTCATTGAGGAACTTTTTCTCCTTCAAAAATGCACTTATCAGCGACTCGTGCGTTCTCATGGTCGAGGACTATAAACAGCGAAAAAATCCGGCAATTTTAGCATCAAGTTAAAGGATTAATAAATTAAAAATCAACACCTTCGTACCCATAGTCTCATGGCCGAACCAATGTTTATTGGAGGAACAAGTTGCAGTGAGCAAGTCTCAAGGAAAGTTGTAAGCCTAGTCCGCGATCCGAATTCCCCATAGGTCACAAGTTTCTCAGCAACTACTAGAGGTCTGAGACAGTCCAGGCCAGGTGGGACTTCAGCCTCATGAACTCCCTCAGAGGTCGGGACTGAGTGGAAGGCGTTCACCGAAGGTGAAGTAAAGGCACAGTTCTCAAAGTGCCCATGAAGCACGTAACTGTAGGCGGGGTAGACGAGTGAGGGATACTCGAATGCAAGCGAATCCTTTGGTAGCTGAGGCAATCTCTCGACTTGCCATTGCAGATTCGGCCAGTTACAGACACAAACACCACGCAATGTGAGGGCAACAGTTATTTCCTCGTTGGGTGAAATTAAAGCCTCTATAAAAGGAAATGTCCCATCCACGCAAATGGACAATGATATACTCCCATCGGAATCCTCGCGCTCGTGATACTACCTCAATTTCATCATCACAACAACTTTACGAAATACATGAACATGACTTTGGCAAATCGAAACGAAACAAAATGTAAAACCGTGATGCTCCACTACGTACCAGGGGAAACTTGAGATTGAATGGAGTGTTTCTTTAAAACAACTGAAAGCGCCGGTTCAGGGGTATTCCCCAAATCCACATTCATAGGAAGCAATATGGGGAAGTCAATCTTAGGTAAGTTCCCCTTGTCCTCGTCCCCTCCTGACTCCAAGTTGGGTGTAAAGTTCTCTAAAAACGGTAAAACGTATCCTTCGTTGGGAGCAAAGTAGTGACCTTAGAGGACGGAGAGGAGAACGAACCCATATCAAAGACCCTGATGTTGTCGCAATTGAGTGTAGTGTACATTAGGTTAGTCTGTTTCTGCGGACTGATCTCTGTGGTAAGTTGAATTGACCGAACATGTAGAGCAGCTGTTGAAGAGACGCTGCGTGGGTTCGCCAAGGGTTTCATACCTGCCCTAGCACACAAGGAATCGATGTCCAGTTTAATGAAAATGGAGGTGGACGTTGGTGCCTCAGGTGGCGTTGAAATCCGGTTCGCAGTTTTATTGCCTCCTCTCGCCTTTGCTTCCAGGCTAAGCACTGTAGAGTCGCCTTAAAGGGAACAAGTAGCAGATACAATATGATGAGACTCGAAACGAGGTATGACAAGCTCGTGACAACACCTCGCAGCACTGCAGCTTTTACACCACCTTGCCATTCCTTTGAATCGAAAGTCCTTCATAACTAGTGGAGTGAATTAAACTAAATGGCTATTTTTAGAATGCACCTGGGAAAGCAGAAAAAAACCTTATGGATGAAAATTACCAGTGGCATCGAAGTCAGAAGACGAGCCCAAAGAGTCATCGTGTGGGTTGCCTCGCTCATGTGAGGAGTTCCTGCGACTAACACTGCCCCCCGAGGAGGATTCCTTATCATCACAAGTGTCAGTCGATTCGCTGAGCAACCAGACGCGATGGTCGCGTGAGTTCGGGAAGGACTGGATGCCACCGCCCACCGCGAGGAGGGACCGGGCCTGTAGGCTCGGCGGCAGACGACTTTGCCACAAAGCCAAATCCATCAACAGACTTAAAGGGGAACGAAAAGTAACGAGCAACAGTCAAGAATCGATAACACACATTGGCCACTCTATAAGGGATGATTCAAGTATGCACTTCTCAACCACAATAGCACGCGATCTCGGGAGCTCCAGTGTCTATTTTTCACCTAGATTATGGTTCGAGGAATTTACACGCCTCACCTCCTAGCAGTGCAACGTCACTCGAGATTTCAGGGGCTAAAATAAGTGTACTCAAGTCGAATGACTAAACACTTTAAATGCCCTACGAGACCCATAAATCAGGGCTCTGATGGGCCTTGAGATGGACGGAACTGTCTACCCAATCCATAGCTGCTTGACGAACTATGCCTTGTCCGATGAAAAGAGGCCTCTAGGAGCCGTCCTCTCAAACGGAGCTATGGGTGAGAGGGTTAACAGAAGCATACCGATTGTTGAGGAGCTGGAGCGAGTGGTCGCTGAAGACGTTGAACTGGACAGCGGGGAGGGAGATGCTGACGCAGCAGTCGGCGCCCTGGGTGGCCGCGCGCCTGTAGGCACTAAGATGCTCCGCGCGCCCAGGTGAGAGCGACTCCTGGCGTCAGTGGCGCAAAATAAATAGGCTGCAGTTACTATTTACCCTTTTGAAGATTCACTATAAGCATAACCATATTTATAAGAGCATAGCGAACAGTAGAAACCGAAAAGTGGATAGCGAAGATCGAGGATATCAATCTCAACAATGTCACTGTCGATCTGTTGCATGTCAATAAATGCAATGACCTATCATTTCTGAATCGAGATAAAGGCATTAACGCTTTCTCTGGTATCAAATGATTCGTGATGCTCAATCAGTTACTCAAATCACGGGGGCTGAAATTGAAATTCCGTCAACATAGCAAACCCAAAACACGAGATTACTGACGTTCAGTTCTGCGATAAGTAATGGATTTGCACCTCGTATAAAGGTTGATAATCGGCAGGTTTAATTCCCACGTAAAACATGTGGTAGTGAATAGTTTTCACGTGTATTTCCAAAAACGCTGAGCGCCAACTACAACCTCCATCCCAAAGAACGTACGCAGCGTCAAACTACAACTACTACTGTGAATGTATAATTACTACTGTATAATGTATAATTCGAGCATGGTTGCATACAACCACATACCCAGTAAAGTGCTCAGAGGAGTATTGCACTGTCTTTGGTGCCAATTTACTGCAAAGTTTTACTGTCTCATACTAAGAATGCTGAAATTTTATTCTGGCTATTTGATTTTAAAAAATATCTTTTTCATAGTCCAACAAACTCCTATCGCATTTTTACGATTACAGCCATAAAATGCGGTTCCCATGGAATGACAGTCCCCGAAAACTAGCGAGCACGTTAGAAAACCGGAAGGAAATGCAATTCAAACTTTTCCACAAACCCTTTAACACTGTTCAAGCACACACACACACATGTATGTATGCGCATGCACATAAAGTAGAAACACCACATCATTAAACCAGAATGGTTACCAGCGATACTAGGCCGTTCATCCAATGTAGACTTAAAAAGGGTAAACTGTCTTTGACGCTAGGTGTCAGATGGAGCGCAATCAGCCACAAAACCCTAATTCCATATCGACATGTTTGTACCTAAAACAGGCCATTCCTCACGATCCACTTCAAATTACCCGAAGGTACTTGCACTTGAAGGCATCTAGATACCAAAGTACATTTCAAATACCAACGGTACTAGCAGTTTACACCTTTAAAACGCTAATGAATTAATATAAAACTCGAAAATCTTTCCTAGTTTAAACACTTAAACTGTACTATGTATACAAGGGTGGAATAAGAGCGAGGTAGAGCTCACAACTTCAGAGGAGCCATTCGCGCTCCTTGAGATAAAGACGGCATCTTTGACGAAGGGGTTTCGAACATCTGACTTGGACTTGAGGTTACTCAAGAGGGAACCTTCCAATGCGTCTTCGCTTCCGGAGAGCTCGGCCGAGCCTTTAGAGGCACCACTTGGAGCCTCCGCCTCCCGGTTATTACCGGGAATGCGAGCGAAGATGCTAAGAATGCGAAGGCAACATCATCGAATGCAAAGATTATTCTAATTAGTAGAAAAACTAACAATAACCTACCTTGCACTAGTGGTACTACTACGACTCGAAACCACGAAGAAGGGTCTTAAAGCGCGATGTCCTTGGCTGAAATACGCTGAAAGAGGACATACGAACCCGTATAAGCAATTACTTGCGACGATATAGAGATGCCATGAATGAAATTGATCGTTTCTTTTACTAATCTATCAAGCTGTCCTCCTCCTCCTCCTCCTCCTACTCATCATCATCATCAACATCATCAATTTCACCTATCAAAACTGGTGCGCCGTTTAAGTGTTTGCACCACAAGAGAGAAAAGAAATCAAATCGGCATCTTCTAACCCAGGTGCCTTTGGAAGCGAAAGTGCCACATCCAGTCGGAGGAATGACTGTCGGCGGTGGCGAGACTGAAGGAAGTGCTTTCAAAGAGGACCTCGAGTGATTCGCTGCGGACGCAGGGGCGCCACCAGGGGAGGGCAGCCTCGCTGAGGTGCGCCCCCACCCCGGTGCACAGTCGCTCACGCATCTGAGAGAAATCCTCCCCCGGGAGCTCGAAGCATGAGAGACGATATCAGGAGAGTTTTACACAAACCAATGAAGCACGATTAGGAAAGGATGGCAAACTAACAAACTCATCGCACCTGAATAGGTTTTTAGTGACTATCAACGTAACTGGTTTTTACAAAACGGTTAACATGGACGGTGGGAACTCACCATAGGCATGGATGCAAGAGGGATGGGGATGCGTATAGTCGCGCGAATGGATGGACAGGTCACTTCGATGGCTGGCAGGCGGCTGAGTAGCGAGGCTGATCCCTGACAGACATCACAAAGCGGCTGGGAGCTTTGGTAGGCTTCGTCAGACTGTAATGAAAGACATGAACAATGTATATTCGACTAAATTCTTTTGTGAAAAAGTGTCCAGCGTCGAAATCAACTACTTTATGTCAAATTATGACACTTGACAGAAACGAAAAGTGGTTTGAGCGAAATGATTGACGGTAGTGATTCGTGCTGTGCGGAGTCTTCCCATTTGGTTACGTCTGCGGGTCAATCAAAATAGTGGACACGAAACGCGACAAGCATTTGCAACCCATGTGCAAGCTACCCGAAGTGTCCCCTTGCAGATTGTGAAAACGGTCAAATGACCCCATGTGGCCAAGGCAACGCTACCGCTTCCTCAAACATTCATGTAAATGCAAGAGTTTTCGCTTCCAATAGCAGCCATATCCAGTTTGCACAGTCTACACAGTGCACCAAATTTTGAGTCATATAGCCTTTTCTTGAAATGACTGACAAATGAAATGTTAGCCAAAGATGCATGTCAATGGCACATTAGTCCATGACCTCAAAGTGTGCTCAAGAAATTTGGAATTCATTCTCCATTTCGGATTTGAGAGAAACACAAACACATTTGCACAGACGTAAGTTTCCGGAATCATCGAAGCTAGGAAAGACGAGAGTTATCCCACCCCTGCATGGTGCTGTTCCAGCCATCGGTGGATCCTGCAGCAGTCCTCCTTGGAGCCCAGTCCACCCATGTCGCCGATGTAGGTGGCCAAGTCGACGTTGTGAGAGACAATAGGGGCCACTCGACAGGCCGACGCCAAAGCATCCAGCGTCCGGTGCACCCGGTCAGACAGGCCGGGGTCCAGGTCGAGGTGGCAGGAGGCCAGTTGCAGACGCCAGGAGTTCTCCGTTGCACCGGCCAATCGGAGAGACGGAAGAAGTGCATCACTTGGCTCAGCGAATGATAAAACCTGCAAATACAAGGCTTACGCGAATCACATTAGTAAGTAGACCCGCTTTAAGGCATAACTTTAGTCAGTCCCGTCGCCACTCGCCACTTCCTGAGTCATGTTACACGAATTGGTTTTCAGGGGAGACAAACGCGAAACAGCATATTTTACTTTTGAGAGTTTAATAAAGATAATTAGGAAAACAAGCCAAGTGAATTCAGTCAAAGTGAGCAGAAAGGGAAAGTAAATGAAAACGTTTAACCGTCTTTCGTCATTTGACTCAAATGAGAAAGTGCAAAATCACCAATGCATGAGCATATTTCCTTGTTATTTGGTGTTTAGGAAACAGAAGACTTACGGCAACCTTTTATGACTTCAGTGGAATTCGCTACCAGGCAAGGTCTTAGTACCAAATAAGTCACCACATTACGAAAATCCCAGCAACACAATCCGACTTTTAAGAAAGCGAACCAAGTTCGTTTTACAGAGAATAATTATCAGGAAATGTGCTTCTGGTACCATTTCGTTTCCTCAATTTTATCAAATTACTTAGGAAAATAGAAGTTTATGATGATTTTATGGAGTTAATGTACCAAGTACAGAGGGTCTGATATTGGCTTGTCGATCATAAGGTGAGGATTTCCCGGCGACTACGTCCATCAAGATGCAACTCGTGCATTACTACGTGAAGGTTCAATGGTGAAGCAGTAGATGGCTTAAACACCACTGAGAGGAGACAAAAAGGAGGTTATCACAGCAAAAATAAAAACATCTGCCATATAAATCCTGTGTTTTAAAGAACTCATGAGAATTGTTAGACATTCTGGAAACCATGAATCCCGCCTAAACAAGAAGGTTAAGCCGGCAATCGGAAGGGGGGTTGCTAAGCTAAGCCCCGGGAGCCAAGGAAAGGTGTGCAGGAACAGGAACACGACTTCATGCAGCAGTGCCAAAATACCCGAAAACCCAAGCACCAATCCCCAAACAGGAGGAGAGGCGTTTCTGTACAAAGATAGAAATAGTCAGCGGGAGTCATAAATAGCGTGGCTACCTACTGGCCCACACATCTGGAAATCGATTTTCCAATCTGAGTTCCATTGGATTGTCAATTCATTGGACTGTCAATTCATTACAACGTTTACGCAATTCAAAGTCACAACTAATTGTGAAATTGAAAATCGTTCCACTTGACGGTAAATTAAGAAGATACACCACCTCAGATGTCAAGTAAAAAATTGCGTCCCCAACGATACAATAACGCCGAAGAAATTAACTTCAGAGCGTCAAAATGACTATTGTTAAAGCAGTCCTCGAATTTATGAAGTTTGTTAAGTGAAGAGTTCAAATAAAACTTCATTAAGCACATGATATCGCAATGACGGATACCACGTAGTTAAAAGCAAACATAACCGCCACACGGTTAGGCACACAAATTTATCTTATCAGTGAAAGTAAATAAATTAAGACAATAATAGGGATTCGACAGAGTGGAACCTCCAGGTGATTTCCTATTGGCTACTTACGATTAGCCAATAAACATGCCCAAAAAGTCGTGGGGTGAATGCGAATATGACGACGTGCCACGCAGTTAGACAAACACAAACGCCATGACAAGGCGTGAATTACCACAGCCTGTCAAAGGCCTATTCCTTCTTGTCTTTCTCGGGCAGGAAGTAGCACCACTTAACGACAGCACGACTGTTCCTCAGCCGCCAACCTTGTGGAATTTACATGGAGCTCAAGGCTTCTACCCATGTCGTTTTGTAAAATCCGCACCAGAAGTAGAGAAGAGCGACACAGTTGAATGCAACGAGGAGGCTTCTGCCATCCTGGGAAACAGCGTTCCCACCATCCATCCTGATGGGCTGGTGGTTCATGAAATCCGTATACTAGCTGATCGCACTCTCCAAGTTATTCCGGAAAGAGCATTCGAGAGGATCGGACCTGAAATCAAGAAAGTGAGCATTCGTGGTGGCGACATTCGCGTTGTCAAGAGAGAGGCATTCGCAGGGCTGACGGAGCTTCGAACTCTTGAAATCCGAAACGAAAGAGGAGCAGAGACCTGGTGGCCACAAGGCGGACTCTCTGGAAGACTCTTCACCGGAGATGGGGAGCTTAAGAACCTCAAGAAGTTAAAACGCTTGGTGCTTGAGAATGTCGACCTTAGCGATGGATTGGCTGCATATGCATTTTATGACATGAGTAGGAGCTTAGAGGAAGTCGAGTTGCGAGGTAACAACTTGGAAACTATCAATCCTTACACATTTGAAAAAAGCGAATGCCGCAGATCTCTTAGAAAACTTAGTTTGGAAAGGCAAAACGCCTCACTCAAATGGCTAGACAATGCCTACAGATGGGCACGGGACCTGGGCGGAATACAGGTGCTCTCCTTGAGCGGAAACGATTTGAGTGGCAGGAAACTTGATTTTGGCAATAACTTGAACAAAAAACTCCGGGTATTGAAGATAGAGAATTGCACGCTCAAGGATATCCCAGAAGCACTCTTGGACAACATTCAGAGCTTGGAGGAAGTCTACGCCGGGGAGAATGAGTTCAAAATTATTTCTAAAGACGAGGCAGGCGTAATGCTCGCGGGCTTAAAGAAATTCACACGTCTTTCGAAGCTCAGTCTTCAAGGAAATAAAGGACTTATTTACAGACAACCAACTTGGCTAAGAACGGCAAAAGTTAAGGACTTGGACTACTCAGGAAGTCTGCTGAGGCGAATAGGACCCAGAGAGCTGCCAACAGAACTGGAGACTTTGCGACTTAGGTCGACATTTCTCGAAGACGTCGACAGTGACTGGACAGTCAACATGCCACGGCTGAGCGCTCTTTACTTAACGTCCTCTTACATTAAGACGGTGAAAATAAATGGACTAGGAGGTAACTGGGAAGCGGCCTTCGAACCCCTCAAAAGCCAGTTGAAGGTTCTTTCACTTTCAGAGTGCCACATCATTAGCCAGAGTCTGGAAACTGATGAAGATGCAGCTTTTCAGGTTGCTGGCTTGCGTCTGGGTTTAAACCAGCTGCAGAGGCTCGAATGCCTCGATCTTTCAGGGAACTACCTTACCCACATTCCCCGCGATGCATTTGTAAATCTCACTATGTTGTCCAAACTTAACTTGTCCAATAATCACCTCCAAACACTGTTAACAATTGAGAGTAATGCTACGGCTTTCCTGGGTACAAGTATGTTGAGGGAATTAGACCTGACGAACAACGTCCTGACGAGCATTCTCAAATCCCGTTCAGCTATGGGGTACAATAGTTCTCTACAGGAACTGTTAGCCGACGGAGCAGAGGTTAAACTGAGCGGAAACCCGATTATATGTGACTGCAGAATCGGCTGGATGGTCGGTACAGCCTTGAAGATAGACAACTTCACTTGCTCAGGGAAAAACGCCTTAACTGGAAGGGGTTACCATCAAATCGTAAAGCAAGACTTCTCGAACGGCAGCAAGTGTTTCGACAAGGACCATACAAGTGCACCTCAGCAACACCACCCCTTCCGACCGGTTCGAGTATTCAGCTACGACGCAAGTCAGTGCAGAGTCTACTTTGCAGTCAAGGGCTCAGCACTCAGAGCAGCCTGGGAGAATATAGCTAGGATGGCTCCTAGCTACCAGCGTCTCGAGTTGAAAAAGTACCTAGCGGCACTCAACAACATGACTTCGGAGGTCATTTCGCGCCTTCAGAAGGAGTACCTAGTCTTCGAGGTTGCCTACTGGCCTGTTGGTCAGATAAGTGAGATGCAAGGGACTCTCGGATGGCAAGTGGTTAACGAAAAGTTAATGCACTCCGATGTGGAAGAGCGGGAGTACGTATTTTCAGTTCAACCTATTGACATTAAACGGGCACACACGGTGTGTTTTCGTAATGCGCTTGACCGCAGAAACGCCGTTAGCTCGACCCTCTGTCAGATATTTCAGCCCAGCGAACTCTCATTAAAGGCTGGAACTGAGGACAGGGTGGCCGGCATTAGTCATACCCACGTTCCCTTGTGGCTCGTTGTCATGGCCACAGCTAGTGTGGTGATCTTAATAACTTGCCTAATCTGGCTCTGCATCCGGTACAAGTGCTGCAGAAGACGTAGTAACGTCGACAGCCAGAGAGATTCCCCCAAGGGTACGACTACAAACCCTACATCAGGTTACCTGGATTACCGACCTTTGAGCGAGAATTTATATGACAAACTGGAGAACTGCCACATACAGACCTCACTTCCAGACCTCCAGACTACGATTGTAGAAAATGACCGCCCTGAATTACCCAGAAGAACGAACAGAAGGGGAAGCAAGACCTTGCCGACGCTGGCTGGTTCCTTGGGAGAGCTGACAACACGACGGTACGCGGCACAGAGTCGGGTAAGGTCTCGCCAGACGCCGGTGTCTAGACGCCAGAACCACTGCAATTCGACACCGAGGCTGCCCCTACCAAGTCCGAAAATGCCACTACCGCTGATGTATCAGAGACCCAAGACAGTGACCGCTGCAATTCCCACGCTGGACGAAAGTGGCTATGTGAAGATGAGAGTGGACGAGGACTATTTGGAGGCGCGCCCCGAGAAGTGCATGCGAAGGAAGGAGCCCGTGGACGACATGTTGGTGAACTCCTACATTCTCGGAATGCCCCAAGCCGCCCTTGAGAGACAGATAAGTGAACCTGTTTCCAAACCATCCACCGAGCTAGGAAGTAAACACCCCCTTCCAAGTTGCACCCTGCCATGAAGTGACGTTGCAGTAAAACTGTGACCTGATCATTAAAACTGTTTAAACCTTCCAATTTTAGGTGTTATATCTACAAGTATAAGAGCTACTGGAAGACAGACAAGGGAGCAGTCAATCGAGTCTGCACGTAATGCAGAACGGTTGATGTTAATGCCGCAAGCAGTAAGCATATCAAGTCTAGCAGAAGTTGAGTACAAATCAAGGGCAATCCAACCAAAACAGATGTTTCATCGAAATCTAGCCTGTATATAAACAAGAGCAAACAAAAGCCCCCAAAGCGAACAAATAAAAAGTGGGGCTCGGTGGATACCGAACCGATAATACATTCACGTAGTCGTGGACATAATCATATTCATTAATGAATGATACTTATTTAGAAAACATGCTCAACTAGAGTAACTCTCTGATGTACTAAGGCCAAACAGATTTATACTGGCCAGAGAAATTCACGATGGTTGGGAGCCCGGGATTTATCCAAAAGTACAAACATACGGTGACAACACCTACAGTGCAGATCGCAAGCACAATTCGAACTTCTGAGAGCCGAAGTTTTGGATAGATAGGGTCTGTTCATGGAAACGTCAGACACAATACCAGAATAAAAGAATAAGATAATGATGAATTAGAAGATAAAACTACATTACTAGTCGTTGGTGATAGGGGTAATTTAGCATCAAGTGATCATAATACTTAAGACACCACTTATACAACAACTAAAGATCGTAAAACTGGACATTACAGGCTGAGATCACAATTAGATGGGCCATAAGTACCTCAGAAATGGTCATTTACCCCGACAGATAAGATTAGCTCATTCGTCCGATTAGGAAAAAGGGCCAGGATATAAAACATGGTGCTAGAACAACCGCAGGAAAAGTGCCAACGAAAAAGGCACCATTAGTGGAACCCCAACACCGAAAAAATAAAAAGATGTAGAACGAGACCCCCTAGTTGAGAGTCAGTGATATGACTCGTAATGATTTTAATGGATGGAATGAGGGGAGCAAAAGTGATTCAAACCAGAGTGGCACCTATAAATTATCGCTCGCACTTACTTTAACGGTACCGCGTTATCAATGGGAGCCATTAAGCAAGCCATTAAGCAAGGTGAATTTACGGCCTTCGGGGGTGTGATAAACAGATACGGAAAAGCAGCCGAGTATCTTAATTTGTAATTTCGAGTAAGTGAACATTAACAGAGAAACCAGTAATTCAGCCCTTATTTTATTGGGCATAGAAATTGCAAAAACATTGCTCAAAGTCATCAAGTGTCTTGCTAGTTCATGTTAACGCGGCTCTCAGGAGTAAAGATTTAAATGCATATAAATAAATACTTCATTAGCTCAAAGAATTGAGGACATTGTATTAACACTTTATACTGATATGATCCTCCAAGAAAAAGTAAGCGACAAGTTCAGGACATCAAGTCGGAACAACAGCGGAACTCTTCAAAGGATTCTGGCATAGCATGTTTGGCAGCTGTTAGCCAGCTCCAAACTACTTGGAGAGGTAGACATGCAATACTTTGTGCAAAAAACGTGATCCCCTGCCATCTAGCACGCTTGTCAAATCTCATTTTCTAATCACTTCGTCTAGGCCACATGAGGTGATGTTTGGAGAGTGTGGGCAGCATTTCTCACATATATCGTGTACCAGGTTGTCAAACTGGTTTCTAGGTACTGGGTGGAAATATCGCAAGTTAACTTCTTTCCAGTCAGATGATTGGCTATTTTTCAAAACATAGCAATTTAACACATTATATCGTGAGGCAATTCATGTAATAAGGCATTTTAGCACTGATTTAAGACAAAGGATCACCAGTCCCAAAATGCATGAGCTTCATAGAAAGGAGTCCACAGGACATCTAAGTGGATCAGCTGTTGTGGTAGTTTGAGTGCTAAATGATTCGTTTAGTTGCCTTAAGTGGAACAATATCGCGTCGGAATGGGGGAGGAGTAGCATATCTGGGACATGGGAATGGAGGGTTGAATGACAAAACCGATGACTGTTTTTAATACAACTAGCCAGGGATTCATAGAGCAGTTGCATTTTTACAGCCTCAATAAAAAGAGCCACGCCACCAAAAAGGGCAATAAATCTGGAAACCAATGATGGTTTTATTTATGCTCCACCGCGGTCGATAAATCTTCTACCGATGAAGTGACCAGAGAAGAACCCTCTTAAAACATTGAATGGCACAGTAGACGAAAATAGAAGAAAAAGCGGAAAATTTCTTGATTGAGAGGAATTTTACTCACTTTAGTGATCTGAGGTGCTGAATTCGAGTCGAAGAGGCACTCAGTGAGAAGCACACCGTCGACATGTCCCACGAGCGATCCCTTGGCACGGATGCCAACCTCCGTTTCGGCGACTTCAGGGGCATCGACGAAGACCTCCCCCTCGAAGAAGGCGGCGTCACTCTTCTCGAACCCCACATCGAGCTCACAGTCACCTAATGTTAAGCTAGAACAAAGGGGGTACCAAGCAATGACCAGGCTCAAACCCAAGACAAATTTACCAGACTTAGGGTCATCGTAAAACGTATAAATCCATGGGGCTGTGGAATGTAGCCGTAAACGTTGGCTACTTGACCATCACGCACAACCAACATGATAAACCTCCACTTTACTGGAAGAAAAGAGATATCAAGGGTCAAACTATCAAATAATACGATTGAGTTTAACGTAAATAAATGGGTGCAAACCATGGAAGCTCTATTTTACTCATCGGCATTCTAAAAGATATGGGTGATACTAATCTCTGATAAAATGAAGAAAAGTTTGCCAACTGCATAAAACATTGATAACCTAAGAGGTCGCAAGACTAAAGACGATAAAATCAGTTGATGGACACAGTCAAAATAGATGGGAATCCGTGAATATACCACACACAAAGGTGCAAAGACTGTTTTCGCTCAAATAGTGAAGTAGACCAAAACGGCTAAATCTACAGTGCTTCAGCTTACTGAAAGAATATTTTAGAGACATTTTGTCCTTTTACTAAGCTTAGCGAAAGTATAGTCTAGGGAGAGGAAAAATGGCACGTTAAATGTCGGGGTACTTTAGGTTGGTGCATAGATAGTAAAATAAAAAACATCAGTACGTTGGTAACTACTAGAAGTCGCAATATCAGCCTACGTCAACTAAGAAGTCGAGAAACTAGAAAAACAAACCAACAACTAACTGAAGCGACAAAGCCATTTAGGCTCCAAACGAAAACTCGGCCAGAAAAGTCATTTATCTTGATTCATTAGAGAAGCAGAGAATCTCGCGCCTGACTCGGAAATTAAGACTTTATAGGCTCCAGCACACCATAAAGCGCAAATATGGAAAATAACCGATGCCAATAAAGCGAATGGTCTTTTGATCAAATCAGAGAGAATTTGGTATTTCAGATGAACGACTTTCTGAAATAAAGCTGTTGCCAATAGAAGGCTCAACTAATCAAGATAAAATAAGAGTTCTACTGCTAATTGAAAGTATCGTCTAATAAACATGAGAGTATGATCAAAGGAAAAACGAGCTTGTAATCTACTCGATAAAAGCCAAACCTGCTGACATTAAGCTTTTCGTTACATCTACCTACGTTGCATTCTTTCATACTGTTTTTCGTCTTTGCGCAATTTTTAGGCTTTACAGTAAAACATTCGAAGATTTAGACCGTAAAACGAGCAAACATCCCTGTTATTAGGATGCTCTTAGCACCGTATAGCGTTCACGAAAAGCCAATGCCCTTCTAGAATAATCACACCAGTGTGACAGTTAAACCTAGTGAAACTGATAAGTTAGCACAAATATTTTTTTCACCTCTATAAGAATATATGAAATCTAAGTGGTGTCTTACTCTTATAGGGAAAGCTTATCGGAGTTTTAAGTAGTTAAAGCATACTTCATTAAATTACCCCAAGGGCAATGCATGATGCTAGGTCAATCCTAAAGCTCTTGTAGAGCAAACAAGAACCCTCAAAACATCAAAGCACAAACACCATTGCAATATGGTGGACATCAAGGAAAGCACTGGAATATTAGGAGAAAAGGAAGACAAACCCTTCTTCTGCCAACTAAACGCCAAGGATGGCGTGATGGCAGACTGACCCCATATCTAGAAGCAGGTTCCTGATTACCAACGCAAGCTAAATTGCATGTTGGATATTCTGAAGGACTGGTAAGCTTATCTAGCCACTTCTGGGTGCCATTTTCGTGACCACACACTAATTTCATGGTTCCACACAACGGTCACTCTTAATAACTGCGAATTCCTTTCTCCTCAAGTTTCCACCGACAGCCCCACGGGCACGATTATTAGCCTCAAACTAAAGCGAAAACGAAACCAGCCCCGATACACTGAAAGAAGGGGAGTTCATGAATCCATCATGAGCCATGAGGTGAAACGCAAAACAAGCCTGATGTCAAACAACATTTCAAAACCGCACTCAATCGCAAAATTGTAAGTCGAGCCCCAGAGAAGCGAGTGACAACTATATCTTCCGAGATCTAGATGGCTACACTCGTGGGCACAACGAAACACTATTCTCATTACATGTTACACGGGATTCCACATTCATTGAGTCTCAGGTAAGAAACGCTAAAACACGCTTAATGCAAAAACTAACCGAAGGTGATCACGAGCACTGGTTATCGTAGCCATCTTCGAATCAAGCTGGGCCAGCCACTGCGAAGCAGAAGAAGAGCGCTTGCCAGCCACCATGAGGTCAAGGACGCCCTCCTCATTCCCCTCAATGGCTGTGAAGAAAGCGTGGTGGGTGCGTAGGGTGCCGTTTGGCAGGGAAGGCACCACCTGCGTCGTGGCTGCCTCTTCCTCCGCGCTCCGGAAGGAGTGGTACTGCTCTTCGGAGTCGGCCAGAGAATCCGCAGAGCTGGACAAAGAGCAACCGCGCGCAGTGAGGGGCGGACGGCGAGAGGGGGAGAGAGAGGCAGCCTCGTCAGCGTGGAAGAAAGTCAGAGAAAGCAGACGGCAACGCAGTGAGACGGAGAACTGCATTGCGGCTGAAAGAAGGAACAAGTACGTGTTAAACATCATCGAAATATTTGCCACTGGATTATATGAGGTTTACAGACAGGCCATCCACACATTCTACACATTATGGGACATCATAAGAATTTGAACCTCCACCGATAATTAGGAATGTTATGAATTAGAACTTAAGACGCCACCAAAACAAACAGCTAGAGCATACGTACATAGCTTGGAGTTGCGCTTAATGTATTTTAGAGAACCAGAACTACCAATAAAGATCAAGTAGCATCATCTTCATCAGAGCGCAGTACCGACAACATTGGAGAAATCAACAAACCACCACGGTTTATTCACTTGTTCACCCTTCGATGACAGCATGCTTTGTGGGCTAATGTCGAAGCATATCTCCTATCAAAGCCTTTACGCGACTCAAAATATTCAGGCAATAACTGAACCAGACGAAATCACAACCACCTAAGACCTAGATACTACAGCTAGATGAAATATTGCAAAGATGTAGAAATCATAACATTAAAAATACCTCTGACTTATTAGAATCACGCACACACTCACCATCATAGACATTCGATTGTGGGAAATCGCTAGCTGACATGCACGATCGAAACATATTACTCCCTGAAATACAATGGTATAGCTCGGATAGCGATTTAGGCAGCTTTTAAGACCTCAAAGACCTGCAGATCACTCACCAATCAGTGATTTCGACGGGGATACTGATCCTCCATTCTCAGTGGGGGCATCAGTCCTCTTTTCAGATGCGGTTTCACTGGATATCACCACCTAAAGAATTCAAGCGGAGCTACTTAATAGTGACTGCCATAGAAGAAGGGGCAGGAGAAAATGAACACGTACAGATTTGGCGGAGCTTGAGATGGCACTGTCACTGGAGCTCATTGTATTTGAGGAAATGTACGATTCTACCAGCTTAGTTAGCTGTGTTAATATCGAGCTGAGCCAAAACACTTGACTTGGCGAAAAGCAAGCAACAACAGGGCCCAGATCAAAAGTAACATTTGCCTGGATTTGATCCTGTGACGGGGAATCGCCGCTGTTGCTGTCGAAGAAGTCCGAATTAAAGAAAAGCTGCATTGTGAGGTAGTTTGCTTTGTCCGGAAGGTTCAGAAGGCACCCTGACGCAAGCATGGAGTCTCTATCTGGGCCCGAGTATAAGTTTGTCCCCTGAACACAAACAAAGGCCATAGTGAAGTCTTTTTCACGGTACTAACAACGATTTTAGTAGAACCAATCCTTACGTGATCGGAGACGTGCTGCGAGGAGTCTTCCCAATTTGTATCTGAGGGGCAGTCAGCTTCATCAGCAGAAGGTGGAGAAGTAATCTGGTTTTTAGTCTTGGTATCCCATAGATCTAAGTGGAGACTTAGGCCCTCAAACCTGAACAACAATCGTATACATGGGTCGGCCACGCTGCTCTTCAAAGGGATGCGGCCAGCAAGATCTGGTACAATATAGCTCTACTTATTTCTTGCCAGTAAGAATACACATTATACTGAAAATAATGATTTTCATACAGGAAAACCACGAAGATGGCCACATCCACGACCATTGTCCACCGCTAGTAGATGGCACCCTTCCTTCTTCTGAAGTTGAGGCAGTTGGACCATGAGTTGTTTTAGGCGATACCAAAGTGGAAGAGGTTGATTCAGGGGTAGCAAAAGGACGCTGAACCTTGTTCATTTCCATAACTTTTATCTGCAACCGAAGATCGCAGACTCTGGGAAACCTCTCCACTTGCAGTGGACATTGCAGACGAATCTTTACATTCCGAATCGTCAGTGACGCACCGAGTACTACTGTAAAGCCACATGAAATGAAAAGTAGAAAGGGAGGCGAAATAGTCTCCGATATATTCTCTAGACGCACACTAGTATGCTAGCAAACGGTTGAGAAATTCTTGTGTAAACAGTCTGCACTGAATTTCTTGGAAGGTGGGTATAAGTAACGAATTACGTGAGACACTTTTAGATAGTAAAATTAACGCTTTAAATTTTAATTTGCCCCTGGTGTGCGGGAAGACACACAATGCCTTCAAACAGTAAGACTATTGGAGAGCCAGAGTTACAGCATAAGAATTAAAACATTGTAGACGAAGTAGACGCAACCGCAGTGTAAAACCACAGAAGCGGACCACAGTTTTAGAACCTAACAATTAAACATGAAAATCGGAGCGACTACCCGTGATGGAATTGAAAATTTAAAAAGTATCACTTAGACTGTGCGGCCGTATAGCTAATGAGACTTCGGGTGAAGAAAAATGTAGAAAATCGTGGGCAATGTGAAGAATGTGATCAAACATGCTCGAGGAACATACGCGGAACCCAATCGGAAAATCGAAAAATCATTGAAAGTAACAAGGCAAGCTTGCTTTTTTCCAGTGTTTGAACGGCCTGATCCATGTTTGTGTCGTTGAAAGGGAGTGAGTCTTCAAAATTTTTGCCGCTAAAATGAGATACAAAACCTTCGACTTTTTGAACGAGATTGGCCCAGTATGATGATTCGGAAGCACTACTACTAGCAGGTTCAGAACACTCCGTTTCAGATGCGCAGGTAACAGCGGCAAAAGCCAATGCCGTGACACTGGAGATTAACGAATTAACCATTCCACCTGAGAGAAGAATCACGGCTTTACAATTTGTAACCTTGACCAAAATTCAATCCACATTTCCATAACTTACCGCCATGATGAACAATGTTTAGAGATGTGGTCTGCACGACAAGCTCTAAGTCATCAACCTCAATGTTCGTGGTGCATAGGGACAGACGCCCGATAAAAGCTACGGAAACTGCAAGAGGCAAATTTTTTTCTTCGAAGATCGCATTAAGTTTCTGCAAAGTAAAATAGCAGGGCTGAGTTATACAAATACCTGTATATTGAAGTAGATATCTTTAAGTATGAAGAACTTCTCATCAGAATCAATTTGACCATCTTCAATGGATTTATGAAGATATTCACTGAAGAAATAGTTTATAACATAGCGCAAGGATTTTTTCGCGAAGTTATTATACATCCCACACTATTATCACAAAAACAATAGCATTTAAGGGAGCCGCTCTAAGACCATATGATCACTTACTGGAATTTACCAGTTTTAACACTAAAAAGGAGAGATAATTTAAATTAAATATCAACTACATTTTATAAGGTGGAATATAATATATTGATTAACGCGACATTTATTGGTTTATTTATTTATAGGTTGCACACTACTCGGTTTTTTTATCTTTACCATTATTACAAACGATAAGTAATTGTTCAATCAACGGAGGAGGAAATTTCGGAAGTGTTAGCATTATACAGGCTTTGCTGGGATTTCTGGATCATCTTCAAATAATGTGAAACGTCCTTCAAAGAATGTATCCTGAATTTTCCTTATTAGAACTACGCTACAGGCCTGCTTAACAAAATACCCGGCTAAATGGCTCTTCTTAACTGGTTTAAATTATCTGACCCGAAAGTAGACTTTTTAATATTCATCTTTCTGTTATTGGTACATTTCTATGCTGCCCAGAGCCCTTAATTTCTCTCACGTATTTTAAAGAAAACGAACTTCCTTGTTTGTAAATATTCAAGAATGACTCTTTATTACTATTCAAGCAATCCACAAAGTGATCGGTTTGGTAATATCCCTACCCTGGCATCTGGTAATATACATAATCCTTCTTAACGAACAGTCATTACTCACACTGTGAAGCTACATAAATCAACCTTGAAAATTGCCTTACAAGGGGTAAAAAGGTTGAAAGTATGCAAATGATTTTTACCTTAGAGCCTGTTACATAATTTAAGTGACCAGCTGGATAATGCTTATCTAATTGTATCCTCATTACAATGAAGTGAATATGATTATATGACAACTGCACGTTATACCTTAATTTGATGCATTTGTATCCATACCAGTACATTGAGAGTAAACATAGGTTTGCCTTTTTAATTTATGAGGCTTGGTAATTTATATCAGACATGTGAGAGGAACCCTCAATCGCTAGATATTTACGTAGTCCCAATCATTGTAACGTAAAGTAAAATCGATCCTCCTAGAACTACTGCTTTGTGTAGAGATCGGGTTACCGCCCCCCCCCCCTTCAAGTGATTTCGTTCACCAAATCACGAGAGGCCCAGTTGAGTACAAGGTCGACAGGAGAGAGAGAGAACAGCTATATTTGGCCCAACTCTGTTACAGAGTGAGTGGTTAGCGAGTAGTACGCGAGTAGTAGTAGCGAGCTTTAGTACTCGTCTCTAGTCACGACGTGAGTAGGTATGTCCCTTTCAATATCCAGAATGGATGACTAGGAGTTTGGGTGCAATCCGCAGATGCTTATGTTTGCGCTTTCATAAGGCTCTGGACTTTTGGTTTTACAATCAACCTTGTCTTGGGACTTCGGAAATACTACTTACATTACGACATTTTGTAACTTAGTATGCACAACCAAGGAATGGTTTTCATGCCATGCATTTCCATTTATTAACGATGTAACATAAGTTTAATATAAACGGCAATCTACCAAATGATGATTATTATATTTAAGAAGAGCCCCAGAGTGGCATGTCATTTGGGAACACATAATTTTACCACTTTGTGAAACAGATTTCAAAGTGCTAACATTTCTTTAAGGATAAACAAGATATAACGAAAGTGGAGCTATGCTCAATAAGTGAGGCTGTATTTTTCAATACTTTGAGACAGTGCTACTCCCTCACTGACCGACAGAGAGACTGCCCAACATTTTTACTGGCTGACGGTTCTTATAGAGCAATTACTAATTTGTGTTAAGCGACGAGGTCGTGTGTGAATGGCGTTGCAGTAGTTTTCATTCTACCGCTTCTTATCGCTCACATGTCCTTTACATTCATTTGGCGAAAAGAACTTCGTATTCCAAAGTGAAAAGCTTAAGCGGAGGTATTTGGGGAAAGTGGAAGGAAAGTTTGAGGAACGATGGATGAGAAATCCAGTCAACGTGCATGATATTTTCAGGATAAATATAGGAACATGGTGAAAGGAAATGGTAGGTCCCATTTAGTACTGTGTTAAGCAATATTTGAACTAGGTTATCTCAAATAGTTAAAATGCACATTTTAGGTGTACTGCCTCAATACGGTCCCTGGGCCACATTGGCTGGTGGAGAGGCCGAATTTCATCTCAATTTGTTGTCACTTGCTGTTTAGTAGCTTAAGAGTTTTGCCAAGTGATGAGCCGATACGAGGTTGGAGTGTTCCGGCCTCTTGTCCAGTTCCCTCTTCCCACACTCATCACGATTTTCCATTCTTGCACTGTATGTGCCTTGCAACTGCTATTCCACATTCACCGACTTTTCCACCATAGATGCGTTATAATTAAATGCTAAATATTATGTTCTAATTGGGTAAATCGGATTTTAAGGATTTGGACTTAACATCCAAATACACACCAACAAATCCGATGCACTGTTAAACTACTCATTCACTCCAGGTAAATGATGTTTTCGTCTACCAATACCGAAGCTGTAAAGTAGTGGTAGCATTGGTGCCTAAGTGACATTAAGTTCAAGTTAGCGCACGAATTTAAGTCTGGAAAAGTCGAACAGAGATCAACCCCAAGATACTATGCTCTCTAAGTGAATTCTTAAACTATTTTGCCATTTAGTTCAATATCTCTGGAGCATTTATGTGCTGCCAATCACTATATGCCTGGAAGTTTTAAAAACGTCCTAAATTTGACTGAACATTGTTTACTGACAATTATTTGCCAGTTACTACGAACAACTTTTAAATAATGAGTGTAGGCGATATCCTGAGCACACTAGTCTTTTCTAGTTTCTAGTATGAAGGCGAAATCCACAATAGGCTTGAATCTAATCACAGAGCCCTTTTCGCAAATTCGATCATAGAAAATGATGTTTTGAAGCTATAAAGGCGGCACTCAAATTGTTGGAGCAGACTTGAAACATAATTAAGAATATGTCGGTCTACGTTGTTGGCGATTGAAGTTAAGCAACAGATTTGAGTTAAGTATTTAGTCGATACAGTGGGACGATGATGGTACATATGCTGATTTTTAGCTGACGTGGTGATGGCAATAATACAGACACTAGGTCGATTATTATTGCGGTTGATGGTGGAGCTGAAATCCAGCTACTGCTGAGTCCGACTGTAGCCACGCACCGGGTAGGGCGATCGCAGCCCTGGATTCATTTTCTCCGCGTTGGTTGGCGGCTGACTGACCTCGGGCACGCGACGAGCGCGTCTCTTGGACTTCTCCGAGTCAATGCGAATCTGGTAGAAGTCAGTAAGCGATACCCCTTTGTTATCAAAGAGCTTTTTCGAATCTTGGGTAGTATTTAGAAATTGGTAGAACTGTGAAATCGCATGCCCTTTCACGGAGGATTATCACCTCAATGTCTATATTTTGGGCTATTACATTTGAAGTAAAAAATGCTCAATGGACATTTAAGGACAAATTTATACACAGCATAAAATTACATCCAAATTGGTACTTTTCTTCGATACATTTCAATCTGATAGCTCATGAAGATCACAGAACAAGATTTTTCAACTAGTTAATGAAGTGTTTTATTCATTGGATCCTCAAACTAATTTTTCGGCAATTTAAAAGTTGGAGTGTCCTTACTGCAATAAGTTATAACTTGAATGAAGGTCATTCTCACCATTTTAGTACTTAGAATATGGTTAGAATATAGTCCGAATAAAGCTTTGAATTTTTGCCTCACGGTGCTAAGTGAATTTGATGATGCAAGATGGCCTTTCAAGTGCATAGCATTCCATATCGAAATGAAAATGTTACTTTAACGCACCCCCATTTTCTCCGCCTGTTCTGTGAAGATGGTCATGCATTCCAGTAGACAGGTGAAGCATTCATTCTAAAAGGGGAAAATATTGGTTAAAATTGATTCTCGGAGCCTTAAATTTTCTTTATCAATTGTGTTACACTAAATGAATGAAGGAGTTTCTTGAAGTCGAAAATGACTCGCCTAGTAACTTATGCTTTGTCATATCAATTAATTAGTTTTATGTCAGCTTAGTCCTCAACTTCGATGATGATCCTTAGGGGTTCTACGCATTTAACCATGCACTCATTTTTCATAAGCAACTCGTGGATCCATCGATCAAGTCCATGACCGGCAATTTCGGACCACACATCTGGAAAAGCATTAGCCACAGCTGAATGCAACTAATGTTGTAGCAAAAGTGTGGCAAAAATTTCCTCATGTACACTTGACACTTTTTTGCCACAAAGTATGAACATTTTAATAGTCTTGTCATTTTCAAGTCCTAATGCATGAAAATTCTAGCCTTTTCAAGAATATTGGAGGATTCAACTATGCTATCTCAGAGGTGTTCCTGAGTAGAGAAAAAATCTGTTCCACTGATATACAGCCTCTTTTTTGTTCACTGGAACTAGTTGAGAAATCCAACTACCACATCATCATTTAGCCAAAGGATCCATTCATAATTAATAAATCATAAATGGCGGATATTAACGTAGTCCAAAGTTTCCTTGAATAAAATAGAATTATTTTTAAGGCTAGTGATATTTTCGTAAAATGGGCTGGAAATACTAAAGGACGCAAAGTGGACACGTGTGACCTGTAGTTATAGGGTCAACGGAGGCCTTGTGACATACGGCTTGGCCTTTTGATGGCTACATGTTTTCTGTGATTTCCTAGCTTTTGCTCAAGTTTCATGTTTCTTGGATTTAGGCGTAGCGTTAACATTCATGATTTCATGGCAAATACTAGTCTGAAGTAGTGTCTTCTCCATTGAGTTATTATAAAATTCGCGTTAATGTCTGAATGTTGCTCCTTTACCCGCATGTAGCTATAAGGAATGAAAATAGTTTATTTCGGCTTAAATGCTAGCAGCATTACAACTCAATGGGGCCAACTAACCACAAAGGACATTCGGTTTAGCGGATGCAATTCCAGTCTCATTTATTCCACGGTTTCAACGTAGTGGCATATTTTACGGAAAGCAGCCATGCAATTTCTGGAAATGGAAACTTTCGGGTGTGTGAAATATACGACGGGTAGTTGAAAGGCACCGGTCTAGACGCAGTGTGCTGTGTGAAAGTGGGCAGTCAAGGGGACCACTCACGAACACTCGGTCAGTCGGGGGGGGGGAGGGGGAAGTGGAGTCAGAGCGCCTGTTCTCACCTCGTTCCATCCACAAACCACAAAAACAGAGTTACGAGGTGGCACTGAGACCCCATAGACTAATTTCTTTTGGTCTATGAAGGTTAGCATTGCAGATCGTTTCTGCCTTGTTAATTTGTAGTCAAACTGTTGGAATTTCCTTTATGTCAAGAAAATGCCAAACCGCGGATTTTTGCCCAACTGCTTAAAAGAATGATTCTATTTACACAAAGACATTTTGCATAATTATTAAGTTATATAGAACAGGTATTGGCACAAACAAACATACAACTTATTGGAACACTTGAGAATTAAAAAGGCATGTGCATACAGTGCCGTTTTAGTTAGAAATTTTGGGTGAACAAGATTAAGCCATGAAACTTTCACGTAGCATTCGCTTGATTAAGCTAAGCCTCATTATTATCAAGCTTCCAAACCTGGCATGACAATTTGTATTGATTTTAAAAGTACAAGTGTAAAATCATCAATTGTTACCTAGTTTTTGAAGATTTGGAGGAACACTTGCAATGTTTAAACCTTTAACCTTTAAAATGGATAAACCAATTTTCAACAACAATAAATGACGCGTCACCGGATTCTTCTGATTCCCAAAAAGACGTTTTCTTTAACACATTATCTTAAGAGGCCCAAAAGGCAGCAGAGCTCGATTACTGGGCTATAAGGCGAAATGGAAAGCTAAGACTGTGCGGCGTACCTTGTTGGCCAGGTATGCGTAGAGACTGTGGTTACACTTGCCGGCACAGTCGCGACGGCATTCGGCGAACACTTTGAATTTGACTGTAGGGATAACCAAATAAATTATTATACAGACACATAAACAAAATTCACAGGCCCCTGATAGTCCGTATTCCAGATACATTCGTTCAAATGCTTCTTATAATATCCAGAACACCAAAGAACGTCTGACGGCTCTAATATTTTAAATGAAAGTTCTTGGGGTTGTAAGCAGTAGTATAACTCAATAGTGTGTAAAATTTGAGGATTAATCAAGTCCATGTAATCCTATGTCAATCGGTGCAAAATAGATAGATCTAATTATTTGGAAAATGATTTCAAAATACCACGGCTCTGAAGACCAAAGAGGGATCGCAATGGTATATAGATAATAATTTGTTTACAGAAAGAATGAAACAGTAATTTATTATGAGGAAATTTTTCTAAAGTACCTACTGTGTCAAGTTATCTATAATTAATTGGTCAAAAGTGGGGAATTTTAGTTTTCTGAAAATTTCCTAACTTGTATGGGCTTCCGATTTTAAGCAATTATTCTTTTTGCACTCAAAATCAGTCCATGGGGAAATTTTGTTCTGGAATTCAGCTCATCCCAGCCGACGCTTTCTTTATGCGAAACCCATCTTTATACTCTGCTCCGTTATTCACTCAATAGAATCTAAGATATCTCGGTAAATTTCTAAAATGTATATCCCTTTCCGAGCAGGCATAGCTGTAGTTACTTAACATGCACTCAATTCATTTAGCTTTGCGGTCTGTTCTAATTTACTCTAGTGTGCATAAGTAGGCTTTTTTAAGTGAATTTCGAAGGAACGTAGGAAACTCCCGTCACTGACATCTCATTTTTCCATCTAATCCAGACCCTTGCAATTTCTACTTCAATATCCAAGAATTATTCTTCGCTGTTACTTTGGGTTCGCTTACACCATCATGGCAGAAGAAACAAACGTGCAAGCTCTTACAAAATTAAGCACATTTGTTAAAAACAATTTAGGCAAGGCTAGCTGTTATACAATCTATACATGCATTTGATGCTGCGATGTACAAGATAAACCAATCTAGTCGACATAAAATAGGTAATAAGAGTTTGACATTTACTAAATGATTTACTGATATCAACTACGTTAGGTGTGAAGGTAGAAGACAGATATCTCACTGTGTCCTTACACTCACTAGAATGGCGTCTTGGCATCTTGTAGACAATCGATGATTGGTCCGACTGGTAACCCTGGGGAGTCATCATGAAGGCTGAGGTCTTGGGAGCATTGAGCAGAAGAAGTTCAAGAAGGACGCAAGCTACCACCAGAACTAGAGATTTAGCTTCCATTACTAGAGATCTGTCCCATGCGACCTCGTCCACTGTTGGATATATATTAACGCGGCCGCGAGATCTAGCCAATCACAATGGAGTGGGCGAATTTGGGTCTTACTAACGCACTCGTGCGCACTATATCGTATATACTAAAGTTCGGGATGATTTATCGTTAGGAATAATTTGGAAGCATGCACATTACTACCAAATTTCCTGGATTTGATACCTATCAACACATGAGCTTTGGTCGTGTATTTCAACACATTTAAATCAAAGGCAAATACTAAGTGAATTAAAGTATTTTAAACTTTGATAAAAGCTAAGTGGTGGATTTTAAATAGCACATTGTCGTAAATAAAACAGAATCATTTACAATTCTTTTATTGCCATATTGGACTACTTAGTGTAGTTAAATTAGCTGGCTTTCAAGCCTGGCTTGATTACCAGTTTATCAAAGATACTGCCAATGGCTACATCAACTACAATCGACCTAAAAGTGTCTGCTAAGAAACTCCGTAATAATATTTTGCTTCAATATGGTCAAGCAGTATGACCGGAATCATTACTGAACTGAAGATTTCTTCGAATTGTTTTTTCAAATAACTATTGCGAACTGTTGTTAAAACATTCCAACTGATGTTATTAAGTTTAAATTAACTCTACTATAAATAAAAGTATGGCATTTATAGGTACTTTCAGTTATAAAACGAATTATTGATTATTGCAATATCACAAATGTTTTGGATGGAATCACGGAATGAACTTATTTCAAACCTTAAGTTTACACCGTTCCTAGGTAGTGTAAATTCTGACCGCCACATTCCCAGCCCTTAAATAAATACTTTGACACTGGAAATAGAAACTCTGCTGGTATTCTCTTGCATTATCGCCGTCGTCCGAGGCATTTCGTTATTGAGTTAATATATTATTTAGGGTTTTAATAACTCCTGGAGTTAAAGAATGTGCAAAACGAGGCGAAGTGTCAAAAATAGCTAGGTAAAACGTCTTAAAGGATTGATTAAATGATTTCGCAACTTAGGAGACTGATCGTTTTGTGCGATTCGCTAACATTTTGAGCGGCTTCTAGAGTAAACTGCTTATTCGGACTTTTATTTGGTAGAATTGAACGATTATCTTAAGATCTAAATATTTTATTCTTTTGCACAAACACGCGATGCGTATTTAGATCATCAGTTATCTCGAGACCAAGCCCTGCATGCAACTCGATTATTCCCTATGCAGCACTTTTAGGCCTACATTTAAATTATATTCATAGTGCTTTTATCCTAAATTGTGGTCAAACTGGAGAATTTAAGACTAATTTCCTTTAATTATAGGCAACAATTTAACTTTAGAAAATCATTGTTCTTTTACTATCTGAAGCTTGTGAAGAAACGCAACTATTCGATTGAAGGAGTGCGCCCCTGCCCCATTTTAACAGATTTGACATCACCTGTTACGATAATGTATCGAAGCAAGGCGACTGACAAGCAGCGAACCCGATGTGACTCCTTAATCCACTTGTGCGCTTTTCCACGTCCTAAAACCATCATCCTTCTACCACCGCCATTCACTGATTCAGTTTCCATGTGAACACAAACCACCACCTGCCACCCACGACGCCAAGGACTGGCTTAGAGCCGTGAGTTTTCCTACAATGTGTGCAAACTCAAAACCCTTCTTAGTTTTTCCTCCTGTGGGTCTGGTTGATTTATATAAGCTGGGCTTGCAGGCTCCTGGATAGAGCAAATTTGCAGGCTATTGAGGTCAACTTTCGTTCTATGTCTTTCGTAGAACGAAAAGTCTGATAGGTGAATCCTGCAAACGGCAACTGGAAACCTCAAAAAATGTTAAAAATAAATCTTGATGTTTTTCATAGACTTCAAAGCAAAATGATTGATTACTAAAAACTTTGAAAGTATACTGCCGAAATAATATTGTTGAGAATGCGTCCATTTAATCTAGCATTGGTCAATACATTTCTTGCTTAATGGAGTAAATGAATTTAGCGATCATTCAATTCCTGTAGAGAATGAAACGTGCGCAGTGTTTGAAATTCTATGCTATCGGTCTACCACTTTGGATACAATTTCGGGCCTGTCTTAGATTTGGACAGGATCAAACCATCATCATCATCGTCGTCGTCGTCATCATCATCGTCATCATCATATGAGGAGTGAAATCTACTCAAATTTCAACCAAAGAAGAGTAGTAATTACTACGATCAGAAACATCCAATTTTACATAAGAAAATCATTTTTTTGACTTAGCCATAAGTTCTAACTCCCTACAAATACTTATTAACGTAAATTTTATTAGCACTACTTACCAAGAATAGTATCGCTTTCCCATATTCAATTGTCTCTACCTTCAAAATAATGAAAGAGGTTTCTTTTGAACTAGATATGCTGCATTTGAAATTTTTAATAACGACTGTGCTGCTTCAGACAGCTTATCTCGATTCTGCATCTTGAGAATTCCTTCGTTATCAGGTTAAATATATTTACATAAATCTCTGTTAAGATGAATCAACTGATTTTGAACAGAGAAGTGATTTGAGCTCAAAGATTAAAATCTACTCTCCAGTGTACCATTTAGACGCTCACAGAGCCATAATTGTTTAAGCCATGCTTGGCGAAACCATTTATTATTAGATAAAAGGAAGCAATATTCGAATCTTGTTTTCTGTTCTCTGCAAAAAATACCCTTTAACAGATATTTTTCCTATTTCATTTCTACCTCTCTAGAATTTGAAATCATGATTATAAAAAGTCACTTATTTTGATTAATTTAATCATAAATCTTTGAGTTAGATCTACAATGGTAAAAACTTTGGAGTAAAATGCGCATCATAATGTTTGAACTGGACATAAAGTAAATGATTATGTAGTCATACTTACAACTTTGATTTTGTGAATAGGAGAGTTTTTCAGCCTGGAATGTAACAAAAATTAATCGATCATTACCGACTCATTAATGAAGGGAGGCGGTAACTTCTTGATAGCGGATACCACAATTTCCGCTAATTTTCTCATTCAAACATATAGAAAGGTTGAAGCCTATTTGAATCTGTTGTAGACATGTATTGGGTATGGGCTGCTGATGTGGTTATTTTTAGTGGATTGATTACTAACCATAAGCGGTCACTGGGTGACCTGACCTTTTCTCGAAGCCTAGCCAACATGCGAAATCCCTCCTATCGCCCTGACCTTATTAACCCAACAGCAGTTACTTTGAATATCTTCCTATGAAAGCGAACCTAGAGCACTTTCCGCGGAGCAGAAATTCCATGTCGATTTTCGGATTGCTACACACATGCTACTAGTAGTTGGCAATAATGTAGGTTCCGAAAGGAGGCAAGTTTTATCGAGTGCTCTATTCAACTTTTCAAAGTTCGGATTTCTGGCTTAAGTAATTACTGAGTAGTCATCCCGTCTCGTCCATTAGTCCTTGATCTACATGAATTTCCTCTTTGATTGTCTGCTTATTAATAATTTTGTTGACATCAGTTGATAATAAAAGACACACTAGGCGATTTAAAAACCAATTTTGTTTATTGACACAATAATTTATCAATAATCTATAAAGGTTTATGTCACTACATTATTTAACTTTACATTAGGTACAATTTATTCAGTCTAAATTGACTCGATTGAGCTAATTTTCCCATTTCTTTTAGTTAGCAACCTATTTATCATAAACAATTTAGTAACCGAAGAATTAATTGAATGAATCTCGATTCATCTGAACTGTTCTTTGATGTCTGTTTGATATAAAAATGTTGCGATTTCTTAAGCTATAGCAATAACCCTGTTTCTTTCAGGAAATGTCAGTATATTTTTCACACTTTGATGAATTGCAGATTGTATTCAAAATCGGAACTTGAAACCACCACCAATATAAGGTAAAATATGGATACATAGGAGGAGTCTGCAATGGATTAGTTTCCATCTTTATAAGAGGTGACATCATGTTTGATTATAATTTATTTATGCATTGAACCCCAGAGGTGCGTTTTCAGGAAGGTTATTGGAGATGGAACTTGATTATTGCATTTTATTGAATTTGACTCAATTTTAAGAACTATGCAATGTCCGGCGTTTTGTGATTATTCACAATTTAGCCCTGCCTATTGAGTTGAGTTAATCCTTACAAGTTCCATGTCCATATTAAAAGACGATATTGCTTGAGTTCTAAAAGAAAAATGGTCATATGTTCACTTTCATGCAGAGATTACACAGCAATAATATAATGAGTTTATTTACTCGAAATATTGCAGTATAAAATGAAAGCCATAAATTTTAAGTGGGCCTATATTAAAATTTAGTTATGTTAATTAAATATTTCACTGAATAACCCGGACATCAAATGCGCCAATGGCGATGGGCGTGATTTTCAACTACTGAATAGGCGAGTGCAATTCAAACTAGACCAACAACTGCAGGACCAGGAGGCAAGATTTGTTCGAGAGAAAGGGGCCTTTTTTCCACGTGGCCTAAATGTAAATCTAGGAGGAATTTGAATGCGATTATGGTCCATAGCTTCGTTTTCCCTCGGAACGATGCAGTAGTTCGCCACCGATTTCTAGGACCATGCACTCTTGGTTTTTTGAGGAAAAAAAGACAGCATACATAGCCTATATGGTGTTCACAATTGACTAACGTGGTCTCGTAGTTGGATCATAAATGGATAGAAGAAGTATGATAACAGAAGGGATCCAGTAGGAATCACGCGAAGAACACCTAAAATATAGTATATCTTGTTATTTATAAATATGGTCCTGTGTTTGAATTTAGGAATTAACCATGCTCAGAAAATTCTTAACGCCATTAAGGAACTTAAAAATGGTCCATCTTAGGACAAACCTCACCTTGCAGCGGGGAGCCATTTTAATGTATACATCTGTAATCGCACTATTTATCAAGCCACCAGGAGACTACTCATCTAACTAATTCTTAGAAGTAATATTTATATTTATATCATTTTATGATCTAAGTCCTGAGAGCATCGTTTCGTCTTATTTAATTAAGTTATTGTTCAATTTTACTTGGGTTTGTGGCGTACGGCTACCCAATAGGAAGCTCCAAGCACAACAAATCGATTCCGAGTACAACTCCCTATCAACCAATTACGGAGCGATTCCTGCTTAGTAGAAATCAGATGTAGCCTATTTAGACCCTCATACTCATCCTAAATACACACACACATACTTGCTCCAACGCGCATCTCTGCTCCTTACCATCTTCTCGGTGCGGATACCGAACTGATAGGGTTACTTACTTTAGTGAGATAGTTCGTTGCTTGTATCAATCCGCTACAGGTTTTCGCAAGCGTTCATAGGTGTGCAGGTATGTTAGTGTCTTGGATAATGAAATTTCTGCCCTCTATAAATCCCAAATTCTGCTTCATATGTGCAACTTCTTAAATTAAAATTAATTTTCAGTAAGCTGCAAAAGATGCTTGCTTTACTGAAAGTGAATTTGAAATTCATATCAATTGGAAAGATTGATCCATTATTTCACTATGTCAATCATATGCATTAATAGCAATTACATGATAAAGTTCAAGGCTGACTTAACTAATATTAATCAATATAAGATGTAAATATTTTATTCCAAAACCAAAGAAAAAGATATCCAAATTAAAATTGGGCCTTAAATCAGTAACTACCTCACAATTACAAAGCGTTTCTACTCTCGGAGGGTGTTTAAGTGAACAAGAAAGTGATTTTCTGGGTGGTCTTCCGAGTGAGAGAACATGAAGGCCTCGCTCGTCTTGTTGTCGGTATCGCTACGACATGACCACGAAGATACAATGAAGTTGGTTGTAAACTGGCAGCCTGGTTGCCAATTGGTAGTTACAACAACTGTTGAATAAGCGTTTTAGCCCAATTTAACTGGAGGAGTAATTGCCTCACCCAGAACAGTTCATGACAGGTTACAACTTGAGTTTCACAAGCTATTGGTAATAGTGTGTAAAATTGATGGGGAAGGGACAGCCCTCTCAAGCACAAAGTAGTTCCTTTTTTAAACTACTGAATACCACAAATAGCACTGAGGCCTCTGGGATATCAATTTTTAAAATAGAAGGTAGAGGAAGCTTTATTTGAAGTAATGAAAGAGAATACAGTGCGTAAACTGCCTTCGTCCAAATGAAAAATAATGGTACCAAGAGTACGAGTAAATCGTCAAGCGCTACACTTCTTTTGTAATACTGACTGGTCTGACTAATAGACAGTTTAGTTCAATCACAAATCATTCTGTAATAAAAATTGAGTCAATGGGGTCTAATAAAAATGACACGTAAATGAACGATCGAGAATATCTAATTGGCTATGAGGTTTAAACATAAACTTTTAAATAGGATCCCAAATGAGGAAGTAGGCTGGCATACACGAAGGCGAGATAGCTGATATTTACTAACGTGTATGATAGGCTCATGTGGTTTCCAAAAAGCAGTCCGGTAGCCCATACAGCGGTGGAAATGCCATTAATTGGTCGTGAAGATGTGCATACCCTCACCCTTATTCTATTCGGTTCTGGGAGGAAATCTAATTTCCCAATTCTGTACTAATGGGATTAGTTGTGGGAAGTCAAAAGCAACATAAATAATTACTACCTTACTATCTCAGCCCATCTGACTGATTTAGGTGCTGCATTGATACTGCAAATTGCATTCGCCAGGTCCTGAATGAACTTATCTGGCTTTTTAGCTTTCTAACACAGTCTGCTGAGCTTAATGTGGCTTCCGTTCTCCAATATGACCCATCCTTGTTTGTACATTTAATGTGCCGATAGAAAATTTAAAAACGAGCAATAAATAAATGTACAATAACATGGCCAGTAAAGAATCTATCATCAAATTGACAACTAAAACCCGAATTCTGCACAGTGGGTACGATTACTGACAGTTTAGACGTCTTATTAGAATTTGCAACGCAGCACACAAATACCATTGAAGGCTGCAGAAAAACAAGGTTTTTTAGATTAATCGAGAAGAGTCGCCTAATAGTGGAAATCGAGAATCAGTAGAATTTTGTTTATTCCAAACACATTCGATAAGTCACTCAGAGCATCATTAATTGCTTTTTAGACGTCGATAACACCAACTGTTAGAGGCACTATATGTTTTATGTATTGCATTCGCCTTTTGTTGATGCTTCAATCCTAGTCAAACTTTCTTCAATAGAGAGATTTTCTTTAAATTGAATTATCGAACTTCATAACAAACACATATTGCCAAGGTAAGTATCTAACAGGAAATGCTTAGAAAATGCAATGCGACTTCGAGTCAAACTCAATTTTCAAGTACGGAATCTTGTTTTGTGCTTGACCCAGAATCTCCTCCGCATGTATAACTTCGATAGATGTTCGCCTTCTGCGAAGGGGCTCGGATCATCACTGAAATAGGCAGAGGCGGTATCGGTTTGTAAGAACCTTCTCCCATCAAGCTAGCTTCCTGTTCTTCAGGATAGTTTATTGGGTTCAAATCACCCGTCTGGATACTTCTGGAGCACTGCTCAGGGACATATGGTCGTGACGGAGGATTGGTATTCAGAGGTGTTTCATTAGCGTAGCAATCATACCACTGCCTTGGATTACCTTGAGGCCACACTGATGTAACCACTGCAGGAGTACATTTACAAACTCTTTCAAGGTACAGGTTATATTCTCTCGAAGAAGAAGGCGAAGAAGAATACGGTGGTTCTATGCGTCCAAACTTAGAACAAGGTTCTAAAGCTTGCTTGACAAAGAGTATCCACTCTTGAATGGTAGGATTTGGTAGTTGAGCCTGTTCTTGGGGAGCAATCATTTCAGCAATCAGGGGACATAACTGTTGCACAGTAGTGTCGCAATCTACCATGGAACTTTTTTCAGGCTTGTAAGCATTTCTACCTTCTTC
This sequence comes from Anomotaenia brevis, assembly GCA_030710315.1. NCBI lineage: Eukaryota > Metazoa > Platyhelminthes > Cestoda > Cyclophyllidea > Dilepididae > Anomotaenia > Anomotaenia brevis. Next base: position 811,656 of record JAUOZQ010000002.1, read on the forward strand.
CGATGCGATTTTCAATGGTGGAGTTGTGTTTCCACAACCCCGGTCAACAAAATTCTTATGCTCTATTTCCGTTTCAAGTGTCATTTGGGTTATCACTTTCCCACCACACTCATCCTGAGGAGCAGCTGGCTGAGTAATGCAACCCATAATGACTTCGGAAACGGACGAATTTGCTCTTTTATCTAAATCCGCTCCCTGTGGAACTAGTGAAGTAGGAAGAGAACAGTGCTTAGAGTCGTCCGAGGAAGAGCACCGGGACCGGTTCTGGTGTATGGGTGTTTCTATTTCTTGCTGATCGACTCGAGGTGAATATTCATCCAGAATCTGAGTTGCACGCAACACGTCAACATTAGGTGCGAGCACTTGAAGTTCCGGAGTGTTTGGGGTTCGAATAGGTGATAGGCGTGATTTGCACTTGCTGGTCATTTCCACGTTGTTCCATGAGAACTCGCAAACGATCGTTCTCTGTTTAATCAAGGAGGCCAATTGTGACAAAATTTCTTCCATGCCTTCTCTAGTCTGACAGGCTCTTTCAACAGCTTTGCAAGAGCATTGCAAGTGCTTGGAAATAATAGGACTAATGAATTTTACGAATGGCTGCAGTTCTGACAGAAACGAGCCTGTCACCTCTACTGTAACCGTGTTTTCATCCGCTTCATTCGAGTTTGACATTTGCACATCCATCAATTTTAGCCCATCTACTCGAAATTCAGCTATAAAGAATACTTCATGCTCGTCACCTTCGCCTTTGTTTGCCACTACCTTCTTATTGCATCTGCATCGATGTTGCTCATATATTCTAGGCTCGTGTCCAAACTCACTTAAGTAGAAGGGTTCTTCAATTTTCAAAACAACTGCATCATTTTTTGGTGTTGCATTACTCAGTATCACATCGTCCGGAATATTTAATGTGTCAATGAGGAGACTATTGGAAGCTCTTTCTTTCTTTGTCCTTGGAACGACGTCCTTCAGAGGGGTTTTTTTAGCACCTGTGGTGGTGCTCACGAATTGTCCGTCTTGATTTTTGGCAATCTCAATCTCAACAGAAATTGGTAGAGATTTTCTCCTTCTTCTAAACGTTGACTTTATTTTTTTACTTTTATCTTCATAAGCTGACTGATCTTCAGGCATCGTCTCTATTCTCACCACGCTCATGCTTCCCACGTGACACCAGAGTGTCTGAACTTACCCAATCAATAAACGTGGCGGGAATTACGACTTGATAAAACCATGCTGCCTATGAGGCCTTCTAGTCCAACGAAACCGGTACATTGTTGTGTCCTCTATAAAGAGCAAAACGAAAAAAGGTTGAGTTGTCAACCCCAGAGATATGAGCCAAGATGCTATACAGCATGTTGTTTAGACGTTGTCGAACGAGGGGTTAGGGACTCAGGAAAGTCCCAATGGCGCAAAGGCATGCCATCAACGACCACTTTCTGTCAGCAGTCGTCAGAGAACCTTATCAACTCCCGTAATGATTGTTTTAAGTGTGTTTCCTCTGGCATGGTTCCAAATGAATTAAATTGTGGCCAAGACATAATATATGATGAAATGGCACCCGCCCCATCAAATTGTAGGAAGCCAACTATGCCTTGTCTTCAACCACCTGAGTATTCTTGCCCTCCAACGAGAAGCTGCACACGTAACAGTAATGAGTTTATACGGTCAATAATGCCACCTCAGAGTACCCGTTATGATGCAACCGAGAGGAGTAAATCCACGGCGACTGCTCGGCACACCATTGAAAACGAAGAAAATGAGTTTTTTGGCAGAGCTTGCACCAACGAAGATTCTCGCTTACTATCTTCTTTAAGAATGCAGAGCAGTATTCTAGATCGAGAAAATTATCCATCCATAGTGCTCCAAAAGGCCTCGAAGTCCGAAACGATATATGAAAACGCGATCGACGAAGAATGCCTCGATGAAATGCCTCGACTTACAGTACCATCCCAAAGCACGCGATGTAACGCGCCAGATAGATGCAAATCCCCAGTGTCAGCATATCCCAGAAACACACATACCTGCACTCAAACTGAAGGTGCAAGAACCAGTGGTAGCAGACGCAGTTTTCTACGTCCTTCCTCATCGTCCACGCAATTTAGAGGCACAATATCGACTCGTAAGTCCACAAAATGTTCCGTAGACAAAACTGTCGACCATGAATCCGATCAGGATTGTGAAATACCTCAACCTTGCTTCAATAACGAGTCCAAGGGTTCAGTAGTCACTCGCGGTACCCAAGTCACTTGTGTGGATGAAGAATTATCTACAAGATGTCGCGGTTCGACCACTGGATCACCACGTGTCAGCAGAGGTGTTGATGACAGGCATGTCAGTTTTGCAGAAGGGCGCTCAACCTTTGAATTCACCCCAGATGGCTTGGAGCGGACCTCCTCTAAGGGCGTTACAGTTTCAAATGAAGGATCAAGGGCCACCATTTCATCGCAAGACAACCAGTGCACGATTACTGGTAAAAGCAAATCCATTGCATCAACAAACACTGAGGGAGCTGAAAGTTGCGTAGCGAGGGGCGAAGAGGAACCAATATTAAATGAAAGAGTATTATGCGAGGATCAGGCTGGTAATAAGAGTCTTCGTATCTCAGAAGCTCAGTGCTTCGTAAAAGAATTTAGAATGCCATCAGAAGCCACAGTTACTTGCAAAGAGGAACCGAGGGCGGATATTTGTAGGTCTAGTGAGGACTACGTCGAGACGCAGGAGCCCAAAGAGAGTTTCCGGATTGACCTGCCGCAAGGTATTTCTGTGTCAATGTCCAAAAAATTCTCCTCCAATGTGGCTACTCCGAGAATTTCAGTAGAATCTACTGCTCCTAACTCACAACAGTCCCTGTCTACAAGACCCAGTCGCCTAACCAGTGTGACAACCGGAACTGAGAAAATCACTGAGGGCGCGAATGATGCCGCTGAATGCGGAGTCACAATGAATGGGACCCAACGTGAATCGGAATATCCTTCCCGACCCAGTGATTCATTTGTCAGTACAATAGATCGCATTTCTGATAATGAAATCAAATGCCGGATCTCTGATACTTCTTACGAAACAGAGAAAGCATTAACCCACACCAAATCATCCATGTCCTATAAGCTTTCTACTGCTAGCCTAGCTGCTAGTACTGATATGTTCAACGATGGCCAGGGAAGTTGTCTAGAGACGCGAGATTCAGGAAATGATATAGAAATCAGGCTTTCAAGGCCAAGTAGTCGCATTCTGGGATTAAAGGACCAACGAAGTTCTATACACAAATCATCAGTCGGCACTGATATGCTCAGTGATGGCCAAGAGACTTGTCGAGAGCTACGAGATTCAGAAAACGATATTGAAATCAGGCTTTTAAGACCAAGTTCGAACTACGGACCTAGTAGTCGCAAATCAGGATTAACAGACCGTCAGAGTTCCAGTCGAAAATCATCTGTCAGCGCTGATAGACTCGGTGATGTTCAAGAAGCCCGAACTTCAGAAAATGATGTGGATATCAGGCTTTCAAGACCAAGTTCGAGCTACAAGCCCAGTAGCCATATGCCAGGACTAACAGAGCGACGGAGTTCCAGTAGAAAATCATCTGTCAGCGCCGATAGACTCAGTGGTGTCCAAGAAACTCGAGCTTCGGAAAATGTCGAAATCAGGCTTTCAAGACCAAGTTCGAGCCACATGCCTAGCAGTCGTATTTCACGATCAACGGAAGAACGAATCGCTAGGCATAAGTCACCAATCCCCAGGAATTCTTCCGTTCTCGAGCGGTCAGTTGGTTTTCAGGATGATTACGAAGCTCTAGATGATGATAAGTGTGTCTCGGAGGCACGTGAATCGGACTTCGTGAGCGGGAGGAGCAAACTGTCCTCTCGAGAAGAATCCAAAATATCATCCAGGACCTCAGTTACTACCGAAGATAAGATCATTGATTGTCAAATAACTGAAGAAGGAGTCACCTGTAAGCTATCAGAGGCCACAGCGAATCACAGAGAGTCCACCCAGACACCCGAACGTACAAATACTAGAAGGACCACTGCTAGTGCCTTAAATGTGGCTTCAGGAATTCCTAAATTCAATGAACAGGATAAGGAGGAAACTCTCATTAGGATTTCACATTCTGACACGGATACTAGGCCAGGTTCTTTCGTGAGCAGGGCCTCTGGTCTTAGTGTCGAAGATGATGAGATGCAGCACGAGTCATCTACAGAAAGACTGTCCGGTCCGGCTTCTCAGTTTACCATTACGAAAACTTCGTCCAGAGCTCCAGTTTCACTCGGCTACAAGAAAAGCGAAAAGGCTCCTATAAATTCAGAGATGCTACCTACAACTGCAAATATTTCGATAACGAGGAAATCTAGTAGCTTCAATGACTTAGAGCCCAATGAAAATCACCTCCAAAGCGAGAGGGAAATTAGCGGCGGAGAGAAGTCACGATTTTCTTCTACAAGGAGACCGAAGAAATCAGTTAGGTTCCAAAGTTTGTCGACTTCACCTGAGCAGATGGTTTCCAAATCTCAGGCACAACTAACTAGCGATTATACCGGTTCAAAGAAATCCATTGACATTGCTATCCCAGATGATAGCGAATTACCAACTAGCATCGATATCATCCTCAATCCTAGCCAAGCAAAAATATCTGGACACTCAAAACGAACTACGGCAGAAATCTCAGATTTCGAATTGGAGGACATGGGGCCAGAAAACCTGCCCCTCACCTCCGTGTCCAGCTGTCCAGCAAGTCAGGTGCCGTCATTCAGACTATCTGGGAATTCGTCCCTCTATCTCATCACCCCGGAGGCCTCGATAAATCCTGTTGATCAAGGTGCTTGCAAGGATGACAATGCGACCTCATCAGTGAGGAGGAGTACCATCGAGATCCCAAGGAGCTCTTCAGTAATCCGCATTCAGGTTGACGAATCTGATAACTCAGAAGGAACAAACTGTATTGATGACAATGGAGTACAGTCTATAACCATCCCTAGGAACTCTTCAGTCTTTTTAGTTCAGGCAAACGACTCTGAAGATGTGAATAAAACCTCTCTTAGTAGGATTGCAAGCTTCACTAGGAGATCGAATAGGCTTTCATCGGCAAAATCTTCGGAATTACCTGACAAATCTCGGGAAACTACTGAGTCACCAAGAGCACTAAGTCGTGCCAACTCCACTATTAAAATAAGCCAATCTAAAAGCGGTTCTTACTCCATAAATATACTTAGCGATGAGCCAAATGACACAGTTCGAAAATCCACAGTGTCGGATTTCAAGAGTAAACATTCAGCCACCTCCTTGGATTCCAGAAGCTCCGAAGACATGATGGATATCATTGAATTAAGGCAAATCACCGACGATGACGATGAAGACGATGATAGTGCAAGTTGTCGCTCCTCCGTCGGAGCAAACTCCCTTGATTCTACCTCCACCTCAAAAAGAAATTCAGTTCATGCCTCCATTGAGTCCCCACCAGGAGTAGCTGAAGTCACCAGAGTTTCTGCGAAAAGGGACTCAAATGGGTCCTTGAGTTTATCAATAGTCTCAAAAGCCTCAGACGAAACGGGACCTATAGACCCAAAGATTTCCAGAAAAAGTTCCCCTACTTGTCGCACAGGAAAATGCAAGATAGGTTTCCATAAAGGGCAATGCAAAAATCAACCCAAAGGTGCGTTTACAGTGTTTTCGGGTGCATTAGAGTGGTTTTTATGGAAATCACTAATTATAATCAATTTTCCTTAGGAACTCTAACGTACACCGGAAAAAACCTCTACCTTTCAATTGTTCAGGAAAGCATTTATCAAATACAAAGTGTAGATGGGAAGATAATCTCGAAGAAGACGGTTCGGTTTTCCTTTTTTCCACAAAATACCTATTATCTAACTTAATGTTACCTTTATAGATGGAATGAGGTCTCTCACATCGAATAATTATCACGAGACCGTAAATCCGACCTTGAAGTGCCCAAGGCAGTTCAAAATAATCAATGGCGCTGTGCGAGGAGGTGGGTGACTGCTCGTTCGACAGCCAGGAGGAAATTAGGCGGCACTACGAGCGTGATGACTTTGTGAAGCAAGCCAAGATGATGGCGATGACAGAGAAGCTGTTCGCGAGGCACAACAGCCAGCCGCATTTTCCCCCCTGCCAGCACTATCAGCGCGTCTTGAGGACATCGCCGGGGAGGATGCCCCGGCCATGCGACGGTGGCTCCATGTTTTCCCCCTACGGAAGGCCATTCGGAGGTTACTAGAAGGCTTCAGCCTGAGGTTCAAACGCCAGTATCAATCGCAAATCAGTTACTCTGATTTTTCCTCTTCATTTTACATTTTCGATTTCATTTCACCACATTTCTTTGGCTCTTTATGCACTTATTTTCCTTCCAATAGCACTCGCATTTCTGTTGCAATAAATTGTCACCAGTATCCAAAATGTCATTATAGTGGTTATGATCGGGCCTCCTATATATGCTCTTCAGCATGGATATCTTAACATCAATTATAGCAAATTGTATCGAAAATTTAGGAAGCTGAAACAGATTTGCCTTTTTTAAAATGATGGGCCCTATTTAATATATGTCAAATTCTTTAGTGTCTACGAAAGTTGGTGACCTCAGCTGAACCTCAGGATTAGATTTTACACGAATCCAGGTCTTGTAGAGCACTGGAGTTGTTGAATTTGCAACTGTTTTCGATAGGTTTTGTACTTGGATCGTTTCACTACTTGGAAGACCTAACACAGCCATTCATCACTGAAAGTATGGCGAGAAATCTAGTTTAGACTGATGATTAATATGATTTGTGGGATTTTTAAGATTTAGCATGACATGCTGGGTTATCGAGTGCTGTCGAATGGATTTAAAAGAGTTACTTTCCGGAAAGGAGGGATCCTAGGATTGACATTCGAGAAAACTAGCTTGGGTGATTCGAAGCACAAGTGTATAAATTTTAGGGGATTTCGCTAGTTTTATAGGATAATTAAGCCATTTTGACATCGTGACCAAAAGGTTGGACAATCGCATAACTTTTACACTGAGGTGGCTAGGGTACAACGGGAAGCAATTGTACCATTAAGGTGATATATATATATATATATATATATATATATATATGTAATAACGAAATTTCGAAATCATTGTCTTGAATAGGTAAATTACTGCATCACAAAATACACATAAAAGCATCTCGGAATAAAATTATATGTACTCCTTTAGTGATGCTTAAAATGACTTGAAGAAATTTATTCACTTTCTGATATTGAATCTTACGGTTACTAAAACACATACTTTTGAGTTGCTGTTCATTAAAAAAGAGAATTTGTACTCTTCTTAATACTTTTTTGTGAGCTTGTATCAATTTAATTTAATGGAATAACCTCACACTATTTGCATGTTATAAGTTCGAGGTGAATCATCACATTTTGCATTGTTCTATTTTTCTTTTCATGGCCTTTAACCTTTATGTAAAAGTAAATTAAGATTCTTGTTTAGTTTCCCAATATTGTTTTCGGTCAATTTAAGCGAAATTACCACTATTTCGTATTTTTTACTTTCAATTCTATAATACATTGACTGATCCGGAAATCAGTAGCTCTTAAATGCATTACCACCCCCAATTATTTTGAAAAATGACAAGTGTATTAATACCGAAAAGCACCGAAATAATTAAGCAGCATTCAAATTGGAAATTTTATTCTTTAACGCTACAAGAATTGCATGTCCGTTAAATTGCCAAAGGCTCCCAAAAAGTTTTCTCGGGTTGCAGTAGAACTCGAAACGTGAATAAAAACAACCTTTTCTAATCTCATGTGTCGAAACCGACCTTCTTGGTAAATTAACCAGCTGCTTTCGTAATCGGATAACTTCCAAGGATTGACTCTAATGAGATACACTTAAAAGTTCCTCGTCCTCAGAGGGCTGTTGAGTCCAACCTCTCAATAGCATAAAAAGAAAACTATCGCTTTTGTGGAGTTGACTTATCTAGCCAAAAAGATGTCAGGGGGTGGTTTACTTGGTTTCCCCACAAATAAACATCCGCTAATTCTCCGAATTACACGGGGTGTCAACTGATCAGCCTTTGCGTATGCTGGGCCTTTGTTTACATTTCCAAGGCGGAATGTCTAACCAAAGTCAAACCTGGTGGAAACAGTATGTATTTCTCATCATCAATATCAGCTGTTTGTATTTTTCGTCAGCAAAATCATAAAAGCAGTGAAATTCCCTCACGTAGCAATGAAAACTGAGCCTAAGTGGAAAGGCTAAGGTTTGGAATCTTAACACATGCTCAATACATAAGTCTGTGAAATCATTAGCTAGCGAAATTAAGGCTAAGTTTGACTTTGATGGAAAGACATTAGAAATACTTATTCAACTCAATGGTTTAAATAACATGTGGTTATTTCATTTCACGTAGCTCTAAATTTAATGGTAGAGTTATTGTTTCAACGAAATAAAGGTTATATCTGGGGAATATAAAGTTGCTTATTTACGGTTCTGAATCTGAAAACCGTTGCGAGAATTCTTGTACCAATGGATTTCCTGTTATTTTAGAAGTCTTTCAAGTATGCTAAGAACTCCTCTAGTTAAGGAATAAAACTTCCACGAGTTTTTTAAAGGAACTCCTTCTCCGAGCTCTTAAAGTTAAAAAAATTGCTGCTTCCCTTGCCCAGCAATAATTAATCTACATCAGTCTTTGAAATCCCTAAATTCTAGGACAAGTCTTAATTCATTACGAAACTAGCTTTGCTCTATGGATAGCAAATCGTGGTGGTTGTCACACTAACCAATCGATTCTCCAACACGTGCCGTTATCTCCAGGTGGCTCCATTAACTCCTGGTTTCAAGCACTAAAAAACCCACGGCCATGGACTACTCGAAACGCCAATTCATACTTCGATTTAATCAGAACATTTACAAAGCACACGACTTCATTTTCGACAAGAAAACAGATCGGAAAGCAGTGCCTTGCCAACATTTCGTTACGGTATCTGGACAAACACCTATGCCTAGTATACCTTTTTCCGACTGTTGTGATGACTGCGGAACTCCATGCAAGCAGAACTGTGGAAATTTCCTCTGGAGTCAATGTAACCGCCACTGAGGGTGCACAGTTTCCTTACACGTGACTCCATCGCCGATCGATAGAGCTTCCACCGAACACGTAGTAAGTTGCATTTGGCAAAAGAACCTACCGAAAGATGAGAGAGCTCCCCACTTCCTACATAGGTAGACAGATGATGGCCTTGCGGATGTATGACGCCATCATGAACAAACTGCCAAATCAACGACCGCCGTTGGGAGCTTCCTGTTCCGAGTGCAACCATGTCTGCAAGCCAGTCTCGAGTTGCAGTGCCATCGAAGCACCGAGTTCTATTTGTGGGTGCTCTGGCTGTTGCAACGTGGTCTGCCACCGTTCCAGTGGTTTACCGATGAAGCTAGAATTTCCTCAGCGCAGCACTGGCCACCCCTCCTTTCCTTACTAAATATCTCTGATTTCAGGATTTTACTTTCTGGGATTCATTTGCTTTTGCTTTATCATTATGTTTTAATGCAACAATTTACTATACATTGCTTTCCACAAAGTGCCTTCTGCTATTCTATGACAATGGGGTTGTATTGGCTTTGGTTTTAAATATAATTTGAGTCGAAATTATTAACAAAAGTTGGTATGATCTCCATACAATTTCACTAGCTTTAAAGGGACAAAATATAGCCAGTGAAATAAAATAAAATTTGTGGTGTTATGGTTAGGATCAATAAATGAACGTGTGCACATCACGTTGGAAAATGCTGAGAATCGCCTAATGGCATGGGACTCCTTCGAATGTTCATCGCCCTCAGAAAAGGGCCGAATTCCACCTAAACCTTTCCTTTGTGATGTACAACGGTGGAGAAACCTACAGAGTAGTTTACGCAGAGTTACTGAGATTGTGAATTACTATCAAAGACTACAACAGAGGAGGATTTCATCAAATTTGGACCCACCTGAACAAGACACACCGCCTGTCCCAACAGCACAAGAACCCGCTTCAATGGCCTACCTGTGCAAACTGAATACTCCACTTCGTAAAACGAAGTGTCTCAATGCTGATGGAAATTGTGTGAGGGCCAAAAAGAGCGTTGTCAAAATGAAGAGCCTAAACACCTTAAACAACTGCACATATCCCTACCCAATGATTGCTGAGAAGTGCACTTTTTCCCCGTGCAACACACAGATGGAATTCGCAGTGAATGATTGTAGAGACATTTGCAATATCAGCTTAGAAAGAGCACAAGCTTACGAAGTTGATGGATTTTTCAAGCGTTGCAGAAGGAATATGCCAATGACTTTCTCTTACTCTGCTCCGAAATTCGGTAAGCCATCAGTGGAATCGTGCAAACCGCCCTGTTCTGTTTTCTGTCCCTGCTGGTCACGCGGTTGCAAGCCTCCTTCCTCTCGATTTGCCCCCTCCTGTCAGAATGTATGGCCCTGCCCACAAATAGATATGGGTGATGCGGCAAGGCGGAGGATAGAGGAGAGAAAAAAGTGCATGGTTTTTCACAAGCGACCATCCAGAATGCCTTACAAACGCAAGGTACCCTCGATGTGGCCACCGCCACCACCCAACAGAAGCTGCTCGGAGAGTTGCCACAACCCCGCAATGAAGTGCACCACGAAGTTGGCCATCCTCTGCGACCCGCGTCACGCATGCTGCGAGCACATGAGAGTAAGCAAGAGCTTCAAACGCCACTCTCTTTGCGAAATCTGTCCCTGCCACTCCTATTGTTGATTATTTCCCCATATTTTCAGTGCATTTTTGTTCCGAATTCAGTTCTGCATTTCTCGTGGTCTTTTGTAATAAAGGTTCTTTTCATTTTGTAAAGCACATCAACTTATCCGTGTTAAAGAAGCAGTTGAATGTGAATATCCATGTGCAGTCCTTTAGGCAGTTTTCATTAAACATTATTTTCTTAATCGTATCTAGCTAAAGTAATCTTATGATTGCCATCTATGCAAACGTCTTAACTTGGTGCCTTATTATTTAAGCGTGAAGGCCTAAAGGCTTTGAATACGACTATACAATGTCAGGAGCACTATTGCTGCCCTTATAAGGGATTCTAAGTCTTTCAAACAATATATATTTCAAATGTAGGCTGTTATTTTATAGTTAAGCCCTCAACCTAATAACGGGTTTTTTTGTTACTGCGTAAATATCATTAATGGCTGAATGCCTTTTTTAGATTTGTCAATTTGGAAACAGCTATTTCGTCACTATGTAGTAGAATAAGATACAGGTGAGTCATCCACATTCGACGTGAAGGGGCTGCAGGTGACCTTGGCAGCTGCTGCCCAGCCTGGGATTTCACTCCATCAAAGGGGCTAAGCACGAGAGTGCTATTAGTCCTTTCCAGAGGCACGTGTCTCACCAGCAGATGTGAATTCCTGCTACGCCCTATAGAACTGCCTTGCGTATGCCAGAGACGAACATAGCTTTTTGTTAGATTTGTACACTCGTTTCTACAAAAGAGCGTTGATTTCAGTCCCCGGACCACTGGGCTTGAGAGACCGGATTAAGGCCATAACACAAGACAATGTCTTGAACCACTACCACATTAGCCATTTGAGCTAATTTCTAGAGAAATGAAGTAAACACTCCAATAAGATAATTATTATGCCAGTTAAAACTTGAAATAGGTTTTCAAGACAAGAACCTGAGTCATGTGTTTTCAGTAAAGAACCGATTTAATGATCTTCCAGACCCATATTATACTAAGAACTGTAACCATCGATTTGAAGTTAATAAGGTGGTTATGGGAGTAATGAAATCGAGTTTCATTTTCCGAAATGTTCACTTTCAAATACCTGTTGATTACTAGATTTACAATTTGAACCACCACTTTACTCAGCATTAGTGGTTCTCAGGACTTGACTATAGTTTTAATATGACTATTTTTAATGTCAACAAATATTTTAAATAAAAATAACATACAAAATCAACAACTATCTTAAATCCCAATTACAAATGTTTGATAAGACTACAATGTGTATTTTTAAGCTTAAGGTTTCAAACAAGTAATACTTAGCGTCAAAATAAGATCTCGTTATCTTAATTATCCATTCACAAGTTAAAACTAACTATAACAATGCGCATTAATCAATAACTTTATTCCCACCTTAAAAGCCATACTTGCTTGACTAATGTGAAAGATTGACCCTCAGAGTGGCACTACTTATTTTGTCGTATTGCCATAACCCCAGGTAACCACTAAGCGAAGTCTAGGCTAGATATTCTGTAGGATGAATAGGTGATGACGATAAATGTGAGAGAAAGCAGCACAACTCTTCAAATATGTAGAAAATATAGAGTTCCATTTTCGTGATGCTAGATGGCCTATAAATCGTGCTAAAATGTGTAGTACTAATAATTGAGTAAAAATTGTTTTATCAATATTTGGCAGAGATTGGTATTAGCCACTGGCCAACAGAAGTGATCTCGATAAGAAGAGGAGGAATTCACGAGCAAGGGCGCACAGGCGACGTGCAACACCGCGCTTTCGATTGGTAGAACACCAATCAGAATAGGCCATGAAGGGTTCATAAAACGTTCACTTTCGCGCAACGTGGGCATCCTTCTAGAATAATTTCTATCCGGTAAGGTTCTCTTTCATTTGTTCAATCCTTACTTTAATTATTAGAACTTGATTTTAAATTTAAATTTTGCGGCAATGACGTACAACTAAAGCTTCTCTTGAAAGTTTTGTTCCCATAGTTATCTACTGAAGTAATACAAACTTTTTTTCAAACTATGTGAAAAATATAATCATTTTGAATTAGCATATTTCTGTTATGGGAAACCATATCCGACGAATAAATTTATCGAATGTTAAAATAAATAACGTTAGGTAACAGTCATACTTTTTAGTTGCGTGACAAACCTTTATTCATAAATTTGCACTTAAAGGGAGTATGGTTTTTAAAAAATAGTTACCTTTGTTTCAGTAAGGGTAACATAAATTTTTGAGATTTTCTGTTTCCCCCTTCGTTCAAACAATCTATTAGTAGACATTCAAAATCTTAAATTGCAAACCCATTGAAGTAAAGCAATTAATGTGCTTTAAAAAAGATATTAAATTTTATGACGGAGAATCCTACAAACCGATATTTAATTTTAATATTCAATATTTAAACATCTAGTTTCTGGAGTTGTTAGTAACTTTCAGGTTAAAAAAACTATCCAGGATAAGCCTGGTGGAGTGGTTTTGAATTATAAGCAAATGAATTCCAAAGAAAAATTCTATACTTCACCCCTGGCCATGAGTTATATTGTGGTCACACTCCACGAGGGCTAGATCCCGCTAGAGCTTTACGGTGCAAGGTGGAAATTACAGGGACGGTAGATATGATCGTGCTCTTTGTAAACATCCGCAACAATTATTTGCGAGCTCGTGTTTAGACTAGGGCCGATATCTATGCGCGAAGTTAATTGGGATTCCTCTTAGAATGAACCTCAGTTAATTTTGTTTTTGAGCCACCAACCCTGGTGGTAAACAGGAATTTTTGGGAAACGTGTATTTGAAAACTACATATGCTTACCAAGCATTTGATTAGTGTTTAACTGCACATTCCATTCTCATGAAGGCTATTTTCAAGAGCAAAATCTTTTGCTGTCAGAAAATCTTGTTTATATTAGCTGTCACTATTTATCCTCTCTGGGTAATTTAAAACGACCTAAACCAAGAACTGGTCATGGCATTTTCCTCCCTTTAAGCTTATTGTGTTTCAGTTGACTACGTTCCTCTTGCCTGTTTCAGTTCCTCTACTACCCGACCTTCGCAATGCCAGTTGGGTGCTTTCCTTCATTTCGTAAAAGTCTGAAAAGTAAGTTTCAGATGACCCCAATAGCTTTCAAAAAAGCACAATTCTCTTTTCCTATTAGGTAACTTCGAATTAGGAAGGCAAAAAAATATCCTGACACCCTTTTGTCCAACAGCTACATCCAATGCAGTCAGAAATTTCCAGAGAACTTTTACCGATCGAGTTGAATGGGTTTTCTTCATAGCGCGGAAGTACTAACACCCTGTAGATTATTAATTAAAATTAGTTTACTTTCTAATAAATAGCTATGATTTATGCATCAACCTGGTGATTTGTTAGCGATCGTAAGTGCTGCAAGTAGCATCAATATCATACTTGAAAATTGGCTAAATAAATAGTGATGTCCCTTTAGTCCGGGCCCTTCCGGTCAATCAGAGATCCAGGACTGCATACGCGCTGAGAGCGTTTCTTAGGGCTTGGCCTGAGTCCCGACAGGGCAGTTTACTTTTTACGCAGTACTCACTGAACCCTTGAGTAGATCTTTTTTGGGGTCGAGCGAAGGACGTGAAACACTGACCTGTGGAGTTTCCATTCAGTTTCAACATTAGTTATCATAATGTAATATTCTGTAATCATCTTACCCATTAAACTTAACTATACTTTGTTGGAAGAGTTTTCTAAGGGAAGGGCTCCCTTGCCAAAGAAGGAAAATAACAACGCGAACGTAGACGGCAGCAATGTTAAACCAGAAGTGAACAACTATGTGGACGTGATTGCTCTAACTCCGCCTAAAGTAGAGGAGCCTCACCATGAGGAGACTGTCGCCGCACAGCTCGAAGTAGAAGCTGTTAAGCAGCATCAGGGAGAGGCTTCACCAAAAACTGAAAAAACGCCCCAAGATGAGCAACCAGCTTCATGTCCAACTAATTGCGGGAGGGTTTGCCATGCAGTTCAGAACGACGAAGTCTCCCATTCTGTCCCCTGTAAACCCTCCTTTCATGAGGAACGAAATGGGGGAGTTTGTCTGTCGGCCCCTTCTGAAGTTGATACTAGTGAGGCTGAAACTCCAGTCAGTGATGAAGCCGCTGACAGTGGAGATGGAGGAGTTCAGCCATTGACTGTTGAAGAGCCTATAAACTCACACGATTCTGGTAACGTTTGCAAGGTCTCTGTTTGCCATGAAAATGTGCAGCAGCCTAGTGAACCTGAAGTTCACCTCGGTCTTGAACCTCCATACAGTGGAGCTGACGTTGAGGAATGCACCACTGCTCAAATGGGTGATTATCAACAAGCACCAACCGAACCAGAAGCCAACATGAATGAGGAGCATGATGGAGTCCAGGAATCCGCCCCAAAACAAGAGGCAGAGGTGGTCCCCGAATGCATTTCGATTGAACCAGCAGAGGCTAATGAAGGTGGACCAGCGGTTCAGGAGATGAAAAAGGTATGCGAACAGCCGGCGGAAACTAAGGATGAAGTTTTACCAAGGGGATTCTCATGGAGGACCATTTCTTACCCCCTGCCCGCTGGAGCTATCGATATTCATGAGCTGCACTTTCCTATTCACATTGGCTTGATTGAGACTTCTCAGGGCGAGTTCCCATGCAAATTCTTGGAGAGAAATAAGTCATTCTACGCTGGGATCGATGGGCTAGAGGAAGATTTTGCATGGGGCAAGATTTTGTGCCTAGATCCAGCGGAAGCGTAAGCCTGAAGTGTACTAACACCTCTCTCTTCCATACATCATAGAACTTTGATTCTCGTTTTATTTAACAGTGGTTCTATAGAACTGGAGTGGGTGCATGTGAGCGATCCCGAATTGAGAAACAAAAACCTGATAGTGGGAGCTCGGGACAGAGACGGCAAACCTATGTACATTGCCAGAGGCATGGTTCCTCCTTCTGGACGTTTCCCTAACTATGAACTCAGCTCAGGATGGGTAAGGTGTTTTATAGTTAACAATACTTGCTTTTAACTACATTCACAATTTTTATGCCCTGCTGATCAACCAAATCGAAATTGGATTTCTAAAAAAGATTATTTCAATTTTTAGCTATGTGTATTCGAGCGACCGTTCAGAACAGAAATTGTGTTATGTTTAGGCCATTGTTAAGACTAGGAAAACTTACAGGCCTCAATGCTATGCTTTACATATATTACGATCACTAAATAATTGAAAAATCGACATTCAATTCCAAAACTTTGTATAATGTGACCCAGTTACAGGAAGTATGTTATTTTCCCCATGGCTCAAGCATTTTACACCTATATCCAAAGAATCTCAATATATCTTTAAAATAATATAATTTGCTAAGGTTTCCGAGGAACTCCAGGAGGCAAGATTGGCATTTCTGGGTGTGGAATGGAGACAATCCAATTTCGATGTGCTCACATGGAAACCAAGTTGCCATTGAATTACCAACTTTCACAACTTGCAACAAACACGCGCCTGCCATTCGATGCCGCTTTAGAGAAATCTATATTTTTGTGCCTTAATGATGAACCATAATGTATCCTATTAACCTGTTTTTCTCCTTCTTTATTCCCATTTTCTTGTTTCATTGAAGTATTTCGTAATCCCTGGAAATAGCAAAACTGCTCTGAAGTGCTCGATGTAACTTGTTATTTGTTTCCACTAACTTGGTGTTTCACCGATGAAGAATAATTCCTTATCAAATTTATGGGAACCCTCTAAGTTTCACCATGGTGTTTAACATTGGTAAATACCTTGATGTTAAAGCCTACAACTATTATCATTCCTATCATGGATTTCTCAAGGTGACTAGATTGGATTTCGCGCTAAACCTCCATCACCACTCAAGGGTTATTCGCTAGGGAAATGTGACCTTTTCGAGGTTTCTAGTAAACATTTCTAGCTCTCTCTCTCTCTCTCTTATTTGAAAATGACTCTATAGGCCAATTTCATTGGCTTCATTCGATCTGTCTGCGGCGAGATTGTGACAGGTAACACGTAAAGCATGTTTCCCAGGATAATCTCGAAATTTATCAGCAAAAAAATTGCTGGCAACATATCTACAATATTAAACTTAGTGGTGAAATTTTCCAGGTCCACGCACTTATAAGCTTTCCTTTTCCTCTAAGCTTTGGTTACTTAAGGAATGTTGAACTCCCACTTTCATCATACTACGTGAGCATAAATAAAATAAATTTGTTTGCCACTTAATGAGTTTAAAATCAAGAATTCTTGTTGTGGCACAATTTCTTACTTCGGTTACGTGCCATTAATTAGTAAAAAGAGGAACATTAAAAATGTTATCGTTTATTTTACTCTTTCAGCTCAAAGTGTTTTAAATTTCCGTGTTTTCAAAGTAGGCGTATTCATTTGCTAGATTATAAATGTACGTCGACAGAATAACTACATAGAGAGGGCATTTCTAGGGGAAATTAGTTGAGAGTAATGGTGAGAAGGGCGGCTGGGTGGTTCCCCGGCTAGTGTTATTGTAACATGATTTGTTCAGATGCTGGACTGTAGGGACGTCACTGAACAACATCGGGATACATGTGTTCTTCGATAAAAGGATCAAGTACGAGACTCGAAAAAGAGAAGCCACAGTGAGACCGTAGTCGTAGTAGCCATGGTAAAGCTACTGATGACTGATGTGAGCTGTCTGACAACGGGATGAGTAACCAACTGTTTTCTATCTAGGTTTGATACATGACGTCACAACAAGGTGGAATACGTCTAACCAATAGGGTGTATTTAAGGCCGTCGGCCAAAGCTGTGCTAGCGAATAGCAAGCCCATGGAGTTAAACTGAATAGGATGTAAGCCCCTCCAGCGCCCTCATTGGGTTCCACCACATAAGTCACTACAAGTAATGCTAATCTTTTTTGGGAATCATTTTTCGACAGTCGCCATTCACAAGTTTACCCCTAAATAAGTGAAACAAATTGATGATAATGTAGGAGAGAAGGTAGATGTCAACTCAAGATTTGAGATTGTTATCGGGCAATTCGTGAGGAAGTACTCATTTTCCGAGTTTATGAATTTTTCCAGGTTTTTGAAGAGGAAGATTTTATCTAAGCTTAATCGATAATTCAAGGTCAACAGATGCTCCAGGATCACCTTCTTCAAAGAAGTAAGTTTCGATCTTCGATCGATTGTCGTATTAATTTAACATGGAGGTTTGAAATGCAATTTAATTTCGCCTAAATTAACCGCCTCTTCATCAATCATCTTTTTATGGACGGCAAAATCCAGAGTTCACGCACGGATTTTCCTGCTTCATCCCCTCATCAAATAAATAACAAGCTTTATTTTGATTTACTAGCGAAATCTATATAACTATTTTATAATTTTTCCATTTTCAAGTAACTTGCAATTTTTTGCACAGATGATATTATTAAAGTGGTATTTATAAAGGCGATAAAGACGGGACACGTAGAACCCTGCGATAAACCCCATTTACTTAATTAATTATCTCATAAATTAACATCACATTTTTCTTATCTAGTCTTTAGGTTTTCGCATCTACCAGTTACTAGGAAGCACGATCTCCAGCCAAGCAACTGCATCGAGTGACATTAAAATTCGTATACTTTTCTTTTTAAACGAACCCTAACAAAATTTTGTTATAGGCTTTCAACGTAGACGCTTTCTTTGACTAAATCATACATTCCAAGAGTCTCTTGATATTTTAATGACATTCTCAGCTTATGGTCTTAATTTTCTAGGTGAACGGTTACAATGGAAGAATTTTAACCCATTTTGTCTGCATAGCACATGAATCTATATCCGTTTCCAATCAGGGTAGGGTATTTTAACCTATGCTCATTTCACAGAGGAGTCTTGGGTATCAAGATGAATCGAAAGCATTGGTGATGTGGATTTTCTTGAGCGAATAGGAAAATTTATTCAAGAAATGAAATTACTGTATCTGCTCTCAAGGTACTTTTATCAACGCTATGTTTAAATATAACGCATCAATAATTGGTCCTTTTTACCTCGTGATATAAGAATGTGAATTTCATCTGGGATTTAGGATGAAAGTTCTTGTAATTGCTATGATATTTGTGGTGTAATAATACGCTACCGCACGTAGTGCTGAAGTATTCATTGTGACAGTTAAAGGTACATTTTGGTGTCATAACTACAGAGTATTATTATTAATTATGAGAAATTGTAATTGACTATATCAGTTTTATAGTCAGGAGTCACGAACACCGCAATATGATTGTACCTCGTATTTTCGAAATTTATAAATTCCTAGAAGATCACATGCATCCCATATTCGTACAGTGATTAAGTACTGGGTTCGTCAGTGAGAAGCTAAAATGATATCAATAAAATCATATTTGAATTCATCACATTAAAATGTTAGTTTGAGTGTGCATTCTTTTCCCGTAAGGAAAGAAATCGTTCCAATAACTTTGCACATTGGAATAAGTTTTGACAGGCAATTGCGAGAAAAAAGTGCAACTAAACATATTTCTATTCCACTGCGTCCTTTAATCTTGTCTAAACAGTATGAAATCGGTCTGTTTTGGCTGGATTTCCTCGAGCGCGTGCAAACTTCCATTGGTTTGCCTAATTTTGAATTCCCTGTTTGGGAGGGCAGGCACCTAATCATCTTCCCATTCCTACCACATTCTGTATCGCCACACGGACCAGCCGAATCCGGTTGGAAAGAAAAGGCATAGGCAGAGGTTCAGCCTGATTAATGTTGCCTGGTGTTCTGACTATGTTGGAATTGCCAATATCATATAGCAATCCAAAATGTCAATTTATAAACGAAAATCTGAACAAAATTATTCCATTAGTCTTGATAAATTCTGTAATCAAAATTCGGGTTTATTACTTACTTCAAACAAAAGAGAATCTGAAAACCAGATTTCGAAAAAAAGGTGAGACACCATGAAGCATTTAAGGGATAAACGTAGATAGTATTGGAACTGCGCTGCATGATAACCCGATAAATGCTAAGCCAAGAAGTAGGATTTTAATATGATGTTTGTCGATCAACTCTGCACAAAGAATCTGGCTTTTAAGTAATGCTCAGAAAGGTATCTCGACATTATAGAGATGGTTTGCCAGTTACCTGTTTCTCTGCATTAATTTATTATGAATGTGAATTTATGTGAATAATAGATTGACAAGTAAACGGTATACTTGATTTGGTGGTATGATAAAATGCTACTACGAGCTAACCACCTTGAAAAAACAGCATGGGTTTGTTTCATAACCCACTTTTTTCTTATTTTTATGTTTTCTTTCAGTTTTAAACACGAAATAAAGATATAACACACCGTTTGTGAGGTTTTTCGTGTTTTCTAACCCATATACCAAAAGCCACCATCTTTCATTTCAAAAAGGCTTGCTTAGTAAGCTGTCGAAAAAAGATGTTAACGAAATTAATTCTGAGAATTTCCTCCACAAATCAAGTAAGTAGCCATATAGAAAGAGTATGTGTACTCCAAAAGACCCGCCACTTTTGGTAGCGGAAATCCAATCAAATGCTAGTAAACTTCAAGAAAGCCGAATCTTTCAAGCTTCTGGTTCTCCTTCAACTTCGAAACTAGTCCATTTTCCCAAATCAATGTATGTAACTATGCCCTCAATATATACCCAGAGGAAGTTGGTACTGATTCATGTCGTCCCGTTACCTTAAATTTTTCTCGAGTAGTGTTGGCTAGTGAGTAGAGAGTACTAGTTGCTTTGATATTGTTCGATGAATTTTGTCTATGAATACAGTAAATTGGTAAAACATGAGAAAATTATGGACTTATGCCCTGTGTCATACAAAGCATTGTCCTTTCTCTTTCTCACTCCTGTTCGTTATTAACATTATATAAATAAAATTACACGATTTTCTGAATTAGCTCGTTGGGAGCATAAACTAATTAATGAAGATGAGTAGGATGATTCAGAATATGCAAATTTGTTTATGGTGCTTTAAATACTATTTAATCTTCTGGTTAATTATTTTAAGTGGCCCATTTTTAAAGGAAAATGCAGTATTTGGATTTTGAAATTTTAGTCCGATGTTATTGAATTTACCTAGATTTCAATGTGCATTTATCTCTAAACATTGACGAGGGAGGCTAAATCTAAGCTTAAGTGATTGTCAGTAGGACTTAATCTTACACCTTAAATCGACTCCCTTAGGTTTTATTTGGTAAAATATCGAATGAAGCAATATAATTACTAGCAAAGTTTTCTACCTTCCAACTTAATAGTCTTAACTAAGTTTTGCAATTCATCGAGTAGGCTCTTTATTAGAATATCAGTATATATATCAGAATACCAGTATTGTACAGTAAAATCTCATCATTTATATTGAAAACTTCAAAATGAAGGCTCTACTTAGAATCGTAAATTATTTTCTGTTTCCAATGCATCAACAATTATTTGTTTTACCTCATTTATATATAGCCTATACACATTGTCCGAAAATAAATTACCGCAAATATCAAACCGGTTGGGCTATATGTTAGGAAGCGTTTTCTCCTTATGGATCGAATTGTTCAGAAGCTTAGTAGTCCTCTTTTAAGGAGGAGATCATTGACGGATCGACATCGGAACTTTGGGGTTCCAATTAAATCCCTGTTATACAAAAAATCTTTTTCAGTCCCCAAAATAGTTGAAAATATCTGTCAATTTATCTTAAACTACGGTTTGTATACTGAAGGGATTTTCCGTGTTAATGGCAATACGAAATCTATCTTAAATTTGAAGTCCCAGTTTGACATAACAAGTGGTGATGATCTTAGTGGCTGTGATTGTGAGGACATCCATGCAATCTGTGGTGTCTTGAAGCTCTTCCTGCGAGAGATTCCAGAAGGTATTATTCCCGACAATGCCACAAAGCAGACAGTGAAGGTGTGCCATTTTTTCATGTTTATGTATATGTGCTCTGTCGTTATTTAATTATACTTAATCCGTTTAGATAATGGATCAGCTGAAAGATCAAAATCCCCAATGTTTACTAAAGTTAAGAAACATTGTTACAAACTTGCCTGAAGAAAATTACAACCTTCTGCGTTATATTTGCCACTTTCTCAAAGAGATCGCCGCAAACGAATCTTCAACAAAGATGTCTGCCTCGAATCTAGGCATCGTATTTGGACCGTGCTTTTTCAAATGCGGTCTTGGTGTACAAGTAAGTTTCAATGTTTTCTGTGAAGTCCGTTCTTTCGGAAATATTATGATTGATTTTTGGGTGTTGTAGTTAAGCCACTAATGAGTGTCAAAATTTAACTAGCTTTTATCTTGAATGTGTTTGGCTCTTTTCGAATCTCTTGTATTTTAAAATGCCGTCTACCCCGGTTCAGAGAACTGAAGTTATCTTCGTGCTAAAAACGCTTGGTTATAGATGTTTATAAGAAATTTCTATTGTCTGGTTTTCTTATAATCTAACCTTTTTCCTCAAATACCCAAAACATTCGTGCTATACGTTAACTATGAAATACTCCAATGCTTTGGACGTAGAAATCTTGCGGTAAACACTGGTTAGATGTGAGTCATCTATGCTCGCCAGTATCATCCTGCTTGCACACGTGTCTCCGATCCGAAGGCCCTGCTTCTCTCAGCGTTTCTCCTTGTGCGGGCTTCCCACAGGTGTTAAGCCGTGTCCACATGCACACTTGTGAATGGATACCTCTAGTATTTTTGCTGTAAGAAAGTGCAGCCTCTAGCTTATTGACACCCCGAAGAGTCGATTGGTATCCCTTTTTCTCCTTCCCCTCAATCCACTTACCAGAAACAGGTGTTCGCTCGTGTAGGTTCGTTGCATGTAACCGGGCAAAAAATCTGTGGACTGGCAACTGAGTTGTACACTTGATTGGTGTGACCGAATTAAACCACATTTCCTACCGCTTAGGTTGTCTTTCAAATTTCATTTGTTTCCGTGTTCGTTCGGTAACACTTCTTCCTTCAAGAACTGATAAAGCCAGATCTGTGTTGGAATGTAGTGACTCTCAACTTTGGGCTTTTAAGACACGAGGATTTTTCAGCTATGTGAGGATATCTCCTTACGTGGTAAATGCAAGTGTTCTTGTCAGGGAGGTCGGTGAACCTTCATGTCATTGCAATGTATTTAATTTGAAACCTTGATTAGAAGCAAAGCAATTTTGACAAAATGCGAGCACATTCCATTTTGGTTTGAGCTTATGAATTAGCTTATATTCTCTGCCCTTTCAATTCATGTGTCAGCTCCTCAGTATGCCAGATCTCTTTAGTCATGCTGCCCAATAATTCATTAATCCTCTGCTTATGGCAGAATAGAGAACTCAGGCTGTGGTTTGTGGTAAATACGTTCTTCTTCTGACATAGGAGTAACTCATGGCGTGCTTTTCAGGCACACCATTGTCATGTCGTGCTGCATATCTTTGTTTTGCCATGTATATTTAATTTCTACCGTACCTTCGATGTTGCTTCGATTAGAAGAGAGGACAAATCATCTGCTTTGGAGATAAGGTATCATTCGGGTAATAATCTTTAACGTTTGTTTTATCAGAAATTTTGTAAGATTTAGAAAATATTATTCTTATCAAAGCGAATGTAGGGAACAGTAATTGGGAAGGGGTGTTTTGCATTTTAAATGTTTAGCTTCTTAATAGTGAATAATAGAATTATTTTTCATCTTTGTAATTTCTGACTACATCCAGGGTTTTGCTCTTGCTGTAACATCGAGGTATTGAATATGCATTGCAGTTAGCCAAACAGAATGTCAGCGTTATAAATAATCATTGGTGATTTCAATATATAAATCAGCCATCGGTTTTCCTTGGCTTAATTCCTGTACCAACGGACTAGATTTGTGTATTGCTAGGCGTAAACTGCACCCAATAGTTAACTACGCCTAGCCTACCACCATGGTGTCATAAAAAACATCCCTGAACGTCGATTTCTCCAACATATTTATGGCTTCTTTGGACTGGTTGGAGATGATAGGTATATTTAGGCCCATTGGGCAAGTAAAAATGTCAAATTAACTAAGTGGTACTTAAGTTCTTAGATTGTTCCTCATCCTTCCTTGTTCCAGCAACGAACCGGATGAACTCTTGATTCACCAACTATTGACATGCTTGGAGTTTCCGGCTCTATGCACGTTACCCTATTGAATCCCATTAAGAATTATTGGAAAAGCGCAAGGTGTTTGTTATTCCCAAGACCTTATAATGTGACAAAAAACTCCTTACCTCTCATAAAATCGGTCAACTTCCCGCTGCCTGCCAATTTTTTCTCGGGATTTTCTCTTACTAGGTTTGGTTTAAATTCTACAAGTCCCCAGAGGTTGGAGAACGAAATCGGTGGCTGTTTTGATTTTTGATGAAGTCTATGTCTATCAATGTCAGTATAGCCTGGGGTTTTATATTTGGTTTGGGTCCTCTTGAAGACATGCCAAAAAGCTGGAGACATCCATTGGTAGATACCGCCACAGGAACTCGTTTGCGTTCGTGTGACTTTTTGAGCTCTACCTGCAGAAATTCCTGTCTCTGCCTAATGTGAAGGCTTCCTAAAATCTCTGTTACGGATAGGTTACACTTAGATTCTCTACAAGATGGATTTACTACCCCATTAAGTTAATTCCACTCCCGGAGGGGGAAAAGGGGAAGGCGTACGCACCGTAACGCTCATCGGAAACCTGTGTGTCTTGAGTCGTGCACTCGCGGCTTTATGCGATGTATAAACAAGGGGACATGACTCACAGTTCGATTGGCTATAAGGTGTCCGGTAGCTAGGTTTTGGGTCTGAGAACTTGATATCGATTAATGTGTATGGCCCACCAATATATGGCGTCATGTCGCCATATCTCCACGCTCAAACCGAACAATAGGATTCTCTCTAAAATGACAGATATAGTGAGCGTCCGTGATAGCTGTTTCACGAAATCGTGTTCCTTTTTATACAACTCCACGGCCTGACAAAATTCCGCTATTTCCGTTTTGAGTTTCCCAATGCATGTCGTTAGGCTTTTCTACGTCATCCTATGTTATGTCATTGCCTTATAAATAGAAAATATTCTTTTGCAGATTTTTTTCTTTGTTTAGAGGATGGCATGACTTCATCTTTTCTGTAGGAACTTTATACAATAAGGTGGCCACATTTCTCAACACAATTTCGAAGCCTGCATTTCCTCAAGTTTGTCAAATCTATCTACTCGATTGTACTTGATGTGACGCCAAGTTTGAAGTACAAAATCTGGCTCCTATTGAACTATTTGGTTTCTTTTTCTGTAAAAGCCTAAACTCGAGAACAGTGTGATTTAAATGGTTGCGTAACCGACATGGCTAAACGGATAATGAAAAAACCAGAACGCTAAATAAAGTCCCTCCATGACTTCTCATTTCTTAAGGCATGCGTTCTACTTTGTTTTGAATTGCCGTTTATACCGCGTGTCATATCAAATATTGGCTTGTCATTTTGTATGGAAAAAACTGACACCATCGTTCTAATTCGAATGTAATACCTAATAACTTTTGCAACAAAACTGTAGGTAGGGGGGTGGTAATATTCATGGTAATAATGCTCTCATAGTTAACTCACCTCTGTCTAATCCGTAGGGTCTCCGACAGCAGAACCTCTCCAACCTCGCCACTACCTACTTCATCAGCCACTTCGACACCATCTTCGCACAGCCTTCCTCGCCAGCGGGGGACCGGCACAACCAGGTGGGTCTGCTGAAGTCAGCCACCTCGCTGAACAGCCTGCTTCAGCGTAGGCGTCGCGGGGCGCCCCGGCACTCGATGGTAGCAGTCGCCTTCGCCGAGGACTCCGCCGTCGTCACCGCCGCCGGTCCGAGCGTCTTTGGATCACGGGGATTGCGATCCCGTCCCGTCAGCCCCCGGGGTGACGCCGCCTCACCCCTGCTCACGCCCTCAGTGGGCGCTGAGGCCGGCGGTTATGGCTCCGCCTTCGCCACACATTCTATAAGCAGCCTCTCGCTGTCTCCGTCCCGAAATTGGCGGTCATCGGATGCGGAAGATGTTGATTTGGGGTTTGTTTCAGTTCTAAGCCCCTTCACCCCACGATTTCAATTGGGATTGTCATTTTTTTGCTTGTCTTTTTGTGCTCCAGAAGTTGAAAAGCACCTCTTGTGTCGTTGATGAAATGAATAGACTACTGGACTCTCCATTGACTGTCTTTCAGTGCTTTCCGGTATAATTTGCTTTATTTCAAAGGATTACAAAAGCTTCACTGTTATGGATGTGCGTTATTAATTCATACGTCCGAGGAAAATAAGAACCGAAATCTGCTAATTAAATTATCTATGGATTTTTAAAGAGAAACAACGTTGATAAGGAAGTGTAGATCGGTATAATTTCATTGTTTCCTCCACATCTTTACAGTGGTTGGCGGTGGATTCATCACTTATTCTCTTAAATGGCTCCCGTTTTTTCCCCAATCTGCTGTTTGCTTGTTTTGTCAAAAGTTGTTTCATATGAGACGATGTTGAGGTTGCTTAACTATCTCCCGCTTCATCACGTCTCACCTCAAATGTTGTGTTACCCTGCGCTGTCCAGTTGCTAGTTTTGGCTTGGTCACAAGGTGTTGGAGGCGTGGTACGGAAGGTTGTGACTCTCCGAGTATATCACTGGAATTTTTAACGCGAGTTCATCATTGACCCAGAAAGCGGACGGCGTGAAGCCAGACGGACAGTCCAGCTATATTCCGGACAAAATCTGCTGGTGACCCGGCTGTAAGATACACTCTGGAAATCAAATATCTGGATCTTCTTTTTTACCGTGTAATAGGTGTAGCGCAAGTCTTAACTCGTGCTTTTTATCAGTGACTTTCCTACTTAGACCATAACAGTCATTGCGATGAGGATAGACCTCTTCGACTTTTAGAAACTGTACGAGAGAATGCAATTTCAAGTTGACTATACTCGATGCCTGCTGTTTTAAAAATGAATTAAGCACAAGACAAACGAATACCTAACGCCAACTGCCATTGGGATTCATTGACTCAACCTAAGTGCCTGGGAGATTTTACTTGTGTAAATTTCCTCAGCAACTGAGGCAGTTGATACCATGTGAAGGGTACATTGGTAGTGCACGTTAATGTTACTAATAGTTGGTCATATGCGCTTTTTCTAGGAACCGACAGATTCAGGACGCCTAGAATCTAGCTCCCTATTTCGTTTTTTTTTGCGTTCATAATGGCATTTTGGTCTTTGTGAAATCCCGATATTGAGTAGACTCTTCAAGCCAGACTGATAACTCTAGAGGCTGATGACATTAGGCTTGTAGCCAATTTACAAGGAAATGACCATAATTTCCGCCAGCTTTTTTCTAGACCAAGATCAATTCAAAATGGTTTCTTGTGTCTTTCTCGAAATGCACGATGTTTCATTTGACCATTGTGGATCAAAGCATTCCGATAAAATGGTTTAATCATAAGAATAGATCATAATCAACTCAAAAGTCAAGTCACCCTATCTGTCCGGTCCAGAGTGTTTAATAAATGTACACTGGCATTGTAGACATCTTTTGAATGAACTGGATGTTGAAATTACAATAGGCACTATTTTATTCCTTGGTCCAATGATGTAGGTGTTCCCATAAGTCAACGACTCATTTTCACGAGTCTCAGTGACTTGCATGGTCGTTCATTAATTGACGCTGCAAATGCCTTATTTCTGGTGTAAATCGATGTCTTTAGTTACTAGCCTATTTCCTCCTCTTCCTCCCTGCACGAGTGGATGTCCCTCCCCTATACGGCTTGGAATTTGCTTGCTTCCCTGTTTCTCCCCCTTCCATACGTCAGCATGCAGCATCTCATTCAGTTTTCCCTTTTGTAAATAGCATGTACCATAATTTTGCACTAAAACCTGAGCAACTAGCTGTACATTGGTTTCAAAAAAAACGTAAAACGTCAGTACTTGCTGTAGAACGGTCTCTTTTGGGACAATTCAGTATCCGTCCCAAGAATCAAAAAGCCCTTTCAAATGGTGAATTTCATAAAGTATGTAACTGTCATGTGCAATCACCAAGTCGTATCCTTCTAAATGCTTGCCGGTATATCAGCGTTACTTTTGAGTCGTTTGTTAGGCAGTCGTGTTGGGTGGTTATGGAGCAAGCGTGTGATTTCGCTTAGGCTTATAGTTCCCCTCTGCCCTGCAGAATGCTACAGATTTTCCATTATTTTTTTTTCAGTCACCCCACTTAAAATTTTCTTCTAGCCTGTGATTACTGATTCATTAACGGTTTTCTTAGATGAACCGCATTTTGGCTTTACTTTTTTTCCGAC
The DNA here is from genome assembly GCA_030710315.1 of Anomotaenia brevis. Classification (NCBI taxonomy): domain Eukaryota; kingdom Metazoa; phylum Platyhelminthes; class Cestoda; order Cyclophyllidea; family Dilepididae; genus Anomotaenia; species Anomotaenia brevis. The sequence goes on from JAUOZQ010000002.1 coordinate 839,639, forward strand.
AAAAGAATATCATGGAAATTGTAGCATGAGGTCACGGGGATGCAATTAAAAGTTAGTGGAAAATGCCCTTGGAACCTACTAGCTAAGCAGCTGAGAGTTAGATACAAGAACCGAAAGCGATTCGAACGAGTTCTCAACATTGAATTCTAGTTTTTTGGCAATTCGAATGTTGTCATATGGTACCGTTAGGGGAGATGGGGTTAGCAACTTATTGTGTGTATAAGGTGAAACTAAATCTCGTAATACTGAATGGAAGTGATTGTGAATTCGAGCTTATACAGGTACATTTCGAATTCGTTGTATTGATTCCATGCATGTACCATCTATTATGCTCCAAATTATTCGTATACGGTCCTGAGTGCTAGTAACTCTCCATGGTGTTTAGCTTTACAATCGTCTTAATATTTTCTGTTGGAAATGTAAATTTACCACACAGGTTACAGTACTGGAAGCCTCGTTCTTTCTAGAATTCAATTTTTCTAAATCATACCACCTAACACCTATTTGATGTCGATGGAAGAGGCGGTTCTGTTGTGTGAATATCTAATCAGATAGGAAGAGGGCTCTAAAACCTTCAGCACTCCCAGGAGGAGAAACGGAGACGTGAATGGGAAGCAGAATCAGCATTTATTTCAATCAAGCAATCGGATTGACTTTTCAATTCACGGCCTTTACGTAGGTCAGTGATAAACATCAAATATATATATATATATATGTATAGTAGAAAGTTATGAATGAGAAATAAATGGTGGCAGTGGAACTCAAATCCGTTCTGAAAAAGCAGCTTTTATTGAGGTAAAAAATGTTATTGTAACCATTTGATAAGTATTATTTCACCGAATTTCATATTCGTTATAGCGTTTCCAGATATACATGTGTATATTGTTTTCCCGTTTGTTGAATAATAACCTAGACTATGTAAACTTGCGTCGTGGGCAAATTGCTACTGGCCCTGTTCTGAATTCCTCGAGAGAGTAAATCCCGCTTTCTTCAATCGTTACACATTTGAAATTATTCACACGTCACCAAATTTTCATTGCTAAGCTTTTTGTGACGATCTTGATCGCTCTAAAATCTATACTTCCAATTCTCAACACTAGTGGGAGGTTTTAGAGCCGTCTATGATGTTTTTGGCAATTCCTGCTGGTATATACTTAATGAACGGCTTATATCAAGGTTTCCTGATAATTTATGGGCAATCACAATGATTTTAAGATGGCCTATTCATCTTCGCCATTTCCTGGCGCAAATAAACGAGATATTAAAGGTGCTTTGGCGGTTGTGGACGGCCTTTGGATGGTTCTCTGCAACGGGACCCACGCACGTACGCAACGCGTGTGTGCTGCTGCTGCTGCTGCCGTCAGGTTTGGCCATCCCTCACGGAAAGGTGGTATTTAGACATTAACGTCATCCTGACGTTTAGAGGCACGGTTGGTAAAAATGGGAAAGCAAAGACAATTGTAACATTTGTTAAATCATTTACTACTTTAGGCTTTAAGCCACATTGGAATGGTTTTTGAAACACCTAAATCGCACTTTATTTGAATATGCCAATCCATTTTCCGATATCGATATGGGATCGATAATTTTCTTTTGAGTGAAAAACATGCTTTGGTGCACTTTAGTATGCATTGCATTTTTGATGAATCATTTCTCAAGGGGATAATAATCATTCACTCATGCTGAGGTGTTATGTTACTGAGCTTTTTTCTAAGGCAGGATATTTCTTGAATCACTTCAATTCCATGTTCCAGGCTCGGCCCTCATAATTCACGTTCAAAGGCAAATGCTGATTTTAGCTATTCATTGTCTCACAGCAAAAATCGAACGTTATCAAGGAAATTTCATGACCCTTTATCCTGGGCGAAGAATAGGAAATACACTTGTGATTCTATTTATCGGGGATCTATTCTAGTGCTGAAACGACCAAACTCAGTCGTCGTTTTTCGAAATGAATGATGCAATAACAAGACAATAGGGACTTTTGCTTCCTTTCTAATCGATTCGCGTTTGCCCTCTTGATGCTATATGTTTATGCCGAATTTCATGTTGTATCCTAAAATTAACCTCTGCAGAGGCAATTTTAATGTCATCTTAAAGAACAATTTGGACCTTTACCGCGTAAATGTTTATAGGTATATTAATAACGAAACTTACGCACTCACAGCTCGCAAAGTGGTTTATTTAGTGCGTGGAGGAAGATGAGTGGAATGGGGTATTGTGGAGTCGTGGTATTTTAACTCAAGAATAAGGCTTCTGATTGACGGTTTGAGTCCACTTAATCGCGTTAAAGTTAAATGTGATTTAGGGTCCCAAATATTTGAGGCCCTACAGAACTGAAAATGAGTTATACCAACGTAGGTTGCTTTAAATATTCATCTTCTTGCTGTTGTTCAGATCGCACGGTGCCCTAGCTCGTGAACTGGCCAGCATCATGACCTCAATCTCTATTCCTTTGGTGACAAAACTGAACCAAAACTGCTGTGCCTCAGCCTCCTCGGAGGTTGTCGACGCCACCCCCACCCCGACTCTCGCTCCCGGCGCCCCCAAGATTACTGCCGCCGCCTCCTCGGCCCCGGCCACCGACCCTATGAAGGACGCCGCTGGCGACCGCAAGCCCGAGCCCCCGATGGTCGTGGTGGAGGACCTGGCCAAATCCATGCCGTCCCTCGTGCATCTCCGGTCGTCTCGGCAGTCTCGCTGCTGCGCTGATCCAGCCGCCAGCCGCCATCATCACCACCACCGGAAGCAGCACATCCACGTGGGAGGAATGGGCCGGAACCGCAGAGTTTGGGGCGGTGCCGGCGCTGTGGACACGCAGACCAGCGGAGGCCCTGTCATATTGTCTTCCGACTCTTCATCGTCGGCTACGTCGCTACTGGAAATGGCGGCTGAGTTGACCCCAATGGCCCCACCGGAATCCACTACGGAAGCAGCTACTCACACACTAACATTAGAAGAGGAGTCGGGCATGTTTGAGCCATGTCATGCACATCTCTCCTCGGTGAGTGGAAATTTATTTGCCTTTTTTCCAAGATGTTGTAGGGGGTAGCCTAAGTCATGGTGAGCGGAATGCTAGAAAAGACGCCAGTTGTGAATTTTATTTCATACGATTTAGTCAAGAAGTTTACTTTGCTCTTCAGAATCTGTCTTCGTCAGAAAACCTCTTTTTTTCGTTGAGATTTACGGTCTTCTAGGCCCAAAATTTCACATTTCTACCGGTTTGACCCATGATTATGCGCGCAGACGCCATGATTGTCTGTGTCTTGCCATTTCTACGCTTCTTTATAGTGATCGTTGGGAAGTCTAGTCTCGCGCCTTTTTCCTTAGTTGGATCTCACTTGCCTTTTTCATCCAAGGAGAGCAGTTACCAGTTTTGTCGAATCCCCATGACTTTCCCTCCCTTTACGCAACTTCCACCACCTTTGCTTTATTCTCATTACCCGATTTTCACCATCAGCGGAAATCACCAGGTACGTTTCAACTTCACGAACATTAGTACGTCAAATAACTTTCATTTGCTACCTCCCAGAGTTTTCTTTAAGCGTTTGAAGTTAATTTTGTATTCATGGTTGGCCCAATCTCGAAGAGACATTTTAAGCAACCTACTAAAACACGAAGACAAATCCCGTAGAAGGGATTTAAGGAATCATGCTGAGTTTTTCGAATTTGCTTAGCATCAAAAACGCGATTGGTTCAAGGCTGAACAACTCTTTGTTAGGTTTTGGATTTGACACTAAAAATATGTTATGGATGGGAGATGGGAATAGTTGTGATAGATAACACTTTCGGTTGAAGCCTTCTTCGGGCACAAGCTCCTTGGCGCTTCTCTCCCTGGCCTCAGCGAGCTTGATATAATCAAAGTCACAAAACCGTTCTTCTCAGAATTCCCTCGATTCCTCGCCGCTTGGACCCACTGTATCCCTGAGCACACGTTTTGAAACTGAACCAGTCCACTCAAGTATTTGGCTCAGGGCAATGAATGTGCAATGGGGACTGCTTGCGTTCCAAGAGCCCCTTCCTCCCCCTTTGTGGAATTCACTTTTGCACGCCCAGGACTCACCTTTTTGTCCGTGGCATCAGTCCCATGCTGTCAGTAATGTTCAGCTTCCTTTGTTGCCTTGATAGAGTGCTCGCCTGCATTTATTGAACCACCTTTCCTTATGCGCTTGCACAATCACGTGTTTATCAAGGTGACATTCAAGCGTCAATAGCTGCGAAGTTTGCACTAAAGCAGTACTGATGTCGGACACACTTGACTGAATGAATTAAAATGAAGGAAATACAGCTAAAGCAATTGTTCCGGATATATAAGTTAGGGATGGATTTTCGGTATAATCTGTAATGCGAAGTTTTCTTTGGATAGTTTTGATTCATAGGAGACATCAAATAGGGAGCGATAAGCATGAGTAGACCTCACCAGATTGTGCTAATGACCATTTCAAAGACCATGGAACATGGATGTCGCCTTCGAATGGAAAAAGCCCGTCTTGCACGCCAATAGTGTACATATTTATTTACCTGGGGCTGAAATACGTATAATTTTTGCTTCTCATCGAGACAAAGTCACTTATCCGTTCTGATGAGTCGATGAATTATGGCCTGAGCTTTTTTACTTTAACGGTATTCGCATGGAATGCAAACATGGGCGGCTGTCGATTATTTCTTAATCCGTGCCTTGTAGTCGGGAGGTGTATCGGTTTTACCCAGTTTTTATGAATGCCCTTTATGACGAAGATAAAAGCTCTACGCCAACCACCCCGTGTTTTGATGAGGGAAGAAGGGGAAATGGATGGATTCGACCCCACGATTACACTTAGCACACTCCCATGTGTGCATCCTCAAAGCTGCACTTTGATGAGTTTAACATTATCTCCTTTAGAATCTGGTTAAAAATATCTTGTTTTGATTTCTTTACGAACTCCTAGTCAGGCTTATGATTGGTACCTGATGGTAATTTCTGCTTAGAACTGTTCTGCATGGACTGAAAATCTCAACCGGCAATGACTCATCACCGTATCAGGTCTTTGTAAAACAAGGAACCAACAACTCAGAATGTGAATTTGTCTGTTGTTTAGACGAGATTTGCATCTCCCTAGGTTTTTTTGCCTCTTAGGGTACTGTAAGTGCTTACATTCTTTTCATTGAGAAACAGATATGCTCCGAAATCAACCCTTTGTTGTTTATTTGCGCAGTCTTTAAAGCTTTCATTACTTATTGTCTACAGTTAACCAGATTTCCCGGCTAGAACTGTTGAGGTAGTCCAGTACCTCAATTGAGCATTATGGCACCTCTGGGTCTATTTAAATTTCAGGCATCCACTGAGACAAAAGTTCTGTTGTATGAGGTCCCCCTTCGACAGTACCCAATCGAAATTTGGGTACATCTTCCGTGCCACCTCATGTATCAATGACGGATCAACAGAAATCTAGTTTTCTTTGCGATGAAAAGGCACCAAAATGTCTGTAAAAATCGGTTTTGTCTGTTCTTTCTTCTCAAACGTTACTTAAGTCGAGAAATTCCTGCTTCCGGTGACGCATCGTCAACACGAGTGTATATGACGACTTTTTGGATTCTCGTTCGTGCCTAAGGCTGTTCCCCCACATGTGATTTGGCCCAGGCATGGATTCCTACGCACACGCACACACGGACTTTTCTTCGCCAGGCTAGTGTTGGGTGTGATGCGTCACTCCTACTGTCATTCCTTTCCCCTCCCTTCAGTTAATCCGTGGTGCGCTATCCGATGGGAACACGATCACCGGGCTAACTGCTACCACCATGGCAACTATCGGGGGCAACTGTGTCCTCTTGTGAGCACGGAATCGCAGCGACCACGAAGTTGAAAAGCATCTCAGCGGGTGCTTATCGCATGCGTCGTACAGATTTATGTGTAACCTAAGTAACTCTTAGCCCAGAATACTAATGTAACGATTGTTGTTCGAGTAGTTAATATGAAAAGTTGCAAGTAGGATGCTTCACGGTCTTCAGACTGGGAAGGCAGCATCTTCGGGATTAAGAGCTTCGTTCCTGATCGGGAGAAGGGGCTCAAAGAGGTTAACTGAGGTCAAGTAATGTAATGTACACTACAATTTGCGAAAGGTTTTGGTGTTCGCCTTTCAAGTAGCCACACGTAGTAGGTGGCAGTTTCTAGGATTTGGGTACAAATTGCAGCTCTGGCACTGGCCAAAGCGTTGCATCTACCTGCAGGTTGATTTGCTTTAGATTCACTCGATGTATCTCAATCCATTTGCCATGTCTATCCTCAACGGGATGTATTGTCATATCGATATTTCATTTAATGGCACGTCAGTTCTACTTTAGTCTGGTCACATCCCCGTTGCCTGATTTGCCTAATTTGGTTTTCTGTCTTCGGCCGTTTCTTTTCCATTAAATTTAACATCTTGGCACCTAAACACGAATAAATTAAATAGTTAAAACCTGTCTATTAGACTATTTCGGGAAGTTACGCTGCTTAAGCTGTTAGTCTTTGATTGCTTACGTAACTGGTAAGCAACAAAGGCCAACAACTCATGCTACTAATTGGGTAAATCAGTTATGGATTCGTAGGGAAGTGAAGCCCCGCCTGTGAGGGAGGTAGGCGTTTATGAGCGAAAGGTAGGCGATCAGTTGCACGACCACGGTGACTGGTCCCTTTCTCATCCACCTGCCTCGGCAATCACCACCTTGGGCTCCTGTTTGCACGCTCACTGCATTGTTTCTCGATGGCCTGGTGGTGGTGGTAGCTTGGGCTGACTGGCCGATCGGCATTTGCCCGAATCTGTCCGTAGAACGATGAGTCACCACTTAGCAGGCGTGCAAACCCTGGCAGCTCCTTCTCCTTTTCCGGCTGCATTTGAGCTAATTATTCAGCAGGCTTTTTGGGCGAATCCAGAATGTTTCCAATATAATGCGTCTGAAAGTGTCTCATACACACCCCCATCCCCCCTGCTCCTTGGTTCTTAACTTCTTTTCATTGTACGTTTCGTTTTTATCGTAACCCTGGGCCTAGGCTTCTCCGCAGGTTTTGGCTACTAAATTACATGAGTTCTTGCATTGACACTTCTCTATAGGCGTCTTTAGTTCCTTTTCTTCCCTAATCTGGTTGACTGGCTCAAAGACGCCGTAGAATGCAAGCTCAGGTGCGTCTTTTCGATTTGTGTGTGGTCCCCATAGCTGAGGTCAGGTCAAAAGCGGCCTGGTCTTTTCGCTGTTTTATTCGACACTCAGAAAAGATCCAGATCGATGCCCCGAATTCACTGTAGGTTGTGTGGCTTCCTCGCTTCTATGATTAGAATAGCTTCATCGCTCACGAACTGCATTAGTGCTGTGGGAGAGTACTGAGCATGCCTGCTAAGGTGCTTCAAGCGTTTAGCTTAGCCATTATTCAGGAAGGGTGACTGATATTCGCAGATGCTCGGCTCTGTACTTTCATTCGTCTAGAAAGGAAACGGTAAGGACTGCGTGTAGAAGTAGGAATTGCTGTTTGTTAACGCATCTCTTCTTACCAGCTGCAGATCTATAACCTCCTTGTTATTTACCTTGAAAGAGTTGTATTTTTGTGGAGTATTTTCACTGCGGACACTAGGAGATGTATTTGCGTGAAACATGAACCGTGTTTCTGGATATAAAAAAATTTACTTCTGTAAAGACATATGTGCAGGGGTATGAAGCTGTCAATAAAGTAGAACTACTCTGTAAGGTCACATGGGCATTTGGTGGGAATTTATAGTTAATTTTGTACATGGTCCCTGACATCAAACCTAGGGAAATTTGATACACATCGCGATTTCCATGTAGCACTAGTAAATTGCTCCTTTGCATCCCATTGAGCTTGCAAACACTGGCAGAGTGGATTCACAGAGCAATCACTCAAGTGTTGGCTTAACCTTTGACACCTCGATTATATGCTTGAACATGGCACTACTGAAGATTGATTCGTGAGTGGCATCCCTCAAGATATTTCCCTAATTAATATGGCCTTTAATTCGCAACCTTGTCGGCCAAATAATCACCGGCGTAATGTTACAATTGGTAGATGCAGACTTTATGAAACGATACTATTTGAGCTGAATGTGAATTACATTTTCCGCGGTTTTTGGGCCAGTGAGGGGGCGGGGTTATTTCAAGCACTGCAGCTCACTTGGTTGTTGCCTGTAGGAACGCCTAGCTCCTCTCACTTTGCCTAATTAAATTCCAGAGTTATATAATTATTTCTCCAGCAGTTTTTATACTTCCAGAACCATAACATTCTGTAGTTGTTTCGGCGCTTTTAACTTAAGTAAATATTTTTAAGTACCATGGTTGATTAGCTCGTTTTTGCAAAGATACCGTTTGAGGTAATCAACAAAGCCCCTCTACTTTCAATGCAAAAGCACCCTGCCAAAGTCATGGGCACAATTTGTGCTCAGGCTCTGCGGTCGGAAATTCCCAGTGTTTTCAATTAGCTGAAAATACTGTGTACCCTCCTAAACTTACATTGCGAACCACTTTGCCGGAGCGGTCTCGCCATCTAGACATTTCCTTTGTGTCAAACCATCCGAATCTGTGCAGTTTATCAGAAGAGCATTATCTTTGTTTCGGCTATGAATGATCCGCGTTGTCCCCAAGTTACTCCCTTGCACACCTCTGAAATATTTCATTTGTTCAGTGTTGGTAGCTACTTTTATCCTTGCTGGTATCTGTAATCAGCGCTGGTACCGTTTACCGAGCATGCGCGACTGCTACTCGTTTTTCCATTTGATCGTGTTTCTGTGTGAAAATGTCTATTCTTAAGCTTTCAAACGGTTCAGGTTTTTCGAAGCCCATGTTTAAAAGTAAGATGTCCAAGTGACTATATTCTGTTGTCATATTTTTAGACAGTGGGAAAAGAGATGACAGCGGCTTAGGATCAATAAAAATGGTCAGAGCAGATACCGAAGGAGCTAATTTAGGCCTTAGGAAGTGAATTAAGGTACCAAGTGGTGGATTGTCCTTTGCGTTCCGGTGAAGAGTGTTGAATATTTATTCTAACACTTGTAGATTCCAGGGTAAAGTATTAATTGATAGAGTAATTACATTGTTTGAAGTAAATGATTTTCGAAATCTTGAAAACATGGTTCGTGGAAGGCACCAGAAGTCAAATTTAACAATCAACAGGAAATTTCCGCATTCGGATTCTTAGCTCCTTCACTGTCCGAATTTAGTGTTGTGCTTTATAGATATATCACCATTTGGCATTTTAATATTTAATTGGCCGTTTAAATCCCGCCCAATTTGCACGCGCCCACGCATCTTCTGTTTCTCCCTACTGTTCCGCTGCCGATGCAAACAAAGCCCAGATGGCAGCTTTCGCACGCAGGCGCTCGTGCAAGGGAGCATGTGCTGGTAGTTCTGTGTGAAAGCGCCTGTAGCGAGCCCGAACCCTCTCGAAGGCGGTTTGCTTGATTCAATTTTAGTTGCTTCCAAACCATGACTCGAATCACTTGAATTCGATTTGGGCATGGACTGCGTGACGGGTGAATCGAAGGATTTGTAGGTCAAAAAAGCCACCAAGATATTCAGCTAAATGTGTTTATTTATCTCCCACGTGGACGATATGCACCTGGCACACCAGCCGATTTTCTCGAAGTCGGGCATTGAGGAGGTTGAGGAGAAGCAAAGCGATCAGAGCGTGGTGCGGGCAGGTCGGGCGGGGCGTGGCGAAGAGGAAGACGCGGGAGAGGAGGAGGAGGGCGAGGAGGGCGAGAAATCCACCACGACTGTCTCCTCAGCCCACCACTTCCCGCGCTCCAAGTACCGCCATCAGCCACTGTCTTTCTCCTCCCCCAATACGGTATTCCTACCACTTCTACTTACTATTTTAAGTACCGAATTAATGCACTCACTGCCAACCTCAGTGTTCATGATTAGGAGTTAATTCCAAAATCAAACTTCTATCTGACATGGCAAGCCGTGGGGATAGAGTTGAACAGTCAGACACCCCATTTTAGCGTGGCTGTATAGTTTTGTAGTTGTTTGATAACCCTCCAAACAGGGCTGTGGATTCATTAAAGACCTCTTAGATGTAAAAATGCAAAATACGAACCATCAATCTTGTGTTTGTTGGCAGTAAAGGATATAAAGATTAGTTTATTTAACCCTAGTTGTGTTTGTGGGTATGGTAACATGCTGATAATTAATTTAATTTATTAAAGAATTTACAGTATGTAGTGCCGTTTGTTGTTTCACTGTTCGTCATTATTTCCGTTTATAACGCCCCAATTTCCTTTCTGCTAGCACCTTGCCTTGGAAAAACTATCCAACCAATAATTTTCTGATTCACAAAACGGGTTTTTATCTGCACCTTTTCCTAATGTAGACTTGTGACTGAAGTCCCACCACTTTTATCCGTTCCATGTCGAAGTGGAGGTGTTCGGGTTTTCCAACTCTCACGTATTGACGTTCAGGAAATAGAAAGATATTTTGGAGGCCGCAGAGGTGAAAGATGGGCATAATTAAATTGCCAAACTAAACCGCACTGTATTTTGATGGAGGCCTGCGCAATAATATATGTATTAACGTTCCTGAAAATGAAAATAATCCACAATGTCAATGAGTGGAAATCACCAAGAGTGTATATTGTTAATATCGGTTTTTTGTCGCAAAGTTATTGTTTATCCATATTGCCATCAAAACAATCATTGTAAGGCCTTGAAGTCAGGTTTGCCTACCTCCTCGTAATATGCACGGTCTCATTAAATAGTAGGTATTATTATCTTGGATATGGACAGTGGTCATACTTTAGGCTTCCTCCTTTGAACAGGAGCTCCGACATCGAATGAGCCAGCAGCTACTCCACGGTGTCTTGAAATACATTGACGAGGCAGTCGCCGACGAGATAAGCATCCACGCCAGTCTCGACCAGCCACTCTTCGAGTTCCGAGTGCCCCCGCCCTCCGAAGCGAAGGTCACTATGGTGCCAACTAGCGATGAATGTGGAGGTGGTGGTGGTACTGCCTACCACCACCTTGTGAAGGCTTCATCTCCCCCGCGGATCCTCGTCGCGAACCCCGTCGCGTCGGATGTCACGCCCCGACCACAGCGCATTCTCACCTGGCCCAAGAAGCGGAACATCCTCAGCAGGGTAAGAAGGTCCTTCTTTATCTCTTCAGGGTATCATACCAAACCACTAGAATGTTAATTCACCTCTGTGACTGCTTCAGGCGTCCCTAGGCTTCGAGGTCTGTCGTAGCCACTGTCTTCGTTTTGAAATGAGTTTCATTGGTCTACCAGATCCACAACCGTCGCTCCTTAGACGTGTGCATTCCGCTGGGTAGCCTGCAAAGCTCCCGCGAGGTCACAGCTGCCGCCGCAGGCGCGACGCTCAGCAACCTGTCGGGCGCCGCCAAGGTACGTCTGGTGGAGGCCTTGGGTGGCGGCGGTGGCGGCGGCGGAGTGGGACTGGACCTGGGTCTGAACGATCCCATGCACCTCGAGACCTCCGGCTTCCTCGCCGTTCTCCAGGCGGTACTGGAGTCGCGCCGTAACGACTGCCACCGACCAGAAGATCTTGAGAAAATGTCCTCCATTGAGGCGCGTCTAGTTTACCCTACCAACTTAACACTACCTCTCTTGGTGAGAGTAGAATTCACCGTCCACACTAATTGTTTACTCGCAATGTTTTTAGCTACGATTCTCAGGGTCTGAGCCGATGCGCTGGCCAATAGTTAAACTAGCATGCCGGGAACATTTTAGGAGGGAATTAATGAAACTATGTCAAAAAACGACATATGCTCGTCATATCTGAAGACAAATCACCTACTTTTAAAACCATTTAAACTCAAATTATACTTTTTAAGCATTCCGGTGTGTTTATGCAGCCGCGAATCCGCCCTTGATATTCATTCGCTGTTAGTATTCGGGCAGTCTTATTATAAGCCTCGAGATTTGAATGAGGGTTTTTGTGCATTTATGCTTTTTAAAAGTCGCATAGGACTGTTGGCTTGGCGTACTGCCTGGCAAACCTTACAAGCAGTAGATGGTATTTCTAAACCACCTACTTCCCATTTAGGAACCACCATCAGTTAAATTGAGAGGAATTCACTTTACTTTACCCCGATTTTTCGATTCCGCAGCATGGGTTTGTAAAGCGAGAATTTTTGGGTTCCTCAGATCTTTTACACATGATCGGAGTTTTGAATGTTTGGGTGTTTTTGATTTTGAAATATTTCAATGTTGCTTGCAATTGATAAGTAGATTTCGAGGTTAATGTCCGGTACTTTTTTCTAATTCACCCCTCCTTTTTTTCCTTAGCTTTGTATGATGACGTTACTTCCTATGGTAACGGTAAACCAGCAAATCTAAGCTCTTCAAGCACTTTTCATTTTCCAAAAACGCATTAGCGCCTCAGTGATGGTGATCGACTGTAAGATTCGCAGCAGGGCATGATGATATTACAATAGCAGTGATGCTCTTTGTCAATGCAAGGGGAAATTTTGTGGTAATTTTAATGATTAATGGCTCGCGGCACCAGATCTCGGGTTAAATTGATCCTCCATGCCCATCGATATTCTAACAATTAGAGGATATTTGCTTACAAATTTATAAGATTATTAATTACACGTCAAAGTAACAAGTAGCTGATCTTTTATATTTCTTCCGTGCAGTTAGCCCAAGAGAAGCTGGACTTGCAGAAGTGTCTGCTCTACTTCGAGAAAGCAAAAGGTCGACCCACAGACTCAGTGACCAAGCGCATAATGAAGCCGCTGTACGACCGATACCGGTGCGTGCGGCGCATGGTCCGCCTCTCTTCAACCTCCGCCGTTCGCCTTAGCCGTGGCCGCTCCTCCGTCTCCGCCGAGGCCGTCGAGCCTCCTGTCCAAGCCTCCTCTTCCCTAGGCTCCGCACTCGAGCCAAGCATCCAGGTTCAGGTAGATCCCTCACCGACTCCCGAACCCCTTGCCCTCCTTATCACCTCCTCCACTAATTTGTCCCAGCCGGAAACAGAGAAGACGACGTCTCTCATGAGCAAAACATCCGAAACAGCCTTCCTTAACTGGGACTTAAGTCTTCTAGAGTTTGCCAAGCTAGCGAAGGACCTGGAACAGAAAGAACTGAGACGTGGGCGGGCAGAGATCCTGTCTATTAAACACGACCTTCAGCGATTCTTGCATGACTACGAGAAGAGCATTCAGGAAGAGACAAGTAGGGTGATTTCCTTTTCTGTTAATCTGCCCTATTATAGATCATCCACCGTCAAAGAAGGATAGGGATAGACTGAGAGGAGAGTACAATCGGTACAGGGATTGCAAGCAGCGCTTGTATGTGATAGATGGATTTCTGGAGAGGCCTCAGACAAGTCTTGAAAACCTTCTTGTGGACGCACAGTCGGTTGGGAGGGCGCACAAGAGGAAGAAAGTGGTCGATCTGAATGCCAACCCAGCGAGTGGGATTTTGCAGCAGAGCCCGGGAAATATGCCGATTCTGCAACCCCAGGACAGCACCCCCTGCACATAGAATGTGTACTCTGGGACAAAACATCCTTTGGTGACTTACATTTTTTACTTTACCTACCCCTTAATGAGAACATGTATTAGCACTGCAAGATTGGAGTGCTTCCTGCTTTGGATTTTAATGGATGATTTAAAACTCTTATCCCCATCCTTGGTGTTAAAGTCTTTACTCCCTCTGACTATCAACCCTTACTTTTTTCCTCGCCTTCTGAAAACACCCAATCCTTAGCATGATTTTTATTCTTTCAGGCTGGAATGTGTCGGGCGTAAAAGCATTGGTTTTCTCGAAGGCCTATTGAGCCATTGGGCAATTTCTCTACGTCTGACTAGAAAACCCCTCTACCTAGATAAGCAGTTTTATCAAAAGTCGAATGGTAGCATGCTCTCTCAATTAACTATAAGGACGGTGTTGAATGGTTACAAATAGTTTCATTGGTAGAGCCAGACAGTTTTCTCACTTGCATTTCCATGTGGCAAATAATACTAAGAATAAGGTATATCTAGAAAAGTGCAAACAAAATTTCTAACGGCGTTTATAAAAAAGGTGTCTACTAATCTGTACTAAATTAACTTTGCAGAAGGGTTTTGTGAAAATTTGTGGAGAATTCTCATCCAAAGCAAGAACTGATTCCATGAGTCAAGTTCGAATACTTTATTATGTTACTCTGACAAAGAACATAACATTAGTTATCCTTTGAGTACATGTATGTAATTAGGTCAACAACGCGGCAGCTATAGCCATATTCATTATCATACCAGGATATAAGTTTGACAAATGTATCATTTAGGGCGATTCCTGCATTTGCATCGAAAGTTGAAGATGCGGTACTCGTGCGGAAGTCCATGCTAACCACCTCGTCTTCCGTATAGTCCAAAATACCTTTCAGAGCCGGACTTTGAGAGGCGTTCCTCACAGCCTCCTTGATTTGCTCGTAAGTGGCAGGCTTAGCCAATTTGCATGTGAGGTCGACAACGGAGACATCCTCAGTTGGAACCCGAAAAGCCATTCCTGTCAATTTACCCTGAAGCTCGGGGATGACTTTGGTGACAGCTTTAGCGGCTCCTGTGGCAGCAGGAATGATGTTCAGAGCACCGGCTCTTCCATCACGCCACCCCTTAGGATTGGGGCCGTCCACTAACTTTTGAGTGGCCGTATATGAATGAACAGTTGTCATCAGTCCTTCCACGATGCCAAAGTTGTCATGAATAACTTTAGCCAAAGGAGCTAGGCAATTCGTAGTGCAGGAAGCGTTAGACACAATAGTCATTGAAGGATCGTATTTATCCAGATTAACACCAACGACAAAAGTGGGGGCATCTTTAGAGGGGGCAGAGATTACGACCTTTTTAGCTCTGTTATTTTTCAAATGAGCTCCAGCTTTAGCCATGTCAGTATTTATGCCGGTAGATTCGACCACGTAGTAAACACCATCTTTGTCCCATGGAATGGCTTCCGCATTCAATTCTTTGTAGACAGAGATAGCATGACCATTGATTACCAGTTTTCCATCCTTTTCTTTTACTTCGCCCACGAACGGTCCATGAGTAGAATCATATTTAAACATATAAACCATATATTGCAAGTCAATGAAAGGGTCATTGACGGCACAAATATCTACAGTACCTTTGCAAATCGCAGCACGCAGTACCAAACGACCGATTCGTCCAAAACCGTTAATACCAACCTTAGGCTTGCTCATTTCTTAAAGATTAAAATAAAAGTATGAGATACCGATGTAGTAACCAATTAAATGCAATCATGGTAACGAATATGACCTTTCTTTAGATGATGCGATCAAATAACTATAATAAAGCAAGTAAGTTGTCGGGGTATTTAATTATCCCCAGATCAGGACCTTAATTTCAATAGGAGATTACAGAAAAATATTTACGTCTAAAAACGATTCAGTAAATACTTATGCTAATCACCTCGATAGGTAGGAGAACTTGGAGATTTTTCGGAATTAGACCGATACAGTTCGGGGGAACCCGTTCATTATAGATTAAGCAGGCTCTTTATGGATTTTAAAGCCATCAAAATAACACCAAAAGACCCGGTTCCCGAAGGGGTCAAGTCGCAGTTTCGGAGCAGCCACATCCCAAAAACCTACGAGACTACGAACAATGACCCTCTACACAGAGACAGCACCCTTAGCAGCAGCAAATCCAAACTTGGCAACAAGTCCGCACTTTCCGAGCGTTCATCACGCCAAAACAGAGAATATCGAATTATCACAATGTAATGCCCGAGAGATGCAACAAAGTTAATGGCCATGCACTCATCCTGGACTGAACAAATAAGCACCCGCTAAATAGAACGGATTTATGCGCTTACTACACAGAAAAGCTATTTTAACGCTGTAAGTGCCATAGGACACAGCATTTATTAAGGTTTTTTACATAAAATGATAACAAATATGTATAAAAGGAGTCCTCACGCAGAAACCGAAAACCTACTTCTGAGTCTTAATACGAAGCTCCGACAAATCATCAGTAAGACTTCCTTCAAGTTCTCTAACGGGAAATTCACTTTTCGCTTGTGATTCATCTTTAGATTTTTTGGGATCTTTTTCTTTCATGAGCTTTTCTAGGAAAATATTTTAAAATAAACGCAATTCACCTCCAAATTTACCAGAGCTCGAAACTGACGTACGACAATCTTCAAATACCTTCTGAAATTCGTTTGCAGCTGATTGTGTATAAATAGACAAACAAGCAACATACTTTCAGCGTCCCGAAAACGGACACCAAGAATTTGAGCTTTCACGCAGTTATCAGCAAAATCATTAGGAGCTTTCCACACAAATCCTCTGGTTGATCCAACAATGGGTCGCAATTGCATACAAGGAAATATATGATGATTTGCACAGACCTAAGCATGAGAGTCACGGAAAAGCAGGATATTGAACTTGCTTTCAGAGTTTTATCACGGCGCATAGTAACACGACAGTGCCCAGAATCGGCGTTTCGCAATACTTTTAATTGACCAGTGCCTCTTTCCTTCCACTCCTGCTCATCTACTTTGACATCATAGCGGAAAAGTTTAGCACGACTAGATTATTTTCGAACGGAATTAGGAACATAACATACGCCGAGAACAGGCATACTTCGTCTTCTTCTAGAGTTTTCACATCAATAATAGGACGTGAGAAAATCGGCTCAAATAAGGCAGAGGTATTTTCTGCACCAGACTAGGAGCATTAACTAACTTAATTACGAACCCCCGAATCCGAATCAACCATGGCGCCCGAGACAGCTTCAAACGATGTTCGAATACTAGTCTCGAAGTCTGTACTTAGCCTTTAATAGGTTCAAATTACTCAAGGACGAGCATTTAAAAATAGCTTAATCATGATATTTTAAATCAAAATGAATAGAAAGTTTGAGAAAAGTTATAAGGTTTATTTGGATTTTTTATCTGTCAGCAAATATGGTGGCAGTACAAAATACGATATTATTTACCCTAAATTTTCATCGATTTGTGGCAATTTTTAATGCATCAGATTCATTCTTCAGCCTAAATTATTTTCAAAATCTTATGACCGAATTGGAGTCTTAGATTACCTCGAAATAGAAAAGTGTTCTTCTAAAATATTGCCCAATGTCCCACTAAATTCCCGAAAATCTCCCCCAGTAGCTTTCGAAAAAAAGTTTAGCCAGAATAATTAAGAATTATCTCGTATAAACTATTTTTCTTGCAAAGCTTGGGAAATTAAGAAAACAGGCATCCTATACTACTTCCCTCATTAATGCATTCATACTGTCGAAGCGTTATAGCTTTCTCATATGCATGTGATTTCCCCCCCTTTCAGTGCAAAAAACAGTTCGGTGGAAATTATATCATTCAAACACTCTCACGGGGTTCTAAGCTTTCGTCAAATCTGACTGAACAATTGCGTCTTGGAAGTTTACTATGTGTCAATAGTCTCAAAGCAGGTGGACTCTGAATTCGAGTCCGAGATTAGTTAAAACAATTGTTAACCCACATCAGACACTCTCTTTAAGTGAGCGATGATCTTGCCCTCTGCGTGTTTCTTTAAAAATCGAGTTTCAAGATGTCCTCTGTAAGAGTGCCAACACTAGGAAGTCAAGCATGCGAGGTTAAGGAGCATTCATAAATACTTCTTTCGGGTTTTAAGAGGTTTATACGCATATTAATCGAGGAACAAAACAACTTTTTTAACTGCAGCGTCAGATCGAAGATGGCAAGCAGTTTAAGGCACTTGGCTGAGAGGATTTAGGGAAGGCAGAAGGAGCAAGTAAAAGGCATGGTTCCAGAGTAAAATCAGCCTGGTCGCTGATGAAACGGGTCCTAACTGGAAACGCGGGGCTTCTATTTGTCGTAGAGTGGGTTTTTCACTTCCTTCACGTCTTCAAGCTGCAAAACAATTGTACGCGGAAATGACCCCTTATTCTAAGGAATGTGATAATGCTGTCTCCGTAACTAGTACAGTGAAATACAAACTCAGAAACGAACTTAGCCACTATGCGAAATAGCGTTGGGATGGTTCAGGGGCTAATCTGTCTTAAACTAAAACTCCAGATCCAAAGAAATAATGCCACTGAAAACGCGACTTTATCAATGAAGTGAATCTTGAAATTTGCGTAAGGCCTTGTTTTAAAGTTGATTTCGTCATTTTGAATGCCCTTGGAATCACTAAGACTAGTTCACCATACATTGAATTCCACTAAATGGGCAAAATTGCTTGTTACTGTCTTCCAATTAGCTAAAAGTCATGCACATCCCTATTTTTTCCACTATACGTCACAAAACACCATCAAGAGACATCGTACCTCTGCAAGACCGGGGACTTCGTAAATATACTGGCCTGATTCCGCCGTTGGCATCGTTGGAGCTATGGGGTACCTATAGAAGAAATAGTGAAGTATATATTTATTCGACTGATCAGACTAATACATCCTATCTATAACTGCAACTTTCATGGCGCTGACAACAGCTTCAAGCACCTTTAAATTAAATGTTCTGTCTACCAAAAGACAACAGGAAACCGAATCTTCAAGCTAAAAGGGAGTGGACCTTTTTGTGCTCAGACGTCACTACTATAAACTAACGACTAGGGAATCGTAGAAAATAATTTCGATTTTATGAAACTTTTTATGTATACCGAAAGGCCTTCGAAGTCTACGGCGAGAAGTAGTTAGGAGAACTCAAAGTTCATATTTATGACGATTAGATAAACCATTGATTTGCACTACTTGCCTCTCTAGAAGGTTCTTGTGTAGAAATGTAATGCGCATTCTTCTTTTGCCACATTCCGTACTGTTGAATCTATTTAACTTGAAGAACGGGAAAAGTTGTTTTAAATAGAAATGACGCATAAACCCGAGAGGAAAAATTACCACAGTTACCCAGAGGCAAAATGAAGGCGCGTATGGGGACTTCATATGCAGAGCCGCATACATTGGGAATCGCGCTTCAAGCCCTTTTTACTACGTCAGCATGATTGTAGTCCATTATTTAAGACTGAGTTCGCCTTGAAATCGCAAAATTTAGCTAGACATCTCTTGCCAACTAATTTCAACACAAAACAACCCCTGAATAAGCGAAAATGATAGCTGGTGATACCAGACATCAAATCCTGAATTTACTATTAAATTTGGTATTTCCATGGTATTAATGCAACAGAGTCACTTAATAATACTATTTAATGACACCAAAATCTCACAGTTATCGCACTATAATTTTATAAAACGTTATATTTACCCAAATTTTCACAAATGACTTTAAATGGTGCTTACAACTGCTAAAAAAATGTGTGGGAAATTAGAAATCAAAGTAATTTTAAATGTTACGATTAACTGAATGAAATTTTTCGGCAATGTTTCTCACAAAGACCTCATGTAATTAGCTATTCAAGGAGCAAGTGATTAGCGCAAGAGACCACAATCAAACTTCAAGTACCATTTCAACCTATCTTAGCCATACCAGCTAAAGCATTTGGTGCACTGTGCTGAGTTGAAGCCATGCCAACGCATGAATTAACAAATTTGTTTTAATATATGGGTCAGACCGGGACTAGTTTAACATTAGTCGAGATCGAAAATTTAAGGTCACCGGTTGATGTATTCACAGTTTATTTCGGTGCAATGTTAAAGCGAATCAGCACGTGAGAGTCCACAAGTGTAAATATAATCTAACTGCGGTGCATTGTGAGATATTCCATTTAATCTACGTTTGCCTCCAGTTGAGCTAAATAGGGGCCGTATCCCAAAGTGCGGAAGACGAATGAATGACAGATGCGAAGAATATACGGATCACGTTAACTACCAATGAATCTAATGACAAATAAACACTGTTTAGCAAGGGCCGAAGGAATGTAAACCTGATTTGCATTTGATGAATCAAAAGGCAAGCCACTAGAGTTCTTCGAATCAATCGGTTGCTTGTATTTTTACGTGGGAACGTGAGGGGAGTGTTTATTCAACCTCCAATTGCAAAATATACGCAGTGAAAGTTAAAGAAATTACAACATTTTCCACCGCGGTTCTATTGATGACAATAGAATACCCATACCGGGTCATTCAATTGCTGAGAATAAGTAACATACGCTCTAAAAGTATCGATCAGAACTAAGAATCAAAAATAAGTTGAAGAACTAAGAAGTGTTTTAAAAGTCTCACTTTATAGTCCTTTGCATTAATGGAATGGAACGCAGCCCACTCGTGAGCCGTACACAATAGGGCCGCATAGGGTTAGTAAAATGTACTTCCAAAGGAATGGCAACTACCCCTTCCCACTTGTGACTGGACATCCATGAGCCTTCTGGACTTATTGACACGATGACGAGAAACTGGAAGAAAAAGTTGTTCAAACGCAATGTAGAATATCAAATCAGAAATACTTTGACACAACTTAAGAAAACGCTCCTCACAACTTTTCGAAAACCGCTTAAGTTTATGTACGATCGGGTTATCGGAAATTGGCGGATAGATGTACACTTAAGTGGAAGAATATCGGTAAAGAAAGAGAGAAATGATTGTACGGCTCTTTGTTGGACGACCTTTGGAAAAACCAGCATTTCCCAAAGATTTTATGAAACTGTACCTAAAGTTATTCAATGTCAGATGCACAGACGCAGTCGTTCGAGATGCAGACAAGTAACACGTTTATTGGAGGAACATTGATTCACATAATCTGAGTGAGTTCCCTCGACTATCAAGTTTATTTTTAATGTTTTGTCTAAATATTAGTTTGTAATAGGAAAGGAGAGTACTGGAAGGCCAGTTCAGACTTTATTTTCATTAAATATCAATACCATATTCAGTGTTAAACGGAAGATGAAAGTGATGGGGTTTACCCTTGTGAGGGTTGTTTGCTACAACATATCTTAATGGCACGGCTTGAAAAAGGATAGCTTACCTTCGAACATCAACTCTATGAGCAGATCGTCATTGCCATTTTGGATGCTCTGATGGCATAGATATTTAAAAACCGGTGAGCAAAATTTACCCAAATCATCCCGATTCTGGTCACTTTGAATGGGTGGTTGAATGTGAATGCGATCAAGACCAAAGCAAATCATAGATAGAATACACTCCAGTGTACTTAGTATAGCCAAAACACACCATAAGGTATAACATACTTAAGGGAATTCGAAGGGAGCAACAATTGCCTTGCAAGTGCCTTTTTAGAGCTGTAGTCACAGTCAGCGTATTCTATGAAATAAAGCACTGATTTTGATTAAACTCTTCACAGAAGCATGACTAAAGCGTTGATAAGTGAAGCTGAATCCAGGGGAGTAAGGATTCAGTGGCAGGAAGTGGCCTGACGCAGGAATTTTACGCAACGCATTAGAATGGCTTTTGCGTATTTCCATGGCTCTCATACAATTGTGGTGCTGCTTCTGGTAAAAATTACTGAGACATGTAGAACAAAGCAGTAAAAATGTTAGTTATTATCCACTAAGTTATTGAACCACCCTATGCCTGTTCACACTCACTATCTTAGAGTCCTATGTACCTATTCATTCACGAGATGTGCTCCTTCCCTTTCTTGCACTCGAAATTTGGTGAAGCCTGCCTTTTTAACCCTCTTTCTCGTCCTAGTCCACATAAAATCGTACCACTTTTGGGTCTCATGGGCTCACTTCTAGAGAGTAACGACCTCTCTTCCTTTAAAAATTACCCCATTAATTTCCATTTTGATGGAGATAAGCGGCAAAATAAAAATCGGTTGGATTCTTCCATCATATCATGCAGAATTTACAAGAGCTTAAAACAGTTTAAATCTACATGTCAACCATGACGTTTGAAATCAGACAATTCTAAAATTATGCAATAGTTTAGAACGCGTATTTGCTTTTGCACAAAAAATTATGAGGGATTGTGAACTGCTAGAATTAAACGGCTTATTTGCGCAAAAAAACTCAATCAAACCAATGAAAATAATTTAGCGTTGGCACATACCAGTATTGGAAAAGGTTTACACAGATGTACTAAAAACTACAAATGGAAATTAAATAAAATCTAAGGATGTGCTTACTCCCAAGAGGGTCAGTTTTAAGTCAGACAGGTGGTGGAAAGCTTTTAAAGCCACATTTATGGCCTGATAACTAGTCTTCGAAGTTACTGAGCTTGTTCTCTTGTGTTTAATCGTTTTCAGTGTATTTGCTTGAAAGAAAAGAAATGGGACATTTGCAGTTTAATACTTCGACAGATGCCCCGCCACGGGGCCTTTATAGATGTAAAATTGAAAAACAAAGTTGGTAATTTTACTGGTATGTTTCCTTGCTTGACGAAGTATGGTAAGAACCGATAGTTTCGAATTAATTTATTTATAGGTAGATGAGAGCCGGTAAATCGTTAGAATGTGCCACCATACGAGTGTTAACGATTCAACAAACGTATCATATGATACTGGGTTTCCAGCTAGCAATTATACAGAGACTGACTAATGAAAATCCCTCTGCTGGGCCTATTTTCGGTATTAAATTCTAAGAAAGATCATTTTATTCTGGAAGCAATATTGGAGGATGGAAGGTCCCATCTATGTGAAAGGTATTCGATCCTTCCAAAGCGTAGACTAAACGACCATGTCCAGAAAGAAGCAATGTTTGGCGAACCCTCAAGCGCATCTACAGAGGCCTTTACAAAAGTATGAATTACGAAAAGCCTGAAATTTCGATTTCAGAGACCACAAGAAATGTCTTGCATAAAACGCACTCAGGTGGTGAAACCGTGGAGTTTTATTCTGCTCTGAGTACCGCAAGCTGAGTCTTCATTTTTTATGCATTGCTGACTGAGGAATGGACCAAAGATTAAGAAATGAGCAAAACTCTTATACTAGCCGCAGTTACCAATTATGTCTAGCCGATAAACGTCAGTAAAGGAAGGAGCGTGTGTTCTAGATTCTCGAGAGCGAACAAAGCTAAAAATGTGGTCAGCGCACAAGGGAGAAGGTAACTTCGGTGAACGTATGAGACAAGAAGGTATGCAAAGAGCAGTCTTACGGTGGTGGAGGCGTGGAGTGTTCTCGTTGGTACTGGTAGTGAAGCATCTCAGCGGAGGGAGCGAGTTTGCTGCCCTCAGAGGGTTGGACGTAGTAGGGCTGAGTGGCAGTCATCATGCTCGGTGCATAATACCCGTTCCTGGCCGACTTATCACTGTCCGAGCCGCTCTTCCCCTGAGAACGCCGTCCACTCCGGTCTCCATTCGTTTTAGGCTCTTTCTTACGTCGCCTGTTGCAAATGAAATACTAAATTGTTATTAGTACTTAACATTCTCTTCACCCCTTTCTTAGCTTTTAGGCCATTTAGCTATTAAGCCTAATTATCACAATAACCCAATACGATTTTCTTGGATTCTGTGCTAATCAGAGGTTTACCTTTTCGATACTACGGAGCCCCATTCAGCCTCTAAAGATTGCCTTAGTATTACCACCGAATATACCACTAGGTAGTAAAAAAAAAATAAATGAAAATCCAAGCCGGCGAGTGTGTTGGGAAAGTGACGCAGGGAATAAGGGTGAAATTAAAACTTTGAGAAAGCTTCACTTTCAGCAATTACTGTGTAATCAGTCGACAGCGGCCATAAGTACCCACCTTAATAGGCAGATGGTCATAAATTGGTGTCATCCTAAGTACCGCCTTGCGTAAAGGTTTACTCACGTGCCCATAGTTCATGCCATAAAGGTACTCAGGTTACGATAAGTTGATTCAATAAGTTATTTATGGGAATGGAATTACTGATTTGAGCATCAACTCAACCAATTGATATTTAAGCCATTACTGAAGGTGTTTCTCTTGCGGGTGGAATCAAAATCTCCTGATGCCCACTCACACAACCACGCAACTTTTGACAAAGCTAGCTAAACTTTCAGTGACAATAAAGCGAGCAAGTACTTGCGTGATATTATGATGGTCCGTTTATTGTAGCCGGAATACCCCCCTTTAAATGTTAGTTTAAGTCACCAGAACAAAGCATATGACTTTTCATATATATTTATTCGTCTGTGACGAAGCTAGTTGAAGACTATGCAAGAGAAGTTCTGCAAGTACAAATATTCTGACGTATTTTGAAGCACTGCTTTGTTTTCTACCTTTAGAAGAGTGTTTTTGTGGTTGTTGTTCCCAGGGCCCTTGACACCGTCAATTCAGAACTTGTAGAGTTGCTATGACGATTTTTGTGCCATCTCATGCACGTTTTAGACCCGGCGCAAAAACCTGGCGCTTCTTTGTACTGTACATTTCGAGAGCTCTTTATTAGCGACTCACATGAGTGAACTGCCAAAAGGCATTTTTTCGAAACTGTGTCGGGATTTTAAGACTAAAGGACACTCTAAATTCGGATTAATCGTAAAGAGAATTACGCTGGTCTTAAAAGTTTGGACTAAATACGTTATGTATTGACTTAGTAGATTCAGCAAGCAAAAAATAAAGCAGGGTAACTCTTAGTGATTAGCTAGCTATTAACATGGAATCAAATTTTAAAATATACAACCCCGAAATCCAAAAAATTAAACAATTCCTATTTTTGTTTCAAGTAATATGGTTTAAATGGTTCTCACAGGAAAAACAGAACGCTTGATAATCTAAGGCTAGGTCAGTGATCAAAGGAACCAAATAGATAACCAAAAAGGGGATGAGTGAATTAGTGTCTAAGCCATATACCACTTTTCGAATGTAGGATATCAACCCCCCCAAACTCACTAGTGTGTGATTCACTAATCAGATCGCTCAACTCTCGTGTAAGAGTGAACCAGTAAGTACACAGATTGCAACCTATCGATTTACACCACGACTCATCCTGCACACACGCGTGAGTGTAAAGGCGGTGTTGTGCACCCAAAAGGAGGCTGAATTCGAGATGGAGGTGAAGTAACTCACCACACTAAGCAGACAAGGAGTGAGATCAGCGCAATGACGACGACAACAGCGAGGATGACGCCACAGACTGGATGCGAAAATTCATACAGCCGTGATTACAAGATTGTGCAATGAAACACTCAGACAATGTAGCGGACGGGTCCTCACCTGTACCAACTATGACCCACTTATCCATAAAGACCTCTTCAAGTTCGTCGTCTCCTAAAAAGAAAATAGACAATCTAAGAAGAGCTAGAATCAGCAACAATAGCCTTAAGTGAATCACTACGACTGCAGAGTTTTAACTGAATCACTTGATCATAAAAAAATCAATGTGAAAACGATCTAATGAAGTCAAACAGGAAAAGCAGAACCGCAGATTTCAAATTTACAGGTAATTGGCTTCATCAAAATCGGTATTTCAGTTTATTGATTGGCCTCGAAGTGGGAAAAAGAAATAAACAGTCATTTCAACCATTTTTGGCTACTTCGGCATTTTAATACACACGGTAAATAAGCAAAAAGGGAAATCAGATATAGCACTCCCAATCGATCGCATAACGATCCATTTAAATAGAAAGTACAGGGAATCAATATAGTTCAAGTTGGGATAGAGACCTTATAACTAGATGTACTCATAGAAAATGGAGGTGTCACCAGAACAAATTTCAGGGGTTACTATAACGCTCCATCGGGAAATTAACGGCATAAAATAGTGTTTTATCACAGTCGCTGGGAACACAAAAATATTTGCTACTTTGGAAATTAGTGCCAAAATGGGTAGTTAATTTATCTACTGGATTTTAAAGTGCTTGTCTTCTTCAGCATAAAAGCCAATTCACAAAGCACAACAGAACCAGCTGGATTCAGTCTGAAATTGTATGATTAGCCAGTTAAGTCAAATCACCTATGACCGCTTTCGGCAAAATATTCGTTTCCAAAAACATGCAAACTTCATACTTGTTGGGCCGCTTAAAAACAAGAACAAAGCCTCAAAGAATTCGTTAACCTCGTTAAAGTTGCATTGTGATCAGTGAAAAATTGGAGTTGTCGGTACGATGGTACAAGATTTCTACTACGTTCAATAATATTAGTAGCTTCGTGTTCATGATACCCCACAAAATCCCTGAGGAGCAATATTTATTTGAGACGTTAAGTGAAAATGCACGAGCTCATTTACATTGCAGCACCAATTGGATTCGGTACAGGATTAGACGACAAGCGGTTTGCAGTATAATTATCGCATTGATGCCATCAGATGCAAGAATGAAGCTAGATTTTCCGATTTCACGCACAAATTTTATCGCTTTAGACGGTCTATAATTACTCATCTTAACGCTGAACCCCTCAGAAAGAAGCCAATAACCTGTTTTTAATGAATCCCGCTCGCTATTTCGCCGCAAGTTTAGAAATACTGATGCAGTAGTGGAGCAAACATCAACCGACAAATTGCACACAGTATTCCAAAGCTTTCACCGATTGACTGAGACCTGGCTGAAAATTTTCAAAACTTCAGTACCCGAGAGCTAGTAGCTCGAGAATACGATATTGAAATGGAGGTTTATAAAAGAGTTGTATTTTAACGGAAGCTGCTAGTTTCTAAATTGTAGAGCCATATAGAAAAAGATTCAGAATTCATAACTTAAAAAGAGTTGCAAGGCCAGAGTTAGGCCATTCAGAATCGCGTACACTCGAGATTCATCAAAGCCGCATACTGTGATGTTTATTTCACCAAGATTGATATCACCATAAGAATGGAAATGGGAACTAGAGAATCCAGTTTTAATACTGCAAGACACACTTAATGAATAAGGATAGACAGTCTCTCCAATAAACCAAACTGGTCAAATAAAACAATTCAAACGAAAAGCAGATTCACTTTTAGCATCATCTTTTTAAGGAAAAAAGATTTTAGTACTTCTAGCCAACATTGCAAAATGTGAAATGACTCTTAAGCATGGAAAAAACGTGGAAAAAGATCATGAGTGATATGCTTGTTTGCTTGCTGTAAATCACTACGTTTCTTATTGAATGTCACTATAGCGCCCATAAAATTTGCCATAGACAAGTGTACTGCGCTTTGACAATAAATATGCGAGTTTGGTACATGAATACCTTTTATTAATCTCCGCCTGCAAAGATCACAGTTACATTAGCACAATTTAATGACAAAGAAATAATTTTCCAAAGCTCCTAAAACTTCTGAAAGTTAAGAGTAGTTCAATGCAGATTCTAAGAAACAAAAGTAGATGAAAATCAAAAAATTTTTAATTCAACAACACATACCCATTATTCCTGATTATCGCGACGCTGAAATATTAGGGAAAATTCATTTAACCCTTATATCAAAGGCCAGAAATGCTATTTGACATCTTATATAAGTACTTCGTGAAAATGAATTCAATCAAATAGATACTATAAAAGATACATATTAATGACTTATATTTACGAACTAAATAAAGCCAGTTAATTAAACAGAAGTTTAATGAATGTAAATAAAATTAAGAGAAAACAATCGAATACCGTAAAGGCGACAAGAACCACCACCACCATATAATTCGACACGATAATTTGCAACCAGAAAGTACGAAAAATCAGCCACCTTGAGCTCTCAATATTCAACCAACTAAAACACGAAATGGTCACAGATTAAATGCAATTTTGATAACAAATAACAAATAAAAACATTTTACAAGAGTTTCTGCATATTTTGTCAAGCAGCTATTTATAATAACCAAATTTTCAAAAATTAAATTATGTTAATTTCATGCACCGTATTTCGAGAAAAACCGATACAAGTGAAACTCAAAAAGTTTCAAAATTAATTTGCTTATGACATGTTTTTGGAGGAAATATCACAACTGCAAATCGCTGTGACGGAGGCAAAAGACATCCCTATTTAATTGAGGATATGGTTCCAGCAATTTCGTATAGCATCACATTTTCAAGATACAAATGAACGGTCTGAAAGGATATTTTAGTGCATTCCTTTTATTTCCTGATAATATTCTACATTTTGAAAAAAATAATGACAAGCATACGTTATAATAGTTTACAGGCACACTCATAAGTTCCTGAAAAAAAGATATAGCTAAAACTTAAATATGTTGCCGCGCAATAGCAGAAGAATAATCAAATTAACAACCGGACTTTGAGATAAATAAAAATTTTATTAAAAATATGTGAACTGAGCTTTGTACTTGTTATGTTATGCTGCCATATTTGAGTTGGCGTCGTGTTCAACTTGCGTTGTTCTTTGTCTATTGTGCTGTTATGGCAACAATTCGCAAGAAGTTGGTTATTGTTGGTGATGGTGCCTGTGGCAAAACGTGTCTTCTCATAGTATTTAGTAAAGACCAGTTTCCCGAAGTTTACGTCCCTACAGTCTTCGAAAACTATGTCGCTGACATCGAAGTTGATGGTAAACATGTTGAACTTGCTCTTTGGGATACGGCTGGTCAGGAGGATTACGATCGATTGCGGCCATTATCATACCCTGATACTGATGTCGTATTAATGTGCTTTTCTATTGACAGGTAGCTGTTAATTCGGTTTCTTATCGAGGTGTATTCTTCTTAAAAATCTACTTCTATTTCCTTGTACAAAGTTGATGGCCTTCAATAATTCTTTTACAGACTTTAATATTCTTAAAAGGTATGCTATTGTATTGTTTTGCCGTTTTGGTTAACGCTTTAAACTGGCCAACTCGCTTTCGTTGTTTTCTTTTAAAAACTAAGTGGGCAAGAGCACTATTGTAGCCTCTAAATTCGCATATTTCAAATTGCCACTTTGATTATTTTTCCAGCACCGACAGCTTGGAGAATCTTGCTGAAAAGTGGTGCCCTGAGGTCAAGCATTTCTGCCCCAATGTCCCTATTCTGGTCGTTGGTAATAAGCGCGATCTTCGTGACGACGATGTTGCCATTCACGGTCTAACTAAGATGCGACAAGAGATTGTTCAGCCAGAAAATTGTCGTCTGATGGCTGAGAAGCTGAGTAAGTTGCATTGCTTGTAAGGGTATTATTCTTGGCGAGGTTTGATTCCATCTGTTTTTAGATGCCTACGCTTATCTTGAATGCTCTGCAAAGACCAAAGAAGGAGTAAGGGAGGTGTTTGAAACGGCAGCCAGAGCGGCCTTGTATACGAAGCGAAAAGGCAAGAAAACTTGTGACACACTCTAGATATCTACGGATTCTCTGGTTTTTCCTCATTTCCTTGCTCGTGCGAGTTACGCTATTCGCCTTCCTACTTTCTGTACTCTTCAACTTTCTGCACACGAAACTCACCACTGTGCGGGTATGTGGTTCAGTTCAGGAACCATGCTCCTCTTTCTCTGCATGAATATCTTGTTACGTGCTTCCTGTCTCGTTTTACCTCTCTTGGGCCTTTCTTGAATTCACGCTCGTGTTTTCGTGAATCACGCACCGCTTATTAACCTTGGAATTTATTTCGCCGATTAGGCCCTGAAGTGCTTTCTTCGTCATATTTTATCCGTGCCGTCTCGATGGTCTTTACATTCTGCGTGGTTACTTGAAAATTGGTCTGTTTTTACTCGAGTTTTCGTGCGCAGTCTACTGCCCGCAAGTATCTCAAATGTCACCTGCCCAAATTTTGCATTTAAGTCTTCCATCGAGCTCACCGCTTATATTAGGTTAAAGCGGTTTTGTAATTTTGCTAGCCCTTTTTCTTTGTATCAATCATTGCCCTATCTAACTTTTCCCGATTTCTTCCTTTTCCACATTTACTATCGGTCTTTGATATCATCGAACCCTGTTCGGTCTAATCATTCAACGCATTTTGTGCGTGTTGATTTCGTTAAGATGCAGGTTTGAAGCTGGCGTTTTTCCCCACAATCTTGGCACATGTGTACTTCATTATTTTTTCTTTTGATCTCATTTTGTGGAATTTTCGGCTTCAGTACCTGTCAGCTGTGCTGAGTTTCCTTTCAATGCCATGTCCCCGAGTGCGTTGTCAGTTCATCATATTAATTTTACATTTCACACGTTATTCTAATGACTGAAATGCTTAATTTTTCGTGTTTGTGTTTTACAATGGCTGTAAACGATGGTGGGTTTCTCAAATTTAATGTGGTTATGTTTGGTAGTTTTGCTTTATTTGCCTTCGTCGTTGATTAGATAGTATCCTAGTACTTTTATGTGCGTGTTTTAAGATCTAATGGGTTTTGCGACTTACTGATCTTAGCGGTTATAGGCAACTGCTGAGTAGCAAATGCCTGCTTATTTCACCATACTCTCCTTTTGCTGCTGTTGCAGTTGGTCTTCTAGTGGTACTTGAGTATTCTCCACGCAAGTAGTACGGGGGACCGGGGGCCCTTTGCGCACTGGTCTGCAAATGCCAGTTTATGCAGCGAAAGCATTGTCGGTAAAGGTGTATTTTTACAGTTGCTGCTAGTTGATGAACTCGGTGGTGGAGTGTGTGATTGCTAAACAGATGGATAGGAAAGTCCGTGGATTCAGGGCGAGAATAGGTTGCTCAGTTCATTGGGAGGGGAGACGGTAAATAAATCATGAAAGTGAGTAAACATTCGATGCGCTTGCTAAATTTAACGAAACTTGTTAGTTTTGTTGTGTTCGTACAGAGTTGTCTATTCTTATCATTTCAAAAAGGTACTCGTTTAGGAAGTTACTTATTTTCAACCCTTACCTATTAGCTATTTTGAAGGGCACATTGAAACAACCCATTAACTTCCATTGGTACTGATTTAAAACCTGGTATGATAAGTGGATGTTTTAAATTGTTTTCAACAACCGGGGAGAGGTTGATGGCAGTAATGGCGCTATTTTATAGGCTAATTATGCAGTTGGAATTATCCAATTGACCTATAATTAGGGCAGTGAGATGTGATGGGTCAGTATAATATTTGAGAGTTTATCTAAATCTTATCCACTTAATCAGGTGTAATGGCGGTGGTGGTCTGCCCTCTTTCGAATTCCCTCCGAAGGGCCTGAGTTTGCGAAATATCATGACCGCGGAGGTGGTATCTGGATTTAGTCGCCTTGACCCAAGTAGAACTCAACCCCCCCAACTAGGTTATGACCAAAAATTAAAGTACGATTGCAAAGGGATAACTAACCTCAGTATAGTGACCTCGAACTTGGTGCCAAGGTATTCAGCACCAGTAAGCGTGTAACTCTTTTCTTTTCAAAAAGCAGAGTTGAAAGGACATCGGGGCCCTAAAAGTCGTTTTTGAAACCATAGATGTGAAGCCTCAAATTAAAATGCTTGCGGTTTATCTACTGCCAACGTCCGCCTCAAAGATCGCTCAAATTTGTTGGCACTCGGTGTACTTAAAAACTGCAACTGCGGTTTCTGTTTTCCTTCAAATGGTGTTTGACGTCTCATTCACTTGGATGGATCGATTTATTTTTTGCTTAATCACAGCGAAATGATAGTTAATCTGAATCGGGGAAGTTATGGTGTCATCAACTGGGTAAATATTATCGGATAAATCATTGCCGCACACACGGATTCTCCATCTCAGTTAATGCAATGTCGTCAATAGACGAGTACGGGTCCCACAACACGTTCGAGAGTCATCAAATTAGTGATTCAGCTGATCGGATGTTGTTCAATATCCTGAGTCAACTGTTCAGTTGAAGCCCATGGTTATTAATGTTTCTGAACGTAGGTTCTAGCATAATCCTGATATAGCCAAACTCGCAGAATCCATTATCTGAGAATTTTCTGACTGCTCTTAGATTTTAGTTCTAGGTACCCTGAAGAGCAGCTCAAAAGGAAAGTTGTATCCATTAGTCAATATCTAAAAAGGATGTGCAAGTCACATGATGATTAAGGACTGCGAACGATGAAGATTGTGTGACTAAGATAGTTGGAAAGTTAAAACGGCCATACTTACACCTGGGCCACTTTCATACATCACATTCGCTTCCCTGACCAGACTAGTGCTGTCCAGCTAGACTGAGGTACCTATTTACAAGCCCAGGGACTGGGCTTGCCACCTTGACAAACCCACAAGTGATGAAACTGCTCGTGTTCAAGTAACTTGGTCGCGTTCGCAGTGCGTCTCCCTGTGTGTGCTACTATTGCGCCTTGCGCATCTCGCTAGCCGGTACTGCTGCCACTGCCTAACATTCTCCTTTCTCCCCAGCCTTGCTTTCTCCATCTCACATACTTTTTGTCACTGCAGAGTGCCACGAAATCAAGGGCATGGTGTGCGAGCGCGTGCACACAGGTCTGCAATGACTTAATCTGTTCTCTTTGAGCCTGCTACTGTAGCTCCACACACCTCTTCCATTAGAGCATCAACCACTGTGCAGCCTTGAAAAGGTGGATTAGTTTTGGGTGCCTCAATTGGATAAGCGCCCGGTTAACGCGTAATTAGGTTATCGAGCTGGGTGACCTCAATGGTGCAGCAATGGCATTGTACCTAGGTTTGGAATGTTTTAGGGCTATTGAGAAAGGTAATAAGTGCTATTCATAGGGTGAAATTAGTTATATAGCCTCCTCGTTTTGTCTTCACTCAAATAGGGATCTTCATCAAATCTGAAAGTCACTATATTTGCAAAAAAATGTGGGCTACTCATTGGAAGAACATTAACTGCTAGTAAATGAATTAACTGGCTTTGTAAGGAGGCTGACAGAAGTCTTTAAGAATTCGTAAGATACACAGGAAAAGACGAAAGATTGAGAAACAAGTCAAGAAATTCCTCTTTTACATAAGAGTTATTTGGGGAAGTACACTCACTTTAAGTGAATAAATGTCATTTTTACTAGAAGATATCTATCACCACTAGAAGTTATCCTCTTACGAGCTTTGCACTATCTCAAAATTTATTTGCCCGAAAATAGTGGGAGATTTCCAATCCCTATTAAGTTGATTTAGTAATTATTTTGGCGAACTCACTATTTACTTAAGCTTTAATTGATAGAGAGTGAGTTATTCCTATTTGAGAAATTGTTTAAAAATTTCGGGGCATAACAGAAAATGCAAACCTTGTTTAGAAAGCGCATTTTTTCTATTTGGAGTTTCAAGATTGTCGGAACAAATTTATAGTTTTCAACTGGGTTGTACTAGGTTCTTCATTGTTGAAAATGACTGTTTTCTAGGAAGCATGCTAACGCAATAACCGGAAGTCCAGGGTCTCATTGGTATATTATTTATCCTTCGCTTTAACTGGTACAAGGACGTAAAACAGCAGCTTATCAACTCTTTATGACTACCTCTGAGCTAAGTTCATGTGTAGTATAGGATACTCATAATGCTCCCCAGCTGCGCCTGTCAAACAGCGCTAACCACACAGTTGTCTGAACACGTCCATACCCTGGCTCCTGCAGAGTGGTTGTCTTTACCCCTAATGCAGTTCTTCCCTTTTCTGCGTTGCAGTTTTCCACGTTGGGAGGTCTTGACACGTACCATGACAAATGAAATTCTAAGCTTGTAGAAGGCCAGGAGGTCCACCCATAGCGGTCAGTGAGATTTGCACTCGATTAAACCCTTTGTAATCCTACTTGGATCTTAGATTGCCTTTTAAACCCCAAAACATTTGCGACGTGGCTCTACTGCATCATAACTAATGGCGGTTGTGTCCAGTAACCAATTCTGTATTTCTGAATTTTCTTTCCAAGACTTGTAGTGGTTGTCATCTACATGAACTGACCGGCGCTAATTGTTGGTCTCCGAAGCAGCTGGTGCTTTGTCTGGTAGAGACAATGAAGAATTTAAAGTCCGTAAAGGTGGTACGTGCTCCAAAACCCCATAGGAAGTCACTGACAAAGCACATCAGTAGCGTTACCGAGGGCTGTGTTAGATTCCCGGCTAATTTAGTACCTTTCGATGCCTCAGTAGGATATTCCCTTGATTGCCATTGCACAGCTACTTGGTAGGATTATATTATTAAGTACAGCACTTCTTGAAACCTGGACGAGAAAAGTGTCACAGTTGATCACATTCAAGGCTTTCTACACACCCCGAATAGTCCACATATTTAGCTTCCTATTATTGAAAAGTCAAAGACCTACTGCACTTTCCAAATTTCCCTTGGGGCCTCCATTAGAGTTGTGCTTAAAAGACTCCTGAAGTAATGAAGGAAATTAGATAATGTCTCCCTCTAGCATTCCCTGCATAATAATTCAAAACAACACTTGGATCATATATATTATAGATAGTGTGTGAGCAGTCTCACGGCATAATGCTGGCTCTCTTTTTGTACTAGTAATAGTTTGATTAACACTGCGGTAATCAGTCCAGGGTATTATGTTTACCTAGTTTGCTTTCAATCCCATGAACGGCGTACCAATCAAGAAAAGAATTAAGTGAAGTTAAAATTCATTAAACTTTTCCTAGATTTTGGAATAAACACACGTCTATATTCATACCACCTAGTTCTACGAAATACAGTTTTAGAAATCCTTTAACATAAATCCCTACACGAGGGCAAGTTAGTTGCAAGCACTAGACGAGGCCTCATTAATACACAACTTGCTTGTTCAATACCCTCTCCTGAATGATGGAGCTAATGTTATTACATCCGGTCTACTAGACAAAATGGCCTTAAATATACGAGGCACATCCCACCCGAGCTCCGAAATTGTCCTATAGGGGAGCAGACATTCTAGAGATTCTTCCCACTTCACTGACCCCAGTAGTGCCTAGGCAGAGCGAATATGACAGCTTGTTAAAACAAATGTGTAGGCACACCCAGCATTTAAAATAATAATCTCAGTAAAACCATTGATGAAATTTATTTTCAATCGCTTAATATAGTTCTAATAATTTTGCGGAACATATTCCTATTTCCTCATTTTTTCAGAATTCGAGACTATTAAATCGGGGATGTGTTGTCATGGCGAGGGCACATGCGTAACCTTCGGCTCCTAAAGTAGATGAAGTTTTTCTGGAGAATGGAAGCGTTGAATTAATAACTTTCTTCGGTAGTCCTCTTGGGAAGAATTAAGTGCTCGAACACAACACTAGCCGTAGTAATCGCCTGTAAATGAGACCTTACGCGCGTTCTTACTGAGATTTTATAAGTGAACCTATTTAAAATAGGCCCGACCCTAACTCTGAAACAGAAGTAATGAATCAATCGGTAATTCCGCTAGAGATGGGGCATTTAAAAATGATATGGATATGGTAACCTTTAAAGTAAGCAATACTGTAATTCGGGAATTGTCGGACACCCCAGATACTTACTCATGTAAAAAAGTTGTTCGGTATTTAAATATGACGAACTAAACAACTGAAAACTCAAATTCGTTGAATAAACGGGGAAATAATGTATCGTGATTCAGACTTTTTGAGTAACGAACTAAAGCGTCCATTACTATTTATCATGGCGGTGTTAGCTCGCAAATTGAGGCAGGTAATCTGCATTAGGGCATATCATGTCCGGGTGGCCATCACTACACATGAAATCACCTAAACACGAAAATCTGCTTATTAATAAATCGAAACCTAAACTTTGTTTTCAAACAAGGGATCAGAGTTGCAAACTGTCCGAAGTGTTGCGCATTATGTAGTGAGTGAATAAGTTTTCGCCTATGTGAGTCGGGCTAATTTATATTAAGTTTTTCCTCGAAGATGGATGATCAATAATTCTCGTAGCGTATGCCAGCATCAACTGTAGGCAAATACAGTTAACTAAAAGGACACCAGTTGCAATAATTTTTTCAGAAAACCCGAAAAAAAATTACGCGAGGTCTGAACCACAGACCGGCAGCAGTAATAGACATCTATCCCAGTTGATGCTTACTTATTACCTTAAACGCTTAAACACGAGCCTCTAATCAGAGTATAGGAAAAACCAAGATAGTGTTGTGAAAGTGGTTGCTCCACCTCTACTTGAAAGCAAGGTCCCAGTTGTTCCAGCAACTAATGAAGACTGAGTACATTGCTGGGTGATTTGAACTAGATTTCGGTGGCGGTAAAGTCCGACAACTTAATAGGGGATGACCGAGACTTGCAGCCTAACTATGTGAAAGGTGAGAAACCTAAACCGCGGTCCTTCTATTCATTTGCCTCAAACCCACCCAAGTGCAAAGGGTTTCAATTCCTTACGCATCCAGTTCCTATACCAAAATTCATGGAGACAAGCATGTAGGAATATTTGAATTAAGCTACCGATCCTGACAACTCAATGAGCCCACTCCTTTGCGCAAATCTACATACATACATACACACACAGATATTTGTGTGTTTGTGAATTAGAAGAACAACTAGAGAAGCAACAGGAATTAGTCGGAGGTGAGAGCGCAAAGTGGCTGCACCTCTGTAGTTTTCGTAGGTACGCCTGGAGCCTCCGCGAGTTTCAGGGCCAGGTGCTTCAGAAATGCGTCCCTGTGATTATTGACTTCTTGCGATGTACGCCAATCGCTGTATAGGACCTGTGTAAAAAGTAATTGATGGTTTAGTCTGGTTCAACAATGAAACATCAGTGTAGACGCAGTTAAAAGACCATTTGTGTCACGGCAACAGACCAGGAAAAACTGCTAAAGCCCCTAAACAAGTTAGCTCAAACTCTATACCCAATAATGGTATAGTGTCATTTACTATTTGGTGCAACTAATCCGAGACGAAGTGATATCACAATAACATCGTCACATACCCAAAGTACGTCAGCAAGCGCAAAAGGGTAGAATACATACGGGTGCAACTAGAACCGATGAAACATCGGAGTAGGACGCCAAAAGTGTCGAGAAGGGTTGTGGAACCAGATCATCCCGCTTCCAGAGCAGAAAGCAGAGAGCATACTTTGTGATTTCTAGTCCAGAGAAGAGTAAACATGTTCAGGAATTGCAAAATAATATAAGCCGTCAAACATAGAGAACTAACCAGGATTTACTGTAGAGATCTTCCTGATAATGAAATCTAAAAGAAATAAGGGCTAGAAAAGGGGTCAAATTATGTGGAATTCCAAGACTCTGACAACTAACCTGCAAGCAATTGATCTCCAGATTCCAATTTCACTACATGGAACGGAAAGATATCAATACCCTGCACAGGACCGACACGCGATTTAAGTAGACTTATGAATTCTTCCACAGCGGGCTTTTTCAATGCAGCGTAGGCCTGAAACAGCACTTTCTGTCGATCTGTGAGCTGACCAAGCTCCCTTCCCTTTACTATACTCGCCAATTCATAGTACATCTGCCAGTCCAGCCGCGGTAAATGAGGTATCAAATCAGCTGCAATAAAAATAACTACATAATGAATGGGACAAAGTCAAAAATGGATTCAATCTGCAGCAAATTTAGCCTACGAAACTTCGGAGGTTGGTAGTCCTGAAGCTCATCAAAGGCAATCATCTCTTTCGGTGCTAAAAGTGAGCTCGGTTTATTTATTAGCAAATCAGCATAGGCCCTGACTACTGGCTTTTGTTTACTCAGAAGTTTTTCATGGCGAACTCCCAGAAGGAGCAGAGAAAGCGCGACACGTGTGGCCGAACCAAGATCGCAACTGCCCGTCGATAGACGCTCATAGACATAATCACCAACGTCGAAGAAGAGTTGGCGAGTCCAGTCAACGGTGAACAGAGGATGCAAATCAAGACCTAACGATGACCCCTCAGGTAAGGTTTGAGGCGCTTTTGGACAGAGAAGGCTCGTTTCACAAGGCAAAATAGAAAACTGATCAGCAGAAAATGTGGCTTTTGCAGACGGATGAGACACGATTCCGATTGAAAGATTTGCTAGCGCAGCCATAGCACCAGCCAGCCAACCGCTTTGATCCGTTGATGGGTAGTTGGCAGTTAAGTGCAGTTTGCGCCGCACCTGACCAAGGCACCGACGAATAAGACCAGGCCGGAATGACTGCATGCGCTGCAGAGCTGCACACAAGAAGCACAAGGTGAACAGATTTTGCTCCTTTAGTCTAGTGGATATAACAGTTTCGAGAGAGGAAGTGAAGCGCATTCTATCTGTTTTGCTAGCAGATATTTCCGGGCCAAAGTCATGCGCTAACCGAAGTAGAGGCAAGATACCCAAACTCTCCATTTCAGGAAGGCGAGACATCAGGTGTTGTACGAGAGCGTTCCTGAGAAGGTCCGCTTCAACACCGAGAGGAGACGAGTCATCGGGTGATGTTTTGCGTGGGAGATCTCGTAGAACGGCAGCGATATAGACCAGTTCGGGAGGGCTGCATTCATTGATTTGAAGTGTGATTAGTCGCAACACAGATGCTAGAGACTTCGAACCAGCTTCATTTGGAAGCTGTCTGAGGCACGCAGCGAGAACTAATAGCCTTGGCCTAGGCAGATCTCGAGCCCCACTAACAGTGCTGAGCAGAAGCAGATGAAAACGCGGATCTGACAGCCAAGCAGCCTCAATAGAAAGTGTGGAGAAAGATGGGAGAAAGGCAATGGTTGCAGTGGATAGCGGATCGATTCCTAGACTGTTGGCGATTGCGTCGGTAAATCGATTGAATGGCAAAGAAGCAGGAGTGACAAAAAGAGCATTGTGTAACACTGCCTCCAGACAGGTTAAGCGCAATTCACAAGGGAATTCACGAACATCGATGCTGAGAAGTTCATCTAAGCTGCGTTGCTCCTACAGAAACTGATAATTACCGTCGTTACCTACGTTAGTAATAAATTTGATCAGTTCATTTGGTGGAACAATGATTGAGCTGGGCATCGAAAAAGGTCTACTGGAGTTCCTGATCAGTGTGAAGTACCCTTTCAACGGCATAAAACATCGGTGAGTGAAATGTGCAACGTGATGTGAATGCCGAGCTGTCTTAGGGGTAACCAGCGAATGGATATTTCTTAATAGTCGACTTAATTTCATAATAGCCGTGGGACATTAATCTAAAACGAAAATAAAACTAAACAATGGGTTTGTGATGAAAAAAAGTAAGAATATATAAGTGCATGTGAATGAAATCTACTAGTCAAGCACTTTCATGCAGCGTCAAATTGTATAAGGTCAAGGTCAGTTTCATCAGTAGTTGAATATCTACCTTTATAGTGAGTTATTTTTTTAAATGATTGACAAAAATAAATTTACAAATAACCTAATAAAATATTTATATAATTTGATTGGACAATTTTGGCGAGGTTGCTTTGTAATTTTATCCGTGAAACTGCTGTTTGTGTAGGTCGGTATTATCCGTGCTTTGCTTAAGAGTTTGATGCTGGAATTGTTTTTATCCTGTCTAACTATTCATATTTACTTGTTTGCACTTAATTTTATCTTTAACCACACTTTTATGAACAACTTACGTTGAATTTTACTCTAGCAAATCGACAATAATGAGCGCTCAAGAACTAGCTTCAAAAGTAGATGAAAAAGTGAAAATTCTGCAGAGTGCTACTGGAGCTGACATCAGAAATGCTGAGGACCATTATATTCAACAAAATAATGCACTTAAAGGTGAAGTCGCTTCGTTGAAGAGGAAACTTATCGGCATGGAGCTCGTAGCCGGCTGTAGGTTAAGCACGCTCTTGTTCATCTCATTTGATTCTAGACATTCAATATTCTCTACCTACACTGCCTACGAAGGTAGTGTGTGATAAAATATCAGCTACAAATGATGAATCTGTGGTTCATGTACCTTCTAATGCTCGTTAGTGTAGTTCGATTTTAAAGCTGTATTATTTTGACCAAAAAGGTAAAATTTTAGTATTAGATTTAGCTGCAGCGCAGTCGAAGTCAACTGAAGCAAAGCCCGGTGCTTCATCGTCGGCTGCTCCCCTTAAGTGTTGCAAGAAAGGCGGAGCTCCAGCGAGTGCCAGCGATCAGCCAATCGATATTAGCCGCATTGATATGCGCGTTGGTAAAATCGTAGAGGTTGAACTTCATCCTGACGCAGATACGCTCTACGTTGAGAAGGTTTGGGGCTACTTTTTATTTTTATTCTCTTTGATGTGGGTTGAATCGATGTTATTCAATGCACCTTTACCAGTGTTAGTTTTATTGAGTTGGTATATATTGGGTTCTAAAGTAATGTTTTGTTATTGCTTTATCATATTGACTTGGACGTTGTAGATGAACCCAAGTATTAGTGCAGATGTCGTTGTCATGGTTTTCTGAATTAGTTTCACGTTTTCATGATATTAATCGGAGCGTATTCAGTGTCTTTTAGCGCTTTTTCAATGAAAATTATATTAGCCTATGTTGGGTTAACTTTATCACTGTGATTCCACATAACGCTATGGTGATATATTTATATTAAATAAACTGTATGTAAAAAATCTCCAAACTTCTGTGGTGGAGTTTGAATTTAAAATGGTTTAATTTTACCATCCTTAAAAACGTGTACGTTATCTAATTTTTACCCTTTAAGTGACCTCGGTTTTTAGCGTTTTGGGTAGATTGTACGCTGAAATAGGGGAGTTGTATTTGTTCAGTTGACCAGTGTGATACTTTTCTAGAAATTTACTTTTGGGAGATATATTATTCGGAATCTGTACAGTTTGAGGCAGTCTATTTCACTCTTCTGGCTGAATCATCCGGATTATGCTCTCAAAAACAACCAGTATTCAGCAATACAAATGCACGGATAAATATTTACATTGAAGGTTGATCTTGGCGAAGGTCATTTACGTACGGTGATCAGCGGGCTGGTTAAATTCGTGCCGATCGAAAAGATGCGTGGGCTGACAGGAATTTTCATGTCGAACTTGAAGCCCATGAAGATGCGCGGTATCGAATCGCAGGGCATGCTAATGTGCGCATCTAACGCTGATCACACCCACGTGGAACCCCTCATAATTGAGAGCCCTTCCTCTCCCCCCACAGTTGGCGATAGGGTGTACGTGGAAGCCTATCCCGGTAAGTATTTCCTCAGACCTTAAAAACCCTTTAATTCTCAACAATTAAAGTGAAGAGTAGACGTTCGATTTTGAGCTGCTGATTGCTCTATATCAAAAAGTTTTGGAGTTCAATCTCATGAGAACAGTAATTTCCCA
The DNA here is from genome assembly GCA_030710315.1 of Anomotaenia brevis. Lineage (NCBI taxonomy): Eukaryota > Metazoa > Platyhelminthes > Cestoda > Cyclophyllidea > Dilepididae > Anomotaenia > Anomotaenia brevis. The sequence goes on from JAUOZQ010000002.1 coordinate 880,320, forward strand.
TATATTAGGTGAGCCGGACGCTTTTCTGAATCCCAAAAAAAAAATTTGGGAGACTGTAAAGCCAGACTTCCGTGTCGATGCTTCCTGTGTGGCCACCTACAAGGGCTCGCCTTGGAAGCTCCTTGGCGACCCCTCCGCTGTCATCAAGGCTCCTTCGATCTCAAACGCACAAATTTCCTAGCTTGAGTGCTTTTTGGTCAATAAATAGCCAGGTTTTTGCAGTCATGAGTTCTCTTTTTGATTCAAAGACCGTTAAAGTCTTATTCGTTGGTTGCAACTTAGAGAAGGTTGACATAAACACTGATTCGTTATGTCACATTAGGAATTCAAATAACTAAGCTTCAGATAGCAAGTTGACTACAGTGTACCCTCATTAATATCTGTAATCGATATTGACCCTACATTTTATTTGTAAAAAGGGTGTGTCATGGTGAAATGAAATAAGCTTCGGAGGCTATTGCTATTCAGTTTGAATATTCCGCTTACTTCTTGTGTGGAACGGAGACTTGGGTGTTAACTACAACACGTCTTTGTTATTAAGGGGGGAATATCGTCGAATTTTCGTAGATACTGCGTTTTTCATCAAAGTATAATTAATTCTCCATAAACCTGCCAGAGGTAGCACGTATAATTCGACTAAGGTGTGATTAATTCAATAATTCTAGATGGTGAGTAAACGGATGTGCAGTGCTACTATCTTAAACCAAAAGTGAAACATGCCAAATAGGCTCTAACAGTTGGCTGTGACATTTTGTACCACAGAAACCTACATGATTATTTTTTAGCCATTTTCTAATTTGCGCATTCGTTTGGCTAATCCAACTTTGTACTCCATATCCACGGTTATAGACAGGCTCATTAGATGATAACATTTCGGAACACTGAACGCCTCGGTGAGGGACTGTTGGATTACAACTTGTTAGCAATGGCCCTCGTCGTGAAGTAAATAGTACATGGGAGAGTAAGTTATCCATTATGCCAAGTTCTGATAAATCTTGATTTATCCAGTAGAATGATTGGTCTAAAACCGAACGTGCCTAGCTCTTAATACGAACAGATGACGAAAGAAAGTTCGAAGGGAATATTGAAAATGTGACTGCTAAATTTAAATGCCTCGACCATCACTCCATGCACAAACATAGGGGTTTAAAAAGTTTTCATTTCACATCTGAGGAAGCCAAGACGATATGCCAGAAGAAGTTGTTAATTGTCTCAATTTCGCTATTCGAGACTGCATTATACTGGGAAGAAGCGTCTGGAATCAGCAAAACTAAATCTGCCTCGGCATTAAACAAAAGGACATTTTACACTGAACACGGAGCAGCTGATACCTAAACTAGGCGCAAATGAGGGAGCATAGTTCCACGGTAAAAGCTACTTATCTTTGGGAAAACGGTAACATTACCAGCCCAATGAATGCTTTTCGCATCCTGGTCGAAGGTCACTACGACCCTCATTGTCATCCCCAAGATATGATCAATGACTCATTGTTCAATCTCCAAAGCTGTGAAAATTGCCTAATTTGTGCGCAACCGAAGCCACCTAGAGAGGCCCTGGCTCCCCAAGGGGTACATAAAAGCCAACAAAACTGTTAAAATACGACTATTATCACAATACAGCTATATACACGTGAGGTGTCACGCCAAGTTACGTTCTACAGAGACATATTGCGACCCTCCAGTGACATTGTGACTGCACGCGAGAAACGTGTCCTTCTCCGGGAGGCTGCAGATTTCGCGATCGTGCGAATATTCCTCTCCAGTCGGCTCGTGGCCGAGATAGCAGCAGCAGAACCTGAATCGAACATTCGCGAGCGCTTGGCCATGTGAGGGGCACCGGCCTCGTTGTCGGAGCCATCGTCCTCGAAGGCGGGACCGCCGCCCTCCTGCGTGTTCCACTTGGGTCGCACCACGTAGTCCTTGGTGGAGGGCTGTGGCACCCTCGCGCGGTTCACATAGCCCGGGTCGCCGGGACGCAGAGTCGCCGAGGCATGCTGCGATTCGCCTTCCTTCTGCAACCCATTCTCACCCTCCTCGCTGCACAAACAACACAAAAAGTTCGCACAATGATGGACCACCAAACGACAAGTTAAAAATTTTACAAGAGCTTCTACTTACCTAGACAAACGACGCTTTGGGATGTTTCGCATATCCATTGCGCAGCGCTCCTCCCTTGAAATAGACGCATAGTCACTTTGCAAATTAAAGATTGGTCGGGACCACTCATCTACAAACAAAGTCGCCATCCAGAATCTCGGCTTATTAATGCATTCAAACTTGTTGCCAGTCCTATTAGTGGAACTTACTTATTAGGTATCCGGCACGCTGTTTGTTGGCTCGTGTCTCTCTTGGGTGCTTGTAAAGATACATTACAGCCTTGCCGATGCCCGATTCCTGAAGTAAGTCTGGGTCCTGTATATGCAGATCACGCAAATGCTTCAGCAGTGTTTCACGAATACCAATGCTAGGCAAAGTGTGCCCCGAAACCGGTGACAGCCACTCTGTGATTGCACTCAAGATCCCACTATCACACAGGGCATTTTGAATATCTGCCCGGATCAGGATCCTGCTCACTTCGGGCAGCATCGCAATCTTGTTCGTCGCTGGCCGGTTTTTTGCTACAAGCTTTCGGTCCTCCTCGGCAGCAGCTCGCATTCTCGCTGCTAGCTCACTGATGATCTCATCGGCATCGTTGAGGATCTCTGACGACATCTTGCAACCTCGCCTACGACGTCGATTTGCCTCCTTCCGGCGTCTCAAGTAATTACTGAAGTCCGACTCGAACTGGTCATTCGACTCACTGTCATCGCTCTCTCCTTGAGCAGGTTGGCCTGCCTCCTGCTGACCATGGTTGGCAACAACAACACGGTCGTTCTCATGTCCGAGATGATGCGCTTCACCGGATCCGTGTTGCAAACGCATGGGAGAATGAGCCTCTGCATAATCTGACCGATTCCCACCCTCTACCTCGTTTTCGGCAAATCCCTCAAAGTCGCCATCACACTCAGTGTCGCTTTCGCCGAAAATGTTGGCAATCATGTCTTTAGCACCATCCTCATCGGCCTCAAAGCCCTCGAAGCTGTCCCCCTCCTCATCTTCATCTTTTGCTACAGCCGACTTCAGGATTTCCTCGTTAGCCACTTTTTCAGATGTTGGATCCCCAGCTTCATAGTTGCCGGATTCGCTATCATTTGAACCTACAGGCGTTCCTTCGTTAATATTGCAACTTTTATTGTTCATTTGATATGAATACGCCTTTTCCGGAACACACTGCTCCTGTAGATGATGGTCACTATCAGGGTCGGTATCGCGGTTCATTCTTGAACGACTTGGAGAATACGAATAAGCCATTAAGAAGTTATTTAATAATTTCGAATCACTGTAAAAGTTATTAATAATTAAAATGCGCTAGTTAGCGAAAAAGACAACTGCTACCAAACAATTGCAAGTCAGAGTACAAACCACACCTTCTGAATAAACGCACCCAATTTAAATCAATTATAACATACAACCCCCATGGCTTCTATAAAGTACAGTTTTCATACCTTACGTATTTTGTGTATTAATTTTTTGGTAATAAATTCGATTTTTTGACTATAAAACGTTTTTATGTATTCATAGCTGAGATTATTGTCAGAATTCTAAATTATTTGGGAACTGGTGAGTTAGTTCTTGCCTCTTTGTCCGCAGTCACTCTAGCGTGAACCATTAATTCCCCATCATTTTCCTCGTCTATTTTATTCCAGTGACGGATTTCGATCTAAACAAGTACCATGCAGTAACGCGGCAGTGCAAAAGCTATGGTTGCCCTAGTGAGCGTGATGGCTGAAATAATCCGAAAATTGCGCACGCAAGCAGATTCCAAGAAACCTCCTACGGTTTCTTATTTAATCTCATGCTGAATGAAATATCACCGTGAGGCACCATTTGATGAAATTTGAACATTCTTATATTTTAACCAGTCTGCTACGTTATATAGTGACTCAGTATAGAGTAACACTTATCAAACTTAACCGGTTATTTGTATCAACTCACTTCCGTCCGGATGTTTCAAAATTGGTTACTTGAGTAATGGCTTACCAGTTGATGAAGTTTCATTATTAATTTACAAAGGACCACTAATCATCGTGAAAAATTCATGTGACGACTGAGGCGTCATTGAGAATATAAACCACATCTACCCTCAAAGGAAAAAATCAGCTGTTCTTATTAATTGGATAGGTACCTTGACAGTGAGCCGTTAACCACGTCAGTAATTTTTGCTCAATTTACTAAAACTAGTTTTATAGTCCTACGTATGGCTCAGGCGTCCTCCACCTGCAATTCCCAACCCATAAGGAAATCTTACTAGTTAGTTAAGCACACACGGGTTACACCGCCTCGACGGACCCCCACTCCTACACAAGCTACATCGGTGTGTGGTCAAATAAGACCGCGCTCTATCCCTATTCACTGCGTTCAGTGGGTTCTCGGGCAGTCTAGAAATGAATGATAATAAGTAGGTAGATCACGAAAACAACGATCACTTAATCTTCTCTTGGGCCTGCACTAAGAGCTATTGCACAAATTATATTATGAATAGGATATTTTGGCTAATTATCATGACCACACAAATAAAAATGACCTCATTTTGGTCGATTCCATAGTGAAACCAGATGAAATATTGGCCGTTTTGTGCCTTAAATACTTCCAAACCCATTCAGATGTGTAGCGAGTAGGCTGCACTCCAATCCCCTCAAGATGGCTTATCTACCCTGTACAAGACGGTCAGTTTACCGGAGGGACGATAGGAGATGTGCGCACGAGAACGTTTATTACAAGCTTGTGTGTGTCAGTATTGCACACAAGAGGTTTCACGTGATATGGGAACAAGGGGGTATGACTAAGATCCCGATGGCGACGGGAGAGTGCACTAGCTAGGTTTGATTGGGGTTGGTGTGAGCTTGAGAATATGCTAGGTACAAGGCTGCCGAGACTGCATAGCTGACGCCAGACCACCACAAATGCTTCATCATTGGTTTGGTGTGGTTCCCATTGGATACATACTTTGTATTTTGAGCTAACCGCATAATTATTAACAGGATGTTTCACAAGATGGCCTAACCCAATTAAACACACGGTAACTTAAACCAGACGTAAAACTTTCTGCTCACATCATTTCGTAAATCTCGTACAAACTTCAAAAGTGTCTTCCTTGGTCCTTCTAACTGTAGGCGTGTAGGCATTAACGGTCGTAATTTGTAGTTGCAGAAGGTAGGTAAGAATCTAATGTTATCTTAAAATTAACAAATATTCCTTCATTTGACATCACTGACGATTTACGCTAATTTCTATTGAATAGACAAAAAAACTATGCGGATGAACGGGCAAGTTGCAGCCGTTTTCCAAGATAATCGTTCGATACACAACCTCTCGGAACGATCCATAGGGACCACACAAGCTGAAAAGGTTTTAAGACCCAATGTACTATTGGAGCCAAGTATGAACTAACGGTGTTCCCACATGCTTGCTTCTTCAAACTCACCGTATGCGAACTTTGAGTTGCTGGGGAACACCATCAAGCAAGAGTCGGAATTAGTGGGATAAGGAATACATTTGAGACACCTAAGTTTCTCCAAACATTTGAGAGGAGAACCAATTGTCGTGGTCTAAGAGCATAAGCCATTGACTAACAATGGAATAACGCATTGCCTTCTCAAAGGTATTAGAAACCCGTAAGCCCCAAATAACCTTGGGAATTAGTTGTCCCAAACGAATGAGGCTCACAGCTTAATGGTAATCCTCTCAATGTTAGTCAAGGGGATTAGTGCTTATGCAAAGACGAAATTGACACCTTGGAAACTTAATCTCAAATACCAAAAAGTCATAAGTGAACAGGTGTCTTCTGGACAGAAACAAGAATCGAATGGAGAAACTGGTGGTATCAACAGCTAGGGCATACATACAGGACATAGAACACCGGGTTCAGGCACAATCTTAGTTCATACAATTGGTACACTAACAAAACGTAGAAGTTTTGAGACTCCCTCCCCCCAAAATGTACTAAATGCTAAAATCACGACCACTCCGATTCCATTCGTTCAGGTGCCCGCACCACATTTTACTGTTGCCACAAATCATGCGGCTCCAATTAATACATCAACACAAACAAGAACACGGAAGACTTGGTAAATTAAAATCCTTTATTAGTGATTGGAACAATAACATTCATTTTACATTCAGACTGACGTTTACTTCTCCATGGAATCGTCTCCACTATGAATATCTACCGAATCCCGAGGAGGCTCACAAGGACCAGAACAAGACCCGGAGTGTGACTTAGATGACGACCTTGAGTGACCAACAGGTGATCTTGAGTGGGATCTGCGACCAGATGCTGACCTGGACTTTGAGTCGAGTCTTGTGGCAGATCGCGACCCAGATCTGGCAAGAGAAAGGGAACCTGAACGCGCTGACGAATCATTTCTAGGCTTCTTCAGGGCAGGTGATCCCTTTATGCTGCGAGAGCGGCTTCGATGCGGTTTTTTATCACTGTGTCGTGAAACAGAGCGATCGGATCGAGACCTTGTTCGGGATACAGACCTTGAACTACTAGAATCATGAGACCTTGACTTGTCACTAAAAGAGTGAACGCATCCAGATCGAGACCGTTTAGAGGACGACCGGCACCTACTGTAGGACTTGGATCGTCTACTACGGCGAGAGCGGCGGCGGCTCCTAGACCGACTTCTTCGTCCCCTGCTGTGACGCGAATTAGACTTAGAACGGTGACGTGGCTTGTCGGCAAACACCTTCAGGCGGCGCTCGTAGAGCGTGTAGCCATCGTACTTGTCAATGGCAGCTTTCATATCACCATGCGAAGCAAACTCGACAATGCTATAGAATGCATAAAATGTTTCACTTGCATACCCTTCATTCCTAACTTGTTTGTGAGCATCGGCGTAGGTAACCTCCCCAACTTTACGCATCATGTCTTTGAGGTCCTGCAAAAAAGGATTGCAAATTAACGCATGGCAGCAACTGCATAAACGGAGAACTTGTAATAATTTCGGAAACGGTGCAGCGGCTTAAAAAGTGCTAAGAAACCAAATGAGACACCTACTACACATTAGCTAATGATTGCAACCACTAATCTAGATGGCACTTGGGGCCATGGGGCATTCGATTACCAATATAGTACGAGTCGTGCCACGTTATCGACCAAGGCATATGAATAGGAACCAGTCTCATTCGACCTGAACGGGGAGTTCAATGAACCACCCAAGCGCAGTACGCGACCGCTTCCACGACACCGAGGCCAACTGAATTCAAGACAGCCATCGACTTTAAGGCGGTAATTCTTCCAAGCACTTCACATAGACAAACCGCAAACAAACCCACCTGCCAGCTAACACGAGAGGACAGATTTTGGACTATAATTCTGTAGTCCGTTCGCGTAGGAGGTCCATAACGTCTGGTTCAACAAAAGTAAGGGGTAAATAGATACACTTACGACTCACGGCGGCTTCCACCTCGTGCTCCCGGGGGTAAGCGAGCGTGTTCGACTACAATACGCTCGCCTTTAAGATCGGTACCATGTAAATCATACACGGCATCTTCAGCGTCCCTATCATCTTCAAACTCAACGAAACCATAGCCGGTTTTTAGAACAACGTCACGAAGACGACCATACCCTTTGAAAAACTTCTCTATGTCCCTTTCCGTACAGCGAGCGGGCAGACGCCCAATGTACACCCTCGACATTCTGTAGTATGGAAGAAAGAGGCGGAAACAGATTGCGGTATGATAAACACGAAGATTTCGATGATTATAACAAGGAGTGTTAGGTAATAATTTTGCCTAATTAATACAAAAAATTTCTAAAATTGCTTTTTTTGTTTTACCTGATCAAAAAGGGTTTATTAGGGTTAGTTGTTTCGTAATAAAATTTTAAAAGTATTACAGCTGACGAAACTAGTTATAATTGCAAAATCAGCCAGTAGAATACAATCAATGGCAGTTCCGAAATAGTTTTAGTTACTGTGATATACATACTAAGGAACATCATGCAAATAACTGTTTATGGTGACAATCTTAAGACTTAACTGCATTTTCGACAATAGGAATAACTATAAGTAATAATTTCGTGATACCGAGGGAATACTTGTACAGTTGATTGTAAAGCTTTTCTGCAATCAATAAATATAATGAATGAAAGTGGATTTATCTTGGCTGTCAAAAGCGTTGAGCCCAATGGCAAGTAAATATCTTCATAAAATGGTTTTGAGAAGCGCTGAAGCATGAGAAGTAATAAAAAACAACTGAATTTACTGAACTTATTAGTTTTTCAAATTACAGAAATCCATCCGAATTAATTTAATCGAGTGTGCTCCCACTTCGGAAGTTGTGCTTCTAGGAGAAGATGCACAACTAAAAAGACTTTGACTTTCTTAAAGCATCCTTATGATTGCTAGAAAATCGACAAATTCTACCCTCGAAATTGAAGGTTCATTTATGCATGCTCTTATTTCGCCAATGATAGCTTTGTGTATTTATAAATAGCTAATCTGTTTTAAACTTCTAAAGAAGTTCAACGCCAGTGCGTTCCCAGCTGTTAAGCTCTATTGATGAAATTTAATGATTCCTCAATAAGTCTACATAATTTTTTTATGGCAAAGCTCTAATTTATACGGTAAGACTTCATGTTCATCAGGGAAAAGCTGCTGACGGTCGATGCAAAAACTTTAAAAGGGTATAGTTTTCAAGGGGCTAGAACTGTACCTTGTAGAAGAATTTTCTTATCAAAGTGTCAGAGACTAGAAACTAACATATTTCAAATCATGGCTTTAAGGGAAAGGATATAAAAAGATCATAAACTTATTTTTGCAATAAACAGGACTATCACTGTATTAAAAATGCAAGCAACTACAATCTCTCACTAATGACTTATGCATATAAGATTTGTATTTCCCAAATGCATATGTTGACCGATGGTGAAGCAATGATTGTTCTACAGTTATAAGGAAGGGTGTCAAATGAATCTCCGAAAACTCGTGGCTCTAAGTATCAATAATAGTTGACTGTAGCCTCTTTAGCAATGCCACATAAAAGTGATAAAAAATGACTTGAATATTGTATGATCAAATATATGTTAATTTTGATTATACTTACTATGCTAGCAGATTGCTCAATCGGATGACTTGTTCATGGCAAAAATTAGCATTTTTATTAAATATATCTTGGATACTCAAATACACTTCCAACAATCCTAGCAACAAAAATTACCAATACTGTAATTCGTCAAATTTATATGCTAGATTAACCCCAAGAAATAATTCTCAGACCAACGCTATCTGTTAACGTTTATTTAATCTAAAACACATATAATTTCGGCTATCAAAATTCACAAAGTACTAACGTTGTTACTGTTATATCCTGATTTATCCATATTTCCCGATTGCAAAATTTTTTAATTCAATAGTCAACTATTTTTGTCAACTTTTTGATTTTGTGCAGTATAATTACTTTTTTAAATTTCATAGATGCCATGTCCTTCAGAGTAATGTGCGGTTACTGTGGTTGGTGACTTTCTTCGCGGATTTTTACTTGTGGTTAGGTATTTGTAACATTTTCTTGCTTAATGTTAATTTTAACATTAATGTTATTATAATGCTAATATTAATACTTAATATTAATGAGTACAAATATATGCTTTGTATTTTTAGAAGAAATCAATAGTCATTTGTATTGTCATACAACTCCTTATTTGATTTAATATTTGCGGTCCATAATTTGTAAATAATGGCCTGGTGTTTTCGATTATTATCTTTAGGTCCATTATTACATATGAACAGTAGGAGCATACGTTGCAAGTGCTCCCCAGTAGATACATGTACAAACGGATTAAATGAATGTAATTCTTCTCTGGGATGTTTTTACTACTCGGAGTCCGACGACCTTGGTCGCACCTATTTTGAACATTTCGGGTGCCTGAATAATAATCACATAAGCAAACTCATGTGTCTCAATTCATCTGTGGTAAATTTTTCATGTTGTTTCTCATCAAACTCCTCGAACTTTTGCAACGTTCAATTCGTTCACAAGTGGCACCCAACTTTAATTGCCTTCTTAGTGCCTATTGTACTCTTCCTTATTATCAGTTTCTTCTTCTTCCTTAAGTTCATAGCCTTCCTCCGAGCTAAGTTTGGATGCAAGTCAAGGCCCAACGATCGGGATTATATTTTTTGTTATCCCGATTTTATTGATAGTGGTAGTGGCGCCGGAAGACCCTTTTTAATTAACCGCACTATCTCTCGTCAAACTGCACTACTTGAGTGCATCGGGAGGGGTCGTTTTGGCGAAGTATGGCGTGCAATCAGCAACGAAGAAGTTGTGGCCGTCAAAATATTCTCCAGCCGAGATGGAGCCAGCTGGAGTCGCGAGACTCAGGTCTACACTAATACTCTGCTCAGCCATCCAAACATCCTCACCTTCTATGCCAGTGACATGGTTTCTCATGGCGGTTGTACTCAACTCTGGCTTGTTACTGCCTACCACCCACAAGGATCTCTGCATGACTACCTCTCTTCCACCGCTAGCGTCAGCCGGGCATGCGGTCTTCGTCTAGCTCGATCTATCGCCTCTGGACTGACTTTCCTCCACGGAGGTGTTTCAGGTTTCCGCGGAAAGCTACCGATAGCTCACCGTGACATCAAGTCCAAAAACATTCTAGTCATGGAAAATCGGGAAGCCTGTCTGGCTGATTTTGGTCTCGCTTTAGTAAAGTATGGGAGTTGTGGTTGGACTGGAGATGAAGAGCGTCAGCAACCGGTAGGGAGGAACGGGGAAACTTGCTTCCCTGCACCACCTGCCAGTCCTTTCGCTGGGACCAAGCGGTACATGGCCCCGGAAGTACTAGCACTCTATCCCCTTCTTTGGGGTGGCTGGCGAAATGAGTCTGTTCAAGTTGACGATAAAAAGTTGCCTGTGGAGACGGAGGGGGAGAATTTATCGATCCCTGAGCACTTTATGGAATGTAGACACCCCTTACTGCCGTTCGAAATCTACCAGTCCGCGGACATCTACTCACTTGGTCTGGTTCTATGGGAGATTTGGAGAAGGTGTACGGGCGCAACGTACGAGGTAATCCTCATGTCTGTGGTCTCAGTTGGTTTTAAAGTACTACATGTTTTGCTAACAAAGTTGTTAGTCATTTGGAGTCCCGGAAATATATGAATAAGTGATAATATTGTAGAAATAAGGGAGCTGCTAAGTTATGGCTACGACATGTAGATTGGTCACTTAGCATAAAGTACTCCTCGTGGCTCTCAGGCAAGTCTCATTGTCGGTAGTGGCTTTTATGCAGTGAAAAGCTTGTTGTTGAAAGATTACATTCCCCATCCCTACCCCAGGTTCCCTACTACGATGTAGTTCCTTCTGACCCGACCTTCCTTCAGATGTACCGTGTTGTTGTACTGGGCAAACCCAGCGACTTAGCTTGCGAAGCATGGGTTGACTTGGCCCTTCCACTGCAAACATGTGCTCACTGCGCTCCCCATCTAAATCTTCTCCACCACCACTCGGTCTCTCATACGAGCGGTCTGCGACCTTCACTTGTACTGGGAAGGAGTGACATTGAAGTTGGAGGCGACAACTGGTTGGCTCGATTCGCACAGGTGATCGAGGAGTGCTGGCACTCCGGGCACGCGCACCGACTGTCTGCATTGCGAGTGCGAAAGACTCTCGCGGCCTTAGAAGAAGAGGTGCTTTGAGATTACGAACACCTCTTTCTGTGCAGGGCTTTAGCTGACAATCAAATAATGAGTCTTCAAGAATTTTTACTATCTAATAAATTATTTTGAGTCTCGAACTCCCTTGTACTTTGAGACTAACACTAATGCAATAACCTATTGAACCTTTCACAATATTAGATACAGCCCTCTAGTAGACTATATGGCTTGGTATTGCGTATGGGTCGAATTTCTAAACATTGGTGTACGTGTTAATAGTTCCAGGTGGGTTCTTTCTCAGAAAACAGGCACATGGACAGAGAGGATTCCTCTAAACTTAAAAAAATTCTTCCGAGGGGTTCTTGGAAATATATTTTTTTCTAAATGGGATAAATGCGAATTAGAGAGTGGTGATTGCACCTGTGTGGCTTTCGGAAACGGCGCCATGGGGTAACTGGGAAGGAATCTAGGTGCCTCCAAAGCCCAACGAATGCGGAGCCCATAGAGCCAGTTAGGGCAGTGCTGGCGTCAAAGAATTTAACTTTTAACAATTGCTGTGCGAGATATAGTGATTAACTGCATGAAAAACGGGACGAAGTCACGTTATTTTGAACCAATACCACAAGAGGGATTTTTCGAAAAAGTTTAAAGGCACACTAGCAGATCCCAACTTTATTTTGCCTATAATTAGAAATTTGCTACTTGGTACAAGCGCTAGAAACAAGAGACCGGAAGAAGACCAGGTTAACTCAATCTGTAGGCATTGCGAAAGACTTATTAACATGGTTGGGTTTGGAAAAAAAAACAATTTTGCAGCAAACGTGACCTAAAATGGAATACACATGAGTGCAAGGTGGATATGTTAAAGTACAGGAAAGTAGCCGGCCTATTATCGTTCACTATTCCCTGGTCAAATAAAATACCCGCTCCACAAGGTACATAAAGCCCCATATTCTAGACCTAACACATCTAACTGACAAGAACGCGACAGGGGTGTCTAGCATCGAGTCCAATTTTAGTCGAAGAAAACCGTTACCGATTGCAAACAATCCCATAAATATAGGAATGCCAAAAAGAATCAAGACGCCGAGTTAAAATTCATTTTCCGATCGCGATAAAACTGCAAATCTCGATGGGCAAACCTTCCCAAAACGCCATCAGACTGCTATCCCATTGTAGATGGGAATTACCAACTTACCGGAAGTCGAGAGTGGATGCAATGCAAATGCAGGGATCACCTGGTAATGAATACAACCTGCGTTTTAAAAACTAACTTCCTGATCGAATTTTGTAGGTCTCCATCAAACTAGCTCCGACTTAATACAATCTTCATAGTATGATCATCCCTAGAGATCGCCGAAACCATGCAGGTCATCTGAAGATGATTCATTGGCTAACTCAAAGCAAGTAAAAAAACAGTAGGAGACAGTAATATAAAGATCCTACGAATCGAACTTTTAAGATTTAGCCCAAGAGCACGCTCCCATTAACACCCTTATGTAACAAGCTTCCTAATACACACGATCCCAGAGAAAGCACATTATTTAATGGCCACCTTCCCTATGCATTAGCTCCCATGCCATTGCAACTTACCACATTGTGTAACCAATAGTAAGACCAACTTTTTAACAGATTAACTAGAGATGAACACGGCAACACTGCATCCACACTTGAGAGTGACCTTAGAGGTGTCTGTGGTTCTGAAAAGTCCCACCACTGAGTATGGCGGAATTACAATCTTGCTCCAATCTAACACTTGACTACATTAAGAACAACAGTGCATCTCGCCCATGATAACAATGATCGCACATACAATCATTTATAACACGAAACGTCTAAACATAAAGGCTATCATTAATGGTAGGCAGAGTGACCACAAAGGCATTCAGTCAACCTTGATGACGGATTCGAACTCATTACTTTCATCCAGCTGTGCAACAATATCCACACCTCCGATCAATTCGCCTTTAACATATAGCTGTGGATATGTTGGCCAATCAGAGTACTTTTTCAAGCCTAAAGTAAAAATGGGTTTAGAAAAGACTTCATCATTTAACAAAGACAAAAACGGACGAACCTTCACGAACAGTATTATCCGTTAGAATATCGAAGGAATCAAATTTAACGTTGTGCTTTTGCAGAATGTCTAGCATTCGTCGACTGAACCCACAACGCACCTCTTCAGGAGTCCCCTTCATAAAAAGCATTATTGGGGCTCGATTTATAAGGATTTTGAGTCTAGTATTCAACTCATCTGAAGGGTAGCTTCCGCGCATTGAAGTGACAGCCTTAGTTAACTCAGCCGGATTAGCACCACTTACACGGGTAACTAATTTCCCATCCTAGAACATAAAGGGACAGAATCATTGTGGGAACTATACACAAGACGAAGGAACTATTATACTCTAAAGAATAAAACTGATGGGACTGTGTTGATAGCATTGCATTTGCAGAACCCCTGGACACCCTCAGCATTGACCTAAAAAGTGATGAAATTCAGAAAAGTAACAATTTTGAACAGAGAATAAGTTTCCATCTTACCATCCCAAATTTAGTATTAGTGTTTTCACTTTCATTCGCAAGAGTTTCGAACACATCAGTGATTTGTTGGCATTCTACAGCCCACGGAGCAAAGAAGTACACTAAAGTTAAGGTTCTAAAAGCTTTGAAATACAAATAGTTGCATACTTAGTTTTCTGAATGAAATTTTTGACATCATCTTCGGACTTTAATATCGTCAAAGCCATGACAGATAGCCTCGTGCAGAGCGAGTCGCGATTGGGTTAATTAAATTACCAATTCCTTTACACATGTAATAACAAATAATTTGATATCTTACACGAAATCGAAAATCTAGGAAATGATTTTGCAAAGTGACGTTGCACACCGACATTTAGTTTTCAAAATACTTCCAAATCTTTTTTAAGGTTACTGTTGCCTAATTTAGTGACTCTATTCATTAGTACCAATAATTTTGATGGGGACTCCACTGTTGATTGTAGATTATTGAGAGAAACCTAGTGATGTTGCCATCACTAAGAATGACCTAAGGTGTTCACTATCCAGTTATTTGGGTATATAGACTAACCAATCAAATCGAGATTTCGACATCGGCCGTGATAAGTGGTTAATGTGCGGATTTTGAACATCGCTACGGTTAGATTTCAGATTAATGTCAAGTTTATTTATCCCCGTATTATCACTTAATATTCATCGATAAATAACTTTAGCATTACTTTTCCCACCTCCCTACCAAACATACTTTAGCCTTTGGGTTTTTAATTAATCACGAAATACTATGGCATATTTTTCCACTATGCACGGTACAAATTTCCATAAGTCGCCAAAATCTACTTACTGCATTTCTCAGGCGATTGTCTATGTTTAGGAAGGTGTATACGATTGATTTTGCATAAAACCTCATGCGTTCAAGCGGAAACAGTGGCAAGAACCGAAGCAATAACAGCAAGTTTTATGAGGTGGAAGACATTGTCAACTTCAAAGTTAAAGATGGCGTCAAATATTACCTCGTACGCTGGATTGGTTATCCTTCAGACGATAGTTGGGAACCAGAGGCTAATCTTTCTCGTGTACGTGGGCTCATAGAGCGTTATCATGAAAGGAACCACCAATCTTGTTCACAAAGGAAGCCCGAAATTTCTCGAGGGTCAAGCACATTTGTGGCGTCTGCGTCACCGAGACGTAGGTCCAGAGTAGGCAACTACGCACACGTTCATGCTAACGCTCATTCTAGTACTAACCTCAGCGAGGATATGTGCACTGTCGAAACCAATTATACTGATTCAGACTTATACTCTAGAGTAAAAACAAGAAGAAGGGGTTCAAAAGATGGTCATTCCACCAGCCCCACCTCTAGTCTTTCAGAACATAGCAATGCACTAATCTCATGTATTCATCAAGGCGATCCCTCTACGTCAAATCCTATTTCTCAGTCTATCGGATACTCATTAGGTGGACCTATTTCTTGTTCCGTTTCGAATCTCTCTCCACATCTTTTCGATCAGTGCCATCAACAACAGATCTCTGATTCAAAACCTTTTCGAGTCAGTCAAACCTCCAAGCGACCTAGGTCAACTCAATCTGCTGAACACCAGTCTTCTCGGAAACATCGCCTGGCCTCTAATGAAGACTCCTCAAAGGAATCAACTGAGAATGCAACTTCTTCTATGGATATGGAATCGGCGAATGGATGTGAAATAATTGTTCCTTCTCAAGCACCTTTTACTAAGGTAGTCACGATGTCCTCTATATATTTGTGAGAATTAAGTTGCTCCATCAAGGATCTCATGGTTGTTGTTGTTGGATTAAATTCCACTCGAAGGGCAGCAAACGTGCGCCCATGGACAATTTTGCATTGAAAATGACAAGCGATCTATCTTTTCAACTGTGTATGTGTACTATTGAAGCAATCATTACAAGTTAGGATGAAAGAGTATATAGCCAGTTTGCACTATGTTTCCAACAGAAACTGAAGTGCGGTGGAATTCGTCTGTAGTTTTAAAAGGGGTCTATCAGTTCTTATTGTTGCTTTGTTTATGTGCTTCTTCACGCATAGTGGATGTAGTCAATCACTTACAGAGTATAACTGTGTCTAATTTAAGCTTTAATTGCTTACTAGAAGAGGATTAAGGTTTTTATAAATCGGAATTATGTTGTATCTGGGGTTATGAGCTCTTCATATGCAGGCTTTTACCTACAGAAAAGGTATGCATTTTTCACTCGCTTCCGTAGATCTTGAGCGTTACCATTCCCAACGATTTTAGCATTCTAAAATCATTTTTCCCGTACTTTCAGTCCGAGGAGTTAAGTTTAAGAGAGTGGGTTCCATCGTCAGAGCAGCTTATGATGCGCCTCCTGGATCTCTCCACAAAGGAACGCTGTGAAATAGACGTCCTTACAAAGCTGCCCGTCCTACGGCAGTTCGTAGAAGGCGTCAACATATCGTCTCACTCAGATCTAATAAGGGCTATCACAAACCAACACTGGCCTCTCATTGCGACCCAGCCAGTTGAAGAGATTCATGGTGACAACCCACAGCTGGTACATCCACTGGTGGCAGCAGTGGTCTATGGAGAAGGCCAGCCCTTCTTGCTTAAGCGACTGTTGGCTCAGGGTGAGGTGAATCCAAATATGGTCGACCAGATCTCCAAGTGGCCTGTCCTCATGATCGCTGTCTTCTACGGACGCATCCAGGCTGCGAGGGTCCTGCTGGAGGCTGGAGCTCTGCGCAACACCTCGGTGCTTGTCCACGGGAAACGGCGCACAGCACTGGGGATGGCCATCTCCCTGGGAGATCTCGACATGCTCTCCCTGCTCATCCTCTATGGTGCCAATCCATACAAGGTACGTGAACATTCATTTCGCCATTCAGGACTTTATTCTGACCCTGTGTGTTAACTTTCCTTTGAGGCATAATAGAATTTACGCACGGGTTTCAGCTTATGATTTTGTCAGTTTCAGAAAAGTAGGCAGCATAGAAACTCGCATTATGGAGTCCTACATTCCTTAGTTTCCTTCCTTAATATGTATGTACACCAAAGTGGCGCGTCATGAAAGTATGTTGGGGCTCTGTGTGACCTAGCTGCAAATGTTCAGATTTTTCAATCCCAGAAGAGCAAGAATTTTTGCTGATGACCATGGACTCATGGGCTATCGAAAAACGCTAAGTGGTGAAATTTCAAGGCATTGCTTATATGTTCGGAAGTTTAGACCGTTGTTATCTTCACTTGGTATTGAAGCAAATCTAGGTGAAGCTACCTCGATACACTTCTAATGAAAAGGGTTCTGAAGCTCCATTAAGGATGTGGAGTTTGACACAAACGCGGGTGATTTCTGTGTACTGCTTCTCCTTCTTAATGTTTCACTTTGAAATTATGAAATCTGTCTCTTAGTTTTATCTGATTTCCATGGATATTGTAAACCTTATGCTCGACCTCTGGTGTATTGGAATTGTGATCTATCTTGAACAAAGTCATTAGTATTCCATTAAAGTGGTTGATTTCGCATCACTGCGGCGAACTTCAGTGTGGAAATATAATATTACCTTCACATTATTACTGCCAATGTTCATCTGTTGTTTTAGGTAAATGACGACATGACATCGCTTCAATTCACTTCCGAGATGCTCAAGGCAGTGGTTAACAAGATCCCCTTTGAAACCATAATAAAGCCTGCGACGGGCTACTCCGTCAGTCAGGAAGAAAATCTGCTCGAATTCGCCAAGGCGGCACCCGATGCAATCCCTCCCCCCGTTTCTCTCGGCGACCCCTGTCCCATTCCCCACCCCCTGTGCCTTGCTCTCCCCGCCTCCGCCACCCAGTCATGCGCCTTCGACCCGGACACCCTCTCAGTTAGCTTCGGCGGCCAAACAGCTGCTTTGCCCTCCGTAAAGAGTCTCCAGTGCATCGAGGGGCTCCTGGCCACCTACCACGCCCGCTTCTCCAGAGTCGTGTGGAGAACTCTGGACAAATGGCTAAAAAATGCCCGAATGACTGTAGATGCGTGTGTCACTAAAGCCCAGTGGATCTACCCCCAAGGAAGAATGATCACTCTAGACTTTCCCAAACCTGACATAAATGCCGATACAGTTCTTGTGTTTGTAGTTATCCATGGCATACTAACTCCTCCGGGCTGTTACCACCTCTGGATAGGGGACGAGGGTCCTTGTTTAATCACCAGAGTAGTACTAGAAGGCGTGAATCAAAGACCACTCGAAAGGCAGTTATTCGTGTCTACCTTGATGCCGCTTGATCGTAGCAAAACAAGTCAGCGGATAGAAGTGCATTTATCCGTCGACAATGGAATGGAAAATGATGTGTGCTTAGTGCCTCTGGTGCTGAAACTGAAGCCTCTGCGGAAAGACAGTGGAGATGAGGCAGCCATGCATCAGGAGAGCTCGGTGAGCGGCAGTCAGCCCCGACTGAGATCATCATCTAGTCTTCCTTAATCCGGAAATGCCAGTCAAAGGTTGCTGTCGTTACAGAAAAAGCATAAAACAACGAAGAGAAGCTCAGAATGATCTGGTTGTTTTATCTTTTATTTTGACCCGGGTTCTCTCGAAATACTGGAATTGTCGGTGCTTCTTTCTACATCTGTGATAGGTCGTTGATTTTATTACACTAGTGAATTTTCTGTCCTGAATCTCCGTTATGCTATCTCGCCCTGACACATGCTGTTCTCCACAGATTATGATATTGCTCATTTTATGTTTTACCTTCCGTTTGTTGGTTTGTGCTATGTATTCCACTTTACCTGTCCTTATAGTTGCTCTGTTGTACGCTTATTTCAATGTTTACAATATTTAATCTAGACAATGATGACTTATCTTTCATTCCGAAAATCGGTGATTTGAGACCTGCCATAAAATTTTTGGACATAAAAGACCAAAGTTAGGCTTAGTTAATCTGGTTGTATTTTCAACATGGCAGTAATTTGCTGAGAAAATTCTGCTCCTTCGGTAGTGGCTTTAATACGACCAATTAAATCTTTACAGACTACTAGAAGGTGCCACAACTGACAGTTGCGTTGACTTTAAAAAGCGTAATTGAAACTTTAAAATTTGGGGGTGCTTCATGGGGCACCATAATGGTGCCATCTTTTCGACTTGCGACTTTTTTGACGCCAACCACCTCAGGTCATTGAAGAGTAACGTATCAACAAAGCTTCCATTCATCTTCTTACGGTAAAATGTAACTGCACGAGCTGACCAAGCATCTGGCTTTATCACAACATTACGGTTCATGAGTGATGGTGAAACAAATGCTTCTGGAAGACAAGTCACGAGAGTCACTCTGAAAACACACTTGTTTTCTAGCATTAATCGCTATGAACATGTTAGTGATGTAACAGTCTGACTATCGAACTATAGCTCCGGCTTAATCTATTGAGTCTAAAACGGCGAAATTCCTTGTTAATGGGATTGAAAACTCACGCTATTTTTACCTGCACAGAGCTTGATTTTTTTCATCTGAAATAGCAGATGAATGCTAATAACCGAAATAAGCTCATTAAAAGCCTATAAATTACAATGGAAGCATCATATATTCAGCTAAGAAATATTGTAATTTATACCGGCACGTAAGTGGAGGATTGAAGTTAGTGGAACAAAATGTATATCAATATGAGCTTCTAACGTAGAAGCTAATGAATCATTTTTTCCAAGTTATAATCTTTAAATTAGTCAAGGGGGTCAGGGATCTAGATTATTCCAGAGTAGTGATAGTCATGGGCCAGGTCAATAATATTTATTGCATCTTGTCGAACTCTTCTTTTAGGACTTTATTTATGATATTTTGCATATTGCTGAAGTCCTACGATGGGACTGCCTTACTGTGGTAAGTGTTGACACGTGGTAGCGCGATTTAGGTCTCCTTATTGTCTTAGCCAAGAATGGCATTTTCTGCTTTTCTTACCAATCAGCTAGGTTTTCAAAGGTAATGTGACATCGCTCGCATATTATTGACATAAATATGAATTAACTGATACTCAGTAATTCAGAAAGAATGAACATATCCACACAATTGACAGATAACCAAAGCGAACGCTAGGAAACAGATACTGAGCCATCAGTTAACTAGAATCTAGTGAATAGATTCATGAACCTTAAGACCGGTTTGTTTTGCTTTCGTAAACTATGCTTAATAATAAATAAATTAAATAAATTCATTGTTATTTAGCATAATAGCCTAGATAAGCAGCTGTAAAGCACAGTCTTCATTAAGATATCTGGTTACCAATAAAAGTCTGGAGTTTTTCAAGTACATGTCTAGGAGACATGATGTTTGGAAATTTCTAACATTTTGTCAATATTCACGAATGAGTATCCAAGCTCGACTACTTAAATAAATTCTAAGGTTTCTAATAATGAAGCTTTTGAATAATTTTCACGATTTTCGTGCCCTGACCAGAGCAACAACTTGAGATTAAACTGATCTCCATCAAAACACAAAATCTAGGCTAAGTGCTAATACTCTTACTTAAGATGATTGGGTTCTTCCGTCCACTGCTAGGTTATGCATTGCATTTGCTAACAATGTAAACAAACAAGCTGAATAAAGCTCCATAAACAGCACACCACATGGACTGCTTCAAATGGGCTCATTCATATATTTAAAAAATACGAAAATAAGTAAACAGAATTCAGAATTCTTGTGCAGGTATGCGCATTCAGCAATCGACAAACTTATCATTAATTTTCATTAATTGTTATTATTACCATTAATTATTATCTAATTCCTTTCAACGCTAGTTCATTACTTCTAAAAGCTAGCCTTACCTTTACTTTTAGATGCCATTTCTGTCGGTTTTTGCAAGCAACTAGTTTTATTGAATTCTACTATTTTACTTGATTTGAACGACTAACTTTATTATTATTTTCGGTTTCATAGCTCTCTTGGTCTTTTATAATGTATCGAATTACGTGATAGATGCCTATGGATGTATGACATTAGATCATTTCTTACAAATCATTAATGAGAGTAGTAATCTCACATGGCTGAGGGACTAGTCAGTCGAAAGCAAAAAACAGTTAGTAAAAGATTTGTATCCGTTACCCAAGTTTGCATCGTGAGTCATCTAATTATGTCATATTCCTTAATTAGGGCTTGAGTGACTGAGTAAGCGTATTGCACACCCAGATCAGGTTCAAAAGTCATGCAATTAATACAATACCAACCAGTTATGAAAATCATGAGATATACTTACTTGGTTCATTTGGTCAAATACACTTTATTTATAGGTGAATGAAAAATCCACAGAGATCATTGGAATTAAGCGAAGGAGTCTTTTAAGCTTGGTAGCCAATTAATACCTAATTAATTGCCTGAAAACAACCAACGTCTAAAATGAATGCTGAAATCATAAAAACTGCAACTAAAAATTGTCACTAGAACGCTGGTACCAGATAGCAATAAAATTGTGGAATTGTAGAAACTTTCATTTGAAATTAATGAAAAAGGTCAATGGGAAAATAAAGTAGGACGTTCAAAACATCGATTCACGGTGCCTCGCTCAGAGTGCTAAATACACTGTACAGCTCGATTATCACCTTGTTCCCAGGCTGTCAATTAAACATTAATATACTTATTACAAATAAAAAGGTCTTGTCCCCTTCAGGATTCTCTGATCACATCGTTGACATTATGCCCTCTTCTTGGGCCATCAACCTCAAAGACAAAACTCTGTACCACCAATCAAGGGTCGTAAGCGGTGCAGAGTTGTGAATCCACTTTCCTGCCCGGGCCGGAGAGGAGTGATTGTCTTCCCTCTTAATGAACTTTGACCAATCGCAGTTTTATCACTTTTCGGAGCACTAGTAACGAAATTCATCTAGCTTAAAAATAATATATTGGCATGTGAAGCGCTAAAGGGTACGTTACAGTGCTTATCGAGTGAGGCATCGCATTTGATTTATTCACACAGTAGCCATGCAGCCTTTTATGATTCTAATAATGGCTCTCAAGGCTCCAATTGCAAATATGAGCTGGTATTGAGTAGGTTTGAATTGTCTGTATGCTTAGTCGGTTCATATTGCTTAAATTTATTTTAATCGACAATGCCTGTAAATAAGCTACTGCTAGGCAAATAATACCTTGAAATTCGTATGAAATTTCGCCGGATTTAGCGTCTTTAAAACCAAATCGGGAAATTAAACTTATGTTGAAAAGAACTTAATTTTAATTTAAATAGATTTGGTATATAATTTCTAAGAAATCTGTAGTGTATTTCTCTTGGTTGTGTTACATATTTATGGATAGCTAATTTATATTAGGAAATATTATAAGTATATCAAATTATTTTACACCTGGCTGTTGCCCAATCTTATTTTTTGACAAAAATTAGTTGAACACTTATAAAAGCAATCAATTCATTCTTTCAGAAGATTATGGTGTTCTATTAGGACGTGGCAGTAAATATAGGCTTTTTTAAAAACGCACTTGAGGTAACCTCTGACAGAGTAATATCTTAAGGCAGTTGGTTTTAGATTTGATTCTCTTAGTTTATTAATTTGCTAGACAGATGCAGTTGAACAAACTGCTTAGATTTAGCCACTCCACCAATCAAAAGGTTTTTCACCATTAAGAGAGGCAATTCGATAAAAACTCTAGTAAAACAGTGTGCCATGCGATTTTTGAATTAGGATTATCAACTCCCCTAGTGGGACTTCAAAAGCAAGATTTGAATAGGGAAGGTCACATTATAGAGTTCATAGACAATACTAGCCTCTTCATAAAAACACTGGTAGGTGAAAACCGTTTTGAGGCGACAGAAACAAGCACCATTGTTAGTGTCGCATGAATTGAGAATAATTAGCACATTGTCAACAATGTCGGTGATTCATGCAATTTACAGAAAAAAATGACTAGCAGATAAAAAAACGAGTTCCTAACAAAAGGAATTAACAAGAACCGGATGAATCATTCTTAGAAGAATCATCCTGCACACATTTCAAGTGCTTTGGGTGCTACTTGAAGGCAAAAGAAGTGCGCTTGAACTATCCAATTAACGAGATAGCGATTCGATGCCACTAGCTATTATCTGATTGGTTTTTATCTTGCTAAGTGCCTGTTGTGTCAGGCAATATCACTACACAGAGATCATTTAATACTCACAAGCGCGATGACAACTGTCTGTTCACATAGTGAACTGGTAAACATGGCACGCCGAGGCACTTTCCCTAGCTACATTATTGACATGTCTTCAAACAGCTCAACCGCTTCCAGCACCTCCAGCTCTAGCTCTTCCAACCAGGGAGAAACATGGATTCCAGTCAATCTCAGCAAGATGGAACATCGGAGGCAAACTCCTTCTCACCAAAGACGAGTCAAAGGCAAGAGCTGCAAGGCAAAGACTTCTAAATCAATGGGTAGTTGCCCACACTGTTGCTGTGGTAAGCTCGGCAGACCATGTTGTCAGCAAGCTCATTCGCAAGCGCCTTTGAGTCGCAGAAAACGATCTACATCCTCATCTTCATTAACCTCATCTAGATCTCCATCCACCTCATCTTCCCGTTTGTCGTCGTCATATTCCAAATCATCTTCATCTAGCTCCTCGACTTCAGGAAACGTGAGTCCCCTGCAGAGAAGAAATAGCATCTCTGGAACAGTTGTGTTCATCACCAAAGGTAGAGCTCAGCCTATTAATCAGGGTGCGAATGGCACAGTGAATGGATATGGCTCCACAATGTCCATGAGAGGATACTCCTCCTCCCCATCCCCATCTCCTTGCCGTTCGCCCGTCCGTTCACCAAGCCAATCCTTACGTCGTGGAAGAACTCTGTCGCCCCTGAATGTCCTCAACCATGGCTCGCGATCCAAGAGTCATAGGCAGAAGCGACGTGGAAAGTCTTCCAAGCACAGGAATGGATCTAGTAAAAGGTCTGGAAGAACTTCCGTGCCGATTGTACTGGAAATAGAAGAGGTCTCGGGCTCAAAGGGGCCCCTTTCTCAGCAGAGGCCCAGGTCAAGTTCAAGGGGGAAGAAACCGGAGGTCTTTTACATGCTGATGCCGCGGGACGTGGAGAAGATGATCAGAGGAAAACCGGTTGCTCTCGTTGAATCCCGAGCACCTTCTAGAAGTGCGCGAAGCAAATCGAGAGGCAGTCAACGTGGAAGGGACGTAAACGCCCAAGTTTGGAAGAGTGCTCCCACTGAAGTGATTGACCTCAAAAAATAGGCTGCAAATCAATAACACCATTCAGGATTTGCGATTTATGGAATGCTTCGTGATTATTTCTAGTTCAAACATTCACCTAACTCTTCCTCTACAGTTACAGAGATTGTGCATTCTCCCAGTAGACTTGATATGTTAGAAATACTTAGGTTTCCGAGTTAATGTGTTAGTGTGGTTGTTTGTGTGGCATCAATCAACTTAGAAACCGGGTTCCTTTAAACACCAGCATTGCTTCATGTACATGGGCAAAGCAAACCAAACGCAAACTAAGAAATTATTGAAAAAACCTTAAGTTATGTACTCTCGGAAGGCTTTTGGATTAACAAAACATCCCTCATTTAGGAAGTGAAGATTTTTAAGGTGCAAATTATATTTTATTCAAGTCGTATATTTACAAGTGTGGTATTATTCAAGGTTACCTTGTGATGTAATTTTTGGTTCCACATTCGTTTAAAATGGCTATATAAATAGAATAAATTTTAACTAATGAGGATTGATGAAATTTTTTGGGACTGGTTTTTTTTCGACACCATATTTCGGTCAGAGTATATTGAATATTGATATTTTAAATATTATTACTCTGAACTTTCATTATTTACATTCTGGAGGATGCTTAAAGTTCTTAAGATGTATTTTGTGTTTCTGTAACTTTTTATTTGGATGGAACAAGAAATAGAAGCAAGCAGTATTTGATTATGCTTTTAAGTTAGGAAAATTTGTAGTTCCATCACAAAATTTCTCTATGAAAGCTATTAGATATGCCAGTTATTTCCATGTAGATAACAGAATTGAAGAAGCTGGTAATAGATGGGTCATTTTTTTAAGGGCCTTTTTGCATGAAAAGTCGTTTGTAAAACTTCCACAAAGGCATTTGTGTCCAAAGGGTGTCAGTGGTGAAACAATATTACAAATAATTGAAAACCTTTTTGTCGCTACTCAACGTCAATCATAGAGACTCGAACCATGCTCAGTCTCATTGATGGCTCTATGCCAGATGCCTTTATCGATCCTTGTTGGCACCCCGCCGTCACATAATTGCGCATACATCCGACACTTACATACGCCTAATCAACACGAACTCAGGAAGCTAACGATTGAGATTTTCACATTTCAAGCCCAAAGAGAGCTTAATGAATAGCCTGTACACACTAATAAAAGTGCACGAAATAAAAATAGTGGTGCACAGATTCCCCAACGATCACTTAGTAGTTCAAGCCACGAACAATTGATGGCATTTATCACTTTATGCCGTAGTAACGCCTCTTCTTGAGATAAAGGTTTTATGCAGTTCAAATATCCAAATCTTCGAAACTGGATGCTTTCCAGTTGATAAAACGAATTGAGGATATTTTAAAAATGCAGCCTTGAATTGGCATACATTTAAATCATAATGATTTGGTAAATTTTTGGTGTAGAATTCTTGTAGAATTTTTGCTTTAGAGTCGGTAACGGAACTTGAGCAAATGCGCATTCACAAAACCGACAGTGTGCCATCGGTACAATGGGAAACGAGTTTACCTATAAGCCATTTAAACATTCTACCGCAGTGACACTTATTTCCTAAGCTTAATCCAACACTCAAGATGCATTAGTAGGTAATTTTTGATGACGAAATCCTTTCATTAATATTAATTTTATGTATACTGACCAGTATTGGTAGAAATTGAAGTCTTGCTTACTCCAATTTACCGAATTCAATTTAGCTAGTTAACTCTATGTACCTTGAAATGAATCATTTGTGTGCCTTATAGAAGTGGTAGCAAAATTTCAGTGAACTGGTTATCCTGAAGCAATTCTTCAAACAGGATTTAGTTGATTCCAGCACCAGTCTGGCTGGAATTCAACCCAAAGCCAGAGGTTTCATGCCTCATGATACTCAGATCCGTGTCACATGGTTCTTCCATACAGGAAACATAACATGACAATTCACTGTTAGCTACTAGTAGGACGCGAAATACGATCACTACGTTTGCCTTTTTGATGATATTTCATATTACTACAAAAATTCAACTTCAAACAGGTCAAATTAAATTAGAGGCGCGCGGCGTCGCGTAACGCGTTCCAGTGTCGACAGCAGCGCCTCCGAGTCCCTTTACGAATAAAAGACTAGATTACTGCCTTCAAAAACGTAGATGAATGAGTGCCCATGATGAAACTGATAAAAAAGAGTTTAAAAGTACTAATTACAAATTTCATCTGAATTTGCACCCAACAGGTAAAAAAGGCGAAGGCTAAATATTTATATGATTCATACCTAAAAGGAAAATTACTCTTTTAAATTCTTGATTTAAGCCTCTAAAAAATTACGTTCTGGGAGTCAATCGATTAGCAGTAATAATTATCTTTGTAAGCAGTAATTAATAACTTTGTCTTTAGAACAACATAGATAGTTTAATTAAATTAATAACTTCTTTTGAAGAAGCCTTTCTGAATTTGGATAAAAGCTCCATATTTTAATGTATTTTTAGAATATCGTGCAAAATTAGTTAAAACCTGCTTGATTTTTAGTAAATGCCCCAGTTATTGTTCGACTGTTTTACGTACAAGTAATTTGCACTTAAATACACTGAATGGATATTATCATAAATCTGAAAGAGGTTATAAGTTCGGTATAACACATCAGAATTTCGCCATAATTCGTTCTTTCAATTTTGTAAATTTTCGAGAATAAATTGGTGAGTTAACCAAGTGTCATCCAATTCCAGCTCACAATTTTTTTCAGTTTAGAGTAAGGCCGCTATCATAATCCTCTTGTAGTAGTGATTGGGTCATTTTATTGCATTTAACTTTGATGTCGCAGTCATTGTAGCATGGGGGTAAAATTTTGATGCAGTCAAGATGGCTAGTTAGATAAATCCTATGTAATTCCATGTACTAAATATATGACGTCTGACGAGGATATCCTATGCAATTAGGAATGCCTCTATTTCAATTTATAGTGTGATCTTCTTTAATATTAAGATAAGTCCACACAATTAATATTACTACCTTTGAAACATTCAATCTATTTTCCTGATTTTTAGCATCAAGATCACAACAGTTCGGGCTGAGATATTCACAGCATGAATTGGTTCGTGAGATGATAATTTCCATAAAGAAGTCTCTTTAGAACATCTTGTTTAACTCAAAATTTTGTCAAAAATATATTTGTATGGGTCTCAGATACCCAAGAGCATGCTAAGATATTTTTGCAAAAAAGCAAAACCCCAGAGTTTGCTGCAAGAAACTTGAGTAAATATACGATGGGATTGAGAAGTGCATCCATTTTGACACAAATAATGCAACCGCTTGATCCGTTGTTATCGACTGACCAGGCGTTGATTTTCAAAACCCAAAACTCCTACCTGACATGGAAAATCAAAAAACCAAAGGAAATTAGGATTGCAGGATGCAAGCCCTGAATTCGCCATTGAATTCAACAGTTTAATGTAATTTACTCAGTATTCATCCGTACCCAAATCCAAGTTCTTATTCAGGTTTTATCATAGGTTCAAAATACGTTGTTAGTCGGCTTTTACAGAACCAATTCCCTGATTTCGTTGCAGTCTATTCAGAAAAGAATTAATTAATTTATGGGGAATTTAAATCCTTAAGTCACACCAAAAGTATTCAGAAAAGAAACCAAGGGAATTAAAAAGCCGAATTAAATCAATATAAATGCTTTTTATTTTTATTGCTAAAATTAAAAAAAGAGTGAGTGGTTTATAAAATACTTTGAAGCTCTAGATGTGTTAGTAATGTGATAGATGAGTATGAGTTAGAGGAAGTGGGTGGTAAATTTCAAATTTAACTTTGAGAGCATGGCATACATTTACTAATCTTAGAATAACGCAATATATTATAAGTGAACAAACACAAATATCAAAGAATGATTGTCAACCATACATATTTCTACAAGGATAGTATATATTTAATTAGTTCCCAAAGCAGAGACCACGGATACAGTGAAATAGTTTTCAGTTCAATTAAGGCAATTTATACAGTGTCACACAAAGTGATATCGGAAGACGAGAAACTGGTTTGCTGGATTAAACGGTTGAAATTTAATGACTGATCCTCTGATTTACCACTTATAGATAGTAAGTAGTGTTTCATTATATTCTGGATATTAATTTAAACGTGGTGGCTGTTTTTCCGCGATTGTAAACATGCAAGCAGATTTAGATTGAGCTAACCTAATTAAGACGGGACCTAGAGGTGCTAAACCCCAATGCGACACAACCATCGCAACCGCCACTCAAAATTGTAGCTGCTGCTCTTAAACACGCATTTATGTGGTGCTCCGGGTGTGTATATTAGCCTGTTTTCCTGCGCTTGAAGAGACCTTCAGTTGGGTGTGATCTAGCTTCAAGCGATGACTGAGCGTCGCATTTACCGTCGACCAAAATCTTATCACCACTACGACTTCGGTAGTGGTTTCAGAGGTAATGCAGCTTTCATGCTTTTTAACTCTACCTAGATTATATAGATGAATTTACACCCACTGAGGATAGTCACAGCTGCTCTGATGGCGAGAGCTACTCATCAGGAACCCCACCACCCCAGTTGAAGTATTATCGGCTGAGAAACCGCAGGACTGGCCAGAGGGCGGACTTTGTCCAATATGTGAGACACAAAAGTCGGAGTGAGGATCCGGACCGATCAAGGGGACGATCCGGATGCAAGAACAGATCTTCCGCTGGCATCCCCCCACCACATTGTTTACAGAGTCAGACAAGGAGTCACTGTGGGGACCATAGGAACACCCATAAACCGTCTAAGGAATATCGTACCCATAAACATGGCTTACAACGAGGCGATGCCAAACACAAAAGGCATCACTCACACAAAGGGAAACATTGATTAAAAGAAAGATAAAACTTGATATAAATGCACATTTAAATAAACTATTTACTTGTTTAATACTACCTGTTTCCAACTTCTTTACAAATCGGACAATTTGAAACAAAATGTTTTCTATATAACGCTTAAAAGTACACAAGTTTGAGTTAAAAATAGCATCAGAAAGTAACGACTAAATTACGATAATAATAGTTTGCAAATAATGCTGATACATAATATAATTTTGAGATATTTTAGTGAATCCAATGCAATTTCAGACTGAGAGAGTTGAAAGTTAATAGTTGTAAGTCAGATTTTTGAAGATTGTTACATATGCCTTACTAAAAAATAAACACAGCAAGGCAATTTAGGCAGCAACAAATTAGAATTTACTAAAATACTATTTACGTGATTCTTAAAGAGATAGTTTCGTAATTTGCAAAGTGAAATAACGGTGTTTATAGACTAATTTCCAGCCAAAAAGATAAATTCGTTAGAATGAAGGGTGATGCTACTTGATTGTATATTCGTAAGGTTTAATTTATATAATGTCCTAACGTTTTCTATACCTGACCACCACATTTTAAATTCATCTATGGTGTAGTTGTGGCAATGTCACTTGAGGTATCAAATTTCAGCTTAAATTTTTTGATAGCAACTCGTATCTACAAGAAGCTTGACAAATTATTCAGGCTGCCAGAGTTCATGAAATAGGTTTTTAAACTGTCCTGAAATTCGTTGCTAATGCGCAGTTTGAAGCCCATATCTGAGACTCCTTGCTAATGCAATCACCATTCGTAGATGGTTAATCGGATTGTATTAGATTTGGAGCTTGAGGGGGGTTATTACAGCTACCCATCTAATCATTAGTAATTTTGCTTCCCAGAGCTTCGCATTTTACTGGTGCGATGATTCCCATCCCGTGTGTATATCTTCCTCAACACACGGAGTCGAACATTTATTCACAGGAATGAACGATAAACGCATGTGTCGTGGACCAAAGCTCTCTACTCAACAGAGCAAGCATTGTAGAGGTAGGAAACTGATTATTCACGATTACACTCTCTAACTTCCTTCTCGCCCACTTCTTTTAGATAACTGCCGTTGTACTGATGAACCTTGTGGTTGTTCAGACAGTGATAGCTATTCTTCACCAGGCCCGTTACCGCGAATGTCTTGTCGCAGAATGGGAAACCGCAAGCCTAACGGAGGTGCTGGCTGTGGTGGTGGTGGTGGTGGAATGGATTGCAACGATTCTCACCGACATGGACGTCAAAAGCGCTGCGAAGACTGCTTCGGCAGACCGAAGGGTACCTCTAGGTCCCAAGGAAGAGGGAGAGGTGGCGCGATGCCCACGTTTCCCAAGCCTGAAGTGCCAGGCATGTTCGATTGTGATGGGCCGAGACCAATGCCAAGACCTGGAAGAGATCCACAAACGTGCCAGCAGTCTTGCAGAGGAGGGAATAGACGCAGCTCACCTAAAGGCGACATGCAATGCAAGAAGAGTTTCCCTTGTCATAAGAAGTTCGGATGAACCAGCTAGTACACTTGCGTAGTCGCGAGGCTCCCAGTAATTTTCGTTAGCTATGCCCTTGTCCTCTCTTCTCAATCGCCCAGACCCCTTTTTGGTAAAATAAGAAAATTAATCTGACTCCATGTTGGTTTTACACTGCTGATGCTGTTATTGAAGTCGAATTAGATGACTATCGCTTGTAAAATGCCTTTTATTCATAGAAAAAGCCTAGTTTTTGGTGTGAGAACGGGGCTTATTTTCGATTAAGATTTAGCTGCACTTGGTGATCCCTCGTGTTCAAGAAACTTGTTTTGAACTTTGAGCTAATTTAAAGCAAAAGAATGCTTCACTATCGGGACTCTGCTACTCAAAGAAAGCAATCAAATCTCCTAATCTTAAGTAGTATATAAGACCTGTTATCGCCCAAGAAAAACTAGAAATGAATAGCTCAGGAAGTTTTTCAATTAAATCTGAAAGATTTGTTGTGGTTTCTTACAGTGTAAAGTTCTCTTTAATTTATGTTTTGAGATTTTAAAAACGTATTAAACAGTTGCAAAGCAAGTTTATTGATGAAAATTTCCCAGACTAGGTGATGTTCAAATAAAAACTGTCAATTGAGTCTTTTTGGACAAAATGGGCCATGTATTTGGAGGACTAGAAAACCGACGAGCTTGAAGGCATCATTGTTTGCTGTTGTGTTTGGAAGGCTTATGATGATTGGTTTAGCAAGTTTTCAATGCCAAGCCACACCCATAGAGGGAGAGTTGAACAAGCTATTAGAGCTAAGTAGTTTATGCGAATCGCTTGCACCCTATCTGCCGCTTTGAAGATACCTTTATAAGCTCGTGCAATTACAGGCAAGGCCCGGAGAAGTAATAAGCAAGAGAAAGACAGCGTTCCGATGAGCATCGGCACATCTCGGATCTACCATCTCTCCGAAGGCTCTTCAGGTGCAATATCCACCACTATTTACGAAATGATAGATGACTCGTCTAGTTCTAGTGAGGAATCATCGGAAGACGATAGATGCTGGATGAAAATTGCGCTATATCCATGGGAACTACCCAAGAAGGAAAGAAGGAAGAAGCGTTCGAAAAGTCAGTCATCCAAAGGGGCCTCAAGTCAATCCCAAAAGCCCCGCAGGATGGTAATTTACCTGGAGGAAGAGCAGTATTCTCTTGTACCTGCTGCCAGAAGCAGCTATAGCGAAGAATACTACAGTGACGAAGACTGTGTTAGCGCGTCAGTCAGATACAGTTTGCTTCCTCCAATTAGGAATCCAGATCGATCACCATCGGAATCTCGGGTCAAGTGGCACATGGCAGTGGGATCCGACAGGGAAGCCGAGCCTGTCCTCCTTCCCATTCAAAGACGAATGCGATTCACACACAGTCAAGGGACATTCGGAGGATCGAAACCTTTGAAAAAAGTCACGGGAGTCTCTCTGGCTCGGAAACAATCTCTCTCTCGAACTAGGAGCCAAGCGGAGAAGTTACAGTTAATGAACCTCTCTTCCCGCAAAAGTCGCATGGCAAATAGGGAATTCAGTGTCGACCAAGTTACCAATATGCAAGGGATCGCTGTCGAAGCTCCTAAGCAGGAAAGAATGCAGATACGTAGTCGAAGCCGTAGCAAGAGGCCCAAGCACACTTATGGGATTGCGTTAGTGAACGGAAAAGTATGATACGATGGTTCTTCCACTACGAAAATTATAATATCCCCACTTTATGTTTAAAAGAAATCACGATTGTAGTTTTCTTATGAAAAGACCTTTCTTTATTGAAATTTATTATCCTGCGGTCAATTTTGTCTTTAGGAATTTAAAAAACACTGACCAACTAAATGCTGGAATTAAATTAACTATCAATCAATTAGTAAGAATTAGACACAATTTAGAGAATGAATCACGTAACTTCAAACTGGTTTTAGGTTAAAAGTACTTTTTTCATGACAATGGCGACTCTCCAACATCATGTTAAATTATTTGAACTGTAATATAAAAATTAACATCTATTTTACTTTCCATTTAGTAGTAGAAGGTTCAAGTGGTTTAATTTCACGAATTGGTCCGTTTAGTGATTGAATTCTGGTAAATGTATGCATATTCATGGCGCTTTATTCATTATATTATAACCATATTACGATATAGAACCAGATTGCACTCGTGATTTGAAAGGTAACAAAGTTGTTATTTTGTTCGTTATCAACAATTTAATGAATCATCGCGGCTCGTTTTTAGGTAAAGCTACCACAGAGATATCTGCAAACTTCGACTTCTCGAGTAAAGTTCTTGGAGTTTTTTTCACTTTGAGCTCTAACTGATTGACTTGTTGAATCGCTGCTACACTTTTTCATCGCACTGATTGCAAGCACAGTGCTCTAGCAGGTTACTCTCATTTTGCCACCGCCGTCGAGCGATTTCAAAAAGACCTTAAGTACGTGGCGACCGCTGGCATAGAGGAGCCTATTGCATAATCGGATTTGGAAGATTAACGATTTATTCAAGGTTTCTTGGTGCTCTGAGTGCCTTTGAATGCATTAATCCGTAAATGATTCATCCACATGCATCATTTCAGCCACCCTCACACGTGCGCCCAAATGAGGCAATCTGATTGGTTAACACTCTAACTGGAGTAGCATTGCACATGCAGTAAATTTCTGGCGGCATGCGCAAATGTCTGGCCAGAACCACTAGCCTTCTACACTCAGTTCACATCACTTCATGAGAGAGGATGCCAATATTTAGAGGCAAACTCTCGCACTCAATCCCGTCCTCGATCAAAATCAGTAGTGCCATGGAGAGAGATATTCTCAAGTGCATTCGCATCCATGGTGTGGGCGTGAGTGGGCCTTGTCAGACCCCGGATTTTGTACCGGCGTCTATATACCTTAGAGGACGAAAAACTAAGAACGATTCTCTCTCTGGGGATGAAACTTCAGTAACGGATTCTATGTTCGATTATTCTTTACCTCCGATGTCTGCCCCCTCGTCGCCTTTAAGAGGAACCATCACGGGGTCGGAAGTAACCTCCCTACCACAAATTGAGGTGACACTGCAACGTGGACGCAAGGGTTTAGGGCTCCGTTTAGTAGGAGGTGCAGAAGAAGGAACTCAGGTGAGCTCGCTTCTAACATTTTATCAATCGAATCCTATAAAGTCTCTGAATAATTTGTGCGGTGCAGAGCAAATCGAATTATTGGTACCCTTTGAGCGTGTAGCGCCGATGAAACGCACTAATTAAGGTACTCTTAATGGCTTGAAGAATTTGAGAGCCTTGTGCTAGATGCACTCCCGTATCAAAAAGAACAAGTAAGGGATTGAAACACATAAACTAAAAAACAACTATGGTCGTCCTTTGCGTTTAGTTGAGCAGTGATTGATCAGTTAGGTCAAGCATTATTCTAAAAATAACAGGAAAGTGATTTTCCGACAACGATTTTCATCGACTTTTCACAATTAGGTCTTTTACCTTTTTTCCAATTTTTAAGTCTTAGAAACTCATCTTGGCAAGTATTTGGAATGAAATAGACACTCATTTCATGTAGCATCA
This sequence comes from Anomotaenia brevis, assembly GCA_030710315.1. Lineage (NCBI taxonomy): Eukaryota > Metazoa > Platyhelminthes > Cestoda > Cyclophyllidea > Dilepididae > Anomotaenia > Anomotaenia brevis. The sequence continues at coordinate 914,602 of JAUOZQ010000002.1, forward strand.
AAGTTCGCATGAAAATATTTAGTCCAATTTAAGCCCTTTTAAGACAAAGGACAATAAATCTTTTTTAACTTCGTAAGTGAAAAAAAAGTTAGATCATTTTAAGTTAGATGGAAGTCTGAACTTAAACATATCTCTGCAGCAGCCATTTTGATACACCACGCTCCCAGAATTTTGAAAGTTGAGTCGCCCAAACTGGGTGGGTCCCAGGAAACGTTTGAGTCACTTAGCTACCGACAAGTTACATTGCATTTTTATCATTATGACAGAGCTTAACTGATAGTCAAATAGATAATACCTTTGCATTACCCGAGGTTGGAGAGCAATTCACCTTTTTGAGTCAAAAAAGAGGTAATTTCTGAAGGCTTTCTTGTGAAAAGGCGGGTCTCTGATCTCATAATTTAGGAATATAGTTTGAGGTTGCCGAATCGCCCACAGGGACGAAATCTGATGCTTGGTTTTTTGTTTCCTAACTGAACATTTTAGCTACTAATCTTGTCATGATTGGAAATGAAGCCCTTAGATCATTATTGCTTTACATTTTCAGCTAATCAGACCTTTTAAGTTTTAAGTCTTAGCAAGTGATCTTGTATATAAATGGACAGTAAGTCGTTGTGTGGAGTCATGTGTCTTATTACCAATAAAGATACGACTTGGAATTTGTCTGAAATGAACACCATTTGGTTCAAAAGTAAAAAAGGAAATTAAAAATCCAAGGTTAACATAACTTTCGAATGACATTTTTATTACACATTTTTGACAAAATAACTAAACGTTGGTAGACTAAAAACATCAATATTAAAATAGTTATGCAAGTAGTGACGTAAGGCAACAATACATGTTGTCCTGAGCTTCAATAAAGACTACTAGAAGCTCATCATAAACGAAACTTTGTCCATCACCACCTTTCTGTTATTTTGAATAAAGAAATTTATTCGGATTTGGCTTGAGAAGTATGATAACACTGTCTTAACACAGAACCAACTTGTATAATCAAGCATGCTACATTATACGGCATTCGAACAACTTTCGAAAGTCGAAGGCCCTTTGATTTACGGGTGGGCAAGGAAGAGCGTATAAAAAGTGTAATGCTCTAGGATAACAAGCAATCAAATATACAAAGGCATTTTATAAAGCTGTACGCAATCTTCAATATTTCATAATTTTAGCCTAGAATACATTTTTATTTGCCCTGATACATTCCTTCTCAAGGGAATCACCATTACTACTGGAGTTGCACTTTAAACTGCTGTTAGTTTCAAGGATCATTTTTCAAACTAAAATATGCATTTGCCTTTTTGTACACATTCGTTGGACAACCATTGACTCCTTTTTAGAATGAAGAGTCATGTTTTTTAAGTCTTCGCTTATTTCGATTTTCAAAATGTGATTTCAATGTTAAGAAGAATTTGAACTCACTACTTCCATTACAATTCTCGCTTGTAGTCAAACAATTGAAATTTGCTGTAAGCCAACTAGAAACTCGAATGTTTCAATTATTGCTCTGCAATATTCCTGAGAGATTCCAATTCAATATAGTGTTTTGGAAAATATCACGAGAAAGTGTTTACCATTTTCTGCAAATTGCGAACGCTTTTACGACTTTGTGTCCTCTGTCCGCTCAGGAAGTGAAAGTGTGTAACTTCAACGCAAATTTTTAAGGATTGCAAATGTCCAAAAAATTTTAAAACTGCCGGGAATGGCTGCAAAATTACTTCTAGATTAAATGAGTAAAACAGTATTTAATAAAAGCAATCACCAAGGTCTGGATATATATTGCAAACGGACTTTATTCATATAATTTCACCGTTTCCCGAGGGTACAAGTTACTTGAAAGAAACGGTTTGCAATTTAAAGGTTCTTTCACCAGCTTTCATACTATAGAGAGTATTAAATTTCGTAAATATCGTCAATTATGTATCGGAAAGAAGTTATTGATAACCAAATTTAAAATGGTGTAATTTCTTCATCGAATTTCTAATTGGTGGATTTGCATTGAAGTAAAATGTAACTTGTAATAATATGTTTGATGGAAATTCTCTAGCCTACATCAATTCAAAGGGGGAATAATACTGGTCCTGGTTTTCAGGAACTGAAGCGGCCTATCAAGTTTAGAAGAATGTACGGATTTGATGAATTTAATAACTTCCATAGTAGTAAAGGATTTGATTTGTGTTGTGTTATTACAATGTTAATTCAATCCAAGTCAAATCATTGCGAAATTTTGATCGAGGATCACCTTAAAACAAACTGCTAATTATTTGGAGCTTTAAGAAACCGAGACTAAATAACGGATCCTATTTTCAGGTACGAGTTGGTGCTCTCACTCATGGAGGACCTGCTGAACGGTGTGGCAAAATCTGTCCCGGTGACTATTTAGTCGCCGTGAACGGCATTTCTGTGCTTGGAGCTACCCACACCGCAGTCGTCAAAAAGCTAAAATCTGCTGAAAATCGCTCCGCTAATAACTCCATCAATCTTACTCTCCGTGGCCACAGGGCTCGAGCCGGTAACAACTCTTCCTCTGAGCGAGTCAAATCATTCGAGGCCCACTCACCAATTCGTGCCTGCTCAGCTGGGAGGTCATTTAATGAAGGTTCATTTCTCAGTTTTAATGGACTCAGACTAATACAGTGATTTTTGAACAAAAATTATAAGACGAAGACCAGTTTTTGGACCATCGAGAATTAAGTCCTTTAGCGTTGAAATTATAGGGGCAAAAAGATTTTAACTCAGCGTGCCCAAGACAGTAGTGCAGGCCTTGGGCTGTGGAGTACACTGGTTGACAGGTGGTGAACATTGGAAGGTGCAGTTTATTCACGTTACCGGAAAAAATCTTGTCAAGCTTTTTATGAAAGCATTGTCTCGTATATTTTACATTCTAACTTGGAATTAAATGTCTTTCGTGCCCTTTAAATCATGCAATATTTTCCACTCCTGGTCAATGTGAAATTGGTATGGATTCTAAGGTGCCATGGTAGAGGCATACATACCAACAGCTATTCTACTGTTTTATAATCTTTTAATGAATAGTGTATATTCTATAAAAAATCGTCATCTTAGCTTTCGACAAATAAGGATAACTAGTATTCCATATTCATGGAGAATGGATGAAAGTAGACCACTAACTCAATTAAGCACATTTCGATTGTGGAGGTATCATATTCTCGAAACTGGACCCTGTTAGAAATTAACATTAGGTTTTTTCTTATATGCATTCGTAAAAACAAAAAACAACTGTACATATCCTTTGTATCCTAGGGTTTTTCTACCCCTTTATCTAGTGAGCCAAATTCACCATTTCATCGATTCTTCAGTGCTGATGCCAGATCTGGAACATTGTCGCCCATTTTCAAGGTCACTCTATAACCACAAGAAAACGAATGTTCCGGTTTTACAGTCACCCGATCTCTTAGTCCAGATCATGGTTCTTATATTAGTAAGCAAGGAAAGCTGGCATTCTATTGTCAAAAATGTGGCACGCTGTTTGTCACTATAATGTCTTACTTTACTGCCCCTGTTGACTTCGTATTTACAAGCCTTCTAAAACAACCGGTAGAAAAAAGCCCTTTGAGTCATCTCCTATTCCACCTTGGCTGGGTCGCACACGGTTTCGGCTTGATTTAATAGCTTGTTTATGTAAAGGCTTTGATCTAGGAGTCATAATTTAAGCACTTTGAAAGAGAATCTATTTCAAAAAGGCACATTTGATTTTCGCTACCTCCATCTTTCAATGAAATATTTACTAATAAAAAACACTTGTTAAAATTAGCTGTAACTGTCTCAACAGTAAAGAATTTAGTACGATGTGAATATATTTTACTAAATTTAGGAGCAATAACACCTGGAGGACCTGCTGATAGGAGTCGAAGACTGCAAGTGGGAGAAAAATTGCTCGAAATGAACGGACGACCTCATGCAGATGTTGTGGAACAAATCTGCACCCACGAACGTCTTCTGGAACTGACTGTGGAAAGACAGCAGAGCCTCAATTCCTTCATAATTCCTGGTAAACTTCCAAGGAGAATTAAGGTCCATATATGGGCTGCTGTAGGCATAAATTATCTTCTGGAAAGAGATGATCTACTGGGGGTGTGAAATTTTAAATAAGTCTACTATGATTCACATCTGGACAAACAAAATTACAAAATGAGCTACACCGACTACTAATTAAGTCTTAAAATAACGCTCTCCTAATTACTTAATGGTAAGGTGTGTGCAGAAATATGATGTCGGATATGAACACTCTCTTTAAAGGAACTCTTTAAAGAGTTTTATCTTTGCTGGCTCTTTTCCTAAAATCGACTTGTACCGTAGAAGCCTTTTCCCCATCACTCATACTATCAAACCCAGTATTTCTGATGACGATAGTAACCATCCCAGTCAGTTGTATACTTTAGTGAGATGTAATCATGTGATTGAATCAGTGAATATATAGGGTAAAGTTGATGACTGCAACAAGCATAGCCAACTGCTGTAGAATCTACTTCTTAATTAGCCAAGTGAGACAATGATAAATAGGTATGCCTCTACGAATAGCAATGGGGAGTTTGAAATGACAAATTCATTTTCAGTTTTACAGTTGAGCGAGAAAGCTCAGCCAAATAAGCAATCTAGTAGTCGATCAAGTGACCTACAAAAATGGCAAAAACCGAAACTCCTCGAACCACTCCCCGAAGCTGCAGGCTCCTCGTGGAATTCGCCGTGGGTAAGTAGCTAATTTTGCAATTTTAGCTTACTCTACGAATGCAGATCAATGGATTTTATGAAGCTTTATGGAAACATCCAACTGCCGTGACTTGTGACTTTTACGAAAGACGAAACATCCATGTTGCAAATGTAACATTGGATTGAAGTAGTAGGGACATCAAATGATGCCATACGAAATACACGGATGACGTTACTGAACCAACATGTGTACAAAAGTCGAGAGTAGGAGGTCCAGTTCTAATATATTTCATTGATTTAAACTCGTCATTTGACGGCTATTTTCAAGCTTAGCTACGCTCTCAGATACATATCTTAGTAGAACTGCGACGGGAAAATTCTGCGAAATTTCATTATCTCCATCGGCACTCCAAGACGTGCCTTGCAAGTACATGAGCTTGAAAGAACACATGTGAAAGTACTTTCATTTACAGTCTTCCAGTCTGAGATCAAACTGCAAGGAACTGGGATGCTACAACGTTGAGCTAAATGCGGATGAACGAGGCTTCGGGCTGTCCATACGGGTTAGCAAAGAGGCTGATCAACATCGTATGGTTATTCTACGGATAGAAAAGAACAGTCCTGCGTTTCGGGACTCAAGAATTCAGGTAATCAATTGAATATGAATATTCACTGTACATTGCATGTTCATCCGTGAATTCAAAAACCGTTTTGGAGTTAATGCCTTTACCTTATGGTTAAAAGGTTAAACAAATCTGATATCTTAAAAAAAGGGAATATTGTGGAGTTTGAGGCTTAAAAGCATAAGACTTGCTAACAATAGCCAACAGTTCGAAGAGTGTGTGCAAAATAAATCTGGGTAACTAACAAAGAGATGACATATTAAAGTACAAAGTTTATTTATTGCCGTCAAGCTTTTAATAAAGTTCTTTTTTAGAAATCTAACAGGTAAGTCATGGAAGCTGGATATTTAAAGCGGAAGCGTAATATTAATTGCAAAAATTCCTTTACATGCCCAAATTCCAGAATCCTTATATGAGGAAACTTTATGAAACCGTACAAAGCAACTGTTAGAACTTCATAGAAGTAAACATACCCTTTTTGCAGTAAGCGTATTGGTGGTGTTTGTTCCCACCTGGGAACCTTATATTGAGTTTAATCATAATTTCAGCAGTTGACAATAGACTTGGTGAATATACGTTAGGGTTCCGTGTCTGCCACGAATCAATCCTAAATGGACAGCCATATTTATAACAGTTTTTTAATAAAACAGGGCACTGCTTTATAGCCGAAGTTAGAAGCTATGACTGTGGTTCAAAGCAGCTCTCTATTACCAAACGCTGACCAGAAGGCGTCAAGTTGAGGAAGTGCCACATTCCCTATTTCCTCAATGCCTTTTTATTAAAGAAAAGCAACTGATTAAAGAGTGTATTTACTAATTTTTAGTGAAATACTGTAAGCGCTATTAGGGAATCAAGCATTACTATATAATTTCATGCAACATATATTCACATCCTCTTTGCTGAGTAATTGTAATAATACAGTCTAAAGAGTTTATTTAAATAAAGTTTGACATAGGTCGACTTTAGCTCAAACAGGATAAACTTTCATTGTGTTTCTAGAACTCGTTATCGATTTATTTTAGGTTGGAGATGACGTCCTTGAGATAAATGGAGAATCGACGAAATTAGCGAATTACGCAAAGGCGGTCAAGCTGGTCCGAATCGGTGGAGATCGAATTCAACTGAAGTTACGTCGAGTTGATGTTAAGGTATATGATCTGTCTATCTGAACGTATTCCTATTAGATGACAAAACGTAAAAATAAAAATTTTTCAATTACGTTTTATGATTAACTATACTGTGAGGATGATATTAATGATGCGAACATCCTCGAGAATCTATTGACAAAGATACCTTGCAGAGTAAATTTAATTTTAGTAATATGGTGGAATGATCTTTAGTGTATTCTTTTATCCACTTGGACAGGATTAAAATATTTGGCCAAGTGAAAAGAATAATGATAATACGCTTATAATGTTGGTAGAATTCTGCGGTACGATGAATACATTTAGTAGCATCGAAATATGTGGATTCTCATCCAAAATTAAACAATCTTGAACAGACTTCAAAAACGACTAAACACAAACATGGCGCATTAACTAAGTCGTAACCGGGTTCTTTGGGACATCTTATGTCTGGAAGACGAAAAACACTTTATTAAGTGCACATCAGGTAAAAAAGTAGTACAGTAAAAGGCGCCAAAGTAATATCATCTTGCTTTATTAATGACCATATAATACACTGAGCTCCTAGGTACAGTATTTTTCCCGGCAAAACGACACCTCTCTTTTGCTTTTCTACGGGCAAATAACATACATTCGAGGTATTTGGTCCCATATTTTACTTGTCATAAAGAATATTTCTCTTTATTGCACTGTTGATAAATATTTAGTTAGAGCTTTCATCACAATGCTGCATATCTACCACAAATTGCAATGGAAAAATTTTATGAATTCCATAAATGGATTAAAAAGATTTGATGGAAAACACTAAAGCTCAATTGCAGCACCAAGAGAAGATAGATAGAAGAAATAAAACAAAAAAATCAAAGTCAGAAATATGCTTTGCCACTGCCCTTATTAATAGGGACTCGCTAATAAACCTGAGCTTGCCTTTTCGTCGAGACTGTCTAAACGTTTTTCCAATGTGACAGCCAAAATCCCTTCAAGCATGCAACACCATCACTTTACTACACAATAACTTCCAAAAATATTTTTGTAATTGGCATTATAATTTGATTTCTTAGTGGACCCACCATTATTTAAATAGGTTATAAGTTTATTACTGTGGCAAGTAGCAAAAATAGCATTTCTACATATTCTTTCAAAAAATTAACAGGCAAAGGAAAAACTGTAATATTACAATACTATTAGTACTTATATTGTATGAATCTCTTCAATTTTTGTACGTGGAAGGTATTTTAAGTATACTCTTAGCTGTAGCATCATTACGAACATAAACTGAGGTCAAATCAGTGGCTTTGTTTGGCGGCATCTAGCATTGTTCATCGCGACAGGTGTAAATGAAACGCCTCTCATTAGCAGAAAAAGGGAAGGCATGTCGCAATTTTTGGTTATTAAATATATTACAAGCACTTAATGTCATATGCAGTAATGCAGTTCAATGATGGCTGTGCTTTGAGACTATCATTGATATTCGTTACTTTCACTTATGCACCCGCTTTGGGCATTTTTGAGTTATTGACCAGGAACTATCCTCTTTTATGTTTCATTTGCGGTGTCTGTATTTGAGAAAACATCTGTCATATAATACTTGTTTTTTTTATTCCACCAGGGCCCACTTGGGTGTATGAACTGCCACAAACAGTTCAAAGACGCTGAAGAAAGAATTTTGCATGCAAAAACATTACATAAAGTACATCTGACTGCGTTTCCATGTAACGCCTGTCGCGTCGCTGGGTTTTCTGCTCTCGAAAGATTGAAAATGCATCAGAAGTTGCATTGCTTAGGACCGAACTGGGAAGCTAAGATAATGGAAAACCCGATTCCGAACAAAGGTTTGTGTTTGGCATATCTGCACATTACCAGATTTTTCAAGAACGTGTTTGCTTGAGTGATTTAATTGGAGTAACATGTTGGTATTTCGGTTACAGATGAATATTCCCCGATTGAAGGCACCGAATTGCGGGAATCTCCAGCGGATGATACCAAAGGTAAGAGATTGGTGAATTCTTTATCAACGTTGCGTTCTTCATACAAATCTAAATTATTTTCTTCCGATAAGATGATCATGAGAATGTATTAAGCCCACCCATCAATGGGCCATGTTCTGTCACATTTCAAGAATCTGTTACTGGAAGTGTACGCCTATCTGCAAGAAAGCGGACAGTGAGTTCTAGTGAAACCCGACTGCAAAATGTGCCAATGCAATCTCGTGCTAGATCAAATATCAAAATAGTTTCACCTGACGGTGCTGTGACTTCCTCAAAGCATATGAATAACAAAATTACTCGCTCTTCACTAAATCGTTTTGAAACAGATTCATCTCATATCCCCTCTTTATCTGCCACAGGAACTGCAAAGACCATAAGGAATAGTTCTAAAATATCCGAAAATTTTGGACCTCTTACTCCGGCAGCAAGGAAAGCAATGAAATCGCGGAAGCTGTCCCTTAGCATTAATGCAGCGTCAGTTGTCGGCAAAGAAGATATTCAAGCACCACACACTACCGAATTTGTAGTCGCACCCAACGAGCTCGTGAATAAAATACTGTTCTCTAAATCGGATTCCACAAAACTCCCCAACTGTATAGTGAAGGAACGTGTGGAAGAAGCGACCTTCAAAGTGGAATCTACGAAAAATCCTGCATTTCTAGATACACTTAAATCGCCAGGCAGGTCTGGAAAAACAAACGATAGAATGCTGAAGTCGAACAAAGAATCGACGCTGGATCAAGATGCAATTGGCTCAGCTAATCCCAAAGCTGCAAAAAAGTCGAAGTTAATAGGTGCCAATGGGAAAGCCTTGCCCGATACTGGTGGACATTTGGACACAAGGAACAGACGTTCCATTGGAAGATCTGATCAAACCGTAAAGGCGATCAACCGTTTGAAGGCAGAGTTTTCGCAAGCTGAATCGTCTTCATCGTCTTGTGATAGAAAAGACTTAATTGCTACTAGCAAGAAAGAGTCGTACTCCAGTATGATATCTGAAAAAGTGGATTTCAAACCGAATGTTGATGAAACTGTTTCATCTATCTTTTGTTCTCCCGGTTCCATCAAATCCCGCGTTCCCAGATGCCCCAGGATAAAAAAAATTGATGGATTGACCAAAACGACTGAAGAAAAAAGTGCTTCTGATCACGTCAATAAGACAGCATCGGAAACCAAGGTCAATGCTGAGACGGAGGTACAAAATGAAAGTTCCGTTTTAAAAGGCAGAAATTCAACACAGTCTCACAAAACTGTCTCAAGGGATGGTTCTAATGATGAACAACAAAATGGGACATCCCATGAGAAGCTTCTACCTTCAGTCGTTATTTCGAATGAAAACAGGTCGGAATCACACGAAGAGAGCAGTAGTGCTCAAGTCGCTGAAGTAAGTAACGTTAATGAGGCCGAGAGTACTGATCCCGAAAACAAGGTTGCTTCAAGGAAACCAGTGGTTTCAAAGCATCGAACGATGCCTTTGAAAGGCCAGAAGTCGAACAAGGTTAACAACCAATCCTTTAGGTCTTGGCTAAGCGAATTTCCTCAAAGGGGTAGTGGTTCGAATAGGGGAAGTGATGGAGATGTTGAGGATCTCGAGCAGCAGCCGAGAGGCAAAAAGATGTCTAGGTTGCAGCTTGAGATTCAGGCCTTAATCAGAGAAGAGGAGGTTTTGAATCCCAAGGGCATTCGCCCATCCAGGAAGCTCAACGCATTTATTCGTAACAAAGCGTTATTGGAATCACAAGGCACAATCACCATTTTGGAAGGCAAGGAAGGGACTTCTACTGAAACAAGTCCTGATAAAACGGAACTGCCCATGGACTCTTCTGTTAAACCTCTTGCGGGCATGACGGATGAGGTCAAGTCTATTCCTAGAAAAGGGGTTACAGAAAGAGAGACCAATCTTACTGAAGTTCATCCGATACCCAGAAAGTTGACTTTTTCAGCAGCAGTAGATAGTAAGAAATTACCGGAAGAATCACCAGCAGTCTACTTTAAGGTTGAAGTCGCGTCTGGCCCAAGGAGAGCAAAGAAAAAAATTCAAAAGTCAACTGAACCAACAGCTGATAGCTTAAAAGGTGACTTTGCTGCTAGAACTGGTTCAGCTAAAAAAAGGGCAAAACTTAGAACCCCAAAATCTTCCTATGTATCTGTTTTCAAAGCAGACGTCGGTGGCGATCTTCAAATAAACAAATTAACTGAACCTGTTTCAGCTCAAAAGATAATATTAGAGAAAGGCACAAAATCGTTTCTGAATTCGCCTGAAAAATCAGAAGAGTCGAATTCAGTTGTGTCGAAGAATGAATCGGATTTCTTTCCAAATGCAGCAAATAAAATTTGTTGTTCCACCAGCTCTGTTGAAGACCGAAAACCAACTGAGCCATCCACTGTGGCGAAACAGGAAGTTGATCTTCGATCTAATGAATCTAAAAGGGAAATGAAATCTCCTGCTTCGTCGGAAGAACAGGGAGAGGTAATTAGGGTGGCTTCTCCTGGTTCAGTTTGTGGTTTTGCTTCTAACACTTTAGAATCGGATTCGGTTTATCCAAAAAGAGCGGTTCGTAAATCTTTCGATTCTGCTAGAAACGTTGAGATAGCAAACAGGTCTCATGTTGCTGGTCCGAAAAGTAGCCTCGACTCCCCAACACATCACTCTCCCTTCATTGCCGATGTTTGTGTGAAATCAGGAACTACTAACAACGAACAGACCTCCAGTTCGGGAGAGTTATCTCAAGCTAAATCGTCGGAAGAGACAGCCAGCTCCGGTAGATTGGCTTTGAAGCGTTTGCGTGAATCCTTAGTAATCCACGAGGAGGTGCAACCAAAAAAACGGGCCAAGTATGTCAGAGGTGTGTCAAAATTTGTTTTGTCTTCGAAGCTAATTCCCCTAATCGATTGGACCTTCATTCACGTGTTTTCTGTATTTTTCCCCGTTTACTAACACCAGAAATGGTTCTACCAGCACCTACGTCTCCGAATATGAACTCCAATTCCCCGGCAGTGACCACAACATTAACGCCTGTAAAAGTTGCTCTCATCGATTGGAATAACTTTATTTCTGGAGGTCCACGAAAGTCGCGGCTGAGTAAGGACCATGTTGCCATCCACAAGGCCGACAGCAACTCTGAAGTGGCGCAGTTAAAGTCGCTTGATTCAACACCTCATGCTATACACTCAGCCGATTCTTCAGCTCTGACGAACTCGGAATCGAAAATTAGCTCACTCAAAAGACCAGCTGAAGAGGTTAGAAGAGCCAACTCTTGCTTTATTAATTTTTGCTTGTTTCATCTTTACTCGTTTATTTCGTGATTTGTAATTGCTCACCACATACAAATGTGATCTAAGTAGTCTCCACGAATCACTTCACTTCAATTTGTGCTTATCATTCCCATGTTCCTATTTTGCCAACTATCTGATGCCTAATGTTTTCTGCGAAACATGCTTACCCTACGTTTAAAAATATTAACTAATGTGAGTTGTCTACTTCATACTTCAACATCGTACAAATGATAAGCTTGTTGCTATTGGCCTCTACTGAAGCTATTAAAGAAACGCGTCTTATTTCAAAAAGCTTAGTTACTGAGTGATATAGTGATGCATTAAAAGTATCGGGTGACACTGGTGGATTTTTCCTTTGTGACTTTGTATTTTTGTCTTAGAAATTTGTTTGGCTTCGTCGTCTTTCGAATCGAGACAACTTCGAAGTTCATGCTTGATGAGTGGTGCAGATCAGGTCGTTTTGGCGTATTTTTCCTCGTTTTTAGCCCCTAGTTTCATTCTCAAGTTCTAATTGGGCCAATTCTGAAGCAAGGTTTTTCTCCTCCGACTCCCAACAAATTCCTACTGAAAAGTTGAATTCAGCGGGCACTTCCGGCTTGCCGTCTACTAGCAACGATAAAAAGGGCAATTTTGAGTCTAATTCTAATATAAAATAATGCCAAAAATGTCATTGACGTTGCTTACCCAATAATAAAGTGACATTTTACTAGGTTTTTAATCGGAAGTTAGTTGTTTTTTGTGATTGTTTGATGGCATACTTCTATGTTAACACCTGCTACCCGCATCTCCTTTTGTTTTGGATTAATTATTCACGGTTTTATATATTTATAAAGATGGTTACAATTTCAGAATGAAGAACCTAATGCCTTACCAGTAGACAATACAACCAGAGCCGAAAATCCTGAGACTCTCAAGCGAGACAGCACTTCTGATGATCTGAGTGACGCCTCCTCTGTTAGTCATTGATTTTCAAGTCTAACTGCGTTGTCTTCGCATGTTTGCCATTAAGCTTCTTCCCTTCTTTCAGGATACTACCCTCCCAGCCACCCGTAGCGTTGACGCTGATTCCATGCCGCTTGCAACCGTTTGTGGCGAAGCCAAAGTATCCCAAAGTCCGAAGTCAAGGCCATCCACTGTGCTCTCTTGTCCCCGGTGTCACCAGAGCGGTTTCGCAACGAAATCTGAGCTCAAAGTCCACCGTGTGAACTCATGTAGACGGGCCGCGTCGTTGAAATACAAGAACAAGACGGCGAAGAGTCGTCTAACGCGGTTCTACTGCCCCGGTTGTGCGGACAGAAAGACTGACCACAGGACTCCCGAGGCCCTTTTGGCCCACTTGTCGCATTGCGGCAATGCGAAGCGGGGCAAGAGCAGACGAGGCGCCGCAGTGGTGCAGTCACCGTGGCCGGCGCCTCTGACCGGACCCTCGACGACTTTTGGGTGTCCGGTGTGCGGCTACATGTTCGCTTCAGCTTCGAGGCTGGAGCAGCATCGCATCGACGAGAACCACTTCTGAGGAATGGTGACAAGATTGCTCACTCATCTCATTTTGCGAAACCCAATCTCCCTCTCACGACTTTGGGATTTGTTGCATTTGCCAAGAATGAAATTTTCTAGTGTCTCCGTGCATGCACAGGCGAAAATTTTATACTTTTGTAATATAGTGTATTGAAGATATGTACTCGATCAAATGCGTAGTTGACTTGTTTTCCTTCTGGGCAGCCTGATCTGATTGAACATTATTGAATTTTTCTAGGGGCCATATGGATTATCGGTTATTTGGACGAATTCTTAGCTTTCTATCTGTCCATGAAATCAATCATGTAGGTAAAACCTAACTTACCCATAAAATTGCATATTTTTCGTCGTAAATATCTAAGGACAGCTTAGTAAATCAGCCGTTACTTTTGTCGGTTCAGTAGAAGCATGCTTAGTCTAGAAAGTACCGACGTTTTGATAAAACTCTAGTTCGCTAAACCTAAACTAGGATCAAAATTCCACAAATCCTTGCTATCGACATGGGCACATTCACACCTTTGATTTGGAAACAATACTCCTGACTTCTGGTAAAAGGCGCACCATTTTTGCATTGCGCTTAGGAGACGAGCATTCAAAGTGATTATCACTTTAAATAACTTCAAAATACTTCCCAGGTAAGAGAAGACCAAGAATGAAAGTATAGACTTGTATTAGAAGAAAGATCTAGCACGTTACGGAGGAGGTTTTGCTTGCACGCCGTAATACGAAGTTGCGTACACCCATTATCGTGACAAGGAACAAATTGTGACTAAGCGATCTGTGATTGGTTTGTTCGTGTCCTTGTGTTTGAAATCAGTATCCACATCAGCGCAACGCGTAAACACTACACATTACTTGGCGTCAGAGCCGTTTGTAAAAGCTAATACTATCATCAACGAGCTAGAGAATAAAGATAAAGCAATTGTGATTTTATTTATTTAGAGGATAATATTAATATTACTAGTTTTTAGAGAAATTGGATAACAGCCTGGCAGATTTTGAGAATCGCTCACAAACGACTGGTTAACTGAAATGATGTAAAAAATCTCATATTCTTATATCGAACCATGATAAAGTTATCATGGATATACTGCCTGAGTTCGTCGTCGGAGAGTCCTATTATGAGCAGACTCCCTCGGGGATGGCTCAAACTAAGCAAAGCGAACAAATGCCGGGAAGCAAGAAGTCAATTAGTGTAATAATGATTTACGGTCATTAATTAGTTATCGAACGCAAGACCTGAGCCAGAGCCAAGGTAGGCAGTACTGCGAAGATGTATAATCGAATATTAATAAATATTTGTCACTAAGTAGTTATTTTTCACCTTTTGTACTGCTCTAGCACTAACTCAAAGGTCACGGAGTAGTAATTTTAAGTTTTCAACCCATCATCTAATTCAAATATCGACAGCGCAAATTTAAAAAAAATCATACACTTTAATGTGAAATATTGCAAAAGAATTATAAGTTTAACTCAAGATTGAATGGTGCATTTTCAACTAAAATATTTTTATGCATTCTTATTTAACTTGTATAATCTGTTCAATATGATTCTCTCTCAACGATATAAAGGACTTACTTTTTGGAGTTACAATTCAAAACTCCTAAAACTATAAATGCAGTTTTAGTAAATAGGTGATACAATTTTTGACAAGTAACTAAAATCTTTCAAACCTAGTGATTCAATAGATAGGACTATTCGGCTTTCAAACGGTTTAATTTTATCATCTTATACAAAGGAGCTGGCACCCCATAGTAAATGACAACTTATCATCGTGGTCAAATCTGTAAGTACTCTGGCACTGGGCAAACACGCTTAGGTCACCCTCATGCCAGCGTTCTAATCTCGGTCATCTTTAAGTGCTTGGGCAAGGGACACACTCCGAACTGACCTTCGTCCATAAAATCCCTACCGATTCGGTTGAATTTTCGACATTTTGAAAAAGTCAGGGAGTACGGAATACAGACTTCCTACTACACAATGTGTTAAGTCAAGGTGTCTTCGACAGCCAGTTAAAGACTCTTAAAGCCAACTTTTAAGTGCCCTATTTGAAGATCAATTTCAGAAAGGCCATGACTCATAGAAGTGGACTGTAAATAGTTTTCATCCTTCAGTCTGAGTTTGTCGCATTGGCATTCAGCCCTGAGCAGCAATAAGTGTAATTCCGCCATTGACAGATTGCCCACTTAATACATTTTCGCTGAAACTAACTTTTCCTCGTCTCAAAACGCCCCTTTTCACCACAGGCAAACGCAAACAAAACACTGAGTCAAAATGTTGAAGGGTTTAACTCCAAGGTGTATTCTTTATCCAACGGGTTCCGAAATTCATTGGATGTGATAATTACCTACCACATTTCCGTTTACTTTTGCAGCGTTTACTACAATCAGGACATAACAAAGGCCCCAGTCCGATTAATCAAACACTTTTGTCAACATTATTTACTAGTACTGTTTTTGCTACTTAATAGCAAATGTTCTTAAGTTATTTGCCCTATCAACACCACCAGTTCACTACTGCAGAATTTCGTAGAACTACAGTCTCAATTAAATTAGATCGAATCATTAGGATTAGCCAAATTCACAAATGGTTTTCTGCATAACTCAGTATTAGTGAACAATGAAGTCTTGCAGGCCAGACGGCGACTGTGACAGTGGCATTGAGGCATGAACAGTTTTAGCTGAACCACCGAGTAACTTAACCAGAAAATTTCCAGTTAATTCACATCCCCAATTTGACAAGCACTTTTTTCAGAATTTAGAAAACAATACAGCTGTCACAATGCACTCTCCCTGATTAAATATGACTTCCTTCCACCTATTAAACAAACTTATTGATGCCAATATTGCAAAGTTCCTTCGGTTTGCATTCGAATAACTCACACATGCCACTTTCAATCTCTTCCTGTTGCGCTGCAAAAGCTCCTTCTGCCAAACAATGGTGTAAGCTACGGAACCAATGGTGGTAGTGTGAAGAAGGAGCAAGATCGAGGGAATAACAAGGTGGATGAGGAATCTTCTCCCAACCAAGTTCTTCTTTTTCGATTTTTTGTGACTTGATTCCTCCTGCTGTGTGTGTGGGGGTAGGGTAGGGTAGGGTAGGGTAGGGTAGGGTGGTAGCGTGCATTGTCCTGGTGAAACATCACCCATTTTTGATTCACTAAGGCAGATCTTTTCGTTTTTCCCTCAAAGCTTGGTTCAAAAGCCATAATTGGTGACAGTAGATTTGAGCACTAATTGTTGGTCAATAAGGTGGTAACAATTCAAAGTGCATTACCCCTTGGCGATCCCACCAGATCGAAAGAAGAACCCCTTTCCCATGAAATTCTCTTCTCTGCTGTGGCTGTGGTCGAGGTCTTTCCGCTTTACGACCCCATCACTGCCTATGACGCCTAACTTTCAGATAAGGGTCCATTTTTCGTTGCCAGTTAAAAGACTATCCCCCAAAGAAGTTCATATGAGTTGGCCAGAATGGAGGAGAGAAGAGCAGATGTCGTCAAATGGACTTTGAGATTGTTTTCAGACAAATCATGGGGCACTTATTCTCCAAGTTTTTTCTAGACAGACATTGAACAGTTCTGTGGTTTAAAGTAAGCTTAATTGCCAGTACCAAATCAACCGATAAAGAAGAATCAGCTTCTTGAAGGGCTGCTGCTTCAAGAAGTACATCAACGAACTCAACTGGACGTCCGGTTCGGTCTTCATCTAGTTGGAGGCTGAAACCCCCACTTCTGAATTTTGCAAACAGTACTCTGCAGGTTCTTTCATTCACAAGTTGCCCTACATAAACTGAGTGAATGTTGCTAACCGCCTCGACGGCTGTTGAGTTTCCTTTTTGTGCCACAAATAATTCATGGGTACTTCCATGTTTGCGGGGTTTCTATGCAGTAAATCCTAATTTCGTTGTTCAGTGAAACCAAATTTCGGTCATTTCAAATATATCGTATGATTAAGATAATGTCGAGCTCCACTAGACATCATATGCAAATGTAAAAAATAATGAACATTATGTGGAAAATGAGGATTTTAATGCCACAAAGGAAAAAAGTAGAAATGCTACTCTAAGCCTTCCAAGAAAGTGTATCAAGGCAGATTACAGGCTGAGAACGGTGAATAAGTATCCATATAAGATTGATGAACAAGGAAAGTAAGCGGTTAAAGTCCTTATAATGAATAGGCATTGAGACATTACTGGAAGAGATGGCTGTTATAAATGCTGGGTTCAAATAGTAACTTCACTAGATCTAAAACCACTAGGCACTTTTTAATTGTCAAAACAAAGCATTTAGCAAAATGTACTCTATAAAAGATGCCAGAATCTTAAGAAATTGGATATAAATGATTTCACATTAATATCTAGCAGGAATTAAAATAACTTAGAATAAACCTTTCCCTGTTGCAGACCCTGTTCCTTCTCTCTTTCAGCAAAATGCATTGCTTAAGCGAAACCGATTTCGAGGCTTTTTGGTTAATCAAATAGAGCCCATAAGCTTCTGTGCTATTCACACTGTATCGTGTGCCCTAAATTTGTTCTGCTTAGACCTGGAGCTGTTCCAAAACTACCAAAAAACCTCACTTTCTGCTTGTCTGCCCCCTCCATAGCTTTATCTAAGATCAAACCCGCAATTGAGGGAATTTTATTTGCTTTATGCCATCCTTATCGCGGCCCAAAACGTGCCTCTGCTCTTAATGCATCAGGAGAACGGAAGTTATTTAATGACTACAAATATACGATAAACAAACGAATCGCTCCTAAAACATCATCTCGAATATACACAGCTTCAAGCCAATAACTAGGCAGTCATTAAATCTAATCCGTAACAACGCACTGTGGAGCTCTGTGGGTGAGGCATGCAGTCATTTATCGGAGATAGCACTTCTAAGCAGAAAGAAATTTTTAACTCAGTTGAAATCACTGTCTTTATCACTTGGACAATCAATTTTTCATATCCAACGTCTTTTAGTCAATAAAGGTACCGTCGTGGTATAATATTCGCTCGACCAGAGCATGATATTTAGTCAATCAGTAGGCCAGTCGAGCTGGTCTATCTTCGTTGTTAGGATTTATACTTAAATCATACTATACTATAATCCTTTTTGTCACTTGAACTCAACAGATTATTGGCAATTAAATAGATTAAAACTCTCTTGACATGAAGTTGTATCTATAATTCTTTAATTAATCTCACAGACTGGTTTCTAGTAGATTAGTTAGTGTACACTAACAAACTTGGCAATATGTGTAGTTTACGTGTGCAGGAAATTATCATATAGATAGTGAAACAGCTAAAAGTCTGTTATGCATTTTGTTAGGTGTCAAGAAGAATAAGCGAGTGTAGCATCAAAATTAACTAAAAAAATACTTGCACCACGGTAAATAAAAAAAATCAATTTTCATCAGCACTTTTCTTACATAATAAAAATTAGACAGTTCGATCATATGATAAAGGTACTTAAAAGCGAAAAATCGTGTCTTTGTCAAACAGGTCACTGAATTGTTGGACACTTTTGGCAGTCATATCATTAACATAATCTCGGAGGATTCACACAGGAAGTCTAAAAAGATTTGAGATTTAAAGTAAAGCAATAAATCATTATTTAAGGCCTAGACCTCCCAAAAATAAACTCAACAAGTTTTTCTGACTTTATTTTTGAGGGTAAAGTCTAAGTGCCATTTAGTATGAATATTAGTTTACTAACTTGAAAAATACAACATTTTTGAAAGTATGATTTTTATTACTAAAATACATTGATTAAAAATGGGTGATTTTTTGATGAACCCGACTAAGAAAAATTTGGTAAATGAGCATAATACTGGAAAATAATAACCTTCGATTTCCGGAAGGCAGTTTTTTATTTAATGAAATCATAGTACTATCTTCAGCTGCATCTAGAAAGGAGGGTCTTTATGAAATATGTTCACTGCTAGTTATATCATTATTTTCCATAATTATTCTAAAATCATGTACTTTCTGTTTATTTCAGTGGGAAAGAATTAACAATAGGAAATATTGCTTACGTATAACGCTAGCAAAGGCCGCTGCCAAAATACTCTTTAGAATGTAGCTTTGTCATTTCGTATGGAAGTTCAAGTGAATTATCGAGTTGTTTTGTTGTTTAGCTGTCTCTACCGTTTCCTATTTGTAAGTTGTTCTGAGGATGAAAAAATCTGGCCCCATCCGCAGGTGTGTTCGCATGTGCGTGACAATAGCTTTTTTCATTTAGGACAGCAGCAGTAAACACTATGAGTGCTTCCGGGAGATGGAGCTTGAATTTCAACAAAGCGGCTACATCAATTGCTAGTGTTTTCCTCATACGTACACACAGGAAGATGAAAAACTCGTCGGGTAACACCGAAGTGATACAATATGTTCGAGGCGGTTATGCTGGTTTTAATATATTTTTAAACTCCCTATTTAGGCAGATAATTTTTGGTTCAATAATACCTGATGAAGAACACACCAAAGTAGTTCCTTGCTGGAACTTGTCTTGCGCGGAAAAGATTTATTCCTTACTAAACCATATAATATGTTGAAAATGAGATCATGAAACAGTAGAGAAACGTTGATTTGGAGTTAATGCCTTCCATTGAGCTACTTTATTATTACTTTTCCTTTTATTACCAAGACAGTCATTGAAAACTATAGTATTTATCAAATAAGTTAAAGTTTTTTATAAAGCAATTGTAGGTTCATTTATTCAAAGAATATCGATTTCAATGCACCGTCCAGTGAGGAATTAATATCATTTGAAAGCACTCTAGAGTTACATATTTTTACATGCAATAGATTTATTTGAATTACCATACTTGGTAAAAATTTCGTCATTATTTTGATGTTCTCGAATAGTCTTTGACTACCACGCGGTGCTCATGCAAGTAAAAAGGAAAAGCAATCATGGTTAGAGGAACTTCTGTTCAAGATGTTACCTCGGCAGATTTATTGGAATTTTTTTCAGGTCAGTGTAACACCCACTAATTATCCTATTTAAACCGATTTTTAAGTCCCTAAAAGTCTGAGAAGAAGTGAACGAATTTGAACTGGTCATATTTACTACGCACATAAGTTGAATGAAAATGATGTCTAAAATTATTTCGACGGTTGAAACCCACTTAAACGGTTCAGTTGTTTTAAAATCTAATTGTTTTTAAACAATGAAGGCGCATTTGCCTAATATTTTACACTTAAATGTTTTGTAGGAATGAAATATTCACCTTGGATTTCAGTTTCGTTGTTTGCTTAATTATTTCAACCGCTTGGCCTATCGTGCATATGATAAATTGCATTAGAGAAATATGTCCACTAAGAAAACTGGTTCAGTTTCATTCATTTATCGGCTATTTAACGCTAATTCATTGATTTGTATCAAATCAGTTGATTCTAGATATGATTATTTTGACAAGGCATTAGTTCGAATTTCTTTTTCTTAGTGAAATAGAAATGTTGAATTAGGTGTCAAGCATGTTTTCGAATTTGCAGTTTTCAGATTTTATGGAAATTTCTTGAATTTTGCTTCCTGCATCACCTCGACTGAGGGGTCGCTGTAATTAATACGGACATCATTGTTTTCTGTTCATCAGTTTGCAATTCCAGTCCTTAATATATAACTGTTGAGAAAAGAGCTTGGTGTTTTGATCGAAATTTTACCAAAGAACTAAATTATAAATGATTCTCTGATAGTAAATAATGGACTTCCGTTGCAGTTTCATAATAAATAAGACATGCATTTTTCCTCTTTAGTGTAATCCATCAATACATGTAGAAGTATTACATTCAACGAAGAATTCCAGAATTCTTCAAGGATCATGCTACTGATCTTTCTCCTTCAGTAAACAATCTAACATGCTTAGTAACACACTAGCTATATTATATTATTTAAAGATACTATTCCAAGACGCTATTCCCCATGCTTGCGATGTAAGGTTTGCGTTAGGTTCCGAAAGCACATTCAAGTCCTACTTGCCGTTTAATGATTGCGTGCCCAGCAGAATCTAATCGCAATTCCAATCAGCAGCCAGTGGGTCTGCCTGTATAAATGGCTTATTTTTCATATTGGAAATAAGGCAAGCACGAGGACTAAGCTCAAATTTCCTTACTGTTTCAAATGTTTCATTTCCTTTTATTTCAATTCTGGCACACTCACAGTAAGGGATATTTTTAGTAGCACAGTTTTGACAAATAAACTCTTTTATTTATCCATTTGATTGCCTTTTAGTTCTAGACGAATTTCGAAAGTTTTTAAATTCCTTTTGAAAATATTTCAGCATCTGAACTATTGCGGTAAGTGCCCATGAATCAAAACATATAGCAAGTCAGTAGTTTTTTGATAGAATCATGCTTCTGGTTTCAAATAATAAATTGATTTAATTTCAGACGTATACCACCTAGGGAGACTCACTTTCGTAGTACATTCCACAGTTTTTATCTGATGCTCCGAGTGAGTTCCAATTAATGGAATAAGGATTTTATGCTTAGTTTCGATGCAGCTGCAATGGATAGTTTGGCAACCTTCATAACTCGGCTAGGCTCCCACTAAATGATGGCAGCATAAATATAATTTTCATTTTAATAAGTTCTCTATTTGTGTTAATCATTACTGTTTTGATTTCATAAATAATATTTGATAAGCATCATCACAATTGATTGTGCGTCCCTAAAGTCGTTAACCAGTTAATTATTTAATGCTGATTTTAATATTTCGGAATTAATATTATGTTTTTCAATATGAAATTAAAAGTGCACAAATAATAAATAGCTGATTCGGATTCTAAAAACCAAAATCAAACAGTGCACCCTTCCCTTCCAACATATCGTATTAATTGGAACTAACAAGATATTTTCCTTTCTAAATAAACACGGTCACAGTGGTATCCTTCTCATGACTGAGATTTTTCTGTCACTATGCAATAGGTTTATTTTCACTGAAGAGGTTGTCGGTTATTGAACCGTTAAGCTGGACTGCTTGTTGACGACAAGGTTTGCGCTCCATTGCTTGTCAGAATTCGGGGCAGAAATGTTGTTGAGTTTCATTAATCTTGATTAAACCTTCTGATTGAAATTCAAGTTCACGAGGGCGGCTTGGTGTAGTTTCTTATGCGTGTGGAAAATTTGCGAATATTGTAGTTAGTGTTCGTTATTTTAATCAAAATTCACTTCATTCAAGCATTAAACAAATTTCTTTGCAAGTTTTAGCCACAAATGCTGCTTTTTCCGTAAATATTCTGTAAAGAATGAACAAAACCAAGTTAAAAAGAGTGTAGCGCGTTTATCACCTTGATTTACGTCATCCAATAGGAACGACCCACGCATGTCTATCAACGCAATTACGGCTACCCAATTAGAACAAGCCAAGGATCCGCTCTACCAATCAACGACGAGTCAGCCTTAACCGAAACAAGTCAACTATAAATAAGGCAACGACCGGCGTGCTAAGGACACCAACAACACACGGCACACGGCACGACACGACACACACTTCCTTGGTGCGGCGTGGCTGATACGAGATCGACGTGCAACTGTTCCACTCATTCCAACCAACTCCCGTTCTGTGTACACTGACACGTGCAAATACAAACCTTCGTACACAACCTGCTAACGCGGTTCTCTCTCTCTTGTTTCGGAGATTATTGTAGTAGGCACTAACCACTACAGAGAGCACGACATAAAGCGTCCTTATTCATCCCACAAAACCCACTTTTAATTCGAATCTTTTGTGTGATCTAGCGCAGGTCATTTGATTAGAGCAATTTCAAAAAATTTCAAACTTGATGTTGTAGAATACTTCAAATGACGACTTTCCATCAGATACGGAACTTGCCAAAGGCAGTCATCGAATTTCTTTCTATAAACTAGAACTTTTTCTGCTCTTCCCCTATTTAGTTATATCTTAAGAGGGAAAATCCACTTTAGGTATCTGGAAAAGAACATTGTTACCAATAGGCAAGTCAAACATCCTCGTTCCCATAAGTGTTAGAACATTTTTATAAGTTTCCTTTAATCAGAGAAATAATTGACCCCGTCAAAAAGTATTGAGTATATTTATTAAGTCTTTCATTTACATTTACTTATGGGGGGTTTATTTGAAACAACACAGTGGGGTTGATGAGTCTTGAAAAATGAGCCTGTCGATGTAGATTCCCACAGGAATGTACAGTTGAAAAACGTTGTTCTCCTAGCTACACATTCCGATCGTTGCCGGAGTTCTTAATATTGGTTGCACTGCCGTTCGAGGTCGTAGTCGTGTTGCTAGCGCTGAGACACCCGTTGATGCCCCCGACACCACCGTTGACGGGCTGCGTGGGACCGCTCATGAGAAAGCTCGTCGTCAGGTCGATGGGGAGAGGAAAGATGATGGTAGATTTGTGCTCAGCTGCAATTCCCGAAAGAGTCTGCAAGTAGCGGAGCTGTAGAGCCACTGGCTTATCGTTTAGCATAAGACTCGCCTCTCTCAGAGCTCGGGACGCCTTGCGTTCACCCTCGGCTTGAATAACCTATGAAAGTGGCAAGCTTAATAAGCTTCCATGAGTTACCTGTATGAGTAGCGCTAGATACTAGACCATATTAGTGTTGAAGGAAATCATTTCATTCCTTACCTGTATCGATAGCCATAAACCATTGATGTAGACATTCTCTTTGATGTACCCTCATCGTTTCACAAACATTGACTAAAATTACACTCATTAGGTAATAAACAATTTTAAATACACAAATGAACTCTGTTGCTTCCACGACTCAATCTAGGTTGTCTTATGGAATGAATAATCATTATGAAACCTTAACCATTTTATCGGTTGTTTATTTGAGGGTATGTATTTATGTTTCTCGGCTTGCATTTAAAATTACTTTAAGAAGCTGCAGGAACTAAAATTTATTTTACTTAGTGTTATGGGTAAATAAAGTTGAAATGTTTTTTGGTATTATGATAAGCTGATAATTTAGGAATTAGTTTCTGGGCAATAAATTAAAAACCGGTGGAATCTCTGAGTTGAAAATAAAAGTGGCCAGTTGAAAAATTCAAGTTTAAGGCACCTAACCCTGCTCAAATATACCCACAACCCTTCAGGCTATAACTAAAGATTGCACGCCTTACCCCTTAAATTTCTTATGATGAGTTAAACTGTATATATAAATTCTTTCATTTGACCAGATTTGGATTATGCATTTCTTTCCTAAATAGATGGTATTCACTCAAGTGCATAAAGAATGAGCATCATCAAATATACGCGTTCGATAATGTGGGCATTAAAATTGAAAATGAAAACGGACCTTTGCACGGGCCTCGCGTGTGGCTTCAGCTTCTGCAGCCATGGCGCGCTGCAGTTGCACAGGCAGTCGAACATCTTTTCTGACAAATAAAAACTACTTTCAAACAAAAACTGTAATGAGTACTTTTAATGACGTATTTCCTAAAATGAATGCTAAAAATACTCAAACATGTGCCAGGTTCAATATGCCTTAGAAGCTTTCAAAAATGCATTTATCACTATTATGAGCATTATCTAATACAATGCTATAAATACTTATTTTATAGGACGGCCGATTTAATGAGGTATAACCCAGCCATTGCGTTTAAATAATATGAATAAAAAGCTGTCCGATTTTATCATTAAAACAGAGATTTCTTTGGAACTTCCGTAAAGAAGCCTTTAAAATACTGCTGTACATTTTTCTTTTAAACAGCTGATGTCATTAGGGTTTTATGCTGTAGTTGGAAACATTTTCATTTGAGAATAAACATTCCTGGTGTCTGTATAGTTGTTTTATACGTCAGTTATTATTTTATTTTATTTCGTTGCACTTTGAACGGTAAGAGACCCGTGTAGTGCAGAAAATGAAACAGGGACATTTAGTCTCTTATCCTATTCATTTTACACATCAAATGCTGCTTCTTTTATGGCTTTTCAATGGTCAAAAGTCCCGATTTGCTAATAGCAGAATCCTTCTAAATTGATAATAACCATGTCCAGTTACTGCCTCAGACATCGAAGTTGACAATCTATTGTAAGGATTTTTCGCTTAGTTCTCAATTACTTCTCAAAATATTAGGGAAAGTACTGCTTGAAAAATTAGTGACTCTTTATTAATTCGGCCCAGTGAAGTCTCGCTGCTTGCTGATGAGTGATTGCCATTGAAATTAAAATTCTATTCGATAAACGAATAGTTTAAAACTTACATTTCTACTCTTTCGACCTGGATTCCCCATGCTTCGGTAGTGTCATCCAAAACTGTCTAAATTGTTTAAAAGTGCGCTTCGTTAGTATTTTGTTCATTTACTCGCTACGAATTCATATTGCACAAATAGTTTCACCCACAATCGGAGTCACCAAAAATTCTGTTGCCGTCGAAATAAGATGGACGTGATACGCCTAACGGTCAAGCAATCAAAGAATTAAATCCTGGTAATATCTTCGCTTCAGTCATCAAGAAATTTGTTCAATTCTATACATGTTTTAGAGTTTAATCGGTATTCAAACATTATTAGGAAGGACCGACAAAACAAGTGGTTCAGCCTGTTACATTCCATCATTGAATGTTAGTCCATTAAGTGATTAAAAACCAATGATTAGCGTTTATGAGACTCAGAGTCCAGCTCTTTGAAGGTGCATGTGAGATCGAGCTAATATTGCAGTTCAACTTCACCAATAATCTAC
Organism: Anomotaenia brevis; assembly: GCA_030710315.1. NCBI lineage: Eukaryota > Metazoa > Platyhelminthes > Cestoda > Cyclophyllidea > Dilepididae > Anomotaenia > Anomotaenia brevis. The sequence goes on from JAUOZQ010000002.1 coordinate 940,444, forward strand.
TACATTTCTGAACCATTCACTAACAAGTCCCCACTTGTTTGTTTTTTTGTTAAATACTGGTAAGCTTCTTCTATACTTTTGCTACTGTCATTAATCTCAAATATGTGACTTCAAGATTGTGCTAAGACTGCCTGGCAAACGGGGTCCACAACATAGTCACCAGCCCTTCAAATTGTTTGTTTATTTAAATCCTGAGCCCTTCATTTAATTTATTACATTCAATTATCAACAAATTAGGACATTAATTTTTAAATACTGAGTCTTATCTATCTCCTTACTGATAAAACTACGAGCCGTGTACAAGTATATTCAAATGCGGAATATAACTTTTGAGTCAAAATCTATAAAAAAATAAGTGTTATTTTAATTTTGACTTCTCACATATTACGTGATAAAGCTTAAAGTAAAGAAAGTTATAGCTGCACAGAAATTAGAATGTTTAGCTAACACTACCAGAATAGTTCCCTTAACACCTATAGTTGATTGAAAATACTGTAGAATTGCACAATTTGGACCACAAGTAGCTCAAACTCTCAGGAGCTTCACTGCCCTTGGGAATTTAATTCTACCACTGCGTTTTCTTTGCCCGTATACATGCGAGCTTCTGATTTCTTAAACTTGTGTAAAATCTCATTCACATTTCCCTTTCATCGTCAATAAAAGTGTTACTTTCCAACGACTGATATGCATTTCACATAACGACATGCTTTTTATGCCATTTTTATGTTAAGAACGCTAATTTTGGAGTAGCTTAAGTAGAAATATTGATGAACATATTAAAAATTTCACAAGTGGCCCCAACTTCATTGTATCCAAGTGAAAATCTATTATAAATGTTTTCGATTCCATTTTATCGATAGCATATTTAATTGCCCTTTTCAGTTTTACGATTACTTTAAAACAAAAATGATTCATTTGGCTTGTTATTAATAAAGGTATACTATGCAGTAAAACCACTGGTTTCCGTTGTATTTGAGGCCCAAATTTAACTTTCTGAATTAAATTTCGACTCTCTATCTTATCTTGTTAGCCGATGGATTATGAATTCCAGAACTTTTAAAGCAAGGTTTCTGCACTCTTAGAGTCGATACAGAAGCCGGATTATTTGAAAATTACGAGAATATTAGTGTATTATTTTCTCATAGCTATGAATCTGAGTTTCAGGGTATCGCACTGTGACTGCAATTCACCGGCAATGCAATACCTGCATGGCGGAGCTGATAACATCACGTTCGGAGAGAATTTCTGAGAGGCGTTTGGTGCCGAGAACATTTCGGAGAGTGGTCTGTGCCAGAAGACGGGTCGAGTGATGCACGTTCTCAACATTTGCCACTGATACCATTGCGTCGTAGACCCGGTAGTAGATAACCGCATCCACAGAAACAGTCACGGAATCCTTAGTGAGAATCTGCAAAGCATCATTAATGGGTGATTTAGAAAGAGTTCATTGAATGGATTTTTCCATTTCAACTAAATAACAGCTGTCTCTTGGGATGCTGAGTTCAAATAAAGTAAGTTAAATTTATAAATTAGATCAAGCAAACTCATTAAACGAGTTAACTGGAATTAAAGTACGTTAGGAAGTGGGATGGAGTTTAGGAAATAGAATGTAGATCGTTATATCATACTGCTTCATGCATTTGCTAGTATGAAATAAAAAAGTACTCCAATTTAGAAACTTTGAGTCTATGATTTCGAAGTGGCATGTGCATTGCTGTTCGCGTATGTTTAAATAATAATTGATAATTTTTACACACTTTTATTTATTCATCAAGCTTGGATGGCAATTATTAAAATTTTCAGCACAAATAATAACTATGAAATCTGGGGTAGATGGTTCAAACTCGCAGCCAAGAACATAAATGGAAAAATAAAAACTTCAAATGATGTTTAGTTACAAGCTTAAATACAGAATGAACTCGGGACTATCCTTTGTGTCTTGGTGATACAGTTTACTAGCAGTTAAAGAAATACTTTTACCAAGTTCGAACTACACATACACTCAAATGTAATAATCAAACAGAATTTAAGATGGTCAGCTGAGATCATCCTTAACTAATCTCTGTGAAGAGAATACTATGCGTAAATTATTCATAAGTTTCGCGCACTGAATTAATCAGTATTAATAACTTCATTAATGATTTCACTTTAATAGGAGAATATATATTAACTATTCAGGTAAATAAACTGAACGAAAAATACAAACCGCTTGTAAATAACTCTGAATTGTCAGTTAGAATAGGAACTTACATGAATACGATAATCTGAAATTGAATTTTAAATGTTTCAACGCTCACCTCTTGGGGAGGGATTTCGAAGGTAATAGTCCGCAGATCAACCATGAAGCACTCCTCGACACAGGGCATGTACAAAAATATCCCTATGTATTGAAGGAAATAGGAAAGGAGGATTATTACATGGTGTTAATTTAAGTCCCTCTAGGGAAATCTAAGGAAAATCCTCAACACTAGGTAATAATTAGGTTTAAGAGGCTTCAGGAAGTCATTTTGCCACTAGAAATCATGACGTTTTACCCTCAAGAGTTTGCCTCATAATCTTGGAGTTTTTCTTTTGACAATTGCATAAATCAATTCAAAGGGAAAAACAAAGAAATCATTCAAATCTCAAAGGTCTGAAATAAGAATTAACGACGACTTCATATCTTCAAAGAGATATCAAAATAATATTCTAAAATTTTGTACTTTAGCCCAACTATCAGAGTTCCCATTATATTTGATATTACAACCAAGAAATAAAGTGCCACAAGATATCGCTCCGATTGTACCTTTGTTTATGGCATTACGTAGAACATTTTTGGGGTTTTATCAGATTTCCCCGTTGAATAAATCACAGGGTAAAACATTATCCAAGTTCGATTATTTTTTCGTCCTTTAGAATAAAGTGGTGAGTAGTGAGATTATGAAACCATAACTTACCAGGCCCTTTCATACTGCCTTTCAGTGCTCGACCCAAGCGAAAGATTACGGCTCGTTCGTATTCTTGTACAACCTTTAATGAAAAAGGTTCATACACATCCAAAAGTCAGTTCTCTCAAATCATCTGTCTAATCCGCCTGAAAGTGACAGCCGCTTTCTAAATCGACTGCGAATATGTGCTATGACGGAAGCTCTAAATGATATCGAGATGCTCTATAAGTTATGCATTCTCATTAGTTCTATTTATGAAGTGCTGTTGCACAGGACCTTCAGTGTTTGAATACTGGCTTCTCACCTAATCGGCTAAGTTAACTTTAATCCCAATACATCGAATAGGCAAATTAACTTCCAAATTACTTTTTTTGGTTTGTGATGAAAATTTATTTCTTAAGTGAATGTTATTTGGGCATTCTCCTCTTTAAGACGGTTTAAGCAGCTTATATGGAATGATAAAGTTGTTAAACATACCTTAACGCAAACGAAAACAGAGAATGGGAGAAAGAGGACGAAGATTGTGTAGGAGAGAAAATATAAAATGTGCTCACAAACACCCGAAAAAGCCTTATTTCGGTTCGACATTTCTATAAGGCAAAAAACCTCCATAATGAACAATTCCAATAATCTGCATCATTTTTCCCCATTTTCTGGAAAAAGATAAAATAGTTTAAGTATTTCTAGTGTAACAGTGCTTAAATATTTTACATTACCATAATAAATTCATTAAATATTTTAACATTCAAGGCACTCTTAAACTGTCAGAAACTCTCCAACTAGGTGATGCCTGGTTAGACAAAAATTTTGAGAATCTATTTAAAAACAACTTATTCTTAGATATGAATTATTGAAGGAAAAGTGTTTTATGTCAAAATCCATAAAAACTTTATCATCAACTAATAATGCTTCCTAGACATTTTCTATCCGAAATAGAATTAATACATTCCACTTCTTTTGAGTAAACTATTTTAGTTGATATCATTTGCCTTTTGTTGCTTGAACTATGTAAAACTAGCTACATCATCTTCGCAAGAACATTGATTTGAGAGAAACTTGCTAAACTTATCGTTTCTGAGAAATTACAGTAAGAATTTTAAGAACATCATAAACCACTGATATTCTTAGTCCTCTTCAATCCGAATGTGGAAACATGAAAAACTAGAATACTATTTCCATCTCAATTATAAAATCTATACTGTATATATATACTGTATATATTCCAAAATTTCTCAAGTCCATGTAAATCTTTAAGAATAAATAATTCCTTCAAGCCATTAAAGTTCTGAATTATGTGCAGGGAGATTTACTCATCAAATAATATCTCGACACTATATGCACCCCGTTATTAAGGGTATTCAGAAATTCAGCACAACTAAATGTTAATGCAAATATTGCAATCCTATATTTCTAACGCACTATTTATTGATGTGGTAACAATGACAAAATTGAGTAGGCAGTCCATTTTTGCACTTATGCATGCCAATCACTACGATATTTTATGAATCTTAAACTTTTTCCGCACATTATTTTTTGAAAGATCAGTGATAAAATATGTGCTTTTTGGAATTTTTTCTAAAAAGTTATTATTTATATGTGTAATGTAGCGTCTAAATTTAAATTCTGATTGTCATCGTCATTGAATAATGGTATATCTACGTGGTTAAGAGAAATTCATTAAATGAAATCCTTCTTATGATCCTGACAAAAATATAAATACACGTTATGAACAACTACATGCCATAACTTTGGAATGAAAAATGAAAAAAACGTACCGATGAATCTAAGTCAAATTCCGATACTGAGGAAGTTCCATGACTTGTGCTAAGTTACCCTCGTAGAAGTCCTTTTTTCTGGTTGCATGAGGCGAAAATACTTGCCTCCAACTGCAAATCACCTTCTTCAGACCAATCAGCGATTACGATGTCACGAGGTAATTTTCCATTGGTTTGCGAGGAAAGATGAACACCTGAAGGACGGTAATCAGGAAACCATCCAAATAATCTAATTTGTTTCCATTTTTTCAAACTTAATTAAGTGTAGCATTTGCTAAAATTGGCTCCAAGCTAGATTCGATAAATGCAAGCAATTTTTCAAACCCTCTACGACACGCAGACGTAATGGACAGTTCTGTACTAACAAACTTAAGGTAGAAACCTGGCAATCGTTAGCTGCTCTTGTGAATGGTGCTTTAAAAGACTTAAATTATGACTTCGCATTTCATTGAAGAACGAAATGAACTATTGAAGTGATAAGTTAAAAGGTACTGTAAAATATTAATGCATCATATTTTTGCGACTTTAATGGGGAAAAGACGTAGTTATTTAGAAAGTAGTCAAATACTTTTGATTTGCCTACCTCAGTTGTTGAAAGCCCAGTGCTAATTATGGGCCTATATTCGATTTATAGGATATTTTTGAATAAGTAAATCTGCTTAAAACACTAATAAATCAAAATACTCTCAGCTAAATCATCCAATTTAATTTCAGATAAATTTTACTACTTAGAGCAAAAAATGAACCTTTATTGTCACCAATAGGCATCCACTTATATACCGACTTTTTAGTTTAACTTTCGACATCAGGAAGAAAAACTATCTGGATATTTTTATTTTTAACTCGATTTAACTGACTTGCTTAAGGATATAATAGTTATTATTATTATTATTCTAGATATGATGACAATAATATAAAAGTCCGAGAAACTAAATTTTTCTAATTAAATTTAATCATATTTGTACTTACTCTCCCTCGATTGTTTTTTATGCACGCAAATTTCATCCAACCACTTTTTTCAAACGAAAAATATAAAGAAGAACAAAATAAACACATACCATTTGATTTGCAGTAGCACTAGCAATCTAAACAATTATTTTTATTAATGTAACATTTGGACATTTGAAAATATATTTCATCTTTCATTTACTCAGTAACATGTTGTGGCATGGAGAGTTATTTGCCGTTCCTTTAGTTGATAGATAAGTAAAAATTTTCAGTTACAAAGCTGAAACTATTAAAATTGTGATCAAATTCGCACGAGTCGAACAAAAAAGTAAAAACACCTTGAAAGTCATTAAAATATGTTTTAATATGGTGTAGGTCCACCTCAGTTACAGCCTCAATTCTCCGAGGTATTGTTTCGTAGGAATTGTGAATTGTCTCCAAGGTAATTTTATCCCATTCTTCAGTTAAAACCCACTCCAGTTCTTCTAGAGACGATGGCGGCGGCGGCGGCGGCGGCGTAGGCGGCGGCAGAAATCGACTTCTTACTTTAATCCCTAAAATCGACCATAAATGATCCCCAATAATGTTGAGGTCTGGGGATTGTGGTGGGGTGGCCAGATGAGATGCTCAACTTCATCAGAATCTTCCTCGTGCCGCCGTTCTTTAACAATTACAACCGTATGGGTTGGTGTACTATCATTCCCCTCGGAAACAGTTCGAAATATTCTCGTCTGTTAATTCTTCCATGAATGAAGGGAAATCATTGGCGCGGCAACGGAGTTCCAATGAATAGCACCCCAGCTCATCATCTTGACAGGATCCCGCCATGTTTTACGGTTGGGAGAAGGCAGCAGTGTGGATTAAAAGCTCCTTTCGCCTGTCTCCAAACGTGGTACACTCGGCCGGAGGTCGGAAGTAAGGTAAACAGAGAAAATCGCAGTTTTCCACTGCTCGAGGCACCAATACATGAGGAGGTTTCTACACCACCACTCTAGGCGCTTTGAAACATTAGTCTTTGAGAGCAGAGGTTTCCTGATTACAGCTCTTCCGTGGTGGGATCCAGCTCCACGTGTGCAGCTCCCGACGAACAGTTTCTGTGGAAACCGGGTTCCCTTGGTGTTCATTGAAGAGCTCTGCGTGATTTTAGAGGCCGTGGTCTTGTGATCCTCTCTAACAGTTCCATTTGGAGTCCGACGGTCTCTCCTCTCGGACTAATTCGACTCTCGGCTAGACCTGTGCTTTGTTTTTGTGATAATAACTCTTGAAACGCCAAGCAGCATTCGGGGCAGTTTCTGTTACACTAGCGTCTGCCATACCAACACCAACAAGTTGGCCTCTTTGAAGCTCCAAAGTCAACCACTTTTATAAGGTTGTAACCAATTTTTTAGACATCTGCAAAATACAGTTACTTTAAATAAACATACCAAAAAAACAAAAATATAGAGAAAAAGACATTAATATGTGTCAAATTTTGGTTTTTTATAACATGTTCAGAGATTGTGACGCCAAAGTGTTGTTTTTACTACTTCGGCCAACCCCTGTGTGCGATATTCGTTTCTTAAGTGAGGAATGCTTCAGAACCATTGTTACTGCCTAACGGTTAGTGACTACCTCAATAGGAAGCAATTTTTCGGCATGTGTTTCAGAAGATTTCCACTTAAAATGCAGGAGGGAGCTATGGAAATTTCCCCCAAAAATACGTCGTTGTGAGGACATGCTTAATTTACTATTAAATCCTCATTATATAAATTATATCGAGATCGGAGAAATATCAAATTAGCTAAGATGATTTTACCATGATCCATGGCAGATACTAATGCAAAATTCATTTGTACACCACAAAATACCTTTTTTGAAAAAGCGCTACTCAGTTTATTTATTAAAATTTCGTTTTACAAATAAAGCTGAACTGCATTTAAAAAATGCACAATTTTTGTCACTTTGCTTTACTATTATACGATAAAATCTGCCATTACCGTGGAATTATGTTTGATATAACTAGAAATTTACTCTTCAGAATAGAAGAGTGCTCAGTAGGGAAGTGAAGAAGAATTCTTTTGTCACCATCATTGTCAGTGTGTTTCTACCTATCATATTCAATATCCCATTTTCTCGATTTTATTTTTTCTCATCGATCAAGCATGAGTTTAGTTCTCAACAGAGGGCTTAAAAATAGCTGGAATATCATAACTAGGTAGCTTTTGTTTAGCCAGCCTTGGCATGATTCTGGGTGGATTATTACTAAACGATCACAAAATTACTTTCACTCTCTAGTATGTAGAGTGTTAGAATCGTAATCCATAAGTCATGCTGACATTAATTTTATAATGTTCAAACTCATTTAATGGTTTCATTTTTCTGAACTTCTTTACCACATTGATCTACCATGATATAAACTAGGTAACATGATTTACTATTGTGAACTATGTTTTTAAAGGATTTTGCAGCAGATGGTGGGTAGTAAAACCAGTGATTATTCAAAACTTTTGAGGTGTTTATATTTCGGTATCTGTAATAGTAGCCTTAAATTGAATTTTAAATCAATCACATCATAAATTGATTCACATCAATACACTTTGCAACTCTGTTACTAACAATCTGTTCTTCTACGGCCATGTTTTCTAGTAAATCTAGCAACTTTCTTTTTGTTTTGCCAAAATAAAGGCTTTTGAAGTAATCCGCCATTTTGATGATGGTTCGAGAAGTTACTGAGGTGGTCGACTTACGTTAACACGGGCCCTACATTCATTTAGCTGTTAACCCAGATGCCTTAGAGCACTTCCCTCTGATTCATATTATAATAGATTTATGAACCGGGTTCATCTGCAGCAATGCCAATTCCAAGAATAAATTCTACGAGGGGTATTTTACTAGTGCTTTTATCCAAACTTCCTTTCAAAGCATGGATACGGAAAAGTAAACCAAAAAAGTTTATTCAGGCTAGTCTTCTTGAAAATTCCCATTTCTAGCGACTGCAAATAGTGGAATCAGAAGTTTAATTACTAGGGTTCTTGCCATATTTTTCGTCATAAAATCTCAGTAAAGCAAGTAGCAGACGAGTTTCTTGGAATTGCCTCTCTCAAGGTACTTGCGCTTTATTATGGGAAGGCATTTTATTATGATTTTATTATCGCGTTTCCGTAAATCTTTAAGTCCTCAATTATATATTGTCTTTTGTTTAGTATATGAAAACAAAAATAACGGTTAGTAACCTAGGTTGATTCTCCTGCCATTAGATTTCAAAAACAAATAAAAATAATGAGGCTATATATTTGGGACTCACATTAAGTCACCTCTGATTTGTCCATTACGATAATCATCAGTTCGGCAAAAATTATGAATGTGATGATGAGAGGTAATATTAAAACTATATGGATTCCTCCAACTGATCTTATTTAGAAGAGGGTAAGATTCACTAACTAAAGTGGTTTTTTGATTTGTTTACTCTACTTTTCAAAACTGAAATATAAATAAGCAAAAATCAGCTGACCCTCTTCATAGTTTATCAGGCATCAATACAATTATTATTCAAGGACTTACGTATTTCGAGTTGGTAGTGATAGCAGCATGCCTCCATGGACAGTATAGGTCTATTCTATCTCGATTGGTTGTGGCTTCAGTATCTGGAATAATGTACGTTTATCACTAAAATGCATAAGAACATCTCAATCGTCCTGAGCAGGAAATTGACCTCTCACCTCGTTATTACTCCCTTTATATGGAATCAAATGAATGTATCAGCCGCATCAGATTTAATGGTTAGTAAGTGATGTGATTGAAACCAACCTACGAATACTCAGTGCTAGCCTGCCTGAAGACATTGTTCCTTTCCTACGAGAAAATTAGCTTTCTGCAGTCACCCAGCAGGTGAGCAGAAAACCTCTTCCTGACTCCTCAAATAATAATAAGTAGATATTCCACAGATGGACGTGGAATTTGTAAATGGGTCAATCGCGATTTTCAATGTTATTCATAAATGTGCATTTAGTGGATACCATGCAGCAATAAATTGACAACAAACCTTGCCTTATTGATCTCAAAATGACTTCTTATTTTGTTTGGCCACTTAGCCTTGAGAGGCTATTGATTTTTTTTTCAGTAACATAGAGGTCCAAAACAGAGTATATAGCATAGTGCAGTACACCCTAAGCCATTTAATTACACACCGATAAATCTGAATTTCAGTTGAAATGTACTTTTGCATTCCTTCAAAAATATCCTCTAAGGTGAGAAAATTATAATCTTCCAACTAATAACGGGAACCACTGGTAGTAAACTACAATAATCGCCTGAAAACACCCTCTTTCCGTTTGAGCCTACCGGATTTTCTGTAACAAAATAAAAACTAAAAAGTAGTTCGTCGTCAGTTTCTCGGAATTTAAGCAGTGGATAAAAGTTATCATTGTGGATGGATGCTTCTCTGACCTCCGCTTATTGCTGTTCTGGGTCAAGTGTTTATCTGAACTGGTGCAGTGAATAGCCCATGCACTGCTTCTTGTTTTTTTGGCCCTTTTATACAAACCTAGATAACCATACTAAAAGAATACAAATATTATTCAAGTGTAAATATTGTTGTCAGCGAAAAATCGTTATTTGTTGCTTGAAATTGTTCAAGTTATTTAGAAAGAGTAGTTACACACTAGAGATTTTCCATTTTAGAAATTGTATATAGCATTGAAAGTCTTAATGTTGATTATGATGCAAAAATGTTGATCCTCGCACTAAATTTATAAGTTTATTCTACGCTACTTCAATCGCCTCCGAAAATGCTCGCCCCTATGATGTAGGTTCATCTTCATTTCAAGACATTATGAATCTCGTTAACACTCAGTTCATTTGTAAACCTGGAGCCAGAAGTGAAAGGCTTCCGCACATGTAGACGAAAACCAAAATAGATGAATAGGTGGGACCTTTCCTCCTCCTTAGATAAAGATCCATGGGGTGAGGTCTACTAAGGCCTATTAAGGGCTGATACATAAACGAAGCAAAGAAGAGACTGCGCAGTGCTGAGGCATTCGCTTAGGCGCAGTGGCAGGGCTCTCAGCCAAACCACTGGTCGGCGCACTAGACGCCCCGGCACCTATTTCATTCGCATGCCTTCCCTTTTTGATTTACTATGCCCTTCCGGCCTGGAAATTTCCTGCGACACATTGGACACCCAAAGCACGTGTATCTTTCTGCTTTACAAATCAGGAACCTCGATACCCACCCATCGTCAACCTTATCTTTGACCAAACACGTCTACATTTGCCAGCTCGGGATCGAACTAGCCTGCCTTTATGACGGTAACGTGTGGCATGACTCCTCGTGGCAGAAAAAGGGCTTTAGCTCAGACTAGGTTTCCATCTTTGCCTGCATATTCGATGATATCCTCCTACAACATGGGCTTGAGATCTACGCCTCCGCAGTACCTTCCGAGTCTAAGACCTCTGCTGCAGCCACCAGGAGCTTTTGCATCCAATCTCTGCAAATGTACTGGACGACTGGTTTGAGCCTCAAAATCAAGTGCTGATTGATACACTCTCTTGGTAAACCGAGAACTCTTGGTCACCGACACCCAAAAATTCAAGCACCGAGGGAGAAGCTGTGACACCACTCTAGGCGTGATCAAGGCCTTGTCCATCTCATTCACCAATATTTATCTCCGGAACCAACAGCCCAGTGCCATCTGTTGTTGACCATGGCAATCAGCTTCCTATCACCAAAGACTCGAAGTGCAATCGGCGATAGTCCGTACAGCAAGGTAGGCTTTATTTGTGGCTGGGTAACATTCTCTGATGCCCTAACAATGCTTCACAAGGGGTAATGTTAAGTGAAAGCCACAAACAACGGTGTGTGTATGAAAAGCACAGATTGAAAAACCCACTATCTCCTTACTCAACTTTATTCCTCTATTCATTTCCTCTATTTAATCTGAATAAATGTTGTTTTTTTATAATAGATTATATCGGTTCCATAATTTAGCCAGCCTCTTAATTTTCTGTTCCTGTTTCTTTTGAGAAATTGTTCAAATTTCTGTTTTTACTAAACTTCTAAGCTGGTGCCACCTGCTTGGTGTCAGGTTCGAGCTTAAAAATTCAGACGCAAATTACGAAAATCCCAGACATTAGTAAAATTACTTTTGCTGACTTAAACTATTTGCCCATTACTATTTCTTGGGATTTCTGTTGGAAAATATCTGAAAGCAGGCACTCTCTTGTAAGAGAATAAATGACATAAATTAATAAATGTAGTCACGTATTCATTTTACTGAATTAACCGGAAGGAATTAGCTCTTGAATATGATACTGGGACAGCAAACTCACAGTAACCCAACTGCTCATGATTACCTGTTTGTTGTTTTAATCCACAAGTTATGTATTACTTGCTTTTTTTCTACCACTAAAACGAATTTAGTCTGCATGGTTTCTGGCTTAATTTCGCAGAGGCTTTACCCATCTTCTGCTAAAAAGTGTTTGTAGGAAATCAGAGTCATCCATGTCTCTCTTAAATCTAACGCAGCTTCTTCAAGAAAACGTCTCTCATGAGGATAAACTCTGAAATAGAACGTATTCCTATAAAAAAGATGTTGCAATTTTCAGCCAGGGATCCATAAAGGTAGCACTATACCTACAGGCTTTCTCGTACAATTTCACGGTGTCAGCTAACTTCAGGTCACTTTAATGAGAGAAAAGATTAACCTTTCATTAACGTTCTATCTTTTACCTTCGCAAAGCTTCAATGCCACTCCGGCCTTTCCAACTTTGCAGATTTTTGAATGTGAAGAAGAAGCATGAAGGATTAAAAAAGCAACGTGCTAAAAGTTGAGACAAATTAAGTGTCTAATAGAACGTGAATAAATTATGGGACTGGAATGGGAAACTAAGACTTATTGTTTAGTAGACTAAATTAAGTTTGGTAATATTGAGACTAAAAAGATTTGGGTTCCTCTCTAGACTGGACTAATACCTTGGACTATAATGCATCCATTTTGAGCCTCTCGCCAGGAGCGACTTATTTTGCACTTCCTCCAAACAGTTTAGAGTAGCTGTAACAACTCTCCTGAGCGACTTGATGTTATTTTAGTACTTCTGGGTTTACTTCCCTGGTAAAAGGAAAAGATTTCATTAGTTAATAGAAGGAAGCCTCTTATTCATGCAGATGATTGTACATAATAAAATGTTTCCATATGGACATTATGAACTCTTCCTAGTAACGAATAAAGCTTGACACCACATTGACTAACTTTCTATCAAGCAATCATCTTGAGCATTTGAGAGCTGCCTTGGAGGTTGATACATTGCTGAATCTTTAAATATTCAAACATTTGTCTCATCTCTTATTATAAAACACCTGGATACCACCAGAAATTACCGATTTCCATATTTTCTCTGTGATGCTTTACTGCACCACAAAATACGACTTTAATTAGTTTCTTTCAATTTAACATTATTTCCTTGTTACTGCTACAAAAATCACATGTTAGTGAAATTTTAATCAGTTCAGGATTTGTTATGAAAAGTTGTGAATAAAAAATAACTCAAGGTTGCTTCTAAAAATAAGCCATCTCTTGTACCGTTTAGTTAGTTATATGTACTGAAGGGCAATTTATTTGTACTAGAGGTATTTTGGGAAATTTGCTGTTTTTTACGTCAAACTAATCTATTCAAATACTGAATTTTGGTGGAAAATGTTAGGTATTATACTTGGATTTAATATATAGCTGGATTTTATCTGGTACAGGGGATCAACGTTTCACTCATCTGCCTCTCATGGAAACTTAGGTTTATGATTGAGCGTTTTGGGCGAATCACCTCACCAAATAAAATGAGTGGCGGGTTATCATTGAATTTGTATCCGCTCTTGCTTTAAAATGAAATATTTGGTAATTTTTGATACAGTTAGCTTTTTGGTGTGTCTCTCCATTCCCTTTTGTTCCAACCCATTTTCTTAAGCTACAGTTCCTTTTCCCAATCTCAACTCCTTTCATGCAGTGGTACGTCCGGGTTGCCTGAGTGCGCTACTAAGTTTGAAAACAAGGCTGAATAATTATCTATAAATACATAATTATTTGTGGACACTCTTTGATATAAATTTAGGTGAACCTAGCGATCGGAAATTCGAGACCAGTTTCGATTTCCAAGGTATTCCAAAGCAAATGAATCAGTGGGATGTTAAAATATTTACTAGGAAGCCTAATTTTGCAGGGTAGTATCTTATTTATTTACAGAATCAACTTAAGTATCAAGTTAGGATTAATTTTGCTTTCTAAAATGCAATAAAATTTGGAACTCGAATGTTGAATTTACAGCCCGTCAGTACCAAGTGATAGTTTATAGTACAAGATTACAAATTCCTAGTGAGAAACTAGGATATGCCGGTTTGGTGGTCGGTTATTATCGAATTGGTGTCGAAATCTAACAAAAACTCTGCACTGCAGCACTTGAAGCTAAACTAAGAGTTGCTGCATTTGCATTGATGAAACGACCTATTGGTATAATTTATCGGGCTTTTATTAATTGTCCAAACTACTGTCTGCACAATTAGTGCAAGTGAGTAAGGCATCGCCTGGAGTGGGAAACTGCGCTTCCGTTGAAGAAAAACACTTACAGCGCGTTAATGAGCTCGGATTGGCCCTTGAGGATCGACTGAGCGAGCAAGCCTCAGGCCCTATTAGCTCGGGAGCGACGCACATCGTTAAGCTTAATTACAGCCCTCTCTCCCCATCCAGTAGCCGTTTTTTCTTCGTTTTCTTACCCTTCTTTAATTAAAGAAAGAGAAGAAACAAAATTTGCACATTCCTGTGTCTTCACCACAAACACACAATCTAGGTCACGTATCTTTCTTTTGTGGATTTGATTTTTGTGTAAAATTCGTGAAATAGTCAAGAATACTCATTGTAACTTTCTTCCCCAATTCGAATCATTGCGAATTATGACCTCTCAGGTAATCCAGGCTCAGTTTATTACCAAAATAATAATTTAATCACTAACCAGGCCTATGGTCTGTGAAAATTGTTGATTGTTTGGCACTAAGAAAAAGATTAACATGCACTTAAGTTTCAGGGTCGAAGTAAACAGAAATTCTAAGCAAGTCTATCTGCCTGCATATACCAAAGGTAAGTTTCTGTCAAATAGGAAATTTTGCTATTTGACTGAGATATTTTCCGCAGTTCCCAGAAGTTGGCTAAGAGAGTTTTTCTTTCGATAGGGGTAAACGAACAGTCCGACCACGGGCAATAAATATATTCCCTGATCATTGAATTATGCTAAAATTTATGCTGCTGTTTCCCATTTAAAAGTCTCTTTAGGTGCAATAAATATCTACCGTTATTGCAGTGTTTTATATTGATACCTTTGAGGTAATCATTTGATGCTTTACCTCTAATATGACTAATACTGGTTGCTCTTTCATAAATGTCCTCAACTTGTTTTATCAGTTATTGAGCATTGGTGTTAATTATAAATACTTTTTAAGTTGAATCTACGCTAGGTTTGGAAATTGAGAATCCGTTTATCATTCATAATACCCGCCAGCAAAGAGGGGGACTGAATCGACGCTTAATTTATGTTCAAAAACGCCTTAAAAGGAGAGCATAAAGAAATTTGAACTGCAACGTTCGTCAAGATATTACAGCCACGGTTCCCTAGAGGTTTCAAATACTGAAAGAGCGCACATGTTTTTGCATTCGAGATCACTGATCGCTTGAATTTCAGGACCGTATTTTTAGGGTCTCTTAAACTTGGTCCTCGTTATTACGTCATTCATTGAATTTAATTATAGATGACCCTATTGAGCTTTAATAACTGCTTACAGTTGCATCAAGGGCACTCCTTACAGCAGCTTAGTACAATTAATCTGCTCTTATTTATTCTCTAAAAGGTGTTTCCTTGATCTTTTAATGCTAATTTCCTCTTTATTATTTGATTATTTTGGCTGCGTAAATTGGGAGATATTTGTCTGCCTAACTAAAGACCATTATTCAACTATAAGCGAACGCGTGAATAATGTTGAGAAAATTGAGACTTTGTGCATCACCTATTCGGGAATGTCGGTGATCTACTTACTTTGTGGCAGTGTGTGCATACCACGAGTCGATGTTGCCATGTGCCAACTTCACCGGGTGCCCATATACTTACCTGGTTTTTAAGGTAATTTGCAGCTTTAAATGCACATTCCGTTTTGTAAAGTGGATTCACATCATTTCTCAAAGTAATTAACTTATGATAAAATAATTTTTAAACTAAAGAAACCTTAAATTTGGTCAAGCAACTGAGTGTCATTCTTCTTCGTTGAGATGAATTCAATTAAAATTCCCCTCACAGGAAGAATGAACCCACTTCCATAGTCATTATTTAAACGTTTGGAATTTACGTATAATTGACCCTACTGAGCTTTAGTAACTGTTTAAAATTGCATCAAGGACTCTCTTTACAGCAGTTTGGCAGTAAGAATGAACCCACTTTCATAGTCTATTTAAATGATTGAGTTAGAAATCCTGTGAAAACAGCCCTTCTCTAAGAGCACTGGAGTCGTCATAGGGGTGACCAATTCATTGTCTGGACCCCATTTTGACATTTGCAGTTTCAAGGACATGATAACAGAGCAGTTCGACAGAAATCTATCAAAAATTATGGTATTTTGTTATCGATTTGTGCTCTTGAACGGCGATGCCGGTATCAAGTGATATCGTTTAATGAATCGCCTTAACTGCAACGACTTCGACTCAATAACACGAAAGGCCATCAGGTTGTTAGTAACTTTCGCCTTTAGACACGTTGGTATGTCAAATTTAGTCGTACGTTACGCAATGGAGTTCTGTGTCTGTCCAAAGTCTGCTTCATTAAAATCTTTTGACACAATTACAATTACAAATTATACAATTAACCTTCCCGATCGGTAAAACTGAGATGCTGGGACTCCATAAGTGCTACTGAGTTCGGTTACATGCACATCACATTTTGGTTTCTTCCTTTGAGTCTAACCCTTTTCGTAGGGTTTGGCTTTATAACCCATCAAAACTGCTCTACTCGGAATCCGAGTCGACCTTATCGCCTTCATAAAGCTGGTTTTTGAGACTCAGCCCTCTTTTGCCTGGCTTAACGGTGATACCGGCTTCGAAATCACCAAATCCTCATGCCCTGTTTAATGGCACTTGGGATTGCCACGTTGTTTATTTTGCAACACTTGCAGGAAGATATTTCGCAAGAGGAATGACAATACCAAGCAGTGCTGGTTTGCAGGGAAGTAAAGGATTGAAGAAGAAAACCCCTTTTTTCTAATGTATCATCTCAGGTAAATTTTGGCTTTAAGGTTACACTTGGAGCGAATTCACTTAGCAATAGGGTTCTGACGGTCCCGGTGTATACGAATACGGTTTAATCAATTTAGTAATGAAGGACCAGTCTCTAGTTTATTATTGAAATGAATTAAGTGAGACAACGCTAGTTTAGCTTGTCAACAGCAGAGTTTCCGCAAGCCAAACCGATAAGTCGTGTTTTCCAGTGTGTAGTCTTACCGATAAATTATGAACGAAACGGGAAATATAGTTAGTCAATAAGCGAGTTTTGCATTATAAGTGCAGCTAAGAAAGTTACAAAAATTGCCAACACTTTCTGGGTCTTCATAAGTATTCGTTACTTTATATTTTTCTTCTCATATCCTATGAAGGAACAAATTGGTCTTGCACTTTGTTTACAGCTGCTACACATTCCGGAATCTGCATTTTCAACTGCATACACAAAAGTAGACTACAGAAATTTTGGATAATCTTATGTTGTTCAAATTTAAATACAGACGGAACTCAATGGCATAACCATTCGATTATCCGAAAGTATCATCGCACCTCTATCCAGGGACACCTTTCGAACCTAATCGAGTCCGTGATCCTTTCCCAGACGACTCCTAGGACTTTGTGTATTGACCCAAACTTCAATGGCCCAGGTGTTGACCGATAATAGCGGTCAGTCCAATCTCGACAGTTTTATTATGTACAGCATTCCTCCCTGCTGGTTCTCTGTTGATGCTCATCTTATCCACTGGGCTGAATATGGGAGAGTTTGGACTAACAAAAGGGTTTCGACGACCAGTCGACGGTAAATCTCCCATCCTTTAAGATATCTTTGGGAAGTAGATATAGTGGTTCAGGAAATTGTAAAACAACCTACCGCTAGATCGTTTTACCAAAAACTTGAAAAGATGCAACTGAGACGAATAGCGCAAGATGAATTCCAGCGCCTCAGACGCCTATCGGTTCGTAATGTCAAAAACGTGAGTAGTAGTCTTGTACCTATTTCTATCTCTCTTGAAAGTGAATTCAAACGCTAAGCACTCAAAACTGTGCCTTTTTTCAATTGGCTTGGCAAAACCAAAGCTTTAAATTCAGGAATTATTTTTTAAACATAATGGAGGATGAACAATACAATAACAGTGCCATCGGACATTAAACAGACGCCAGTTCTAGTCGCCAATAGAAAGACTTGTCAACTTTATGCAACTGGCCGGGAGAAGTGAGCAATTAATACCACCCAGCATTCATGAGGAATACTTTGAGAGCTAGTGCTTGAAACCATAGTCGGTATTAGGACCAACCACAACGTTTGACTCAAGTTCAGAAGACTGTAGGCGCCGATAAAAATCGTATAGCTGGCAATTCAAAAAGCTTAAATAGACTACGCAAACCACCCCGACTTGAGATCCCTAGACAGTCAGTGAAAAGAGCACCGCATACACAGCCACACCGCTACGAAAGTCTAAGCAAGATTTTAAAGTCATTCTACAGTACATGAAACCTTGCCACCCAAAGTTTTCTTGGTCAACAACTGCTTAATCGATTTAAAACGATTTATACAAACCAGGATGGTACACAATGGCAAAAGGATCCAAGTGGACATGAGGAACAATTTAAAGAGTTCCAGCTCCAGTACTCAAAACCACTTCTGGCTCTGGAGAATGATTTCCATTCTTTTCATTACCGTTTGATTTTGGCGATGTAGCTTCTCCGTTACCATTGACCAATGAGGTATTGGGATGGCAATCGGAACACCTGCTTCCAGATTTCGATCGCTCACTCCTAGCTGCCGAATATCTCGAGTGAGAGCAGCGGTTACTTGCTACAGGTGAGCGACTCCCGCTCCCTGATCCTGGACTGGAGCTCTTCGAAGGTTTTATATCACCTTTTCTTGAAACAGAACAGGAGGTTCGGCATCTGCCTAAAGGACTGCAAAAACGCTTGTGGCTCGATCTCGATGATCGGGAGCGGTTTGAAGATACCTTCGAAATTGCTAATCGTCGTTGGTTTCCATTTATTTTGCTTGACGGACTCCGTGAAATGGAGCGTTTGTAGGGTCGATCACTTCGAGATGACGATCTTGAACAGGTTGACCTTGATCGACGTTTTCTCAAGTATTTTCGTAATGACCTTGATCTCGAGCGTCGATGGCAACTGTGCTTGTCATTAGAGTCTACTCTGCGTCGCTTTCTGTCCTCAGATGACTCTGACCCGCTTCTGCGATGACGTCGTTTTCTGTGCCTCTCAACCGACCGAGAGCGCGAACGGTTTCGAAAGCTGGACGACGAGGATGAGGACGACGAACTACGCCTACGCGACTTGCGGTGTCGGTGTTTCCGACCTCGCGAACTTGACCTTCTTCGTCTTCGACTATGAGAGTCACCGCTGCTTCTTTCACGACCACGACGACGCTTGTCGTCATGACTGCGCGAACGACTCCGTCTCTTGGGCGATGGAGAGGTAGAAGTCCTTCTCCACCTGCGGATCTCTCGTTTTCCCCCACCACCGATGGCTCTAGCTAGGTTTTCCAACTCGGAAGGAACTTTTTGCTTGGCTTCCTGAAGCACTTTAATTAACTGACGAGCCTACAGAAAAGACTATCCCGTTAAGCCCACTTAGTAAATTGAAGTTATAACAGTAAAAAAACCTGTCCCACAGTTTTTGGGTTGTCGTTGTTGAAGAGAGTATAAGCAGTTCCCTTCTTGTCACTTCTACCAGTTCTGCCGATCCTGTGCACGTAGTCCTCCGCATGGGTAGGGTAATCATAGTTAATAATGTACCGGATGTCGTTAATGTCTACAAATAAAATAATTTACTGAGCTAAATTCGCCACAGAATATGGCTAAATTATTTTCTCCTGAAAATCGAACGTGATTAATTTCCCACCAAAAGCGTTCCAGGAATAGCCGAGCGGCAAATAGGGGGCAAACCACCACGTGGCGACGCTTTGCTCCCGATCAAGCACGGCCCCCAAACGGAACGCCCGACACCATGATAAACTCAAACTTCAGGTTGTGGAGATGATGGAATCCGAAACACCAAATCACTGCCCGCGGTAAGCTGGAAGCATGGACATTAAAGGGATCAAAACCAATCCCTCCAATCGCCAACGCTATCCAGAAGACGGGTGTCAGGCAGCTGTAAAAAGCGAGGAACACGCGCCGCAAAAAAACATGCAGAGCAGGATTCGGCATGTGTGTGCGGCGGGTGTCAACGTATCACGATGGAACACCCTAGGAGGACTCAGTCACAGTTCCTCCAAGGTGAAACAACAGGGCATTTGCAGACGCGGCGAGAGGCCACACGTCCACGCAACCCAAGGGGAGCCAAGCTGAGTGGCCTAGTGAGAGTATTTTAGGAAGAAATACCCATTCGTAATAGGATAGACATTAAAGGCATAGCCGGTGAAGTAATATTTGAATCAAGGTGCCAGTGACTCAATTTACTTACCAAGTCCTCTAGCAGCAATATCCGTAGCGACAAGAGTAGTGACTCGACTACAACGAAAATCTGAACAGTAATTACACTGAGTTGAAAGAAAATACATACCTCCTAAGATGGCTTCACGTTCTCTTTGCTGTTTGTTTCCATGCATTGATGCAACGTTGAAACCTCGGTCACGTAGGCGATACATCAATTCGTCAGCGCGTCTTCTGGTTTCGACAAAAACGATAGTCTTCGATCTACCGAACTCTTTGAGAAGTTCTACGAGCCGACTGTATTTATCGCTTTCGTGAATGACCTCGACAATCTGTTTTATGTTGTGATTCGCGTGGAGGTCTTCAGAACCGATATTAACTTGCACATAGTCACCAAGAAAATCTTCCGCAAGGGATCTGACCTCTTTTGGCCAAGTGGCTGACCACATTAGTGTTTGACGGTCAGGTCGTACTTGAGAAATTATACGGCGTAGAGAAGGTTCAAAACCCATATCAAGCATCCTATCTGCCTCATCAACGACCAAATATGTAGTACGACGCAGGTTGGTGTCCCCAGACTCCAGGAAATCGAGCAAACGCCCAGGTGTAGCAATTACGACTTCGGGATCACGACTTAGATCGCGGAGCTGGGACCTTTTCGGAGCACCACCATACAAGCAAGCGACGCCAAGTCGACAATTGGAACAGAACTGACGAGCAACTGTTTCAACTTGCTGAGCCAACTCTCGAGTAGTAACAAGAACAAGAGCGATCGGTCCATCATTACGCTTCATAGAAGGTTGGGCCTTAATATGAACAATAGCAGGAAGAAGAAAAGCTGCCGTCTTTCCAGATCCCGTTTGAGCGATGCCAACGACATTTTTGCCACTAAGCGCCAAAGGCCAACCTTGAGACTGAATTGGAGTAGGTGATTTCCACTTATTTTCTTCGATTACTTCAATTACACTGTCTGGGAATCCAACCTCTGAGAATGATAGTACCGGTTTTGGCACATCTTTCCCATCAACTGTAATTTTCGCATCTTTGCGAAACTTTTCAACTTCTTTTGACGATCTTTTCTTGACAGAGGACGATTCCTGGTAAAAGTTCTTTTCAAATTTAACTAATTTTTCGCGTTTCCAGTCGACTTCACGAAGGCGCTGCCCGGGTGAACTTCTTCCACGACTAAAGTAAGAATTTAACAGGTTATAACCATGCGCCATAATAAATTATAAATAATATAAACAACAATTACCACTTTACCTAAAGGATGACCGACCCCCCGTCATGTCTCAAAAGCAATATCCCAATATATCCGCAAAGAGTCAAACAATTAAAACAATTTTGCAATTATGAATTATAAAAATCAATCATATTAAACTACATTTATTGATTTTAATGTTTATATTTTATTAACCATTTATAATGGCATTTTATCAATTGAACGACAGTACTTTATTTTATTTTCCAGAAATACTAATCAGAATATTACAACTGATCTGCATCTAGGTTTCCTTAAAGTTTCCTTATTTTCTGGCTCTTGATTTTAATTTTGAGAATGATTTTAATGTATTCTTATAAGATCTGGTGGATTATAAATAAAAGACGCTTAGTAAAATGAACACATTTGATTCTCTGGGAGGACTTTTACTAGAAACTTGAATAAGCGAGATGGAAAATGGGACGAACTAACGTACCTTATGTAAACCCAGAGATATACACAATTGGGAACACTTGTGTTTTAAAATCGCCCGTACGACCGTTTATTCACCTTGTATTAAATATATTACCGCAGAGACAGTTGTTCAGTAGTCATCAATAAGGAGTGTGTGTTTGACAAATTTTTCTAAGTTGTCGGCAAAGCGCATATGTTAAACACAGTTCTTGTCTCTAAACTACAGAAAATTAGCCGATTGCGGCCACATTTATACGTGACGACGAAACTGAAGATTTGACACCCTCCTATAGAAATGCACAATGTTTTAGTTTCCACAATGACACTGAAAATGAATCTGAACATGCCCATAAAAAAGGACGAAGTCTAGGCAAATCATTCTAATTCGAAAATGAGTTAGAGGCCAAGATTTACTTGAAAGATATCGTATAATTATATATCTAAGGCAAATATTTGGTTCAGGGAAGTGGTATATTTGATATAAAATGTGATTCTTGGTAAAATGAATTGTCTTTTTTCAGAACTCAGGGTCACTTTTTTACATCCACTCAAAAACGAGGCGCAGTTTCATAATTCGGGGGCTCTGTACATAGGTTGATGCCGTATCAATGCCGGAGTTCTTCTCTAACGATATGCAACGAGTGGAACCTTCGGAATTTTTATGCGGTGTCGTCGAAGGTTCGATGAAGGCTTCTGAGCCTTTGAAATTTTACAATTTTATCTTTCATGTATGCTTCTGTTTCTGCGAATTTCACCCCGCAACATCAATCTGAAAATGCAAATATGCTATCATCAAAATATTGATCGAATGCTTGTTTTCTTTCAAGGGTTCTATGGCCGTCCCTGGACATATTCGCAGCGTCGCGAGCTATTTCGAAGGTATTATTTTACCTATATGAGACCCTTTTGTTGTGTTATTAGCATTTAGAACTCAATTTTGCTGTTTTTAAGAATGCAGTCAATGGGTATGAACTCATATCTATATGCTCCCAAAGATGACAGCAAACATCGTCTTTCATGGCGTGAACTCTATGCTGGAAAGGAGGCGGAGAATATGCGATCGCTTATATCTGCCGCAAATGATCATGAAATTTGCTTCATCTTTGCAATTTCGCCGGGTACAGACATAGTGTACTCTGATGAAGCAGATATTGAGGCTTTGAAAGCTCGCCTTCACCAGGTTTGTGTTTGAGGTCTCCGGTCACTTTATATACAGAATCTTTCGTGTTTTTTTTTCAATTTGTTAATTCTAATAGGGCTTGATTAAGTACAGCTCTTTTTGCGTTAGTGATGTTGGTAGAAAATAGTAGCTATGTTACACTATGCATACTTTGTTGATTTTGTTTATGCTGTGTATCTTAGACTGCACTGGGGATAAGGAAAGCGCATTCTAACGTAACCATGTCAAACGTTTGTGATGAATTCCTTGATTTGTCTCCATTCTTTGAGATAATC
Organism: Anomotaenia brevis; assembly: GCA_030710315.1. Lineage (NCBI taxonomy): Eukaryota > Metazoa > Platyhelminthes > Cestoda > Cyclophyllidea > Dilepididae > Anomotaenia > Anomotaenia brevis. The sequence goes on from JAUOZQ010000002.1 coordinate 963,912, forward strand.
ATATGGGTTTGCTGAATGCTTTTTTCGATTTGACATGAATCTGGTTAATCTTGAGTTTTTTTAATTTGGTCAAATGAAGGTATTTCGTTTTTTCATGTTTTTGGATTTCGAAAGTGAAAATCGCACTGGTGTATGGAAGCACAAGCTCAGCTTTCGTGGCTAAAAAACGTTTCAATCAATTGTCTTAGCCGTTTTAATTCAACAGTAGCTACCATTTGTTACAGATTATAGGCATGATGTGTACTTCTTCTTGAGAATAGACCATATTTCCCTTTACTTTCACGTAGTCTACCCTTACGATGGGTATTGTCTTTCGTAAATAATTGTTACTCGCTAGATATATAAAGGAACTTTCCCAGCGTCTATTGTACTTTGATTTCGTGATTGTTTATTTTGTGAAGCCCCAATTACATCTACGAGTTTGCATTATTTTCCATTTGAAAGTCACACTTCTGATTAGCCATCTTATCTCCACACCCGAAAGCACAATTTTCGAAACCACTTATCGGGAAACCATTATGGAAAATGTTGACCACATAAATGCTGAAATCTTATTTTTCATAAGTATTGACTTTTTCAGAGAATTAGTATCCATCGAAGAAGTATATTTACAAATATAGCTTATCGGGATAGCTAGGATTTTTAGAAAAAAAATTGGCATGAGGCTAATTCGTTTTGTCTCTTCTTGCGATAGGCGATGAATCTGGGCTGTCGGGCATTCGCGCTCCTCTTCGATGACATCGAGGCTCGATTGAGCCCTGCCGACCGGGAGGTGTACGGTTCGCCGGGACGCGCACAATCGACCATTACGAACAAGGTCTACGAGGCGCTCGACCGCCCCGAGATATTCCTCTTCTGCCCAACCGAGTACTGCGCCAGTCGCGCCGTCCCCAATGTCAACCACTCCTCCTACCTCGCCACCCTTGGCAACGAACTCGCCCAAGGTACCTCCCAATCCCACGCTTTCCTGGACATTTACTAGGGTAATCGGGAGAAATAAGAAAAGTGGTTGGTAACTACAAAATTTAGTCAATTTAAAAGAAACTCAGTATGCAAGGGAATTGCACCACTGTCACAGTTTTTTATAAAATAGCCGCCGCCAGCGTCTATGTAGTCTCTCTCACAGTTTACTGACAGCTCGGTGATAAGTCGTTCTTGACTGCGCGTCATAAGTAACATTCCATGAGGTTATGGTCTCGTGATTTTGGAGGCCGGATGTTTGGACTGCCTTCTAGCCACAACCACCTCGTAGTTTCCTGTTTATACCACCGGGTTGTTCTCACAGTGTTCACGGAACTTTGAGTAGCGACCGGCACTAATCATCGTGGCACAAACTCTTTTCTCCCATACTTCAGGTGGATTCCAGTTATCATTCCGTCGTTCTCATTACATGTATACATTAAGAATGGCTTTAACCTTAAAAGGATGTGTAGCGTGTGTGAGCGTCTGTAACACATCTGGAAATGAAAAAATCGTTATATCATCTAAAGTTTATTGTGAACATCCTACACTAAGTAGTCTCTGGCACGTTTCAGGACGAATTTTTTTATTGTTATAGCCTTAATTTCCAGAATTCGAAGAGTTCTTGACTGAACAGTTGTTTTTTGTGCAAGTTTCGATGGGAATGAGCAATTGGGAAACTACTGAACTTACATTAACGACTTAGCAAATGTATTAATATGTGCTATTTACAATGAGTTAAGATTCCAAGAAGTGGGCTGGAAAGGGGACTTTTGAGCAATTATGATTGATAAATGTAAGATTTCGGGGGCTTCTCTGTGGCTGGACTCTTCATCTACCTTTATGCGCAGTTTTCTGGGCTTGTGTCTATTTTATAGGACGGTAGATCTCTTTCTGCTTCTTGTATAAACAAGACATCATGATATGATTGACTGGTGTTTCCTCGTAACCCTTTCCATGGACTTTCAGTCAATCATAGCTCTGTTGACGTACGGTTTCTCCATTTTTAGTGTGCTATGCGGTGGTGTCAAATGAATATGCAACTGTGAAATGCCATGTATTTTATTCGTTGCCTAATTGGGCTTGGTATCATGTATGAAAGGCCGTTTTAAAGGCCATCTTTTGGAGTATTCGATGCTGTGATAAGCGGAGGTAATTGTCATGTTTTCGTCTGCCCTTTTCGCAGAATAATGGTTAGATTTTATATTTTCCCATCTTTGTACTCGACCATTTTTACTCATAAAAATATATTTGTTGGCTAAAGTATAACTTGAATAAAGTTAGGTTCTGCTCATCGTAAATGGCCTAGAATTCGTATTCCCAATAGGAAGAATAGAAGTTTCGGAAGCTTCAATGATCGTACGAGAAATCGAGAGCTTATTAAGTTTTGCCCGTGAGAACGCAGTGAGGAAAATTGCGGCGCTTGTTGATGCGCACACCGAGTTGGCAAAGCCTCACTTGTGTTCTTGATAACCCAGGCCATAAGTTCTGAATGCCAGTCCATAGGCTTGCTTGGAGCACCATACAGTAAGTTTATCTCACTTAATGAAGACTGTTTTAAATTTATTCAATGTATACTAGTGCAGCCGGCTAACATCTTTATACGACCCAACACCCACTGCGAAAAAGGCCTTAACATGTCAGCGAGTTTAGCTACATAGGGTGTTTCAATTTATTAAACAGGAGATGTTCCCTGTGTATCAGGCTTCTGACGTGACTTAACCTGTTCTTTGTAGTAGCTTCATAAGGCTACCTCTACGCCAGGCTAATAGAGCAGTTCAAGCCCTTCGCACTGCCTGTATCCGTTTTTTTCCGGATCCCTGTCCGTTGATGAAGGCTCTTCTGCTTCTACTGCAGTCTTGTCCATCTCTGTCCTGTTTGCCTTGTCACTTCAGTCGTGTTGGTCGTGGTGTTCCAGGCTCGGAGCAATCTAGGTCCCACAGATCTCCAAGTTAACGCACTTGGCTGTCTTGCTAACCCAGAGGAAAGCTTTTCTTCACTCACGAGTATCACTTTAGTCGCAATATTTACACGCCATCCGTATGCCTTATTATTTGTTTTGCAACAGTCCTTGGAAATTGCTTACTTCAGTGTGTCTACAATTCCGTCCTTTTGGTAGATCCGCAATGTACAATTCCTGGTTCTCTGGCGATCTTGCATTTACTGCGATTGCAGTGTATTTTAATCGCTACATATGTAGCGCCTTGCTGCACAGCTGCAATCTACCTTTACGCGGATATTTTGTCCAAGAATCAATCAGAAGTAGATGTAGCTGCAAAACAAGGAAAGCTAAAATCAGTCGTAAAGTGAGGGATCAAATTCGCCCCTTGTTTCTCGTAATCACCTCCTACGCGCTTGAGGTCATATACTATGTGAGTGGGTCTACTTTAATTCGCATTATAAATGTAGCTCTTAATGTAATCTTCTGAATCTTCTTCATTTTGCCCGTAAGTAGGATGCTATGAGATCGGGTGGATCTTTCATTTCCTTCCCTTATATAAACCTTATTTGAAGAAGTAAGGTATTCCGGGTTCGCCCGTTCCTCTATCAAAATTACGGCCTTACGCTTTCGCATTCTTGCTCTTACTCGTATGTCTAGTTACCTCATAGTGGAAGTAAATGGTTAAAACACTTATATAAGCCGAGAACTCATTCGCCATCTGATAAACGGAAGTTTTGCGAATCCCCACTGGACTGCCAGTACTAAACTGTGCTATCTGGTTCCTATTAAAATCTTACTGATGACAGGTTCGTGACATGGGAAGTTACGTGGACTTCGACAAAGGTTTTTATGACTCAAACGTATTTTAGTAGGCTCGGCAGGTGCTCTTTTTATAGACGCAGTTTAAATTCTTGTGTCCCACTTTAGTGCTGACTACCCTTTGGACTCTTCGATTTTGGCCTTGTCCTCGTTACGACGTATACTGGGCTTAGGAAAACAAGCCGGTAACTTAGATTTCCTAGTAGTATCCAGTTGTGTACTTATGATCTTTTCCTCAGTTTTATCCAGAAGTCTCATCGGGATGAGAAAACCACCTGGCTCTATGCTCACACTGTTTTCAAGGTATGTTTCCACTATCTCTTCCAACAGCCAGCATACTTCATTCTACTGCCAGAGTATTTTTGGGGCAGTGATGCAGTCATTTACCTTCGAGATTTTTATAATCCGTTGTTTGCCCGTTTGTGTTGCCTTTTAAGGTGAGAGTTAAGTAAACTCACTTCATCTGATCTATTCCTAAACCTATTCCTGATGTTTTAACGTAAATTAAGTTTAGAATTGTCAACACGACCTTGAAGAAGTTATTTACCTACAGCATGCTTTCAGTTGAAATGGATCAAGAAAAATGATTTCCATGCTTCTTATGTTTATCCAAAGCGTTATTTATAATCGTGTGAAATGGAGGCGCGTTTGTGAAACATGACACTTTTAAGTCGTCGTGAGTGGTAAGCACGTGTTGTGGGTTGTTTAACGGTGTAAAATTTTTTTTGATTCTGAAGTTTCTATTTACGTTCGAAGAGCCTTGATCAAGGTGGCGCGAAGTCTTTCAAGTGAATTTTAAATGAATCCCCAGGGAAAATAGTAAGTGTGCTCACTCGTGTTGGGGATTTTTCTTGACAGCGTTCCGCCATTTCCAAACTGGTTTGCCTCGATGCCTTTTGTAATCGCGTTGCTCACTCTTTCAGGTAGTTTTAATTGAAATGCGAGAAGTTTGGGTTTCTCTCGAACTGTCATTCACACTGGCGAGTCTATTTTAGGACACACAAGGTGGTGTCTTCAACTAAATTACCATAACACTCCAAAGTTTTGGACAATCACCATGCGCTCAAAATAGCTTGTTCATTTTCCCAGTTTTTTGTTGCCGGTCCTCTAGTCTTCAAATTGTGAACCTCTAATAGAAATCAATAAGACAAATAGACCCATGTAGCAGAAAACAAAACTTGTTTCCTCACTTGATTAGCATAACTAGTGGTACGCCATAGCTTCCAGCTACGCATCATACAATGAACACTACAGCGATCGTTAATTCTGATTTGGTACCCTGTCTATGGAACTGATGTCTCGTTGCGTTTCTCCAAATTTATGCCTAGTAGCTTGTGATCACTCAATCAAATTGAAAAGAAAAACGTGTTATCCGTATATCAACAAATACAAAAGAATTATATCTACCGCCTCTTGTTCATCCTTATCTAAATATGCCTAGACCTTGGTCTTCCACACTTCATGTGGAGGCATGACTAAGATGGTAGTGGATTTGAAAAAAAAAGTTCAGGACTTTATTAAAGGACGAAGTAGAACATAGGGATTTCCATTGGTCATAACTTGTAATGTACTTAATTGCTTGTTGTGCATTTGGTTGATCAATCTTTTTTGTGCCAGCAAAATTTTACATTAAATTCAAAGGCATCAGTTAACCAGTGTGGGAGGTGGGAGCGGGAAATAGCTCGGATTCGCCCAACAAAACCCAGTAGCATAGTGTTACATAGAATGAGTAATCTCCAATACCTTTTATTTTATGGGGACAATTGTAATCAGGAAAGCTGATTTGCTGAGGAACATTACGGAAGCTGGCATTTTAACTGGTGTTTGACCGCGTGCTCAATAAAAGACTGAGACGATGAGTCACCAGGTTGGCTAGGCTCACTTAACGCTCTTGACCCTTCCCGTGCTTCAGCTAGCCATGCAATTTTCAACTCAGAGTAAACTCGGACTTATCGGCAATGTTGCTTGCAGGCATTCAGGTGATGTGGACGGGTCCGCTGGTGGTGAGCAAGCGCATTCCCACACTGGGGATTCGCGAGCTTGGGCGCCTTCTAAAGCGGCGCATCGTGCTGTGGGACAACCTGCACGCCAACGACTACGACCAGCGACGCGTCTTTCTGGGGCCCTACGCTGGGCGCCCGCTGGCCCTGCGCCGCCGCCGCCTCCTTCACGGCGTCCTCACCAACCCCAACTGCGAGTTCGAGGCTAACTATGTCGCCCTGCACACCCTGGCTCAGTGGGCTCGGTTAGTTGTCTCCGTTTTAGTCTTGCTCATAGCTATCCTAAAAACCCCTGGCCACAGGGCCTTCCATTAAACGGTGTTTCCCTGCTAAGAAACGGCGCGAAACGCTACATGACCTACGATTCCCCTCCTTGAACTGAGTTGGACTGTCCAAGCTTTGCCCAAGTGGTCATTGTGGCAGAAAGTTTGTTTAGATCTGTGGCAATCTGGTTACAGACCTGAGTAAAATTCACTGATTCGCTGGATCGTTGACGAATTGATTTAATTTCGTATTTTCAAACGCTCGCTGGAATTCTTTTCTGTCCTTGTTGTACTTTGTTTTACTTAAAATTCACTCCTACGGATGCATCGGTTCCACACAATTTTGCTGTTTTTCTGCTGAATTCGCATTTATAGCCTGTTACAGTCAGTTTCTGGCAGGCATTTGTGTTGTTCTTTGCCTTCTTTGCTTGCGTCGTACGTCGGCAGCCTTCAAACTGTGGTCCAGTTGTTGCAGTCTTGGTCCTATTCTCTATCTGAAGGTGTGCATGATTGTTTGAGATGCCCTACGTGGACAAGATTTTCATGGGAATCCCACTGTTGAAAGCACGTCTGTAAATCCAGGCCAGTGCTAATTAGAAGGCTGTTCCTCCGCAGCTCTTGTTTTTCTTCCATCCTCGAAGAATTGATTTTTTTCAGTTTTATGGATGGCCATTATAAACGTATAAAGCGTTTAGAACTGCTTTTTAGAGGCAATTATGTATTTCGAATGAATGTGTCGATGCTCGTTCTAGTGGCGACTTATACCTTTGTACACAATCAAAGGCGTTACTCCTTACTGATCCTGGGACATTTCTTTGGACCGCAACGGGTGTTGTTCCTATTACTGCTTGAAGAGACCGTTCAGATGTCAGGTATGTTCTGTCATTGCTAGGCGTGAATTTGTTTAGTCTACCCAACTGAGTTCGTTATCCACATTAGAACACCACTGAGCACTAATCTATCACCGGTGTTCGGGCATTTCTAGTTTGATCTTCAAGGGCCCCATTCCTTTACCACTATACCGCAATCTTGGCTTCAAAAAGTCATCTCTTCAGCTCTGGTGGTGTCTGGATATCAATAGGTGTGATGAATAGCTCGTCTTACTTGATGAATTCAAACGGTAAAAGCACCTATACCTGGCATCTATTGTGTTTTTGATCTTCATAATGCTGGAATGTACCTTTTAAAGTGTTTCCGTCTTCTGCTAAGTTTATTTCTTTATTTAGCAATAAGTACGTACTCATTTTCAATGGTAGCTCGTAGTTTTTGAACGAAGCATAATTGGTAACGGTAAGGCGAAGTGGTTGGCACTCACTATGGGATTGATGTGTGTCTCAACTGAATTAGGTGTCAGGTAGAAAAAACGTCAGAAAGCTGGGTCTAGGATTGATTAAAAATACAACTTGTAACTAAACTTGGTACCTTTTTGTTATCGACCTGGATACTTTCAAGTGTTGTGGTTTGGTTGAGCTTAACACAAAATTCCAAATCGTTATTGAATTGGAAAGCGATAGTCCCTGAAGGCTAACCTTGACATTGGTGAGATTTTCGACTTAATTCACACTAACTTCCTCTACCCTGGTCAATGTGGCACGTAGAGATCTACAAGTAATGTAATTACGACAATGCCAAATTGGTAGTGAAACCGGGGTGGTTCGAAATCTACTCGATTATTCTGGTATTCCTAACTCTAAAATGGAAAGAGAGTGTTTTATCAGTTGCGTTAACTCAATTTAATGCCTGGTAAGAGCAAGTGGGTAAGCTGGGGTCTATTAATATCAAGTCACTACACTAATGTGGATTCACATGGATCCCTGTGTGATTTGCTTTGTTGTATGGACCTTAAATGCACATTTGTAAGTAGGGTAAACATTTCAACCTTTTGGGACTGCATTTTATGGGTTTAAGTCCTTCGATGTATTTCCTTCCTTTATACTCCATTAATCATGTAATGCTACCAAAAGCGAATGCCGCTCTAATCCCAAAGCTCATTTCCAGTTGACTCCTGTGATTTTGTTCTAGCTTCACATTATTACTTAGCTCTAGGCTATAAACGCTGTTACCGATTCAGTCCTCTGGTGGCATTTTTCACTGCCCTTTTCCCTTACTGATGTTTCACTGAACAGCTAAGTTTAACTCCCAACGACCGTATTGGCTCCAAGAGCTTCCCACTGGTTCTTTAAACGGATAACTATCTAAACTCACTAATCAGCTTCCATATTTCTGTGTTCTAACGGCCAACAATCATTGTTTCATTGTCGATGTTTACTTCAGTTTAGGATTTGCACAGGTCATTATGCAGTTATGGAAAGCTGGATTCAAACCAACACAAATGTGCTCCTTGATAAGGGTTTTCCCCAACTTGCTCTTTGTTAGTTAGTCTCGTTTCAGTGTTCCCACTTAGTGAGTAGGGGGACTCAGAAGGAATTTATTTCGTAACAAACAGGACGCAGTGTACTTAGTTCTTGAACAGCTGAGCATACACATTTATTGCAAAGCCAGTGGGGTCACAAGGCAGTGTCGATTCATTTCAGCTCTTCTACCAACCGTTGTCACGAACGCAACCTATTTCATTTGCTGCTGCTGCTGTTGTATTGCTTTTAGCCTACCCTCCGAAAATCCACGTGCTCCTGCCTGATTTACCAGTCTTTATAGAGTTACGGCTTCTCGTCTCTAGAAACAGGCGGTATTCGAAATACTGTCAAATGCATGTCAATCTATTTCATGGAGGTCAAAAGTCTTGAAAATAGGGCATTTTGGCATAAGGAAGTGTAGTATTCAGCTTTAAGCCGACATTTGGGTAAAATTTATTGTTAACCACAATTATCTTGACAGCGTCTTTATCCAGTCCGTGAAGTCATTAAGGCTTTTTGTTAATGGCAGTTACGACTGGTCCATGGAATATTCAAATGTCATTGTGAATCTGTGGGAGAGTGGCTGCTTTAAACTCATCTCACAGAAATAACGTACCCAAAGTAGTGGTTTGGTCGCACCCTCTTAACAATCTGGCCACACCTGTTAGGCCAAACATACTGACCTATCCACTTCCCTTTAAGCGGTTCGCCTCAAACGCTGTGCGTTTTCTGCTAAATTGGCCCTCTTGCCTTCTGGCGTCGCATAGACATGTTGGCAGACGGCGAGGGTATATTGCACCCAAACCTGGAAAGAAAGACGTCCTAGCGTGTAGTGCACTGAATCTCTTCTGTTTCGAGCAGCGTTGGCCACCCACCGCGAGCCAAGGTATCGGCGGGGCTGAGCAGCGCCGAGGGCGGGGAGCGTGTGGAGGACGGGGATGACACCTCTGGCGACGACACCAGCAGCTCCGCGTCCGCCTCCCCGCCCCTCTACCGACCGCGCGAGGCACTCCACCATGCCCTAAAGGACTGGCTGGCCCTCATGCTGCAGGTAATCCTCGCTCACTTCTCCGCACATCAAGCCCCTATTTCCGGTATTGATTGCTCGATGCTTTGGGCTTAGGGGTTTTGCGAGCCACATTTCTCGCCAGTTCTGGTAGACAAATGATAAAATTGCTTATTGGGTTTTCGGTGGTAGGATGTATCAATGGTCATTCCCAACGAACACGCCATGCTTCATGCTTCTATAAGCCCCAGGTCTTTTTAAGTGCTTTTGAAGATAGTCGCGCCCATGTTAAGGATTTTTAGACTTCGCTTATATGTATCAATCACTCCTCTGATTTGTGAATCCTGGACAATAAGCCTATAGATCGAGTTGTAGATTCAGTCCCTTGCAATTGGCCGTTTTCGTCAGTCCCTCCATTTATTCCTTGTCTGTACTTTCTGGGCCCAATTGACTTTTATACTTCTAGACAGTGTTCATGATGTATGGTACCTGGTGTAAGCGCAAAAGGGATTGAGAAATGAAAGAATGGATTTGAATGTTTACTAGTCCCATTGGTAAGCCGTCCCACTGTAGTTCATCGCCTATACCGCCTTACTTTCTTTAGACCAAGGGCCTCCGGCTAATGAAATTCAAGTCTCTGGTATATTACCCTACGTAATGTTCAAATCACTATACACCAGTCTATGGCCTATGTTAACATTTTTGTTTGCTATAAATAATGTCAAAGCCACGTGTTCTGTATTCTTCTGACCTAACTAGTGGTTTTCACATTAAACTAGACTGACCTTTGGGGAAGCTTACCTCCTGAGTTACGTTTGTTAGAACTAATTAGTAGAACACTTTTATAGTTCGTCTCGTCATCGTGAGTGACATTTTGATTGGAGGTTCGCAGTCATTAACATTACAGCACATCTGCGTTTCGTGGTGCATTGCCTCTAGATGCCTTCAACGATTCCGCTATTGACAAAGTGAGGTTAAGCGTTGTTTCCATAACCATGCTAATCAAGAGAGTTTCTTGAGATGTTCAAAGTTAATACATTCAAGGAGATGTGTAGATCCTACACCATTAGTCTGATAAGTAGCCTGATTTGTCCTTAAAATTAACTCAGGCCACGAAGGATTCATGCTGCTCAATGATATTCATAACTACCGTACTCGAGCTCTGCCTAACATGCGCCTAGTTGTTTCGTTTCACAGTACTGTTGAACATTTATTTGAGTTTCATCAAATTACGGCCATTAAATGCTTACACAGTTTTGTATCTCCTTATTCCTTTTATTTCCCTTTTACTTTTGAAAGGGATATTTAAATCTTTTGTCACATTCATTGAGCCACGTCGGTGCATAAAAAGGTATCCCCCCTGGAAACTGCCTTAGGGTCAAAACGTGAGTTTGCAATAGATATCACGTCTTAGCATACGCTTAGATAAAATCACCTGGGTGTTTTAAGTGCATTCCTTTCCATTGGCTGTTTTCGTTTTTAACTTTAAGGTCACAACTACTCGTCTCTTTGCTTTTTTTATTGACTAACGGTACCTGGTTACGTTTCTGATTGGATGGATCAGGACCAACGTTCAAACTCAGCTTTGGCGAAGCAGTCGCTCCCGCACTCAGAGTCTCCCATTCCCATGGAAACCGACGGCACGGACGCCCAAGAGATCCCCATGCAGGTGCGTCTACTTCAAGGTTCTCAAAGGCCTGTTCATATAGTCTCCAGACTTTACTAGGTGTACCCAGGCCTAACGAGAACATGATGGCTGTGATTACGCCGTGTTCTGGTTTTTCTGGTGTTTATGCGAAATTCATCGGCGAAGCTAGTCGTGCTTGATGGGTCGTAACTGCATTTGGCGTTCACCTATCGCGTAGTTCATTCCCTTCCTCACTACCTTCCCCTTTTCTTTTCATCTAGACTGAATGTGACGAAGGTCCTACCTGCGGTAAACCAGGATCCGATGTGAATATGGGCTCAGGTGAGAACTTTATTGAATACTTTCAGAATACTCTAAGGTGATATCGTTGCCCTGGGCTATCCGCCCAGCACGGTCCTTCAAATTGGGCAACATTAATCCAAGAAAATTTTGGTGGATTACTGGGTGTGCGAGTTTGTTTTGTTGCCTCTTAGAGTCTATCAACGGCGAGGTTTCCTCATTGGGCATAAGCGTGGAGGACCTGGAGCTACTGGCAGACCTCTTCTACCTTCCCTTCACCCACGGACCCACTGCTCTGCGGGCCCTCGAATTGGGCCACTGGCTCCGCGAAAACGCCCACCTCGCGTCTGTGGACAAAAGCACCGAGGTGCCAGACGCCTTCATTCACCGTTCCTCCTCCTCGGGTTGTTTTCTTGACTACCCTCAGTGGGCTGCTCCGGAATTTAATATACCAGAAATTTCACTCTACTTTATACCTTAAAAGTAGTTCGGTTAGCGAGATGAAAATACGCTGTGATTTTTCTTAGGACAACCGCTGGAGTAATAAGTTCGATGAGCTGATTAAAATAATCGACAATGTGAGTCAATTGAGGGAGAAGATCCAGAGGTTACCCCACCCGGGTGTGGTATACGATCTGGCGCCCTACCTCACGGATATCACTTCCATTTTCGCGATGTTGCTCGACTACTTCCGTTGGCTCCGTGAGTTTCGGCGTTTCTCCTTACAGTTCTCATCTAAGCACTTAACCTATATCTCGGAACTAGGGTTACGTACGGGCTATTCTTTAATCTGTCTGCTGTTGGTTTGTTAACTTTTCAAAAAATGTACCGGTAATGTATTGGTAATCTCAGTTGATAATTTCATAAAATCTCTTGTTTGACCCTGAGGGCAGCGGCTAATTTTTTTGTAATTCGCAGCGCACTTGTAGAAGAGTATCAAAACAAAATGAGACATCCGGGAGAAGTTGGTATTTTTGCTGCTAGAAGGAGTCGAGGTCACAATGGACATCGACTGGTCTATTGCTGATTAGACTCTCGCTCTGCGGTACACACACTTAGCTGCTGTCTAGCTGTAGTTTTGTGGCCTTTTACAAAGGGGCCAGCTAGAATCATTTTGCTGATCTGCTCTTCTCGCGTTTCTCGAGCCGAAAACGTCACTCTACAGTCATCGAGGCCCAACTAGCCGAGTGGTGGTGTTTTTGCCAGCTCCAATCATTGCTCTGTGATTCACAAAATCTTTTGTATGCGCGTGTTGTGCAAGAGCCAATTAGTCGTTGCTCTACTGTTGACATCTACCTCGCAGAGATTCGTCAATCTTATGGGGAAATGCCCTTACCGTACCCTTGTTTATTCAAAACGTTTTAGAAAACGGTGTAATGGCTAACCGAACTCAAGCTCACTTGAAGCGCATACTGAGCTGTAAGTTTCCTTATTATTTATCCTCCGAATAATCCTAATGTCCTATTTGTTAACGATTCCACTCTGGTCGCTATTCACATAGGGTTTTCTCCAGGTTACAGCGAAATGACAATGTCGGGGGAGCACGAACCCTGGATGTTTCGAGGTGGACTCATCACGGAACTTCAGGTTGGTGGATACCCATCGATCACATCTCGTTTACTGCCAAATTCGGTTTGGTTAATACCTTAGAGCTCGTGCAAGTGTCTTGTGTAGTGCTTTTTCACCTATAGTAAATGGTTAATGTGAAACTAAGTTAAGCATCCTTCTGATATGCTATGTATCAGAAATTTATGAGAACTCACAAATATATTGATGAAGCAGACTCCCAAATAGAAAGCATATCTGAAAATTGTTCACCTACCCAATGGTGAAGAGGTATTACTTAAATTTTCTGACGGAACAAGACTTTAATGGATACGATCACGTCAAATCCAATACTCGCTGCTTTATCAGGCGCTGTGTTTAACTCATCCGACTTTTCGGTGTCCACTACAGCGAATCCTGCCCCTCGAGTCGGCCCAAGATCTCTTTCCAGCCCCCAGCCGTGTGGGTCCCACCATGACCACCACCCTAGCGGGCCCCGCCGCATCAGCACCGCTGCCCTGTCATGAAGCGGACGACTTCGCCCAGTCGACCGTCTTGCCCTTGGGCGTACTAATGGACAACCTGGCCGAGCAGCCACTGCGGCCGTACGTGCTGCGGCCCTATCGGTCCGAGGACAAGGTGCGTGTCTATGCGCTCTGGCGACGCATCCTCCTCCATCGCCTGGGGCTGCCGCAAGGCGCGCTACCGACGAAGTACGCCGACCTCCCTGGCGATCGGTGGGTGGAATTTACACAGCTGATTCTTCTGGACGACTCCTCAGTTATCACACGGCATCTCCCCGGATGGTCATTTGTGGTTGTGGTGGTGTGACTGGAAAGGAAATCACATAGGGCTTTTCGAAAATACTAGCTTGTGGCCCTTCCCCGCCCTAGAGGGTGATCAATTTCAAAAGCATATACCTATGGTCGACAATCGCCGCTATCCATCGGTAGGGATCTGTGATGAAATGCTCTGACGTAGTTTTCCACTCTAATACCAAACTGGGTAAACTTATGCCTCTAAGAGGTACCTCCTAGAATATGCTTGTGGTTGTTTGCGCACATTATGGTTTTTAAATAATGGAAAAAAGGGGCGACAAAGATTTTTTGAACTGCTGCATGTTTTACTTGTCTCCCCGTCTTTAGATACCTCCTGGTTTACCTCGAACGTTTCCCTCAGCACTGCCTAGTAGCGGAGGGTCCTCCACTCTGCTTCGACCAGGCTGCCAATAGAACCACTTCCACCACCACCACGAGTCCCATCACGGCCACTTCGACTGCGGGCTCGCGACTGCAGTCTCAGTGGGACATCGTGGCGTTTGGGTTCGCAGCTCCGGACGTTGTGACGCTGACGCGGGAGCGGGACGACCTGCGCCGCGGGCCCCTGCGTGCCAAGTACCCCAAAGTGGCCCCCAGCCCTTCTGCCACCGACAACGAGGCTTCTGCTGCTACTCCATCCATTCCACGCAAACCATCGATTACTAGCAACACCCTGCCCAAGCTGTCCATGGAGAACTTCATCAGGGTACGCTCGTAATATGCAGGGTATCAATTAAGGCCAAGACGTCCTAAGCACACGAGGTATTTCAATATCTTAGTGTACTTTCGCGCTTTTACGCCTCTGAGTCCCTCTTTTCCGTTCACGTGGCTTTCTCTTCCAAACATTGGCATGCCATGTGCGATTGTGGATTTCATCACAGAACTAAAGGAAGTAACTAAAATGGATCTGAGTTAGCTCAGATAGGAAGTTGAAGTGATCAAATCAAAGTCACAAAGTACTAGGTCAGCTGAGAGACATGGATTTTATTGTGGTCTGAAAATTCTAGCAAACAATGTACTCACGGATATCGTAAGACTTCCTGGTTTTTTTACGAAGGCGTAAGCGTTGATACTTATACAATGAAGTTGTGTTATGCCACATCAGGCCCCTGAATTCGCGTGAGTATGTAAAGAGGTGGTTCATTGCGATGTGCCCACTCTGCATCTTCTTTTTACCTTGTGCCCTCAGTTGTCCTTGGATTGGATCCATGACGAACGCGTAACCCGTGCCACTTCTAGTGTTCTTGCTGAAGCCGCTATCAACGAGGTCCCTCCACCTGAGCCCCTCGGGACTGCCATTTTGGAGCAGCGGCAGCTGCAAAGTCATCAGCATCTGCATCAGCAGCAGCCAATGGCTGTCGAACCCTGCGAGTTTAGGGCCAAGAGTGAGGATCAGCCTGCCAGTAGCGGTGTGGAGGCGGAATACGCGGAAAGCGATGAAGCTTCTCTCGTCAATGAGAAGTCCAACGGAGAGGGGAGAAGGGATGTGAAGCATAAGAAATCAGTACTTGAGGACGAAGAGGTCAGTTGGGAGTCTCTGTTGGTGTGGTTGAGTCTGTGGTTGCTACAGGGTGTGCGAATTCGTCTCGGCGTTTCTTTCTGAAGCAGGCCCGATCAAGTGCACGTAGCGTTGAAGCCATCCACTCGGCCATGGTCACCCATCCGGCCAGCATTTTCGTCGAACTGGATGATTGTTTCTTTCCACGATCGCCCTCCCAGACAGCTGCTACTCCGGTGAACAGTGACAACGTCTCCGCCGCTACCCCAAACCACAATCGCTTCCACCCAGGCGCAGGGCTTGACCCCTCCGAGCTGGTCCTTGACGAAGTCGCCAGACGCCTTTTTGTCTGCCTCCTGGCCGGTCTAAAGACATGCGCCTCGCATGTAAGCACCGAATCCCACCCTCTCAACTCGCATATCGTATTCACTGTTCCACGTAAAGGTTGTTTGTTTAAACTTGTTGCTTTCGAATTTATTCTATTGTAAGTATCACCGGATAAGCCGCTTCTTACCATGTTGTTTGTATAAGAAATCGAAAACTCATCACGGAACCCGAAAAGGTCTATTCTTAACTGAGCACGCTACGTTGGGGTTACTCTGTCTTTATCTATTAGTATCCATGCTGTTTGGCCCACTCACCTTGTCGGTAACTACTTCATTACTTTGTCATGTCCAAGTGTTAAAGTGTTTTATCTTACAATCTCAGGTTCTGGAACGGTAAAATTACATTTCAAGGGGTTAGGCAAAGATTGTACAGTATCCTACTAACGATTTCCCCCTTCAGGAAAAGCTCCGCTGACTATTGATTAAATCCAGTTTTCTGAATGAAGGAATGATGACTTTTGGGGGTGTTTTGTGCGTTTCAGGGCGTTCATGTGGAGCTGGACACGATAAATGAGACGCGGGCTGATTTTTATCGTCGCTTCGGGTTCTACCCAGTCACGGCAGCCTCGACGGAATTCGTGACGGTTCTGGGACGCCTTATTTAAACCCACTTCTCCCGTCCGTGTCTCCTCATCCTAGTTTCGTGAAGTGAATGTACTTCGGGAGAGTCCTTCTCGTGTAATTTTCCTTAGGGCAACGTTGTAATAAAGCCTATCTTTGGGAAGTACTTAACTCGCATAGTGTTTTGTTCGCACTATGTGGGGTGCGTATGCTTACATAATTCGAAGGAGTTTTATTCGATAATCATTTGTAAGTGGGCTTGTGCGGTTTCAAGTGTTTTTGGAGGTATCAAAATTGCATTCTGTGCTATAGACCAACGTAGAGAAACCGGACATTATTCGTACTCTTGACAATTCACTAAGCAGGACTAAGTATTGTTAAAAGAAAGCAAAGTGGCATTCTGCTGGTAATTAAAAAGGTAAAAAGAGGCAATGGATTTTATTTTTTGTATAAATAACGAAGCAAAACAATTAAATATAGCCATTAGGCGCTTGCAAAGCCTAATGCTTTGTTAGCCACCTGCAGTTTTTAGAGCTCCGAATCTAATATCTAGCGTTTAGCTAATTCTGGCGCTCAGTAACCACTGTCAGACAAAAGCAATCTTGTTTATGAAATTTGGTGGAAAAATCACTGTCTGTATGACTCCGAGAGTTTTCATTCGACGTCAAGGCTAATTCGAGGGTAAATTCGCACATATTGCTTCGAAATCGCAATAATGTATATTTTGTGAGGTATCTATAAGGCTGCGTTTTCAAGAAGTACTCTTAGTCTTATGGATGAACCAGGTAATCATCTAATGCTCAAGACTAGCCTTGGGTTCTTCCAAAAGTGTTAGGTGTTGGTCAACTAACGATGGTCTCTGGGAGACAATTCAAAGTCGAACAGTTCCATCCGCTTTGTCTTGTCGTAGCATAAATAAAGGCTTTGCTCTGCGAAAAATACAAGTCACTATCACAAAGCAAACAGTAGCATGCTTGAACAGGCAGCAACCAAACAACCATTGCTCCTTGTCTCACGCAGACACGGTCTTTGTCCGAGCACTTAGGGGGAGGGGGCGTCTGCTTGAGTAGTTCTGTAGTTCGCCGTACTTGCAGCAGAGCGCATGTCAGTGCGTCAATTGTGCTGCTGCTTCCCCCACCTCACCTAATCAGGCCTGACTGGTTGTTGCTAAGGTAACGCATTCCATGCCTCCCATATTTGCGTCTATATGAAGGACTACTCACTAACGCTTGGAGATGTTACTCATTCTGTTGTGTCTTGTAGTTGGCAATGCAATCAGCTCTTAAAACTTTGGGAGGTAGTAAACTGGAAAGGGAGGACTCTGTTAATGCAGCTAATGTAGCAGAAGAAAATGTCGTTATTGTAAAATGCGAGGGATGTCATTTTGCTTGTTCAGACTACCGAACAACAAACTTAAGTGATGATATTTAAACTTGTTATATAAAATCAAAACATAATTTATATTTTAATGGTATTGTATTCTAATTTTTGTCATTTGGTATGTTTATTTAAAGTAACTGTATTTTGCAGATGTCTAAAAAATTGGTTACAACCTTATAAAAGTGGTTGACTTTGGAGCTTCAAAGAGGCCAACTTGTTGGTGTTGGTATGGCAGACGCTAGTGTAACAGAAACTGCCCCGAATGCTGCTTGGCGTTTCAAGAGTTATTATCACAAAAACAAAGCACAGGTCTAGCCGAGAGTCGAATTAGTCCGAGAGGAGAGACCGTCGGACTCCAAATGGAACTGTTAGAGAGGATCACAAGACCACGGCCTCTAAAATCACGCAGAGCTCTTCAATGAACACCAAGGGAACCCGGTTTCCACAGAAACTGTTCGTCGGGAGCTGCACACGTGGAGCTGGATCCCACCACGGAAGAGCTGTAATCAGGAAACCTCTGCTCTCAAAGACTAATGTTTCAAAGCGCCTAGAGTGGTGGTGTAGAAACCTCCTCATGTATTGGTGCCTCGAGCAGTGGAAAACTGCGATTTTCTCTGTTTACCTTACTTCCGACCTCCGGCCGAGTGTACCACGTTTGGAGACAGGCGAAAGGAGCTTTTAATCCACACTGCTGCCTTCTCCCAACCGTAAAACATGGCGGGATCCTGTCAAGATGATGAGCTGGGGTGCTATTCATTGGAACTCCGTTGCCGCGCCAATGATTTCCCTTCATTCATGGAAGAATTAACAGACGAGAATATTTCGAACTGTTTCCGAGGGGAATGATAGTACACCAACCCATACGGTTGTAATTGTTAAAGAACGGCGGCACGAGGAAGATTCTGATGAAGTTGAGCATCTCATCTGGCCACCCCACCACAATCCCCAGACCTCAACATTATTGGGGATCATTTATGGTCGATTTTAGGGATTAAAGTAAGAAGTCGATTTCTGCCGCCGCCTACGCCGCCGCCGCCGCCGCCGCCATCGTCTCTAGAAGAACTGGAGTGGGTTTTAACTGAAGAATGGGATAAAATTACCTTGGAGACAATTCACAATTCCTACGAAACAATACCTCGGAGAATTGAGGCTGTAACTGAGGTGGACCTACACCATATTAAAACATATTTTAATGACTTTCAAGGTGTTTTTTTAATATTTAGTTCTACGCTTATACATGCATATAGGTCTTCATTACTTTGAAAGTTTCAGTTAGCTTAATTTATTCTCAGGGAACTTTTAACTTACTTATATTTTTATTTCAAATTTTAGTCAATATTCCGAAATTATTCAGTAATATTCCCTTCAGAAGATCGATGGGAAATGCTGAAACTAAGCTAGGCACTGCTGATATTTTGAACAGTGAATATAATTTTTACTATTTTAATACCATCATGCTATTAGTAAGTGAGGGGTCTGGTCAAGGACTCATTAGCATTTGAAGTATTCATTATTTGAATGGGTACACCTGGATCTCTCAAAACGATTTGGTGTTTCTTGCCTGGAATTAGGCCATCTACGTCTTCGTACTCTACACTGTGGCACAGGTTCATGGTCAAAATCAATCGAGAGCATCTTGATAGGTTACCGTGCACCGATTAATGATTTTAAATAACACCGATGGAGGCATTCGCAAAGAATACACGATCTGTAAATAGAGAAAATCTTGACTTCATTTTAGTGAAGATCGAAAAATGAAATCTACTTCAAAAAGTTTGTAAGAATTCTTACGTTTTTCACACCTAAAGGTGGATTAGGAAGGACGGTTTTTTAACTTTTGTACAAATCGTTGAAATTTATTTCCTATTCTTTCAAAGTAAAACCCAGAGTTTAAGTTCGTTCTTATTTGTCGTTTAGGCTAAAATGAGTCATCGATAATACGTGCCTACTCTGTTTTTCCGGAAATGGGTAATATGCGTTGTCTTCGTTCATCGATTCACAGTCATTTGAACGATGTTTGCTCCTGATAAACAGAGGCAGGTCAAAGTTCTTGAGGGTGTCATCAAACCTATAAATTATCTCAACACAATAATTTCCAAATGATGTCTAAGTGAGCTGAAACTCAAAGAAATCTAGTAACAGGCAGTTCTTAATCGGTAAGTTACTAAATAAACATTGTACAATCTAACTAGAACTGTTTTCGCCTTGTAATCTTTGTTATACCCTTGGGTGTTTCAAAGCCGAAACTCTAGGCTCGGGTATTCCAAGATGAATGCGATTAACGACGCCAACAACCATTCTTCGATGTTAGAAAACACTGCCAATTTAATTTCGTAAGCAAGAAAACTAGGATGAGCCTCAATATTTAAAAAAATAACCATCTACGGTTTTCGAAATACAGGGGAATGGTGCTACTTTGTAAACAAAGCACAAAACTGCCTTACAGTAACCACACTACATCATCATAATCATAAGTTGCTTGCAATTATGCATATAAAGGCGCGTCACCCATTTCGGCTATTGAATCTCAATTTAGCAATGTATGATGATGACGTGGCGGTTGAATAGACCGATGTGCGCTAATTTAACAATCCAAGGAATGCAAAAATTCAGAGAATAGCAGACATAAATAAACAACTCCAAATGACGGCAGCATGCCCAACGGAGTGCAACTAAAAGTAGACAAGTTATCCTCCCAACTTCCTTGTTACAATTCATTTCGCAAAGAAAAAACGAGATTAACTTCCATAGATTTGTCTAGATTTTTTACCATTCTCAATGGAAGGCTCAGCAACTGCAATTAGAAACTCCTTCCTACTACGAATGAACAACGGTAAGTAAAAGCCTAGGTTTTTGCTTCGAGAGTTAGTACGGTAGTTATGCTAATTTTGGGATGCGAAAAAAATTAAGACTTATTTTAATGAGTTAAAGCAATTCAGGGACTGAATTCCATTGGTTTGGACAATGGGGTTTTCAAATTGAAGGTTATGAATAGCGAAAATTAAAGGATTTACGTGTTAAAGGAACCGGAAAAGTAAAGTGGTCATTTGGACTTCAAGACTAATCTCCTTTGGAGGGGTAAATATACACAAAGAATTCATAAAGAGGAGATTTGCAAACGACTGAACACAAGAGCTTCTTATCCTAAAGACTGCGATGCATCGATTTGTGTTTTAAAATTAAGGTGCGGATATCCGCCAGTAATGACCTATCTGTCCAATTTCCGGTTTCTGGACACCTAGAGGTAGCTGACGTGCATAATTTACGGATTCTTCCAGTGTCGATGACTGACATGCTCATAAACGAAAATCTCTCCTATATTACGATTCTCGAGGAGTCACTCATCTTTCAGGCACCTAGAAAACTGTTATTGGGTAATTTTTGCTCTACTTCTGAAATTTTAGATTTGCTGTGGAAAGGAATAAACGGGAATAACTACCGTGGTTCAAAATAAGCCACTCTACGTTATAATCAGTTTGGGGTGGCTTTATCTTGTTTTTGGCAATCTTTAATATGTACACTCCCACTTAGGTGGAAGTGAATTTCAGGTTCTACCTTATTCAACAACCTATATTTATCTCCTCGATGCCGATTCAAATCCCCATTACTCAAAAGGTCTTAATGATTGAAAGCTAAAGTAAAACCCTGATTTAAAGGACGAACAATCTCTCGATACTCTCAATGAAGTCCGCTTTCAGTGGCTCGAAGCTTTCATTCATTTTATACATTGCTGCTGAGTTTCCTAGCTAGGAATTACAAAAGTCCGCAGTTTTAAGACAAATGAAGCTAGAATTCAAGATGGATGTGCCTCTCTTCCTTACTGACGGTAAATGGACATGCATATAGTTTGAGCAAACAAAGAGTATCTTAATATTGGGTGAACATTTGTTGCCTCTATTTGATCAGTTGTGGTGAATTCTAGATAACGCAAAATATGTTTAATGGTAGTTATTTCTCAGATATATGGAACTTGTAGAAATGAAACACTTTGACCCTCTTGAGGTTTCAGCCAATGAATTCAACGAGTACGCTCGTACATGCTTATCCATAAATTCTTGTGACAAATCACAGCACTCAGCCGTATTATTTATGGATGAAGTCCGAAGTTAAATGTATCAATCCACTATTCGATGGCTTTTTCCGCCCTTATCTATTCAGTGTCGTTTATCCGCCCAAGCCTGCTCCAGAGGCGGTCTGTGATTAGTCAGTTTAGCGTGACCAATTGCCGTCACGCTAGCTGTGCTCACGCACACGATGTGCACAAACGCGAGCACTTGGTCACGTCTAGGCACGTCCTCTGCTCAGGTCTGAGCGCACATGCACACACGCTCCTTTACACAAGGGACCACGTAGCACCTCCTGAATTATCACGGCATGACTGCCACTGTCTCAAGGTTGGTCAACTGCGACAACCTGTGGCGGCCCTGGTACATTATCACCGTGACTTGTTTGCAAGCTTTCCTCGTCTACTCCGGCATTTGCCGTTACCTTAGTTTCAAGGTTAACTTCTTCGACCCTAAATTCGGCGCCAATTGGAACCCTTCGGCCATGAATTTCGACCTAGTTATGGTTATAGTGGCCTCATTCTTCGTCTGTCTGTTTTTCTACTCCAGTCTTACTCGCGGAACAAATTTAGCCGGAGAAGGGGTGATTCTAGGTCAAGAGGTGGCAATATCCCAACCTGTGGATACGTATGCATGGCTCTCACAGCAACATTCCCAACAAGAAGGGAGCAATGCTGGTCTCTACGCAACCGCCAATGGGATTTTAGGACGAGGGAACCTGTCTGCAGGTCTCGTACCAGTGGGAGAGGAGGATGTCGGGGGAGTGCCGCCTTTCGACACGTGGTCAGCGCGCAGTGTGACTCGTGTATCACCTGGAGATTTCACTGACATCTATCCGGGCCTACCCAACATGTTTCGCTCGATGATATCGAATGGAGGTAGAACTGGTGATGTTCTTCCGGTCGATGGTGGCAGTGTTGGAGAGTTGGAGAAAAAGTTGATGTCACTGGGGGTGTCCTGGAGGCGTTTTCATCGTAGATTTATACCCACATCGGCACTGATGCATATACTTTCTGCCTACGCATTCTTCATCGGATTGCCTATTCTGGATGCCCAGAGCATACTGCACAATGTTTTACCCTTCGGTAGGTTGCCCACAATCTTTTTTCTCTTTGTTAAATGCGAGAGTGAACATGTACGCACAGATCACTGGCTGTGTGAATGCACAGGAATTTCTATTTGTTGTACTATACACTGATGTTATGAACGCGTTCTTAATTCTTGCTCCTTGGAGTAATACGTAACGTAAGAAA
The DNA here is from genome assembly GCA_030710315.1 of Anomotaenia brevis. Taxonomy (NCBI): domain Eukaryota; kingdom Metazoa; phylum Platyhelminthes; class Cestoda; order Cyclophyllidea; family Dilepididae; genus Anomotaenia; species Anomotaenia brevis. The sequence goes on from JAUOZQ010000002.1 coordinate 986,688, forward strand.
TTGGAATTCTGTAGGGCCAGGTCAGAAATCACGATTTCATTGTTTTACTTTAGCAGTATATCGGGAGGACTCCGTTAAAAATATACTTAATTCAACAGTACTATTAATTCCTTTTTTTAAATTTATAAATCATGTAACTTTTTTTTACTTTTTAAATGCTTCAATGCTATAATAAGAACTCATATACATATGCTTATTTTCCTTCGTAGACCTAGATTCCATGCGATTCTTTATTTCACTCAATTCCATTACGTGTTGGGGCAATTGAGTTTCGGTGCAACGCCAATAGGCGTTGTTCAAATTTTTGCATTGTTGGAAATCTTTCTAATCCTGGTACTGTCTAGACAGTACCCACTTTCCGACACCACTAATAGCTGTCAAGCTATCATGTTCAAAGTGAGCCAAATAGTCTAGAATTTGAGAAAAAAGTAGTAGCCATTTTTGTTTGATTTTTGTGTGCCTTTTTCTAAAGCTCTGGTCAACCTGAACTTTGCCCCCCTTATCTGTCTAGTTAGGTATTTACCATCACAGCACTTTGGCACTGGTTTATGCCCTCGTGATCCTCGTACTTCAAGTTCACAACAGTTTGTTTGCGAAGATTGGATCTACCATGTCAAATATTATCACTTGATTTTAAGCAATAACCATAGTAGCTATAGGCCTCAGATTAGCCTTTAGCCTAGTAATAATCGAAAATTAGAAACTTGTTTAGAGTAAAATATTTGTTTAGTACTTGTATCGCGTCTGTTCCGATCAGTGAATCTTAATAAAAAGATGATTTCCCCACACTTAGTTCTGAATAGTGACACGAAACTTTTCTATAATGGTGTTTCCAAATGGCATCCCCAACCTAGTGAAGACAACGCGAACAAAGCAGTACGGCAAGGTACAACTTTAGCGTCCAATTTTTGTTGTTCATACGCCTGAGCGAGAATCGGTTTTGAAGGCAAGCGCGAAGTACTTGGATCTCACTACTATCCTCACAGATTCATGAAGAAAACGCTGATTTTTGGTGGCGTTTTTAGCCTTTAGTAAGGTTAATGGAAATGTCCTCAATTACCTAGAGCTTTTAAATGGGTTTACTGCTAAAATTTTAACTGTGTGCTATTTCTATCAGCTTTATAGGTGGCGTCTATAATAAGAATGTGCCGAAACCCAATTCGTACCCTAAGCAGTTGGATTTTCCAAAAAAAGTCTGGCAATGATAGCCACTGGAAGGAATTGAAGCCATGCTAAGTAGAACTTCTCTGTCATTTGGTTCTCTACTGATTTTGGGGCTCCGTTCAACGACTATCACATTTGAAAATGCTTAGATTAATTTCCACGACGAGCTCCTACCCATTCACCCTCAACCAAATGGCACATAAATCAAGCAAGAAGTTTACTGCCGTCTTGCTATCGTTCACTTATTTGAATCCAGCTTACAAGGCCACCGTGTGGATAATGCCATGTCTGTCTGTTTTCTCGCTCGCCGTTTCCAACCCCACATCGCGTTTGCTTTCCATAGCGTCCATATTATGGTCATTAAAAACCGAGTGAAGTAAAGCACTGAATCTGCGAATTCGAATGGGTTCCGAGAAAATTAAATCATCGAAATATCTCAAATATTCGGTCAGCATACATTTTATCATCTCTTAATGAAGGTTTACTCGAAGTCCAACAATGAATGTATTCGGTGTTTTTGGGAAAAGGACGAGGAGACTTCGTTTAATTGTTTTTTTTTTCTGAGGTCGATCTCGGGAGGTAGACCTCAGTTCATTTTTTGTCCTGCTCCATAATGCAGATGGCTCATAATCGAAACAACGACGACCTGTGGACAGCCATATTGGTTCCAATGAAAAATAACTTGCTTTTCTCGTACTTATTACAGAAAATGTGTGGAAGAGCAACCTGAATCCGATCATGCGTTCTCCTGCGGCCAACGCAGTGTCCATTGAGTTCTTCAACCTGCTCTTTGCCTTCGCCGCTCTGGTTCTTCGCTACCCTGCTGTTTTCTGGCGCGCGAATCACGCTTTCACATTCACTTTCTCCTTTTTTCTCGCCTTTCTCGGTGTTCATGCTCTATTAGAGATAAATGCTGCTGAAATCATAGTCAAACTGTGTTGGAACGACAAAAATCTGGCTCCATCTCTGGCGGGTCTGTGTCAAACAGCCAATGTAGAACAACCGGAGGCTGCTTCAATAATGGACTACATAAAACCAGCTACGTTCGAGCAGCTGCCTCCAGATAGTGAGGGTCTTCAGAACGCGACCGCTCTGTTTTTGTCAGTCGGTGGAACTCTGGGGATGATTTTCCTGTCTAAACTCGTGTTCGACTACGGGATCGATCAATTCGTGGACAAACTATTGGCCCTCCGGCGGAGCGCGATTCTCGGGGTGACTTCCCCCGAGGTGGCGCCTTCCGATACTGCGTCGACCCAGGCGAGTAAGGGTATCATTTGTGAATCTGGACTAAAGTCGGACTGGCGTCGAAGCAGACAACGCACAGTCGTGCTTCGGCGAGTGCTCGCGGTTTTCGGAGCCTTCGCCATCATGGCAATCAAAGTACCCATTCTCATCGCCTGTGGTCGAGCTTTCCAAGTTGGCCAAAGTCTCCTGCTGTTGGCTAGCATTATTGCTACTGTGGTGCTCTTCTGCGTTTGGTTCATAATTTGGTTTGCCTTCTGCCTCAAACCAGAGTGGAAATTCAAGGTACGATCCCATTTTAATACCGATTTTACTACTGAGTTCATTTTTAAAAGACATCTGGTTGTAATTGAGACATATTCCGAAAGAAAGAAAACAAAACTTATATTTGCTCAGTCGGAACTAGCAGATGGAAAACTAGGTCTGTGACAAGATCTTGTTCAAGTTTTTCATTCCATTTTAGAGACTTGTTTGACCATATTTTCGAAGAACATATTCGACTACAGTGTGCGTTCACATAACCTTAACCCCAATAAGTGCGCCTGAGGGGAGCTGTAAGAAATCCTTTGCCATTTTTATTGTGTTTTAAGTCTGCAAGTGATTTGAACTGGAAAGAGAAGTACATTGAGGTTTCAATAATACTCAAGTATCCAGTTTTATCTTAAACTTAAGTATCAAGTTTTTTTCGAATTATGAATCTTCGTTTGCGCAAATTGCGTAATTTAGAGTTAGCATGGCTTGGGAGACGGTATATTTCTATATATGAAGCGTGCTATTATGAGCTACATCGCTTCGTAACCACTGTCATCTTACTCCTTTGAGCTCGGCTGGCTTTACAACTTCTATGACAAGTGGCATCTCTCTCCTGGTTGGGGATATCTTCCTGCAGTGAGTACCGGTAGTGTTCCTTGCAGGTTGTGCACTATTCAAGAAGACTCTGCCATTTTTCCTCCTTTTCCACTCCATTCTCCCACCCCATGAGCCTTACTTTTCCTGCCGACATTACAACACTGAAGGAGTTTCGATATGGTTATGAGTCGATTGTATGGTCCCATTTAAACCTTAACTCATTCAATCTAATTGAAGGCGTGATGAATCCGTAACAAGTGCTGGATGAGAAACCGATAGAAATTATTGAGAGCATTAATTGAAACTTACCACCCGTGAATCCCGGCTTTTGATATAACTTAATTCTCCCAATATACCCTTGCAAACATAATTAAGAGACCATTATCGATGAAGGTCTCGGAAACATTTCGGTTTCGAGCCATTATCAAATGTCACCGTAGCTTATAATTACTCTAAAATCTATATCATGATTCGGTTGATTTGTAGTATTGCTGACATTCTTAGCCAAGTCTTATATAGCACATCCCTCTGATAGGGTTAAAAATTTCTCATGCAGATTCATTTTCGAAATACAAAGCACAGGTATACTGCAATTGTAGGTTTGATGACGAAATTCCGCTTTGATTTGTGAAGTCAGCAAATCGAAACGAATCGGGTGACGTTGAATAGCCCATTCACCACTGGAGTATTCCATTTAACTCTTCATTTCATGGTAAAGCACTTTTTAATGGGAGTCATTAAGACTAGTCAGTGGATATGATACATTAGTAGTTTGCCTGTCGCGCCTTTGAAGTAGTTCTTCACTGTCCTCATGCACGCCACTCATTTACAGCGCGTATTCGTTCACTCACATACGCGTGTAGAACATGGGATTTTGCTGCTACTAAGTCCAACCATGCAAACGCTTGTGACAATGTCGACGACGGTGTATACCCGTTTGAACAGGTATGCTTGAGCACATAGAAGAGCGTTCACCACAAAACAATTCCTCTTCCCCCGTAATATTGTTAAATGGATGACACATGGTGTGTATGTACACGGATAAGACTACTTTCGTGGTTACAGAACCCCGTAAGGAAAACTTTGCTACACCAAAGTTATAGGTTTGCCCTATTATAATGTACTACGTTGCAAAGTTCCTGCTGCGGTTTTTAATTTCAGAAACGCATAAGAAAGCAATGGAAGCAAATAAAATAGCTTACCTAAGCGATGGATTGTAGTGAGAAAATTATTTACCCTGCTGGATTTTTTGCCAGTATCAAATGCTGAATGACGGGCCCTACAGGTTTTTGGGCGCGTATGGAATTTCCGATACCATCTGAGTCACAATGAGTAAGGCAGGTGTTTTTGGGCCCGCTGTGAAAAAATGTCCTGATGTTTCCTGTTCTATAATTTATTTACCTCCATCCCATGCCTAGTAGGCGTAAGCAATGAGACAAACGACAAAGACTGAAGGCTATTTTTTACTTGATTAAGGCGCTTCTTTGGTTACAATGTTTGTATACACGACAGTACACTGCATCTTTTTTCATTCTTGGATTCAAAATTAGGGACGAAAAATGGAAACAGTTAACATTTTGGCATCATGGAATTTAAACTTATTATATACAATCAAAACTTAGTATATACTTTAATGGTATTGTATTCTTATTTTTGTTATTTGGTATGTTTATTTAAAGTAACTGTATTTTGCAGATGTCTAAAAAATTGGTTACAACCTTATAAAAGTGGTTGACTTTGGAGCTTCAAAGAGGCCAACTTGTTGGTGTTGGTATGGCAGACGCTAGTGTAACAGAAACTGCCCCGAATGCTGCTTGGCGTTTCAAGAGTTATTATCACAAAAACAAAGCACAGGTCTAGCCGAGAGTCGAATTAGTCCGAGAGGAGAGACCGTCGGACTCCAAATGGAACTGTTAGAGAGGATCACAAGACCACGGCCTCTAAAATCACGCAGAGCTCTTCAATGAACACCGAGGGAACCCAGGAATCAGATAGCGAATGCTTTTCTGAAACATTGCAGACATTCCATTGCAATTGTTAGCTCATAGGACTTTCATGCATATCATAACTGGTTTTGTTTCCATGCAAGGCATCCTCGATTTTATTTATCATTGATAGAGAGGAATAAATCATTGCTTAATAGGTGGGCTATTCATTGAGGACAGATTTGGCTCCGAATGGTGGTGGTAATTTATGGACTTTCATAGCCCTGCCTTCATGTGAAACAATGCAGATGGTATTGAGCATCTGTGTTCTTATTTCAGGTGGTCTACCCACAAGCATTTCCAGGGCCAGCTGTGAACCCCTCGGCTCACCTATCCTCCCACTACCCTTCTCAAGCCGCCACTCTGGCTCGTCTAGAAGGCAACGGTGGCGGTGGAGAAGGAGGAGGCCCGAGCGCGGGTCTCCTTGTGGCCGCAGCGGCGGCACTTTCGGGCCATCAGCGCTTACGGCCGGACGGTGGCGGTGGCGGTGGCGGGGCAGGCATGCGGCCGACCTCCGCCTCTCCTCCGCTCTACGCCTGCCTTAACGACGGCGCGCCGCCTGCCTCTACACTTTGCCGACTGGTAGGTGTAGCTCCACCACCTCCACCACCCCCACCGAACGGGGGACAAGGCGTGGCCGGAAGGGGCAGTGGCGGAGTACAGCAAAACGCTGATTGCTGCAGTGTTGATACTGAGGGTAGTAGTAGACAAAGTGGTGAGTACCATTTCAAATTTCGCTCCTTAACAACGAGCTTGGTAGAAGCCTCCAAAAGGGTTATTGGTATGGCTGGCTCATATAGCACAAGAGAGTTTTACAGTAGTGGCAAGTGAGTCTTTAACCTCTTCTTTTGCGTTCTTTCTGGGGTTCGACGTGTCACTTATAACTAGAGTTCTTTTTGTTTGAATTGTCCAAGATTACATATGCTAAATTAGGACTTACCTATGAGCTATAGCATGTGAATTTGTGAAAAACTCAACCAGAGCACTCTGTCGACACAATGCACCCTTATTAACGGAATGATTTTTCAACCAAAGTATATTAACCAAAGCTGTAAGTCATGGATATACAACGGTATCAGTGGGTCTTATGAATATAATGAATACTTCAAGTTGATAGGTCAAACCATTTTAATCGCAATTTCGGGAGGTTGCAGCAATGCGTGGTGGTTAGTACAATAAGCAATATTTTATTTGTAGGTACCAACAATTATGTTTGCCTACAAAGCTCTCTGAACGCAAACGCTCTCGGGATGAACGCAATGGGACAGTCACCGGATTTCTGCAATGTGCAAACGACTAATCCATCATTTGATCAAACAGCCCCAAAACCAACGGAAAATCTAGATAGGCTTAGTAAGAAATTCTTAAAAAACCGTAGTCCTCTGGTAAATTTATTTTGATAAGTGACTTTCTTCGATATACGAATCACACCACCAGGCACATTAGATAAGCGCTTGACGACATGTTAGCCTTTCTCGGTACAGAATCTTGGTTTGAAATGCCGCAACATGACTACATTTTGCTCGTAGATACTCTGCGGTACATAATCCATTCCGGCAACATGATGCCTTCAAGCAGTCTTCGCTACATCAACGATGCAAACTTTACCAACCAAGGGTCTGGAGAAGCAGATGCAGGGCATCTACTAGCCGGCTCGACCCAAGGAGCGTGCAACTTCCTTTCGCAAACGGTTACCTCTAATAACGACCCCATACCAAGTACATCCGCTGCATCGAATTCTAAGCCAAGCGATCCCAAGCAGACTCAGCCTCGAGTCACATTTAAGGGGCTAAACGAGACTCTGAAAACGTCCCCAAACACAGGTCAAGCGAGCTCGTCGAACCCGAATTCTTCCAGTGACAGTGGAATTGACAATCATGGACTAACTCCGGTGGCAACCACAACAACCACTGCTCTTACCAGTGGGTCGCTCTTTGCCACCTTACCTTCTGTCCCCAGGACAAATCTGAGTCTTTCCTTTGGCGGAAACACAAGGAATAGGCCAAACGAGCCGACCTATTGCAACCAGGAGCAGATGTCTTCCTCCTCCACATCGACCCCGGGTGTGTTTGAGTGCCCAAGTATGCCCCCGCTTAATTTGCCACAAAACGAAGCCGGAGAGGTATCCTTCGCCAGCCTATCAAGGAGATTCAACCTGAGCACTGCAACATTTGATTTGCATGCTCCACTTTCTTCAGCAGAAGCTACTGAGGTAACCACAACGGCAGACGATGGCCTCATGAGTCAGTCGGCCATCATGAGTGGTGAGGATCGGACCGGATCTGGTCGGTTATGCAGTCAAGTTTAAGTAGACTAGTGTCTAGCATTTGAGCCAAATCTCAAGTTTACCACTGCCATCACTCCAAACTCGTGCATTTGTGTGTTTTCTGCAACCCAACTCATAACGACTCTCTCTGCAGCGTCTGTACAATGTGTATCGCTATCTCTGATAAATCACTTTGAAGTAGTCACTAGCATTGGAAAGAATTTCGCAGTATTATATATTCCAAAATGCAGTAAGATGGATTAGTGCATCGGCATTGGTGTCTCGCAAATAATAACAGCATAAATTCAATATTGCCCTTTTCCAAAGGGAGTAGGGAGAGTAAGTCTATTCCAAGATTAGGAATTAGAATTGGCCATGTGACTGAATGAACTAAATCTTGGCAATAAGCTGAGGCCCTCTTTCGGCGTTTGGAGGTCGCTTTCCTTCTCTAAGTCATTAAAGTTTCACAAAGTGATGCTTTGGCTTGTAGAGGCGGTCGAAATGTTGGTGACAGTCTCAACACCAGGGTTGCTGTTTGTGGGTTATTTCATTCTGTGCCAGCAAGCTGTATTATTGCTTTCGTATTGCTGATAGCTGTAAGATCTTGCTTCGGACGTGACTGAATATTATCCCTAAAGGGAAAGGTCATGATTAGGAACTTGCTAAACAATGTGATGCCTATAAAAGACCATGGAAAATGACGAATGTTGGTATAACATGTGATTCTAGAAACGACTGGATGATTGGTTGTTACAGAATTTTGACTGCATCTCATTTAATATCCTGAAAAAATCGGCTGGGGAAGGCTCCTCCATCATCGAAGCAATCACTTAAAGAACTATAGGTCTATAAATGGCAAGAGTCGCAATTAAGATAACTCAGAGCTGTTCAGGGTCGTCTTAAAGGGCATGGGACAATATGATCTCTTACAACTCACAGACATTGTTTGAAAAGGCCGAGGTCCACAGGATGTTCGGTCAAACGTCAAGAATGCAACCGTTCAATAAAGTGAATTGAATACCTACGCTCAAGTTTGACGAAGATACTTAATTGGATACTGGAGAATCCATTCAATAATTATCTGGATATAGCTTTCAGGGCTGGATGTGTCTAAAAATGAAGTCTAAATATTCACCTAATTAGACACTGCTTTGGTTGCATAGATTTCTTTTAGCTTTGGTGTTTCTTTTCGGGTTCAGTTGCCTGTACGCTGCTACCGACCAAACGACTTCCGTGTTTAAATAATTTAGCTTAATTCATGCAATAGTACGGACGAGTGGTATTAGGGAAAGTATGTAGATAGCTTTCGTTCAACTGCAATAACTGCTCATTTTGATACCAATATGGTAGAATAAGATTTTGTTTCTTGTAAAAACAACAACATTACATTTTATTATAATAAAGCCCGGCTAACTTAAAGTAAAACTACATGAAATTCAATTTCGGACATGGGGTTCTGTGGATGATTATGTGTAAAAATGTCAAAATAAAATGGTAGCTATTATCTAAGGATCAAACAGAATTTTACTTAAAAGGGTTCTGATAGTAATGAGAGAAATAAGTATCGATTATGAATATTAATTCTGCATAAAAGCATAAAAGTACTGAAGGAATTCTGTGATTTATTTCGTTTTATTGAATTTAATGGTATGTTAGTTTAAATGGGTTGGCGAAGATAGACTAATTTGCTCTTTCTGAATGTTTTGGACCCCTGGGTTATGGGTGAATTACTTCAATATGTTTCATTTACGGAGGAAGAAGCTGCGAAACTCTTGGAACTAGATAGGTTCGTTCTTCAATTTTCTTGTTTTTAAGGCTATTTAATGCAAGTTTAAATTTTAAATGTTATTACACTTATTCGACAATTTATACTTAATCCTATCCTTACGCGAAAGGACTTCTCCCTACTTCATTTATGTATTTTTATTAAATAACATTGGTTCCAAAGTCTGGTAATTTTCGGCCTAGGTGAACGCCTTGCCTTCAATTGTCCCTATATGGCCGACTTTCAGTGGGGTTGCTTAAATGTTATTTATTTGTACTTTTAGCTTGGAGTTTGGATTTTTCAAGCCCGATATCAACGGTAATCGCCAGTTGTTGGAGCGAGCAGTTGCATACCTAGATGGCTTTATCGCTCAGAAAGTTGCTCAGCACGAAGAATTGAGAATGCAAGAAGAATCCAAATTATTGCAAACCACCGAAGTTACTGACCATTTCGTTCACTTGTGTGAGCTCAGGGAAATTTACGAAAAGTATAATAAAGCTTTTATGAGAGCTTTTTCACCGCGGATCTATTTATTGTTGGGGCATTATCAACTTTTACTGGGTCTCTATGATGACGCGCTCTCAGCCTATAACGAATATGCAAAGCGTGTTGATGAAAAAGGTTGTCAGGATTTGACTTATCTATATGGCTATGCACTCTGCGCCTTTCACTTTGGGGCATTGAATCGGTAACTTTATTCTTATTTATCGATTGCGTTTAGTTCTATACTGGCTTTCCAAAAGGTTCTTTACTTAAATCCCACTTTTCCGCGGCGCAAAGAAATCTTGATTAAACTTGGTTACATCTACAAGTTGAAGAAAGACATCGTTAAGAGCCATCGATACTTTCGCCAGGCCCTTAGCGACGAAAGTCCTTGCACATGGGGACCGATCGAAAGTAATGCCGCCGTCTTATTTCACCTATCTTTTACCCTTTAGTTCGATTCCAAATCGGTCATTTGTTCGAGGTTTGCGGTCGTATAAAGCAGGCCAGAGATATTTATGAAGAAATCAACGAAACCATTAAGCATGGCAAACTCACACAAATCCAGCACCTCTGTATGCGAAATCTAGGTAGGTCTACTAAGTTAATCTTTTAAATGACCCATTTCATATAGCATGGCTATATCAAAGTGGATGTGTCAATGTAAATGGAGCAATGGGCGATCCAGCAATTGTGGCCCAGACACAAAAGGAGAAAGCGATTGAGCTTCTAAACAAGGCCCTGGAGTTGGATAACTCTGACGGAAGGACCTGGTACCTTATGGGTCGTTGCCAGGCCGCGGTGAATCGCGTTCAGGAGGCTTTTCGGTCCTACCGCAGCTCGATCGACAAAACTGAAGCTAGTGCTGACACCTGGTGCTCTATTGGTGTGCTCTACCAGGACCAGAACCAGCCCATGGACGCCCTCCAAGCCTACTTTTGTGCAGTGCAGCTAGATAGGTGCCACATCACGGCATGGGTCAACTTAGGTACGCTTTACGAGAGTACCTTCCAGTATGCCGAGGCACTGAAATGCTACAATAGCGCCATCAATGCTGACAAACAAAATAAGGTGAGTGGGACCAATCCGGCTAGTTATTTCGCCTAATATAGCCCTCTTACGAGAATCTGGTTCTCGGTTCCCTTCGTGATTATCGGGTGGTGAGATATCCTGACATTTATGTTCATAAAATTAGTTCAAAGTTCAATTAACGGCAAGTCTTTAACAATCCTACGCCTTGCGCATTGGTTTTTGCTTTTATGGTAGTAAATTGCGGTTCATTGATCATTCGCTTTCACGTTGATATATGTCTCTAGGTCTTGTTATTTTTCTTCAAAAAACCAGTCTGTAAAAATCGTTACTTCAGCGTCCCTAGTTTTCAACAAGCACGAATTTTCAGTGATATTTCCGAATTAATTTAGCCTAGAAGCATTGCGGATGCATTGCTTCCAGCATTTCCGCACTTCATTGTTTCTATACGTGTTTCATAATTCGCAGCCCCCTCTATGTGTGTCCATATTATGGCGTTGAATTGGCATGAGTGGGGTTATCAGTTGGTTTATTCACTTGAATGTTCCAAGGTTCGTCCGGAGATCCGAGCTCGCGCAGCGCAGCTTGCCCAGCTGCTGCCCAAAGTCGGCGATAAGGTGGCGTCAGGTGACGTGAACCCTCTCGCCGCATCTTCTGGCGGTGCCGGCGTCGCCACAGCTGCCATGGGGAGTAACCCGAACAAACTGCCCACGGTGGATCAGGCGTGGAACTTGCCCATCCCTTTTGAGCTTACCACGCGTCAAGTACAGCTCATGATGCAGGATGCCAACCGCTCTCACTGCTCCAACTTCTCCACTAACGGAGCGCACTGGGCCAGACTCATTGGAGAGGAGGCTCTCAAGCTGGAAGATGCGGAGCTGGAGACCGAGGACACAAGGACATCTCCAGTCGCGGCACCCGCGAACCAACCCGCTCAGGAGGTTTCAATTAGCGATGGTGAGTTTTGGAAACGTCTGTACACTCACCCAGTCTTGAGACTAATGTAGCTGATTTACGTTCAGATATTGATTTTGCTTTTTTTCAATTATTCAGTATTGTAGGTTCACAAGTGAAATTCAATTTATTTCATGACAGTTCGAATCCGAACCTAATGGTGTAGAGTTTCTACTCAGTTAACAAGTGATTTGGACCTTCTGGTAACTGGTAGTTTTGTGATTAAGCTTGCTCTGATTGATGTTTACGTAGAGATTACAAAGCGTAGTATCAAATCTGTCCTTCGATCGCTAACTAGGTAGCAACCTACCCATTGTTAGGATATCAACAGTAAGAATAGGGTTTTGCATTCTAAGCCGTCTAGTTTGTGTTTTCGTGCGTCCCAATGCCGATGTTGTAGTGGCGGGCGATGAGCGGACACTGGAGGCCAGTATGTCTGCCAATGGAAGTTCGTGCATTCCTACTATGGACGAAGTCAGCAAACTCTACACTCTCATGGTGAGTGATAACGATTGTCCAGGTTTGCACGCACTTCTAATTGTCCCATTCTACTTGTGTCTTCCTCTTCTGCTTGGCAGTATCAGGCCAACGGGCACTCAGCGGCTGAGCGCAAAATGTGTCGTCAGCTTTATGTAAAGGTTTTCAACTATCTTCTGTACAAAAAACGCTACCCAGAAGTTGCCCAACGCCTTGGGACAGAAGACCCCTTCTCGTCTCACAATCGACAGGCTCTCAAGCGTCATATCGGCGAAGTCTTTGCCAACGCAGCAGCTGCTGCTAGTTCTTCTGCCTCTGTGACCAACGCCACTAGTGGGGCTGTTGGGACTTTGAATCCCGATGCCTCCTCGAGCAGGCACGGAAACGGGGAAGAAGACCCCACGGACTCCTCGAGTCAGCAGCAACAACAACCGCCCGATGATGCTACTGTGGCTGATCTTCTAGCAGCAGATCCGATTCCCGCCGACCTGGAACAAATGGCGAATGAGCTGTTTGCTGAGGTGAGTTCGTTAGCTGTGTGTAGGTGCGCTCGTGCGTTTCGGATGGTGGGATTGTTTTCTTGTACAGCTGCTACAACACTTGTCCTCCCGCCTAGGCCGAAGAGCCTGATTTCGAGGGCTTCTCAGAGTCTGATATCACGCCCTATCCACCGGAGATTGCTGACATGATCGCTCGTGTAGGTGCTGCCACACACTCAAATCCACTCTCCGTGCTTTCTCCTGCTGTGCAATTGCGCATCCCTTTTAACACATTGCTATCGTTTTGTGCGTTCCTCATGCGCTTCACTCACCCCACCCTGGGTGCTTTAGTTCAAAGCTCACCAACACCGATTCACGCAGACACACTTCTAAGAGGCGTTTCCTTCCCGGTCCCAGGCGCTTTTGGTATGTTTACTCAGACAGGAGCTTAGCTTACGCTATTAGGAAAGCAGGTTCGCAGTGCTTGAGCTCGGTGTACATTTCTCCATTCGGCGTTATCAAAGCTGTTTCAGATCATCAAACATTTGGGCCATTTTCTCGTCAGAAGTTCTCTCTAAAATCCGGCTTGGTTTATCCGCCGTGTTGATTCGTTTCAGTGGCAGAAAAACCATTCAGTGAGTGGCCTCTAGTTCGTCTTGTTCATCCCCGTAAACTGTTCCGTCCTGAGTATTTGCGACTCCGTCCCCTCCCATCTTCATGTTCTGTCTTTAATTCTGGTAAATGTAATCCGAAATTTGATTGGGTATGTGCGTACACATCTATATGTGCTCTCGTTTGGTTCATTCCTAATGCCCTGCTATTCGCCAAACGCATCAAATCCACCACGCCACATAGACCACTAACTAAACCAGGAGACAAACAGAACGTCCCCAAGTTTAGTTTGGCTAATCCAACATCCAAGTCGAAGAAGACTTACGTTATAAAAATTTATTCCCTGCAGCTGAACGGAACCGCAGACGAGTTAATGGATGCCTTTCTACAAAACCCGCCTTCTGCGGCGAATGGAGGTGGTGAGACTAGCATTGGTCCACCTTCTGGCACTGTTGGCGCTGGGAGGGCTGTCGACCAATCCACCGATGGTGCTGCCTTGTCAACAACGGGAGAAATCAGGAACGAGGGAGCAGCGGTGGTCGCAGAGTCAGGAGACGCTGGACTTTCGATGATGGAGACTTCCGTGGGGCTGGAAGCTGCTAACGATAGAACCAACTCTATTGGCAAACTAACAGTCCCAGCATCCCCGCCGAAGTACGTTAAGGCATTGGCTGCTTATCTCACTCGACGAGAACCAGAAATTGATCGAACCACGTTGGCAGCCAACTTGAAGACCTCTATGACAGCAAAAGAGGTTCGTTACCCCACTGATTTAATGCAATTTTAGTGTTTTGATTCAAATTTCCAATCTGTAAAGGCGCCTACTGGAATGCTGCTTAACTTCATCAAGACTCCTAGCAGAAATATCATATTTCAACAATGTATTTGACTTGATGAGTCCGGGTTTGAAACTGTGTTTTATAATAGCTCTTAAATCAAAAGACTGATACAATTTAGCCCATAAGTTCTGTGTGAATTTTGCCTTTATAAACTGAACGAAATGGAGCTGAACATTATTTTTATAATAGGATGAATTTAAATGATAAGATTATATTTTACGGAATAACAAGATTACAATTTGCTTGATTAAAACCCCGCTATATGTAAGTACCCAAGAATAATTGGAGGTATTTAGTGCTTTATGAATTCAAGAAAACGAACTCAGAAGCTGCCGAGGCGGTTAGCAACATTCACTCAGTTTATGTAGGGCAACGTGTGAATGAAAGAACCTGCAGAGTACTGTTTGCAAAATTCAGAAGTGGGGGTTTCAGCCTCCAACTAGATGAAGACCGAACCGGACGTCCAGTTGAGTTCGTTGATGTACTTCTTGAAGCAGCAGCCCTTCAAGAAGCTGATTCTTCTTTATCGGTTGATTTGGTACTGGCAATTAAGCTTACTTTAAACCACAGAACTGTTCAATGTCTGTCTAGAAAAAACTTGGAGAATAAGTGCCCCATGATTTGTCTGAAAACAATCTCAAAGTCCATTTGACGACATCTGCTCTTCTCTCCTCCATTCTGGCCAACTCATATGAACTTCTTTGGGGGATAGTCTTTTAACTGGCAACGAAAAATGGACCCTTATCTGAAAGTTAGGCGTCATAGGCAGTGATGGGGTCGTAAAGCGGAAAGACCTCGACCACAGCCACAGCAGAGAAGAGAATTTCATGGGAAAGGGGTTCTTCTTTCGATCTGGTGGGATCGCCAAGGGGTAATGCACTTTGAATTGTTACCACCTTATTGACCAACAATTAGTGCTCAAATCTACTGTCACCAATTATGGCTTTTGAACCAAGCTTTGAGGGAAAAAGGAAAAGATCTGCCTTAGTGAATCAAAAATGGGTGATGTTTCACCAGGACAATGCACGCTACCACCCTACCCTACCCTACCCTACCCTACCCCCACACACACAGCAGGAGGAATCAAGTCACAAAAAATCGAAAAAGAAGAACTTGGTTGGGAGAAGATTCCTCATCCACCTTGTTATTCCCTCGATCTTGCTCCTTCTTCACACTACCACCATTGGTTCCGTAGCTTACACCATTGTTTGGCAGAAGGAGCTTTTGCAGCGCAACAGGAAGAGATTGAAAGTGGCATGTGTGAGTTATTCGAATGCAAACCGAAGGAACTTTGCAATATTGGCATCAATAAGTTTGTTTAATAGGTGGAAGGAAGTCATATTTAATCAGGGAGAGTGCATTGTGACAGCTGTATTGTTTTCTAAATTCTGAAAAAAGTGCTTGTCAAATTGGGGATGTGAATTAACTGGAAATTTTCTGGTTAAGTTACTCGGTGGTTCAGCTAAAACTGTTCATGCCTCAATGCCACTGTCACAGTCGCCGTCTGGCCTGCAAGACTTCATTGTTCACTAATACTGAGTTATGCAGAAAACCATTTGTGAATTTGGCTAATCCTAATGATTCGATCTAATTTAATTGAGACTGTAGTTCTACGAAATTCTGCAGTAGTGAACTGGTGGTGTTGATAGGGCAAATAACTTAAGAACATTTGCTATTAAGTAGCAAAAACAGTACTAGTAAATAATGTTGACAAAAGTGTTTGATTAATCGGACTGGGGCCTTTGTTATGTCCTGATTGTAGTAAACGCTGCAAAAGTAAACGGAAATGTGGTAGGTAATTATCACATCCAATGAATTTCGGAACCCGTTGGATAAAGAATACACCTTGGAGTTAAACCCTTCAACATTTTGACTCAGTGTTTTGTTTGCGTTTGCCTGTGGTGAAAAGGGGCGTTTTGAGACGAGGAAAAGTTAGTTTCAGCGATAATGTATTAAGTGGGCAATCTGTCAATGGCGGAATTACACTTATTGCTGCTCAGGGCTGAATGCCAATGCGACAAACTCAGACTGAAGGATGAAAACTATTTACAGTCCACTTCTATGAGTCATGGCCTTTCTGAAATTGATCTTCAAATAGGGCACTTAAAAGTTGAACAGAACTTATGGAGTGACCTGGTATTATGAACTTCAAGTTGCAGCGTCTTCCCCTATTAAATTATAAATGAATTTAGTATTACTGAGAACGCACCTGTCGTTATATTTTGATGCCCGTTTATAAACCACTGTTTTCGAGCTCTGAATCTTGATCCCGTTCCTCGAAAACTAGAGTATAGGCTTATTTAAGGATCCGTTCTTCACGACGGGTCTGCATCGGGCTGCTGTGTACGTGATGGCGCCAGGGTACGGGGCGTTTAGTTAGACCGCTTGCACATCCACTGTACTTAACTGTTGTCCATTTAAATTATCAGGGTTTCTTAATACAGGCAATAGAAAAAAAAAGAAAAAGTAAACGCCCAATCCCGAACTCTGATATCGGGTGTGCTCATGGTGATAGTTGTTTAGCAATTCGTGGTAGGTGCTTTTAGGTAAGTAATCTACCATTTCGAGTGAGCGGGGTTGAATAGGCATGAAGGGCCCTACTTTGAATTTCGAGGATTTGAGCTTGTGTTTTTGCCTACTATCTTATTTCAGATAATCGAGTTGATGAGTGGCCTGGGCCAGTTGGATGGGCCGTGGTGGCACAGTCTGTTGCCAGAGACGGGCGGCGTTGGCCTAACCGCTGGCGTCCCCACCATTCCCACGCCACCCGAAGACCCGCGGCCCCCGTGCCCCCCGGATCGACTGCTGCCGGCTACGCCCTGTATTTACCTGGAGAAGCGCAAGGATGCCCTCGACAGGGAGCTTGCCGGGTTCTGTCTTGACCGCCCTGTCGCTGTCCTCCGTGGCATGGCTAGTGCCTTACGTATGGATCTCTCGCACTTTTCCACAAATAACCTCGGCGCTAAGGATCCTGGTCTACTTATCGAGGTGAGTGCCTGGCTTATCAGCCGCCTCGCCTTGAAGCGAAACGTAGAGAAAAGATGTGTCAATTCTAACGTGGTAGAGGAGAGTGGGTAGCGTCAATTTTACCAATTGCAGATTCGCACTCAGCCTCCAGCTGCGAAGCGAGGGACCAGGGGGCTGGACGTGCATGTGCCAGCGAATCAGAGGGGTCCCTGGTCCGTGGTCTCGCAGCGCTCGCGCGCAGTCATCTCGCGGTTCGCTAATTACCAGTACACCTCCCTCCGTAAGGCCATACGGTTGGAAAAACAGGGCCTTTTAGACGTCTCTGCTGCAGGTTAGCAATCATTGTCTTTTATAGGATCCCTTCCGTTGACGCATAACTAACTGGATTCTTTTCGTTTCAGGAGATAGAAGGTGGGTGTCTTTGAGCTCGGGTATTGCTAGTCTGGCAATGCCACTATGTATATTGGCTCATTTTAATGGACCCCTGAAGCCACATAGGTCCATATTTCCTTTGTACGCTTTTCTAGTGGAGCGAGGGTGTCTCCTGGAAAATCGGGTTCTGCTGATGCTGACTCGTCCGCTGCTATTGCTGCTGCAATGGCGCTGAAAAACAAACCGATCCGCTGGGGCATAGTCCACGACATCACGGAGGAATCGAAGTGGGCAGAACAGCTCTTTGAGCTCAACAAGCTGCCGGCGTTCTTTAGGCTCACCTCTGCCAACAACATGCTCACACACCTTGGCTACCCTCTAATTGGTGTCAACACCTACCGGGTTTATATGTTTGTATGTTAATTCCCTTTCTTTTCCACTAATCAGTCAACACACTGCTATACCATATCAGTGGCAAAGTTATCGGTATAGGCTCACATTTGCCGCTAAGCATTTATCGTTTTAGGTAGGAGGCACCAAGATGCCTGGCCAGCAGGCGGCGAACAACGTATGCACAGTGAGTATCAACGTGGGCCCCGGGGACTGTGAGTGGTACGTGGTACCAGTAGAGTACTGGGGCGCGCTTCAGCGACTGACGGAGAGCCAAGGCATCGACTTCCTCACAGACAGCTGGTGGCCCTCAGCGGAGGAGGACCTACACGAGAGCGGCATCCCCTTCTACAGCCTGCGCCAGCGCCCTGGGGACCTCGTGTGGCTGGGGCCCGGCTCCGTCTACTGGGTCCACTGCGCCGGCTGGTGCAACAACATCATCTGGAATGTGGCCCCACTCTCCGCGGGCGGGATTGGCGCCAGGCAGTACAAGCTGGCGCTGGAGAGGTTCGAGTACTGCCGCCTAAGGGGCGTCAAGTCGCCCCTGCCGATGATGCATCTGTCCTGGCAGCTGGCGAAGAACTTCAGGGGTGGGGATGCAGAACTGAATGAGCTTGTGAGGTGAGTTCTCCAGATACGCATCGGTACCGTGTAGTTCTGTAGTCATCTATGCTGGTCTCATTCAGTAATCAGGCTCAGACTTATCTCATGTGTGGGTTTCGACTGCTATATTTGATTGCTCAAATTATGGGACGGCAGAATATCTTAATGCAACACGAGTCAGGTATTAATTATGAGGCTCAGTTAAACGAGGGCCATGCTCCGTCATGTTCAAAAACATGTTTGAGGCCAGTTAACTACTCTTTTTATGATTTTCCTGCTCTAGGCAAACGCTGCTTCGTACTATGGTGAACTCGCAATTGACAATGGATCTCCTGGAGGCACTCAACATTGATGTTAGACGGCATGGCAAGAAACCCGACGATATTGCGCACTACTGTGAGGATTGTGATGTGAGTTTTACCTGCCGACTTACAGTTGACTGTACTTAGAAGTTGCTGGAATTTGTCCTGCCGCATTTTCTCATTTACAACGTATGTAGCCTCGGATGATACTTAAATTCGTCACGTGAGCATTTGCCAATCAAAGATGCACCCAAACTCCTTGTTGCAAGTGCGAAGCTTTACTAATCTAGGCTTTGAATGTCAAATTATCTTTAAATCTCCTGTGATGGTCATGTAGAAAATTCAGTTAGATGATTTAAGCTGATGCGAACTTGCTTTGTGTACGAATGTCTTCAATGGTTCAGAGCGAGGTGTTCAACCTGCTCTTCGTGATGACGCAGGAAAAGGTGACGTCGGTGCGGTGCCTCACGTGTGCGCGCTGCATCGACCCGACACTGCGCTCCTTCACCGTCCTCTCCGAGTACTACATGCATGAACTTGCCGTTCTCTACGACAACTTCCAGTTCTCTAACGTAAGTCACATTCTACTCTCGATCTGATGGACGTAGTGCTAAATGTAGTGTAGTAACTGACTGGCAAGTTCCACGCAAAGTCTTCAATGGATGCTTTGTAACCTGACCTTAATGCCCACTGCTTTCAGGGTCCCGTAGCAGCCTACCAGGTCTCCAAATGATCTTTGGCGTTGTACATGGTCGCATACTTTTACCTACCGTTTAAATTCCCCACCGGTCTCTCCGTCTCTCGAACCACCCCCTCCCCCCTGTGTAATTGATCTCTCCCCACCTCAGCCCCAAGCTGGTTGAATGCAAAATGTACCGCTTTTCTATTTATGTTTGCACGTGGTTTTAATACTTCAATAAAACCATATGTCAAAAGTACTCATTTAAGTCGTTGAATATCCAATCTATTCAAGTCACTAATTGCCTATGAAAGTAGTCTGTCAGGGTCATAAGCACTGCATTATATGTGTGTTAGCACAATCAAAGAGTAGTTAGGTTTTAAAGAGTGAAAATCAGGACTTATAGAAGTGAAGAAGTGCTTCTCCTAACGCTTTTCCGGCGCCAGTTTTTCGCACACAGGTAAGACGTTTTGCCTCCAGTAGGTGTGCCAGTGCATGTCGGGGCTGCGGTTGAGCTCCGCGAGGTTGCTGCGGCAAACGACGAGGTCAGGGGCCTCACCGACACCCTGGCCAACTGCTGGAGTGGGCATCAGGAGGCGTGTAAGAAGACTGGCTAGCTCTTCAGGCGTGTGAAATTGGTAGCCAAGGGGAGCCTTGTCGGGAAGTAATTCGGAGAGGGCTGGGTAGGCCAAGGCGAGAACAGGCACTTGGGAGCCTATCAGGTCAACAATCTAGGTATTGGCCGCTTTATTCAGATTCTCAGAATTTCCAACTTAGCGAGAAAAATAAAACATACTTTCATAGGAAGATCCAAGTCAGAGGTGCTGCGATGTAGACTAACACCCAAGTCGGCAGCTCCCAAGAGCAGGGTGTAGTCAGACCACTCCAGCCACGGCGTCAGAACTTCAACATGTGTCCAATTTTGTCGAGCAATCAGTTCTTGAAAGCGCTTCTTTAACGGACCACGTCCTAGGTAATGGAAGCGAAGTCTGCTCGTAATTCTTTCAAGTGGAAAATACACCAATAGCAAGGCTAATTCCACCTACCAGTAATAACGCAAAATAACTTGTGGAATCCTATATCAGGCAAGGAACCAACAGTTGCGTTGTACCTATCCAGAGCCTTCAGCATTATTAAGAAATCATCATCTGGGCTCCACGAACAACTACTAACAACGAGAGCAGGGCGATTTTTTCGCCATTTAAAGCCCCCACCAGATGGATCAACATCGGTGAAAATTGTACCGTTTTCCGATCTGTCCGGGTTCTTCAACTGCGGATAGAGCTTCGACAGACTATCGAAGGTGACAAGAACTATCGTATTATAGAAATACAATGGGGAACGTCATCGGTAAAATCGTGACGCATACCGAAGAAACAGTTTATGTGCGTCGGTAACTTTTGTCGGCTCGAAATCCTTGGTAGGTCGATCGTAAACGACTGTGGCTTCGAGACAAGCTCTTCTACGCAGATCGGAGCTCAGAGCCTTAGAGACAGTGAAATGGCGTGTTTGTACAAGCCAATCACTTTGAAGACATCTCGATGCAAAACTCAGTTCTAGAAGTTTGTAAATCCTAAAACAGATTGTTGACTTAATAGAAAGGAGCTACTACTTTGTAGCAGGATTGTTTGGACCGAACGAAACCTCCATAATCGAGTAGCCGTAGTTGTGCCAGTCAATACAAACTGGACACCGTTTAAAAATTGCAAAGAAATATACGACAAATAGTGTCGGCACAGCCGGTGGAGACTGTAGGAAGAGTATGTCCTCCCGCATATTCAAAACCAGATGAAGGAAAAGAGAGATTACGAGGAAAAATAGCTAGATGGATTAAACAAGTAATAAGCAATGCTATAATTACCCTGAGTATAGTCGAAAATACCCTCGGAAGGTGGTTATCAAAGAAAGCTGGAGGTTCTCGGAGACAACAGTAGGTCACATTATCTTTGTTGAGTGCTAGACCTCTTCCAGAATAACCAGAAAATTTCACGCGCCAACCCTCTTTTGCAAAGGAAGTAGCATGATTTTTAATTCGCGGAGATCTGCTCACATCACCAAGTACCAATACATGTACAGAGGGTTGGGTGACCATTAATGTATGTTCTGTGTGATAAAAAAAGACATGTAACTAATATATCCCATATTATGGTTGAAAAGGACTTCGAGTACACAACCTAAGATGTCTAAATTCGATACGTTATATTTAAAATAATCAATAAATCTAAACTCGGCACTGGAGTACAACGTAAAAACACGTTAGCAGCACTACACACCGATAGTGCGGCTAGCAACAGTTTAATTTGGAACGACTGTAAGCGCATAGTTAAAGATATTAGCAAGTATGCCTTACTGGAAGGCAGAAATTTCACAGAGAGAAAAACTATAAATTTAATTCGTTTGTTACTGGTCTAAATCTTACAAAGGTTTTCCGTCTCGAAATATTCTTATACTTTTCAATGAAGTTAAGGTATTATTAAGAATAGGTGACTCAACAGTGACTTCACCTTGACCGAAAGATTTTTGTTGCATTAGCAACTGAGAAATATATATTCTGAATCATAACTACCCACGAAAGGTCGGTAAGGATTTTCTCGTAGTCTTAAAGTAATTTTTGGTACCATAATCAGATCCTCAAAAGGAACACTAATATCGATAAGAACTCTTTAAACACCGATTGTATTATTAATCAGAAGGCGGTAGGATCAACTGTGAAGTGAAGCTCTGGGATTTTCAGGAGCTCTGGGGATAATACTTTAATGGAAATTTTCACAGAATCTTGGCTAACTGATTCTAAACGCATAACACATGTTCAGGGAATGCGATTCCAATTTAGAAACCTTGTGAGTCCAAAATTTATACTTTTAAACTTCAAATTGAAATGATGAGGTAAGATTGCTCTATTCCGCCTTGAAAGAACCCATGGTTTCAATGCCTGATATACTCAAAGTTTATTTCCCTAAAGGGCCTGAAATTTGCTAAGTGGTCATTTTTTGGATCCAGCCAAAACAATAGAACGATATCGGATTGAAGACTGCTCGGTGCCACGAATTGAGCGTTAAGTTCCTAGTTTAGATGGTTGTGACAACGTTTTGTCACTAGTCGAGTTTGGTTCACGGAGCAATAGCAAGTTAAAATTTTGACTGTGGAGATTTGTGAAAATTTGTATCCATTATCAAGTAACCCATTCACACTAGTTACGAAAATGTGCTTAAGAAGAAGGGATTAGGCCCATTCACATTTATAACTACACTTTCGGTTGTCAGTAATCCAAAAACCCTGTTAAATTGCCTTTAGCGCAAAATTACCTGTTGTTCGAGCAATTCGTGTAAATTTCGTAGAGCCTGACCTCCAGATTGAATAAATGATGGCCAGAGTAAACACGAATGGGCAGGAGCTGAAGTAGGTGAATTAATGCCACGGCCAGTTTGACTTACCTCATAGCTTCTGCCCATGCCTATATGCGAGCCAAACTTGGACTACGAGGCGTTCAACTCCTAAATCGCATGAGGCTGTTAGCATTGACTTTCGCTCAGTGGCATTTGAGGTCCTGTAACGGCCATTTGATTGTTTTTGTACCCGAACAGTGTTTTCAAGAGGACTTGTGTGCGAATCGTGGTTTTATATTAATAAGTAACTAGTCACAAAGTGAATTAAGTAATTGAGCCTAATTTTTGTGTCAAAAGTAGGGATAAACACTTTAAATGGATATGTTTGCCCACTTGAAACTCAAGTGTCCTTGTATTTACCAAACTCTGCGATTTTATGCCTCAGAGTTTCGAGGTCCACTTCTGTGGTTAGTTTTACTCATTCAAACGTCGTAGCTGTTTGGGAATATTATATAGAATGGCATTTTGTGTACCACAGGCCTGAACGTGGACTTAGTGATGGATTGTAACTAATAAAGCTCTCCAGAAAATACAGCGTCGTCTAGAATCGAGCAAATAATCCGACTTTTCGTTGACATAAGCATGGATTATTCCATGGAGTAAGTTGTACCTAGAAAAGACTCAGTTACTGTGAAATGGCTCTGAGATTCATATGAAGAGTTGGAACTCACTAGCTGGGAAAACGATCGCATCCTTCATCAGACGTGGCTAAATGCAAAGATTATTCATGCATGTTTTAATTTTCTAGTTTAAGCAAATATGTTTAGATATTTTCAGATGAGACCTTACAGCATGCTTAATAGCGAAAGTTAGTAAATAAATAAAACGTAGAACAACTTGACCAAGGTGGCCTAAGGTAAGGTAGATCTGTCTTTTGCAATTTTAAGGGAAAGTATCAATTGGGCAACTGATTTAGACTTAAGAGGGCAGTGTTTCAATACATACCGAATATGTGTTGGAAACTGAGTTTTAGTAACACCCATGTATTTAAGAAGACAACATTCTACCACAATGGCGTGTCACATTATCGAGATGGGCACCAACTAGAAGAGTGGAACTTACCCACCTGCACTGCTCTGCAAGATCGTGATTCGAAGGTAATCATGTGGTGTGTCCATAATAAGTGAACTTTAAAAGAAGGGTATTCACTAACAACTAGCACCAAGTTTTGCGTGAATATCTAATAAAGTGGAGAATTCGTCGTTGTAAACATTCGAAATCGCCCAGTGTGAAAGTCCTCAGTTTACTTCAAAAACGGTTTTGTAATTTTACCTCAAGTCCTTAAATTTTCATTCCAGGAATTTGAATCAAAATTAATGGCAGGATGAATCATGATAGAGGTCATGCTCATTTCATCAAATGTCTATAAGGGCTAATCCAACTAGGTACGATATGATTATTTATTGACTCACATGATATCGCAAAAGATAAATTTATTGGCATTTAAAATTTCCCTTGGGATGATGCCGTATTGTGTTCATTGGCAATTTTTCGGACCTCTTTGGCTTTGAGTAGTGAATTAAACATGAGAAGTGAAAGCATACCTTGCCGAAATCCCTAAATTGCAAGTGTGATCAAGACGACATCTTAAGATGGTAATTACCCCACACTTGATTGCAGGGTTGAATCTCATTACTTGTGAGGAGACTGAAATGCAACTCTGGAATTGACTGGTCATTATAACAGCAATGGGACACTCGTTGTACAGTTTTCTTCTGTCTGTTTCTAATATCCAATGCACAGGTTGACAGCATTGGTACTTCACGGAACTCTCTGCCTTCCTGACCTAAATGCTAACTTAGGCAGATACTAATGAAATGTTAGGGTAGCAGAATCCAGCCCAAGGGGCATTTCAGAAAACAACTGTTCTAAGAGAATTACACTACTGAAGTCAGTTTAGATATTAGTCTACTTTCGAGATATTTCCCAGAGTCTTAAGACTTGTCTATCCGGTTTTACACTGCTATTTCATCAGAATTCCAGCCCTCACACCAATAAATCCTCTACTCGAATGTGTACTATCCATGGGTTCCTCAAGAACCTTCTGCTTGCGTAGAACACCTGAATTAGCTAATATATATAAACTGGATTTTGCCATCAATGAATCTTTTAGCTTCGCCTTTACATCACTTAGTATCTTAAACAATCGCAGTTAAAGTCCCATGTGCATGACAACAGATTTGCTGGTCATGATTTAAAGCCACCGATGAACGGCTGCAGCTCAATGTCTGCATTATGTTGCTAGTTGGGCAAAGAACACCCAAGGGAATCTCATTTTTTAAAGACCCAAAAGAGGTGCACAAATAGGTTGAAGAGGTCTTATTCTTACTCGCCACGGATAAACATGCCTGAAACAGATGCCGGTTACGTATTTCTCAATTCGAGCATATTTCTGTCCAACCATAGACTAGATTGATGTTAAGGGCTTTCGTTATTAAGCCATCAAAAAGCTTGACTCCATACTATCAAGCTGTCAAGGAAAATGTGGGATTAAAGGCATTAAAAACTAAGAGGCACTGTTGTAGCGGTCATCTGTACTTCTAGAAGACGAATTTCTCAAGTTTTTTTTTTTCTGAGTCACCTATCGTGAACCTCCTTTTTTCCCAGAAGTCATGGCTTCATAGATTTGTGTGCTCCTAATTGTAACGGCTGAGGGATTTGATCTCAAATAGCCCAGCGTTAACGCAACTCAAGTTCACTGACGAGGGTTACCTTTATGGAATTCCAAAGTGTACTTTCAGCTGCGAAATAAATTGTCAGAAAGAACCCCCTTAATCCAAACTCTTTGGTTCTCTGAAAGTCCAAAACCGTGAATTTTTCGCAAAAGTAGAGGCAATCGCCCCCGATCAACTGATAGATGAAGCATAGCTGGCTATTGTCGCTATCCAGAACGAATCCGTTGTCTCAAGCAGAGGATGCAAGGTGGTGCTGGACAGCGGTAAAGAAAAGTGGACACCACCTCCTTATTTACTCCTGTTGGCGAACACATAAACGAACCCACAGAGACCAAATGACAAGCAGAGCGAGCGAGAGTCCTCGCAAATGTATGCGGGACAGTTGCATGAGTTGCCACACATAAACAAAGGAGACGTTTGACGTGGCATTCAAGGTAGTCTCTTCTGAGAATAAAAAGGTCACGTCTTGCGAACCCACATCCTCTATTCACAGTGACTTCTACCCTTTAACCATAAACAGGGCTGGATCCAAAGTTAGCACTCCCAACTCCAGGAACAATGACAAATCGTTGGAAGTTTGTTGGCTTAGAGAAATTGATCAAGGTGATGGCCTATTACAGTTACCTTGACTGTTCATTCTGTTTACACTATGCTAACTTTTGTCAACAATGTAATTAGCTAAAAGTTTTATCAACTCGACGAATTGGATATCAGCACACAGTTTCTAGCTTCGTCGAGATTTTTTAAATGCACGCCTCCGATAATCTTCAGTGAGCCTGTACGAAATGAGACGAGTCTAAGTGGAATTTCAATAGCTTCGGAGAAAAAAAGTAGAAAGCCTTAAAAATCACGACTACTTATTTGCTAACAATTCCTTTATCTGTGTTTCTATCAAAACTGGTGAAATTAAATTAGCTATAAGCATGAATGCCACATCGAATGTAGATATTCATTTATTTTATCAAGTCACCAAAACCCATCTTGCATAGTTCAATTTGTCAATAGTGTTTGTCCATTCATAAGGAAAACTAAGAATAAAGGCGAAACCGGGAACGGCAACATTAACAAAATATTATTTGATTATTGCACATCATAATTTCCTGTTTAGATATTTGCAATTACTCGAACTGTGTGGCTCGGAATTATGTCGGATCCTTTGAGATAAGCCTGAACCACATGCTACGCTCAAAGTTCACTCTATGAGACCCTAGCTATACCTTAACTAGATTTGTATTAGCTACATTTATATACCCACCATAGGGTAGGAAACTGGTGTGGATAGTCTTAGAGTTATAGCAGAATCCTTTTATGAATTGGGATTCATACCAACCACGAGCTTCAGTCCTAAAGTTCCCAACTTTTGATTGCCAAGTTCAAAAACAGCTGCGTACTCATACAGTTCCAGATGCCACGATCATACATCAGTAGTAAAAGCGCAATGGATACTGCTGCTTCGTAATCCTTTTAGTTCAACATATCGTGCAATCAACCCAAATTGTTTTCACATAAGACACAACAACAAGCGAAGCACACACACACACACACACACACCACGGTTGTCCGGTCGTCTTCCTAGCCTATCTTCGCAGTCTTTTCTGTACTCACGTAAGGGTCAATGGGCATACCATGAGAGCTTTTTAGTCCTCGTTCCGTTCTTATCGAATGCTACTTTGTCGCAATTACTCTGTACTTTGGCACTGAGTGTAGACCTTTAAGAGCTCAAAACAAAAACATTCTTAATTTACCATCAGATCAAATGGTACCTTGTTAAGAGCTTAGATGAAATTGTCTGGACAGTAGGACTGAATTTATAGTATGTGGATAGCGAGTTTGCAGATAATGTTGATAATGCTAGTAATGCTCGGGAACGTTTTACTCTTAGAATTGAATTGAACGCGTCATAGGCTATTTTATGGAAAATCCAGGCTTCTAAGGCGTAAGGAGTGAAGCTAAACCTCATCCCAGTTGAAAGAACCTGTTTTGACTCGTCCAATGCACCACATCTGAGGTCAAGAACCAAATGCTATTTTTCTAAGGGAAAAGAGGTCAAAGGCTAAGTCGTAGCCCCATCCAGTGATTCTCTAATAAGCTGGACCACTGAACCTCACTTTACCTATGGTAAAGTTTTAAGCCAACATTTCGGGCCCTGAAAAACCCGCTATCATTTTCTTCTGAAATTAAAAGTAAACCATAACCGCTATTTCTACCAAAAATTGAAGTAAATTTACTACAGCAGGCTGAAATTGGAAGCTTGAGCTGTTGTAGAATCACAAGTAGAAGTAGCTGCAAAGTAGTGCCTTTTGGCAAATGGGATGCCATCTTTTCCTGATAAGGGTACTACAATAGACCGTTATTGCAGTCTTTTTCTCTGTAACTTCTGAGTAACCACCTTTTCGTTGATAATTAAGACTAAACAGTGAAGTTACCCTGATTCCAGTTTAGAATAGGCCCAATTATAGCCTAATTAAAATCCCAACACCTTAATATATAACTAAACATGTGGTGCATATCTTTTTTGGAATTTAAAAGGCCATAACTCGTAATTTAATCCAAATGGTACTTAACTCTGCCGACTTCACGCATGCCTAATGAAGGTTACAAAGAATAAAGGTGTGGAACTGGTGATTAACTTGGGCCTAACATCATCACTGTTGAATTTTCGCGAGAACTATTTAATTTTTACAGTACTGATGAGGGGGAAATATTATAGGCCTATAGTCATCCTAACCTCTACTCTGACTTTTTTATCAGGCTCATGTTAAGTTTAACAATGTCGAAAGACTTCTGTATAACTTCTAGGTGAATTCTCTTCTCTATAGATCAACCCGACTACTCGTTTTAGAGTTTGAAATAATATTCATCAGGTGAGTGCTGATAGCCTCAAAAAGTAGCCGGATTTTTGCAGATTTTACTGCAATTTTAACACGCATTGGCAGCTTAAAGGAAAGAACACGGGGATTCGGAAGGTAGAATCAGGGGCTGGACTTACATGTCCTACCACTGACGGGAGAGGTCAGCTATGGTAAATAGAAAAGTGCGATACTGCCATTTCGAAAATGTTGATCATGCCGGGAAGATCTTGCTAGCTTACTTCTAAAGTCATTCAACGAATTTTATTAATGCATTTTGGGGATTGATGAAGTGAGATAAATGAGTAAAGTAAATTAGATATGCTAGAGGATGGAATGGACTACTTCGGACTACTACTGAGATGCCATTACTTAATAGCCGGCCTATCTTTCATCGTGATCCCATTTCCATTCATTGCGAGAGGTATTTATGGAGTAACTATGAACTGAAAATGATAACATTCCATTCCTATTTAACAGTGGGGATGTTAATTTCAATTGTTCAATCTTTCGAAGGTCTTAACTCTTAAGTTAAGCACATTTCGAGATTTATGGCTAGTCTCTCGATAGAACTCATGGTTTAAGAAATAGCCAATTACCATGATTCTTACGAAATCACCCCGTACCTATTGTAGAGCATTTGAGAGCTAAGTCATCTGACAATCCTCTAATAGAGCCAAAACTCTTCTTTAACGAGTTTCGTAATAAATACAAGTCTTATCCACCACTTGCACTATATAAACCTGGTCATAATGCCACATCTAACCTTCTAGCTCTCAGCAGTACTATGCATTATATGGAAATGAATTATGAAATGAATAAGCCAAAGATGCGATATAAGTCTTACTATTTAAATAAATGGTTGGTCATCTACTGTTATCAACTGCATTAAAGGAGTGTGTTACCTGATGATTTCTTTACGTCGATTAATAACAACTTTTATTGCAGCGACATTCCATTCAGGTGAAAATATTCAACCGCAGTTAACGACCCTGCCCAAACTGCATTTGTACACGTGCATTCAGGGTGATCAAGGCATTAACAAATTAAGCATTTCAAAAGGAATTAAAAGTATGAAGGCGAAAAATGTATGCAAGCCCTGCCCTCACAGAGAGTGCCTAAAGTATTTGTTTACTAATTGCATTGCATTTTCACACACAAACACTTTTAACAAAGGCTTCTGTTTAGTTAAATGGACTTCAAGGCCAAATTGTAGGTCCTAGATGTCAGCCTAGTCACAATATTTGTCAGTGTAATGATTCATTTCCCTGTTAGTTGTTTCACGAAGTCGACATCATCAGAAGAATGAGCATGAAGATGAGGTAATTTAATTGAAAATTCATTCGAGGACTCTTACAGATGGATCTGCTTAGGCATATATTTAAATACTACTGGAGATTCGTTGGCTGAAGCTTACACTTTGTAATTGTGTAATTGCATACACTAGAGGTGTTTTTCGAGTTTGTAACAGAGTCAAGTTCACGGCACAAATTCCTCGCTGACCTAACGGGCTATGAGCCTTTCTTAAACAATCAGTGTAAGATTGAAGGTGTTTACGAAAAGGATTGGGTTCAATCTCCTCTTAATTTCTCAAGGGGGGGAATAAAGAAAGCCATTACATCCATTCTGCCCGCCTTAATCTCCTTTTTTGATATTACCAAAGCAGAAACAACAACGGTTGGTCTTTCGGCAGTTCTAGACTGAATTTAGATGATTCCGGACAAATTGTACTGAAGCCTGTTTAGCATCAGCTAAGTATGTGGATATGCCTTTGATTTGTGGCTAGTGTGTTTCAAAATATCGAGCGTGAAACAGTCGGTTATGAATAATCTTTTCATAAATATAAATTGAATTCAAATGTTTGGAAAGTTGGCGTGTGATGACCTAATCGAAGATGCTTCGCTTCCTATACTTAAGTAATACTACTCAAGTAATGGATACTTTCAACGGGAAAAACATTATTTCAATTATTTACCAAGTGATGAAGGGAAATGTCGCACAATATTTTATAAATTTTGCGTGATCAATCTAATGTGTTATGGATCGACGCATTGAGCTTTTAATCTGATTGGGAGAGTCCTAAAACTGTTTTAAAACAGTTTTAACTGTTTTAAATTGCGCATTTTTGACTTACTAACACTAAACTAAGCTGTTGTTGAAGCATTTCATGTATACGAGCGCGAATTTTAAACATCATTGAGTGAGTCTTGTGTCAGAAAATACGAATTGGAAAGTTTCTGCCCTTTTCTGATGTTTTCATTGCTTGGATGAAAACTCAAGAGAATTCAATAATTCTCTGATTCAAACCGTTAGTTAAAATAGTTCATTTATTAAGATTGGATAGCAATGGAAGTAGATAGTTCAATCCTCTCATGAGCTTTTAACTAAAATAAAATGTTTTTTTGTGCATTTTCCTCGCACTTCCCTCGTGCCAACATGCCGATCTTGTATTCTCCCAGAGGAACCGACGATAGCGTTCAAAATTGGTGGACGAAAAAGGTGACAGCATTTGACAGCTTTTCAACAGTTGTTTTGGATGTGGAAGGGATTTAAGCATACGAGAAAGTATGTTACAGTTACTAACATACTTCTGTCTTTTTGGATTACTTGAAAGGCAGAACCGAGAAAAAGGCTGCTCACATCATGTGCCTTCCTCGGTTTCTCCATTTTTTTGTCTAGACAAATACAGATTGATCCGGTCCAGAATAATTTAGCTGAATTTAAATGAAGCACTATCCATCAGCATAAGGATTGGTGCTACTGCATTACGGGAGGATAGTCAAGTTAAACCCGAAACCCTAGGCCGTCATTTAACTCCTCTAAATGGACAGTAATCTTTCAGCTTTACCCACTAGATATTGTATACAAGCATCTCGTTTCGGGCTGTTTTAAGACTAACAACTGCAGGGAGTGTCTATCATGGAAGAATTTGCTTTATAGTATAAGTTTTCTCACTAACATGACCGACAGTTATTGCAATTAGTTGTAACTCTTAAATCACTCGCGACTTCGTTAGCACCGATGGCTAATCATGCGCCAGAACTGTGTAGATAACGGCAAAGCAAAACTAAAGCTGTCATACCCATGCTAGTGTTTTTGCCCTTAACATTATGATAGACTCAAGTATGCTAGCTAAGTATGGTCTATAAAATCTACAAAATACTCTTTTAGCCAACCAGCAGAAGCAATGAAAATAAAAATAAATGAGTCTCTGGCTTTATCGGCCATTATATTGTTCTTTACATAATATTAGTCTAAGAAAAGCATTTCTATTTATACCTATAAGGTCGCGTTCTTTTGGAAATGTTGAGGAACAAGATAATCAGACCAAGCATTGCTAAAGAATGATTACTAAGGTATCTCGCCATCCAACCATTTGGGCTACTAATCACTAATATGTGAAAATTTACACAAACATTCACTAGAAGACTACTTCACTACCTTTAACGTGTTGAAATACAATTTCGGTTGTTGACCTTAGAACTCCGTCAACCTTTCAGTTAATCTGCCGAAAAGACCTCGCAAAGTGACACTTAGCATTGACGTTTGGACGCGAAACGTGTCCAGGGCAAGGAAGTTATGGTAATGATATTGTTCGTCATGTTGAAGAGTGTGTTTCAAATCATGTCGGTGCAAAATGTCGCACCCGTAGACAAATAATTGGATATTAGGGGGAACCCCTAGGTAAATAAATACAGGGTTTAAGATGTATATATTGCGATATAAATTGTGGTGTTTTTTAGATATGCTCGACGTGTTCACACACTCTACATTCCCTTTAGAAGCTTAGAGCACTCCTCAATCATAAAATGGGGGTGTTCCGAGTAAAACTCCTACACAATATTGGTATTTCCATGTTTAGGAAATTTCTTATAAGAGCGTTAAAATGTTTAGTTATCAAGCGTTCGAGACTGTCAAATTTCTCTCGAACATCCTGAAAAGAAGTAAAATAAATTGAGTCCCAAGATTTGCTAGTCTTTGAATTTAAGTCGGAACTATCAAAGTCCCCTTTTAGTTCATTGTCTACCAGCGCTATATCAAGCTTGAAAAACTACGCAGGTTGATTGAATTATAGACAGGGCCTAAAAGCTTTGAGAATCCTTTAGTCTGTTGAAAATGGATGTTAGCTTATAATGAGTTGCTCATATTCTGTCTTGCTAGTGAAAGCCAAAACTTGTATTTAAACTTCAGAAATCACTCGTTTGAATATTCATGTCGCCGAGCCAGAATCATGCGAATACTTGCTGAGTTAGCAGGAGCATATATATTGATAGTTACCTTTTTGCACCCCGAGCCGGCAAGTATTTAAATCTAGAAGGACTTTTTTAACGAAAGTATGTACCTTGGAAGCCAGTGCCCACATTTCCCAGAAGCAGTGTTTCGTTTGCCCTCTATGAAGGCAGTGAGGTCACGAACTTTAGAGAGAGAGGAAAGGGAGGCAAGACGGCTTAAGGACACAACCTCCGACAACTGCTTTTCTGGTGACTCACCACCCTACCTCAGTCACCTTCCCGCTACCGATGATGCCGCCACGCAGGGTGCGACCTGAGGGCGAGTGACCTCAAGTAGCCACTGTCACAGACGCAGGAAGGGGAATGCAAGCCTCGGACCATGCACGAGAGCCGGATTTAATAACTGGGACAACTACATGGTCATTGTGTTCTGGCCAACATGGATCTAGCAAAGAATTTCTGTGAGGAATCTCAGGTGTCTGCATGAATAATGTCACAAAATGTAGCAGAATATGTTCATTAGTGCACAAATCTTCTAGAAGGCCTAGATGTCAAATAACATCATACTTCTACACTGAAATGGACTATTTATTCCCATGCAATGTGTGAGGCATATAAATTTAGAAGAAAAAAGGAAAGGAACCCACACTATTCTAATTATGAGATGGACTGGTGAAATAGATTTGCAATGCAAAAAGCACAAGGCAGTATATAAGTGATATCCATTCTTTAAAAAGATTCTTGCTTCTAAATATCCCCCAGGGTTTCATGATCACAGACAAACCACGATTTTAGGAGTATTAGTATTAATAAAATGTATTCCTTATTATTCGCACTTGCAAAGTTTGCTTATAGAACAAGAACAAAAGAAATGGGGGGAGTTTAATAAACAATACATTGTGCCACACCAGTGCCGGAGCGCGTCTTCCTTATCGATTTTCGGGCAAAGCGGAAGGTAGTGGGGGTGAAGAGAGAAAACCAATGAAACGCGGCCCCGGGTGGGCGAATCGCTTCCTCCCTCCAACGTCTCCCCTTTTCCCCAAACACCTCTAGCCCCGGCGACCTTCAACTACATGGCCGCAATACGCCAGGCGTATGTGTAGAACGACGAAACCCATGGTTAAGACGATATCGGTGTAGTGACATTCAGTTGGATGATAAGGAAGTGTAGTCAGCCGATAAAACAGCATAAAAGTATTTGAATAAAGTAGGTAATAGAAGTGAGCCATGGTGCTGTCGTTGAGAGTCCAAGTTCTGATTTTATTAAAACTCTATTATGATAGCAATAAACCTGTACGGTGAGGTAATTATAAGCCAACTGAATTCTTTGCTTTTGCGAGGGTATCCGGCTTGGCATCTTCAATTCTAGTCATTTGAAGTCGGGTGGCACCTAAACAATCTTGGAATACTACCATAAGAGCACAATTATTGCCTAATCTTTCGACGTTATCCATCGGTGATTTTCTAATATTTCTATCTAATTGAGAAAAATTGAGGTTTTGGCAGCAGGAGTTCTCATACCCTAGTTTTCGCTTCATTAATTGCATCACTTGCCATTTTAAATGATCCGTGAATGTATTTCGATGAGCGGGGACTTTAAAACAACCAAATATGTGCCGTAGACACGATTTTCACCCAGACCAATGAGTCTGTAATTTAGTTCATCATCTTTTAATCACCCCATGCAGTAATCGAGCATTGATGAAATGGAACATCGAGTGCAACAACCAGTAGAGAGCACCTCCATTGTAGATCAAGCCCGTCCGTACTTGGGTAATAGGATAATCATGAGACATAGGAGTTACTTATCAATCCAAATAGCCCCTATATTTTTTAAATATGACAGGAGAAGCGACAGCCGTGAGGCATGAGCACAAGACTGCACCTGCGCCAATCACGCCATCTGCCATGATACAAAATGTCGGACCGATTAGGGTTTGTTCGAGTTCGAAGAGTGGCACGGGCGGACTAATGGGGAATAGAAGAAAAATTAAGAGAAAGAATAAATTGTGTGCGAAACAGACGAAGGCATTGAAGGAAAGACTGGCCCCGGAGTCTAGGAGGTAGAATCCAGAGGCAGCAAACGCACCACTAGGGTAAGGTACAAAGCGAGAAAGTGAATTGCATGATCATTGACGGTTTGTAGCACTGAGAGAAGTGTGAGAGAAACACAGAATTCGGTGTACAAATCAGACTTCGTGCGATCTACTGCTGACCAAGATGCTTATCCAGTGCAGCCTTGATGTTTGAGAAACGATCAACGCCCGTATAATCGATAACTCCACGCTCCCAGCTCCCTTGACGGTCCATGGAAGTTGCCTGCGGCAGTGTAGGCATGTTAAGAATAGGTCCTTGGTGAACCTCAAGAGTAACCAAATGGCCCAACAGGCCACCCTAGAGTAGAAAGGCAAACAGGACTCATTGCTAAAGTCACTTTAACAGTGGTTTCTAGCATCATCTACTTTACAGGGAAGCATGCACTGCAAAAGGGAAAGGCGATGAAATGCTGGTGCGAAAAGGTATTGCTCACTAACACTTAGAAGGTAGGTGTCTAAAATTGTTCACTAATTTGGGGGCAAAAACGGTTAACACCAACCATCCGTATTGCATATCATGCTGAATCGTGCAGGAGAAAAAAGTGAGCACTGATACTCACCTCTGCCTGTAATAACACGAAAGTTCAATAGAATATAAGTACAATGGGAAGCGGACGTACAAATGAAAGTGTCCACAGGATGACAAAATTAAAACAAATACAGGGTGGTATACTGAAACCACAGTAAGACAAATTGATGCTCCACCTGATGGATTCTTATTCACTAACTCACTTCAGATGACCTTTTGATGTCCTATCCCAAAGGAATTAAATAAGGCATGATTCAAGCGAAAACCAAGGCAACTGAATCAGTACATTCAGTCACCCGCTTAATAACCAAAGTCAAGCAAAGCAAATGCATTCGGGGTAAAAGAAAAATGACATAGTGTAGCAAGTACAAATTTTGCTTACGACGGATGGGTTGATCTTGGGCTTGACTTCAGTGAAAAAAAGGTGCCACCAGTAGTTGAGGTACTGCATGGACTGTGAACTAATCTCGTCTGCGGGCATCACGCTACCCGTCTCAGTATTGATCTGCTGGTGCCAGGGCTTAGCAGCACCAATAAAGTGAACGATGTGGATTTGCGAGTCAAACCGTTTCATGGCAGGTGGGTAAGAGTAGAAGGCTTGGGCTATGCAATTGTACGTAAAGGGAAGATGTCGACGAATATCTTTCGTGGCCCAGTCAGAAAAGTACAGGTTCAGAAGTCCCTAAATTGTAACAAAATGGTTGAACAAAATAGGTTGAACCGATGTACCTGATCACCACCATCGAAGCTGCCTTCGGAAAGCGCGAATTCGAGAAGCGAGTGGTAAGTCTCCAGACTTGGTACATACACGAAAACCCCAGAATTGAAACAGTCTGGCCATCCAGGATCTGGAGCAGCGCTCAGTTCTTCACGTTCGAATAGGTCATCAACATTTTGCAGAACCTTCAATAAATTGGAAACTTTAAATGCTGTCAAAGAAAATGAAAACTTGTATTTGGAGTAAGGTCAGATACCATAGTATCGGCATCCATGAAAACACATTTAGTGTACTGTGTGAGACGCCAACAGTGAAGTTTTGTAAAGGTAACACCAAGATCAGGCCTCGAAAGTAGTTTCAAGTTTTCTGCGTCACTACTATCGAGGACATCGACCATCTCAACATGGTCAAACATTTCATCAAGAGAAGCCCTGAGAACGTAAAGTTATACAAAACTATACCTCATTGTATTGGAGACGGTGCGGGTAATCATGCAGACCAGTTTCCTCGTAGTACCAACTTTGCGTAGTGAAACAGCAAGTACCATGGCACCGCAGCAGTACTCATCGTTAGTAGCAAGTGTAACAAAAGCCTCAGTCACTGAAATATGAAATAAATGTCGAAATAATACAAGTATTTATCTATTGTTATAAATCCCAGAGAGCCTACTTATTGCCCGCAAATCCAACACAGATCTTTCAGAGTGACCGGGATTGCGATTCCGCTTTTACAGATGAAAATCCACTTGCTCAAACAAACATTGTGTCTAATTAATTAAGTGCAAAAGTCAGCTTTTCATTAAATCAAGATTAAAACTTATTTTGTTGAAACTTTATTTTAAAGTGGGAAATTTACTAGGTCGTTGCAAATATGATAGGTCAATTTAACATTTAGCTAATACATTCACGGAAATTATAACATTCCATAGATTTTAAATAAAAAATTATGCTAAGCAGGATTCATGGTCTTAAATTTCAGTTTTAGTAATCAAATTAAGTCCATTTGCGTTTTTTGAAATAATATGTACTAAGCCTTTTCTGGATTGCAGTTTTCATCGTTAAGAGATCCAAAAATCAATTTTCTTACAGGGATGCTTGCGTTTCGTACATTTATTTGATCATGAGTGGGATCAAACTATCCCAGGATCAATTATTTTGTTACATTAGTAGGTATGAATGACGTCACAGGTTTATGCAAGCGTGCCTCAAGAAGTTACAAAGGTAGTAGTTCATTTTTTAAAATTCTCTAAGTTCACTGTCGTCATCAATTAGCTGCTGTTTAATCCTTCTGTGTGGCTATGAATTGGCCATTATTTCTGAGACCATTTTTATTCAAGTGCTTTAACCACAACGCCATCACTTATTATGTAGTGGCAATCTGTTTCCTTTTAAAAGACCTCCCCAATTTTGAAAAATACGATTAACGTTTTGATAAAAATCGATGTTAAATTTCAGTTTATCATTTCATTAAAGCAGCCATGATCTGACTAATCATATACTCAATTTTATCATTACCTCTCCTAGCTTGTACCTATTATAGTGTCTTTCTTATGAGGGGCAGGCGGTTCACGATCAATCGAGTTTACTGAATAAAGCATTAAAGTGCACATTTATTAGCAACAGTATATATGCGTAAAAATCTAAGAGACATATATTTTAATAAAAGCTCGTGTTTTTAAAGGAACTCAGAGCAGGAAAGCCGTTAAAATTTGGTACCCGGAGATCCATTACTTATTGCATCAGGCAACAAATCAGTCTAGTTTCTATTTACTGAATTCCTCTATACCGTTGAGGAAATTGCTCGAAAATTTGCCCAATCCTTTGGAGGCATGCTTTGACTCGAAAAATAAGGATCAGGACACCTATCGTTGATAGTCATAGAGGGGAGTTTACGAAGTACTGAAAAGTTCCTTTGCTTTCCATCGTATAACACCAATGAGACACCATACTTTATTGTATATGTGGAAAGAGCAGATTGTTATTTTCGAATGGATGTTCAGTTTAAGTGCACGATATTTTTCGAGATCATATCAATGTCTGCATTCGACTGCAAATTATTTAAAATATACACGTGACTAGAATTTCTAGCCAATTTCCAAGGGATATTGGTAAGGTAATGTAGTTTGAATGAGTTCTAAATAAGCAAATAGATTGTAAATTAATCAGATTAAAGGTTTGCCATTTGAATGATAACCTGGATTTGCAAAAAACACGACACGTTGCCTAGCATTCTGAAAGAGCAACAATTTCGTCTCTTGTCGCCTTGGTAACTATGAAGTTACTGGGTGTGAACTAACGAAATAGAACATGTCAGCTTAAAGAAACTGCAATTCATGTGTCTAGCTGTGGAGAGGAAAAATACCTTTTGTCAAAAGATCGGAGAAAGAAGATGGGTGTACCAAGTTACTCATGAGCGAACATAACTAAGAGAACTCAGAACTACCATAATGGGTGAAAAGATCCACATCGACTGCAGTGTTCTATGGGTATTCAATGATTCAAAAAATCACGTCATCTGAAACTTGTACCTATTTAACGATAGAAAGTACCCATGGTTCCGAAAAAACCAACTATCCCCTTTCCTTCATTGTTTTTAGTACGGTATCATTTAATAATTCCATTGGAGACGAACTTCCAAAAAGGGTTTGATGATTTAATTTACCGATCTTTCATGCCATTAAATGGTACTTAACATTGCTGGTTATTCTTGCGTCATTTCAGTGTTTTACCACGATCAACCGGCACGATAAATGAGAATTTAAGTGGTTTGCGAAGAGCCATTCTTAGATTTAAATCGTTTGTTAGATTTCAGTAATATATTGGTCCTTGCCACTAAGACTAACGTTCAATCATGTTTATTGATGTGAAAATGTA
Source organism: Anomotaenia brevis (assembly GCA_030710315.1). Taxonomy (NCBI): domain Eukaryota; kingdom Metazoa; phylum Platyhelminthes; class Cestoda; order Cyclophyllidea; family Dilepididae; genus Anomotaenia; species Anomotaenia brevis. The sequence goes on from JAUOZQ010000002.1 coordinate 1,025,503, forward strand.
ATGGATGCCACCAATGATGAGCTTCAGTGGTCTGGAGTGGGTTTTGAATAATGTTTTAAAAGCTCCTGCCCTTGTCAATATGAATGATGGTTGGTACATGTTTCGGTGAGTAAGATAGAAGGAACAAATTTGATAAGGCAAGTGGATTATTTGTAAGAGCTTCTGAAAACCCACAGCTCTAATCCATATCCTGTTGCAGACTCATTTTGAAATCAAGTCGTTTATTGAAGTTTATTACTATTCGGAGAGATATGCTCTACTTTTCATAATTTCTAGAAGATCGAGTTACAACTTTTTATCCCAAAACTTTCGCTATTCAATTTCACTGAAAAATATCAGCTAGGTATGAATGATCTATTCAATTTAGGCCTAACCACCTAAAACACGTCTATTTCTATTTAGCGAGTCTATTTTCAAGAAGAACGTTTTAAATAACTTAGTGAATGGGTATGTTGAATCGGTACATCGCCCATATTTTTCTGTATTCCGATAGAAGAAATCTAAAGAATCGATTAGGAGAGATCAACTCACCCTTTCCCACTTTCCCCTGATCATTATAGACCCATTTAGTAGCTATTTATTGTCAAACCCTATAAATTTATGCATCAAAAACTTATATGTTTTCAAAAAGCACTCTACCTATATCCGGGCCCATACGGTCGTACTAAAGTATCACCCAATCTTTAGCGCTCTTTTAAAGACCACAGAAGTATGTACTTGGAATTGCACATCTTTTTCCCAGAGATAATCCCGGTACTTTTATTGAAATGGATTTAAAGTGTTTTGATGACTTTTTTGCTGGTGCCGGTAGAAAGAAACACCGATTGATGAAGACGTACTTGGCATTAGCTGTTGTTTTTCTGGTCTTGGGACGAAGCGCCAAAAAAGCCATTACCTTTGGAAAAGAAAGTAAAACATTAATGATAAGATCGGTCACGGTGAAGTGAATTTACAACAGTTCAGCAAACGTTTCATATATGCTTGATCAATTTTGCTGCAGACAAATTCGAAGTATCCTTAGCATAATAGGAAAACTGCTCCTACAGATCATCTACAATTTCATTTAGTTTTCATTTCCCATTGGCTGTAAATTTCAGTTTTTTATATCAACCGCAAATATAATGAAAGACTCTCACGGAAAAGCAACCTTAACTCACGGTCAGTTTTAGGAAATTTGAGTGACAGCATGACGCTTATCGTTGGATTCTTTAGATAGGCATTGATTCAATCTAAGGTACCAACCCAGGATGTCCTTATTTAGCACAACATTCATTTATTAGAGAAGGCAATAACCTCAAAGACTACTAAAAGTTCATAATTTACGATGCTTCCATAAAACCTACAGTTAATGAGAGGTTGCAAATAGGAGTATTTATGTGGATTGAAAGATGATTAAGATTGGTAGATATATAGAAATTTAGTGCAGACTTTGGTTGAAACCATGAGTTCTTTAATATTTGAATAGTGATTGTCCGGTAATTCTAACGAATTAATTCTCGCAGATTAAGACGAGCCAATTAATGCTATGCAAGAGCACTTCTAAAAATGACTAGATACGGGATGATCAACTGGTCAATCACAATAAGATTTATCATGTCCTTAAAATAGGAAATCTACATTTCTATTGTATGAGAAAGGGAACAAACGAAGGTTTCGAATTTTCGAATTTGGCTTATGTAAGCACAACAGATTTCTTAAATGCGGTTTGCGTTTTCATCACTTAAGATTACCAGCACCACCAGCACCACCACCACCACCACCAGCAGCAGCAGCAGCAGCTGCTGCTAAGTTGAATAGGTAGCACTATTAGCCTATTATTCCCGAATTGCGACCCAACTTCTAGAGCAGCTGCAGGGGAAGTTTGCATTCTAATCTCTAATTCTGATGACCACTACCAAACTTGGCAAAGAAGTCGGCTAACAATAGTCAAACCGGTCTATTTTGGCGTATTCTTCCTGGTGTTGTTAGAAAGGAAATGAAGTAGCTTGTCTCCTTATTCTTCAAAATTGGTAATGCATTGTTGATCTTCTACGTCACCAAAGATTCCGGCTAATTAATTTAAACAGTTAAGTCAGTTCTTGTTTCACCACTAACCTTGCACTTAGAACAGTAAACTAAGACGGAATTGGGACTTCATGAGTCGAAATGAGTGAATCATGGCCAGTACCAGACAAATAGTTCTCCATAGTTCTAACCCACTAAGCTGCAAAATATGGAGCTTAAAGCTAATGTAGGATGGCAATACAAATAACTTTATCATTAAAAACGTGCATTTTGGGAAAAAAATAACCAGATTTTTCTTCTAGAAACTACATCCTCTTCTGGATAGTTTCCGCATAACCCATCTAATTGTAGTATTGAAAACCATACACAATTCAAATTTTACTAACCCAAGGTATACCTTACGCTTGAGGATGGAGTTGTAAAATAGGATTTATGATTTATAGCGCTAATCGCATTTGCCATCTCTTATCAGGCAAAGTAAGAGTGATAAATAGTTCAACTTAATTGCCGAATCAATAGTCCCCCTTTGTATCTCATTTGCTTTAGCCTCCAAAAAAAGCTTCTCTCATGCTTACTTATTTCAGTATTGAGTGGCAAAATAATTCTAGGGAGCCTTTGAACTTAAATATACTCCATTTCCACATGCTCAATCATCTTTACCATTTATCTAGGTCAAGTTTCATGGTGTTTTTTCTTCATAGTATTACACTTATTGGTTATTTCATCTGAAATGCATCGTACCATTGACCTTGTGTACTTGCTATGTGCAAAAAAAGCAAAGAGATGGATATTATGGGTGCTGGAGCAATACCACCTCATCGAGTAGAATAATTTAATGAATGTGCCACATAGTACCCGTTAATAGGTATCAAAACGCCTTGATCCCTCTCTATTGGAGTACAATATCAAAGCATCTCGCGAATAAGGTCACAACACTTCGATACTTCCTTTTTCGCTCCAACTGATAGACGCTCAACCACCTGGAGTCCGGATTCAACTCCTCTGGGGTCGACCCCACAGGATTATCAATGGCTGACATCGTGAAGGTGAGGTTATGACTGTGCCGTCCCACTTTGCTATGAATGTAAATTCACTGTGGAATTCTTGTCACCCACCATACTCGAATAGCCTCGGTTTAACATCAAGGAATTTTCCATGGCTACCACGTCCGTGCCTCCCCCCCCCACAATTTTGTGATTCTACACTGAATGGATTTTTAAACTTACGCCGAGAAAACTTCACCACTGTTCATTAGCAGTCTTTTCTAGTAGGCACCCGGGATTAATGATAGATTAATAATGCATTTGTTTTCAGATAATTCATCGGTAGGCACAGATGTTCCAAGTTTATGAACTTTTCCTAGTTTTGAAGATGACGATGAATATTTGTGCGGTTTAAAGTAAGCATAATCGCCAGTACCAAATCAACCGATAAAGAAGAATCAGCTTCTTGAAGGGCTGCTGCTTCAAGAAGTACATCAACGAACTCAACTGGACGTCCGGTTCGGTCTTCATCTAGTTGGAGGCTGAAACCCCCACTTCTGAATTTTGCAAACAGTACTCTGCAGGTTCTTTCATTCACACGTTGCCCTACATAAACTGAGTGAATGTTGCTAACCGCCTCGGCAGCTTCTGAGTTCGTTTTCTTGAATTCATAAAGCACTAAATACCTCCAATTATTCTTGGGTACTTACATATAGCGGGGTTTTAATCAAGCAAATTGTAATCTTGTTATTCTGTAAAATATAATCTTATCATTTAAATTCATCCTATTATAAAAATAATGTTCAGCTCCATTTCGTTCAGTTTATAAAGGCAAAATTCAGACAGAACTTATGGGCTAAATTGTATCAGTCTTTTGATTTAAGAGCTATTATAAAACACAGTTTCAAACCCGGACTCATCAAGTCAAATACATTGTTGAAATATGATATTTCTGCTAGGAGTCTTGATGAAGTTAAGCAGCATTCCAGTAGGCGCCTTTACAGATTGGAAATTTGAATCAAAACACCAAAATTGCATGCTCAGCTCCATTAGATATTATAAAATGCTATTTAAGTTTCGTTCAATGTAAAGAGGTCCAATTCAAACAAAACCTATGAGATGAGCTGACAGAAAGGGAGTGAAAACCGATAGCAAGATCAGGATCCCCAATTTCCCACTATAACTATTTTTCAATTCAGGAGTTTTATCGTCACCTGTATCAAAACTTCCATAACGCTTAATTTTTGCTACTAGATCCTAAAAACCACTGTCGAATTCACTTGGATTGTTTTCAGAAGTACATTTCTACAATATTAAAGTAATTGACGAAGCTAGCATCAATCAGACATTGCAATTATTAATGGTAACAATATGTCCTTGTAAAATGACAACAAATTTGTGAACTCGTTTGATTTGCTTTCAGAAAAATAACTGCTGAAAGAAATAAGATTCTATTTGAATAATTAGAAAACTAACCGCAGTAAGTGGCAAGTTGCTTATCACTGGCTACTATTAATCTTAAAATGTTATGGAAGAATCGAAATTTTTCCTTGCTCATTCATAGACGCCTGTTCCTTTAGATGGTATCTTTGGACAATAGAATTTTAATTAGCTATTGTTATGGTCTTGATATTTGTTTGATACAGACATTTGGGAGTAGACTTTTATTATGTGCCTGAGCACTTAATTGGAAAAACACACGAACGAGGCCCTGGCAGTTATATCTAGAAATGAAATGATCCTTGATGCCTAAGTACAGCCCTTATCACTGGGCAGCTGCACTTATTTCGCTCTTCCTGAAGACACAGTTGGTGTTTTTTCATGTCTTGATGTTTGCATACAACGACTGTCACCTCGACGACGAAATTAATTAACCTCCTTGATTTTAATTTAATAACAGAATCAACCCCTGTTGGGAGATCAGGTTCCAATATGATTCTCATTTAATTACCTTTAAATTTAGGTGTATAGATTATATTCACTAAAATTGTTTAACTGTAGTTTGTAGCAGATAGGTTACCTTAGATGCTCTACAAGACGGATCCTATACCCTGCGTGAGTCCTACAACAGAAAGAGAAGAGGAGTCGTGTGCACCGGAGCGTTTACTGGAAACGTGTGTGTGAGGTCCCCCCCCCTCACTCCAGCGATTTTGTGGGCATAGAAACACAGAACATGACTTCTCAGACTCCGTTGGCGACGGTGGGTTCCAGTAGCTCGGTTCGGCTAGGTCTTGTGGGAGCATGTGAGTACTAGGCTGTCGCAACTGCATAATTCATATGAAGCTGAGCCTGTAGTGAGAAGTGGGGCTTTGTCAGTGACATGTGCAAAACGATACTGGCATAAATCAAACCTTTTGAAATATATATACTCCGATGCAACACATTGAATAAATATCAGCTTTATTTTCACAAAAGCATTCATTTAAAGAGAACTTTATCTCTTGCTACCCAGGAATATGCCTTTTCAATGTTCAAGTGGCAAAGAGAGTCGGAAAATATATGACATAAAAGGAAGAAAACAGCTTTACGAGAAAATATAATACAATTTTTGGCAGGCTATTTAGTACTCTATCGAAAAGTGACCTCTTCCTAGAGAGAATGGACATATTCCCAAGTATCTTAAAGCAACGGTTTTTACGAAGTATTAAATCGACTTTATTGTTGATTACTAAGAATGTTAATCGGCATTCACGCACTAATTAAGCCGAGGAGGTATTAGATATTTTTGATTAAATTAGCTAATTTAGTTTTCTGGTAAAACTGAACAGTTAGATCCCTTCAATAAATTCGGGATTGTATCTGTTCTATCACATGTGGTTTATAGCTGGACAGTTTATCGCCACACAGTTCTAGTGCGTACTTCAAAGTGATTAACGAAAGTGAAGCCAATCGGAAATTTGCCTGCCTTCGGGCTGCGTTTGGCGTACCCATAACTTGTGCACGCAGAGCGCATTGCGTTGCATAAATCCGTCGAATTGGTCGTCATACTCGGATAAACTCAACTTTCTTTGGTATTCATGCTATAAAAAGATTTGTCTGATGGAAAGGCTAAGAGTCAGGGCCCGAAAGAATTAATTTGGGTAGGGGAAGAGCTTCAAAATCGTAGTCAAGGGTGGCAAATTCAACTGCTGTGCTCAAGTGATATGTTAAGCGGCTATAGAGAAATGATTGCAGACATTGTAAAAAACGGATCATGGCCATTCTGAACTTCCCCGACCATGGAGCACTCATATGTTCCAACTTCGAGATTTTATTTTTGGGGTTATGAGAACCGTGATAGCATCAGAGTAACAATTGAATCGTTACACTATCCAACTTAACCACTCTTGCTTGATGTTTTGCCCTTTAATTCACTTGTGTCTTTCACTTTTTGGCCTCTAATCCGTCTTTTAAAAATAGTCGAGGCATGCTTCATTAAATATATATATATATATAATTTAAACGCATTAAGTAATGAATTCGCTAATCAAAAAGTCTTTTATTTTTTGTTATATACACGAATATTAGGGTTGATCAGTGATTACTACTGCTTATTCGGAATAGAGCTTGAATACAATAATTGCACGTAGGTAGACATATTTGTTAAAGGCAAGAAAATCCACTGCTTTCCTTATGCCTCGATGCATAGCGAAATCATACTTTATAGAATTCGCAATCAACATTTTATTATTTACCTGATAATTTGTCTCAATGCCAGAATAAAGGCTTCAGCTTGAGCAAGGATAGAATCATTTGTTTTTGTATAAAACATGAGTTATGGGTGACCATAGGTAAATGGAAATATAAATAATCTCACTTCAGTCATCATTCCCAAATTATTTCTTATTCAAACAGACTTAAAGCAAATCTGTTTATTTTGAACAAAATAACTGCATAATTCCCCACTAAATATTATGCGAATAAAAAAGGGAAAATAAATATGATTTTACAAATACGTTTTATTAAAATGTTTCTGTGAGTGTTTCTTGGGTAAGGAGGAACCTTTTGAAGGAAATGCAAATCGACGGTACTCATAGATTCTAAACAAACAGTTTCCATAGAGACAAATGAAGTCGTTACCTTGCCTGAAAGGAATAACCTGATTCTCTTTAGAGGACACCGTTGTCGTTGGATATTAAGCAAGGCGATGTTGGTCTACAAACGCTCGAGATCGCCTGTCGAATATCCTTAAAATGTCAAAATGCTTATTATCATTATTATTATATATATATATATATATATATATATATATATCATATGTATATAATTATATATAATTATTACAACTGTTGGTAATTCTCACAATTCCCCAAGATCACTCAGTACCCACACCAAGCGAAGAGAAATCTGCTTTAATTTACATGCAATTAAAATACCCCGTAATAACAAAGGATTGGCCTCTATGCAATCCGAAATCAGAGAAAGAGGAAATATCTCATGATTCATCCACCAATATTACTCGAAATATACCTACAAGTAAGAAACCAAAACAATTGTGCATATAGTGCCTAAAATTTGCTTCGTTTTCTGGAAAGGGAAGTTCTCATACTTTGATCTGTACGAAGGCTGTAGCCTGTAAAAGGCCGCCTTAAATTCGTTTAATCATTTACCCTAGGTAAGTGCTTTTAGCGGTGATTTATTGGTTGACCTAACTCCTGCTTGCCTCCAAAGTTGAGATGCGGTGATTCAAGTTTGCAAGCCTGTCTGAGCGTAAGCATTCACTGCACTACTAATCAAGCTTTATGGCGTTTGTAGATCTGGGTTTTGATTTAGCCATAAAAATAGCTCCTCCCGTCACCCATCGAAGAACCCAACAAGTGATTTTTTAGTCTTCCCTAGAAAATCTCCGTGTACTTCATTGGGATATCAATACTTTAAATAAAGCAATCAACTCCTATAATACGGTTATTTTTTGCAAATTATTAAATAAATATGCGCTGACTTCAATCAACTGCATTCATTGATGTTTAAACTTTGCAAGTCAGGTACGCGAATCAAACTATTATCTTCATTTAAACAGCACCGTGGGACATCTGCATTAGACCTTAGTGTCCCCTTTGTAATGAAACTGTTAGATTATTCATTCCTTAAAGCATTGCAATTATTTTAAGCAACTCTAAACGGAGGACAAATGAAATCAAAAATAAATATTTTAAGACCTACCTTGTAATCAGTAGCTCTTTTATTACAAATTGTACAGTCAGAAATTGATTTATCTCAGGCTAATATACCTTGAAATTAGTATCTATTATTCATTGTAATTAGTACCCATTATGAAATATAATGAAAAATAGTTACAACCGGCTTTAATAAAAACACCAGGAAAAGTAGAACTGGCACGCTTAACAAAATGAACAACGGTTCAGTAAATGTAAACTTTTATTTACAAATTTCATCTCCTACACGTGCGCATGGGGGAAATTGGACATCAAAATAGAATAAAGGCTGTTTGAAAAAATGCAGTTACCTCCTCCGTAGAAAGGACTTAAATGCCTGAAAGAAGTTGTCGCATAACCAACAGTAAAAAAGAAAGTAGAGGTCGCCTTTTAGCATCAGGAAAATGGCAGAAAAAGCCCTAATGTACGCCAAGACGTGCATGCTTGCGTCACTAATGGCAACAGAATTGGCAACAATATCAGCCACTGCAGAGCCATTGAGTACTACTGTGATGTTAACGTCACTGAGAAAGAGGTCCTCCTTAAAAACCGCCTCCTTCGTAAAATTGAGAGTCCGCGGGCTCATGACCTCTGCAGAAGGCTGGCAAAGTTTGAATGCCACCGAGAGAAGAATGAACGGTACTTGACAGAGAAAGAATACAGAGATGAGGCAAATCAGGTTGATGGTTATGACTCGCTCCTCTTTAGAGGCTTGACGATTTTGCTCACTGGCAAGAGGTCCATTTAGAGTGAAGGCAACGGTAAGTCGGGTCGATTTTGATATGCTACAGCGACAAACTGAGGTGCAGTCATCAGTACTGGAAAATTCAAATGATGCTGCGTTATAGGTGCCTCGTTTTAGGATGAAGGATGAGCGTATGGCCTGAATCAAACGAACAGTAACGAAGATGAGAATCGCACAGGGCAGGATAAGTAAAACCAGAACGCGGGTGAACCAGAGGTTGAATGGAGCAAGGGCAATCCAGAAGCTCCGTAGAGTAGGAATGTAGGTGGCCAATGGGGGGAATTGGAGGAAAGCTGCAGTGAGGATTATTCCCACAACGATGCGTTTCCTCACTCTCTGGGACAAACAGCGAACGCTTAGGGGGTAACAAATTGCGAGGTATCGCTCCACAGCCACAGCCACCGTCAACCAGTTCGAAATCAGTAGTAGAACGTCAATCATTTCACCTACCAAGTCCTCAATAAGACTGTAAGTATGTTGAGCTGAGTCACTGGCCATGAAACGGAGTAGAAAGTGGTCGAGGGACAGGAAAGTTAAACAGAATCCAGTCAGCAGATCCACGATTGCCAGTGTGATCAGATAGATGGCAACTGGTCGACAAAGACCACTTTTCCATGCGACATAAATCGAGGGGATTATGCAGAAACAACTCGAGATACACAGCATGCATGGCACATAGTGCTTTATTACAGCATAAAACAGCATCACTTTGGCGTTTTAAGTAGGAATTCAAGGTACGATTCACTCAAGAAGTGGTACATAACCGAGCATTAGACAAGAAGTAATTCTATTGGCCAAACATTACGGACCAATCACGGGGCAAACTACTCAAACGCATAAAAAAGGTTGGGTCCTATTTTAATGCAATAGGGCTGTGATTAATGTTAAACAAGCCACAAAAATATCCCTTTTATCTCTCCTAGGATGCATTTAAGAATAAATGCTCACAGCTGACGGATATATTTTTCGGTCTAACATAAAGTACTCACAAATACCTACGAAAAGGAAAAATGCACCTAATAATGGTTCTTTAGGCACAAGCAACCGTTTTTGATAATCTCGTTAACGAGACATATCCGGTATGGGCTTTTGTCGAATGATCTTGAAAAAACCGAACCTGATTTTCAAGTGACCAAATACTTTCTGTCTATCCCTGTAATCATTTGTCGATTTCGGTAAACAAGCACACTGTTGTTTGACTGTTATTTCATTAGCAAATCTAATGATCTCATGTAAGTTTCACCGATAAGCCAGGTTTCATACTATAAAAAGACTCAATTTGTTTTCATAAACCTATCTAAATTGAAATTGGATCCTACAAAAAACGACAATGAATTTGCCTAACCCATTTATTTATTCCTGACCCTTTTCCATTTCGCAAGATCATAACTACTCATCTAGACATACTACTCATCAATTTTTAGCGAAAAATAGATTTCTATTATAACTAGAAAGACGTGAGTGTTTCCAAAACTAGAGAGGGGTATAGAAGACGTTCGTCCCAGAGTGTTTACTAGAGAGGTGTCTGGCATCCGTGGTGGTAACTGTTATTGGTAAACAATTTGGCCATTTGGATCAGGCCAATGCACTCAGTTAAAGAGGGTTAACATGTCAAGGGTAGCGGTGTGAAGACACTCTCAAGCCCCCGTAGGGTCACTGCATATATTGTGTTTCCGGTAGCTTACCTAAATAAGTGGCTTTTTACCACCAATGCACCTGAATTAGAATAATTTCTTCTTTGACCCATATTTTTACTTACTTGACGTATGGTGCTATTAGTGAATGCTTGATTCTGCTATAAAACCGATTTGACTGACAGGTGAAATATTCTCGGACTTCTACTGTACTTGGAAAAAGCATTCAATACATTCATATACACTATATTGATCAGTTGAGCCCAGACCAACAGGCTCTGAGTTAACTGGAGGACTGTTTCACAAATATGCAATACACTCTTCTACAAGGTTTACAGCCTAGTTTATTTTGCCAAATTACAAAGCTATCAATGAGAATAACTGGTGAATTCTCATGGTAATAAACAAGCACTTTAGATAAGTGCCGTCAAAGTAGACCATTGCTAAACAAATAAAGTGCACATAAACACAATATAATATTTCAATTTGGTATACATTAGATTAAGCTTTGGTAACGGTTTTTATTATTAAATATGCCTAAGTTATGGACCACCTTATTCAATTTTAATGAATACAATATGCCATTAAGACTGATTAACATTTGAAAAAATCTTTCATTTGTCATTTATCATGCAAAATTAAACGTTAAATATAGGAAACGACGTTAGATTAAATTAATGCATTCGAAACAATAGAGCTGCTTTTCAAAATCAACAGATGGAACAACGGTCGTAGCAGCTTGCAAAGTACCGAAGCTGCACTCCATAACTACCCATACCAGTGCGAAATTGCACCTGCGCTGCCACATAATCTAACTAATTTTATCCTCAGACTAAGTTTTTTTGCCTACACGAAGTTCTAATTATTCCACCTTTACAGAGTTTGTCCAGTCTAGCTAATCTGGACTATTCAAGTACCCTTATTCCTATAATCAAATTAAATCAGAGGCTACGCAAAATCAAATGTTTGTGCTAAACGAACCGATTCAGCCAATTAAAAAGGTTAGTCAAAAATGTCACACTTAGAAAACAATTCCTATCATGTCATCACTGTTTCGGTTCAGATACCCAAAGTCTTGAAGGATATTCGATGGCCTTAAGTTGCAAAGCTGTTTGTAGTCCGTGGCTGAGCCCCACTTCCTGAGAATAAGCAATTGTACCCATTTTGTTTAATATTGGATTCCAAGGTATTAATGGAAGAAAACCAATTGTGAATGTGCAAACATCGATTGACTGTGCAAATCAAAAGTGTCATCTTTATGGTTTTATACTAAAATGAATAGTTATCATAGTGCTTCATACACTATTTAACAAAGTTTTGTGTACTCAGTCGAAGGCTGTGAATTCGCAACACAGAGGGAAAATGTATACTTTTAATCCGAGCTTCACCAAACTGATTAATTGGGGATTTGTATTGTCACCTCAGCCAAATAATCTATGATTTGATTGCCCATAAACACTGTATACCGTCAACCAGATTTGGAGCATAAACATTCAAACGATGGCAAGGACGCTGGGTGCATACGAAAGATATTCTCTACCGTTGTTTTCACGCAGAACCAAACAGCTATTGAAAAAAGAAGTGCTCCAGCTGGCAGTCTGTAAGTGTGAAGATACTCATCATCAAAGCGCAGTGTTTCAGTCGACTATTCGTTTTCCGGCCATTTATAGCTAGTCGATAACCCCCATTTTTATCACATAAAAGCACCTGGTTCGCTTAAATCGGAAAGCATTTTTAGCTTTGGACCATCAATTTTCCTTAAGCTAAATCGTAAAATAAATCGTAATACAACAATGTAGGACGTTTGTGTATTCATTTGAAATCATGTGTTTCTGCTTAACGTTCACTGAACCAAGTGACCGCATCGCCTGAATATAAATGAATTTTTTCCGTTTATTTACAACTTATGTACCGGCGAATGCTTAAATTGCTGGTAAGTAAAAGTCGTTCCTAAAATCATTTTAAACAAAATGTGATGACAAACTAAAGTTCATTATACAATCACAAATGTACAAGTGAATTCAACATTTTCGAAAACGCTTTAGCCATCAAATGACCCCTTAAACGATAAACAAATTTTACGATGGATCGTTTCAATCACATTGACTTTTAATTACTCAGTTTTGGAAAAATATTTCTGAGTAAACACCACAGGTAATATGCTTGGACATTCTAGAGATATACTTTTGCTCTAAAACGATTCATTAATTTGCCCAATTAAAGAATCAATTTGCATAGATCATAAAGCACTCCTACAAAGTTCATTTTGTACAGCGTTGAAAGGGCTATGGAACGCTTTGAAAAAGAACAAGACGATAAATACAAAAGGAATGACCACACTGAGCAGAATTTTTCATTTATTGTATTGGTTTAACACAATCCCTTTACAAAATTCATTAATTATTCATCACTTTCACATATATGCCTGCCATTTCTTACGCACAGTAAATAAAACCTTTTCCGTATTTACCGTTCAAAGGGAAGTTTATCGGGAGGTAAATAAATATTAATGCCTCCCTCTCCAGGTATGTCGGCATAAGTAGAATGCGACGTATCATTTTATTTTTTATTGTTATTTATTTATTTTATGGCTTGCGCAAATGAGGTCGATTTATTCGCCCAACAGTACAAAGTATTCTTAAGTCTTCCAGGGGATGCAGGAAGATAAAATGTTTGACCTTTACGTAGTACTTAGGCTCTGGTACCTATTATATATATGAATAATTTGTACGTCAATTGTATTTAGTAATAGTGTTTTCTTGAGCATAACCACTTTCTAATTTAATTTTGGCATATTTGTTTTGATTCATTTAAAAATGAATTTGAGATAACTTCAGATGAAATGGAAAACTTTTTTATCATTTACTGCTAGGTCCAATTAGATGAACAGTTTCATCACCGATAAGCTCATAGGCAGTTCTGATTGCTGGGTGTTGCTTCGGAAACTCAGTAGCATGAAATCCACCCAGGTGAGTACACTTCGGAAATAAAAATGACTCAGAAAAACCCTAACCCGAAGCTAGTGAAAAAGTGCTTGTGCCATATGGTAGGTCTTAAGATAAGCCTTTGAGATGATCTCAGCAATCCCGAATGCAAAGAGTAGCTTGACCATTGCTTAAAGTTAATGAGTGCATAGAAAGCATTCTCATTTATATTCAGACAATATAGCTCAGCAAGACGAACTTTCAGATTGATGTTATGCAGTTATATTTATGGATTAGTCTATTAAAGTCTATATATGTTAAACATATTCGATCACTTAATACCCACTCTTGACTTAGAATCTTATTGGCTTTTTGACTGAAATAGAATTGAATTGCATTTGAAAAGTTGAAAATAGTTTCACAAAAATATATTCACATCCACATATTAGTGAGGAAGTCGACCATGCGATGAGAATAGTGGAAATAACTTACGCATAAGTTCATTCTTCTTTTAATGCTTGGTCATACATTTCTCAATTAAAGTAATATTCTGCTGACTCTACAGCAAAAATGATCAATCAGGTTTTCTCAACTAGTACGTCTTATCGTTTGCACTATAATAAGCTCTCGAAATTTTGTTTGGATATCTCCACAAATAGAAGACATGTGAGTTTAAGCATTCACATGTAAAGAAGTACTTATGAAGCTTCATCAAGGAATAACCGTCATTTCTGATTCCTAGAGTTGTCTTCCCTTTAGGGCTCCATTCAGAATTTTTTAAATCAGGCTTGTCCTAGTGGAAGTAAAACTCCGTTGGCCTCTAAAGTATTCGATAGCAAAATCTTCTTTACATGGTATCATTAGATTGCAGTAAGTCCGTAGCCAGATGTCCGTACTACCTCCAACTATTTCTCAGGTAGAATCGAAATACTAGTAACGATCGTGCAAACAAGTGGTTTCGAACCAATGGTTATAAACAAGTAAGGGTAATTAAAAGCCCATCATATAAAGTCTATTATCGTAGCATAGTCAGGTATCATACGATCTGTTAAAATTGAAGCAAGAACGAATTCTCAGCCCCGTTTGTATCTCCTACATCAGCACATAGGAGTAAGTCAAGATAATACCATTAATGCCAAATTCAACAGAATTTTAGTTAATAGCTACACTAAACGGCGTAAATGAACTGAAATGTTGAAGTAACTTGATTAATCGCTGAGCTGTAATCTATGTCCTTATTGATGTTCAGCAGTAGATTTTAGGATAATCACCTAGAGACAAATCATCTCCGCCTACAGTCTTGGATGAATAAAATCACTTTTAACTAGCCCTCGAATTTTGCATTAAACACATTTAAATGATCAAGCAAATTAATCGGCCCAAATTACAGAGCATCTATTTCCCTTGAAAATTTTTTTCTCTGTAAATTTATGGTATTGCTAATCAAATTCGAAATTAGTAAGAATTTTTTGTTTAGTAGAAAAGAAAGCGGATTCCTGTTAACGATATTGGTTAAAGTACATTGCTACGATGCCAGGACGTTTAAATCTGTGGACTATGGATAGCGCTGGGGATTTAGGCAGAGACCTTTACGATTTGACCCGAAAAGCTGGCGTTCCCATGAACAGAAGGCTATTCAAGTTTGTTCCCATTTTATCTGCACAAGTGCTCTAATTATGTCGTTTAAGTTTATTATTATTTGTTCTGCAAGTTTTTTGTCGTTAAATGCCCGTCTACTTTGGTGCAATTTCATTTTCAGCGTCATTCTCAGTCTTATCTCTATGAATTGCAATCCCTCTGTGATTTTTTACGTTTTGAACGATCCATTGGACCCTTTTGCTGTTGACCCAATCCGTAGTAGGAGAGCAGATGTGGGCCCTCCGAAATTCGTGGACCGAAGAAATTCCCGTGCTTCAGCGAGGAAGGCATAGAGAACCACACCAAACCTCCCTTTTACATCTCTGAAGCTTTACTGCATCACCGATGTGTATAGTACGTAACAATGTTTTGTGGGTATGTTAGAAGTTATTTATTAAACACTGTCGGCCCAGTTCATTCCTGTAACATCTTGAATGGGTTTGCTTGGGATAGCTACTCAATGGGATCCGCTCCTACACATTTCATCCTTTATGATGATTTCGTCAGAGATTTGCTGAAGTTTATCAAAGTGGAAGAAGTATTGGTCTAGAATTATGTTAAATTGCTGGACTCTAGGGGGCTCCCTGTTCCCCGGAACCAAATAGCTTATCTAATTCAAGTGTCTCACGAGATCGGTTCTGGTGTAAATTTGCATGAAACCTCGATTAGAGTCTTGATCAGGACGTGGGTACTAGATCAATTGTTTTATTATGAGGAGGTCGATTCTTTGGCGGGTCTATGGTGTTACCTCAATAACTGAAGAGGCAGGTGGGGTGCGGTCACGTACCCCGAGTCCTGCGAAAGGTCTCAGGTGTTGGTGCACTTAGTGGTTTCCGAGCTGCTATCCAGATATAAAAAAGCGAGGTAGTATCATTTTAGGTTTTGTTGTTGCAAAGGAAACCCTAGAAAGTTGAATATCACGTGGTAGGCCCCTTAGAGAATGACTCGATCCCGTCTTGAGCTAGAAATGTTGTTAGGAGGAAGTAGAAAAGGTAAGATAAACTCGATTAAATAAGGGTTAAGGGAATACAAGTTTAGTTGCACTCCGGGAAAACACGTAAAATAGGCTGCTCCAGAAAAACCGTAACAGGATCAGGTTTAATTATGGGTCCTTTTGAATTATTAAACAAGTTTAGCCTTAGCTTTAAGAAAGCAGTGCTATATCAAATATGTCTCCACACTTTCTTTGAAACTATGAAAGCATTAAATTGAGACAAACTTGATTTTCTTGATAGGTAGGATTCCAATAAAATTGCTAGGTATTCCAATAGTTTACACGCTCGTATAAATGTGACCTTGACCAATCGACAGAATTAAACCGCGCCCTCTAAATCTCGACTGCTGGACCGTAAGTCGCGCATGAACTTGTGTAGACTGAAATGTGACTATATTCTGTCACTAGATGTTGGTGATAAATTATTTCACCAATTTTAAATGTAATTTATTCCTGTGAGTGTATAATATATTGTTTTATTCCTGCATGCTAAAATCTACATTCACTTTATGTTCCACAAGACTCAAACGTTGGTAATCAATGCATTCGCATATTATTTGCTATTCGTATCTTTTCGCTAGTGAAAATCCATGAATTTTTGTAACAACTGCAGAGGATACATCGAAGAACGACTCTATCAAGATCATATCTTAGAATGCCTTGGTCCTGCAACGCCAACTCCCAGGCCTAATCGCACTTTACACCCATCTGATAATTGGCACTGCAATAAATGCAGCAGAGATTTCTTGGATAGATCCGCACTCATTCATCATTCGCCGTGCACTGAACAGACTCCCCCGATCAGTCCTGCCGTACCTGCCAATAATGAAGCCGAGATCAGAAGAATCGTACGGGATGAGATATTCCTTGTCATGACATCATTCCTAGACAGCATTAGAAGCAGCGGTAGACATGCCTAGTGTGCTCGCTTTTGGTGTGACGTTATTTTCATCACCCCGGCCTCAATAAATCCATAAATTAACCATAATCCCATCTCTTGTTTTCACTATACCAGTATCACATTATCCAACCACCTTTGCTAGAAGTTTGGCGCAAACGCACGATGGCAGTCCAATGGCAACCGGCGATAAGCACTTGAATCACTTTTTAGCCCGCCAGTGAGCAGCCAATCACGAAACAGTGCTCACAGCTTGATGTTAATGTTATTTGAGAAGTGGGGTGTTGCCATTAGACTACTGCTGGTGCTGAGACCCCTTCTGGTACTATAAATATCGTGAACGTAATTCATAGTCCGAAGAATTGAATCTACTACATCAAACCGCGAGATATTATACTTTTGCGGGCCTAGGCCTTTCAAAGAAAACCACACAATGAAATACAAGAGTAGAGTCGAAACATAGAACCACTCCTTCGCACATTATATAACCGTTGCAACAAAGATTTGTAAAAATGGGAACTGTATTAAATAAACAATCAGAGCGATAACTAAGCAAATAATGTTTCAACGATATCCAAGCATCTTCTCGACCTTAGCTTTGTGTTTTTTACCCTCCAAATGAACGGGTAAGTTACTCCTCGAAGTAACTGAGCAATCACATGCCCGACATCGAATAACTCCGTTGTGAACCTCGATCATTCCACTCGAATCGAACACATTCTCAGTCACTACTGACGTACCAGGGGCAGGGGAGGAGACACCTGACTCAGGATCACTGAGTATGGAAGCAAACATATTTTTTAGTTCTTTTCGTAGAAGCGCAGGCAATTCCTCTCTGACAATTTGACGAATCAAGTCTGCCATTTCATTTCTCAACACCGTGGTTGACTGTATCTGTTTCGATATTTTCTCCGGTGAAGACGTACCACCAGCTGCGCTTTTCCCAAGTTTAATTTTATCTTCGTGTTCTTTACTTCTCACATGCGTTAACATCGAAGTCCTATCCGGAAAATCTGTATTACACAGAGTGCACGTATAACAGGGCTGAATTGGTCGCCCAATCATTGGTTGTGAAGCAGAACTTTGCACAGAAGTCGAGTCAAGCATATTTTGAGGCACGCTGGAAGTCTGCGCATACCCCCTACATGAACTATACTCTGTAGGAGAATTTTGCTTGTTGATAGTCATTTTAACAGGAACGTTATTTTCACAGGTCTGTGCACTCGATGAAATCGTATTATTAACTACACCAACAGAAGAAATATTTTCACTTCCCCCAAGTTGACCAACAATTAAGGGAAATTCGGAAATTTCACTTGGAATGGGTTGAACGGAGCTCAATCCAGTGGAACCAGGAGGAGCATTTGGCGGAACAGGAGGGAAGCATGACTCATTCTTTCCGAGCGTTTCCCGAACCGATGCAGCAGGAGTCGAGGTCCCATTCTGGGCTAGACCTACATTATTTGGGCATGGTGAAAGACTTGGAGGCGGAGGAGCACAATCGAAACGGGGGGCGACCAATTCATCTGCAGGAGGTTCAGTTCCACAAGAACCCTTAGTCATATGCTCCCAAAATTGTTGTTGATCGGTAAATGTCCTCTTACAAAAGTAGCAGGTGTCAATGGACATGGTTCTAAAAATACCAAGAATTACCATTTAAATAAAATTTTGTCTAACAATGATAAGGCAGCGTATATAACCCTATGCTAATAATTCGCTATGAATATGCGAATAAGATAAAGCTTGTAAAAAGCCCTTGATTGGACACAACAAATTTAAGCGAATCCCAAAAAACAAACCGCACCAACTCAGCAACTGCACTATTACCGCTCATGCCATCAAGAACCTTTAGAATGCCCTTTGATCAACTAAAATTCTGTTCAAGTAAAAGAATGAAATTAATTTTACTTTTGAATTTAAACTTTATCGTTTGTTGATTAAAAGTAAAACATAAATGGATTTTATTTATCTCATTTAATGAGCTTATGTGATGGGCAAATATGTGTGTCGCTCATTCACACGTTCAAAATGCAGCAATTTAATACGCAGCATCAGCGAGATTATCCGTTTTGCATAAATATCTCGGTTCAAGACATATTCCGACAATTCCTTTGCAGATAATTGGTGAAGGGTAGATTCAGAGCTATCAGACATCAGCCTACTCCGGGACGATTTTAAGCGATTATCTGTTGATATTTCAATTTACCCTCTACTTACTCGAAGAGACTGCATATAGTGTTAAATGATACTCAAACACATCTGAAATGATCAACTTGATTCTCAACAATTAAAAGGGAGAAATTGACACTACTGATGTAGTCCAAGGAGACCCATTCAATTTCTGAAACTCACTAATTCTGACAGATACCACGTTCGACTTCGTTTTATGGCACTACCCAGCCCATAGCAAAAACAAACTCAACTTTGTATACTTGATTTGTTTTAGCGATCCATCCTACATACTGGTGCATCTAACTGACAAATATTTTTGCGGGTTGATATTATAGCCACAATAAGCAAATATAGTTTAGGTTTACTATCACATCACTACAACAAAATGTGTGTCTTCTAACAGGTGATTTTCAGTTAATTTTACTCATATTTCCATCATACAAGAAAAAATTTTGGACGAAATCGGTGTTGAGTTTTGTCGATGACGTAAGTTCTGTTGTAATATTATTGGATAAAGCCTTTATGACAATTAAAAATGCTATTCGCATTCGATGGCTAAAGCAGACTTTTGATTCCTCTGTTCGCAAAGTTGAGAAATCGTATGAATTAAGGGGTGACACTCAATGACAGATACCGTTGAGCGCAAGGAATTCAACTTATTAGTTTTTTCAATTTTAAACCTGACGCAAAGTCGTTCTTATAGATATTAAGTGCATCGATATCCCAAGTCATGCTATTTCGCTAAGCCAAATATATGCCATTCAATGAGAAATACTACCGAACTTTAATGTCAAATTGAGCAACCCCTTAATAAAACTGTGCATTCATGCTCTTTTCGGAAAATATCAGCAGACTTCGAAGAGATTCGATTACTTAATAATGCTACCACCTCTTTATTAACAACATGTCTTTTATTAATCCTGTATATATTTGTGTTGCATAAACATGAGAAATCCTTCTGTAGATGGCAATGTAAGAAAACTTCATGATCAGAAATGCAATGTCCAATACACTGGTTACAAATATCGCAATTCGATCCGATGAAAATACTCAAAGTTAGCATTTATTGAAGAGATGAGTTAAATAATTACACTTGTAAACATATTATTAAGTAGTTCTCTTGTGATTGAACTGTTTTAAATGGGGAAATAAATTCAATGTTGGTAGACAAGAAAGTCAGGCAGAAAGACTGTTACCAATTTCTTACAAGTGAATTGACTTAAAGAGGGCCAGAGGGCTATCACAATTCGGTTTCACCAATTTGAGGTCGAGAAAAGCTAGAGGCTTTTCCCCGAACGCGATTCCTAGTCTGCATATGGGGTTCTTGAGTTGATTTGGCTTTAAGATTCAAATATTCCCGGATTAACACATCTTTCATGGGTGCTATACTACATCTTAAAGTCTGATTAGAGTAGTAATCGTGGAAATCGAATTCGACCGGCTCGAAGACTTCACCAGTTTCAACAAATCTAGCGAGCATTTTGTAAATCTCTGGTTCACTGTTTCTCAAACTTATGCCTCTTTCCCTCAGAGTCCGCTGAAGCCGTTTCAGGTAGGCTTCTCTGTCTTCCTTAAAAGACGACTGCGGTAGGCCATAAGATGGGTAAGAAACCTTCTGATCATTTTGTTGTAACTGGACTGGCTGGACAGCAGTCATTGGAAATGGTAACACGATACATTGTTTGTACAGATGCACGGCTCTTCCATTCCTCGTCGTTTCCAAATCGTACGCGCAGACAATGACAATGAGTACGTAGCTGGTGCTTGGTTTGTATGTCTTGCAGGGTGCTGCTAGCCTTGAATCGAGTCGGCTCAACTCATCTACAGTAAGATAGATTGGAGGAGCCATCAGACCCGAGGGGCTAGGACGATTCCCACAAGTCGGTTCGGACGGTCGTCGGGACTCTACCGGATCAGCGCTTCTAGCAAGGAAGAACTCGGCGTCCTGAACAGATGCAAAGGTGATCAGGATGCCACCCCGACCCAGACGTGTGGCTCCAGCTTTTGCCAGAGCTGTCAAACTAGCCTGCTGACTTGGAGCTAAGTTGTGTAGGATGCGACCGCAACCCAGTCGAATGCGCCCGAAACTGCACACCATGTTGTGCGTAGGAATGGCCTGCTCCCTGCACTTGGTTGAGCAATAGGCAGTAAAGCAATTTGTGCATGTTCGCCATGAGCGTGCCCTATCGATCCTAGTAGGTCCCAAACGGGGACAGGAGGAATTACTACAGTGCAAGTATAGCATGCCGTCTTTCGGGTTCCTGTCAAGTCCGATTCGTTTTTGATCGAATCCAAACTCGGTTAGGATCAAAGGGCCTTGGCCTGCTGGGCTATTGAGAAGCGCTAGGAACTCGTTTCGATGGCTGTCTTCATCAGGATTGAAGTGCGCTGCAGCCAAAGCCACACAGTCCTCTGAGCCACGTAGGTTTTGATTTTTAAAGCTCGTATTTGAGCTTTGTGACCACCAGCCAAATTGGGCGAGAATATGTTCCAGTGCTGATGGACGATTCTGCAGGAGGTGAAGGTGACGAGCTGAGAACTTGTCCAGAAGATCGGTTAGGCAAGTAAGGTCTGAAATATTGTCGAGACCATCAGTTGCTGCAGTTTCTGTGTCGCCATCTGAGTCTGCATTGCGCAATGATGGAGTGCAATGGTTGGAGCTAGAATTCTGAGTACTCGCGAATGAGCATGACGGGGATGACCTGGGTATGGAAAGAGGTGGTGGAGCAATCTTGGCCACTGGTTGCACTTCCTCGTAGATGTCTTCCTCTTCTCGAAGGTGATTCACACATCTCTTGACTTCAGTCGCCTCCATCGGTTGGTAAAGTTGATTTTCTACTATGCTTGAAGAGTCGACCATTTGTATGTTTGAATCCGCTTCGTCTGATTTCGAATGGCCATTGCTTCGAGTAATTAGACCTTTCCGAGAGGGATGTTTCAACAGAGATGCAGAACTAGATGAGGCTGAGGAGAAAGAGGCTGTGACCTTTGGCTTGGGAGCTTGAACAAGCTGTGCAGAAGGCAGTGGAACACCCTGGTAATTGGGTTTATCACCCCAAACTTTTACATTACGTGGTACAAAATCGTCTGGTGTCAGGTGAACAGGTCTAAAGGCAGCTGTCTCAGTCCTTATAAGAGCCCCATTATCAGTTCTTGAACCTTCTTTAACCTGACTCTTCATGGAGCTCCTTAGGGATGACTTAATTGGAGTCAATTTCGGCCCTGCAGAAGCATTTCGCTCTCGAAGAATTTGGCTTGGTCTGAGGGGACGTCGCGATACATTGTTCGACTGTGTTTTACTCAAGTACAAAGGCTTAGTGACGGTTTCTACGGTCTTAACACCGATTCTCCCCCTCAACTCGAAAGTGTTGTTTAGTAAACCTTGAACAGGAATGGCTGATGGCAAGGAAGCCGCGTAATTTGAAAGTGTGTTCTTCAACCGGGTAGGTGAGGTTGAAGTAGACCTATGGCTGGACGATATGGGTTTGGAAAAGTCTGCCTTATCAAGCCACTCAGGAACTTGGATTCGTGTCAGGGACTCTGCGACACGTAATTCATGGTTGGAACGGGCTCGTGCTCTCAGCCGGGCGACCAGACCTGAAGCACCAGATCTTGACTCACTACTCTGGTAGTTCACTGATCTGCTTATTCCCGAAAGGCTTTGTGCGCGTTTGTAGGCGTCACTTCGACTTTGGTGTTGACTCTCATCTGGTTTATTCTTTCGAAGCTGTCCAGGTGTATTGTTATAGTTAAGATTAAACAAGCTGTAGGCTTTGTCGTTGGCAGAATGAATTAAGCCTTGGTTAGCAGGCGCGAAGTCCCCAACTAAGCGATATGTGTTCAAAGTATCAACATCAGTCTCTAAGATGATCTGCTGATTTTTCTGCTCTCCAGTGTCTATGTCAGTTTCAAGCAAGGAGTTTGTCGATTTCTTACTTACCACGTGTAAACTGTTCGACACGGAAAGCTGTCGCCTAGCCGAGAGGTCAAACAATGAAGAAGCCATTTTCTTGGTTGTGGGACTCTCTTGGAAGGGACTGTCCAAAAGGTTCTCTCTTGAGACAGTTGTTTTTGCTAAAGCCACATCAATATCAGTGCTACGATAGCGGGAACACGATCGGCGGTACATTCGTCCACTTGGAGTATCCCGAGCTCCAGCAGCAGCAACGTAATCGCGACCATTGAGAACTCCATCGCTTTCCAAAGGCCTAGACACACTCTTACTTCTCTGAGTGGATTTTCGCTCAACATTCGGCTGAACAGTCGGAGAAGGGGCCGGACGTTCGTAGATGCCCTGTGCCGTCTCACCCACATAGAAGGCAGCTGGCGAAGCAGCTTCATTAAAGTAATCACGTCGGGCTCGTCGACTGAAATCTTCCAAGCGACACTGAGGTAAGTCAGCCCTGGGTGCGAAAGAAGGCTGTCGCATCTCCAACACGTCAGATCCATCTGTTCTAGAGAGGTAGGGGGAATTTGAGGAGAGAAAATTTGCATTTGTTCTCACAATGGTGGCATTGGAAGTTGAGGGAACTTCGTGGTTAACACCGCAGGATTCAACTTTGTAGGACTTGTAGGTGTCTGCATAGCGCTCAGATTCTAAAACAAAAACATATTTAGGGGTTTTAATACGTTTCACATGAACCACAACTGTTGACTAAAAATTTTATTAGCCACCGGATTATTGTGGATCTTTTAGTGATTTCTTCTGGTTGATAACTTGCATACCTAGTCTGTGTGATAGTACATGCAAACAATCTTCATCTGAACTAATTTTTAAAAACCCACAAATAATGCGGAGAGAGAAATTGCTATTTCTTTGAAAATCATTAGTAACTAAAACCATTCTAGCTCATGAATTTGGGGCAAACTTATGCGGTTGATGTTTTGAAGTACATTTTAATGGTGAATATGCTGGTCTACTCAGGGCGCCTTAATTTCGCTGCAAAATTCATCCGTGAAAGTGAACCGAAACAGATAGAACTACAAACATGCAGATTTCTTAGTTAAAGACGTGAATCGATCGGTAATCCCAGCTGTAAGACTAGCGGTGAAAGTGAAGCATAAAAGCGAATAACGGTCGGATGAATAACGATGTGTTATAATACTGTGACCCACAACCAATTCTCATTTATACTACCTTGGTGTCAGAAAGTAGACAAATGATTTGGTTGAGATACGTGGATTATTGGGCCAGCGTTTAGGAAATCCAATGTGGCGATTTTAATGAAAACTGTATAAGTATTTATTAATTATAATTACCATTATCAATTATTTATATCGAACACCTTATGGAATCACAGCGTAACATTTAGAATGTCTACATATTTATTGAACGAGGAAAATTTAGTAATCGAGAAAGTACATAAATGTTATTGATGTGACGCCCAAATAAAAATAGATATTTGATGCTGATCTTATTTAAATCGAACGACACTTATTAAAATCAGGCAAAGTTATCTTTTTTGGACAAAACGGAGCATAACTATACCAGCGGTTAAAAAAGATAACAAAAAAATAGTCGGACTTATGTTTAAATGGAGAAAATTAATGCTGTTCAGGAGCAAAAATAATGTTCGTCCTGAACTCAGCTTCGGTCGGCTAACTTGTTCATTTGTATGCACTTTGTAAAGTGCTTTCTGATTTATTCTCACCATGCATGAATGCCTGAATTCAAACTCCCAAAGCACCAGTCAGTAATGGAAGCCCGAATGACCTGGTTAATGCGAAGTAGGTTTGAGACTGAGGTGAATCTTGAACGCCACAGCACAGAATTTCGACAAAATTACGAAATTGTCTGCGCTTCTCTCACACGCTTTTCACCTTATGGCGGTTAGGCACCAACGTTTTGTTCCTACTACAACATAATGCCACAAATTAACCTTCACACAAAAGGTTTTCTTTTGGGAATAAGGTTGAGTAGTTCTAACAAGGCTCGCATTCGAACAAAAGCTATGAATCCATTGAAAGTCAGATCGTAAATACCCGATAGCTCATATGACGGCATTCGATTCAAAATAATATTCCCCATTGTTTTTCGATTATAACGTCTAGCCTTATTCGAATAATCCGACATAGTTGATTCACTGTGTTGATGAAATGAACCCCACGCCTTGTTAGCCTTGTCGAAGCTGTGTTGTAAAGACTGAATTTGACATACTCCTTTATTAAAGATACTGGTGCACCCATCCACATAATTCCTTGGCGTAGCAATACACAGTGAATATGAAATATGGGATTTTCCACCCATGATTGATTTGTGATACTTACGGTCAGAGAAACTTCCTTTAAAGGTATGTTTAATGTTGCCATCTAATTTCACTATAATCTCTTACCATTTCTATCTACATTTTACTAGTACCACTGCATTTCAGGAAGTTTCTGTTTGTTCATGCTCGAGAATTTGCTATTTCGCAACAAACATTAGGGGACTTGTAATTGCTTACATCCTGTTTAAATCAGTCTTCAGTATTAGTCGGTTACAAATATTTGTGATATTTAATATTCGACCTCTCAAGAACTGGTATTTTCTTTATTTGAAAAAAGGCAAATATGTTTGATGGTGGCCATATTTGGAATTGACTGAAACGTACTTTTCATTTAGTAAGGTTGAACAAAAGGGAATGTATAGAACAGCCAAAGATAAGATTTCTAATTTTCATGAGTGCATACAAACCATTTTAATTCAGAAAACTACATGTCTTCTTAGCATAACATGTTCTAACTTCTGCGTGGTGGCAAACTTATTGAGTTTCTAGAGCCTTAAGCTACAAATATCGTTGTCTCATCCATGGATTAATGAGACCAAATGGCAATACAAATTCAGACTGGCAACATTCCCAGTTGGCTTATTCTTGACATTTCACATCCTCCACAGGAGAGGGTACGAAAGATTTTTTCATTTAAATTTTCCACTTCTAATTCCATGCAGATTGTGCACTACGTGTCGTAAATCTACCTCAAATGAACCATTTAGCAATATAGGTCGGAATAATACCATATTCGTTGTTTGAATACGAAATGGCAGTTTGAACCGGATTTAGGGTGTTGGTGAAATTTCAACCAGAGTGCAACGGTGATGGCGGCAGTATCATACTAGAGGCCATAGACAAATGATTGGTCTATCAGTGCCAGTGACTCAGCCAAAAAGATTGCAACGGAAGTGCCGCACCCAGTGCTGTTGCTGCGACCACTCGGACGGAACAAGTGTATGCAATCACGTCTGTTCTTCCGCTATTCTCATTCTTGCATAATTTATGTACACTTCACACTGTCATATCAAATACGTGTGTGCTATGCTCGCCTTCTCACCCGGATGGGCTTGGCTCATCCTCACTGAAAGGAATAGCTCTACTCTGCTACATGGTAGTAGCTTTGACATTTACACAAAAGTCTGAAATTCGAAATGTTTGCTCAAGTTTGAATAAATACCAAGGTCCCAAATTTTGTCAAATTCGACAATGTGAATTGCCCGAAATATTCGGCTATTTTAATACTTATGAAGGCTAGGAAATTGCCTGTAATTTATGGCATCTGCGGGCCCATTCTTTACGAACGGCTGCTAACATAGTAAACCAAATGATGATTGGATGATGAACCTATTCGTGAAGATGACGAAAAAACAGGATTTGTTTTGTCCATAGCACACAAGGAGCCTTTATAGATATAACCTATCCCATACCATACCAGCAGCGGGAATGCTTTTTCCATTCATACTTCGTGTCACATCCATACTTTGTGAAAGCCTATTGCATTTGTCCTCAGAATCAGGCGCTAGTTTAAGCAGAACTAAAAAGGGAAAATAATAGTTGTATTTCTACGGCCATCCACAATCATCTCGCACAAATAAGGTCTATATAAAGCGTAATTCATTTCAAAAGCCGTAAAAAGGCAACTTTTGACACAATGGCAACGAATACAATCCTTGTATCGTACCTCGATTTTGGTCTTTCAATAGGTCTAAAATCGTGAGATGAAGGATCGGAAATTCCGTCAATACTGGAAGGTATAAAATGAAACAGGATTTTGGGAGGATTACCGAAAAGCAAAAAACTTATCAACACTTGGGTAAAGTTTCAATATGCCATGGAATAAATGCCCGTTTAGGCTGTAGTTGGTATGGCCATGAGGGAGAAATATGCCATCATTTACATGACGCAAGTTGCGATAGATCGAAGTTCCATGAAATTAAAGTCATTTACTTGAAACAAAAGGGTGGGTTCGTCCTTTACTTTACGAAGATTTTATTATTTCATGGACTGTGCTGGCCTAAATGTTCACAGAAATTTTATTTGAAAGCAAGACCCTTGATGATACCACGTTCGATTACATGTAGCGAATGTGGCAACTTGACCACTAGAGAAGAATTGTTTTGTACACGATTTCCTAGAACTGCGCTGTTAAACTCAAATTTCATTCAGTTGCTGTATGTTGCCTTGTAGTAAAACAGGTCCAGAGAATAAGGAATGTAACGAAAGAACCAAAGAATTCGAAACGGTATTACTATGAGAAAGTTGACCAAGTTAATTATTTTGTTTAGCAAAGTTCACGCCTATTCCCAGTCGACGAAGTCATGATAAATTTAAAATCGGGAATACTTTCAGTAACTAACGAGGAGTAAGAAATTTGGCTTACCCATAGCCGAGACGTTCTCAGAGTCTGTGAATCGATTGGCGTCATTTATAGCAACACTGTGTCTGAGCACGTAGTACTTGAGGCTTCTTTCTGGAATATCGATCTGTGGAACCGTCTCTCCACAGTACTCCGAGGGTGAAAGCATTTTGCACCATGAAATTTCACGAAATAACCTTACACAAGCCACTGTGTGGACATCAGCGGACGAATGTCCCCCCGCGTTTCTGATTGGTCCATTCTCAACAAGCGCTTCAAGCCCTCTAATTGGCTCAATGTTACGAATGCTTAAAATTTAATTTGTTGTGAGAACTTTGGGGTTTTATAAAAAAACTAAACACTAGTCTTTATTGCATTTGTATTTGAATTTCTTTTAACAAGACAACTCTTCCATCTCCTTCAGTGGAAGCGTTCTTTTCCCTATGCATTTCCATTAAACACCAACCGGGATTAAGGCAGCTATTGATTTCATTAAACTTCCAAATGAATCAGCATACCGCATCTTAGCTTTTTGCACTAGTGATCTAATAAAATAAACGTCTTACCTACAGTAACCTTGGGTACAGTTTTGCCTAGTGTGTTGTCCTGGTGAGCTTTAATGTCAGGTCCCGGTGTTTTGTGCACGAAGCTCTTCTCCTGCCCTTCTTCCGTTCCAATCTGAGGGCCAATTCCCTCTATTTGCACTTCCGTTAGCCCACCGTAGTTACCGGCTTCGTCGTAGTGAACGACGATGTCTAGCTCGTCAGGTGAATCCAGACTGTTGGACATGCAGTTGGTTTCCTCGAGGTATGTGAGGCGTTCGCAACGATCGATGTGCTGTGGAAGTTCAGCACCAATACCTTCTACTACCTTTGCTGAAACGGCATCGTAGACGGCTTCTTCGAAGTTGGAAGACGAAGATGTATCATTTTCATCTTCGTCACTACCCTCATCATGGTTTTCTTTTGGCATGTCATCGGGTCTTCGTTTACGTAAGGCCCGCCTTTTTTGAAGCTTTTGTCCAAAAGAATAAATGCCTCTGAATTTACAATGCACAGATGGGTTCTAATCTCGTCAAATAACACCTCGTTGGGTGTTAACTCAGGTTTTGTAAAACGAATATTAGCTACATGCGAAATGTTCTACATTCACTTGAACCAGCTGTTCCCGAGTTTATCACCATATCTGTCGTGCACTTACTTGTGATTCCATTTTATTATTTATTTATTGGTTATTAAAACTTCAGTAATGGACTCCACAAAGCCTAGACGGAGAATAGGTTCCGAGAAGGCTAAAACCACTGAATCGATTACTGAGAGAGCAAGTTGGTGGCTTCCAGTAATGTCTCTGGATGCTGCTGGGAGATCAGTAGACCTGCCTAGGCGTGATTATCGATCAGCTCTCATTAGCCTTTCATATAAACGTACACCATGCCTGTCAATGCGCGCACCAATGTAAATCTTAGGCACTCTCCAAAACGCATCTAAACCACTCCGGGTACACGATATTCACTGAAGCATTACCGTTTCGTGACCTGCTTTCTCTGTGTGATCAATGCTATTTGTATGTTTTATTTTCACCAAGTAACTAGAAAACATACTTTGGCAATCTGCTAGGAATACTAAAACTGGGTAAATGAAGTGACTAAATTCAGATCAGGAAACGGCTTTATAATTGCCAACTTATTCATCTCATAGAGCTATGGCTATTTCAGCATTCCTTCTTGATAAGTTAATAAGTTAAGTTTTAGAGAACATCAACATATCAACTTACCAATATCAATGTGCTCAAACTGATTAGGCCCACAAAGCTCTTTCCTAAGGCGCCTCAACCATGAACTAACCTAAATTGATTCTTTCTAAAGCTACTTCCAAAATTTAGCATGCACTTGCGATTCTTGAGGGAGCGGCTGCAAAGATTTCTATGATGTGGAATTTTAAACAAGTGTATTCGGTTCCCGAAATAAGTGGACAGTCTGCAGATGATTCAACCTGAAAGAGTGAAGTGTATCAGCATCTCAGCAATTCTCGTTCACTTTTGACCCGAAAACGTACAGATGAGTAGTTATGTATTCAAAATATTAAATATCTTTAGATTATCAGTTTATTCACGTATCTGACTTTGTTAGGAACTTGAGAACGTTATTCATAAGCTACGTTGGTTAGGAGCATTGACATGCAGAAAATTAGCACTCCTATCTATTTGCAGATTTTGATGCAGACACCAACATACGATGTTTTACTATTGTCTACTTAAGTTAATAAGATAGGGCTACAAGGCACTATTACGTGCCAGCTAGGTGGTTTACGCAAACGAAATTATTACGAAACTAATGACGGTTTGTGCTGGACTACATAGGTGCGTGTGAAGCTGCAGCGAAGAAGTACTCTATGAGTATCAATATGCCTTGGCTATAGAATGGCTTTGAGAAACGACCTTGCCTACGATCTGGTTTCTTAAGGTTTGCCTCTATCGGTCTGCACGACTGCATGCCACCGCAATAAATGCAGCAGCCAGAGTTATTCGAAGGAAGTCACACTCAAGACATGATTTTGTTAAAGTTGTCATCTTTTATCAATAGGGCCTGCAGTCATCACCCATTAGCTAGGACTAGATGAAGTTCTAAACACGTCAAAGGCAAAGTGCTCTTTGTTCAGTAGCTACTTAGGGACAATTTTCACAGTGGTAAAGTCTCAATTATGCAGATATTGCGAAACCAAGACTCACCTTTTTCGAGTCTTTTGGGATTTCCATGAAGTCTAAAAGATTGAACGGAATCACACTAGTTAAAGAATGAACAGGGCTTTTTGGGAAGGAAAGGGTGTTAAAATGCGTTCATTTTAGGTGTATAGGTAGAGAAAAATTAAATATTCTCGCTGGACAAAGGATGCTACTAGTTGCAAAAAACATGCAGCATGACCAGGTAACATTTGCAAAAGTGCACTGACTGAGGCGTGGCAGGGCAAGACGCATTCTTCTGGTTGTCGGACCCTCTCCCATATGCTTCTTATGACTAAAATTCGCCTTGCAACTTGGCCATTCGCCTTGTCACTATCTCATGTGTCAGTTACCAAGGCGCTTCGAGGCTAAGTCACAACTGAGGGACAAATTTAGTGGTATTTGCCACGCCCATCTCTGAAAGAAAATGCCATTCCTTTTGCTGGATCATAGCTAGAGTTTCTGCTAAATCCACAGGAATTCACGTAGGATGTCATTAGTTTATTATCACGTAAGAATTTGTAAATTTTACCTGCAGAGCAGCTTATTCACCATTACTTTTGTCGCTTTATAAATACATTCTTCTAGTGGAAGGATGCGTTAAAATAGAAAACCCGCTGGCTAACAGGGCTGCGAGGCAGCATTTTTGTAGTGTCTCTGATTCCGATCGTAGAGCCTGGTGTAGGAAATAAATGTCCATAATTTTTATTTCTAAGACGGAATAAACCGAAGATTACACAGGCCCCAATTTTGATGAAATATCAAATAAAGGCGTCCACACCTATTCAACTGCATAATAAAGTGAAAATTCGACAGAGGAAATGGTAGGTAATTGTATTTACTCTTTGTCAATTGAACAAAATAGTTAATTAGATTCCACCTATCCCGTCTAGACTGAGACAGTTATTCGAAATTCATGCTAGACATCATTAACAAACATTCGTGCAATAAAATCGTGATTTACTGGGCTTTGTTGGGGATCTGGTAGTTAAGACTCTTCCCACGACACTTTGGACAAAGCAGAAGCCAGTCCTAGCTTCAATACTCAATTCCGCTGTTGTAAGTGGATGTGTGTTTTTAATTATGCTTGTTTAGCCTCATTACGGAAGGTGAATTTTAGGCATCCATAAGATAACTGGAAACTTAGTGATACTATTCTCCCAATGCATCCAAAAGGACGGTGAAAATGAAGACTTACGAAATGCTCACCTAACAATCGTTAAGGCTTACTGGCATATCTACTGCGACATTTGGAATGCCCAGGGTGACGAAGAATTGTAGGAAGTAGTAAAGTATAAGCTGCAGATTTTACAGGCTGAATCAGAGAAACTAGTTGCAGTTAAAATTAAATTTAGTTATTCAGTAACTGCTAGAGATGACGGTGTTTGGCCAGGAGACTATCGCTGATAACTCGTTGCTCAGCAGCCTTGCAACAAATTATGCATGCTGAGCAGGGCACCTCTAGATGTTGCGGAGAGTGACCTTGAAACAGGAATTTAACTGTAGAATTCCGGCACTAAAAGTATTCGTGATACTCTGCAAAATCTAGAATAGAATAAACTGCTAATATGACAGGACTTTTTACTTGACTAATTTTATGATTGTCAACCAGACCGGGTTCTAGTCTATTCAGGCGATAGGAAGAAAAACGTTCGAAGTAGTTTGCTTTATAAGTTCAAATTTATCAGTAGGTCTCAACGGCGTCATTACTCCATTTATAATCTCGTAATTTGATAGGCATGTACTTCGTCAGGTTTAATCCTTTGTAAAACTTTATATTTCCGTGATTTTTTTATAAGCACAAGGAGATTAATTGCCAAATTTTCAGGGAATGCTGAGACTTGGTTGCATGTCTATCGTGTACTGAATGCGTAATAACCTGCAAGGCCCCAAAAGTGCTAACTTTGTGATAAATTACTGCGAGAAAGTTTAATTTCACCAAGGCCGTTACATTCCAATGGCTAATTAAACCGGCTCTCTATACAATTTCAGAAAGTCTCTAAACCAAAACTTTGTATGCTATCATTCATGTTCATGATTTCGCTATATTGAAACATAAATCTTATAAAGTAAAAGCTCGTGTCATTGATTTCACTGTTGTTTAAAAATCTGAAAAACCTTATGTAATCAATATGGGACATTTTAGGGTTATAAGCATAATATGCAGGAAAACAATATTAATGGGTAGCATTGAGGGGTTTTACGACTTTAAATCTCATTTTGCAATTTGTGAGAAAATCTGCTCAGCGAAAATCGTGACTATTGAACATGAGTGGATAATTGCTGTTCTCAGTAGAGATTGTTTTAGTGGGAAATTCAAGCAATTTTAAGAAGCTAATTCAAAGCCGAAACTTACAAGTCCAAAGGTAGTCTCCGTAAAATAACTATGGCATTCCGATATTACCACGACTTAGAAGGTAGGTTTCAACTTTAATGGCATAGATGATACCTTATAGACCACCAAGCCCTCGCCCTCAAAAAATTGGGTTAAACCAGCTGGTAAACGTTTGGTAAACCGCATAATAAAATAAAAATTGCAGATATCTTGCTTCGTTCTTTGTAGATTTAGAGTCTGGTAAAGTCCACTGACGAAGCCTTAAATAAGTTCACAATTCCTACCAACAGAGTTTGCCTTTAGGAAAAATAGTTGGAGGGTTTGCGTAAATAGAAGCTTTTAAATTGAAGAGAGGAAGTGAATTTGCAACGACAATGAATGAGAAATTATTTTTTTTACTTTTGCTTTGCTCTAAAGCACTCTCAAATAGGAATAACGTATACTTGTAAGTTACGTGACAACTCTAGTGGATCAGCACGTCTTCGTCTTGGTGCATTCGTGACATTTGCATATAAAAGGTCTTCATAGTTGCTGGTGAATAACTACCGGTAAAAGCTTGCATATTTGTCAAATACTGCAAAATGAATTGAATTCCATACAAAGTATTAGTTAAACTACCAAGCTTTATGAAGGATCCTGTCACAGCAAGGCAATGCCTTTCTGAACATATAAGATGAAAATATGAAATGGGCAGATACAAAAGCCAGGATATACATGTATTTCACAAATTTGCAAGTTGGGATGTAGAAGATAAGATCGTACAGGATTTGAACTGGAATAAGGTCCTTGATAAGATTCTATGTTTGCTCTCCTACAAATGTTACGTCAAAACCAAACGCCCCAACTTTGAACGGCTTCAATTCAATTAAAATCTCAGTAAGGTTGTGCTGTCTGTGAAAATTATCGGAGACGGGGTTAGAAATAAAGGTCCGATTTCGAAATTTCCTAAGTCAACGGGTCCGGTGGTTCAACGTTCAGTATCTGCGAAGAGGTCTTGCTTTGAGTTTTGAAAGTCCCAAGTTTGTAAAAGCTGTAGGATAGTGTTAGAAAAAGACTCGCGAAAGCTTACACGGACAGGCGGAAAGCTGGTCAAATATGTGAATAAGGCCCCTGCATGCTCAATCATCCGCAACGTCCTTCGATTAAGATAACTCATCTCGATGATTGTTACTTAAAAAGCCAGACAAATGGCTACATGAATGCTTCATCGGCATTATTCATCGTCGTTAGTATAAGATTAACTTCATGGCAAAGAGGTTTTACCAATGGCCCTTTTCGATCAGAATCAAGATGATTTTATATAACACTAAAATTCTTGTCCATAATTGTGTATTTTGGGAAAGAACATACGTATCCAGACATTCCATAAGCCAAAAGCCCCTATGCGGACCTGAATCCAGTGCTTGCCATGCCCCATTAACATAACCAATTTATGTACTACAATGAAATCCCACAAATGCACCAAACTGTCTCAAAAGTGCTGAAGGCACCACATTACCGACACCAACGAACTGCCTAAAGTATTACAAGCGGCTCAGATTGTGTCACTAAGAGCGCCGTGTTTTTTTTAGCAACCTAACTGGAAACATTGTTTACCGGATATGTAAGACAAACATTTAGGTCGTGATCATTTATGGCTAAAGCGAGGTTTCACAAGGTACTTGTCACCTTCCCTGGAAAACTGATTCTTCACGCTAATCTAAGAGTGCTCGACCGTTTAAACAATTCTTTGTTGGAACACTTTCTTTCATTTAAAATTAAACGACTTTTGGCAATGCAAACAATTTTAGTCCCGAAACCTAGCATTAACTGATCGGCTGCCGAAGTACCTGCAGCCATGCGGATTCAAATGTCAGCAATCGCATTTGAAAATAATCTTCATCATATATTTTAAATGATTTAGGAACCTTTCGAAAGAGCCTGTACAGAAACAGTTCCATAAACTCCAGAAAGTAATTGCTATTTCAACGAAATTCTAGTCAACTTTTGCTTGATTATTCGAAGATATTAAAAAACTGTTAGTATGCCGCCGGAGTGTTCCAAAGAAGGAATCATATTTAAAAAAGCACTTTATTGATTTTCAACATCCAACGCCTCTTTAGACTAATGCCTACTAATGAGTGATTTTCAGATGCGTTATTACTTGCCCTAAAAACGAGTTTGAATAGAATACTTCACTAAGTGTCTCCCAAGTTCTAAGCCATAAATAAAATCAAATTAAGATAACGATATAGCTGAAAATGTTATAATGAAATTAACCTATAATACAGTGTAATGAGGCCTCGTCCATCAGCAAACGTATGTCGAACGCATGCTTTATAAAGTTCAACTTGAAAAAAATGTTAGAGCACTACAAAAGATCATGGATACAACATGATGGAAGGGGCTGTGAAAACCACCTCCGCTTAAAATAATGATATCTGTTCCTTAACCAACAATTAAATGTTTTTCATTCATTATTGTATAATTTAATTGTCGAAAATTTACTCTTTAGGTCTAAATAATTCCTATGTTATTGGTTAACTAACCACAACCTTTCAGTGCCATTTTTCAAACGTAGATTAGCTGCCTGCAATAATTTGATTTGCTCACTTAAGAAAATAAAATATTTTCTTATGCCCTTTTGGATTTTCCTGATTTTTCATCAAAAAATAAAGCTTAATATATTTTCCTGTATTAACATTTAAAACAACTGGATGATTTCTTAGAGCCTTTAAAATGTCGAGGAACTCTATACACCTCTTATCAAAACTATTCTCTTCATGGTTGATTTTTGTTCAAGGAGACATTTCCGTTGAAAATTGTCAGACATTAAACTTAAATACGTGAAACCGATCACTGCGTTTCGGTACATCTATCTTCCCTATTATTTCGAACAATATAAAATTCTTTCGAAAATGTTACGATAGAATTCTAGTAGAATTGTTTATTAGTATAATCACCGCTGATGTAAATCGGTTGGGTGTCGGAGCGTACTCACCTTCGGTATCTTTTCTATTTGTATTCTTGGTCCTGGATAAGGGTCGTTCAACAAATGTGAATTCCAAGACGTCGTCAGACTGTGATGCGTCGTCAGTCGTAGGGGCCTGCTGAAGCACAAGTACGCTTCTGCGCGTGCTCTCAAAACCACGAATACTACCTTCATCTCCAAAATCGTCCATTCCATCGTTGTCACTACACGCTGTCACGTAGGCCTCCTCGCCAGAAGGAAATAGTTGACTATTTACAGTCACAAAGGAGTCCGTCTCGCTCACCATGCTGTCTCTACTTCTCAGGGAAGTACGAGAGAATCCCAGACCCTCATGATTACCCCCCGTATGGGGACTTAGTGACCTTAAGGGAGACTGGATGTTGCCTTCAGACTCTAGTCGAGAGTTCATTGCCATTTCGTTTAGAGAACACTTTGACCTTGCCCGCTGTTGAGGGTCAATCAGTGTGTCAGAGGAAGTAGCACAGCAAACAGCTGATTGAAAATGCTGGTCGAAAGCGTAGTCAGCTGATTTTAAATCTTCTGAAGTCGATATGGAGGAGGTTTCGGTGTTATCCTCTTGCGAGTTCTCTTCTATTGTGGGCAGGGAATGTTGGCTCCCTATGATAGGAATGAGCTTTTTTACCTCAAAATTTGCACTTTCTGTTGAAGTAGGAAAATTATTTTCTGTATCGATAATAACATCATTGAAGGAAATAATGTTGCTACTTTCCCCAAAAGTTGGTGAGCCGGGTGGAGAACCTTTCGAGGGTCGAAAATCTGATGGGGACCTCCAGGACTTCAGCGGAAAAGAGGCGCTATCCGCAACATCAAAATCATCCTCATCATCAAACGGTTCTAGCATGGTGTGGGACCCCAATCCTAGGTTACGGTAGCTTCTGGGCCTTCTTTCCAGCTTCACGATATAATCCTTGCTTCCAGATTCGTGAACAACGGGCTCATCTTCAGGGGAGGCCATGCGTAATCCGGGTCGTGGTGATGGGAGTTTTTCACTCAGAGCATCGATATCCCGACGGACCGACTTAAGTAGCATCTCCATGGACTCAAGACGAGCCTCACTGTCCTGGAGCCATATCTCCTCAGCTGTAAGTCCGTCTTCTGACGTCATCTGGTGAGGTTAATTAGATGTTGACAGCTATATGGCATTGAGGGCGAATGTGGTAAGACGAGCAGCGTGAATGTGTATGCGTGTGTAAAGCGGACACAACTGTGCAAATTTTCTCTCCTAGGTTCAATCACGCGCGACAGCGAATGAGTCACTGCCGAGGGTAGAAGGCGCAAGCGCACATACACGAGCGCTTATCTGTTTGTTGCCGCATCAGCCAATCGGCTCTGTCAAGCCAACCACGCAGCGCAGCCATTGGCATAAGTTTACTTAATGGCGAAAGGCAGGTGCATTTCAGTTGGTCGGTACCAAGGTCACTTTGCATGTCCAATGTGGGGCAGTATCTCAGGTAATTCATTGGTTTTCCACTTCATTTAACTTTTCATCTGAAAACCTTTGTTAAGTGACGGAAATGGAATACGCTACAAGTAAAATATGGCTAGAAGTTGTCGCTCTCCTTTCGTAGACGTACTGGTCATTATCAAAGCAGCCCATAAAAGAAAATGCTCCAAAAATTTCTCCAAATTTGGCTTCTATAGTGCTACAGCATCAAAGGGCGTAGTCACTACACTGAAATGGCAGGTTTATTTTCATGGATCGATATAACGCTGTTTATGGCTAATGTGTTTTCAGACTACACAGAAAACCTCTAGAAAGACCTGAATCACTTGGTCACTCTGGCTTGACATCGTGGAGTTTTGTAAACACGTTTTTGCATAATCTCAATTGGACCAATCGGTGCATCTAATTTTATGGTCCTAGCTCACTTGTAAGTTCAAGTTAACTTGATCCGAGCCAAATGTACTATAAATGATGCAGTAACCTTCGGTGAATAAGCCGATTATTGCATTTCAATCTCCGAAGTTGAACATTTTAGCACCTTTTCACGGTCGGCAAATGAGGCCTTTCGGGTGTCGATTAGGAGAGGCTACATTGGCTCTCCATCTGGTATTCATTACAGAATTACCTCAATACATTCA
Organism: Anomotaenia brevis; assembly: GCA_030710315.1. Taxonomy (NCBI): domain Eukaryota; kingdom Metazoa; phylum Platyhelminthes; class Cestoda; order Cyclophyllidea; family Dilepididae; genus Anomotaenia; species Anomotaenia brevis. The sequence continues at coordinate 1,063,364 of JAUOZQ010000002.1, forward strand.
GAAGCCTGGGTAGATACACGCTTCAAATTGTTATTGAAGCATGGGATCAAAGTGGAAGTTTTAGCTAAATAAGTCATCAAAACTAGCTTCCCTAGGGTTGATTTCAAATTAACAGCTTAGTTTTCTTCGGAAAACCTGGATCATTTTATCCTTCATTGTGATTTGGTCTTGTAGGAGAGTAGTAGTATAGCTATCAGAGAAAATAAACCTTTGCTTATCTTCGACCACCTCCTACTAAGTCTGAGAACCTAAGTAGGTTTTTCTATAAAGTGTTCCCGGAAATTTCAGTAAAATTGCAATACAATTCAAATTTGACGATGGTTGCGAAATCGATATGCATATTCCCTGGTTATGTCATTAAATGTAAACATTTACGCAGATAAGTTTGTATTTAAATTTATAGCTTGGAGGTTTCCTCTTTTCTTACGCGATTTCATGGATAGAATATTAGTATAGCCTTTCCACTACACTTTTCAACGAAAAACTATTATTTGGGGAAAGGGGTCATCCTCTTTACCCGGCGAATAGGCTTCAACGACTTGCCTACCGAGTGTGCGTTTGTGCAATATGCATGGTAAGAGAATTTAAATTGAATTGACAGACACACCAGAAAAAATGCTTGAAGTCTCGTATCATCGGATCTTATTGAACTGATAAATTCGTAAAATCACCTAAGATCGAAATAAAAATAGTACTGCAGATGATGCTGGAAGAAGTATTAGTCGTCCGTTCGGAGAGAACAAAAAACGAACCTGGAACATTTTCAATTAAAGAGTGTATAGATATGATAGTAAACTGAAAACTCTATATTTTATTTTCAACCATGTTAGCTATGAATAATGTTTTTAGGCTTGAAAAATTGCCTTATTTCGCGTACATTATAGACTGACTGGTTTACTTTTTAATTATCCAACTAATCGGTGAATCAGTTTATTCAAACAGGAGAAGATATGCACGAAACTGTAGTAACTAGTGCCGTCCTTGTTCGAAATGCAACATGTGTGTAGTGAAGGGCTTTATCTAATAGTATTTCTAGATGGAAACCGTTGATATCCCCTAAAGGGTACAAATTCTGAAAACAAATCAGGCTTTACTATTTCCCTTAGTACGATTCAAATGTTATACCTTTTATTTGTGAAGGCATTAGTCTAGGGCATTGTTTTAAACTCAAATAAATTCGAAGGAATAAGTTTAACCTCACGACAGCATATCCAGAGAATGTATAACACCGAACTGCATTCAGGAAATCCGTGAATATACTTTCCATCTTTCCTAGGGGCGAAAAACCTTTCAAGACGACTTTTGAAATGCATTTCGGCCTGTGGTCTGTGTGGTAGCCGGTGCGGTCTTCTAGTCACCGAATCATATTACCAAAATAACGTCTTTTTGTAAAATGAAATTTGACTCATATTTTCTTCAGGAAACCCAACTCTATGCACTTAGTGGGACGCATACTGTAATTTCGAGGTTGTAAATCTGACTGGTTTCGAAATGACAATGAATGCTACCCTGATCACTTGACCCTAAGGAAGTCGATGTAGATTTCAATATCTGAAAAGCATTTATATACAGTATTTACAAATTCAAAAACAGGTTTTGTGGAATTTCTTCAGAAATTTTCTAAAGATTTGGAATGGAGTCACTACACAATGAGTGAGTGGCAAATTAAAGAGGGTAAATTGTGAAAATTAATGCCCTATTCAGCTAATTAATCTTTCAGCAGCTTCTGTCTTAAACCCTATTTTATTAATAAAAGTATTTCCAATGGTTCGCCTTATTCAAGGTTAACAAATACGCAATTCAGGGCTCCTAGAGCGATGCATTATGTTGAGAACTTCATTTAATGAAACTCCCGAAGATAGAACTTTGAATTTAGAAATCATGTGGGATGCATCAGGGTTTCACCTGAGCTACTAGATTTTTTCGTTGGTATTTTAACCTCCTAAAGGGAGCTTGGTCAATTATTCGAAATCGGTGTAAAGACTTAATTTATAGAAATAACTGGACATATTTGCTCTTTTCATGACGTTCATTTGCATATAGATACTTTAGTTAAGGCCAATTATTTCAATACTTTAGTGTTCAATCAATTCCTAGGACAGTGTAATTATCTCGGTTCCTTATTAGTTGGTGAAACTAGGAACTTTTCATAGCAAAATCAAACGATTTTATTTATTTCAAAGACATCAATAAGAATCGACGAGAACTAGCTGGTCCGTAGGGTTTATTTATGTTTCTCCTGGACTCCTAGGTGAATCATTTAATGTCTTTCTAATCAATCGTATTTATCCTTCAAACCTAACGGTATCCTGATGCTGTTTTCGCAGTTTTGTAAGAATAAGGATTCAAAAATAATGTATTTATGTTGTTAACATTGCAACTGAAAACCTGTTAGCACTTCCATTGAATTAAAGGAGATGGCAATTCGAAATGTAAATGGGATGGGGTTTCCCAAAATTAGACAGGCTATTTTTGGGTTTTTATTCCACAAAAAGTGTTAAAGTCGACTTTTTCAATAGGCAAGCTTTTTGAAGTCAAACATGCTTCACACCATATTCTGCTACCGATTGTAGAGAACACAAGCACTTGCAAAATAGCGGTGAGTTAACAAACAGTCTTATTGAAAGCAGCGCCACAAATTACTTCTATGCAACAATCTGATCAAAGTTTCATTATGTGGCGCTCTATCCTCAGAATCAGAAGTCCTTTAATGCAATTTTCAGGGATGGCTTGTCGTCTCGAAAACTATGGCCTTAAGGTAGACATATTCATTTCAAATCTGCTATCATTCGTCATTGGGGCTTCGGCTAAAATTAGTCTCAAGCATTCACGTAGGAAATCATTTGATAAAAATTTATTGAGATTTATCCATTTTAGCTTTAGGTCCTCAAAAAACCTGGCTGACTGCTGTCTTTTTGCTGTAGTTGAGATCTAGTTTTTTCGCAAGTGGCCGAGGATTGGAAACTTTGCATCCCTTCTTTTCGAAACAGATAGCGTTGACGGATGCCAGTTTGTTTACATCAGTGGATAACGTTGTAAAGCACAAACGGGGTATGTGATTAAGTCTAATACTTTCTTACAAAGTTTAGTGACTCTGATGGTGTTTCGTGGTAACTTTAGCCAATTTTTCAGTAAGTAGCTGGCTAAACTAGACATGATTCAGCTCGCATCACTTAAATATACTTAGCGTTTTACTATATGAGAAGACTATTCCGTATAGTTGACTGTTATCAATGTCATGGGCTTCTACTTTTGCACCCTCGAAAAAGGTTATTTTGTTTTTCCGCCTGTTTGATAACAAAACCTTAGGCCTATTAGCATTCTTTAAGAATATACCTAAGATACATTACGGTTCTAGTCGATCACCCTTGACACTACGAACGTATCACTCAACATTATAACCACGCATTAACCGAAATATTCTCATAACCACTTCAATTAACTTCTTGGTGCTCTAGTATTTGATTCAAGAGACCGGTATTTTTAATTTGGTATTTTTGGAGACGGTATATAATATATGTCATGCACGCATACTCTGGCAGAATAGTCTCGAAATGTAGTGCTTTTTTCGGTAAAAGAATGCGCGTGTGAGTCTACTATGATAGACGCAGCGCATGAACATTTTTTACCAGCAAATGCTTGCATGCCATTTAAAGCGTGCCGAGGTCGCCAGGCAAACACCACGGTCATTTGTGAGCTAGGAAGGCCTAAACTTGGGGGCTCATTTCAGGTGCAAACGTAGTTTCTTCTATTTTAACTCAACTAGCTGGCTATATGTTAGTGGAAGAGTAAAGCGAAATAAGCATGAATATGGCATTGTAGGAACTGCACTGGACTGATTTGTCTATTTCCACGCTTTTTAAAACCATCTTCACTAGAGCCTAGAAGAATCAAGTCACCAACAAGCGAGAAAAGGCATAGATTTACTCAACAATTCTCAGTTCAAATGTGTCAGATAGCACGAATATGTAGAACTGTATTAAATCAAGGCTCATCGGGATCGTTTTTTTCAATTGATACATTCTATCAGACCTTTCAATAAGTCCTGTCTGAATTTTGAACAAATAAAACGAGTGACAAAATACCAAAACTATTTAAAGATTCCATCATCAACGTACCTTTACTGATGAAATAAAACTTCTTTAAATCTATCGCCACTGTAATTTTTTGCTTTTGATTCAAAGTAATCAAAGAGCCAGTTTCAACCTCTTCCAGCCACGTTGCAAAAGCGATTTTTTACTAGTGATTTTGTGAGCTGCGAAACAAATGGGAGTCTGGAGAAGGAGCAAAAGTTTGGGAGAATAATGAGGTAAATGATGAACTCCCTTCGAACCAAGTTCTTCCTCGACCGTTTGTGACAGGATTCTTGCTGTGTGGGGTCGTGCTGGCATGGTCATAATGAAACACCACCCATTTTCGATTCACTAAAGCATGTCTTTTCTTTTTTCTCCAAGCTTAGTTCAAACGCCCTATTTAGTCGATTTGAGTGTAAATTGTTGATGATTTAGGTTATAAGAATTCAAAGTGGATTATTCCTTGGCGATCGCACCAAATTGGCTGAAGAAGAAGAAGAACCTCTTCCCATGAAGTTCCCTTCTCGGCTGTGGCTTCGACGCTTAGCATTTCGATAACAAATCCACTTCTCGTCGCCAGTCAAAAGACGATACATCAAATAAATATGGGAAGAATATGCCACTAAATCATGCATGATTAAGAAAAGGAAGAATCAGAGCTAACAAAATCAACGTCCAACTAGGCATCAGGTATTGACAATTCAGCCTCAAATCACTTAAAGTAAGTTCTACATTTGAGGTTAAAGTTAGGGTCTAACAGAAGTTTCTCATCAAAACTTGAAGCTAATAATCCCAAGGCATCGTGAGAAATCCCAACTTTAATTTGCTTTGTGAATTGAAATCGCGATCCCTGATCAGGAACTAACTTACACTGTTTTTAAGGTGTTATATATGAAAGCTTATCATTACTTCGTGTTTTTAACGTATCGGCTAGACTAATTCATTTGTAGAAGCTGTGGAAGAACATTAAATGCGTTGTCTGATTTGGGTATATCATAGTGGAACATTAGTTTTCAAAAGTAATTCCGTTAAAAAGTTGATGATAAGCCTAACTTTGATTGAACCTCAAGATTTTACTAAAAGCACTTCTATTGAAAACTTGGCATTTCATTTATCTTTAATTTTATTGTGCACGTGGAAGTAAAATGATTACCACTTTAAACAAAACTTCCAAAGATGTCTCAGGAAAGAGAGAATCGAGAATGGATATATAAACTTGTACTAGGAGAAACAACTAGCAAGTGATGAATGAGATGTTGTTTGAACGCTGCCGCACGGAGTTGTGAACACTAATTCTGGTGACAGGACACAAATTGTGACTAAGCGATTTGTGATTGGTGTCGTTAGCGTCATGTCCTTGAAACAAGCGTCCTCATCAGCATTACAGAAGAAGCACAGATACGTAGCAAAAACTACGACATCTAAGATGACGAAATGGAATTGAGGGTAGATAAATATAATGTTACTCACATAGGTTTGCGATTTATGCTAAGTACACGAAATCAATGGATGACTGCCGCAAGGCTTTCTGTGTCCCACACCCACAGATCCCCAATTAATAAATGTTTATTACTCTTTTTGAGTTTACCTAATTCGCCAATCATGTAAAACCAAATACTCTGAAATTTTGCTTAGTATTTAAAAAATTGCGGGGTGATTTGCAAAGCCCACTAATTAATTAGCCTTAATTATGATAGGCAAGATTCTAGTCAATTCGAATAAACAACATGGTAAAATTCGAGTAATTTAGGACTCTCTTCTTTAAGTGCTGGCGTCCTGAATACTGTATTACCATTTTAGAAATATGTTGCCAATTAGGCCGCTTAGGAAATCATTTACGAACGAGTAATGAAAATGAAAATACTGGACAGCATTACTATAAAAAAGAAGAAAACAAGAGGAACCCACCACTTGCAAATTTATAAACTAAGACCATAGTAGACATTTGATTATTCACTAAATAATCGGGTCCACTTCCACATTTAACTCCATCACAGGGGCCAATACTATATCCAGTACTAGGCAAGAAGCTATGACAAGGCTCACTTCTACAGGGGATTAACAGAAGTCCAAACATTAATGTATAACCTGCAGTAGACGGTCTTGTTTGTGAGTCTGTCAAACTTTTAATTGCAAAGATAGATTTCGAGTACACAAATGACGTGCCTGTTTCAATAAGAAATTATGTGGTAATTTTCCACAAACACTTTTATTTAACTCCCAAAAACCTTCGTTGAAAATAACATGAATAAAGTTGGGATTTTGAGAGGTTAAGTTTGCGTCGTAGCTTGATAAAACTTCGTCGTGTTGTCAAGATTACGATTTTTCTCAAATAACAATTAAATGCATTATTACTTTTACAAAGAAAATACAGTTTTTAAAATTAGCGGTAATTAATAAAAAATGCAGGTGACAAATTCGTTGATACTGATTAAACTTGCGGGGATAACTAAAATCAAAAGCAGTAATGCTCCATTTAGAGAGCAAGGAAACCCATAAGTAGCAAAACTGGTTACCTGAAAAGCAAAATAGACATTCGACGGCTGCATTTTCCTAATACTAGTTAAAGAAAGTGACTTTCACGTTGGCTAATTTTAAGCTATGCCGAAGTAGAAAAGCAATCCAATCATTCATCAAATTGTATGGAAAAAAGGATCAACGAACAATGCTAATAGTAAAGGCCCCACAATGTGAATTTTTGACTTTCTGGGAAGAGTACAAAGACGAGCTTGGAAATATTCATTATCCACTATTCAAACGACACATTGAAGAGCATAGAAAAAGATCAATTTAAAGCTATGGGAGCAGAGAATTGTGCGTATGGAAGGAAGCCTTCAAGTGATATAGATCGTCAAAAGCAAAAAACATATTCTCTGAGCCATAGCATTCATCCCATATGAAATTAAAACATAAAGAATCTTTTGAAGTCATTCTTATTATTCTACGAAACTTTGTTCCTGAAAATAAGGATAAAAATTATGTCTAAGCTCAAGAATGAATTGAACTCATCTTATTTTAAGTGTTAAATTAAAATGCTTAACGATAATCAACATATAACACAAGTGTTTCAAGATAAATGCTACGAAAAAATGAACGTAAAACATTATCAATAGCATGCATATAATCATTTAAAATCTTTCTCCCATTTAAATAGCAAAAAATATGATATGTTTTAATAGATGTATGCTTTTAATCGTTCTAATGCACTGTCTAAAATTGGCCAATCAGAAAATCACTATTCTTGTATTTTCCGCCCGTATTACGTTCGCAGTTTTACGTAGTGTTGCGTTGCAGAATGAATTTCATAAATGATTGGCTCATATCTCCATTCTCAAAGGTACTTAACTACCTCGGACTATACCAAAAAAGTGGAAAATTGGTGTTTCTTGGATTGGACAATGCTGGGAAAACAACTCTCCTGCATCGACTTAAAGATGATCGATACGGGACTCATAATCCTACCCTTCATGCTACTTGTGAGGAACTTACTATCGCTGGCATGAAATTTACAACTTATGATCTTGGTGGCCACGTTCAAGCTCGTAAAGTTTGGCATTCGTACATACCCGCTGTGGACGGAATCGTTTTTATTGTTGATGCTAGTGAGAGCGACCGGTAAAATTTTTCCTTTGTTTATTAAAATTTTCAGTTTCATTGAAGCTAAAGCTGAACTCGACAGCCTTATTATGGATCAACAAGTTGCCAACGCTCCTATTCTCGTTTTGGGAAACAAGATTGACATCCCCTCGGCAGTTAGTGAGGCTGTGCTCAGAAGTCATCTTGGATTAGATGGACAGGTTACTGGAAAAGGTATTGTACCTCGCGATCTTATCGCTAGTGGACGGCCTATCGAAATTTACATGTGCAGCATCCTCAAACGACAAGGATATGGTGATGCCTTTAAGTGGCTGGCTCAATACCTTGACTAATTTATTCTTTTGTTTTGGCAAAGACCGATTGTGTACTCAGAAGCCCTTTTTATTCGATCTCCACTACATATGATCACTTGTACTTTTGGGGGTGTAAATCATCGCTGGATAGCAAATCGTTGAACTTCATTGTTTTTCCCAGAACCCTAGAATCTGTGCATGCAATCTCCTCCTTCAGATAGTCCTGTCAATAAATTTGCTACGTCTTGTACTATGTGAAACCAAATCCCATTTTTATGGTTTGATGTGTTGCGTCGGTTGAATATTCGCAAATTTCAAGATTTAACAATCCCGTCAGCGTCTTCCTGTAATTCCTTTTAATGAGCTATTGGTTTTCTGAATTCTATTAAATATTCCGTACATCTATTTTAGCTGCCTGGTACATAAATATCTAAAACAACACTGGTGTGTATAATTCGACGTATTTATTCTCGTGAGTACCCTTTAGAGTTCTCATTGAGTGCTAAGTTCGTACAGAAGTTCCGGTGATCTTCTCCTCGTATGGCAAGGTTTTTTGTCTAATTACGAGGATATTTCCCACATCTACCTGCCCTTCTCCTATTTTAAAGAAGTTGGACGTAAGCAAAATATGTGATACTTGTATATAGATATTAATGCCGATCTCATTTGGAATACACTGACATAAGGATACTGTAATTAGGAGCAAGAGCGAGGTCCTTGTTGGTGGAAGGCTGGGGCTTCATTCATTCTGGACTGCGTTAGCGTAGACTGCGGTAGAGGCGAGGCTGGCTGTCGTCTGTTGATGGTGGTGGCGATGGTGTTGTGTTTCTGTTCTGCGTGGAAGGGGCAGGGCCCTGTTAGGGAGACTTGGAAGCCCTGAGGCGGTGGGCTTCGTTCCCCCGGGTGGCGAAGTGGAGCTCGGCCGCTGAGAGGGACGCATTAAGTCCGATGGTGCCGTTCTTATGTTCATGTAGTCAATCCCAAGAGGCTGTAGATCCTGAAAATCAACATTGAGCTTCATAGGTAGTAGAAATGACCGAGACTTTTTAGATCGTTCAGCAGGTGAAAGTTTCAGCTCACATGGCAACACGAGTGGAGTCGATCAAGTGCGCCACGGAGTAAGCTCAACGCCTGATGTAGTGTAATCATGCAAGAATAGAAAAGGAGGCGGACATATGAAGAAACGCCTGAGAAATCGCTTCATCCCGATCTCAAAAAGACCGAACATTTTCGATGTATAGTTGGGACGAACAGGTAGGGCTGCCACGTCGAATTACCACATGTGCGACTACAGTTGAAGCCGTCTTTGGATGCCAGAAATTAAAACATACTGGAGACCCCACTTTGGTGGCTTCCGATTCAAATTGTATCCGTAGTGCGATAACGGAACCTTCATATAAAATCGTGCCTCCCGAGACCCATTGTGACATAAAACACCTCACTGGATTCTTTCACGGCTACGTATGACCCGAAAATCCTGTCCAAATAGTTGCTCTTGAGTAAGCATAATATTGATCTCACTGCCTGAATGCTCATGACAAAACCTCACCTTTTCCACTTACGCTGGTTGATTACAAGGAGTCTATAGTCTGCACGGAGATAGCAAGACTACTTAATAGTGACTGCGGTAGACTGGATGCAAGAAGCTACACTTGAAATACGTTTGAGCACCCGTAATGTCTATCATAGCGACTCACCGGAAGTGCTAAAAGAAGGCGATTTGGTGTCAAGAGCACTGTTGCGTCGACCGTTCAACTAACCTCGGCCTCATGGCTTTAAGGAGCCCATCGTGTTTATGACAACAAAAGCTGGTAAACTAAAACTAGTGATGTCAGAGGCACCTGACCTGGGACCAGCCTGAATTCATGTCACTCTTCAGTGTGACTAGCTTCTCTAAACAGGTTTTGCTCTTCTTGAAGGTGTCTTGTAGCAATTACCGATTCGTCTATCAATGAATCACTTGTTGCTTTCTCCGACAATCGACAAAAACTTAAAGGTCCATCCTAGGCTTTGGAAGTGGAATCTTAGCGATGGTGGCTGTTGGGGACATACATTGTGCAGCTGAAGGCGCTGTTGGAGTGTGGATACGAAGTTCTGGACGGCCTTGTAGATGAAGCGGTACTGGGTCTCGATCTGGACCATTCCGGAGCGCTGCTCGCGCACGGCCTGCACGGTGCGTGAGATATCGATGTCGCACTGCAGCCCGTAGCGCCGGATGTAGTTGATGAGCATGTCAATTACGATGAACGTGCCGCTCCGCCCGATGCCTGCGCTGCAGTGCACAACCATCGGGCCGCACTCCGACAGACTCTCCTGCAACACAACATTAGAGACGTCGCTTACGACCAACCTTGCGGATGCACAGCATTAGAGTTTTCCAAACAGTAGCTCCACATTTCTGTTGTCTCAAACTACCCTAAGGTCTTCTATCCAGGTTTCACGTCAATCCACCTATGTACTTGAAAATAGGAAGCCTTGACAGTCGTAGGTTTTGGAAAAGTTAATTTTAGCTATACTGTGCAACAAGTCATTCAACAAGACAATCGTTCAGAATGACGACACTGACAAAACCTCGAGTAATAAGTCTGAAATCTGAAGCTTCAGATGTGGCAAAAACATCTCGGTCCCATTCCCCACATAAGCAAACCTCTCCCATCGTGAGAAATAACGTAGTACCTAAGTACTATGGAAGCCAGTAACTTTAAGTCGAAACGCTGGTGATAAATTTGACCTATGCCCATAGGGACGTTACTATCACACTAATGTACATTAAAGGGCATAGTAATGGGATAAGCATCCTTTCACTCACTTTAATTACCTCTCCGGATTACTAGGAGTTTGCGTGCATGTTGTTTACTGCCGTGCAGCTAGTTACCTTAATCTCACTAAAGTTCATCATAGGGTGCAAAACGAACTGAAAATGGTGATAAGGGCGAAAATTTGCACCTCCTGGAGTGTAAATTTGCATTCGGAAGGAATATACAACCAACAAGAGCAAAGCTAGTGCAGCTACTTCCATTATTGCTTGCAAGTCAATGATTCTTTATTCCAGCTTCGTAGGAGCTTTGTAAAGTTAATCGATAATCCCTATTCATGGCTTCCCCAATGCAACTTGGTTCGACGTGACGCAGCATGTGTCTTGTTCCGCCACGTGCCGGATCAGCTGTGATCAGCTGACTGCATGGAATCACACTTTTAAGCCACGTGGATAGCAGGACAATGGCTTGGCCGGGCATACTGAGTCGCCGCAGCTCAGTTGGGGGCTAAAATGCTTGGTCTTGAGTATGGAGACAGCGCCTAGCAAGGCTTCTAACTTAGGCATAAAAGAAGCTTAAGTGAAAAAGTAGAGCCTTTGATAAAAAAGAATTATAACCAAAAGGATCTAATAACGTTAGAAAAGTCATCACGGGAATACTTTCTACGGAGCAATGCAGTAAAATTGACGAAATAACGAGACTGTTCAGTAACTTGAAATGGATTAGGCTTTTAATGGCATTTCAATAATAGGAATTAATTTAAGTGAACAATAAAAGGGATTAGAACAGCACAACAGCTACCGCAACATTTTGGTCAAGGCGGCCCGAACAAGGGAACTTGTTTATTAATCTCATTTGCACCTACCCATTTTTAATATAAATCAACTAAACAGCTAGAATAATAACGCATCACTTTGATAAGTGGAAATCCGACTCGAAACTACTATCCAACGATATTCAAATTTACAGGAACCTGGCCCTTGCACAATGAAGTTTGGAGTGACTGCCCACAATAAATTAGACGTAAACAAAGGACTATCGATTTCCCACTGGTGTAAACGTAACAAAACACCGAATATTTCCGAAAACAACAACCAAGCCCACGTGGCATGAGTCTATTGACCCACTTGCGTTGAACTGGTTAGCAAAGCCTAGTGATTTCGTCAAACGAAATAGCTGTTTCGTGAGGCAAAAAAATCGTTGGAGGAATGCGCCTGGTTGACACAGATCAGCATTAATTAAGCATCAAGCTCGTTGACTGGATTTGAAGACTGGTCAGCAAAATAACGATTAAGAACATGTCCAAAGCCAATCAACTGTTGCATCCTACATAACCGGAGAATTAGCACCAATGAAATGCTGGTTTCATTCACGGAATCTGTTATTCGGTCACTGATTAGTCAGCCCCAAATCAAACTTTTGTCACATGAAGTCTACTCAAGCGGGATTTGCACCCCATAAATAGGAAGTTAAGTGTATTTAACGATAAGATGCTTGGGTCACTTGAATTAGTCCGGTTTCCAGTTGCCATTTAGTTTAAGTTTAAACGCACCATAGGAATGCGCACAATGTTATGCGAATGGGAATTTAAAATCTTAGTTGAGTGGAGGACTCAATGGTTGTTTCAGCAGAAGGGATTCCCGAACTGATCACCATATACTACCTATCACTCGGCTTCAAAGGTTTTAAGTCAGACTACATCAGAGGCCAAGCAACATGAGATGGGCAGATGTTAGAAGATGCCGTGGACACTAAATTATTATTTTACTCGTAACTATTGCGTTAGCGATTCCACTGATGCTAGAACATTAGCAACTTTGAATGAATCATTGCGCAGAACCAGAACGTTTACCACTAACAGAGGAACCAGAATTGCAACGTCTCAAGATAAGAGGACCTTTGCGACCCGACGAGCCTATCCCCTCAGTGGGGCTTTAGTGGTGGGATACTAAGCTACTTTGCTCCCTGAAGAGCTCGAGACCATCTTCAAAAGATGTTTGACCGCTTCATTTATTTCACAACTGTATGAAGGTGTATATAGTAAATACGTGCGGAGTGATGGGAAGATGACGATACTTAACAATTACGAGGACTTTCGGATGGAAGAAAAAAGCAAGTTACCACGACTGTCCTAACAACAATGGCCTTAGTTGATTCTAAGATATCCATACCGATTTTATGACTCTCGCGTTTGAAGATGCAAGGGCTTGTTAATGAGGAGAATACTTTTTCGATTTAACATAGGAATTTTTGATGGGACGAAGACAGTATCGACAACTAGAACTTACCACAAAAACTAAGCATTTTATCGCGCATGCCGTGTTTACACAATGACTGAAAGAACTGACCATGCGTGTGGAGATGTCGAACATGAAGTTGAGGACACAAGAGGGGTCCGTGGGTGTGCCGTGGTCGGGCCAGGCGTGGAACTGGAAGTGATAAACCAGGAAGCTGCCTCTGCCCGCACTGCTACTGGCTGTGCTGCCACCCGCGGCGGCGGCGGCACCGGAGGGCGGGTCTCGGGAGAGGTGGAGCTCGCGCAGGGTGTAGGTGTCGGAGTTCTGCTCCTTCAGGTGGCGCACGTGCAGCGTCCCCCCGTAGCTCGGAAGTTCGAGACTCGGCTGCGCTGGGGTAGGCCAATACCTCGTGCACTTGTTCTGGAACAACATGGATTATATAAAGATGCATAATCACTTTGAAAAAATCCCTCATCTGAGATTAATTATTCAACGGCCATGCTTTAGAGACTTCCTGGTTGATTGTGCTTACTTTTAGACTTTGCTAGCTTCAAAAATGCAAACTAAGGCCAAAAGTCCTTTCCGAAATTCGACCGATGGCTGAATCCACTGCCTTGAAATAGGCCTTTAACAACTTGATGGGGATGCCTTGTGCTCACTTCCTAAATTCACGACAGTACCTAGCCGACTGGCAAACGCGACCACTTGTGTTCTCATGTCATTGCGACAAGGTGAGAGCGGTTTCCAGAATGTGTGCTGTTAACTTAGTGCTTGTATTACGCAACCCTCAATAGACGTCCTACAGAAGCTTTGTGAGAAATTTGATGAATTAGCCGAATGTCTAGTAAGAAAGTCACGGTATTCTTGGTAATACATAAAATGGTTTAGTTGTTTGTAAAGCAGATTAAACTATCGCGAATAAAATGATAAGTAACCGATAGCCTCTAATGCATCCGTGATGTGACTGAGCTAATTACAGTGCTGTATGAGCGATTTCGTTACAATTGGTTTAATTTTCACCACTGAACTCGGTGGGGATCTAAATTCTGAAAATGCTCTCGATTAAAATGTAAAATTATTTAAGTAAGCCAAATTAATCGAACTTCAGTATTCTTTGTTCAATTTAACCAGAGTATGACAATCATTTTTATCTCAATGTGTTGCGTGTTTAACCAGATGTTTAGGATAAATCTAACTACAATTTAAAAACCGCAATTTAAAATGTTAAACAAGTTAATTAAACGCCTGGCAATAACCAAGAAAAGGAAATGGTAATTTGAAACAGATAACTGGAATTTGCCATGTTCGGTGTAGGCGAAGTACTGAGCACAGAACATGAGAAATGCATATACGGGATTCATCGTCTCCTTGTTGGTACTAGAAATTAGGCGTGTGGGGACAGTTGATTTGTTTATCTATGAACAGACGAAAGACGTCGGTATATACAAACCGATAAAGGTGTAAGCATCAGAACACTGTCAGGAGTTCACACGAAACATTACGCAGTGCGTTATTAAGGGAACCCTTGCCATACTTAACACTACTCCTAACAGCTTCATAAACCCAGCACGAGTTCAGTGAGGCCAATTAAAAATAAGCAGAAATCTATAAAACACATAATGAAATGAATACAAATCGGTTTATTTTACAACCGCCGTTACTGGGCTACGTCGGGTCAATTTGGCAAACGTAGGTAAGATAAATTATTCTTGTAAAACGCCGGGACATTGAACTTTTCATCATACCGTTATTTAAAAGACGACAAAATGAGGGATGCTTCAAATTACTGCATAATCCTATCATGAATAATCTCATCAACCGCCCCAATAAAATATACATATTTAGACGAAAACCAGAGAACTGAAACCCTTATAATTTCGGCAATTACCTCATAAAACGAATTAGAAACTAGATAGTGAGGGGGATTTGCTTTGTTATACAGCATACTTTTATCAAACCAGTTACCCACCCTTATTCGTCGTAAAGATGAAGTACAAACCAACTCTTAGGTGTTAAAGTAGTATAGTAAAACGACAGCATTTCAAGATATAACGTGTCGAATTTTCGCACGAAATTGAACTGATTATGCCGTCTGAACAGTTTCAGAAACTCGGATGGAGAAAAGAAACTCGAGAATACTTTTAGAGCAATCCAGCTTTCAGGGACTCAATGGCAGCTTTGATTTTGACATCCACTAAGCGTGCAGATACTTTGGGACAAGATATTCCCTAACCTGATAGCTTCTAGCGAACTACCGAGTTCGGCTGGGATGTCATTGACCATCTGATGCCCTGAATGAAAGAACCAACTAGGCTTAGGAACACAGGAACAAAAAGCTCCTGTAAGCTCTTAATATCCACAAATAGGACCTGCTCATACACAACCAGGCAAAGTCCTTCATTTAGCTTCACTCTTTCATTTAGGAATGATGAAAGGAAAAATCAGTGGGATTCACTTGCAATACATTAGGGCAGAAGCTGGTGAAAAATGACGAAGTAGTGCCACAATTAATTTTCGCACTAGCAAATGAATATGGATATTCGGATGCAAACAGAACGGCACATGAAAATCAACCACTTGTTAGCAAGTCGCAGAGACTATTGTAAAAACAGAGTAAATTTGGAACGGGAGTAGTTGATTTGTGTGAAGAGTGAGCCCCACTCACAATTACATTTTGCATAGTGCCCTATTCATAAGAACATAAGTTCAGGGCTGCAGACCCATCAACATCCAGGCGCAAGAGTCGTGAAAAATAATGTCACCAGTAAGGCCATTACATGAATGGCCACTCTGGCGTAAACTCCATTACAAATTCGTCCAAGATGTCCACAGTTTGAATGAAAAATATTGGTTTCTAATCTTTTAAACCAAAACGATTTTTCCTTCATATATACAAGAAACGACGACTTAAAAAGTTGGAACTTTAGAGGAAAATGAAAGAGGGTAGACGAAATTGACCTACTCGATCACGTTCGACCTCCTTGGTAATCATGACTATAATGGCACTGCGCTCTTGCCAGACCATGCGCCAGAAGTCAACGATGGTGTTGGGCAGGGTGCCTTGGGTTGCGATGTAGCGCGGTGCAGCACCCGAAGACGACGTGGCTCCGACACCGGTGGGGTTGGCGGCGGACGTTGAGGAGGCCGACGCTCCGCCAGCGGTGCACGGGGGTGGGCTCCCGCCCCGGTTCGGCGGCAGAGGATCCACTGTCGTCGAACCACCCAATAGGCTCTCTGTCAGTGAGTCCTGTGGGAGACAGAATCCTACTACCAGTGAACGTTACATCTGTACGCAAAAGAGCACCAAACTCACCGACTCAAGGCGTCTATTTTGGCTGCTGGATACAGAAACACGACTTAGTAAGAATCCTGTCTCCATTTGGCCCCCCTGGGCCCCCCCGCCCCACTGAGCCTTTGAGTGTACCATTTTTTATCGACTAGACCGTCTAACGCCAAAAGAGCAAGTTGTGCTGCCATTCAAAGGAAACATGTACTTCACTGTTGACCTGTCTCCTAGGAAGTAAACGTCCTTCTCCCCCCGGCAATTTTTATTAATCGTAATCTTGACAGAGAATGCCTTAAGATTTACAATCATTAAATGGACGACTGAGACTTAAAATTAGCTGTGAAGAGTGAGCATTGAGTTCAGGGACGGACAAAACCCTGAAAGTTTTATCCAAATGTTAAATGAATAACGCCCCTGGCAGTGACGCCTAGTCCAGAAAGTAATAATAACGAAGCAATCATTGACCCAAATATTCTGGAGTTTCTGAGTGTCGCTCGAGTTTAATGGAAGGCCAGAGGGCACACAGAGGCCTCTGTTGACAAGTGGAGGAGCAGAGACGACCTCATTTTCGCCCAATGAGTCACGATGCCCATGGCATTCGAGCACTTGGAAAGAAGGCCTAATGCGCAGACGTATCCTGGTCCATGGACCTTCACTTTGGCAGTACTCTCAACCTTTACCGATTGAGTGAGCCTTCCAAACCTCTTAAATGGGACTAAGCTGTCACTACTCCCTTTTAAAAAGAGCACCCACATACAAATAAGCCACGAAACAGCGTCTTCTGGTCTTTTGGGTAGATGAATCAGTGCGGAAAATAAGTTGCATACAAGGTCCACCAGTGACAGATAAAAGGACTCCGCATGGTGCGAAGAAACAATCACTAGAAACGAGAATATCTAATAGTCTTTTTGCGGGTCTACTTGAGTAGCAGCAAGATAGATATACAAACACCGCAGAATACTATTCTTTGAAGTCTACTAGGGAATTTGATTTACCTATCAATAAATTAAAACGTTGAATTTGATTACATGGACTAGCGACCATGTCGAGAGCAAGAGAAAAAAGCACCCAAGGCATGTGTGGATGGGGGAGCGGGGAATTCTAAACTAAAATCAGAGTTACTCGCGGCAGATCTTGGGCGTTGCAGAGTTTGCCGTTAACAGTTGGCAAGCCGAAACAGACCGGCGCAAGACAAGCCCAGGAGCGTAAATAAGCTTTTCGCGGGCACGACGCAGTGCACACCCAGTAGGTTAACGCAAGCTGCAACGCCAGCCAATGAAAGGCTTCCTTAGGTGGCCAAGCCACCACATGATTGGGCGATGTGCCCACAATGCCAACGTCAAAGTGCGATGTGGGTGCGCGCATTATGGCACGCGATCACAAAGGCACTAGTACTAGTGAGTCGATCCGATCCAGGGCTAGGGGATTCGACGAGCCATAGCAGTATTGTTTGCCAAATCCCAAATAGTACATCGTTTCGATCATTCAAGTCAAATCGAAAGAAAAATATCCTTCTAATGTAAACTTAATACTACTGGTAGACGATGTATTCACCGAATAACGGCTTCAATCCAATTTCCACAGAGCAAATTAAGTATATTAACCTATTAGATCAACCACTGAGCTGTGAAAGCTGTGGTAAAAGACGGTTAACGATTTACCCAGCCAAGTAACAAGTGCAAACCTCAGTAAAGTGTACAATTTACCTAACACCGTTTGATAAAATTAACTGGAAAGCCACTGATTCTCGAATACCAAAACTAGTAAACCACGGAAAGTAGCGATGTCTTAATGAGACCTTACTCATATACATATCGATGGCATGATTACGGGGAATGCGAGAACTTTAAAATGTCCCACGGTAGATAACACGTTCTAGTGCCGCTTGAGGCAGAAGTTGTTAGTGGTACTTCTATTCAAGGGCTACACCCCCTAGTAGCTGACAGAGTCCAAATATACACAAAACGATTGGCGTATTTAATAAACAATGGGGCATGAATTCTCTAGTTTCCAATGGAAAGTTCCGCGACAGTAGAATTACTAATATGTATTTCACATGAAGGTTTGAGCGAAAAAAAACACGGGGCTTTTTAAGTCTTTGTATAAATACACTGAAAAATGCAACTTGATTCAGCTAAATAGAGTTAGAGCATCTGCATCGACCCCATATTTATGGTCACACGAAGTTTGGCAGCATGAGTAAAAGACCTACCGGCCAGCTGATGTAATTTGCATTGATGTAGTCGGAGCCAGGGACGTTTGGATCACCATCGTGAAGGCGTACCAGGGTCGGATCAAACGGAAGGATGTTTTTGTAACGATTTTTCTCTAAATTATACGATTTCGCGCCTTCAAGGCGACTCTTCATCTGGGTCTAACGGCGATAAGTAGTTAAGATACAACAAGTTTGCCATGATATGAATACAAAAGGTTACTTACATCATGAATATCTTGTCGCAGTTCTTCAAATTCCTCCTTGAACCCGGCTAAATGCTGTCCATTCACACCTTCGCTTTCGAGTTGTCGTATCCTTTTGTCTATTGTCGACACGTTCAAGCGTGTGGCATTGAACGGCTAAACCAGAAAAGAAACAAAAATGCGTTACCAATTTCGGTATAATCAATGAAGGTTGGATTCAACACAGCTGTATCAACGTAAGCATAAATAATAGATTTAATAACTAAATTAGGTTATAAAGGGAAATAAATACCTGCTTCAAAAAAACAAGACCTCCCGTTTTCTCAACCATAGGCGTTACGGTGTAAAAGTCAATGAGCTCCTGTAAAGTTTCAAACTGATTTCCACCGCCAGCGTCAAACTTATTGTCTTTGCGATTAATTAGAATATGAGAAACCTGACGACCAGTAGCCACAGACAAAACATAGGTGCCAGGTTTCTGTATCGATTCCCTTACAAGAAAACTGCCATTCTTTCCCTTTTCTAACAAAAGTTGCTGCGCCTCGTTTCTGGACATCGGACCATGAAACCAACGCGAGCTAAAGTAAATTTGAATAAATGCACCTCGTAATGTTAAAAACCTATCAGTGCTTCAAAAATTAGTTCACCAACCTCTCTGCCAGTGGATCTTGGCAAAAGTATGGGTATTTCAGCTCAATTATGGATCCATTCTTTTCCTTCAGTTCTCCATGATTTTCACGGTAGTAATCAACCAATTCTGAGAGTGTTGCAAATGTTTCTCCTCCATAGAGGTCAAGAAAATCACCAGTATTTCGAATACGAATGTGAGTAACACAGTCGTCTCGTCGAACAGAGAGAGTAAAATTTCCAGGATTGGTCCAGCTAGGCCTGACTAGAAAGCTTCCAGGATCTCCTTTTTCAAGAAGGAGTCTCTCTGCCTCGATCCCTTCAAGATTATGATGGAACCATCTAAACCATTAACAATCCTAATAAAATACCTTCTTCTTTCAATCACCATAATTTGCTTTTAGATCTTGACTTTGGTGTTGAAATCACTAAACGCAAAAATGCAGAAACCACACGAGGACAACTCCGTCAAAATATCCACAAAATCGGCCCGGTCGCCTTTACAAGGTCAAATATGTGTAAACACAGCATTTTAAATACACATGCATTATTTAATAAAAATATGTTTAACGACTTAATTAGTAACGAAATGCTAAATCTTACGTGACGATATTACGTTTTAATCGCAAATATTATTTTTGATTTTACTGCAAGATAACTATTGCTGACACATTCGTTTAGATGGTAATTAATATACTGTTCCATGTTGGCTACATTGCAATATTTTGCAGAATCCTATGTTTCATTTGTTTTCGTTTTTTGTTTACACGTGCAAGCTGGAGTTGTAAGACCCTGCACTAAATTGAATACTTATTTAACCCACATTTCCGGACAACCGGTGTTTTTGCTCCCATCATAGGCAATCCACAATTAGAAGTCTTACAAAAGCACTGACATCTGACATTGAAATAACTCCCGTGGTCAGCAATGCAAGTACACCCCAGGCGTGGCAGTTAGTATTTTGATGAGGACAAGCTAATCAATGCGGCAGGTGACATGCGTAATGTGCCATTTATGGAATAATCTATGTTGAAGAAGGTGAAAGCTTAGTGTCTTACATTTACCGAAGTATCGACACAAAGTAACTAAGGGAATCGAGACCAGCCTAAGTGATTGAGATGGTTCCGCGAATGAGTAGAGGAAACAGGTAGGAGAAAATAGCGATTAGCACTTCAAGTAGAACTTCTTAAAGCGTCCAAGGAAAGAGAAAACTGAGGATGGAGGTATGAACGTGTACTAGGGAACATAACCGGCACTTGATGGATATATTGCCTGCACGCTGCCGTACGGAGTTGTGTAGGCTTATTCTGGCGACGAAACACAAATCATGACCAAGTGGTTTGTGATTGGTCCGTAGACGTTAACGTCCTGTCTTTGAAACGAGTATCCATATCATCGCAGGGCAAAAGCGCTACAGGCAGGCATACAATATTTGGCAGGATGCCCAAATATGGGGACTGAGAAGACCATTTATTTCTTTTATTCCTGTACCCGGTTCCTCTATCGAGTTTAACAAAGAGAATCTGTGTGGGGACTTGAATTTTTCAAGGATGATAATATTGATTAAATTAGTATTTTAACAAAAAGTAATATAAAAATCGTACAATACATGCAGCATGATTGGTGTTGGACGGATTCACACACAATATTAATGTAAACATATACATTTTAATAATGAAGTGGCATCCACTGGGTTCCTAATCCTTTGGAGAGATCAATTCCCATCGGGCAAAGGTGTATTGGTTTCAAATATTCGAGAGAACAGCTCATAGAATCGACTGTGAGTAGTCGGGACGTCAATATCCACCAGTGGCAGCGGCACACCTGAACCTGAAAATGCTGCAAATCTCACACAACTGTTTCATTTCACGAAATGCATTAGAGTATTGGGCTACATGGAATTCGGGCGTACAAATAGATCTCTGATTAGATGATCGAAATTATATAAGAAAACCGAACTACAGATCGAAAAAGAGACCGTTTATAAAGAGAATTAGGGCTTGTACATATTAGGAAAAATGTTAAAGCCTGCAGCCCTCTCAACATCCTTGAGAGGGACAGCAAAGCTGTTGACGCTTGTGCCCTCAGGAAATGCCTGATTGGGCATGACCCATGCATAGGTCTTCCAAGAGCCGTTAGGATGCGCCTGTACCGCTATGGCCTTGAAGAAGTGGGTCGGCACTGCCACGTTGTTCTCACCGATCACTTCGTACATTATCTGCCGGTGACCTCGGGCAGACTTAGTGGACCTACAACACAATTGAAAATCCGTTTGCTCAAATACAAAAAGTCAGTATAACATCAGAAAACACACAGAATCCATGGAGTGGTGCTTATCGTTTATACAGCATCACACCCTTCAAAAAACATCAGATTCACGGGCTTACTATTTTACGGTGTGAGAAATCGGTAAACAAATAAAAGACCAATAGGCGACCCAGGTACTCTTCCTGCATCTAACTAGTAAGACTTGTTTGTGTCTCACGTCTGGATTGATTTCCCAGCAAATTTCGTCATTTCCATAACTAATGTGGGCAAAAACACTTCATCTGTGCACTCTTAAAAGACTTCAATATCAGCAAACGGGTGCAATCGAGGCTAATACAAAGCTAAAATAAAAATACACACACTATATCATTGTATAACTCCTTTTGACATCAGCTACAAGGAACCCTTCTTATTTCCCATGATTTATTAGCCAAAAGTCGCAGCCACTCTGCTACAAAAGTATTAAACTGGCCATGTAGTTTAGATGCGGATTCGAGGAAGAGACGAAGCAAAGGTAACCGAAAGAGAACTCACTGAGGTAGAAAGAGGGGTCCAGTAACAACCACCACATGGGCAGAGCGCCTGGCGATTTCTCGGACATACTTCTCCAAGTCATTCCATATGCCTCGATTGAAGCCGCTTCCGACCTACTCATAAGCACAGGCCTCAGTGGAGACATAGAATGTAGCAAACAGATAAATGCAAGCGTTGCAGGTGAATTAAACCGTCCGTTCCATTGAAGGTAAAGCCAGAATGTAGCTACCACAAGTTTTGGCTCACCTAAGTTGAATTATTTTCAACTAACAATACATTTTCCAAGAAGCCCTAGCTCGATTATTAACGCTGCAAAAGGTTACTATTTAGGCAGATACAAACTACCAAGGTTTTTCTACAATCCCTTACTCCACGAATGCACTACTTATGAAAGAAATGATGGCCATATGGTCTGAAAATACTGCGAAGGCAAAGTGCTAACGTACCTGGGGTGCGATGTTGCTGAGAATGAAGGTCTTCCGCATGCTTTCAGCATCGAACTTGCTGTTTCCCGCGGCGGCCATGTGCCCCCGGTCGAAGCCACTACGAAAGTAGTCCGAGTTGGTGCTTCGGAACTCTGGTGGCTCACCGGGGTCCTCAATGAAGGCGAACTGCTTCCTGCGGAGCCCAAAGCAATGCATTCAGTCGAATGGAGACATTCACACTACGTACACTGCACAACGTGGGCCCTGTGCATTACAGATAGCAGCAGATCTAGATAGTGAGATTTGGCCGGACGGTTCCCTGTTTACATACGTAGGGTCATTCGGCACCATTTCCGAGGGGTCAGCATGGTTGTTAATCTTCATACGGCATAATTCGCAAAGTAGGTGGAGAGATTAACACTCGGAACAGACTAAAATACCACGGCTGAGCACAATGAGAAATATCGAAAAAAACTTCTTTCAAAGTGTACTCCAAAAAGAAACAGCAGAGAACAAGTCTAGTGACTGGACTTTCTCGAAATTCTTCGATTCACAAACGCCACGTATGGTGCAATTCCTGACTTAGAAGTCTCATCTGAGATGCGAGCAAATAAACGACGGTTAGAAAGACAAAACATAGCATCTACATGTTCGATTTTGTTCGCTATTATAGCTTACACTCCTTTTTTAATGTCAGGAACTGGCTGGTATTACTTGTATAATAAAAAAGAAACCTCTCCCATAAGCTTGGACGAATTACCTATTGACCGAGTCTTGCGCATCCCTAAGTTGATCCTTGGTGAGGAGTTCCAGAGTCCAGCGTGGAATGCGGTTCCTACGATCGTAAACAGAAATAAAACCTGGCAGAACCTTCATCGGGTCCTCAGTGGGAAGCCCAACCTGGGCTACGGGTGCGGGAAGTGGCGTGTTCGGAGAGAACACTGGTTTAGACGAGGGAGAGTGAGGGGGCGTGTAGTCCTGTGCGTCATTCACAACCACCTGTGTGCGTTCAAACACTACTCCTGGACTCGCATTTTTATGGTTAAGGTCGTACATGAATCCGGACGTCAAACAGCCTGTGGTGAATGCCACCGAGGCAATGGCAATGTTCTTCATTAAGTGATGAAGACGAAGTCTACTCATAATTTGTACCTAAAGACACAAAAGGCAGACTGCAATCACCACCACATAACCGTCGATCCACAAAACAAGAGAATAGCCAACGTATAATATTTTATTTTCATGAGTAAATTTGCACAATTTTTACACACGGGCATTTTAAGAGGACAATGAAAGCTTAGATATCTGTCCTTCGAGTACACCGAGAAGAGCTTCCAGAGAAGAGTTCTTGCCCCGATGTTGGGAAATGAATAGCGCTAGTGGTTTTCTCACCTCATCACCTAGTTGGTCGCCATAGCGATCTATTAGTGCAGAGACGAGTTCAAGTGACGAGTTCAGGGTCTGCGACTCGGTGACTTCCTTTTCTACTTTCCGTTCAACAGAATCAGTACGGTCGGGCTTGATGAGGCCCAGGTGAAGCAGAACTCTGTTCACAGCTCTGGCCGACTGGGACACAACACCAAAATCGTCAATTTTGTGTGCAAGTGCTGAGAACAGCAAATCCCTGGCAAGATTGCGACACTCTTGAGTAGAAGACCTTTGACTCATTCGGAAAGCCAGCCGAACAACCGATTCCGGTAGAACGCAAGGCAATTTTGAAGGGCTCAACTGCCAAGTTGTCGGTGGTGGTATCGTAGATAGCGAATCTACATAACACGTTAACACTTGAAGTAACAGACGGTACCTATTAATGATTCCAAAGTTGCCTCAGTCTCAGTGTCCTTGACGGCAGATTTAACTAATTCCAGGAGTGCGTTTTCATTAAACGATTGCGAATTTGCGAATAGTGAATTGCAGAACAGACTGCTCGATGTTGAAGCCGTGGGCGAGATGCCCAGTTTCGGAGGAGCGAATAGCCCACTGGAAACAGTAGCGGTTGGCTCAGTACCAAACAAACAACCAGGAGAAGCCGCACTTGCCGGATTTATCCCAACAAACAAACTTTTTCCTGAAGGGGTTTCCTTTTGAAGATTTGAGAGGCAAGACCGAAAACTGAACCCGCCGGAGGAAGACGAATCGCCTATATACATGAACAATAAGACGAGTAAAATATAGCACATACCCGCTAGAGGCTTAAAGGAGAAGGCGACAGGTTTAGGATTTTTGTTGACGGTATTGAAAGAATTCTCCTGCTCGTCAAATTCTTCATCATCATCTCCGTATTCTTTGGAAACCTCTTCATCGTCATCATCGTAGTAATCAGTTTCTCCTCCAGTGTCCAGCTGGTCTGCCTCATCATCTTCCTCTCCACAACTGCCCATATCTTCATTGAAAGCGAATCGACTCAAATCTACGTCGTCAGTCCCGTCGTCAGCCTCGTTTTCCTCCTTGGCCAGACGACCAGCTTCTTCAACAGCCGGAAGAAGATTAACAGAACTAAGGGCCTCCAAAATATTTTCAATACCCTCCTGGCCAAATTCATTTCCATTAAGGCAGAGGAGACTAAGTCGACTCTTGCTTCCTAAACTGAAAGCCAGGGAGATACCGGCATTACGCTTAATTTCGTTTCCATAGAGACTGAGTCGCTTTAATGCGGGTACAACATCCTCACGATCAAGGGAATTTGCCAGGGCGGTACAACCCCGCGAACGAATGAGACAGTCATCGAGGATCAACTCCTATTCAAGATCAGTATTGTAAATACAGTGCCAACTAACCTCCAATCTAGGAATCGATCTCAAAACCTTAGAAATTTCTACACCGCCTTCTTCCTTTAAAGAATTATCTGACAGATTCAGAATACGCATATTAGGATTCTTTGAAATCGCAAAAGTGAGAGCCTTGATGCCATCGGAGCCATGGATTCCAATACCATTTTGATAGAGATATAGCTGAAAAGATCGAAATGTACTTGTTAAGATTAGTAACCTACCTCTTCCAGTGAATGCATATTAACAAAGACATCCGAGAGATAACCGATACCAACATTTTCAAGACGATTACGACCAGCTGAGAAATGCACCAGCTTAAGGCCTTCTCCTTTGCTTTCTTTAATTCCTTTTGTGAGGGCGTCAGCCAAATGTTTGGCACCCTGATGTCCAAGTCCTTGGTTGTCCATTTTTAAAATCTGAAAAATACGACAAATCTGAATTCAGTACCTTTAGTGTAAAGCAGGTCGGGCTACTAAGCAGATCCGTAACGCCTACGACACCCCGCGGACCAAAAGCATTATCACTCAAGTCGAGCTCTGTTAATCTGGCACCCGAAGTCATAATGCCATGAGACAAGTGCCTCAAAGCTGGAGCAATCTCATCAACCATTCGACCTAAAAGTTAGTTTAGTTATAAAAGTGGCTACCAGTGAAAATGTCACTAAATAAACATCTCGTTAAATCTCTTTTATTTGAAAGCGCCGAACCCAATGATTTAGCTCCATCGACACCCAGAGTATTACCAGACAAACAAAAAACACTAACACCTGGGCTATTATTGAGGGCTTTAACGATTATTTCAGCCTCCTCCTCAGTGTCAACTTTTATAGACATTCCGCTGAAGTCGACGGTAGTAGCGCTAACTGTGACAAGACCCATACAAAACAAATCCAAGAGCTAATGAACAACAGTCGAATGAATGAAATCGCCAAGGCCATTGAACAATTCAAATTAGAAGAGGTGCAACAGATCTTTCATGTCATTTTGGTTTGAAATTATTGAAATACTTAATACAATATACAGATTTGTTATTTATATTAAATTGCGTGTTTTGAGTTAATTAGTCCAGCCACCTGTGAGTTTAGTATCGCAAAAACGAATATTTTCCATTTGAAATATCAGTTAATCATATTTTCATTTACTGAAATTATCTGAAAAGCATTGGTCAAGTCAGTGGTTAAGATTATAAAGAAATAGTGTTCGGTAATAGATTTGGTAATATTGTAAAGTAATCTAGGGATAATTTGTGAATTAGGCACTCGAAATTTTCCCTAATGAGCCTCTGTTACATTTTGGCTGCAATTACAAGCCGACCGTTTGATTATTTAACATTTCCTTTGCTTGTAGAGACAAAGCAAGGCTAATATTTTCGAGTTTACTTGGGTTAACTCACTTAGCCTAATGCAATTATCAGCTTTAATGATATTTTTAAAGACACTGTATGTCAAAGAGAAGGAACTGGTTGAGACAGCATAAATAGAAAGCTTGGGAAAAACTCGTTCGGATTAATCCAAAATTCTTCATGGTCTTAACAAGGTGATTAGAGCCATAAAACGATGGATTATTAGAAACCTTAGGTAATGTTAAACTCCTTTACTATATCGACATTCGGGCCTTTTATCAGGCGCAGCAGGTTATTTCATCCGGATTTTAAGCTGAATAGGCAAAAGTCATGACCTGGTGGAAATACCGATGAACTGCATCTATTACTAGGAGACACTAAATGATTATCTATTAGTCACGTTGTCGTGGGGGGCTGTCGTGCAACACTTAAGCGATGGAAAATCAAAATACGCATAATTATGCAATTATTAAAATCCCCAAATAATCTACTTGGCAGTACCTCGCTCGGAAATGTAATCCCACTGCAAAATCGCTGTAACAAAGTGAACTTAGTTCTGAGTTGTGGGATATGTTTATACCAACTAATATTTTATTTATTGCTGAATTTAAAATTAAAACAAGGACCATTTATCTATTCCTTCCTTAACGGCCATGTCTTGGTGTCGAAATTACCTATGAAGGCACGGCAATTGCATCACGCATGAAAGAGTAAGTAAAACGACAAGAGGATGGAAGGTGAGGGCTCTGATTAAAACTCGAAGGTTGTCAATCTGAAGACATTCTGCTTCCACAAAACCTAATTTGCTATGAGCTTGTTCGTGACCAATGGGAATGTAGCTAATTCCTTATCTATCAGACGATGGTCGTCGTCTAATCTTTAAACATCAGATCAGTAATATCCTGATTTGAAAAACTGTTTTGCTGCTCTGCACACAGCTTGTATACGCACGGTATCCAGATTAGAGTGATAAGTAAAACAGCACAGCTAGACGCTCATAGAAAGACATGTTGTAAATACCACGGTTCTGATCCTCTTTCAGTCCCTTTATTTATCGAGGCTCTTTAATGGGCCTTGTTAATCCTCGATGACTGATTGTAAGCCTCCACTTTGCAGACATTCGTGGGACTCACACTTTACAGTCCTCTGATCACACACCCACGACTGCGAGCTCGCAAAGGGGTAGCTGTCAATCGGTTGTGCCAAAATTTTTCCTTTCATTTCTTGTATTTATTCATTCTAGGAAACTTGCAGATGTCAAGAACCAAATTTTTGGATAAAAATGTCCATTTTTTGTTCGGCGAGTATTTATTTGTTGAAAAGCTGCATTTTTGTTTCGTTAAAGTAAATTGTATGGTGCCAATTACAAAAGCCTAGATTCAATTTGTGACTATAAAAGTGAAAAAAGGGCTTCCCAAAATGTTTTATGGAAGGGTAGACATTTATATGGATATAGTCTTCATCGGATTTAGACTTTGCGCACAAGCAACATCACCCTGAACGTTACAATAAACGCGGAGCTCTAGAGTTTGAGGTTCGAACATTGCGATGAGTCACGAACCTGCCTTGTCCCTAGTGGACAGTGGTAATGACAGTTCTAAGATATCAGAGAGGTAACTTTGTGTGATACAGGCCCATGGACTACTTTCAGTAAAGCGCTCGTTAAAGCCGAGTGCACTAAATTTGCTGCCAGTAACTGCTTATACCGATATACACTGACTACATTACTCCCAAACAATCTACCCATGTATTCAAGTCCATTTATGGTATCCTACGGACCCTTTTGTTTAGGAGACAAAATGGGAATAAGCTACTGCACTTGAATACGAAGAAATACAACACCTGGGACTTTTATGTTATCCAAATGGTTCATTTCCTACTGTCTAATTAATACCATCCCAACGGGAGTTTGATAGTTCATTCCCTTAATGCACAGCCCCAGTGTAAGCACGAATAGCCTGCATACCTTTAGCAAATTGAAGCATGAGGCACGCAGGCCCCCCTGGCCTTGGTTGAAAATCCAACCCAGCTTCATGATGGTAGCCGTAACGTCACCATGCCTCACACTTGCCCATCGCCAAAGATAGATACGCGGTGTTCCACATAATAAGGCCACTTCAACGTATACATAATCGGGCATTCCACCATTATTATGGGCTCTTTGACGAACACACGAATACTTTGACAACCTCACAATGACGGGCGCTTTTACGCATGTGTTAGCGAAAGCGTAAGAACAAAGTCCATGTTTGCGAACACAATGCACATTGCCAATGATCGAGGGCATGTATAAGTAATAACTAGATGGCAGATCAATTTCAACACCCCATTTTGAAGGACGTGAAAGTACAAAGAAATACAAGGGGATGAATAAAAACGAAGTACACTATAATAATCAAGTGACGATGCAGAATTATCGGAATGAACTAAAATCATCACAACGTTTAAGTGTGCGATTTTGAGTTCGTAAATAATTGTCGGTTTACTCATCTTTGGCCGAAGTGGGACCCGGAGCCGAAACAAGTTCACGCTGACGAACATCGATTTCGGCCAGATTAACTGAGGCAGCATATAAATGCACGACACTGATGAGAGACTTCAGAATCGCTACCGGAAGTGTCAGAAAAGCCACCAAACGATACAATCCCAAGCCGAGAACTAGAGAAAAGCCAGAGGTTACAAAGATCTCCTGAGTGACCAAGTAACAGACTAGTGCTCTTGAAACATACTGGGCCACCCCTCGGTGAAGTGAAGTATGTAGAGCATCGCGTAGAAGAGTTCATTCCCAGCACACATCAGAAACAAAACAGTCTAAAAAAGCATCGAAATCGAATTCACACATGGAATTGACCTAAGCAATACATCATTAATTAGCATAAACCTGGTTTGTGTAGTAGATACGAAGGAAACGATTCCCATCAAAGCTTATGTTTTTGTGGCTGTTAGATCCCATTTGAGTAGACCTGGATAATTCAAACAATGGAGAGAAGTGAAACTTACGTATGGACATGCAACCAATGGCTTGCAATGTCGATGCAGGCAGAGAGTTGGAACATGAATAGATAACTTTTGTAGAATGTACCAAGAGTGAAAAGAAGACACATTGTGGCACAACGATCGCTTAGCATGTCCAACATTGCACCGAATTTAGTACCTAAATTACAGATTGATCAGAATTTAATGTCAGAATACGAAATTGAGTGCAAAGTAGAGAAAGGAAACGCACTTTGATTTAAAAGCCTGGCCGCATGACCATCGAAAGCATCGAGAAGGGCTGACACAAGATAGGCGACTATTGAACGCACAGCATCAGTTGACATATACCAGCAGGCATAAAAGAGTAGTAGGATTCTGACATAACCTGGAATTTCAGAAACAGCCATAAAGAAAATATCTAAGTAAAAGTGTGCCAGGCACCTACTATTAAGAATTACCAATAATATTAGGCACGAAAAGAAAGACACATTCGGCCATTTTTCGAATCTTGTGATAAAACCAAAGGAATGGATTCAACCAAAAATGAGCCGAGGTGCAAAGTGCGGATTTTGCATGAAGGTCAAATGTTCCTTCACAAAAATGAAGCTTATAGTAGTACATGTAAATAAATTAATATTTTTTGTGAATCTGCTGTAACTTCAAAATTATTTCATTATTATCGAAAACCGTAATTCTCCAATCGGGAAAATGGAGAGAAAACTGGTGAAAGGTGACTAGGCCTTAACTCTTCAATAACTCACTCACCCAGCCAACTAGTACTTATCTACTATTTCAGAAAATTAATGCCAGTGTAATTTGTTCAGCCTTTAGAATTTAGATTTGAGATACCAGCTCAAAGTTTGCAAACGATTCCTAGCACCAACAACTTCATAAAAGGAAAAATATATAACAGTTCATCCGGGACAAGAGTTCAGCTTATTTCCATGCATCAAGATAAAGTTTAGAGTATATTGAATTATTCCTCACAAGACTTTAAATAACAAGTGTTGTAGTTTTCACTTATAGTTTATGAATTTCTGAAGAGCTTATTTGCGGTGATAAATAAGTGGTAAACTAACAGCCCAGCAGTCAAGCAGGCCACAATACCACACTTGTTATGATGCACTCAATCCGTCTGAATCACCACCTCTACGAGTCTTGCAATGACCGCAAGTCTTATTGGGTCTAGAGTTGACCAATTAATCCCTTGAAACCAGATCTTGACACCCACTAATACACTTTAAGAATAAATGCTCCGATGAGTAGGCTTTCTTTCCTCACTCTTGATTGGGGTCTCCCATTCCATCTGGGGTTGTCGATACGTCATGGAGGGACCATAAGAACCGTTGCAGTAGAGAAATCGTCGTTGTTACTTAAGTACCTAAGTTACAGCAGTAGAGTCAATAAAATTTGCCATCTCCACTTACCACTTTAGTACTTACTGGTCTTTTAAAAATTTTCTCAAATGGATAATCAAAGTTTTTATGAGAGCTTTTGCACTTGGGCACTAAGTCAGAAGCACAGAAAAAAAGAAATAACATGCCTATTCATATTCGAACATTTCAAATCCGGGTTTTGTCGCGAAACAACAACTACAAATTCATATGTAGGTCCAACAATTTTAGCAGAAGACACATTCATTGTTCAGAAAATTCGTAAAAGTAATGCGTAATTAATATTTTTGCGCTTACTTCGCCGGTAATTAGATGCCGTAGAAAGGCATCATATATTCTTACAGCGGCAAGGAATTAAAAAAATTTTAGAATTTATCAAAGAAGCTCGATGGGTTACTGACCACAAATAATACTCGAATCTATCCTCAAAGCGTGGTTACCCAGCTTTGCTTTTACAAGATGGTGGGTAAATTAAATAATTTTGATTCATCTATGTGTGCGAAACTTTTGAAATTGATTTGCAGATAGGCTGGGATGGCTATATAAATGAATGCGAAAAATGATTCACCCTAATATAAATCCTCTGTCATTTATTGGCTCCTAATTCACACGTAAATAATTACAAAGTCCCTCACTATCGCTATCAGTGAAAGGAACTTATAGGATATGCCCACAAGAGCAAAGGGCAGAATATAGGAGAAAGTAGGGATGGAAAAATGGATAGTTCCGATTATGCACAACAAATCCATGGCATTTGTACAACACAACTATAAAAAATCACTGAAGCCAAAAATTTATGTTAAACATTGACATACCATCTTGAGCATCAAGAGAGTTGCCCATTAATGTAAAAATCTTCGGAATCCATCTAGTCATATCAAGAGTGTGCATAACAATTATGTATTTCTGCAAACATTATTTAGAAAAACAAAGGGAAAGGAAAAGATGCTACAAGAGCATCTAAGTAATGGCTAACGTCCTCAAAGTAGAAATCCACCTTAAAGTGCAGAATTATCGCCTTTTAGGATAAGCAGATAAAAAAGAGTTTTAAAAATGCACTAACTAGCAACGAAACAATAAAATACAATTATTGATTTTAAATAAATTTTTTTATTAATTTATTTTAAGTGTCTGCTTTGTATTTTTTGTTTTAGCGAGGCATGGTGTGCGTGATCATTCGGGTCTCTTCGTCTTCGATTTTTCCTCCTCTTTTGCACTATTGGCTTTTATCGTTGTTATTTTATTTGACTAATGACTCATAAAATATCACAGAACGATACATTTTGAAGCCGTTTTACCAAGTGATAGCAAATGGTATCCTTGCTGATGTTCAAAGATCACATCTTGCAATTATTCTGACATTAAATATAATGTTGTGTTTATTATATTTAAGGAACACTCTAACACCGTTCAACAGAACATCTTTGATGCACACGTGTCTTCCAAACGACTGTTCCGTTTGTCTCACCAAACACTGTGCATATTAACTGTGGATTTCTCCCAATGCAACGTTATTGGATACACCCAACTTGTCATATGGCCCTTGGAAGCTTCGCTTAAACGCATTCATTTGAATGTTCGTCAGTGTCACATTTACAGAGTGGTTGTGGAATCTGCTAAGGACCATTTCAAAGGGCCTATCGACCCTTGTTTACGCGCTTATCCGCCCAGAAGTGCTATCACCTCCCTTTCCGACCCATGTTCGGAAATATGTAGGAAAGATTGCAAATTACGACGATTGGATATCTATGAAGAAAAATATGCTGCTGCAGTTTCCCAGGTTGATGCAGATGAAGGAGGCGGTGAATTAGCCGTGCTAATACCACATGAATTGCATGATTTGGTTCGTACGAAACAGCCACTTCTTTTAACAGTGGAGTTTATGTTGGAGAATCCGAAGTATGGATTCCACTTCGTAATTCCATCTGATGGTAGTCTGGAAACCGCATACGCTTTTACCGGCGGATCTCCAAACTCGTCTCGCTCCTGGTTCCCCTGTATCGACTCCAGTGAGCCTTGCACGTGGAAGATTGAGGTTACAGTGAACGAGAACTTTGTTGCCATTGCTCCAGGAGAACTCGTAGGTCCACCGGAATACACGGAGGATCTTCGCTGCAAGACCTACCAGTTCTACCTTGGGCAACCCACTTCAGCGCCGTTAATAGGTCTCGTTGTTGGTGCTTTTGAAATCTATCAAGACCCAAAGGATACGCACATTAGCACTACTATGACACACTTTTGTCCCAAAAATTTGCTTAGCCTTCTCGAGCCCAGTGTTGAGCCACTTGCTGGCATAGTTGAGCATTATGAAGGGGAACTAGCCTCGCAGTTTCCCTATTACTCACTGGCAATTGTTTTTGTTGATCGAGCCTTCGAGAACCACCAGTCATTTGCCTCGCTTATTGTCTTCTCCGTGGATTTGCTCTATTCCCCACGCATCATCGATCAATCGATCACAACCCGGCGCATTTTTGCCTTCGCTGTTGCTCAACAGTTTTTCGGTAGCTTGTTGCAGGCTGAAACATGGGCCGCTGCTTGGTTGCCTTACGGCATTGCTGGTTACCTTTCAGGCCTATATCAAAGGCGTGTGTTCGGCAACAACGAGTATCGCTACCTGATAGACTGCGAAATGCGTTGTGTGACAGACTACGAAAACTCATGCCACGGCATAATTCTGGACCCCAGCGCAACATCGCGCACACCGACCTACTTCAGTCTAAAGAACCCCCATCTCCTCTCGCCGGAGTACCTAGACGCATATATAAAGAAGGCTCACCTGGTGATACGAATGCTGGGTTTACGATTTGGTCAGCGGGTGCTTCTACAAGTCTTCAACAAACTTGTTGCACTGGCTCGCCTCTCCGCATCTAACGTCTCAGGTGAAC
Source organism: Anomotaenia brevis (assembly GCA_030710315.1). Taxonomy (NCBI): domain Eukaryota; kingdom Metazoa; phylum Platyhelminthes; class Cestoda; order Cyclophyllidea; family Dilepididae; genus Anomotaenia; species Anomotaenia brevis. Next base: position 1,097,245 of record JAUOZQ010000002.1, read on the forward strand.
GGGAATGCGATGAGGCGGTGTCGAAGGAGCTTCCGACCATGGAGGAGGTCGAAGAGGAAAATTCACCACCCGTGCCTCCGGCGCTAAGTGGAGAGAATCGTTCGAACCTTCTTCTTTCGACCGAGTCTTTTCGTCGAATCATTTTAACTGTGACTGGTCAAGATATCGGGAACTTCTTGGACCAGTGGGTCCTAAAGTCGGGCCATGTTCGTGTGAGCGCCAAGTTCGCCTTCAATCGGAAGCGCAATGTAGTTGAACTGGATCTCAAACCAGACCTTCAATCACGTAGTATTCTCAATTACACGGGGCCATTGACGGCAGCGCTGCAGGAGCTCGACGGTCCGTTTACACATACATTCAAGATGGATGAGGGGAGGACGACGAAAGAGCTGCAGTGCCATTCAAAGTCACGGAAACACAAGAAAAAGAAGATACCGCTGTCGAACGGTGAGGAGGTTGAAATGGACCTGGGCCGTGTGGACCCTGACTCGCCATTGTTATGGCTGCGCCTCGATCCCGACCTTTCGGTGATTCGCTGCGTGACGGTGGAGCAGCCCGACTACTCGTGGCACTTCATGCTCGCCTACGAGCGTGACTGTCTCGGACAACTCGAGGCTGTGCGGGCTCTCACCAAATTCGCCTCTCCTGAGACACGCCTAGCTCTCTCCACTATCATACAGGATGAGCAAGTGAGCAACTTGCATCACCTCTTATTCCGAGCTCGACATGTAGACTCCCCGACCGGAAATTTACCCCACACTGCAGTTTTGCAAGTAGTTTGTCTTTGTACTTTATTGTTTGTATTTGCGGATACTCCAGAAGTCGTGTAAAAGTGTGTGGTAGGAGTGCTTTGATTAAAGCCTCGAAGTCAAAAGGGCAAAGTAAGTACTGTGTCAGGGGAGTGTGTACGTAATCCTTACTTTTGCTCACTGCAGGTGTATTACCGAGTTCGTATGGAAGCGTGTTTCGTGCTGTGTCGTGTGCTCAATGACTTGGGCGTCTCGACCGGCGCGGGTGGTGGCGCTGTAGGTGGTGGCGTCAATAATATGGGTGCAGTGGGCGGTGGGTCCAACCACCACGCTCACCAGAACGCCTCATCGTCCTCTGTGATGCTTCAGCTTTTCTGCCACCTCTTCTCCTCGCCGCTGGCGCGCGATCTGGTGCGACAAAATGACTTCTCGGTCCTGCAGCGGTATTTTCTGCAGAAGGCTCTCATCTCTTCCATGGCCGGCTTGCGTTACCAACAGGTTTGCCCTCGTGAGGTAGTGCACTTCCTGGCGGAGATCAACCAGTCTAACGATAACTCACGCAACCAGTACGCTGATTGCTACTACCGGGCGGAAGTGATTAAAGCCCTAAAAGACACCCTCACGCCGGCCATCATGATGCGTGGTGCAATATCGATTGGTACTCTACCTTCTGAAGTCAGAACCGTAGTGGAGGAAGTGGTGCACTGTCTCAATAACGATGCACAAATCCCCAGCTACCAGAAAGTAGTAACGGTGGCCTGTTTACACGCAATCCGGCGACTGCAGCGCTTCAGCTTTCTACCAGTGGAGCCAAGCCTTTTCTACAAGGCTGCAGCACCCGGGCAATACATTGGCGTACGAATGGCTGCTATAGAGTGCCTAGTTGATTATGTGCGTGGGGAGCGAGATGAGGCTGCATTGAACTGGCTATTTGATGAGATAATCGAGAAGGTTGGTTGCACAGAAGTGTCGCACGCTAGGCTGCGTTATGAAACCGTTCGAATGCTCACCAAGACACCGCCGTTTGGCCGAGGTGAAGAGGACAGTCGGCTGGATTCGCCACGGCTGGCGGACCGCATCTGGGCTCTGATGAATCAGGGCTGTGAAGGAGATTCGAGACTACGCTGCGCCCTGGCTGATCTCTACTTCTGCTTGTACAATGGCCGACGACCATCATGCCTGCCTGCGACCGAGGGCGTGCTCTATGTTCGATCACGTGATACCCGCTCAGGCCTAAAGATGGAGCGAGACGGCCTGTATGAGGCGCCGAAGAGAGGCAATATGATAATGCCCTCCACACCGACGACGGACGGTGGTGTGCTGCCTGAGGGCTTGAACCGCCAGCAACTGGATGGTCGTTCACCACCTCTCAAGCGCCGAATGGAGCACTTGAGTGATGATGACGACGACGATTTCCCTGTAAGTGATGTTTCCTTGATTCTAGGATGGGGTGATAGTTGAAGTTTTCTCAATATTTTCTATTCTTTCTAGTGAAGTCAGATGCGACGCTTACCCGGTGTCCTGTAAATCTTTCCCACCTCCTACCTCTGTGTAGAGACATTAATAATTATTGCCTGTATTATATATGGTACATTATGCTAGTATATTGGGCATATGAAGTGGACTTTCTACTCTTTAGTTGGCTTGTTTACTGAGGCTGGGACATTTGTATATTGAGCCATATCGCTTCGTACGGGGTGTTCGCAATTTATTTTAAGCCTCATCAGGAAAAAGAAAGTGGTCGGTAACTGCAGAGCCTAGTACATTTTCAAATTAATTCAACGGACAAAAAATCACAATTGTGAAGTAGCTTAACTCGAAATCCGGAGCATGCGGATCTCGCACTTGCTCTGTAGGAAGAGTCTCTGAAATTGCCTTGATTCTATCGACTGGGTTTTTGTATTAGTGGCACGGCGGTTAATGTCTTTCTCGGCGGTCTCCCATACATAGCAGTCCACCGGGCTAAGATGTGGGGAGTTCGCGGCCTCTATATGAATAGCAGCGAAAGTCTGAACTAATTGCAAGTTTTGTGGTAGAGCCTCGGACACCAACTCACTTGTCAAAACCTGAATCCCGATGTAGGAGCTTTGCGACACCTTTTTTTCGGTAGTTTTTTGAGGGGGGAATGTCCTGTGCGGGTGCTGTCCCACCGCCTGGTAGTCTCCGGTTCTTGTCCGATTGTTTCCACAGTTTTCAGGAGCATTGCACAGCAATTGTCGACGCGAATAGTCATGGTACAAGTTATTTTTTTCCATGGTGAATTAGCTGCTACATTAAGGACGACCGGGAGTTTAAGCCGCTAGAGGAATCGTCGTGAGCTTGCCTTTATCCCCTCAATATGCAAACACGTTTGACCTCACACAATGATGTCATGTGTTTCAGTAGTTTACATTAAGAACATTTACATTAAGAACAAGAAATCCATCCATCGCATACAGAATTTTAGCTACTGAAAAATGACTTGTCAACTTTAACTCCCAGGGTGTTTTCAATTCATAAAGTAACTTAAATCTACGGGGGCGTCAAACATAACGCCATCCACCACGAAATATGACTGGTGTGATGCTTCTAATGCATTAGAACTAGCGGTGCTAGAATTCCCATCCAATAAACGTCGAACTTGCCCTAATTACTATCAGCAACGCAGACCTACGTGATTGAAAAGAAGCCATTTCCATTTTGGTGTCGTGAGTCGGATAAATCACGGTGGATTGAACGAGGACCCTATGTTATGAGTCAGCATCACTGCAGTGGCCCTTGTTTACTGAACGCGGTAGGGATTCCAATAGCCTTGAAAAGTAATTATGAAGCGAGCCTAGTATTACTAGTATTTCCTTAAACAAAACATCATGGCGGATACATCAACACGTTTTAATAATGAGCTTAAACAGTAGCATACACACTTAGGGAACCGATTAGGAAAGTTTGTTGTGGCAAGCAAGAGCGTGGATGGTACAAAATGCAACATTTTTTGAAGTTCTCGATTGGCGTTAACTCGTTCTATTGACAGCCTAACGCCTGCCCATATTTTAGGTGTACTCGCTCGTTCACGTCAACAGCTACCAACGATTTGCTAGGAGGGTGACCGAATCTAGACAAATCCCCCGGCCACCTTACCGCAAAGCCATTGTAGTACGGAAACTTAGAAGCAGAAATCAGGCTTCCTGAAGAAAGTACAAAGCCAAGAGCAACAGACTCTTCAGATATTCGCCGATATTAACACAGTAAATTAGTAGTTAATAAGGACTTGATCTATCAATGAAGTAAGGGAGTGGGCCAAAGCCCAGTGGAAAAGACATGATGAGGGTTGATTAGAGGGGAAAACAAATTCAACGAACTGCATTGTTGATACAAGTTCTCGTTGTGGGCGGGGAATGTGGTTAACACACAGATAAAGCACGCTCAGGTGGAGTTTCCAGGCGCACCGGGAGCAGGTTTGTTGTTACTGGCGACGACGGCGGCGGCGGTTACAGTGGCAGTTGTGCCACCACTAGTTGAGGGCACCGCTACCGGTGAAAGGTCACTCTCAGGTGGCACCAGGAGATACGTGATCCTGTACTCCGGATAGGCCTGTTCCCCTCGGTAGATGACATACTCTGCGAACGTCAGGCCTCCAGCAGAAGGCATCCCCACAACCGAGTGATGACCAGGTGGAGCGTGGGCAATCTTCATAGCACTGAATTGGATGAAGGAGCGTCCCAGCGCCACACGACATAGCAACATCTGCCGCGGACAGACATAGCAGGAGCGGTTGTGGTGCATTGGACAACCCGTGCCACCTCCGATGCCGTAGACGTACTGGTTCGACTTGGATGAGTTTTCTGCGAAGTAAATGCCTGCGCCGAACATGCCGCCGATATATGCGTGGCGTTCGTCGAAGCCACGCGTCATGATAGAGTGAATAAAAGGTGAGCCGTGGAAAAGGAAACGTTCGTTATAGTGTCCGACGCAGCTGAGGCTGCTACCACTGGCGCTGCTGCTGCAAGTGACGGTAGTAGATGTGCTGCCTCCAAAGGTTGGAACGGTACTGCTGTAGCTCATGTCTTCGGCGATCTCCGCACACCGGTGCATGTAGCGCTCCCACATACGGCGGTTGCGGATGCGAGTGATCTCCAGCACATGAAGACTCTGGAACACTCCACCGCAGTTATCCTTGTGATGCCGAATACTGTTTTGGAACTGCAATTGACCGACGAAAACACACACTTGTCACATACATTTAGTCCGAAAGCCTATCCACAGATTATGATTCCACGATGGAGTCGGACTTTTAAATGGTCACACTTTAACTCTGAATGAAGTCTATCAGACTACGCAAACAGAGCATGTTCAAATTTGCACTAATAGCTTTAAAACGAATAAAGAAAAGACCATATTTCAGGTCGCAGAATGAAGTATGCTTACAGATATCTTCAGATACACCTTTCTAGGGATTTTAAACAAATGCCGCCAACCTTCTAGAGTCTAGAATTCCTATTAAAACGGGTAATATCTGTTAGTACTGCAGAAATTAGAAGACCTCTGACCCACCTGTTCCTCAACATCCTTGAACTCGGTTGAGTCCCTAGGCACGTCGACAAAGACAGTCTCGGTGGCAGCAGCGGCGGGGAAGAGGTCGGAGCCGGGAGGGATGGGTTCGTGGACACCGACGCCCCCGAAGTGAGCGCTAGCCCCGCTTCGCGCCAGCCCGAGTGCGATGCCTTCCAGCGCGGGAATGAGGGTGGCGGTGGCCGCGGCAGCAGAGGGGGGGCAAACAATAGGCACTGCGGCGGCGGTAATGAGGGAGCGGTAACGTGCAATACCGCGGATGATCTTGTGGCGCTGGCCATACACCACCACGCCCAGCTCCTTCAGCTCCTCGTGGCCCATCTCCACCAAAATATCCAACGTCACCTGCACAGAGCAGAAAACAGTAACGACAACACCGAACAGACATAGTGATATCCGGGCCTGCTGTTTACTATTACTTTTCATCTGCTGATAATCTAGTTCCTTATCCTTCACAAGCTATTATTTGAAGCCATCTTACTAAACGATTTCCCGCAGATAACGTTCATATGCAGTCTCGACAAGGAAATTTTGTGGTACGCACACCAGAAATCGAACGAACCTGTTCTTTGTCAAACAGCTCTACCAGGTGGCCAAGGCCAAGAGAAGTGAGGAAACTGGCTGTTGTGATCATGGGCGCAGCGGCGGAGGCAGCTGATTGTAATGCGGAGGAGGAAGAAGGCTGCGGCTGTTGCTCCTCGTCCTTTGCACGCCCCTGTCCCTCGACCCGTGGACCATCGGAAGTGCATACAGCAGCAGCCGCTGTCACAGCAGCTACCTTTGTGTGGCCTTGTTGCTGCACAGGCTCTGGCAAGGACAGACGGAGGGGCACTCCAAGAGCAGAGGGCATCGCATCGGAGAGCAGCGACTTCACGTCCTCTGCCGTAGCCAGGTCAAGTGGGGTTTGACCTGAAATGGAAATAAGCTTATTAATTAGCAAGAACTCTAGTGGTTTGGCAAAGACGTTCACTGAGAAGGCAAGTAACAGAGCCTACCTTCCTCATTCCTGGCGAGAGGGTTGGCACCATGTGCGAGTAGGAGTGAACAGAGCTGAGTGCGTCCCTTCTGGGCAGCCTCGTGGAGCGGGGTGTAGCCCCACTTGTCGACGGCGTTGACGGAAGTGCCGTGGCGGATGAGGAGGGCTGCGAGGTCGACGTGGCCGTACGAGGAGGCGTTGTGCAGAGGAATGAGGCCACCCTTGTCCTGCGCGTTCACATCGGCGCCCGCGGCTAGCAGGCACTCCGCCACCGCCAGGTTGTTGTAGCCCGCCGCCAAGTGCAACGGCGTCGAGTTCCGCCCACTCACGTCCCGGCAGTTCACGTTCGCTGGTGTCACCAGCCGCTGCACCTTTGCCAGGTTCCCGCGCTTTGCTGCATCCAGGATCCCCGCGTTCCCACGCAGAAGATCGTAAACTAGGCTCTCTGTATCCTATCACAAGAACACGCTGATAATACTAAGCTCAACAGCGCAAAGGCATTGAAAAAGGCGGCAGGGAGGCACCTTGACGAGGTCAATGGGGGTGTGGCCGTCGCGGTTCTTGCGCGTGGGGTTGGCGCCGTGCTTGAGCAAAAGGCGGCATATGTCAAACTTTCCCTTAGCCGCGGCCTCGTGCAACGGCGTGAAGCGCCACAGATCCGTCACATTCACGTTCGCCCCGTGCTGGATCAACATCTCTGCCACCTACCAATCCACCAAAACACATATTCAATCTTTTCCAGAAGAAGGATCGAGAGAGGGGATGCTCACTTCGACATGCCCATAGGAGCATGCGTTGTGCAGTGGCACAAGACCGCCTTTGTCTTTGGCGTGCACATCGGCGCCGAACTTGAGAAGGACCTCCACTACGGCGAGTCGATTGTACCCTGCGGCGAAGTGGAGGGGTGTCGAGTGGCGCCCATCGATGTCGCGACAGTTGATGAGGTCCCTCGGTGGCTTGTCATCCTCCGCCCCGCCGTTACGCTGCTGGCACGACAGCACCAGCCGACAAACCTCATCTACGTCACCCGATTTGGCTGCCTCCAACAACTGAAGCACAACGCTTGCCCAGCCTGCGATGTTGCTACCACTACTGCTGCATGGCGTTGGCACTGATGTGATTGCCACCGATGGGGAGGAGGGCGGGTTCTTGTTGGCTTGATTACTTCCTGGCGGTTGTGAAGTAGAGCGACCTGAAACCGCCAGGAGTTTCTTTGAATCAGCCAAGGGTTTGGCGTCAGTTCTAAATCCCGTGTTGTTGAAGGAAACAGCTTGGTAATCAGAGCCAGGGAGATAAGCAGTGGCTACTGCAGCGGGGGCGGGCGAAGGTGACGGAACGGAGGGTTCGAGGAACATGCGTCGGACACGGTCCGAGGTGGCCAACTGGAGGGCAGTGTGGCCGGCAGAGTTGGTGAGGTTCCTGTCCGCACCGAGGCTATCCAGAAGCAGTCTCACGGCGACTGCGTGGCCGTTGGCCGAGGCCAAGTGAAGTGGAGAGAAGCCCTGACTGTCCGTGGCGTTGACTGCGGCCCCATGTCGTGCCAGGATAAGAATCGCCTCAACACAGCCTGTAGCTGCTGCTACCTGCAGAGGCGTTCTCCCCTTCACATTGCGTTCGCTTAGACTTGCACCTCTGTAAAAAGCAAAAGGTTTAAAAAGTCATACTTAGAGCAGTACTTTTAGTCACATTTCTCCATATAAGGCAAGCTAAAACTCAAATTTCAGTGAAAACAGTAAATTTGAAGAAAAAACCTTACAAAAACACTAGAGTAGTAAAGAAAAAGTGGTCAATCTTCTTTACTCCTCTGAAACTACGAAAAGTCTTGTTTCAAAGCCATTATAACGGGCTTTGGCTATGCCCTTAGGTTCATTTCAAGGCCCCAAAAGAAGCATTTACCTTTGACCACTCAGCGGAAACGCCCAAGAAACTCGAGTGACCGCATCTCCATTTACTTTGATATAGGTTTACTGCTTTGACGCTTTAAAGTCTGCCGTCCATGTAACGCGATCGTAGTTTACCCACTCCACGTGAATCTCAGATTAAATTTCTTCAGAGATGAACCAAATAAATAATTAGGTATACGCACCTAGAAATTAGGTATTCAATGAGCTGTTGCCTTTCGCTAACGAGGGTCACAGCAGTAGAGGAACTAGTGGGTTTGTGTCCAGCACTCTCATTTGTTTCATTAAGGTCGTCTGTCGCGGCAGTAATGTGTAGCGTGGTGTCACCACTAAAGGGGTGTCGAAAGTGGATGAGGTCTGGGGTACCACGCGAAGAGAGAGCAGGGACCACGGGGCGCTTTAGGGCCCCTGACTCGCCGGGGATGGAGGGGAGTGGTGGATCCGCGGTGGATGCACTCGCTGGCAGGGGCGACGAGATGACAAGTGCTGTCGATGCCGTCTTGTGAACATCATCGACAGAGTTGAGGAGACGTGTAACAAGTACCAAGTCGCAGCGTCGACAGGCTTCAAGTAGGAGGTAGCCTGTTGAGGAGAACACGAAGCCCATTGAGGGAGAGAGGAAAACCAACAACAAAACGGTATTCCTTGATATTACAAGGCGTGCGTGTGTGTGCATACAGGGCCTACGCCCGTTGTCCCATGCATCACCATCGCGAATCGATAGGCCCAGGACACGAGCGCCAAAGGGATGGAAGGAGCCAATCCTGGCTGTGCAAAAGTATGCGAAACGCGACCTGACGACAACGTTTATAAAGATCACAACAGGGAGAAATACGAAGTAATACTAACAAGTCAGATTTTAGGACTGTTCGTAGGTGCGCAAAACCGTTTCTTTGAGAAAGAAAGTACTATAAGAGTGCTAGAAATATCGGCCTCATTTTAAATAGGAGTGAAAAAAATGTATTTTCGAAGATATCTAAATGGTGATGGTAGGAGAATGGCAGCATTGCTTTCACGAATCATAGCAAACCTCTTATGTTTTGGATGAACTAGTTGGAGCCGAATTGAGAGGTCTAACTACCAGTGAGCCACAACACAAATTACAATAGCTCCGAGGATTTGCCTCATTAGTTCCTAGAGTCAGTACAAAATATCAAACGAAGTGGCTAATTGGATTTAGGAATTGCAGTAGGTAGCCTTGGAACCAGTCCACTACAAAATTCCAAATGAAAGTACCAAACGGGTGCGCTGCTCATCTAACCTCACAAGAAACTCGGCTAAGATGGTGACGAAGTGTGTATATATGAAAGAAACCATCACTGGGAAGTTAACCATCTAAGTGGGGCTCAAGAAGTAACTTTTTGTTGCGTGTGCACGAAACTTCAGTGAGTCTCGCCAGACTTCACTTCGAAGCGGAAAAAGCTTAAAAATTACCAATAGACTTACATCGCCAGGGGTGACAAAACAGTTCGAGTCATATTTACAAACACTATCGACGGACAACTCTACGGCTTTCCAGAAATGAACCAAGTAGAGTGAAAGTCCTTTCTCAAACGCCCCCTTGACTAAGGAGTAGGAGTGAGGAGGAGGGGGGACTTGCCACGCCGCTCGTAGACAATGCGCTGCTTGAGCTCACGGGAGGGCGCGAGATCGAGGGGGGTCTTGCCGTGGATGTTGGGCTGGTAGGGGTCGGCGCCGTTCGCCAGCAGTAGAGAGCAGACGTCTGCCCGGGCCTTGCTCGCCGCCTCATGCAGCGGCGTGTAGTGCCAAAGGTCCACCGCGTGCACCTATACACACACAAATTGCATAACTAATAACTAAATTCCCTCTTTGAGGCTAATTTATTAGGTATTTATTTTGTCTCAGATAGAGCTTCAAGATGACTAAAATGCAACTCCATTTACGTGCACATTCATAGTAGTGATACATAGGACTTCCTTGCCAAACTCGATGGGAGATCCCATCCAATGCTAAAATTTGAGGTTGTAATAGTACACGAATACCTAATACGTAGTTTTCAATGCTCATTCATGAGATTCAACATAGCCAATACAAAACTCCTTTGAATCGCCGCGTATTCAGTAAAAAAGTACAGATCAAAACCAATGAACGACTCCACCTCCATTTCCAACAAATAAACAATTAGTCCCCTTTATAAATAAATTTGATTTCAGCTAATTGACAACACACTTTCCAGCATTGACATCAGATAATTTTACCTAGAGCACATATATAACACTAAAATGCTAACGAAATAATCCCACTAGGACGTGAGCTCTTAGTTACAGAAGTGCAACTCCCGTCTAGGAAATATCACAAGTATAAGAGGTTATAGATGAGGAGAATCCATAAAAGCATGACAATTTGTCAACCTGGTGATCAACAGAGCAGCCATCGTCGGAGGAAGCAGCGGCAGCGATGAGCATTTCGCAGACCTCGAGATGACCATAGGAGCAGGCGTTGTGCAGCGGAATAAGCCCACCCTTATCTTTTACTCGTAGGTCTGCTCCCGCCGCCAGTAGGATCTGCACTATTCGTGTACTGTAAAGGCGATGGCGATTAACGCGATAAGCATTTCAGATTCGCCAAACAAGACCGATGAACCAAAAACGTAATTGCGCCGAGGAATTTGCTGTAACGAATGCCATAGATGCTGCGCAGGGCAGATACGCATGATAGGCCATGGAAGGGGAGCGTGGGATTCTGTGTGAAGTGGTTGCCAACATAATGATTGATTTGAAGAGTTCGCAAATGTTGGGATCGTATATTTGAATTGCCGCATCATTTATAAATACAAATTGCACGCATCTCCATCGCTTAACTGAAAAGGGCTAAACATGTCAGATTCCGTTATTAAAAAGCGATTTGGCAAACCTTGACATGCGTCTTCAGCTAACCTGTCACTCTTGTGACAGGATTTACAAGGTCGGTCTTAATCCCGAAATTCCGCCATTAGTAGATATCGATAATGGTGTGCACATTAAATTCTGCTCAAAGTTTGAAGTAATAGACTAGCCCCTTCGCTGACCGCATGGCCTAAGTATCCGAACCGCGACATCAATGCCACAGTAGAATGATTAATGCTGTGTGTGACATCCTTAACTAGGAAGGAATGAAGAAAAAGTGCTCTCTTTACCAAGATCTCCTGTTTGTTAGTAGTGTGATGCAATCTCAATAGAAAGGTAGCAAAATCCAGCTAGAAACTATTAAATCAAGTGCTTACCGATTATAACCGGCAGCAAGATGCAGTGGTGTGGACTTCCTACCGTCATCAGAATGGCAATTGACATTCTGTGGGGTGAGCAGGGACGTCAGCTTATCCTCCTTGCCAGCCCGAGCAGCCTCGAGGAGTTCCGTCTTTCGGTGTTCCCCCACCAGAACCTGGGCAGTAGAACCCTCAGCTAAGTCGAGCGGCGTCTTCCCGTCTAAATTGCGAATGTTGGGATCGGCTTTGGCCTAAAAGAAGGTAACAATATTAAAGTGGTTAAATATTTGCATCAAACAACCAGAAAAAGGAAATCAGGTACATCGATTAAACGATTAATAGCAAAACACATTTAAGGAATGGAGAAGAACGGCGATTAGAACTATCACAGAGTTTCAAGTTTATTGTGAGTATAAACGTAGTTTAATACATAAGCCCACTCTTTTTGTTGTAAAACTTGATCAAACAGAAGTAAAACGTAAAAAATGCATTAGCATTTGATAGCAACAGAAGAGAATAAATTAGAGGTTTAGGAATACCTGCAGCAAAAGTATGCAAACATCGACTTTTCCTTTGATTGCAGCTTCGTGTAAGGGTGTGTAATGCCAGTTATCTTGAGCATTAGGGTCCGAATTGGCTGATAGGAGAAGTTGTACAACTTCATTGTGTCCGAAGGAGCAAGCATTATGAAGTGGGATTAATCCTATAAAACGGCATTCAATGAATTAATCGACAAAGTATCAATGACAAGAACGCAACGCACCTCCATCGTCTTTTGATGAGACATCTGCTCCTCGCATGAGGAGAAGTTTCACAATCTCTAGCCTACCATAACCAGAAGCAAAATGAAGAGGAGTTGATTTTCGACCGGAGGAATCTCTAAAGTTAACAGGAACACCCTTGTCCAGAAGAAATATAACTCTGGAGATATCTCCCAAACGACAGGCATCGAAAATTTCCTGGCTATCACATGATAGAAAACTTGAACTGGAAGTCGAAGAAGGAAGAATATTCGCATCTCCTATTGAAACACGACCACGAGAGCCGATACTCTTGGGGTCGCGAGTCATTTTAGAACACGTTTACGACGATGGATTTTATTAGCAGACCTAACACACAACAACGCCACTATTGGACATCATAGATATTAGAATAAGCCGCATTTATTTAGAATATACTTTACTTTATAGACTTTATAATTTTATTTCGTGTCAGTATTGTCTGAATAAACCGCATTAATGTAAAATTTAATACAAGAATAGCGAAATGCAAGTCAGAACATAATTAAACCTAGCAAATACGGTAGAACCCAACATAGGATATCGGGTTCTAGAATTGGAGTGAAATACAGTTCATCAAAGAAAAAATATCAATCAATTCAATCGTCCATCCACAGTATATTAACGAGTTATTAATCCAAATGGGCAAAAAATCAAGCATGCATCAAGAGTCATTAGGCGAATGAGATTTCCTTAGACGATTTAATTTAAACAGCAGTGGATTCTTGTATCAACGTATATTTAATAAGATGGACGAAGTATACATGGAAAGTACATCAGTTTCGGAGCACACCGTCAAATCCGTCTTAATGGGGTTTACGACTTCCAGGTCTCATTTATTTCCAGACTATTAAGTCACATCACTCTTATTCCTGTAAAATATCATTATTGAGATTTTGTTAGACAAAAATTGTTTTTAATTTGGATATTTGTTTAAATTTTAAACACAAACAAATTATTAAATTGAATTGGAGATAAGAATGTATTTTGTTTTCTTTTCCACTGTATATGGACCAGTATACAAAGTACTTAGGTTGTGATGTCGGCTGCCTGGGATTCGCTTTGGTTGGGCGTTATTGAATCGCGTTTATCGGAGCGAGATTTTAGAGAAAATCGTTGTTACCAAAACATCGTTTCAAACTGTTAGCTTAATTTCTTTTCTTAATGTGTTTGCAAGACTCCAACCTCCGGGATCAGTTTCTGCAACTAAATGTGATAAATGCTCGTCTTAGGCGGGAAAATGCTTTATTAGAGCATGAAAATCATCGGCTAAGTACCCAAGGACACTCTGGGTTGGTAACACTCAACTTATATTTTTATTTTTTAGCATATCTAACAATACTAGCTCGTCTGAACTTGAACAAAAATTATTAAAACTTCAGGAAGAAGTGATCGATCTTCATCGGGAGAGGGAAAAGGTAATTGAAATTGTTTTTGATAATATCTCCAGCTCCAAGCCGAACTCAAAAGCAGACAAGCGAAAATCGATGCACAATTCATTAAGTGTGATGCACATCTGTTTATGATTTCTTTAGGATGGACGAAATGGAGCGTCTCATTGCTGATGCCAACCAAATGAATCGCTCGTGTATGGCTTCGATTGAGCAGCTCAAGGCCGAAAAGGAAACCATTTTAAACGAACAAACTGCTAATTTGTTAGCTATTGAGGCACTGGAACAAGACAAAAGAGTTCTGGTGGGCGATAGAAACAAGTACTTAATGACAATTAATGGACTTCAAAGTCAAATCGAAAAATTGCGAAACGTCGAATCTGACTTGAAGCGACAGCAAGTTTTACGTTTTTTTCAAATCCATTTGATTTTCTCTGCAGGTTCGAATTAGAATTAATTCAACGAGGACTTGTTGATGCCGCAGGCACCCCCTCAAGCATTGAAGGGGAATGGTCCCACCAGTCTACTCAAGTGATATCATCAGTTCCTGATAAAATATCCTCATCAATCGTAAGGTGACTTTGAACACTTCTCACATAATATAGAACTCTTCTGAAGACGTCAATTGTGTCAGATTTAGCAAATCAGGGAAGCTTTTCGCTTTCGGTGGACTGGATAGAAAAGTTTGGGTCGGGAACGTTACCGATGATAGTACGTTTACGGTTTTAATAAATTATGTTGCTAGATAAATATGATTCCCTTTTCTCCTTGGTCGGTTGCAATGCCAGTATTACGGCCGTAGATTTCGATGCTAAGGTGAGTTTCCACCAGGTTTTATGGACAAGACCTGGCTTCATCCCTTCGGTCGCAAAGTATACAAAAGCCACGAATAAGATTTTTGACTCTTGATTGATGTTATCTAACTTTGTAGGAAAGCATGGTCTTGGGGGCATCTAGCGATTTTGCTTGCCGCATCTGGTCTCTTACTGATCGACGTCTGAGGATAAACCTAACTGGGCATTCCAACAGTGTACTTTCGGCCCGGTTCTTCAGTACCGGGGAGAGCGCCAATTCCGTCGTCACCAGCTCTAGTGATCGCACCATCAAAGTCAGTTTTGGTAGTTTTCTGAAACTAAGTGTTTACCACACAAATCAACACCAAGAAACGTATTAATAATTGTAAGTAGAGATTCAGTTGAAGCAGTAACGTGAACAGTAATGATTTTTCGTTAAAATTGGGGTTTTCGGTTGCTGAATCGTCGTGTCCCATGTATTCTTGGTTTTTTTGCCGTCGACTATACAACTTGCAATCACTGTCTCATTGTCTTGTTCATAGGTTTGGGACCTCAAGCAGCGCCAGTGCTTACGAACCATACCAATTACTTCCCTGTGCTACGATATTGTGCCCAATCCTGCAACCGGTCGTCTTGTGAGCGGGCACTCGGACAAAAAACTGCGCTTTTGGAGCCAGGACTCTGGCAAAATGGTCGGCGAGATTCTTCTGTCAGAGCGCGTCACGGGAGTAGATATCTCCAAAGGTGAGCTCACCTAGGACCCCTTACTTATCCATTGTTTTTCTTTTAAGGGTCGTTTTTCTGGATGATTACTTTGTAAAATTACATAAGTTCTCCCCACAGGCATGCTTGATTTTGGGATCGATTCTGATTGCGCTGAACTCTATAGTAAGAAAAAGATCCGGCTTAGAGTGATAAACATAACAAAGTCTCCTGTGTGAGAATCAGTAACTCAATTTAAAAAGCGGTGGGTTTGGTTAAGGTATGAGGTGAAGTCATCTGTGTTTCATTTTTTTGGTTATCACCACATCGATGCGCTAGCCCAACTGAGGTTACTACTTTACCCCAGAGTACGAAAGACAAAGAGTGCGCTGTTGGGTTTTTGAGATCATGGCAAGTAGTCTTCACGGAACGCCCAAAAGTTCCACATATTCTTTTTACCATCTACTTTTCCAAAGTTAAAACAATGAAACTGCCTGTTGCTCCCACCTAGATGGCAACTACGTGCTGGCGTGCACGAGGAGCGACACGTTGCACATGGTGGACCAGCGGCAGCGCAACGAGGTGCTGCGTTCCTTCCAGGCGGAGGACTTTCATGTGCGCGCCGACTGCGTGCGCCCCTGCTTCTCCCCCGACGGTGCTTACGTCGCTTGCGGCTCCCAGAACGGCTGCGTTTTTATCTGGAACACCGTCACCGGCATCCTCGAGAACATCCTCCGTGGCCATGAGTGAGTTGCCTTCTGCTACCCCTTACTTAACTAGATAGACGGACATTGTTTACTAAGTGTACACCACTGGTGTTTAAAGCACTAGGAGATTTTTATATCTTTGCCCTTCCCTAGCAGGAATGTTCCATACTTTTAACTTTTAACAACATTTCAGTAGCCCAGCTCTGAAAGCTAGGCAAGTACATTGCTTACTAGTTCGTTTTTCGTGTAGAAAATACGGATTTAGTACAAGGCTTATCAAGCCCTTTATGTTTATTTATTCCCCCATCTTAGCCATATGGTGGTATGCACAAACTGGAGCCCGAGTGGAAATCAAATCGTGTCTTGTGAACGTGGCAAGAAGGTTGCAATTTGGACGCGTGCATGATGCAATTATAGGATTCGTCCTCTTTATCCTTTATATTTTACGAACTTTGCTTATATGTGCAATTCACCCTCTCCAAATAAAAGGTACTAGTAACATTTCGATTTCTTCATCGTGCTCTATCAGTTGAACGTGGTTGTGTAATCAGAGTATCCCAGCTGTGTAAATAAGGGTAGCTCGATCCTAAGTAATACATAATTTGAACCTCAATGAAACTATGTTGACCGTATTAACAAATTGATAATAGCCTCTAACTCAACCTCAGATTGTACGTTTCGAAAAAAATTGAATACCTATGGTCTGATTCCTCTTTCTAAACTGTTATGTGCCACGTCATATTCCTCGAAATGTCTACTTCGACAAATATGTTCTTTATCCTTGTATTTTGACCCAGTCTTGGAAGTAATTCGAATGTGTGAACAGGAAACAGAATGCCACTGTGCAGTGAAAATACATCTAAGGTCCAATTACGTGATGCTGGTTAGGTAATTAATATAGATGCTGCTTGGTATGTCGAAATATTTAAAGACAGGTTTTTGATCTATTGCTGAGACAAAGAGGATCTAGCCTAGGAACCGATTCCTAGATATAATTAAGCAAAGGCAGCAAGTGTGGGACATAACTCAGACTTCTGCACTTACGTAATATTTTAGCGAAATGATTTTATATCATTGATATCAAAAGACCAGAGTTTTAAGGAGGGGCAACTATATTTCACCCAAAAGAACCACACAGAACATAATCTAATTAAATGTTGAAGTAAACAAATGTAATGAAGTAGAAAATACGATTTAGGTTGAGTGCATTTTTAAATACCTTGAACCAATACAACTTTTAATCTGATAAATCTGATTTTATTTTTTTCACCAACCAAAAATCTTTTTTTATAAATGTGACAATTTTTATGAAGAATTAAAGAATAATAGCGTGCAACCTTGGTTTTACTGCTCCATTAATCCACCGTTTTCCTAAACTTTTCTACTAGGTCGGTTTGGGGGTTGGCTGTAGTTTGTTGGCGTTACGGATAGTATTTATAGTTTGGTCTGAGTTTGAATTTTCCACTTGGAACGGTATCTTTGCATTATTCGAATTCCGCTATCCTTATTTGGAAGCTTTGGTAATGACCTACTGCTGCGTACACTTGGTATTATTTGCTATTTGACATTTAGAATATTAAGATATGTAAATGGACACCTTTTCCAATTTATTATTCGATATTGAGCACGGCGTTGTAGCGAGATCATTGTTAAATACCATTTCATCGCTGCGTTATGAACTCAGTCGTAATTTAGAGTTGTAATTTGTAGTAGAATTGGTATATCTTCAATCATGTCTCAAAGTGACAGTGGCACTTATGCCAAAGGTCACATCAAAGACCTCAACGAAGCCACTGAAAAGGTTGTTGGATCGAAACCCGAAAACTTAAAGCGAACTAGTGAAGGATTTGTTGAAGCTTCGAGTGAAGAGGATGAATTTGATGAAGAACATCCCAAAGAAGAGTAAGCCAGCGTTGCCTAGCAGTCGTTCATTTGAATTAGGGGAACTATGCGTTCTATTTTAAATGAACAATGTATCACCCAATTTCGCCAATATGCTCGGGAGCAGTACCCCAAAGATGTGGAAAAGGTAGTTATCTTTACCTATTTGAGCAGTCCTTCTGTTTAGCAAGATGGGTTTATCAAGAAGATGCAAGACCAATATTTTGAGTACTATATGGAGAATGTGCAGCGTTCACAAATCGTTAATCAGCAGCTTCAAATCGGTCAGTTGATGAAGTTGCGCGAGGCTTCCCGTGGCACCGACGAGGAAGATGTGATGGGTTAGTTACCTTCTTTCCACTTAAACTTCACCTTTTTACTTCTTCACATGCTGGATTGCCCCTCAGGCGAGCCCGTTCCCCTACCTCTGATTCCGGCCAGTATGTGGATTCGAAAGAATATCGCGGACTTCAAGAAGGACATTCTTGAAAACAATCGTGAATGCTGCATCAAAATTTCCTCATTATCGACTGCAACAGTAAGTATGACTGTTTCTGCTATTATCACTGTCGATGTTATGAAACCTTTCAATTTTTTGTTTCGATTTCCCACTATTTTTTTATCTTCGCACTGACCTAATCACAGTTGCCACTTTTCTTTCTGTGATTTCTCACCACGTATCCCTCATCGATTAGGAAGGCTTTCTATACAACCACTTTAATTTCAAAGCAGTCGAGTATATTCTACTTCAAATAGCGACTTCCATATCGAATGGCTGTAACAAAGCCTTCATCAAATTCGTTCCGTAGGCAGGGCTTTACACACTCAACCTAGGTTTCTGTGCCTGTGGCGCTGAATTCAGTACCCAGCATGGCATCGTGGCTCTGTTTCATGGAATGCAAGTAGTAGTCTTGGTATTGTTCAAGTTTAACCAACGAAAGGTGAGATTAGATTCGATACCAAAGAAAACTGTTCTGTTACATTGGATTCTATGATGATTGCGTCGTCTTAGTTTTGTGACAAGAACCAACTCGGCTTCGACGACATCTTTGGGGTGCTGGTTCATTTGGCCTAACAACCGAAGTATGACTTGTTACTAGTGCGTTTTTGAGGTCTCGGGAATTACTCTTTTCGATTGTCACGTCCATCGTTATTGTATTCAATGCAGTATATTTTTTTACAGAAGCGAGGTCATTGGTAGTCCTTATTGTATCCCAAGCTGGTATAAATCTCCCACCACGTTGCCAGACAAATTTCCACCAATCGAAGTGTCTTTATGCTCTTGCGGAAAAAATCGGTGGTAATGTTAACGCACGAGTTCAGAAACGCAATTCCGTTTTATTCATTTTTGGGAGCCCACCAAAGTTTCCGTTTCTACTTCAACATAACCATGCGTTGCCTTTGTATGGACTGATAATTTACAGATGATTTAGCACTTCTTTAGTTGAGCGTAGTATTAAATTCAACGAATATCAAATGGCTTTTCGAAGAAACAAAACAATAGTTCCTAGTTCAGTGGCAAAACACTGCATTCATTCTACTTGTGCACGTAGTAAAGCTAGAACGTTTAATCTGATACTTGGTCCATGACAGGTTAGTAAAGAGATCAGCTACGACTTAACCTATCTCTTCGATAGAGTGCACCAAAATGATCGTGTTTGCCCTTGCAGGTATGTTTTGGGTTTTGGGATCAGCGGCGGAGACCTAGTTTACATTGAAAACGCGAATGTAATCGCTAGTGCACAAGCTGCCTTGAACATAATACCATTCGATCTTGTTTGCTTCATTACTCTGCTCTATTGCAGGTCCTCGCTCTTAAAAACGCAAGCTGTCGTAAATTTCGTTTAATACCCCTCTTTTAAAGTTGCGAGTTCCGACACATGAGGACGCTGGGAGCATATTCTGGGAGTTCGCGACGGACTCATATGACCTTGGATTCGGGTTGTACTTTGAGTGGAGTCTTACGCCACAGGAGGACATCTCCATGACCATCTCAGAGTCCAGTGACGAGGAGGACGAGGGTGACGACGACGGGGAAGATGAGGAAAGGGGCGTCCATGACCCCGAGGTCGGCGAGGGTAACCAAGAACCCAGAAGCCCCATTGCAGGTAACCACCCCCTTTGGATCGGCTCAAACCAATGCATTAGTTTAACGTTAAACATTAAAGCTTGATTAAGTTGTATTAGATTCAAGTGCTCATGGTTTTCAGCTTGGAAATGGCAATCGAGCTGGGGGAAGAGACGGTTTTAGATGCATCCTGATCAAGTGTGTAAGTTTTTTCTTCATTAATTCTTAATGTAAGAGTTAGTGGGACCAGTATATTCATTCGTATTCGGAGTTACTCTTATAAGATGTCCAGCGAGCTTTTAAATTGTCAGGAGTGGTTATTAGACGGTAAACCACATGACTGCTATTGCCTTCCCGGGGTCTTTGACAGTATCGAGATTATCAATGCGACGACACTTTTTTCGAAAGTGATCACAAGTCATTTCGAGTAGACTGGAGGATTATGGAGCTGTTCCCATAAATGGTTTGTCTTGAGACCGACATGTCAAATGGCGACTAATCCTGTAAACGCCAGTTTACAAGCGCCAATAGTATGTTTTATCAACCGTTAACTAATGAGATTTGATCTTAAATATGCCTAATTTACCCCCTGGTAATACTGCACATCTTAGTGTTTCGTCGGAGTCAATGTAATCATTGTTTTGTGGTAATACAAACGTAATGGAAACTAATTTGCTTTAGTTCGTCGTTAGCTCCTATGCCGTCCGAGTTTCACAAAGTGTATAAACTTTACCACAGACTTGTCAAAGTAGTCAACAAGTAAAAAGTCAACATTTTACCTACTATTATCCAGAAAAGCAGGTTCGAGACTACGGAAAATAGCTTTCGTTTTCGTATCTTAAATCAGATGTGAACGGATCACAGAACTTGTCAATTATACTGTGCATTTCCAGTATATTAAACTCTAGGTATGTTTTAACCCAGAGTTTTTGTTACTGTCTTCTAGACGAGTCAGATGTTGAGCGAGGGGCTTCGGGCAGCATCAGTAGGCGTCGCAAGCTGGCGAACTGCCCGCCGACGGACGAGCTGATCCCGATCTACCGACGGGACTGCCATGTGGACGTGTACTGCGGTAGCCACCAGTACCCCGGCTGCGGCGTCTACGTCTTCAAGTTCGACAACTCCTTCTCGCTCTGGCGCTCCAAGTGGCTCTACTACCGCGTCTTCTACGGCAAGTAGACGTGCCCCACCAACCTCCTTACGTCTCCGTTGTTCCATTGTAGTGCTTCTTATTTCGTCTCTCTCTGCTGATGCGATCTGATCATGGAACTCTCTACTCTCGTGTCATTTTTGAATGACTTTGTCATTCGCCTGTGGGTGTGTTCTTTTTTGTCTAATGTACTTGTGTATCTTCCAAGATGAAGTTTCGTCCCTTTTGATGGATGATGGTGACTTTTAGAGTATTGGCTTAGTTCAGTCAAAATTTGCTGGCAAGTTCGTCATAGATTCTGTTGGAATAGTATATATAGGTATAGTTTATACTCTTAGTGAAGTTAAGGCACTATTCCATGAGGATAGAACCTCATTAACTCTTTAATTAGTTGTTCTTTGTTTCCTTGGTACTATGTCGAATTTGCACCTAAGTGGGACCCATCTTGGGAGGCGTGGAAGTAGGAACCATTTATAAATTAAACCTTGATAAAATCAGGTATTGGATTTGTTCAAGCAAGAAACCTCCGAATGCGTGGTTGCAGAATTGCCATGTACACCGTTTCATTCATACTTGAATGACTTTTTTCGTACCTCTTGAAAAGATACGACTAATTGGCCTTTTTAGGAAGGACTATCTTGAGGATGTATATTTTGTGGGATTTTGGCCAATATACTTTAAGGAGTGCCTAGCATTACTGAGGTTATCATGTGCAAAATGGAGATTTGTTGCGATTGCCATGGGAATGGGACAATATTTGCTGGTAATCCATTAGCAACGAGCCATCTTGGGCTCGTACGTTCAGTGGAGGTGATTCGACTGACGCACCTAACGTTCTTTCGCCTTCGGTAGAACGCGAGTTATTGTAAGTGACTACAGTCCATTAGTAGTCTCTTCTTGATTTTCCTATTCTAAAATTTTTTGTTGCCATTTCATTGCGTTATCATGCCCTAACTAGTGACAGTTACCGATTCTGAAGCTGGCAGGCTCTTCGATTCAATGGGTCGTAAAGACGAGCAAATTGGCATACCTATTTATCGTCGCTGAACATGTAAGGATGCCTCATTAGAGGTCTAAAGAAACCAAATATGCGTTTTGAAGGAAAATGTGAAATGTTACTTAAGCATCAAATTGAGAGTCGAAGTCGTTACGAAAACTGAAATGTATAGATCCAACTCGTATCTGTTCATAATACGACTTGTCTTATTTAAGAGTTTTGACCAAAAAATTGAACTTGGTATTTATATTGTATTACTTTGATTTTTCTTCCCGCAATAAGCAAATGTGAGCTACGTGTAATCATTCGAAAAAATCAGTCTCTGGTTTGTACGAGCCATAAATTCGTGTAGTTAAGGTGCTCCAAGTAGCCTAGTGCATGTAGTTAAGACTCTAGACAACTTGCCGTAATCATCATTTTGATTGCAGGCTTAGAATCCCATAAGACAGATTGGACTGCCGATAAAAACGGCAGCAAAAGTTTTTGCCTATTTGTCGGTGGCGGCGCACATCTCAAGCTGGTGAATTAATATGACTAGTAAAAAATGCGACAGTTGTTTAGTTCATACTTTCCTTATATCTCGATATTTGCGTAGTGAAGTTTAGTTTGTGGTTTCCATCTTGGCGGACGTGATGTGTTTGTAATAATCACTGATTTGGAATTTGGTGCTCACTAACAGACATTAACGCATACAATCGCTGATGGATCACCAAATGTAATATTAATTCGGGCATTAAAACCCACAGGTCTGTTCTGGCCAAATTGTCTGTCCAAAGTATTAATCCTGTCGTTAAAAGTAGGAGTTTCATTGCAAAATCTTTACTCTGATATCACACTCTTCTTTGTAAGCGACATAGGCTAACTACTAATCATTTTTTTAGTAAACTGTTGTGATTCAAGGCTGATTTATTCTATTGCTTAATGTTCCCATTACTTCGTAGATAGGCATGGACAGATGCTATAAATTTGAATAGCACAAAAGAAAACTACTTTATTTAAGGTCTAAACAACTATACAGAAAAAAACTTTTACTATTCGCAGTTGAAGCTGTTGAACCGATTGATTTAATATCGAAGCCATTTATGATACGAGATTTAATTTTTAAGCAAATGAATGGTATGGGGTCATTTGCATGGTTTTCTGCAAGCATCAATAACGGATTAGTAAACAATGTAAACATTTTTGAAAGTTCCGAAATTTTTAGATGCGTTCGATTGTTTAACTCTACTCCAAAGGTTTTTTTCTCCGAGATAAATAGCTATGTTCTTCTCAGAAAATATCTTCATCTCAAGAAACTTCGGCAACGTCTCTCTGTTTAAGAATGATGCCAGTTTGACTAACTACCTCCTTCAGTGAATACTGCCCCATTCTATCTTAAAACTACCTTGTACGTATTTCGTTCATGTTTGAAACCAGTCATTTCCAGTTTCGAACTTTGTAGCCTGCCGCCCACACGGTCAAGGTCTTACGGATGGCAAAGGACCGAATTTTTTTATCCACTCCTACCCGCAGCTCTCACAAACATTCGTAGAATTTCTTTGCTTTGGTTGACCAGCAATGAAGTGGACTAATAATTGCGGAAAGTTGACGGAAACAAATCATCTAATCTGAGGTATGAGCGCCTTATGCGAGGTGCAACAGGCAGCGCAGATTATAGCATTTAACCAAGTATTGTGGGCGTCATGTTCATTGAAGGGCTGGTTTGTGGAACAGCAAATTCGCTGTGACCTCCTCAGACCACCTACCATTCTGTTGAAACATTTCAAATAAGGCAACTAGGTCTCTTGCCTACTTATCCAGCAACCTCTATCGACACGAACAAATTATCAACCCCTCGTAGACAACTATTCGATGGACAAAATACCATTACGGGTAGTATATGTACTGGATTTGTGAGTAAAAATCCTATCTGAGGGGCTCTTGCTTTTTTCAAACTCGATACAGATATCAAACACATCATAAGTATACGCTCAAACTCCGGAATTCTTCTACGGTGGCACTGTTAATGGTCCATTTACCTGACTTAAACCTTCACAAATAGAAAATTCAAAGATCGCCTTCGTATCCACGGCATTACACAAACTTCAAATCTGAACCTTGAATGGATTAGCCAAATGAAGCAACGTAAAGTCGAGACGGGCACATATATTTGTTCATGATTGATTGCCCCCACTCGAGGTACTATATTCCAATTCACAATTCAGACATGATTGTACGCGCGCTTTCAGTCAGAGATGTACAGTGGGAGGCAGAGACAGGCATGCAAACAGTGGGAGCAGCCAAAAGTGAATAATAAAGGCGTTTGAAAGATTAAGTGAAGAGGTGAGCGATACATGACCTGCAACTAAAAGGTGGACGGCGAGACGGAAGAAGAGCGGGCTACCACCGCACGCCGGAGGATTCGTCGAATTCGTCGCTCACTGCCATGCGCTCCAGCAGGTCTGGGTAGAGCTGCAGCGGTGTGGTCAGCGTCATCTGCACCTGCCCGCAGTGCGGCTTGTTCTCGTACAGAGCCGCGCGGTTCTGCTCGTCACCGCGCTTGATCCAGTGGCTGTAGACGTCGAAGGCCAGGCCGTCGATCAGCTTGCGCAGACGCTTGTTCGAGTAGGGGTCGGTGGTGAGCTTGTGCACGGATAACGTGGTACCGCAGGCCTTCAGATCCTTAAGAATCCTAATGAAGAGGATCACCCGGTAGGCTGACTGCAAGCGACAAAGAGTGGTATTGAGTCAAAAAGACATTAGAGATGGGTTGGACTCAGACAGAAAAGGCCCAACGCACCCTGAATTTTCGTCTGCCTTGGAATTTGGTTGTGACAGGAGCAGAGAGGGTCTGAAAGCGATGAACGAGATCATTTACTGACGACTTCGAAGAAAGACAGGGTGAAGAATGTAAAGAGAATTACCTGCTTAAAGAACTCGTGAGAAAGAGCCTCAGCCGGTTTGATGCGTGCCGCAGCATCAACAGTCAACATCGAGCGGATCTGCGTTGGAAGTGAAAATGGAAATCGAGTAGGAGCATAATAAAACTTCGAAACCGATGATGCCAGCAATAACTACCTCAAGTCGGTTAACTCACCTGGAACAGATGCTCATTTATCAGCCGTGTTAGGCAAGGCCAGAGCGTGTTGTATTCATTTTGCATCATGACATACGGGATAAGCTCTAATTCCGATAAGTTAATCTAGCTCGCAACACACAAAGCTAAGAATTGCGTAGCCATACAATTCCTAACCGTTACAAATGCAATGGTACTTGCAAGTTAGAAACTCATTGACATGTATCGTACACGTGCTAAAATTTTTAATTCACGAAAGAATGCCTTCGTACACTGATGCCTTAAAATGGATTAGAAATTTAATGAAAAAAAGAAATTTAGGCCACACTCGGCGTAACAAAACCTGATCAAAAAATTAGAGAATGAGCACAATCTATGGGAAAAGCAAAGGCTACCAAACAGACGCGTCCCGAGTCCCAAGAAGACTGCGTTGGTAGGTCAGTTTACGGATTCTTCAGTTTAATAACATTTTAAAATTCTACTCATTTAGGTATTAGAAGTACGCGAACAACCGCAGATGGATACGTAAAAACAATCTAGGCACGTGGCGGGTGACCATATTGGCACAATACACGTTTTAACAGAACATCTACGCCAAACATCCCTCGAAGAATATAGACTATCATCTAGGAGATCAGACTGTAAAAGAGGAAGCAAGCTACAAAAACGGCATTCAATGGATTGAGACTTGTTCCACACGAACAAACAGTAAAATCGCTTTCCGACAGCGTTGATGATTTTAGTGAAGATTTGAAAGTCTATGCTAAAATTAGAAATTATGCCTAAAAAATTGCAATACTTTTCTGCTTTATGTTAGAACTTTTAAAGTTTTATTAATAACACAAAAAGGGAGAGTAGTAGCGATTCAGCTGGTGAGACAACCCGTTTCTAGCATAACGATAAAATTACTTTTTAAGTTAATCCTCCCACGATAGGGTGCATAAAGAAAAGCAGCGGTATCAACACTCCAAGGCTGCTTTAATCTTGTTCAGTGAAGTAGGTGGAAAGTATATCACCTTTAGTGTTTGTCCCAAGAATCGGAAAAAACAAACGCATTGAAGAATCCTACAAACCACTTTCCTAAGCATTCAATACAACGTCATGGTTCCTCAAAATATACCGTTTAAGGTTGCGTTTTGACATGATAGAGGGGATTTAACGAGATAAACTGGACAACTATAGTGCCATTAAAAGCCAATTCTAAACCAAATGCCCGATTAAGACAAAACCAATGAGGAGCATGGCCATCAGGGTGGGTGTGAACGGGCTTCTTCTTCGACCCCACGGTTTGGCGACGGCGCAAAGCACGCGCACGCGTATTCAGCGATAGCGCACGGCCGAACGCGCACCCCAACATCTGTCCAAACGTGCATACGTGACGACCGCGCACTCAGCAGCACTCTGCTTGCTTGCTCACCCACAGCACCGCAGATCGAAACAAATCAATCATAGTCACACACTCTCCTTGGGAATGGTCAACAAAATCGGCACAGCAAGAAACATTAAACGTATTAAATGAAAGAGCCCGGGAAAACGTAATCTATCAAATAAGGAAAAGATATTAAATGAGTCTTGGAATGGGGACACTACGGTTTTTAGCATGCCCTCTAAACACAATCTCATTCTGATTTCCATAATAACCCATCCCAAAACATTAATATAAAATAAACAAAGACTCAGACAAGTAAAACTCACGAGGTCTTTAGCTGTGTCACTGATTTCATCCCATTCAGGGCTTCGAAAGGAATACTTCCCTTGCATAATCTGTCGGAGCATAAGATACTCTTTTCGGTTCCAGAAAGGAGGAAATCCAACGAGAAGAGTGTACATGACCACACCACAGGCCCAGACATCTACCGGTTGACCGTAGGGAGGTTGACCCTCATAGTAGCCACAACGAAGCACCTCTGGTGCCAGGTATCCGGGTGTTCCACGAGTTTCTTAAGGTGAAAAACTAAATATGATAATTTTAGTTGAAACTTAAAAACATATTTCGAATGTAGTAAAAGATACCTTGCAATTCCTCTGTATCAGTAGCAAAAACGGCTAAACCAAAATCCGTTATTTTAATATTCATATTTGCGTCCATTAGAATATTTTCAGGTTTAAGATCACGATGAACAATGCCTTTTGAATGGATGAAATTGATTGCGTCAAGCATTTGTCGCATTATCATACGGGTTCGCTTTTCAGAGAGAGTAACCATCTTGGTAAGGTAGTCAAAAAGCTCGCCACCTTTGCATCTAAAACAAAGTGTTTTTGAATCAAAACGATTTTACATCTCGAATACGAGGAATACATAAGCATCCTCCTCAAATACATCTTGCAATTTTATTATATTTGGATGGCCAGCAACCTTACGCAGAATTGAAACCTCTCGCATGCATTCTTGACGCAAAACTTCATTTGTTTCAACTCCGCTGTTTAGGTCCAAAATTTTCACAGCAAACTCTTCCTTGGTTTCTTTCGAAATGCACCTGCGAACGGTACTACTAGCACCGGTTCCTAAAACTTCCTGTGGTATATATTTTGCATTGAACTTGTTTCCAATGGAGTCGTCTACTCCAACGTCTTTTCCAAAATCAAGAACGGTCATGAAGTAAGTAAGAGATCTTGTAAAGCATTTATAACACTAGGAGGATGGCCCAATCTCGGCCTAAACACTTGGAACCAAATTGTCGCAAGCTGCGTGAAGGAAAGAAACGAATCGACACTTCGTATTTTGTTTTCGCAAAAATATGAATAGTTAAATTTTGTAAATTTTAATTATATAATAAAAAACTGATCGATTCGATCAAAAAGGTGTAACACGATTTCATGAGATAGTAGCTGTCGTTATTTTCGTGATTAAGACAAGGTCGAATCTTAAAATAATGAAAGGCACAATATAAATATTGTCTTGATCATGGGTAAATAATATTTTTGTGGCAAAAGCGAGGAGCAGCAACTTGCTAGTCTTCTTCGATGGGGTGTAGACGCCTTGGCGGTTGAGAAACCTAGTGATCTCCTTCATAGTGAGTCTATTAGTTTTCCCTCCCAATAATGACCATCTTGCTAAACCTTTTTGATCCAGTTAATTTTTTGCAAGCAAAGGACAATAATTGATGCGATTGAAGAAGTTATTACCAGTTCCCTGTTTCACACTAACGTATCTCATTAGAACAACCCACTCAAACTGTTTTGTTACCTTTGAAGAAATATGCATTAAGCTAGCGTCGTATCTGACAGTCAGTGAGGCTTAACACCGTAAAGAAATGTCTAACCAATAACATCGCTAAAACAAATAGATAAAATTTAAGATGATAATAAAAACTGAATAAAATCTTAAGAGGTATTTAAGTTAGTTATATACCTCCTTTAACAAAGTTGTGGTTTTGATTCAGTTGCGATTGCTATTATACGTTAATAAATTGCATATTTTAAATGTAAATTATTCATTGCTTATTTTCGGATTTTCATTGTCGGCCAAGCATCGTGGTGTAATTTGTTTTATTTATACTAATAAACTGAAAATTAATGGCAGTTGAGTTCTACCTAACCACATCAGACACATTTTTCTGTATATTTTCGAGGGGCAAATCTGCTGTTGGAGCGCCATCAGATCCTTTACTATGTTGTCATCTATTCACCACAGTCACGTAGGATCTTTTTCATTTCTGCAGTTCATTCCACGGCTTGTTTTCGGAGTCGGCGCATATGATTACGCGTTGCAATTTTTTCCCTTCTTTGAGAAATTAGAGGGGGGGAGGTTCTAGTGAGCCGTTCTTGTTTTCAACTATGTAAGCGGAGGGAATTTTACACCTTTAAATGAATCATAGGAGGCGTGAACACCTATAACATCTGAAAAAAGGGAAAAAATTGTTTTTCCATAAAAATGGTTCCACAGGCTTACGAATGGCTATGGTTCTTGCATATCAAAAAGACCTGACCGTCTAAGGTCCACAATTCTCTCTTAGTTCCTTAGCAATTCAAATGCTTTACAATTTTGAAATAAATGCCTTACTATGAGATAGATGTCTTATCGACTGTGTGGGCTGGATAATTGCATCGGGTAATTAAAAATAAGCCAGAAAGAAATGACTCTATGGAATGAAACTCCTGAAAACGTTGTGGGTTACTACTACATGCATTTTACTTGTGTCGGTTTCATTTTTGCGTTTGCTGATATCCATGTAGCTGCTGAAAAATTAAAGTTGTCATTGTGGAAGTTACGGATGAGTTTGTTGTGTGACTTCAGGATGGACTTAGCTCGTGGGATTGGGATAAACTACATGCTCAAAGCCGGCTTAGTTTCTATAAATATATCAATTACAAAGAAGTTAGAAATCACAAAAAACACTGAGTCTTTGTGGACTAGACACATTTTGCATAAAATAATTTTTCTCCTCGTACACTGAAGCTCTTGGAAGGCTGGCGAAGATGCATGATTTGCCATCAATTCGCCGTCTTTGTTCATCAACATTCAAATCTCAAAACACATCATCCACCTTTTTAGTAACAAGTCCTGGTCATTAAATTCCTCGAGCCCTCAACTGTTTTGATTGGTTATGACGTAATGGTCCAAGATGATGTGATCTAAACATGCACATGACGTTGATGTAGACCAAGTTGGATTTTTGACAGCAAGCTCAGTGCCTAGCCAACCAATAATCTCCCATTTCCGTAAGTCCAAACTATTAAGCTTCACTTTAATCCATCTCGAAAATGCCAAGAGAAGATAGTGGCTCTTAACGAGACAGCCATTTAATTAACTTCTCCATCCCTCCCCATCGCTCTATTCCAATTGCATTGACAAAGGGGAGGGGAAATGACCAGCGAGTAATTAGGCCGTTCCTAAGGCTCGCCTCTGGGTAGTATAACTGAAACGGCTTCCCCAACGCCTTCTGGCTCTGCAGCAGCAGCAGCAGCAGCAGCAGCAGCAGCAGAGACTGAAACCGACCCCTTTTAACGAACGCTCCTCCCTCCCGTTCCCTCCACTCCTTTCCACTCCCCTAGGCCCTCCCAACCCCGCCTTCTCTTCGCTGATCTTGATAAGGGGCATTGCACTTCAGTGCACACAAACGAGTTGTTCTGCCTCTGCGCTAATGCGCAAGTAGGTAGTGAGCAGCTGTTTCGTCGTGAAATGTCGGCAGAATGTGATGCTTATCTGCCGCATTAGCTGACTTCGCATGTATGTGTGTATTTAAGTAGTAGTAGCAGGAGCTGCTGCTACTACTATGCACCAGAGCTATGCATTAGGCTGCGCGCGTCATGGACTGCTGTGTACGCACACGGCCGTGTACATTAGCGACTTCGACGCCGGGAGCTATTATTATTAATACCAGTAGTCAGGGGCAGAATCACCGAATTAGGGCGGAGTCCTATGAGTATTCAAGTTGTTGTTAGTACCAGCGTTTAAATTCTATTGAAAGCATATCTACGGTAAAATGCAGAAAGGTAAACAGTATGATTATTCTAGTTTTGAGGAATTGATCTCTAGTTGGCATAACTTGAGTAAGCACGACATTTTTAATCCACGAATTCTAAATATCTGGAGGATCTTAGATATTTCGTTTGCATTTACTTCACTTCTTTCATCACCTGCTTGAAATCAACTTGGTGCTCATTGCAATGCATGAAATAATGTATTACAGAGCCTTCATTGCGCTCTCTTGGTAACTTATCTCAAGCATCCCCTTGGAGCCAAACAATAGTTCTAGAAAAGGCAATCATTTGGCGGATTTAAAATGGGCTATAGTATAAATTTTCTTCGGAAGTCTAATGATTTATTGCAAATAAAACCTAGAAGTAGTCTGGGGAGGCCGGGAGACTCTGTTGTGTAAACAGAGGTACTGATTATGCCGATGGTGTAAAATCCACAAATGCTTAAACCCGAATCGCCAGTACTACAACATCATAGGAAACAAATACCTGTTAAACTCAGGCTACCAAACTGTATGAGAATTCTAGTTGTCATTCCACTAGGTGGATTCACGTTTCTCGTGTTTAGCACTCAATATTTAGCAGGTGTTCCAGCAATTGCGAGGAACCATGAGCATATGAGCACTTCAGGTCATTAAAAGGCCCCTTATTATTCAGTACCCTATAGGTACTGGAAGTGCAATCAGCAAGAGAAGGAATTGCTAATGAATCCCATTAGTGCAGTAAGAAAAAGAGGAACCATTAGTGATCACATCAACGAATGATGACAAGCATAATTACCAGCTTCTTCTATGATTGGCCGACAAGAATGTGGTCTTTAAAAATTCTGATGCACTCGAATACACAGTCAGAATGATTGCATAGTCTAATGGAATTGGAAAATATGTGGAATCGTTTGAAAATGCCTCATGTGCTGGTTCCATTTTACTTACAATAATATAAAACAGAGGAGTTGTCCATCAGAAAACTACTGCCAAAATGCTCGCACAGGATTGCAAAACGGGGAAGAAATTTCCTAAAATATTTTGGCAGCTTCGAAAACTTTCCATATATTAAAGTTCACAACCTAACCTTTCGTCTAAAACCCTTCAGTCTCAGGTATCCTTTTTAGTAGAAGTAAAATCATAAAAAAGAAATGGTTATTGGAGAAATGGCAGTGAATGACACTGATAAATCTGTTTTCGGGATTCTACGGAACATTTTGGAGTTGGAATAGAGGGCTTTCAAGAACATTATAGATAGACGAATAAACAGCGGTGTGTTATCTGAGTGAATTTATTGATGCGGTTCAAGACTGCCGATAATTTTGATTCTGTAGAGTTTTCGACTCAATTTAACGCCTACCACCCAATGGAAAAACCAACATTCCGCCGCATGCGGGACAAGAGGATGGTCCTTGTAGACAGTATTACAGATAGTACTGTTCGTGGTGTATAGTCTCAAAGTACTTTATGCAACCAATCCACTTCATTCTTGAAAATACTACTCCTACAGTTTGTTTAGATTTAGAGACGCGATATTCCGTTGACTCCTGGGTGCCTTTATATCACCACCTCTGTCTTAACTCATTCGACAGATGAAAAAGACTAAAGGATTTTAGGAGTTTTTTAAGGACTCTGTAGAGGAAATCCTAAATGACGGGCTATATGGAAGGGTAACTATTCTCGCCTCTAAGTTACTCTGCTTGGGAAAATATTCATTCGCCATTCCGAGCAATTCCTAGTTACGTATTCACCACGGACAAACCTAAATCTTAATGCGTAGATCCAAAAAAGGGTTGATTCAGCCCCTATTGTCTGAATATCCTAACTTATCAAAGAAATTTGAACCTTTTTTCTGAGCCCTCCCTCACTGCTATGGAGTAGTTCTTCCATTTCTTCAAGCATCTTAGTTGTGTAGGTTGTTGATATTTGGAGTTTAGTAGACAGAGTCAATAAACACTTTATTAGGAACCAATTCAATAATGCCCCTTGTTTTTCTACGCAGTCTCCCTAATGCACTAATTTATAATACAGCGACGGGTTACAAGCAGGCATGCACCAACCAGGAGGCTTTTCGTAAAGCACAATTGGACTAATTGGACTTTAGCGCAATCAGCTAAATGCGTACACCACCAGCTAGAGTCCTTTTTGTCTCAGCAAACAATCCAATTACCCTTGTTAGATGCTATTCCCGTTATTCTACTCTTTAAATTCACCTGTTAGAAACTTTGCATATAAAATCCTGTTTGTGAAAAATGCACCAATTTTATGTTAAGCATATGATTCCCAATTTATCTTACATTAGCTTTATCTTCTTCCGTTCGAAAACATCTAGGTGTGCAAATCTGATCCCTACAGAGCTTCAAGCGTCTAGGTGATGGAACCCATGCACATACACCCACATAGGCTTCTGAACTTACCCACAAGATTTCGAAAACACGGAAGAATCTATTAATAGTGCAAGAACAGACCCTGGACTTGTTATTATGAACAAATATGAAGTATTTATGAGTTTGAATGTACAGACACCATTGGACAAAGGGAAGATGAAGTGTATACAAAGAATTTGCATAAACCCAATTTTCTTGAGATCATCTTTCGTGGTTATTGGGCCCCCATCGCTCTTGCAGGATTTCTTCATCAAAATTTTCGCCTTCAACACACCTGAAACATACGATTGCTCTGGATCAAAGCCTTCTCTAGTAACTCAAGAAATAGAACTAACAACCTAGTATATAGTAACATTTATGTAAAAGACTATGCTTAAAAAGAAATTGGGAAATCCCCATTGGTCACAACGTGTTTTAAATTTGCAAGTAAAGTACTCAAAGTCATTTAGGCTTATATCACCAAGGAATGTACAATAAAGTACCTAGCAAATACCCTTCCAAGTGGCAATACGATTTCTGTTGACTGATCATGGCTAGCATTGGAGGCAGCTTTCAAGGGCCCTATGTTAATTAAAAGCTTTGGAATTGACTGCTGCACTTAGCAAGTTGCATACCCTCTGCCGTGGTGTCACCCTCCCTGATGCAGAGGCACATGTGCTCTCGGCGTTGCCACAAAACACCGGACTGCCCAACTCTCCCACCGCAAAGATGGACGACGCAACAACAGCATTGGAAGGCGCATCAATGACTGGGGTCTGCATTGGTGGTGCAGTTCGGATGTGATTCAGTTGGGGGGCTTGTGTGTTTGCCTGAGCCAGAGAGGTGGGTGGGTTTGGCGTCGTAGTCTGGAGCAAGCGGCCGAACTCGTGCTCGCAGTAGGGACTGCCGTTGATGAGGAGGTAGCGCTCACCCGGCAGCAGCGGGTTGTGGCAGTGCGCGCAGGTGAAACAACGCAGGTGGTAGACCACATTCACGTTGCACCGCATCACCATCTCGTCAGGCGGAATGGCTGTCTGGCAGGCACTGCAGATTCCAGTCACACCAAAGAGTCTGAAATAAACCAAAATTTCAAGTTTAAGGTACTTTTTCCCAGACTGCATGCGGAGAAGGTATGAGTGCCTTAGTGGTTGCAATTTCGAATACAACTGAGCTCCTACATTAACTATTTGCACATTTTGTGGAGACTTACCTATTGCAAACTGAATGCTTCTTCAAACTGGTATCCGTTTTCGTGGACACTGAAAAAATGACCATGGGAGATCTGCGGGTGCTTAATTGTAGTCGATGATATTAAGTGAAGGTAAGAATTTAGCTAAAAATAGACCTACCCGGTTTCTAATTAAAATCTTCTAACCCATCACGCAAAACCCATTTTTAAGTCATGTAACATGGTTCCTTAGATTCGCCTCGTAAGCGTTGCAAACCACGTCTCTAAACCAAAACTAAGACTGACGTTAAGAATAAATAGAAGTTTGTTGGTCTCAGTATGATAACCATGGAATATTCAACTTGAATTCTTGCACATATTAATGGAAAATATTACATTTTCCCATTATTTCAGGCTAATTGCGGGGTCTAAGTGCTCCTTTAAAGACAAAAATTGAGCACGGATAGGGATGAAGAGGGACGAGAAATGGTGGGCGAGAGATCAGTGCTCTGATTAATGTGTTAATTGAGATGTGATTACGTCGGCAGCCCGAACTAATCGAGATGCTGCTGCTGCTGCTTCTGATGCATACTCTAGTTTATGGATGTGATCGCGTACGAGCAGAAGGAACGGGTAAGCGAGCACATTCTAATTACCGGGCTACCCCAACTCTTCCTCCTACTCCTCATCCTCCTTGGACTAATTGCTTCCTTGTCAACTAATTAGAAGGCAGGCTGTGGGTCCGAGTGATTTGTTGCCCACCTCATTTGCCCCCTCTCTGGTCCACGGCCTCTTTCCAGAGGAAGCGAGCCAACGCGCAATAGCTCTCCTTTCTTCATTAGTACGCATCTACGAACGGATGACAAGAATACTTGGCTTGTGCTAATCGGTCAGTGTCCCTAATGGAGATATACCGTCACAAGCGATAAAAGGCACAATAATCGACCACGGTCGAGTTCTTTAGTTGATTCGCCTGTCAGTAAAACTTCTCATCAATTTCCTCTGGTACACCACCTACAGATGAATGCTACCAAATGTACAAAATTAAAATGGCCCACAAAGTCACATCGAAAGAATGCGATACTTTAACATACAAAGGGATCAGTTAATAAAGTAATTAAAATAGTTTTTCTGATGAAACCAGCCAAGTAAACATGTATAGGGTGTTCAATTTTGGATAATCGGTAAGTGCGATATGGATTAGGACATACGTGTGATGTAGGCTTAAGGCCTCCTTCTCCAAAGTGAAGTAGTGGTGGCTGCGAGATTAAGGGCAAGCCTTGCCTCTGTCACAC
Source organism: Anomotaenia brevis (assembly GCA_030710315.1). NCBI lineage: Eukaryota > Metazoa > Platyhelminthes > Cestoda > Cyclophyllidea > Dilepididae > Anomotaenia > Anomotaenia brevis. Next base: position 1,132,382 of record JAUOZQ010000002.1, read on the forward strand.
TCCTACTTGCCCCATGCAGGAGCTTAGCGAGCTAGTCATTCACTGACGAGAAGAGCTGGGAAGCTGAATGCAGGAAGCCTTTAAGATCTGCTGCAGGGATAAGAAAGTCGCCATGCCCTAATGTGCTATGCATTAGCCCCCGAACCACCTCTGCTTTTCAGATTTCAGCGTCTGTAGTACAAAGTGAGTAAATTTGAAATAAACCCTATACTCTCATAAAAACATAGTTTTCAGGACTCCCAATTCATTTAAACAACATAGCTTAGTAGTATTTGGGTCGTGGATATATTACTCATGCTTCAAGGCCCTTTTAAAGGACTGCATCTATGCTTTCGGTTCTAAAAGGGACTTTAAGAATATGAAAGGGATAGGGAACAAAAACACGTTAATTAAAGGGTGGTAGAGTTATCGAGGGAACAGTCCGTCAGTTAAACGAAGGAATTTATGATCTACCGTTCAATTCAGTCATCCAGGGTGGATCAGAGTTAGCTTTCTTGGGTTAAAAAACTCTCAGTGAAGAAGAAACTATTTGCACTTAAAAAGATTCGAGGCCATTAATCAATAGTTAGTTTTGTCTAGGCATTAGGATAGTTATTTTATGCATTAAGGAGTACTAATCATTTGTGAAAATGGGACTTTAATTTCAGCATCACCAATTACAGTTTCCCCTTGGCATGTAAAATGTAGGAAACCGCTCTCTAAAGTTAATTCATGATAAAGAGATGGATGGAGTCTAAAGAGATGATAAGATCATTTGCATTACGTGTTTTCCATAGGTGCCATTAGTATTAGAACTATTTTTTCTTACAGTAGGGTAAAATTCCCTTTAAAACGAAGACCAGTATCTACCCAAAGGGGAAAGGCGATACGTACTGATACCTTCCTAGCTCTGTTTAGTATTGATCAATGCAATTTTGGCTTTAGACCATTCTACCCCAAGTCCAGCCCCTTGGTGACAATATCCGGAATGGGACACTGAAAATAGCTTACTTGAAGTAGTCCTGACGACAGAGTAGCATGTTCCCTCGGTGGAACAGAGAGGTGCCCATTTCGGCCAGCTGACCTCCACAACAGTGGCACCGTAGACAGTGATTGTGCCAGTGCTGCTCTATGGCACTCAGCATCGTTCTGTCCCAGATGCTAGATCCACATCCTGCGCAAACATTGCTGTTCTTTAATGCCTCCTTGACCTGAGGTGATTCTGATTCAGGATTGATGTAAGTCCCTACATTCTTCATCGAGTGCAATGGCTCTTCAGTTTTCTTGTTTTGTAGTATGGGGTTCCCGTTGTCGCTATTGCTGTTATCAGTGCTATTGGTTGTGACGTTGGGATCCCTAGACATAATAAACAACTACTTAGTGGAGTGGGAGCTAGCCTACCTGATATATGCATCTGTCCGATAGGGGAAAGTGATTGGCTCAGAAGCACGTGCTTAAGAGAGGCATTCTGATTCGTCAGGGGATTTGGGGACGCATGCTTGTTCAGCAAAAGCTGATTGAGAGCATTTTGAAAATTGCCTATTTGCAAAAAATTGTATTCCAAAAGTGCACCCTTTGATGCTTTCATTATAAATGAGATGTGTTTTAATTGCTAGCTAAAAACTAGGGAAATGTTCTAAGTGACATTACATTCATTGATTAAGACAATTATGTCATCCACTTCATGCTTGGATTCACTGTTTGTTTCAAATATTTGGTTTTGAAATTCAGAAGCTCACTGCAGCAAATGCTTATAGTTAAATATATGCCTTGATTTAAATTTGTCTTGCAAGCTGATATTCTTATTATATCATGGATGAAACAAATAACTTATATTTAGGCTTAGCGGAGGGTGGAATTTTCGGAAGTGACAACTTGAAAGATGAGATCATGTTTTGATAGAATTTCAAGCTCCGAAGCCGATTCTGTTTAATTCCTAAAAGTTATTCGATTAAATCAAAGTTTTTTTTGTGGCACGCTTCTACAAGAAGCCTCCTCTAATGAGTACTCCCCAAGCCCGAATCCCAGTCAGAACTAGTTGGCCCTCGGGAATAGAATGTTTTGTCCTAATCCTCCTTTTACAAAATCTCCTTCAATTCATACATTCTTAGCCGTTAAGATATTCGGTTTAATTGAATTTCTAATACAGGCCTCTAAAGCGGTGCTTTAGCTGATTTTGTTCCATTCAAGTTGGAATAGAATGTTCCTCGTGCCGCCACTCCTTAACAATTCCAGTTGTATGGATCGGTGCATAAATATCTTGAAAGTTGGTTTTCCCTCCCATAGGATGATGAAGTTGGTCATCCAACCCTCTAAATAGTCTCGGCTGTTAACTCGTCTTCCGTGAATGGAAATCATTGACCAGGAGGACTTCCAAGAAATACCACCTCAGATCATTTTGACAGAACCATCGCCGTTTTTTTAAGGTTGGGAGAAAGCATCAATGGGGATTAAATGCTTTTTTCGGGTGTCTCGGCGGCTGGAGGTCGGAAACAAGGTAAGCCTCAATAATTTGTCAGAGAAAATCGCAGTTTTCCACTGCTCGAGGCACCAATACATGAGGAGGTTTCTACACCACCACTCTAGGCGCTTTGAAACATTAGTCTTTGAGAGCAGAGGTTTCCTGATTACAGCTCTTCCGTGGTGGGATCCAGCTCCACGTGTGCAGCTCCCGACGAACAGTTTCTGTGGAAACCGGGTTCCCTTGGTGTTCATTGAAGAGCTCTGCGTGATTTTAGAGGCCGTGGTCTTGTGATCCTCTCTAACAGTTCCATTTGGAGTCCGACGGTCTCTCCTCTCGGACTAATTCGACTCTCGGCTAGACCTGTGCTTTGTTTTTGTGATAATAACTCTTGAAACGCCAAGCAGCATTCGGGGCAGTTTCTGTTACACTAGCGTCTGCCATACCAACACCAACAAGTTGGCCTCTTTGAAAGTCCGAGAGGTCTTCCAATTTTTTTAAGGTTGTAAAAAGACAGTTATATATTAACAGTAGACATTGCAGATAAAAAATATTAAAATATGTCAAGTTTTGATTGTTTATAGCATGATCAAAGATTATGATGATGTCAAAATATTTCAAGTTGTTTCCACTATTTTGTCAAACCCCTGTAAGAAACCACTCTCTCTTAGTGGAAAAACACCTATCTAGCTCGCTGTACTACTGGGTGCTGTACTGTACTGCTGAGTGGTGCACTTCGGAAAAAAATGCTCACACTTCGGCACACACACCTCTATGCTTCATGGTAAAATTCTATATATACGTATTAAAAAGGCCATAATTTGGCTTAAAAACAGACCGAAATATCTAGACTAAGATATTGTATAATCAAGATATAAGAGAAACAATTACAACCACTAGACAAGTATAACGCATTAGATGCATGTGTTTGAGCCTTGGTAAAATTTGCCAGGTTGTACTTGTATACGTCGCTTAAAAGCTATTGTGTTAGATCTTTGTAGCTTATGAGAGAGTAAGGACAAAAACGTGTCAGGTTTCTCTTGTAAGAAACTTGCTAACAGTTCATAACTGATTAATTCAAGTCATCCCAAAAATTGTGTTTGAATTTTGTTTCCATAATTAAAAGAAATTTAACGAGTATTTTGTAATAGCTATGGAGCTGGGTATCATAGGTATATTTGTATGTTCTTAAACTGATCAAATTTTGCATTACAGAACATTAAGATTTTCTAGATTACAACTCTGCTAGTGTGGAAGTACCCAAAAATCAATTGATGCACATCATGTTTTGAGCTCAGGATAGGAAACTCAACAGACGACGAAGAGGCCGGAAACATCTACTTAGTTCATGTCGAGAAATGTGTGAATGGAAGAAGATGGTTGCGGAGGACGGTTTGCGAAATTCCCAAGTGGAGATTTCACCTTCCACGAAGAGTAAGATCGAACTCGACGACTTGTCTCTTTTACGATCACAGGGTGACCCGTTAGCTTAAATTTTGATTCCTTGTTGAAATACTTTGGACGGTTATTTCAGAAAAAAATTAAACGAATTTATTATATTTCGAGTATGTAACCGAATTAACTAACTAGAAGTGGTCCGATTATACTAACGTACTTAATTTTCCAAGCTCTTCAACTGCGAACCCATCTGTGCATAGTTAAAATAAAGCTAGACACGTTTATCTAGTTCCACATTTCAGATGACGTTATACTCAGAATAACGAAGACTTTGTGCATGGATATAGATGAAACTTGAATCCCTAAGTTATTAGGCTAGTATTTCATTCGTTACGGTGTGAATCTGTGGAAATCTCATGCACCCTCGATTACAAAGTAAACAAAAAGGGAGTACGCGACTTCGGAACATAACCCCTGTTCTTCGCAACTTTAGACATAAAATCATTATTCAAAATAATTGTGTTGTTGTATGATGATTTATTGAATCAATAAGGCTGAATAGACATTACTTCGAAAAAATTGCAATTGCATAATTCAAGATGGTATTGAATTTCCGTTGATTACCAAACATAGAGACAAATGAATCGCCAATTTCTTCATAACCAGTAATGCCGGGTCATTCCACGACTTCTGTTCGAATATAATTTCACAATTGGAGGGGACTCTGGGAGTATTTTGCAGTGTCTAATGGAACTGAACATTAATTTTATGATTCAGTGCATGCAAACTGATCAAATATTGTTTTAGAGAAAATAATTAAAATCTACCTAAATAAGACCCTGGAAGTACACAGGGAGCATTTGAGGCACATAATGTTTCATAATGAGTTCAAGGAAGGAAACTCAGCAGCAGAAACATTCAGCCAGTTCATGCAGATGAATGCGTGAATGAGAGAAGAAGACAATTACAGAAGATGGTTTGCGGAATTCAGAGGTGGAGATTTCATCCTCCACGGGGATGAAGATCGAACCAGATGATGTCCAGCTGAGTTCGATGATAAGGTTCTTGCAGCAGCGGCCCTCGAAGAAAATCCAGCTTTATAGGTTGACGTGGAATTGGCAATTGGGCTTAATTAAAACCACACAATCGCTCACCGTCATCTTCAAAACTTGGAAACCCTCCTGCACTTGGAAAATCGGTGCCTCATGAGTGGTCCTCTGAGAATGTGCTCAAATCTCGAGTTGACATCCGCTCTTCTCCCCTCCATGTGGGTGGACTTGTGACTGGAGATTGGCGAAAAAGGGATATTTGATCGAAATGTGAAGCGTCGTAGGCAGTAGAGGCTTCGTAAGAGGGGGGAAAGACCCCAGCCACAGCCACAGCCGAGAAGGAGACTTCATGGAGAAAGGGTTCTTCTTCAACCAATCTGGTGGGATCGCCAAAGAAGAGTCCACTTTGAATTGGTACCTCCTAATGCAGCACCATTTAAGGCTCAAATCTACAGTCAGCAATTGGGGCGTCAGGGGCAAGCCTTGAGGAGGAAATTAGAAAAGACCTGCTCCAGTGATTCGAAAGGGGTTGAAGCTTCACTAGGGCAATGCACGACCCCCTTTCGCACATCACGAAAGATCGAAGAAGAACCTGGTTGGGAGAAAATGCCTCATCCACCACTGTATTCTCCCAACTGCCTTGCTCCTTCTTCTGACCACTATCACTTCTTTTTTTGAAGCTTACACAATCATTTGGCAGAAACAGCCTTTCCAACGCCACAGTGAGAGGCTGAAGCTGACATTTACGAGTTCTTCGAATATTCAAAAGCAAAAGAATTACATATTAATGGATGTATTTAAAAGTTTGTTAGTAGGTAAAATGAAGGTTCATTGATAATTAAATCTTTATTTGAATATAACAAATGGATACGATTATTGAGAATTCGGACATAACTTATAGGCTGAACTGATAGTTAATGTGCATGATTGTTGACTCAAAAATGTCTGTCGAAATAATTTATTCTTTAACAACTGTTATTCATTTATGGATTTTTGCCTAAATGTTTCTTGCATTTTGTTTCAGTTAACTTAGTAGGAATTACTTTCCTTTAGTTTTTGTGATATTTTTTAAGTCATTCAAAAGAATTCACCTAGTCACTTTACTTTAAACCCCTCTAAGGCAGCATCATCATTTTGGCAGCCAACCCAGCTCTCGCTTCTAGATGCTAGAACAATGTCACTTCTTTGGGGTAGAAACCCACATTTTAGCAATCCACGTGTCACAACTCACTCTCATAAACCTAGGTTCAAGGTAAATTACCTTCTATACCCTCTTTGGCTCTTTTAGCCTATGTGCAATCACGCAAAGCAAGAGTAGCATTTATCAAAGAACTCTTCAGGATAGGTGAAAAAACAAAACCATAGAGCCAAGCACTTGTTGCTTTCCTTATAATCAATGTGGTACATAAGCGATAGGGCTAGTTCCTGTGGAATTTCCATCCAAATCTCACACCGCATCACAAAGTAACCAGCTCGGCGGGAGTCCTCAGGCTACTGCTCTACCAACACAGAAATTCACTTAAGACTTTAGCTAAGCGCAGGCGAGCGCGCGTTAAGCAAGAGCTAAGAGATTGCGACGAGGAGGAGGCGGAGGAGGAGGAAGACGGGAAAATGAAGTCGCTCTCCCACTCCACTGCCTGCCTGCCTAGCTGGCAGGCAGGCAGGCCCGGTGGACTCTACTTTTTAATCAATTAAGTGCCCTCTAATTGATTTAATCTAAAAGCTCCCCGACTAAGGTGGATGACGGTGGAAGAAATACTGATCAAATTCCTCTATTCCAAACTTGGTATGATTAACATTTATAAGTTAGAAATTCAAGGCACTTTGCAACGCTTCTCAAAACTACGGCGATTTCAATGATCTGGAAGCCAGTTCAACTACCAGGGTAAGTCCTAATTGGCTATCTAGGTTACTTCCCTTAATGCATCCCCTGTGGGATAACTGACTGATCCTTCAGATTTCAATTTCATCGATGGAAGAACATTTAAATGATTATAGGTATACAAACAAACGATAGATAGATAGATAAAGAAGTTTTAAAACTTTCATTGAGAAAAATGCACCATTAGTGTACGTGAGTAACCAACAATTGTAATAATAAGCTTGAGATAGATAACTCAAGATTTCACTTATAAGTAAGCAGAGAATGGGAGGTCTACTTAGTTAGGAGATGAATGCATCATTCCTCGCTGATGTTATACATGACTGCATCGTGAAAACTTCAAGTAAAGCCACTGAAACTGCCCCAGTGATCGACTGATAAATTGACAGATTATTATCCTCTCTATGCCTTCTGATAATTCCTTTCAACCACATTAGCGTTTGTGAATCTAAACCATTCTTTGGTTAGTATTCTGATGACACTGACCTATTTCCAAAGTCAACTTTTGGAAAAAGGCTTTTATTGGAACACAGAGAACCAGCGACATTGAAAACTAGTACCAATTTCAATCCCATTTTTAAAGGACTCATTTCTACTTTGTATTGGTTATTGCAGGACATATATTCCTTTTAAACGAGCATTTTTCACTCACTCCTTCTCCAATTACTAATTAGATAGAGAAGATATTATTTCCTGCTTCAAGTAAAATGAGATGGACTCTAGTTAAAATATCCCGGTGGGACGTAACTTAAAGAAAATTCTAATTATAGTGATGATCTAAACAGTGTGGCTAGCTTCAGCGGTTAAGAATCATCTATTTCAATAAAAAATCAGTGGAGTTGAAAACACAATTTCAGAATTGCACTACATTGCCACAAGTAGTAGGTTAATTTACTCAAAGCATAAGACTACCTTAAATCTCATGCATTGTATTTGAGTAAGGTGATGAGCACAGTGATGGCCTGATTTCCTTAATTCTGTGATTGTTATACACCTTTTCTCGATGCTTACCTCTTACTTGGGCCTGAAAACTAGTTCTTTATATTGGAGGCCTAGGTTTAGAGTACATCCAATGGATAATGCTAAATCCAGGGCCTGCATTTTGCAAGGCTTTGCCATGCCTTGTAAATCACTTGTATGATCATTCGCAGTAAGCTTCTACCGAGCCTGCGTTAACAATTGCCCTCGTAATAAACATCCACTTTAAACCTCTATCGTTCATTCGTAGAAATTAGTTTAAAAACGATTTACATATGTATGTATGCCAATTTACAAGAATTCAACTTATGGCATATGTATCTTGTACCTATTTGTGAAGCACCATATAAATTTCAATCCTATTTTCTAATACTTCTTGGGCTCTATAAATACGTCCAATTCAGAATGTAGCTGGGTTGGATAACTGCTATTCAGATTTTCTTAAATTGTTGCAGATTTCAGATTCCACTGATGACCAGGCTGCTTGAAAAATTGCTCTGCTAAGTCGGGTAAAGAATATCCCGCTAAGGGGAATATCATTCGCTCATAATTAAGTTAGACATCATTCCTTTACCTCGTGGTTTAATAACTACAAAAATGCTCGTATACAGCTCCTTTTGCCAACTCCACCTCCTTACAGAGACAAGAGAAAACTGCTGCTTTAAAACATGGGTCATATACCCAATTAAATGACAGACATCGATTAGATAAACTGCTCTATGACCCGGAGAAACCACCTGCCTATTTTTCAAGGATTCTAAACTAATGTTCGCAATGTACAAAGAAGTAGACAGAGGTGCGAAGAGCACACATCAGAGCCTCGACCCACTGACTAGTAGGGAAAAATTAGGCTCTTTGCTTTCTTCGTAAAGGCTCAAAGATTAGCTTTCTATATCAACTAAGGATGTCTCGAAGACTCGGACCATGACGTATGAGGCGCATGTTGTTGTGCGACTGGATTACCCAGGCGGGTGCTCTCAATGGGATGAACTTATGTTTGCCCACTGCGTCCCAATAGACTGTCAAGTTGTGAAGACATCCGAAGCTCCCACATGCTGTATGGAACATCGCATCAACAATATTAAATTAGTTACCTCTATGAACCCCAATGGATAGTTCAACAGGTTCAAAAACAGGTTTTCTCTCGACAACTCCAAGAATGGCAGTGATCCCATTCAGGATGACATTGTTATTTACCATAGAACACTTCACACGTGTTTTATGCTTTTAAATTTTGAGAAACAAAGTCATCGATCTGCGTAGCCTGATCGACTTGGATCAGTAAACAAAAATTTCATTTTCCGAAATCAAGCATACTCATAATGAACACCGTTGGCTCTAATCAATCGATCACTGTTTCCCTGGATTTTAAGACACCCAAGACTTGTACCCTATCCTTTTCCGTATTGCCGATGATTCTTCTACCAGTAAGAGAATATTTATCAAGTCCTGATTCCTGATCCTCCCACAATTGAAACAGTCGTGTTTCCTTTTAAGGAATCGGCAATTAGATGCAATAACTAGGAACCCAAGACTAACGGGTGCTAACTTGATTTAACATTCGCTTAAATTAATTACAAAGCTAACTCTAGCACCTTGGATCTGCAATTAAAGCTTGGAGTATTCGTTATGACCAGTTTGACATGAGGTCCCAGATTTTTTAGCAGAAGTGAAGGCGTAGAATTGAGCAACAATGTTTCCAAAGTTAAAATTCCTCTGGAAGAAACATGTTTCTGATGAATCATGTTTTATGGAGTTTGTCTAGAACAGATCCCTCGCGAATGTGGCAATGTAGGTGTTCATACTTCGCACCTTACACATATCCTCCCTGAACCTGGAACCACAATCTTTGAATAAAAGTACATAAAAGCAAAATTGTTATTGTTTTACATATGGAGCTCGTAACGAGGTCAAAGTACCTACATATTTACTCACCAGACTTGACCCAGTCGTAAAAGACCTTTTTGTTGGGAAATTGTGAAATTCTGAAACCACCGGGTTTCGCCTCGTAGGCTCGGACCATGACGACTTGAATTGTGTCCACAATATTTGGTACGGCACCGCATTTCTCCATGTCAAAAGTGTTGGCCGAAGGGGGCATTTGACAATAATTTTCACAGCGAACTAATTCCGTAAAGAGAAGTGCTGTTCCATCTGAAACAAGATAATTAGAATTTTATCTAATGAGGAGAAGGCGCGTTTGTAAGGAAGGCTAATCGAGTTACAGCAGCCAATAAGGAGTGGTTTGAGCATAGGAATAATCATAATGTCTGCATTCTCTAAAAAGTCTGTTTCCATGAAGCCTTGATCACTGTAGATGAATCGTCTAGCATCACATTCGTCAGAGAAGTAGAAGAGACCCATGCCGAAATTTAGAAGAGGTTGACTTTCACATGGTGGAACTCTTTCAGCCTTTAAAACACTCTATAATCTAATCGAAAACCTTACGTCATTTGATATTCCGACGTACAAACCGCGATAGCCCTTCTCTAAAACACTTCGGGCCTTGTAAATGGCATTTCGCAGGGTGTAGAGATCCTGAATGCGGACACGGATAAGGACAAGACAGGGCATTTAGATAATAGTGTAAGAAAAATCCAGCTGTAGTAATCTAACGTGGGCCCTGCAAAAATGCGTCTTTTGAACTCAAGTCAATCAATAGGATCACGTGTTTTTGTTTCACGATGTCATGGTTTACTATTGCAACCCAAATATGCAGTGCATTGATGTGCCAAAGCGAAAAAACCAATATTAAGCCCTAGAAACTGGATTTCATAGTGAGAGTTCCTTAACCTACCATGGATGCTTACTTAATCTCAATATGTTGTTTAACACCGCTTCCTTACCATAACTATGGAATAACTTAGAGCAACGAGGTGAAAATGACATGGGTATCGGTATTTCGTGCTTCGCTTTCTGGAGTCGAAGTACATGTTTCAACGAATATTACCATTCGTCATTTTGGAAGTATGTACAAAATTAAACCAAATAAGGGATGCGCCTATTTTTAGTTTTAGTCCGGCAGCACACTCATTCCTGTACCGCTCATGGAAACTGTTTACAACATAACTGATTCGTGTACGATGCAGTCTTTAATCTAGATTGAGATACATTTTTCCTTTAAAGCCATTAACTCTGTGGATACCTTCAAGGTTTCGGATCTAAAACACAATTGGTTGAATGAAATATGTTTTAAAGAAATTACTAAATTGGGTAATGAAGCTGCGAAATGTGCACAAAAAATAAAAAAACCCTAAGTCAAAGGTCGCTGGGAAGGATGAAGATTTGCTTTAGCATATCATATCACTTCACCTTTTCAATAGCATATCAGTTCGAATTGACTTGAAAAAATCGTATTTATGTGGGTATTGACTTTTCGTTTTCTATGATGTTTATGTGACCTTTTTCGAATGTACACCATAAACTAGTCATCCTCAATAAAGTAACAATTTTAACAACAAAATGTTCTTAAGGGTAACTTGACGTATAAGAAGAGTGAGAATATGGAATCGGATCGGATTATAGTGATAATATCGTATCGCTCAGCAACACTTACGCAAAATGCTAAATATATCCCAAAGCCATCAAAAACAGATTCATCTTTCTTGTATCCGCAAGTGAAACCCGACATATCATGCATTCAATAAACGTCTAACGCAATTAATTTGTCTCGAATTCATAGGCATATCCTTAAATAAATTGTGAGCAAAGCTTCTTGAAACTTAAGACTATCGGAAATTTTCCAATCATTACTGGTGTGAAAGTACAGATAAGCAGGTTTCAAAACGCCTTTGGTCATGTTAAGATGACACAAAGTTATTACCTTACATTAGCTTCAAATAAAAACAATCAGCAAAAAATGCCATAATTTCCTTCGGTTACATTTCTTACAAGTAGGGAATTTTAGATAACACATTATACCGTTTATTGAGCCACTGGTAGTACACAAGGTCACAGGGTGATTGAATTTCGGGGTTGTTTTAAGCCTCAATATGGCTTCTATGGGTGATGGGTATGAAATTGTATCCATGTTTGACCAGCAAATAAAAAAAGTACTCGGTAAATCCACTGGGGTGTATGTTTACTCCCTCGATACTGATTCATCTACATGGGTTCGTTTTATTTTGCATAACTGACTAAAACAGGTAAAAACTAACATCGGAGGCGTCCTGTGGCTGTATGAACGCAACTCTCCCCCACAATATGTTTTTCAAATACTTAACCGCAACGATCCAAGTAAAAATTATCGGCAGCAATTGCACTCGGACCTCAAACTTTCCATCAAACCTCCTCACGTTTATTATAAAACGACTGACGGTTCGGTGTACTCAATATGGTTTAATGATCCTAGTGATTGCAAACGCATTTACACGCTCCTCCAAAAGTAACGTCTTTATTGTGCTAAAATTGCAATTCCTAGGATAGTAAGTGGTGGTATTAATAGAAGTTCTCGCGAACCTGCTACGAAGTCCCCCATGACAGGTTCAAGCATTCCACTCCTTTTATCTGCTGCAAATTCTGAACATAAGGTACGCAGTGACACCCATATTTAAAAAGCTGACCTGTGCCTTTCTAGAAATCTCAGACCCCTAAAGGTAGTTCATCTGCTATTCGCATTGCCTATACTCGTATTTCTTATTATAAGTATCGTTTAATTACCAGAAACCAGCAAACCCGATCAAGCACCTATGGATCCCTCCGTACTAAGATTTCAGCTCGAAAAAATGTAAGCTAACAGCTTTGCCAAGGTGATTACATGGCTTTTGACCACCGTTTGCCTTTGCTTAGAGCCCACAGTACAGCTCCAATGCCAGATTGTCAGTTTGCATCGGATCTCGAGCAACAATTTCGCCAAAACCCCGCCAAATCAGATGCTGAGATATCGCAATTGATTGAGTCTGGATTTGATGGTATTCCTTTGATTCAAATTTCATATTTGTGTTTTCATTTGTATCACATTTGGACAGAGGCCTCTTTACTACCGTTTAAATAGGATCCGATTTTCTGATCATCTGTTCACCGTCTTGTAGGTTGTTGTTCCAACAATGACGTTGTGCCGGAAGCTGAGCTGTTTCGTCTTCTCCAAATAAGTTCCGATGTCCCCGAGCCCACACACCCTAATACCCACAGCAGGGGCAAGGATGATCTCGCGGAAGTGGCTCTTAGCCGTCCACAGCTGAAAGCCGCATTGCTTACTCTCATTGAGGTAAGTTCATCATCCGCTCTAAATACTTAATGGGCAATTTGTAGGAAGATGATGAATTTGTGGATACGATCCACGACGCCTACTTGCGATGTTTGAATAAGCGACTGCACCCCAAGTAGGACCCCCATCTGCATTTCGATCTTTTATAGCTACCCTCTCCACGTCTCTATGTCAGTAATGTTACACCGTATTTTGCTGTGCGCAAACTTGCAAGAATTTTGTTATTGTTATTGACTTGAATAGCTGACGGGAGAAATTGTTTCAGGAAAGCATATCAGCTTTTTAAGGCTCTTCACGAAATCACTCGTTCTCGTTGATGTCGCGCTTTGTAGTTGCCGATGGTGAGTGAAGTTGGCCCTAAGCTTCTACCAGGCTACTCGTGTTGAATGCTCGCCAACGGCTGCCCAGGTCTACTTGAGAACATCACATGGACGGAGCTCACATCTCAGCTCGAGTTGCTGTGTATAATTCCCGTAGCCCGATCTCCAGTAATCTTGATATCAATTTGACTTTCGAGGACCAAAATGTGTTTAACATTTACCTCAAATACGGATCGGCCTATTCGTTAAGGTGGTTTATGTTTGCACATGATGATTACTTATGTGCAAGGGCAGTTTGATCCTTTTCCAACTTGTGGTTTTTATGTCAGCCAGCATTTCTTGAGGAAAATGAGGTTTGTGTGATTGAGTTGCGCCCCACGAAAAGCTGAATGCCATATGTTACTGTTATAAACGGCCATAAACCCTCAACATAGTGGAAAAGCACTTTCCTTTAAATTATATTTCATCCGTCCATAAATCATTTGAAATGTATAAATCTTCGAATACTCCACACCTGGTAGTCCCGTTACCTGCAAAATATCAGACAACTGTTATGGGAATTTATTACATGTAATGCGCGTTTCTGACACTAGGTGGTTAAGCTTTAGCGCTGCTGTGAAAAACAACGGATTTGGAAGTGTCATCCAACTCTACAGCCTAAACAGTTCTCTACTACCTCCTGGAAATGGATGGTGCAAGACGTAGAGGTGGTGGAAACTTACTGAGGAGTCAGGACTGTACATTAACGGCGTAGGTGCCCATCGGCGGACGGTAGGCTTTGGGGAACGAGAGGAGCTGGAGGTGCGTGAATGAGTACTTCTTTTGCAGGATGTTCTTCTCGGCGTTGGCTAGGCGCAGACCCGTGCTTCGCAGACACTTCAGCGCGGGCGAGAAGCTGTCCTTGTCCAGCCCTTCCACCTCCTAAAGCAACATCAGTAATTCGTTAATCGCGTTATGGCTAATCCACTTTTACGAACGGAACAGACGCTCGCGGGTCACTTGTTACTTAGGATTGCGAAGTAAAAGTTCCTTGAGTTCATGAATGAGAAGTGACCCCTACGGTCTCACTAATAAACTGAGGGTCTGGTAAGTGGATATTTCAAGTTCCACGGATTTAGCTCGAACACAACGTCCCCTACTTGGTGAGCTGTGAGCACATTTGATAAGGCTTCAAGGGGAGAAGTCGACGAAGCGTACAGCAAGCCAGCGGACTTGTTCGAGGGAGATGGCCATGCCAGTTCGGTCCTTGGCGGACTTGCAGGAAGTGAAGCGGAGGGCGTTAAGGGCATAGGAGATATCCTGTGCCAGCTGGAGGGCTTCCACCGGCTTCGAGCGCGTCGTCTCCAAGGTATAGTGCAGGCTGCTTATCACATCACAAACATCCTGCTGTGTCGGAGTTCTCCCTAAGAATAACACATTCAACTTTGTACATAGACGTTAAAGCGTTTAAATTCTTGGTCTACTGACCGATAAAAGGAACTGAATTCGTGGTATGAGCCAAAGCAATACCACATCTTCGCTGTTTAAACATGTTTTATGAGAACGACCGGGATGGGTACCGTAAACTTACTGGGAGCACCAAATTTACGCGTGTACTTTTCAAAGTAGCTCTGAAGGCTCTCCAGGCCATTTTTATTGATCTGCACTTGCAGGTTCGTACGCTCTAGTCTGCCGAAAGGACCAAAGAGACATTCAGATTCGGCCAACGATGGATACAGCGGTATGTCACAAGAGGACTTACCTTTCAGCCAACGTTTGCTGCTCATTTATTCCTGCGTTGAAGTAGAAGGGATGCAGCCATAAGGATATTCTGCCACGAGCCTGCAATTCCGCTGGAGCACGGGCCCAGACGGAACGCGGTGCCTTCAGCTGAAGCAAAATTATATTGATTATCCCACCAGGATTAATGACTTCCATGCTTACGCAAAGTATTCCACACCAAGATCTCATTGAATCCGAGGATCCGAACAGGGTCGGGGCTACCGCCTGTTTGTGTCTCGTTGCCCTCCTTTTCTTCGGAATTGTCGGCCGTCTGTGGAGAGGAATCGGGTCGGATAACCACACGACAGAATGCGAGACACTGGACGGCCCATACCCAATTCTCCAGCATCCCGACCTCTTCACCATAACAACTCAGGAGGCCTTCGAAGTAGAGGGGCACACCACATCTCACCATCTGCTTCCATTCAGGAGACGTCCAGTTGGCCATCGCAAGTGACAGTCCTGTCAGCGCAGCTGTCAGAACCTAGATCGTGTATTCGAGACGGATACAGTTAGTTTATCTTCGATAAAAACAGCTTAGGAGGGTACTTAGGTTATTCGGGAACGAATTGCAACTTTGAGAATTCATAGTGAGGGATGACAAGTTGGACGTCATTACCTGAGACAATGCGGCATGATGCCGGTAGTGAACACTGTCTAGTACGTTTGAGACGAGCTGCAGATTGGTGGCCGTGGAGGAAGACGACATCTCTTTGGAGGCCACGGCGGCAAGGCTCGAGAGAACCTGTCTCCAGAGATTCTCCTCCATCCATTCCCATGTGCGCAAGAGCACCTTTTGCAGATGACCAGAGGCCATTACGATCGCCGCCAGGGCATCCTCCTTCTCAGCAGACTCTTTCGGTTCGCTGGGGATTAAATGGGTTATTTTCCACATGTCCTCACTCCTCCCATTCTACTCTACGGATTAGCTAGGAGCCCTTGCCCTTTCCTGCCCAAGGGTATGGTTAGCCCTCTGTGGTTTTAATGCTTACGAAATTCAGACACCAGATAAACAGATAGAAAGAACCAAGGCATTCAAAGAATGGGGATTTCATGGGTGATACTGTGTCAATCGGATTAGGTGCCCCACTATTAAGAAATTAAACAAACCTTTGAGGGGCACTCTCGAGGGTATCCAGGGCAGACAGTTTCATAATGAGATGTAGAAGTGTTTTATAGCTCTCGTGAAGACTCTGCAGCTTACTGTCGTCCACGAATATGCCTTTGCAAATACGCATTAGAGCGTCCATCTGAAATTTAACAATAAAATTGGAAAGAGTGTCAATATTCGGGGCTACCCAAAGTTTAAAACACTTAAAAGAAATATTTATACTTCACATATAGGAGGTTACTTAGCCATCTTGATAATCTCGAAGCGTGGTCTGCTAAAGAGAAGGTGAAGATATAACTAGTTTTACGAAGACCCAGGTACACGTAGTTACCAGACTCAGATAGAGAAGTGGATTTGAAAATCCTTGAGGCTCTATTTGCCGCTCCCCAATGTGATGGCAATATACTGTTGGGATTGGAAAAAAGTTACATTGGACAGCCTTAGCACTGCCGGTAGGATGAACTTAGTGCTATTTTCACACAACCAAAAGGAATTGGAACTTTGAATGCATGTATCTGCCTCTTGCAACACTTTGTCAGTTAAATAAATAAGCTTTTACGCAGGTAAATGAAAAAGCCTGCACTTAGACTTGATGTGCACAAAGCATGCAACAAGTCATTCAATCCCGTGATCTCCGTCCCTAATAGCACGAAAGTGAGAATAGGGTGTCAGATTGCTCACGCTTTTTTCCATTCTTCTCGCAAGCACGGAAGCCTGTCCATGGGCCCGAAGTCGCGAGTTCAGCTCGGTTAAGTCGCCGGACATGCGGACCACGATGACAGCGCCGGTAGAGAGGTGATGAAGCGCCCTGCCGATAGGGTTCCGCTCCGACTGGAGCACGACCGCCGCGAACGGCGAGGTCTCCAGGAGGTCCGCCACGGGGCGCACCGTCGCGGCTGCGCTGCTGGCGACGCTGCCGCTTCCGATGCCGTCCGAGTAGTTCGCGAGCACCTTGAAGAGGCCCTTGCTCTTGAACTTGATTTCCGTGCATGTGAAGGCGCCTACTGAGATGATGTCGTGGTGGGATACTGCAAGTGTGGGAAAATTGACACTTTTAACAAACGCCTCCAATTAGTTTATTAAGATGGTGAACTGTATGATTACTTTGGTAACTCATTCTCTGTTTGTACCTTCACATTAACACAAGGTTATATAAAATAGACCAACCTTGCGATTTTTTGGATCTGGCAGCAAAGTGCAGTACCAACTTATAAACATACAATGGGGTCCTAGGGATTAATAGCAAAAACCAGGTACCAACACTGGAATGAAAGAAGTAGTGACTGAGAGGGGGTTTAGCACATGAGTAAAGAACAGTTAAACATCACACAGGAATTCATTTCCTACTCAAACTTTGTTAACAAGACGTCATGACAACCGCATCGGCTTTCATTTCGGTACATACATGCAATCCATCATGCGATTGCCGTGCGTAGAAAACATTCTAGATATGCCCATCCCACCTTGATGAATAGTACATGATGCAACGAATGTAATTACTCAATCAAACCTGAATCTCGCGCTTACTAAATTTATTGTCGGGATCCAGAAGGCCAATTCGGTTCGCGTGGAGGTTGGTTGGGACAAAGTCCAATTCTGCACACTTTCGCTCCGTGCTGCGCTTGAAAGACGGGCCTACTTTGATGCCAAGATAAATGAAGCACTTAAAACTGCTACTTCGCATGGGTAAGAGCACGTAAATAGGTCCTAAAACCTACCGTTGTGATCGACTGTACTTCGAAGACACAATTCGTAGCGCTCTATTAGGTTCTTCATACCCATTAGGCGTTCCTTTCGCAGGCACTCCAGGGTGGGATCCGACTAAATTAAAAGAAATGCCACACAAATTATTGCCGCCTTCCCATGTTCAATTTCATTTCAAATTTTTTAATTGCTATGCAGCCCATGTGTGAAAAGTGGTTACGGAGAAACTCACCATTCCAACACGTAGGAGAGAATCGTAGAGCAGATGTTCCTGAGTAATCAATGACTTGCTTGATAAAGAATAAGCAGTACTCAGTGGAAATGTGCATGAGGTAGAAGTGCTAAGGATCTGCACAACGCAACTAACAGATATTCTGTGGGGAAATAGAAGCAGAAGCGTGATTCACCCATGAACTCCACGACTCGCATATTTACACCCAGAGTGTGAGGAAAGACGTAGTTTCTAGTGAGAATATTGTCACAGATATTGTGAAGCTGCTGACTCTGTATATCGAGCTGAAAATGAAGAGCATGTGATGTTTTTTTAACTCCCATATACCTATTTACGCTTCCAATAAGTCATCTCACTCACATGTTCAAAGCTCAGGGCACTTGAGCTTCGATTCAAGACTTGAACCATGAGAAGGCATTTCTTTCCTGGTGTTTCAGGAGAACTGTCACTTTGAATAGGTATAGGCAATTTCAGAGACGAAGAACGGTAAAAAGTCTCAGCCTTTATCACAATACTGCCGATTTCCCGACCCTGGGAATTGAAAATAAAGCGATAAGCAAGGAGAACACAACAGAAATCCAGTACTGATACTTCCACTAGGTGACCAATTACATGTTTCACCTGAATGCTCAATGCATTCTCTAAATTACACCATAACTGCCACTTTTGAGAGTGGTTTGTTTTTATCAGTAAAGCAGGCGTTACTTATTGAGTCTGTGCAACCATACATTTTAGTCAATGAAAAATATAAATTTCTCTTGAGTCAACGTTAGACAAATGGGAAAATGCTGTAAAAATGGGCTTACCGGAGAAGTGGACCAATGGTCTTTCGACTGCACGAGAGTGAGTCGTATGAGCGATGATTCAGAAACTCTCTCTGAACTAATTTTCACGGTTTTAAGGAATGCTGAGCAAGTGCTCATCTAGAAGGACGTTTCCTGGTGGTTAACAAGTTATGTACCTGAGTTTCGGTTTCACCAATCATGTTCCATGAGGTGCCGGTAACTGGTTCTCGTGCGTAAACTTTGATCCGAAGACCTTGGTCGGAATTTTGAACTATCACTGAGTTTTCATGGAGCAGACCTGGGTTATAATAAAAATTGACTTAAAGTTCACTCCTAGCCAACTGGAGAATTATTGGCATGATTCAACGTACTACTACAATCCCCTAAGTATAATGAAATAACGCCACTAGGGATATCTTTGAAGTAGTGCAAGAACAAAGTGCGAGTAGCAGTCGCCCGAAATCCAAGCAGCAAATGGAAGAACTTAAGTGAATCGCTCCGAGGGAAGGCCATAGGCGTGTGTATAAATTGAAAATGAAACACAGTTTATCTCCGAAGAGGACGCTAATTGAGAGATACTCCGATTCTTTAAGATGACGCAATTAAATTACGGGAATTCAGTGAAGGAAAATAGAGTATACATTTCTACGCAGCATAATAGATTGCGCTTGGAGAACCGGATCAAGGAGATAATTGTCGTAGCGTGAATGGATAAACTAAGAACTTACTCAACTGTAGTTCCAGACCAGTTTCACTGAACTCATCTGCGAAGAAAAATACGGTCATGAAATTCCACTAAAACAAGGAACATTAGTAAAGGCATACCATAACTCGGTTGATTAGATTCTGTAGAAATGCAAAACTGGTCGAGTGGATCTTTGCCGGTTATTTCTCTCAGCTCTGACCGGACCTGTGCTTTTCTTGCCGATATTTCTGAAATTCCGGCAGCCAAAATGTGACAACACCACACTTTCGCCTCTTCAGCTGAGCGAGCGGCAAGAAGAATCGGTTGGTCTCCATAATCAAACTCTAGACAGTAAATAACCGACTCACAAATGCCTCCTACCTATCTGAAAGGCGTTCTGAATGTCTGCGTTGGTCACAGGCTTTGCAGTACACTTCTCCAATAAAATCACTCCCACGAGGTCAACAGATTTGACACCGCAATTTTTTAAAAGCACCAATAGATTGCCTTTTAACCTGCACCAGTATTCGCAAAAAGCTAACAAAAGTCGATGACCAAATCAACTCTTACTGTTAGAGCGCCTAAACACATGTTCTGATCTCTGTTTAAGCAGGAGAACACCCTCAAATGTAGATCCCCAGTGAGCAGATATAGGCCCAAGGTCTTTAGAATTGAATCTAAATAAGAACATGGTTTATAAAAATTAAAATAGCATATACTTCAGTCGACGTGTGACTACCTAATAATTACGTTTATTCGTTTGAATAAAATCATCCTGAAGTAAAGAACCAAATAAATATTCTTAATAAAATACATTGGCCCAACTAACTTCATGAAACCCCCGTCCCAGATAACACTAAGGCAACTGAACAGCTGATGAGGCCTTGAAAGCAATATGCCAACTAATTTAACACCAAATTCGCTATTATTCATTTGGGCTTTTATTTTGAATATCGGTGCAATTTAAAAGATAATATTAATTTTGTTGCATTTGAAGAGTTAATTATTAGATTTGATAAAACACACCTTTTAATTAATAAATCAATATCTTCATATCAATATGTATATGCCAAGATTTGTTTTGCACTTACCGCCTCAATAAATTTGCTTAATCTTGATATTCAGGCTAAGATTTCTTTTAATACAGTTTCGGCTCTGGAGTCACGCAAACCTCCATTAGGCCCAATTAGTTAAGAATTAATAAAAAGGGAAAATTTTTGGCCCTGGTGCCTTTTAAATATCTAATGGAAAAGGGTTATCAAGCAGCTACTTAAATATTATAGTTGGTGGACAACTACCAAATATATAGGTTCCCCCACTATGACTATTTCAAAAACGCTTGACCTTCTGTCACAGTTTCATGCATAAATGAGAACATGGTAAACGAAATAACAAGGTTGAAGCACTATGTCAGGTGCATTATAGAGCATATTAAATTTCAATTCACAGAAATCAGTGTTGAAGAAACCAATAGGAAATTTTTTATAGAAGCTTGCATAACTAAATCAGAACACTGCAGCGAATACTTTCTCGGATATTATTTTGCCTTCTGAGTCATAAACCTGGTAAACTAACCTACTGTTTCGATTGTGAATGAAAGTGATGAGAAATTAAGTAATTGCTTCTTCGTTATTCACTCTTTTTTTCTAATGACCAATCAGACATTCCACCACCACTAACTACTATGAAACCGTGACTCAATCATAACCATTTATGGCCCTTTAAATAACCTAAAGTAGCCTACATAACCTAACGTTTTACATCCAGTGAAGTATTATAATACGAGGTTATGCTACCTAAAGGAAGACGTTAATTTAGTGTTAAGTGACACATTTATTTGTAAATCGCCCACAAGATGTGTGCTCTAATACTACACTGAGCACACGGGGTCATAGAAATGACTTTAACAACTATGCATAACACAGTTATTGACTGCAAAGGGACTAAAATTTTGTTCGCAGAAGTCATGAAACTAATAATTTATTCAACTGTGAATATAACAAGAGGCAAACATTCATTAGTTTGAAGATTTGATAGGTTCGCCGCGTGGTCCTTGAAGAAATGAATTAAAGGGCATCCAGCAGAACTTATCACTGTGGAGTAGCAAGTTCAATTTAAAATTGTACTTGGAGCCACCGATTGTGGAGTAAATGATTGCCGATAAACTGGATCGTGATCCATCGCATCTTCTAGACATATCATAACTCATTTCTTTAAATTCCCCAGAATAATGTGCTAATCACCAGCTCATATGATTTTAAGCAAAAGCTAATAATGTTTAATGACATTACACTGGGTCCATATATATATATATATATATATATATATATATATCGTTTAAGTAAGGATTCTTGGTGAGCATATGGTTGTACAAAGTGGAAAAGTTCCCTTTCAAGCGAAGATATAATTGAATTTTTCAAATAAGTGCCCGGTTGTTGCAATTAAATGGAATTCTTCGCGCAAACACCTTCCTAAAGCATTAAGTGACAAGAACTCTGAATTAAGTCAAGCATTGGTATCATAGTTATAATGAACTCGTCTGTTAGAAATTTTTGATCTTCATTAAGGGTATAATAGAATTCAATTAGGGTAATTTTGATAGAAACATGGAACAAGAGACATTAGGTCTAACTGAAGCAGACGTTATTGCAATAGTGAAGTGTTCATGATGTTTTTGTGCAATTAATTGCATTGCCAAAAGTACATGGATTGTATTAAAGTTGTCAATCTCCACATATACTAGATGATTATCCCCAATTCATCTACATATTACATGTCCGTCGTACAATGCTTAAGCTTATAATATAAGATCTCTGACTATGGATAATCTTTTACCAGTGCTTTTGAAAACTTACCTAATTTGATGAGTTGAAGAGAAATGAATCCCATCCTTAAATTGTTTCTTAAACACCAAATTTATCCTCAACCCTTAAATGGCATTTACTCTTGCCAGCTTACACATCAACCACCTCAATATGGGAAACGTCATGACTGGCTTTTAGAATATTGAGAACCTTGCTAAAATACTTGAAATATATTTATATTCACCGTTATGCAATCCCTCCGATTCTTCTGCGGTTTTTAAGTTACGAACATCGCTAATGTCTAACTGTTAACTATTAGAACAATTCCAATTTAGAATCTTCAAATAAAATAATTTACACTAACCAGCAATATTTCGCGGGTGAACAAATTTAGTGACAATTTGCATCGCACAGTACACCGTTAATTAGGATAGTGTGGAAGAATTTGTGGTCATTTTGAATCTTTCAGTGACTACAACGGCTCTCTTTCGCGACTTTCGAGATTTTTAGATGTTCTCTTCATTGGCTGAATATGTTTATTAACGAAGAGTCAGAAAACAGCTACCGAAACTTTTGAATCCCTCTGTAGGTGCACGGATATAGAGTTGGGTATTTAGTAACAATAGACGACAAATGAAATGACTGGTTGATTGGAGAGCTCATTAACAAAGATTGTGATGAACTTCATACTTCTTTAGCGCATTATATAGCACAGCTTTTGGGCCGTATGAACCTCGTCCGTATGCCTACATTTTTCAGAGCTTTGCGTCGAAATATCAGGGTAAGATTTTAGTTTCAACTACCGTTACAGGAAATCTTGATCTATGCAAATGACCAAACAGAGAAGACGTTTACACCTAGGGAACCTTTAAGCAGGACAATTTGGGATTACTTTTATTCTTTCCTGGTGTGGTGGACAACATTCATATTATTAATTGTTTAAAAGTCTATCGCAAAATTTTGCATTAAATTAGCAAAGTTGGTAAAGGTTTTCCCTATACGTGGTATTCTTACACCGTTAAATTCGACTGTGTTCGTGTAATTGAATTGTGTCATAACGTAAACATTTATTCACAGATTATATTGACAATGAAATGAAACCCAAAAGACAAATAATGTTTTTATTACATGGTAATTAACCGTTGACAATATATTGCATAGTCTGGAGCTTTTATATAGCAAAATTCCATCAACGAGAGTCAATAAATTGTCCTGAACAGGTTTGATGGTCATCTAGTTACAATAACACTTATCATGTAAATGTATTCAATTAATGTTGAATACTAATAAAAAATGTATTAATTGAATGAATCAAGGCTTCTGCCTTTGCTCCCTCCCGGGTCACGAAGAGAAGTGAAGGAGAGTCCAACATTTCACGCGTTTGGCGAGTACCCCCGCCCTCCCACGGACCCCAGGAGTAACATGCATAGGCACAAACGTAATTTTGACAGTTGGTTCTAAGCAGCAGTAGCAGCACTAATGAACGTGCGGTCATTCCAACCAGCTAACAGGACTTCTCCATTCCCCCGCCACCCCTTCCCCCACCCTACTTACACTAGCTATTCTGTGTGTGCTGTTCTGCCTCCCCGTGCCATGTTTGTAGACGCTAGTCATGGGGGGGGGAGATTGGAGGAAGGCATGTGGGAGCAGGCTTGAACCGTTGGGGGAGGGAGAGAGGAAGGAGGCTGGTTCGGGGTGGGGGTGTCGGGATGTCAAAAATCTGTCCTCCGTGTCTGTCTAATTCAGTTTTGTTGTGTGTTTGCGTTTGGGCGAACGTGCGAACTCGCTCGTTCGTTCTCTCTCCTTCTTGCCCTGTGGAAAAAGGGAACAGCTGCTCTTGGCACCAGGTCTGTTAACCAAGTGAGACGGAAAGAGGTAACAAGGTAGCTGACTAAATAAACAAATACACACAATCAGAGGGCTTATATACATGTATAAAATGATATGTTGTTTGCCCCTGTCCACGTCCTAGTCCGATGGCATGAATTCGTTTTATTTATCAAACAAAATGATATCTTTTACAATTAAGACAATCAAGGAGCAAGCCGGCTTCAAAAGTCCATTATTGCGTCCAAAAGAGATAGAGACACAAGACATTGCTAGCTTCTTCAGGAGACCTCTTCATTATTTAAGAAAATAGACACTTTGCCTCACAGCTCTGTTACTACTGTAGTTCCCCAGGCTTAGATAGGAAGTACTGTGAAAAATTCACCTTTGAACGAATAGTCAATATAGTTTATAATTTGTTTTTAAAAGGGTCTGCGTAATATCACGGTCCTCAACAGTGCAGAAGTATCCTTAGTTCTGGGGTAATTTCATAGACTTATCGTTGCTCGTATTGCAAATTCGTCTGGCTAGACATTACTTTAGTAGGTCCATTACTTCCCAAAGAAAGGTTTCCTTATCTACCCTTTCTTCTCATTTATCCAGGCTTGGTTAATGAGTCCTCTCGCAGTCGAGTCACTCTGCCACTTTCAATTAGACACGGTCAAATCAAATTGGTCTATTTTCTCCCATTGAAAGGAGACTCCTTTCTTGCCGCTTCAATATATTCGGTCTTCCAGCACAATGTTCCAGCGAATATTTAAATCTCTTTTTAAGTGAGAAAAAAGGAGCTCGGTTGCTGCCACTGCTGCCACAATGAAGGAGTGGGATGGGGGAGGGGCAAATCAACTCGTAGAGGCTGAATCATAAGGGGAGGGAAGCAGGAAAAGGGGATTTCGTGGATGAGTGATTGACAGCCCAGAGCCCCTCTCATATTCACCCTTTTAATTACAAGTCGAACAGAGTGCAAATGGAAGATGTTGCTGATGCTTCTTGAGGAAAATATCCTCCATGATATTAAGCTAATCCGATGAGTAGTCCACTTGGAGTTACCTTTAAAAAATTATAAGGACATAACATCTTCTTCTCTTAGACTCGTGGAAATTTACTGCAACGATTTTACCACTCGGAGGCGGGGCCCAACATTCACGTAATATTTTTTATTGAATAATAATTTAATTATTTTTGTTCTTAAATAAGAGAAGTCTTACCATAAACTATCTTAACGAGACATCAATTGATGTTAACTGAAGAAGCAAAAATTTACAATTTCTTAAGCAGTTTCGATTACGTATTAATTCTCTCAACCAGGAAAAAATGGCCCTTATATTGAAATAGGTTTACCCCTACAATTTTCTTGATCGATTGAATATTTCCATTTGCATTTTAGTGGACGCAGGAGCTAAAAATCTCGCTTAAGCTTTTTGTCGACTCATTCAAAATATAATTGCACTTAGTCTAGTTTGTTTATTTAAAAATTTCACCATCAACTGACAATATTGCCGTTTGCCAAATTCTGCTACAATTGAAAATTTGCTTCAAATGTCAAAAAAATTGTGCATGCAAGTTGTAGAAATTCAGTTTTCCTTAGGCAAAAACATCCGGTCACACTCAGGAGTGTTTGCAAATAAAGTAGTGTGATCTTGAAAAGCTTTTTTGTTGTAAAATTTACATTACATCTCATATTCATAAGGTTTAATTTTGGGAATACACAATGGAATGTATTCGAATTTCTGTATTCCTTTCCGTGATTTATTAGAGGATTTCTTCTGTTGATAAATGAATTCAATAAAGAGCAAAAAATTACAAAGCAGTGCCATTTTACCTTAAGGCATATTTTCTTAAAAACTTTCCTGTCCTGTTGTTTCGAATATATCTTCTAACGAGGTTCGACTTTTAAACTAATTTTCTTTCTAGGACTTACTGAAGTTGACTTTTTTACCGTTTCTCAGGAAAGACGCTGATCATCTCTTCAGTGCCATGCCTCACTGAAAGGCTATTTACCGAGGTTGGCTATTATCTGTGAGGGAACACATACAGAGGGAAACAGGAGCAAGGTGAAATAGCATTACGTTAATTAAAAGAGGAATCTGATTGCAATCAATGCCAACTGAATATATTATGTGCAGGGGACTCATGCCTGAGGCCGGAAGGCAGGGACAGTTCCAGCGACGTGTTTTCAACACTGGGAAGCTGCAGCAAGCACCTGTCAATACGGACAGCCACTCTGACAGGAGATTGGTATTTCCGTGAAGGCTCCAGATCTAAGCATACCCAAGTGTTTCTCCTGCTTCATGAAGCGACATTTTCACGGTTAAAAAACAACTCAAGTGGCATGTGCTCAAGAGGGCTTGATTCCAACCTGACTACTACCTAGATTTATAACGGGATAATTTAGATGCAGTGTCACTTATACTACTTATTTAACTCACAATTTCAAACTTTTTTCTATTAATGTAGTTATCTTAATCATAAAGCTGGATTCAATTTAGTCCCGAACTTGGATTATACTAACGTAATCAATGAAGTTACTTACATTTCTTTGCCTTCCTGCTATTTGCGGTCATTTGACATGACTATCAAGGGAATTAAAGACGTGTGCTTTCGCAAACCTTTAATATTTCATTTAACCAGCATATCTCAATATCCATAACCAGAAAATTAAAATGAAGATATATTTTAGGGAATACTGGTGCCGAGTAGGGGGGTTTTCGTGGGGTGGGAGAAATCGTGATCGCGTAATGCAATGATTAAGAGAAGAAGAAGAAACAGCGAGAAGGTGTCCCTTTAGTCTGAGTTGAAGTTTTAGATCGAAGGTACGTTTCTACATGCATACACCATTAGAGAATACCCTGTTTGAACGAGTATCTGCAGCGTCAAATGTGACGGCTGCAGCTCTACAATAAACTATACCCTGTCGATTTATTGTTGCTGTTGTGAAATGGTGGGCCTACTCGCTGGATGTATTCGTGGTGGACGCATTTTTCAGAGACCCTGGATTCACCTTCTTCATATCATCAGGAGAACCAAAACCGATTTGGTTGTTGTAGGAGCAGAGACCATCATCAAGGTGATTGTACATTCCAGAATAGTAGGAGGCTGACAGATTTCCCCCAACTCCATGGTAATGCTGCCGATAAGCATTCGAAGTCGTGGAGGGATAGGGGGATTGGGCATACGCGGAGGGATTCGGGTAGTAACCCTGTGAAAAGAAGTCTCCAGAAGCAGCACTTGATGAGGAATTGACGAAGCCGCCACTTCCTGGACCGCAGCCCCCTCCTCCACAGCCGATGTCAGCACCGCCACGGCGACTCCGAGAGCCTCCGGTAGCTGCGGAACTCACCGATCCGCCCACAGCAGCAGCCGCTGCGGCCGCCGCAGCTATGTACATTTCGCTGGGACTCGAGTGTGAAGCCAGACCTGAAACATACCAGAAAACAACACTTACTGTAGTCTGAATGGATATCTTTGTTGAATTACGAATATGACAGCTCTGATTTTAGCACAGAGTCTATCTTCTGTTACTTGAACTTAAATGCTTAATTGCTGGTAAGGTATAAAAAGTTAGTTGCCCTGGGGCGACAAGTTTAGGATAGCTCAAGTTTAGTAGTTGGGTAGCATAGGCATCAGGCTTATATGAACGCAACAGCTTTGATTTTACCCATTTAGAAAAAATTGGACAAAATATCCTTTGGCATCACCAAAAATTTTAAAATGAGCAAAAACAAAGAAAAAGTAACTACTGTGAAAGCTCCTTAAAAACCTCTACTAAGTAGTCTCTATGTGCTTCAGTGTGTGCTTCAGTATTCAGTAAACCCACGAATGAGCAAAGCCAAGGCAGGAAGATTTTATGTGGTGCTTGTGAGTTGAAAATAAAATCCAAGTAGAAATTAAGGTGACATTAGGAAGGAATTACCAGCAGCAGCCGCAGCAGCAGCTCGACTGTAGGCGGCGTATTGGGAGCCCTCCATGTAACCCAGACAGGAGCTAGGCGAATCCGAGGGGTAAATGTGTGGCGCTGTAGTACCAAAAAACGTCTCGCTTAGTCTAGAGGCCATAGCGCACTGTTTGCAGACCAATATCGCAGACCTAATTATATCGATAGGCTCTCAGCATTCAACATTTGACTTTTGGCAACCTCTATCAGTTATTCGCCTCGTTTACATGATCCTGAGCAGAAAATTCAATTATAAAACCATAAAGCTTCCGAATATAGTAACACTCGTCCCTCACAACAATAAATGCATTTGAGGTAGTAAACATTCGTTTTTAGCAATACGTTAGCACCGGTACTAAGAAGTCTCATTTAAAACTAAGAAAGCTTATTACATTAATAGATATTTAAACAAGATAACGTTAATGTCTTCCCATTCAAAAACACACCAGCTCTGTTTGACTGGTCAATCATTGGTTGAACGATACGTCTCCTAGCATTTATAAACCTAAAAAGAAGGAATTTATTAGCACTATATTAATAAGTTAACAAATAGAGCAAGTTGAAAAAGAAAATAGAGACCTTACCAGTTATTGACTTGTAGTATCGTCAGTCCTGTATCTTGCGCCAGTTGTTTCTTCTGCTCTTCGGAAGGATACGGATGCTAGCACCAAAATATGTTTTGGTTGGATTATTTTGACTAATTTGCACGCTACTTTATTTGGTAATCCAGCCATTTTTACAGAATCCGTGAGCCTTGCAATTCCTAATTTTTGGATACCCACTTTATCACGGTCTTCTATATCGTCCCATGATCTAACGTTCAAACAAATCGCTCAAGATTCTGTACCCATGAAAGCATGTTTTTTAGTTCCATTAATACCACTCTATGCAAAGGTTCCGACAACTTGCAAAGGGTATTTCATGCATTGTCGGAAGAATTTGCGCAAATGATGCTCACCGAGAGATGTTGGAAGAGCCAAGCGCGCATGATGTTTGTTGCAACTTTGGGAAAAATGCCTCGCTTTTTCTGGCGTTTCGCGGTCACTCGATTGTCTGTTTCGCATTCGTTGTCCTCATTGTTCTCCTCTTGGGAGCCAATTGAATTGGCCACGCTATCATCTATAATAGCCAAGAGAAGATATTTACATCTCAGGCCTCCAAAATGCAATTGCCCTAGCGTGATCAATGAATTTCGTTTTTTCCTTGAAAGGGTATTCCTATAAGAAGCATACCCTAGTCATTCTACTTCTTGATTCCCTATTTTAAGTCCTTAATTGCCTCCAATTTTCACATCGATGGTTGCATTGTCATAACAATGGTTAAACTCTAGATAACATATTCCCACAAGTGATTAGAAGTCCAGCTACCACTCCCCACTACCTAATAACCTTAAAGCCTATCTTACAACTTTAAATTAAGCTCCAGAGAATACTGCCTTCGTCCCGCTTTCAATGAACCGAGTGACCTTATTAAAAGTCCCTATCGGTGTTTCGCACTTACAATTCCTAACACTTGCCATGTCAGAATTTGCTCCTACGCAAATTTTAACACGTCTGACCAGTTGTTGCCACAAAGTTTGCAAAAAATCCCTAGTCAGACTACATTTATCCATTATGCACAGATTCAGAGAATTGAACGTTCGCTGTGTAGGCTAGAGGAAAGCCACGGATTCTGTTGCTTCTATGGGATTTCAGTCAATATTTAACTTAAGCAACTGTCAAATGACTTTTAATTACTTCATAAATTTATTGCAAATGTGGGCTGTCGATTCTTCAATAGCCCCTTATGGTATGTATTTCGTGATATTTGTTGATAAGAGCGAATGTATGATTATGCAAGTTTTGAAAATTGTTGATTTTTGTACTATACGCGAGACGGTTTCTGTCATTTTTAAATTACTAATCAGTTTATTATGTTGTTCACCGGTATTCTCACAAGGATACATTCAGAGGCGATAACTGAGTGGCTTGTTTGTTGGAAGTGACAACCAGAGGGAACTCGTATACATCAACCTAGTCAATTATTCACCAGAGACATTCAATCGGTACATTTTAGTGCCAACCTCCTGATCCACACCACCATGTTTTCGTTAATTTGTAGAGCAGAACGGAAGAGGAAGAGATGAGCACAACGGTGGGACAACAGTGGCAGTAATGGTGAGTTTATGCAAGCATCTGGTTGTCTGACCACCTGTCATTCTACCGGCAACGTAACAAATGCCACGCAAGGCCCCCTCCTCCTTCCTAGCTGGTGGGGCAAGTATTATCTCCTTTCCACCTACCGGGTCTGTGACATCCACCCCATCTGCTCCCAGTCCACGGGACGTCTTCATCGCCGCTTGTAGTCTACTACCAGCCCTCCTCCTCCGCTTTTCCATTGTTTTTAGTTACCCAGCTAAGTGTTCCTTTTCATTGTTCGAAGCCACTGTCCGTCTACACGAACTAGGATCACAACTAATAAGCTCTCATTTTCCAAGATCGGAGGTCTACCGTCTTGACAACAGGTGCTAATGCGTTGATTTGGTGATTCCATATTCTTAGGCGTCGATCGGAGGCTCATTCCATTTGCCCGTTATATTATTTTTTCCGGTCTGGATCATTTCATGTGCTATCATACCAAAATTCAGTCTCATCAGCAGCTCAATTAGAGCTTGCTAAATGCTCATAACATTGAGTAACAGTTAATGAATAGTTAAGACCTCGGGCTAAGAATTTTGTTGCATTTTAGTTTAATTGGTAGAGAACTCCATATCTCAGCTTTTGAAGAACTCTATGGCTGTCCATTCTGCTTTTATGGCTTGTTTCCTTGGTGAAGAGGTGGTCGAGGAAAGGAGGATAAGAGGAGAATGGAGTTTTGATTGATGAATCAGTCGATAGACAAGCAGCATGATTTGTTGGACATATGCACGAAAATGTCAAATTAGACGAGTGAAAGGTTAGCAGTAGCAACAACAGAACGAGCTGTATACGTGATGTATAGATGATTGTCACTCCCTCTCCCCCTCTTCTCCACCACGACCTGATGTGCACTACGCACTACGCTGGTGTATGCACTACGCATTCCTTGCTCGTTCTTCCAAGAGTTGGACAAAGCCTCAACAAACTCAAGCATTTAAATTAGCTAGGATTTTGCAAAAATCCTATTACTGAATTTTAGTATACCAAAGTTTTTATCTCTAGGCTTAAATTACTCTCAAATTTGAACTAGCCAATGAAATGTCGATTTGATTACTAACAGTAAGAAATTCCTCCATGTCAAAATGGCATTGAATGAGTGACCATGTGTGAGTAAAAAATGACCCAAGATATTTAGCAAAAGATGTGATCTATTGTAGGATAAGCGCATTACAATATTTAGAAAATGTCTGGTAGGCACTGAACCAAAGTTTGTTAGTAAAGGATAATTCACACTACAATCATATCTGCAGCTAACACACAGCTATTCAAAAGCATTGTATTCTATAGAGTTTTCAAGTGAAAAGGTCGATTTTAGAACTGGAATATTGCACGTCATTCTTCCCTCCCCCTTCTGCTCCCACACCCCAAAGCCTCACTAAGTCTCGCGAAATTCTGACATTCGCTCTGGTCCGAAACCTAATGGTAATTGGCAGACGCCACACAGCCACTGGGTGGGGCCAAGGGGAGGGGGCCGTTAAACACCATGCTGGTGTGTGTGGGTGTGGGGTGGTGCTACTAGGGGGTAAATTGAATCGAGCCAAATCTGACATTTGTTTCGCCCACCCCCACACCATCGCATAAGGCCTCACCCTCGCCTACCCTAACACCACCCCCTACACCGAAGTTACAGCGGTGTGATGCAGACGGCATTTCGTGCACTGTTGCTATAGTAGTGTGTCTATGCGTGGTAGTAGAAGGTGGAGGAGGAGGAGGAGGAGGAGGAGGAGGAGGAGGGAGGGATCAGACCTGTCGGTCAAGCAGTTCCTGTGGGAAAAATACTTGCACACTCTGTTCAGGCCCACCTCGCCATTTGCCTTTCGGTCTCAAGGTCAAAACTCAACCAGGTGAAAGGTCAGCCTGATGTCTAGTTGATCGACTTGATTGAAACTTGATTTAATATGGCAGACAGATGGGAAAAAGATAAAGTAATGTCGTTCCACCCTATCATAAGAAGAAATATTTTTCACGAAAAGTCTTACAGAAAGGTAACTAAACTAGTTGTGCTTTCCCAGAGGGAATATTCTGGCAGTCCATTACAAACTTTGATGAGGCAAACAATAACCTTTAGTGGACTTCATACTTTGGTATTTTAGTAATTTTATTCCATAAACTTTAGTATTTTTTAAACATTCTCATATTTTTTGCATTTTTAAACAGGTTTTCAGTGAAAAATCAGGCTTCCAAAATATGGTAATTCTAGAACTATACTCAGAGTGTTCACTGACCCCAACAATTACAGTAAATAGCTGTGAAATCACACAAAGATTGATTCCTACTTTTTTGATTTAATACACATTAAACATATGTCATAAGTGCTGGTCTCGGGCTTGGAAAATTGCAGAAAACGAGAAATAAACGTGCTTACTGGTCAGTTCGGGTATCCCAGTGTTAGAACTGTTGACACCACCAGAAGTGGTATTCCCACCTATTCCCGACATATCAGACGTTGACCAGGATCCATTCTTTCCTCTCATGTCACTCTTCCCTGCGATCGAGTTTCCCACTCCAGGTGGGACGTAGTGCCCGTATCCCGTGTTGCTGCTGTTTCCATTTCCTCCGCTGATACTGTTGCCGGAGTTACTAGCTTCGTAGGCTGGAAGAACCCTCGATGCATCTGAAGTAAAGGGATTTGTCGGGCAAGGGAAATAAGACTGCTGATTCCAGGGATCGACGTCCCTATAGAAGCGCGGAGGCATTGTTTGGTCGGTTGTGGTTCCGTGGTGGGCATGAGATGGGTATGTTGAATAGGAAGACGGTACTGGCATCATTTGGGGTGGGTAATGAGTTGGATTTGAATGCGCGTTTACTGGGTGCCCACGATAGCCAGTTTCCGAGAGTACATCATTGCGATAACCTCCTCCAGAATTCATGAACCCTGATGCGACGCTGCTGCCACCGAAGCTGTGATGCACGTCCAA
Source organism: Anomotaenia brevis (assembly GCA_030710315.1). Lineage (NCBI taxonomy): Eukaryota > Metazoa > Platyhelminthes > Cestoda > Cyclophyllidea > Dilepididae > Anomotaenia > Anomotaenia brevis. Next base: position 1,165,593 of record JAUOZQ010000002.1, read on the forward strand.
TCCCTGAAAAGTTCAATGGAATAAGGAGATATTAGTGCCAGTTACTACCGGGAGTCTCAATGCACTTATTTTCACCAAACAGCTCCATAAAAGGTTTGGGAAGGGAAGAAATCAACAGGAGAGCGGCGTGATGGAGAGGAGTGCTTAGTCATGCGAGGACTCCATTTTGGACAGTGCTCGACGACGCCGTCCTGCTGTCAAAGTTCCCAATTTGAGGATGCCAAGCAACTCCAATACCTTCACACCCACCCCCTCTACCTCCATACCCTCCCTCAACTATTGGCTAATTATTTGTACTGCCAGTTTTTTTGCACATCCATTCTAACCTCAAAAGCTGTGAAGGAATTTACAAGAAATTTAAAAGAATGAGGAGAAGCTCTCTTAGATTCTGTTATGGCAAAAAATGTACTCAGTAATAACTTAAATTTTCAACTGGAAAATACTGCTTCCTGAACTAAAAAATGACAATGGTTTGTTTTAATTAAATTCTCAAGATAGTTCATTTATTTCAAACGGGTATTGAGTTCCTAAGGCACAGTTTGTCTAAAAATGTGGTTATCTGTGGGGTCGTTGAGAGCAATAAACAGGAAAAGACGAGGTCAAACCATAACCAAGTTTATCCGCTGCAGCGGTACCTGAGGTTGACAGGACCCTCTGGAGAGGGTAGGTTGCTGGGCCCTAAAAGGCCATTAAACGGGCTGTCAAACGAGTCAAATTATGGGAGCATTCTCGGTTAGATGCCCCAACACCACAACCACCGCTTAATTTGCCGTGGATATTCGGTTTAGCTAAGTACTGCGTAATGCCATCTAGTTGTGAGTCATGCTTCGTGTTATACTGCAAGGAGAGGCTAAGAGATAGTGAAGCCACCTGTGTCACTAAATTGTTTTCATTCAAAAGCAGTTACTGCAGATTACCGAGATACAGGATAGGTGTCTAGTCATAGTCATCCTCTGAATAAGGTTCTTTACATCACAAACGGGGTATGAGTTTCACTGGTAAGAGCAAATACACCCATATTTATTATATAAATTCTGCCTTTTCTGCACAACAGTAGTTTGTCATTCAAACTGTCAAGGCCGGAATCTCCTTCTAAAGCGCCTGTCAAGCTATCAGCAAGATCATAAGATAGATGATGGAGGAATACACTAGGAAACCTGAGTCTGCAGCGACTGGTTTTGCCTCATAGTTTGCTTTTCATCTTACTATTTCCAGTGATCTTCTAGCCGATTCATCATTGATTTCGCCGTTGTCAGTGCCCTGTCTCAGAGAGGACGCCTTCATGGGCGTCGTCGAGGAGGTGTTGGCGAGGGACGTGGAGCTGTCGAAAGGTATCAGGTCGGAAGAGAAGGACGCCGAGGATGGCGGCTGTGGGCTGCCTGCAGCCGAGCCCGACGAGCCGCCGGATTCTCGATCCTCGACCACCAAGTCAATGGGGATTTTGCTCTTCAGGCAGGCTATGTAGCGCGTGCAAAAGTTGTCGCACAGTTCATGCACCTACAACGTGAATGGCTTTTTGTCAGCAGAATTCCTTCCAACCATTTTTTTATTTATATGTATATCACAAAGTGCAATTTTTCCCAAAGGACAGTTTCAATGGAGCACAAATCCCCTAATGGCTTCGGACTTTCGTCTGCTTTGCAGTCAATCTCACTTAAGTGTATTTCGGACTTTCAATTGTATTTTTTTTTATTTTAGAGACAAGATTGCAAAGCAGGGATATTTGTCACAAAATGAGAAAAAGTGATTTGTGAATAATTGATGCCTGAATATTATAAATTAATAAAATTATAATTGTCCAAATTAGAAAAGATATTAAACTTGAATTATAGCTCAATTTAAAGGAATTACAATCGTCTCGAACAGACGCTAATCCATAGCATCATCAAGAAAAACAACGATCTTGGTTACTGTCATATCTTCCAATTGGTGGCAGTCGAACCTCAGTCACATTACACCTTAGTCCACATAGTTGAAGTAATGAAGCAGATGGTGAATTTCTGAAAGGGAGAAAAAGGGGCCTGAGGTATGCAGTAGACCCTCATCAGTTTTTTTATAGATTCTTTTTCCTTTCTTGAACCTTAAAAGAAAACTAAGCCTTTTTGGACATAAACTCCAAGATGTTACATGAAAGCTGGGCTAACCAAGCTATTAGACGGACTCAGATTGTGCATTGATAAATTCTCGAAGCCAAGCCTAACCATTTCTCAAACCGAGTGATTGGACTTGTCTTTTGGCTGGTGGAAAATCAATGGGCACCAACATGCGAGGCAACTTTTCCCGGGAAGGGGGCAGAGCAGGGATTGGGGTGGAGGTGGGGGAGGGGAAAAAGGCGAAAGGGAGAACGGTTTCCTTCTCACGCAATCCTCCCATCTATCACACGTACCCCAAGAACACGCACCACTACTAGCTAACTACCAGCAAAGCAACCAGTCATTCAATCCGTCTATAAGCATACCAATACTTGTAAACATGCCTTTTCGATTTCCAGCAGGTGGAATCGTAGAACATGAATCGCTTGGATCATCTGAAGGAAATGAGAAAGTCGGAGATTACGTTGAATAAATAACTCAAATCACTATTTCGTGAAAGGCATAAAAATGCCAACTTACAAGAAAATTCAGCTCCTCGTTGGATGTCAGAAGAGGTCGGTTGGCGTTGCTCATCTAAAAGTCAAGCAAATTATGATGAAACAAGTACCCAAAAACTGTATTAGTTTTTAGAATTACACCACTGATGGAAAATCCCCTATTTAAATCAACTTTGGCTAGAAAGCTTATTTAGAATTTCCTACCCTATCATTGCTTCAGGTAAAATATTTACGAGGCAATCTGTAGGAGTGGTTCCGCAATTTTAAATGTCAATAGATATAGAGATCGATAGAAAATATTCTCTCTCCAATATAATAGATGATAAAGGAAATTGCTAGTGAATTTAATTGGCCAATGCAATGCTTCTGTCGGACCTGTTTTCAGAAATGTCGAAACATCCCTACGGCAGTTGAATGTAAATAAATATGAATTGTTTTAATTTGTTTGCAATCAAAATGTTAGGAGAGAAGCGGATTTATTCTCTTGTTCGGAAGTGGGAGAGATCTCCAGAGTGAGCAGAAGTCGCAATAGCAGAATTTAGCTGAAGAAACAGAAGCAGCGGGAGGAGAATGCGCATAATTAATGGGAGAAGCTAACTCAATGTGACACCTCTGTGGTAGCAGCAGCAGTAAGCATCTACGCGATAAGCACGTGCATGAGTTGTTATTCTCCTACCAGAAATGTTGTTGGTGGGGTGAGTGTCTTGTTGAAAGGCCGCATACGACGAAATAGGACTAAAGCATTGGGGTGGTGCCTTTCATCAATACATGGATAATTAATGTACCCACACACTGCCTGAGGATTAAAAAAAAATGAAAAAATCCACCAGAACCTCTCCTTAAGCTGGTATTGTTACATTTTATCTTTTCACTCCTACTCTGTCACATATCTCTCTCTTGGCCAATTTCTCTTGACATTCATGTCCGTTTAAACCAGTTTCGCGGCCATGAAGTCCTACTTTGCCCAAGGCAAACAAATGTTCTCTCGTAAATAGGAGGTAGAGTTTATAAATTATTTCAGTTATTTGGCATTCTCAAACTTATTAGTAAAGATGCCTAGCTACCAACATACTTTGGTAGCCAAGCAACTTTCCTATCATTAATTACTTGTCACGCCTGTTATGAATATAAAGGTAGGCGTTTCTGTGCTATTAATCGAGGAACGAACAATTCCCGAATCGTTTTTGACGCAAGTTGATGAGGTAGGAAGGGAAGAGGGAGAACTCGAGTATTCGGGGCACGTCAAGCTCTTGACACAAACACCCCTTCCCTCGCATTAACGACGGGAACGGGGCAAGAGAAAGAGGTGCGATGGCGGGTGAGGGTGAAGCGAGAGGGGGTAGAGATGGGGTTCTGCTTAATGGCTGCTCCAGACAAGCTCACACTTAGGGGAAACGGAGTCGTAGTCGTCTCAGTCTTAGTGCAATTCGTGGTCTAATGGAAGTGCAAGCGTTGCGATAGTGGAAGGGAAAGGAGGGGAAGACGGGTGAAGAGTCTTGCACTCCGAATCATTGCTAGTCGCGTCTCTTCCCCTCCTCCCTGTCCATTATTCATACTCGGCGTTGCTCCTTTTAATCAGGTAATGTAAAAACAGTGAGTCAGTTTACTTATTGAGAGAGATGTGTCTAAAATCGGATTCGAGTAGCATTCATCAAGCCACTGTGTTGTTCACGTATTTGTTTGGATGATGGACACTTTAAAAAACGCCGTCCGTATTTCGGGCTTGTGGCTGACAAATGGATGAAGTGATAATAATTAAGACACGACTCTCTACAATGGGATGTTGTCTGGTACATGTTTGGCTACAGATCAGTCGGATATCGTTTAATAAAATTATTTGCCAGAAATACAGATTTTTGGTAACGTATAAGGCCGTTGGGTGTAGACGAATTCTTTCAGCTAAAGTGCCAGATTCGAAAACCAAAGACCGTTTAATTCTAACTGACGCCTAAAAACAGGACATGGGATTAATAGTTATTGTAAACACTAACAAAGCAAAAGGTTTAAAATGTCAAATAGCCTATGAATCTGAGCATTGAAAACCACGGACCACATTCATATGTGAAGAATATGCATTTAAAGGAAATTGCTGTCTTCGAATACTAGGCTCTTACAAGAATTCAATTACCACGACCCGGGTGGGAATGCATAACTAAAGTAGCCTCAGTAGGAGAGAAATATGTGCGTGTTTGCGTTTGCAAAGCTCAGGAAGCGGAGAGAGGGGGTTGGAGAGGTTAGGCTAGGACGAAAGGGGTGGTGGGTGCAATAGAGAAGCAAGCAGGCCTGTCACAGGTGCAGAGAAAAAAGAAAACAACTCTCCCCACCACCGCCAAAAGCGGCCAAACCGCCGCCGCCACCACCACCATCGCCAGCAAAGCGAAAATCTAACACACACGGATGTTTGACAGGCCATGTATGTGTGTACGAGAGCGCCTGCTCACATATTAGTGTTCATCCGATTTAAAAGAATTTCACCTTCCGCAGCGTATACATGGGGCTTTCAAGCTAACTTCAATTCCCATTCTGTCCCTCATATATGCAATAGTAAACGAGGCCGCGGCTCCACCGGAAGCAGAGAGGCCCAGAAAGAGATATGGGTGTTGGAAGTGGCAGTTTTTGTTGTGCGAAAAAAAAACAAGGCGTGGAAGAGCTAGTAGTAGAGCTCAGAATAAGCTTTTTCATCCAGGTAGACTCATCAAAGTGGACCCCGTTTCAATAGCAGTAAACGCAGAGTTAGGCTGCATCAACAAGGCACTATAAACAACCGAGGCAAATTTTTGACTACTTCTGCATGGCGACCCTCTCAAGAATTGAAATAAACTAATGGGTGATTATTTTCCCGAACTAATAGCAACATAAGTCTACAACACTACGATCTTAAATTTACATACATTCTTTTTCCGTAAAATTGCACAGCTAATTAGTACCCGTTTAATACTATGTACGAAACCCACAAGCGATACATATAGTTGTACTCTATCCATTTTCGTCGGACCACAGAATTCGGTATAGCTTACCGACAAAATGTCCAATAGGGAAACCAAAATTATTTTTGAAGATTGTTTTATCCTAGGACTTAATAATTCATCCTCTAGACAAAAGTTAGCCATTTCTACAATGAACGATTCTAATAACGTTTGCTTAGTAGTATTTATGTATTTACAGCTGAAAAATCGTTCATATGTATGGAGAAAACCAATTTCATATTTGTTTACTTTGTTTTAGCTATTTGAATTCATTGCAGAACACATCAATGTGCGGATTTGGAGTGAATAAATTATAATAATTGAAAAAATATGTGGTTCGTGAACAAAATATTAGTAAGCAGATTAACATTAAAAACACTTGGGAAAATATTTAGCATAGTTAAATATCTGTTTTTTCTTAAAAAATACTTTAAAATACTATCTTGACAACTTTGACTCCAATTTTCGCACAACTCTTAAAGAAATAAAATGCATAGAATGCATTTTATGGGACCGCAAACTGTGCTTTTTCTTTAAAAGTATTAAACGAGTTAACTAATTTTGGGACTACCGAAAATAGTAGGGAGACAAGCGTGTCCCTTCTCTCTGCCTCCTTCTGTCTTCTAGAAGTCCTCTCACCCTCAGAAGCTCCCTCCCTTACCCTCACAGAAAAGCTGGCACATCAGGCATAATTAACCCTGACGCGTCCGTGTACCCGCGTCCTAATTCCATTCACTCTCAGCTCTCACAGTCTCAACAAACAACTGGCTAATTCGGTCAGGGGGCACGAACCCAAAATGAGATTTCTTCATTACAATCGGGATAAATGTACGACCAACAAAAAACACTGAGCATGAGGGTTGACTCACAATTTCAAAACATCAAAAATAGTAGCAATTTGTCCTAATTTACAGTTCAGTATAAGTGAAAATATCCCATAAAATCAAAGTGATTTCCGGAATGTTAAGGTCAGAGTGGCATTTCTGGTAAGTCTAAACACAGCTAGAGAATAATTTGCTCATTGCTTTCGTGAAATTTATTAAGATAAAGTTAACATTTTCTCTGCGGAGCTTGAAATGGGATCAAGCATTGGCGATCAGTGGTTACTAGTGACTTAATGCTAAAGATGTGATAGGTGATTGGAGGGGCAGCTCTCCTTGCTTGAGTGTGGTCAGAAAGGCATGTGGCGTACCTCCTTCGTGAAGACGCTGATGTCCTCCTGGAAGGACTCGGAGGAAGAAATGTCCACACCGCCGTTGCGGAGACTGCTGTCGCGCGGAGTGCAGGTTGCCAGTTGGCATTTCTCGAAGATTAATGCCAGCAGTGGGAACAGGGGATGGCTAAGTGACGTTGCATAAAATTACAATGTTCAAGTAAATGCATGTACTAATGCATCCATTAAATACCATCAGCTGATTATTTCCATTTCCATTTTTTGGAATTTCTGCATTTGCCACTAAGTATGTGAGAAGACGAAAAAGGAATAGAATAAAAAATAGTACCTTTTGATTTTACCTCGACCAAGCCTTGGGGGTTGAGTCTAAACAGAATTTTTCAACAACTCACTTATGCAATGCTTCGGTATCCTTTTTGAGATCTGTTCCAAACTGTTCGTCTGAGATGGTAGGCGTCTGGAAGTTGTGCATGTCGCTAGTAAACGGCTGATTGGAAATGTCTAGTTGGAGGGGCGACTGTCCACTGGCGTTGTGACTGGACAAGTCGGGGGGAATCGCCATATCCGACTCCGCGGCCAGAGGGGCAGACGAGGTCTGCGTCTGGGTGTCGTCCACCTTGGAGCTGGTGAAGCTGGCTGTCGTGGAGGGTGTGGGCGGGGCCTCGCCACTGGAGGCCTCCAAGGTCTGCAGAGGGCTCGATGTGGAAGTTGGTCCGGTCGATGTCGTGCTGGTGGTGGTGTTGGTGGTTGATCCCGAGGTTTCTGGCTGAGGGCAGTGGGAGGCTACCATGCTGGAGCATGGTGAACTAAACAACTGGATAAAGAAAATATAGTACACTTACTTGTCATTTCTGCAAAAATATGATAGTTCTCCTTTCTACACTCCCCGATTTCAATAAACAATAATAATAATAAATGTTGTTCATAAGCTTAATGGAATATGAACCACTGCAACCGATTATTTACGTCGCAAAGAATGGGATGTTTTCCTATTTTCGATATCAAATGCCTTTTAATTATATTTCTGATAAAATATGGCTATTGCATCATACATTTTGTTTCATTAGCACCAAATTTTACTCAGTTGTCATTGAATATCTTCAAATTTTTAATATAATGCCGTCATTATTTATGTAGCCAAAACACTGATGGAATGAATTATTCATCTGTTTATCGCCTCCGAGTTTATGAGAGTACTGCCTGATGAACTACGTAACGATTCTGGGATTAGGTAAAACCGGGTCACAAAAGTTTGTTTAAGCAATACAGACCTAAGGAGAACGAGGAGGAAGGATATGGCCTCATACTTGTGGGTTATTAATGCTTCTTATGAGTGTAAGCTAGAATCGGTCGGTAAAATAAAACTGGTGCAGCATGTTTTTGCTTGCTACTATAAAAAATGTCATTCGCTGCTGCTGCAACTGCTGCGACTCCTACCTCCTCTACTGCAGCATCAAACCCCAGCTACGGTTCACAAGGCACTCTCGGAAGTTGATGCCGTGGCAAGAGAGAAGTGAAAGTGGAAGACGGGCGAGGAGACGTGGAGACGCAGATATCAACCTGCTTTATCTTGATGCAGGACTGCTCAATTCCAGTTCGACTTTTTGTAGCTAATTAGTACTTTTAAATTTAATCAGCAATTCATTTGACAAAACACATGTTCATTTATTAAAAGCTGCTCTGACGTTATCTATGCATCCTACATATTGTGTAAGAGAAATCGCAACAGTACACTTTAGTAAAAGGAGGTTTCTTTAAAATTTCTTATTATCATTAAATTTAATTCACAAAGGTTAAAGTCTTGAAAATTGGTTAAATTGGCTCTTAAAGCACAAGTCAATTTGAAATTGTTTCTTAATAATGTTAACAATTTCTTAAAAAGGCTGTTTCAATGGAACTGATTTCTTTCTTTCCAGTAATTACGTACGAAAATGATGCATCTCATCTGAGACTGATTTGCCCTATCTAAATTTCCTATGAACGTTTGCGTTTTTTCATCAAGAACCCAGCAAACAATGGAATCACAAGATGGACTCTCACTGAGTGTTAAAGTCTCATTTCGCTAATTCCCTATGCAACATTTTTCCCATTTTTTTCTGGCCCGTTTAAGGCGCCGAAAGTGTCGCGAGCAGCTGCTGAAATTACACATCACTCGGCTCTTCCTCCTCCCAAACAAGCCTAGACACCACCAACATCTGCAAATTGGAAGCCTCACGCAAGGCAAGCTCAATAGCAGCAGTCAATTCGCTAACTCACAAGCCCATGTGCTCGACCATGCGACGAGCAAGCGCACTGAGCCAACTAACCTGCACCGATGCCATCCGTTCGCCGTCAATTATTAGATGACCACTCGAAGTAGAGCCGAACTCCAGTGCGTCAAAGAGATGATATTTTTCACTGACAGGTCTAAAGATGGCGAGGCTTCGAATTTGTCATAGTGATCCTGTGAGATAGTGTCCAGACTGAGGCTTGGGTTAATGTGTATCTTCTGTGTGTGTGCGTATGTGTTTCGTTGTTAGCTAACGTGCGCACTCAGGCGAGGCTTCCCGTTGGTTCTCTTCGTTCCTCCTCTACCTCCCCCTCTAGCCTGGCCACCTCTCTCTCGCGCCTCCCTCGTTTTCTCGTTTCCTTCTCTCTCTCCCTGCTACTTGCGCTGGCTCAGGTCTTTCTTAACCCCTGCACAAAATGCCCAGTGCGAATGATAGATTGCCCCCCGTGTGAGCGAAATACGCGCGTACTTTCGCCATGGCATGTCGCGCCCTCTCATTGGTCTGTCGCCCCTCAGGCGCGCGCGTTTTAGTGGACAGACAGGCCGCGAAGCGGACCAATCAGCTGGCTTGCGAGAACTGAAGAGGATGGAAGCTGAGAAACGATGACATCGATTGTTTTTTTTTCAGTTTGTAGGAAAAATATTCGTACTAACTGTAGGAATCAGCAATCAGGATGACTGCTTTACTTTAGTCATCTTTATTTGAACGTCTTCTAACTGTCCTTTCAGCCTTCTACCCACTGAAGAGGTAAAACTGCCTTTTAAAGTAGTCCATGATGCAAACTAGCCTTGCAATAGTGTGTTCATTTGAGCTGGTTACAGAGGGTTTTATTGAAGAATAATTAAGGTCATTTGTGTTGCCACTTTCTAGTCGAAGCTCTTTTTCTGTTAAACACTCTGAAGTCCTTAGCCTGTTTAATAATGCAAATATTCAACCACACTTATTTTACTGGATGTTTATTTGATTCCTTCCTAGTAACTAATGTCCTTCACGTTCCCATACACTTAAGACTATTTGTCTTTAAGGATGCCATCCGAAGTATCCAATAAATAATTTTTCAATGAAAACCACGACTCATTCGGTTTATCGAACATTATCTCTGCATTCGATGGAGTAAATACCTTTGCACACCAAAATATATCTCATGCATCAATCCTTCATAAGAGTTCAACACTGTACATCTGCCGCAAAAGTACCATTGGGTACGCTAACTAGTTAAATTATTAGAGCTCCCACAAACCTCCCTAAGTAAAAGTGAAAATGATGGATATGTAATCGGAAACGTCTGGAATATTTTACTATGGACATAATAAACACTTCTTGTATTTTTAGCAGTTTCAAATTTTTAGTGCTCAAGGGACTTACTTATTAGTTTATTTTAGAGTTTTAGAGCTTTGGACACCCGAATATTGATAATGGATGTGAAGTGGTACGCAGAAAAGGACTATTTTCAAAATCCCATTTTAAACAATTCCTTATCCAACATTGGCTTTAGTTTGAGGCACCGAACTGACAAATATCAGCGTTGTAATAAAGGTATATTTCGAGATTATGACATTCATTAACTTTGGGGATATTATAAGACGAATAAAGTATAATGGTCTTTGTTATTGAATAATGTTTATGTTTATCCATATTTATAGGATTATTCAATATGACGAAATACATATGATTAATTCTATAGTCTAATATTTTCCTATTTTGATGACTTCATTCAGCAAAATTAGCGTTGACTACTGTTTTTTGAAGGGCCCTGAAACTCTAAGTTACATCATTATATCTGAACATCCCAATTAAGGAAGACTAAACTCACCTACAAAAATATTTTATTGAACTATTCACAGTTCCATTCAAGAAATTAAACTGTAGAAGTTCAAATACCAACTTCGACCGAAAGTACCATTAGTTTTAGGCACAAAACCCCAGTTCCTTAATCAATAAACTATTTTTTCTTGAAAAATGATGTTCTGAAATTGTATGGATTAAGAATTTAATATTAGTAATACAATACAATCATAAGCATTTAAAAAATCATGCCCATAAACAACTTTTAGTATATAATTTAAGACTGCGAACGAAATTATTTTGTAAAATTTTGAATAATATTAATATTTTTACTATCATTCTATTAAAACTGTGGTTATTAGTGGTGTCAAAATATATTTTAGTTGAAATTTAATTGAAGTTACAACCATGCAAAAATCTAGTCACCATTTTCACGGCCAAATTGACGATTCCCAGGAAACTCATTTCTGATTTGGTTAGATGGAACCTAGGTTTTTTTTATACGAATCGATAGATGTAGATTATAAAGTGGAAAAATATAAATCAAATCAAGTGAATAAAATCAATAACGATTGGTGGTTTCTAACGCTTTAGAAAATTTTTTGGGATTCCTTCAGCGATATATGAAGATACTTACAACTTTAAGCAGTTGTGAGTGACATCCACAACATATATCTGATTTTTTCTCAAACAAGAGCATTTAATTTTAAATCAATGCAACAAAAATTAATTCCACTTGCTCCCCAAAAATATATTTTAAGTAGTAAAAATCAAGAGTACGAATATCGCATGTGCAACAATTGGGATATAGCTATGTTGATATTTGCCAATTGTTCTAAAATCTAAAAAAATAGATGGGCATTTTGAGTTTCAAAAGCTCACGTGGGTATCTGGGTTAGTGGTAGTTTGTCAAAGTATTACGACTTAGTCACTGATACTTCTATTGTTGAAAGATAATGAGATCACTCTCTTAAGGTAGACCATAATGCAGTGATTAAGCAAGGTATGAGGCCTCCAATATCACGTGCTGCTGCCTTCTATTCAGTAACGCAGCTTTAAAAATATTAAATGGCAGGCTACTGAATGCCATAGGAATTCAATATTGTGCACAAATACCAACTAAAGCATAGACCTTGTAGACACTTAATTGGTTCTGCGCACTCAGTCAAGCTATTTTTAAGGGGTAAATGGTTTTAAAGCAAATCAATAGTATTGATGGCAGGTTGCAGCACTAAATCACAGATGGTCACAGCAGAACTGGCTACCTCTTCGAAGACCCAGGACCTATTGCTTCTGCTTTACTCTTCATACACAAGAATGTTCGGTCTAACAACCGCTATTTCAAAGTCTATAAAGATGGCATGCAACTCAACTTCCATATTTGGCACGAGTCTACGGGAAGTTGGCGCAAATGAAAAAAAAACGTTATTTCCAGTGTTTGCCTCAATCACCGTTGGTAGACAACTTGACTCAACTCTACCTTTAACCACTACTAACACGAATCTAGTTGGTACCGATGGGGTCTTAGTAACTTTATTTTGAAAGCGGGGCGTTCCCCCTCGCTTTGTCAGTGGCGATGGATCGTCCCGGTCTATTTAAACATGAATAAATTTGAATATACACTTAACTGTACCTAAGGATTATTACTTCCCTTAGAATAAACATTTTGTATTAACAAAGGAACCAGCTTACAACGAATTATCATTTTGATAAATATTTACGACTCGTTCCAACCAATATATAATTTCCGAACCATAAATTGATCTATGGGGTATGCATTCTTTCACCTGTCATGAAAACAACTCCTCATTTTTCAATCCCTTTGTGTCTTTGAGATTTTCCATAAAAGTTTTGTAGTTTTTCTGTCACTAGGGTTTTCTGAGTTACTAGTGCGCTTGAAGTAAAAAACGATCAGTCAGAAGTTGTATTAACCAAAAGTTGAGACTGGCCTTGTGAAAATGAATGTAGCTGGATGCGGGAATAAAACCTGAAGTAGTCTCTGTGCCACTAGAATCGCAGTTTGGAAATTCGAAAGGGTACAGAGGGATATTTTCCATTTGGTATTCTTAGCAAAGTTAAAACTGGAAAACTAATCTGCCTTAAACCCATATGTGAGTAATTAACAAGACATTGGGAACATCTTACATCTACTTGTTTCAACCATATCTATTTACGACTACCTCAGGTGAAGATTTGCAACTGCATTCTCGCTTTTATAGTATTTTTTATTATATCCATACCCACTTATTGCGGTGGTGGATACAAAATAAAAGCCTGGAATCATTTTAGCCCTAGCTTAGGAAATATTCCATGTATCGCATAAGTGCAATCTTATGTAGCTTTCAGTGTATGATGAAATATACCTTTGTACTTGCATTAACTGGAACATGTTCAAAACTATTAAAACTGACAAATAGAGGGACTAATCACCATACTGATAAAGGTATTGGAAGATGGAGAAGAATCAGGAATTGTTTACCAAGTGAATTAGAAGCAGTACTAGTAGGACCAGTACTGGCACGAAAGTGTTTTCCCTCCACTCCCTCCCTCACCGCCATCCAAACTCCAGAACCAGCCTTGCCTGTCTAACGAAGCGAGGGCCGAGGATCTGTAGCAAAATACATTCCTTTCTCCGTACAAATCTGATTAACAATCCCCCAACCGTCAGGGTTCTAACTTCAGGATGGCAGGCAGGGGGGTAGAACAGGGGCTTAGGGCCCACTCACTGTGTGCTGTCATCCGGGTTAGCACACATCAAATTCTCCTCCCCTTCCGCATCTTCCTCTACCCAACTACCGAAAGAAGCACCTTCCCCTCTTTCTCTCTCGCCCCTTCTCTCGATCTGTTCATCTATCAATGCGTGAGTTCTGCTCGCGCTCGCATCGCGAATTGTGACTAGGCAGTTGGAGGAGCTAGTTGCTTTAACGGATGAATGGGACTTGATTAATTTGCCTGAGTGAGGAGATACAGCTCACATGCATTCACGCACTCTTTGCTAGTGCGTAGTCTGTCTGTTTGACTAGCTGGATGGGAAGGAAGACAGCACGAAACAGAAGCGATGAAGACCGACTGATTATCTAGGAACCTCTTTGGACACCAAGAGTTAGAAGTACTTGTGAAGACTGTTTTATTTCAGTGCGCCTATAGGAATTTCACATTATGAATTACCAGCACATGCTTGAGTCACAAAAGAAAACCCAATTCTTCGTGCATGAGACAAAGTGCAATATATTTAAGTAAAAGTTAATAATGGGTCACTAACCCGAAGGTTCGTGTAACGTAGCATAACTACAAGAGACCATTATTGCAATCCTTCTCCAACTGTACTGATTAGGCCGACTCATGCGTCTTCCACCAGAGACCTACACTCCACGCTTATTCATTCCCGCACAGATTGAAGTAGAACTAGAAGGCTTACGATGAAGGTCAAATTAATATCAATCGAGACAGTCATAGACTGACTTTATAAGATTTACTCCAAATTTTAAGTCATACGTGCCACTAATACAAAGGCTCGGACTTCCGCAAACTTGAGTGATTGCGGAATGGCCGAGGAAAGACGGAAACTTCATTAAGTCTATAATCTTTTTAGGTAAATTACAAATGAGTTCCGACACAGAACACCCAATTTCCCCTGTATAAGAGTGGAGAACACGCGCTGTCGAAACAGGTGTTATCTACTACTCATTAAAGGCGAGTAACAAGGCGAGGAAAATAAAAATGGCAGTCTGACAATAAAAGAGCTATAGTTCTTAATACATCAAACGGCGTAGAAATGGAAGCAGAGTTATTCAGTAGTACTGGCATTAATTTGTAGCTCATTGCCCATCCTCAAATTTGGCGAGAAGTAAGTCGTGGTATATATTATAGTCTTCGTCGAGAAAACAACAGAATATGACGCGTCCAATCTACAATAAAGATATAAATTTGGCAATTGAGGAGTGAATTTAGCAACTGAAATTCAGGCATGCTACAATCAGCATACCTACACTCAGGATATGTCGAAACTAACCTCACTGTGGGCTTCCAAGTACTTCCACACGGTATCCAAAGCGATTTCGGCTGCTAGTCGGTTCGGAAAACCTAGATAAAGAAAATATTAAACAAAAAGGCAAGACAAACCATAAATTCCAGTAGAGATACATGGGAATGCCACACTCTTGATGCCATTTTCCGAGCAAAGTTTCAAAGCGGTTGCATAGCATGAACGCAAGGTTTCTGAACTCCCATTGAATGGCCCAACACAGTGAATTACGTCTGCAATAAGAAGGGACTCTTATGAGTTTTGAGGACGAAAATGTACCAATACGTAGGCATAGACATACACGAATGAGTAAAACAGCTGCTTTATAAAAAAGCATCCTAGTTGCTATTTCACTGCAGCTTCGAATCCAGTGGAGTAGCCAAAATGATAGACACAAAGACGCCATACATGAATGCATCGATAAACGTAGATTTTGAATTAAATGAAACCCCCACCTTTAATGGGAAAATATGAAATTTGACAGCAAACGACCGTACTTTGTCCAACAGTAACTGCTTAAAGGGTTTAAGCAAATTATAACCTGATATTTTGATACACAGTACTTAAGGCATGGATGAACATTACTTATACTCACATTTAGAAGGGAGGTTGAAGCCAGGAGTTATTTTAGCCGAGCCAGTGGGGCATCCACCGAGTTGACGGCAAGCATTGAGAAGTTGTGGACCTGCAGCACGATGGATAGCACCATCAACACCACCACCCCCAAGCAAAGAGGAGTTTGCGGCGTTTGCAATAGCATCAACGTGCAATTTGGTAATATCAGCCTTGATGAAACTGAGACGGTTCAACATTTGCCCCTGATAGGCAAGGTTTGCTGTTTCTACGTTTCAAAAAGTACCAAATTAAATATTCACGTGCTTAAAATTACACATCAAAGTAACTGATATGATGTAGGCTTTATACGGTACACCCAGCCATAAATACAGCACCCCAAATTTGTCACACTGTTACATAAATTAGAATACATAAATTCTAATAACTGATCACAACTTCAGAACTTACTTGAGAAAACACTTGCACACGTCGGGATATTGGCCAAAGTAGAATATCCCTCAAGCATTTAGCGTGTGTGTAGCGACTTCAGACCTAACGTTAGTTTTCAGCCAGGGCCATCATGAATCGATAATAGGAGCAACTACTTTACAAAATTATCTTACTAGAATCAGGCGAACATGAAAAAAATAAATATGCCCCCTGACATTTCGTAAAATTTAATCTACTAGTTCTAATATTTTCACTGATCGATTTAAAATATCATCAAAAATTCCGATATGGTGTTTACGATTTGGTGGAACTATGATACGCAGATACCTTTTTTACGCATACGTATTGTTCAGAACCACCAAATTTATCTGCCCATTATATATAGATATCCACAGTAGCTCAAAGGCATTGAAGAGGATTAACATCAAAAAGCGTATGAAGAAGAAAGCTTGACCTGATTTCAACAACCCAGATCCAGAAACACGATGAATCTCGTTGATACATGTCTTACCGCTATTTAGATGAGTGTAGACAAGGAGATCGTTTTCAATGAGAAATAACATTCATTTAGGTGAGTTGCATAATGCACGGGCAATTCCGCCAGTTAGAGATTGTCTTGAAGAACCTCAAATCAATGCCTAATGTTAAATGTTGAAATGATCAAAGATATTAAAGTTATATAGCTTTGTCCGATCTATGCCCAAATCCATAGCAATGTGAAATGCTCATTAAGTAACTGACATGAGTCCCTGTGAGATACTACTAAACATATGTATGAGCATAATTTGCTATGAAAACCAAAACAAGCTTGTCTTTATGATGACTAGCTAGTAATTCATAGGTGTGGCAATAAGCAAGAGATAAATTTGAAGGCTCTTTTATATATACTGACGCACAGCCAAATTACTGCCACTGTGTAGCAAACCTTATTCATAAAGATTTCCAGGAGTATACTACGGTAAGTAACCCTGTGAGTATCCCTAAGCATAGCATTTTAGGCATTAAGTTAAATAGATTGGCTAAACTACTAAATACTGCTAAATAATTACTACTGTTCCCAAAGTACCAAAATAGCGTGATTTCAATGTTAAAATAAAATCTTAGGTATAAATTTAAAAGGATATCTAAAATCAGTCTGTCTTTCAAGTTTGGCAGTAATATGACTTTGTCTTAACTATTAAATTTATTTTACGTCAAGGACAATATTGGGTTTTGGACATGCCTGTGCTATTTTGTCCTTGCTGTGATTCTCTACTCTCCATTCAAGAATCGTCACACTGTTATGCCCTTAATTGCACAGACCCTAGTTGTGCATACCAATGGTATGTTATGAATTCGATCGTTCAGGACCATATTCCCCACTACGATCTGAGATTGCGACTTGAGGAAGACGCCGTTTTCTCCATTGATGATGCTTACAGCTCATCTGCACAAATTGAAGAAATGTGCCCGAAATGTGGAAACAATCGAGCCTATTTCGCGCAAATGCAAACTCGGTCTGCGGACGAACCTAGTACTATTAAGTACGCTTGCACATCTTGTCAGTTTGTGTGGACCGAAAACTAGTCCGTGGTTACACGCTGTACATAATGTAATTTAAATGTATTTCTTGCAAAAGTCTAATCCTATTATTTCTCTGTATTTTGAAATTGAATGGGTTTTGATTTAATGTTTGCTGTCTCTATAGAGCAGAAGTATTAACGGATAATATTGAACCACCTATAGTATGCACTGTAACAATTTAGGGGGGGGGGGGGAAGCATCTCAATGAATGCAATAACTACCTCGCATTTCAGCTCCTGCTACCACTTTGGTAAAAACGGGTGTGGCGTAAATTTGTAAGTAGTTCGTTTTCCGCGAGGAGGCTACGTTAAGGCGCTATTGTGTTGCTACGTTTCTAAGTGGTGTTCGAGTATCCCCACCGACTTTGCGAATCCCCAAAAGCAATAAAACAATGTAATCAGGAGTACCAGTTTTTTACCTTCATAATCATTAGAGTAGATCCACAGATCTAGTCCTTTAGCAGTCAGCTATCGTCTTCATCGTCTTCGTCCAGCCAATCCATGAAAGGCTTAATGTTTTCCCGCATTCGTTTGGCGTTCACAGCGGTTTCTTCGTCACTCAGCATCACCGAGTCCACAGCCCAACTTCTGATTGTATCCTCAGACACAATGTCCTCGTCATATAAACCATGGACCAGCCATTGCGCGGCGGCCAGAACAACCTCGTTGGAGCAGCAGTAATCCTCCAGGGCGTCCAAGCAAGTCCTCTCCGAATCCGAACCTGAAGGAACATATTTTGAAAGAACGGGGGCGAAGTGCTTAAGGTGGCTCTTGAAATACTTTGCAACAGTTGTGGCATCGGTACTGCAGACGCCAGTCTTGAGGTCCATGCAAGAAATTCTAAGCAGAGCCGACACAAAAAGAAATGCCATGTCTTCCAACGATACATCATAGGCGTGCTTGATGGAATTGGACTCCAGTGTCACGATGTCATTATCGTATTTCTCTTCGAGAGCTCGTAGAAGGTTGTTTTGCAACTCCCTAATGAGAATCTCATCACTGATCGCGGAGTTGGGGTCGACTTGTTCTGTCTGATCTTCATGACGGTCACCCTCCTGATCCGTGCGCGACACGGAGAGTTCGTAGCGACTAGATCGCCTCTTTTTCTCCCAATTCGTTTGCCACAGTCGAACTTCCCCGACATTCGACTTTTCGTCGTCCTCGTCATCATCTTCGCTCATAAATGATTCCTACAATGGGAATTGGCAATTTTCTGCAAATGAAGACAGGAATGCTGGTCATTTGAATAATTTAAATACAGAGTATACGGTCAGACGTACCTCGCGGCTCTGAATTTTCAGCCGTTGAAGCACTACCCACTTACGAGAATCCCCGTTTTCGGAGGGGACAATGACGCTCTTTGGTTGAAAGACAAGATCTGGTTCAGTTTCAATACACAAATATCCCTTATGCAGATTTTCACAATCATCTTCACCTGGTTCGCCCACAAAGCACCAAGGACCAAGACATACTTTTTCGTGAATACACACGTTAGAACAAACCCAAGATTTGTCAACCGTTACATTGAAGCTGACCCTTGAGTTAGGAAGTAGTACAGAAGCGGAAAGTCGGGAATTCGCGCCAATCGAGCAATTATCCCCAAGGACCGTATCTTCCAAGACAACACCAGGTCCAATGGTACAATTTTCACCTATAAGACAAGAACCAATAAGTCTAGACGTAGGGTTAATTTTCGCTGTGCGCGCGACGAAACAGGTTGGTGTTATTGCAAGAGGATGCCCTGACGAGATTGTGTGCTGTATGCCCTCACGAATACGAGCATAAGGCTCGAAGATCAGGTGGTTTGGCGGATGAATGAAAGTGCTGCCAAGACGAGTGAGAAAGTGGGGCGTCACACGAAGTAAATGTTGAAGGCATGGGGCGACAGGAAGGACAACTTTGGATGCAGGAGCGAATTGCACATTAATATTAAAACCAATAACCTCTTCATGGTTCAGCATTTCACTGATCAGATCATCAATGGTGTCACAATCAAAATCATCCTACAGAATAAAACGGTCTTAGAATAAGAACTTCACAAAACACATATATGTGGGACTACTTACTTGAAATAGAGGCGGGACATGATGACTGCAAACGAGAACACGAGTATCAATCACATCAGCACGAATGAAGAGGGACTCCCTACCTTTCATTGGCGTCAACACAGATTCAGGGGTGAATATGAAGGCTTCATCTTGCGTGAAACGCGAAAGCTGCACCAACTTCATAGAATCACTTGTGTGTAAAAGGTACATGCGCTCATCGTCCGCAGAAAAGAAGGGTGGCGGTTTCGTGACAACAACATCGAGCGCGGAAGAGGAGCAATTCTTCCGACGATCTTGATAGTTAGTTAGAAATGGCATCAGGGGAACCTCAGAGACCAAATCTGCTGGTGCGCAAATGAATTCTTCGATGCCCTCAAGGAGCTGATTGCACTCAACGTCACGCATAACATCCCCCAAACATTTGCGACCATAACCATCGTAAACCTTTATCTTAACACCAGGGAAGCGGTCAACGTAATGATGCTCATTTATGAACTGTTCAATTTCAGAGGCATGATTGCATGCGTATACGACTATATTCTTGAAACCGTCGCATAAGAGCCGAGAAAGGGATATATGAAGAAGAGGAACGTTGCCGAGTGGTAACAAAGATATAGGCACGTTTTCAGTAAGAGGTTGGAATCTCTCGTCGTATTCTTCAGCCACCAGTAAAGCAGTTGGAGGACTAGCCTCCTTTGGAGTATCGGATCCCTTAAGCTTACACTTCCCTCTCTTTGCAACCTGTGACATCGTAGAGTTGTAATATCAACAACGAAAATTAAGACGGCTATACGATGATGAATTCAATTAAATGCTCAAAATGTATGCTGGTGGCCAATCCGATACCAAATACTGATTCCACCAAGAACGCGAACAAGCGAAACCACTGTACATGAAGTAATAAGAGGCTTTCCTTGAGCCGCCAACTTTAGAGTGCATTTAATCGAATAAAATAAATTGTCTAAAGTCTTCATATTTGTATAGCCTAAACACCCTTTTAATATACTTTGCTTAATAAATAGCTAAGTGGAAATATTTAATTTCTTCAAAAGATTACTAGTAGTTCCTCTGAGTACTAAAGCCAATTTCTATCTCTAATATGTCTCATTTTTACCACATAAAGCCAAGGTCGTTATTGGAGAGCTTGCATAAAATTCAAACATCTATTAAATGTGCTTCTCGTTCGCCTCTAGAGGCCAGAAAATGTACCGAGGAGTATAAGGCCAGTGGGATGATGACTTCACAATTAAGGTACCAATCAATGCTTTCGTGTATTAAAGACTTGGGAATAGTTTAGTACATAAAATTTTTGACTGTTTATCAGATCTTGTTGACGGATTACTGGAAACTTGTTTAAGATTTTAAACTGCAGTTAAAAGAATATATATTTCAACTTACAAAACGGCTTTAAATAAGTTCGAGGCTAAGTGAGCAGTAGAGGGTGTGGAGAGACAAAAATTGGTCAAGACGGAAGCCGAAGCAAGCCAATTCTGATGAGATGCTATTGAAAAATAGTCATCAAAGCCTTACCCAGAGGTCCCTGTAACTATTTTAATCGTTTATTGATTACAGATTTGTCATATTCAAGCACAACCTTTTCAATCGATAGCAACTTCTTACACTATAATAAGTGATCGAGAGAATCGGTTACACCCAAAATCATCTACCACTTAGTGGTCGGTTGCTTATTGGTAAACCCTCGGATAATGTAGTGTTGGTAACTCGAAGTATCATTTACTATTGCCGCCCTAAATATATGGTTTAGCGGGCGTGAAGAAATGGATAAATAAGACTCTGAACAGGTTGAATTATCCTGCTTATACGAAACCTTCCTCTTCCATTCTACATTTACGCCAGTTTACGCGCGTGGGCACTCTTAGCAGGCAGTATTGATTTCGA
The DNA here is from genome assembly GCA_030710315.1 of Anomotaenia brevis. Lineage (NCBI taxonomy): Eukaryota > Metazoa > Platyhelminthes > Cestoda > Cyclophyllidea > Dilepididae > Anomotaenia > Anomotaenia brevis. The sequence goes on from JAUOZQ010000002.1 coordinate 1,186,916, forward strand.
CAATTTTTGGAAGTCATCAATTGAAAGAGACCGATAAATGTCCTGCTGCTAAATTTGCAAAAGATTGGATGACGACATCAGAATATCGTGGCAGACGCTAAGTTGGTGCTTAATACAGGACCCACATCATTCCTGACAAAGGCTCGGAACGGTCCAACGAAAAGTAGAATCCAGCCAAGGAAGATACCTTGATGTAAGTTCTTTGCAAAATTTCACTTCTATCGAGATTGCCCTTTCACTAATCAATTGCGCAATAAAAGTAACAAGACGGACATAAAGGCGGGTTTTGGGATAAAAACAAACGAAAGAACAACACTACGAGCCATCGTACGGGACACAACGAAGCGCAATCGAATGGCCTATGTGCCAGCCTACAGGTGACGAAGAACAGTCGGAGATTCGACCCTGCAGTCATAAATGGGCACAAGATGCACCAACAATTTGTAACGGGCTCAGATGTCGCGATGATATTAACAAATGCCTGTATTAGTCAGAACCAGCTGGACCCAAAAGTTGACATATCCAGCGCTTCCGGTAATCCAATCCCACTTTTAGGGTCTACACGTTGTCGGGTAAGCGTCAATAATAAGTAGCTCAGCACGACATGTTAAGTCACTACGCAAAAGGCAAAACTGCTCGGTCTCGACTTGATCGACAAATTCAATACATAGTCGGACCTAGGACTACAGACGGACTCTCGGATGATTCAGTCAGCCACTTCGGCGGTACGCGTTATGACCGTGTTTAAGGACACGGTTGACAAATGTCACCGTGGAAACAAGGAAAAAGGCTGCCGCAGTCGCTCAACCAAAAAACTAGTACGTAGAAAATCGATCGATTATCCATTACGGCCTAAGTGCGTGAACAACGCTAAATCGCATTAAATAATTGATAAAGCCACATCTTTTTCACAATCAAGAAAATCGATTTGCCGATAATAAACAAGGGGGAGAAATAATGAATAAAAAATCAACGACGTTCTCTAATGACGGACGGAGACACCCAAAATGCGGAACTCTAGTCAGAAAAATAAAGCTATACTACCTAATCAGAGCAGCCCACAATGGGAACATCGGCCAGATCCACGTTTATGAAAGGAACTGCTCACTACACTCTCCTTCCGTCGCCATAATGTGAGATACGGAGGTGCTGTGCTACCTAAATTGGTCTGATTAGTAAACGTTACGTTAGATCACGGCCACAAGAGATGGGACACGTGGTAACTCCAAATTTATTCAACGAAGTACAAGGCGTCAAAGTATCGACTTAAACAACTGTACATATTATACAGGTAATAACGAAAGGTAAATAAATTATAGTTTAAGATAATCAGAAAACTAGTAATATAATTTCCTGGAGATATAACATAGGGATAGAGATGTTATAAGTCTAAGAGATTAGATTTCGCCCTCATACGATGCTGATCTATAGACTGGGGACTCACGCTGGCTTAAAGGCAAAACCATCGGAATTTAATGTGACTTTCAGATTTTTGAATCTGAGGTCTAGGACTTTGAGGCTAAAATCAATTACCGACAATAAAAATCTCTCATCATTCGAACAGTGGCCAGCAATCCATCATCACGATTCAGTAATAAAAAAGCGAAGAATTAAATTTTCGAATGGATTTATTAGGTTAACATCGACATTCACATTGTATATTAGAACAAGTTTAGCTGGTTTCTGATCTATTAGACTTATATATTGTCACTGTTCAGCAATTGTTCATAAAATTGTTAGCAATTCAAATGCAATATCCGAATTTTAAAGATAGGTCACCCGTGAAACATGTTATGGTATGCCAATGACAGAAAAAGCTGAACGCTCACGTCTTCTCTTGCAATGCTTAGTTATTTGCTTAAAAATAGAGATTAATTTTTTATAGCTCATTCCTAGGTGTGTTTATCTAACTCTCAACCACAAATCCGCTAAGACACCATATCTCGTAGGTAATGTTCGGCTGTGAAGAGAAGGCTTTTCAATTAGAACAGTCTTTTTTATTATCGAAAATCATGTATCAAAACGAGCAATACTATTTCAAAGAACACATAGCCTGACGATTAGCAAACTCATATAGAATAAAGCGGATTGCAGAATTACCTCCATATATAGCAGCAAGATTAAAATGTAGGCGCTTTGACGTTAATAGTAGCTTTGTGATGTTCGTTTGGTAAAAAGCTCTTCAAAAGCTCACAGTGGGTAGAATGTTCAGTTATACTGGGATATAAATATTTTCTCGAACTCTTAACTCAGCCTCCCTAAGATTTTTTTCCAGAAAATATTGCACCAAAGCTATCTAATAAAGAATTTTGTTTATAATTAATAAACACACGAAAGGAAAATTGAATAAGTAAACTAACAGGAGGAATGGATGTTGGGCCTCCACGATCGTAAAAGCATAGAACAATTTTGCTACTAAATACCACAAGCCCTTCAAGAGAAGTGTACATACGTCCATCCACCTGAAGGAAATTGAAATTTGAGCCCAGTAATAATTAAACTAATAAGTGAGATCCTCTTAATATTATATTTATAACAGAACTAATTTCATGAACTGTGTTTCCTTACAGTAATGTTATTTACTCTACAAAATTTGCTACCTTAACTTGAGTAAATACCTACTTTTCAGATGCACTGTATGAAATATATAGCATAGGATGATCGATAAGTGGCAAGACTGAGTGATGGGAAAAGCCAGGAACTGAGATATCCAGAAGGTTATATTTTCATTTCCCCTAAATATTCCCATTTCCAAAGCTTAATTATGTTAAGTCGGTGCTTTGGTCGAATGGAGAAACTAAAAAGGAAATTTTTACATAATTCGGATCAAAGCATCCACTGATAGATATATTTGGTCGTTTCACCTTGTAATATGTAATATTCTAATTTGGTTGATCAAACTTGGATCATCAGTACACATAATTTTTGTTAAAAAAATTCTTGTCATGTTAAGCATGAAAATATTTACAAAAATGTTTATTTCTCCCTCCATATTACGTACTACTTTGTTCGTATTTTCTAGGATGTCTGCTCTCATTAGCGCTTGAAATATATTGGGTTATCTAGCAGATTGGCGGAGCTTTGTACTTAACTTGGCGTAGGATATAGAAGACGCAACTGTAAAATAAAGATCTATTGTGTTATAGAAGGAAATCTCCAAAGATTATAATGCCCAAATATTCTGCATCAAATGCTTTTGCTGAACTTCAAAACGACGGAGTCATCCATAAAGAGGATCCAAATAATTTGTTTTCCGATTTCTCCCAGATAGGAGCTGGCAATTTCGGAATAGTTTATCGAGTAAACTGGGTTCGTGCTTTCTATTTTTTAGGCTACTGAAATCAAAACTGGTGAAGTTGTCGCTATCAAAAAGTTGAAATGTGATTCTAAAAGGAAAGTGTCTCTAGAAGACTTAAAAGACATGAGAAGAGAGATGAAGTTCATAACCGTCGTGAATCATAAAAATTGCGTTCAATGCCGTGGTTGTTATATAGACCAGCAAGTTCCTTGGGTGTGTTGTAGCGCATTGGTTATATTGCCGTATTGTAGATCGTGATGGAGTATTGTCTAGGATCTGTGGCCGACATTCTCAAGGGTATGAAAGTACCTTCTTAATTGCTTCCTAGTCCAACGTCATCCTTTAAGTGGTTGTGAAATCTCTTGCATCGTTGGGGAAGTGCTCTGTGGCCTTGTTTATATTCATTCACAAAAATACATTCACCGGGACATCAAAGCCGCGAATATTTTATTCACTGAAAATGGTGGGGTGAAAGTCAGTGATTTCGGTTCAGTGAGTTTCAAAAGCCCCGCCAATAGTTTCGTTGGGACACCATATTGGATCGCACCTGAGGTTATCTTGGCTATGGAAAGTGGTCTGTATGATTGCCGTGTTGACGTATGGTCTCTCGGAATAACCTGCATAGAAATGGGTAAGCATTTTCATTTATGCAGCCTTGTCTTTTAAACTCCGATCGTAATGTCGCTTCATCTGATAGCCGAGCTGAAACCACCTTACATGGAATACGCCAACACGATGGCAGCTCTTTATCAAATTGCTCTAAATCCACCTCCCAAGCTAAGAGAAGCTAACTGGAGTCCAGATTTTTATGATTTTGTGGAATACATCCTCAAGAAAAATGTAAGTTTTGATCACTCATGACTGCAAATGAGCTTTTCAACTCGACACTTTCACTTTATGTATAAGCTGTCAAACTTTCATATCGTCGAGTAGCTGCATTAATGTGTGTTATTTATCTGCAATGTGGGCGTGAGCCCAAATACGATGGGAGAAGCTCGCTTGGTGGTTGCAACTCTTTTTGGGCTGCCTGTTTGCAACACGAGTTAAATTATGCCAATGCGAATGATCAGGGCTCCTGAGTGTGCGTGTGTGCATGTGCAGGTACATGTGATTGTGATGTGCAAATCGTATCGCGATCTATTATGTGAAAACTAACTTAGGTATCATTTTCAGACCTTTGAAAAGCCTTTCATGTCACTTAGCTTTGTTAAGGGCTCTAATGTAGCCTTTGAAGTCATTTGTATGTGACCTTTTCACCTATGTTGTAGCAGGCGCTTTCGAGATGCACCATGATGCTGAATCCTTTCCACTCAGGCTCTCTAGAGCTTTCGAATAAACTTTTCTTAAAAGGTAATGCTGCTTCTGCAAGTCGCAATCTTGGTAAATTCCCGATGACCTTGGCTCGATCGCGGAGTCATGGTAGATTTTAGTGATTGGTTAGTATAGTTCTTTTAAGAACGCAACTCGTGTGCTTTAGGATGTAGGGACGTTGACTAGATTTAATTGCATGTTTTGCGTAATAGGATTGCCTCAACAGCATAGCGTTTCAGTCACCATACTTTGTGCTTGCTTGCTCCTGTTTAGTTTCATTCCCAAGAATTCTTATTCCTCGTTGCTTTTTCTGGTGTCCGTCGCATAATCATTGGGCCACCGGAATCCCACAGCCGATTTCTTAACGCCCCGTATCACCATCCTTATGTCACACACCATTTTTCAATGGTTAATTGTGTAAAATGCCGGGACTATGAATATCTAGCGCGGTTTTTGCTATATCATTTAACTAAACTCATTTCTCAACTAGATTATCTGGTGAAAGCACAACCCTGTCGAAATGCGTTGTTGGGTAACTGCCTAATATTTCCGCTGTGAGGTACTTATGTACGTGCTGTACCTGTGAGCTGCTTAAAGTGAGCTCTACAACTACTGCTCATGGATTTTTACACAAAGTTGTAGTAAAACTCTGGCATTGCTTATGTTGATGTCCTACAAGGTCTTTTATTTAATTACATACACAGAGATGGGGTTGCTTAAGGGTACTAGCGCCCTGGGTCAGTCATGTAGCTTTTCGTACGTGTAATTTGTAGTATTCTCTGCTATTTTCACTAGCCCGAGGAGCGCCCGACTTCAGACGAAGCACTTAACCATCGTTTTATCAGGGGCATTCCTGACCGGCTGCCGATTCTGCAAGATCTCGTCCAACGCGGCATGGCCAACGCCACAGAGGGCAACCAAGTTCGCCCCAAGATCAAGAAATTAATTCACGAAAGCAACGTTGACGCAGAGGGTGAGAGTAACGCCCCATCTGTTGCTGTCGGTGCCATTTGTCATCATGGTCAACAGCGCAACATCCTCTGTGAAGGTGAGGGCCAGTCCGCGGCTGATGGCGACGTAAGTTGTTCCTCGAACGCTTCGCATGCTGTCAATTTAACTTCTGCTTATACTAAACTAATAGTGGTCCTAGTAGTGTAGTCTTTGCTCCACTTTTGCGTGTTTTCTTCCCTTCTCCGCTTTGACAGATCATGCGTTTAGTGATGGAGCTGAATCAGTACACACAGAAGGGGTAGGTCTAAGCTGCTCCGAAGCCGTAATGCTACTATTACCAATAAACACTCTATACTCGCTTCTACACACAAATCTGCTGTGTGTGCGTGTGCGTAACTATCTACCTTCGTTTCTAAAAGCGAACTTCTGCATATAGCTATTCAGTTCCATTTATTTTAACAATCCTTCGAAATTCGGCTAACAATTGTGGCTTTTCATTTTGTGCCCACCGAACCGGTAATCTTGTTTTTCTTACCGTTACCTAACGGTCATTTCATGCGGCTGCTGGTATTTGGTCCACATTCTTAGCATCATAGTTTTAACACGTAGGATTAGAGATGGATTTTGTTTTTGTAAATATTTTGTGTGATTTTAAGGTGAATTTTCGTAGTGGTTTGGGCCGCAGGTAATTTGGAAACTCTTCTGTCGCCTACACTTTAATCAGTTAGATGTCACTTTTACTGGCACACTGTTGAGGCTCCCTCCTTACGAAGAAGGTTCCGTTGCTTGATTTAGACTGTCTTTGATGCCTGCTGAGTTGAAAAAGTGCATACCAATTTAAAAACTAGGCCCAGTGCTTGTTTTAACCGGAGATCTATACAATCGCCTGCTACTAATTTAGAGTATGGTTTCGGTAGCCTAATTTTAATAATTCTTTTTTTCTATCGAATAGCCTCTATCCTTAAGGTACGGTTTAAACGCGATTGAGTGACCGTGTATTTAGCTAAAGGCTTTTCAATGGCCTAAAACTTGTTTCGTTCGTGATTTTTTACTAGTAAATGAAATTACCAAGGGATTTACACAATGTTGGATATGGGTCTTACCATGTAGTTCCTATTGAAAGCAAAGTTCATGTGCAGATGAGCTTTGAACTAGTTACAGTGAAAAGAGACTATTTTGAAGTGTAGAAAGGAGATATCCAAGGTGTCATAATGCTACAGCCGTGCTTGTTGGGCATGCGTGCTTGTCTAGACCGAGAGTACCTCGAACAGTCTGCGCAGCGGTGTCTCAGGCGGCTCCACTACCAGCCTGTCGGCCGCGCCCTACGCGCAAGGCGGAGACGCGGGCCCAGCGGGGGCGCCGTCCGCCGGTGGCCCCGCGCCCCTCTGTCCTGCCTCCGAGTCGGCTCACGTCACTTGCGATGGCGGCGGGGGCCAGCCACTCGTCTTCGTCGGGCGAGAGCCTCTCCGACGACGAAACGGGGCCCCCGCGGCTCAGGACAGTCAAGTACGTACCAGAGTGCAAAGTGCTTCAAAATTCGTACAACTCCTGACTCTGTTTGGCGATGGGTTCTGGAGTCGGAATATTGTTTATTGCCAGTATAACTGGCTACCCTTATTATTTAACTATTTTGGCAACAAATAGTTCACAAGCTAATTTTCTGAACTCCAGGGAAATTGTGGCGCAGTGGGAGCGGCTAATAGCAGCGATGCGCCAGTAAACGGAGTTGGCTCCACGTACGCTAACTTACCCTCTTCTGCGACGCGGACTGGTCAGCCCGCATTTTACTCCGCCGCTAACTCAACTCATCAATCACAAGCCCTGCCCGAACCACCCCCTTTCATCAACTACCTTCCAAGTGGGTTCAGTGTTCTCCTAAATTCCTGCCCTATGTGTGCCACCTTTAAGTTCCTAAACTTTCTTGAATAGCTGATACCACACAAAACCCGTTGGGTCTTTCGCCATCGAGCAGCACTTCAGTCGCTCCTGCACAAGTTCCTTCTACCGCTGCTACTACCACCACCACCACCTCCAAAAGGTCCAGTTTGCAAGCCCAACCGATATCAGCTCAGCCTCCTCGTCAGCCCATTCGACCCTCTATGCGATCCAGCGCCGTAGTCGCCGTAAAGCAAGCTGGTGCTCAGTCGCAAACACGGCAGCCACAGCAGCAGCAACAGCGAAACTTCCCTACTCTCAAGACCCAGCGCATGATGCGTGCCACACCCTCGGTCTCCGTCGCTCCCGGTGGCGGGGACCTCGGCGGTGCGGAGAGCAGACACTGCGTTGATGGCGGCAGCCAATCCGATGTGGCTGCGGCCACCGCCACTGAGGAGAGCATGTGCTTAGATGATATCTACTCCTTTGGGGCCATCAAGAGGCTTTGTGCCAGGCACATGAAGAAACTGCACCAAGAACAGCATCGACTTGAAGTAGGGTCTCATTGTTGTTATTTTGATTTTGTTATCGATGACTAGTCGGGTATGTTCAGGAAACTATTTGCACCATAGGAAATCGAAAACGCCAAGATGGCTGAACTCAATCGTGAATACACAAACTTCATCAACAACAAGAGGAAGTCGGTGTGCCGATTGCAGGAGCAGCACGAAAACGATTTAGACCGCGTGATAAAGCGTATTGCGGAGGAGGAAGTCCGGTACGCCCGGCAGTTGGAGCTAGATGCCAAGGAGAAGCTTAAAAACGAGAGGAAGAACCGCCTCAGACCGAAGAGCATGGCCTTGGGTGGTGGCAGCGGCTCCTCGCCTTACAATGACATGCATTCGGCTCAACCTGAACTTGATCTGATTTACAAGAAGTTACTAGCCGGAAATAACCTCAAACTCTGTCAGCGAAAGTACCAGCTACTGAGAAATCGCTACAGCCTACAGGTCAGTCTGCTTTTTCTTTTTGCTTTAAGCATTGTTTTGCTTGTATATCAGTCTATTTTATTGAATTTAAGCAATATGCCAATAGAAGCAGTATGGTAAAAGAGTGATCGTGTGTTAGCATATATAAAACTTTGGCAACGTATGTGATTTGTAGGTTCTGGAGATTGAACCAGCTAAGCGTATAGAAACTGGTCTCCTAGGTTTTGAGTAGTTATTTCTTAGAATAAGATACAATTTTTCCTTGTTCGTATTTTTAAGTACTCGACTTTATCTTGTCTAAATTCACCTTTTCATGTTGTAGGTGAAGCAGTTCGAGGAGCGTAAGAAGCTGGAAAAGAGTGTATTGGACCTGAAGTCTTCGATGCTGCTGAACCACCACGCACAAGTGGAGGCGGTGGAACTGGAAAACCTGCGCGCTAAGCACCAGATGCAGCGCCGCCACCTGGACGAGAAGTGCGCTTTCTTCAACGCCGAGCAGAAGCGCTTCGAGGACAACCAAATGGCCGAGTTTGAGAAAGAGGCCCGCCAACGGCGCAAAAATCTCGCGAAGGATGTCAAGGTACTACTCCCTTCCCCACGCCATGAGTTGGGTGATAGTTTCTTCACTCTCTACTGACAGTATACTGGGCTTGATGTTTTGTACACCAAGCAGGCACCAGTTTTGCTTTGGAAGCTCTGTAATGTAATGTGTGCTAACAGTGCCGGTACAGTTATTGCAGCACATCGGAGTGGTTTTCGGTGCCGTAATTTGGCACGAACGTCTTATGGTGGTAGAGATTTTGAATTGATTTTCCCTACTCATCTTGAGAAACCATTGAACTTCATCAAAGGTCGGATTTCCGTTCCTAAGTTTTTGTAGACCAAGCGATTGTTGCCTTCACTGTGGTTGTTCTCGCATCCGTTGCCTCTTATTCTGAAAAGATGGTGCTGAGAAGCGCCAAGCACTGTTCAGCATCTTTGGGTGCCTCGACAACTGACCTCATGACTTGCCTCTGCCTTTTATTTTGGAGTTTCAATGAGAATAGCTTTTCAACGTTGTTCGTTTCTGCAAATGTAGATTTGACTATTGCTGAGTCTATTCCCTAGCTTCTCCTAAATAAAAATCGTATGGTGAAGCTTAATAACGCGAGGAAACCCAAAATACACCTAAGGAAGGCGTGGGTTGCTTGTTAAGGCTCAATTCAGGAATTGGGTCTTTCTGATGCAGTTAGCACCTGAGCCTGCTAATATTTGTTTACAGCACTACGAAGAGGCTTTGCGACCGACGAACAAGGTAACAGGCTGGTTTCTCAACCGCAAAAAGTCGGCCAACCTCTCTGCCGCGTCTTCGTCGCAGTATCCGCAAGCAGCTTCACCTTCTTCACCGATAGACAAGGATAAACAAAAAAACCTCTTCTTCCCCTCAGGCGAGACTAAAATTTCCCCAGAAGAGTATCGACGACGACAGGTGGTGGGTTATACTCCTACATTTTCGTGCCTAACGATGAATCAATGGTTGAGGCAGTGCTTCGAATCCACTTTAAGCTACCTCTAAGTTGTTGACTACTGAGATATTGACTTTGCTCACTAGCGAATTTATGCTGTTGTCTCTAATTTGAGCCTGTGTACGAAAGTGTATCATTTTCGAAACATTAATTTTAACGTTTCTCGAGTAGACATTAGTGAATCGTAGTGACTTCTAAAAAAGGGCTTCCTGCGAGGCCTTTAAGCAAACGGAGGGAATATGTATGAGGTCATTTCTAGTGATTCTACTAAAATTGTTTAAGTAACATGAAAGCAGTTATCGTTGGTGTGTGAAGTTGATTTCTTAGTATTAGTTACATCCCAAATTGATCCTTAAGATATCGATGGAGACCATCTCCGCAAATCGCGTTTGTTTTGGATATGTTGTTTTCAGCGCACTGTTATCTATTTGGCTCATCTGGGTGAGTTGCACTGCCCCTCAATACATGGGACCCAGTAGTAGCGTCCGGAAGAGTCGAGGCACTGGACCGGATACTTTACACATTTGGATCTACCGTATAAGTGGAAGCTTTAAAATGATGTGTGCAATCACTTAATGTATGTAAAAGCTGTATAAGAACCGTTGTGTTGAGTTATCTCAATGAAGGAAGATGGGGCTTGAGCTGTGACATACTACTATAGTTTGCCGTAGATCTGCGAATCGCAAAGTAGTGAATTTGTCCCTGTGGGCATGCGTTGTAGGAGGGGTTGGAGGAGTTGCTGGCGCGAGAGCGAATGCGGCTTAGAGAAAAGATGCGGCAGCTGCGCGAGCAGATGAACAGCTACCAGGACCGACTGGAACGCGACTTCCTCGCCCAATGTAAGCAGGAAGAAATTGAGCTGCGCGCACGCATCCAGCTCCGCGCTGATAAGCTCGAAGAGGCCGTGAGTCACTTCCTCTCCTGTGTTACCCCTCTCCACATCTGAAGGCCCTCTGGTGTTATCCTCAGCCATTTCTTAGCCTAGCGGCTACTTATGTGCTTCAAGCTTGTCTTGAGGCACCTCGATCAACCGACAGGTACATAGTACAGTGGAACCTTAGGTCCAAAATGTACTACACGTAATCATTGCGAACTTCAAGGTATCTGGTTTCATGTACTAAAGTCGTGCGGTCACTCTAATTTGCACCTGCCGGGCTTATGCGCCTTGTAACGTCGCCGCTCTAGCTCAAAAACTTGGAATCGAGTGTGGGTTTTGACTATCATACGAGCTGCGAAATTTGCTTTTACTTTGCCGGGGCCGTCAGGTTTTCAAACTTTATTATCTATGTTTAATGCTTGCCGTCAGAGTAGACTTTAGGGTTGTCAACCATCCGCACTAAGTCCAGTTGTAAAAGATGTGATAAATGCAAAGTGCTTTCTAAGCGAGTACTTGTAAGAGGTAGCTGTTTCCATAACGTCGTGGGGAGGGCGTGTGCGATTCAGTTTTGCCAAGCGGACACACCTGAAAAAGCATCATGTTATGTTCGTGTGACATCGTGTGTCTACAGGGTTGAAGTTAGTTTGTTGCTGCACTTGAAATTTTCTAACTGAAGCTGGCGGTATCTCATTTGGGTAGATTGAGAAGAACAAGGCGATGGTGATGGACGACCATAACCAGGAGGAGCGCAAGCTGGGCATCGACTTCGCGAGCCTGCAGCGCCGCCTGGAGAACGAGTGCCAGTTCCTCGGCGTGGACTTCCAGGCCGTGTGTTCCGGTGTCGACTCGAGCGGGATTCCCGGGGGTGGCGTTGCGCGCTCCAGCTGCCACTACCCAACCTAGTGATGGTGTCACCGGCTGTGGCACTTCTCTGCCATGTTTATAACCCCCCCCCCCCTCCGAAACACACAAACACATCCAACACCTTGCCTCCTCAAGATTGTTTTTCTACATTGCGCATTTCGCAACCCCGCTATCACACTGATGTTACTGCTTCTTCCGTTGTTTCTCTACCTCGAATTTAGTAGTATCTTTCTGATTTCTCTTCCACTCTTTTTAAAACACCCCCAACTGTGTGGCGCATTTTGAATCGTGAGGAGGATTGAAACCGTGTATTTTTGATGCTGACGACGAAGGAGCTGATCACGATGATGACTACATTGTGTGTACTTACTCTTCCGCGTGTGTTTTGCGACCCCTGACCGTCTCCAATGCCTTGGTGTACAAATTTATTCCCCTTCCCCATTCCTGACTTCCTAACCCATACTCTTCCCCTTGCTTTTGGTAGCTTCACTTTGGATTATGATGCGTGGGAGCCAGTAGCATCCATATATAGGACACTGAAGCCACAATGCTATGGAGTGGTAAGGTTTTTTGCAGTTATGTACTAGTTGAGGGGATGTTCCCCGAACCCCAAGGAGTTATACGTATCGATGATTGCTTTGAATCTTGTTGGTCCTCGAGATAGTCCATTATTTCTGACGTTTGGCCAGGCAAAAGCGGCTGGTTTGGCACATACGGCTTGGTGGGACTTGATGCGACAAAGTCCGCCTAGATTTCATGCAAAATAACCTAAGTGTACTTCTGGATTCGGATAACTTCAGGTCATGAAAGTGGATAACTAAAAAGCTCATAAATGTGGCGCGAGCGCTGTGCCAAGGATGGTCGGATTGTTTTTCAAGTTGCTATGTTGCACTCCACGTTAATCATGATTCCATTTGAAGAACTTGTGTAACATTTTCCTCATTCGAAATGGCCTAGGGAGTCTCTTAAAATGGGGGTAAGGTACGCATTGTTGTGCTTAAATGAATCCAATAGACCAAGGGAACCACGGGGCTTCTTAGTGCTATTCCTTGAGACACTGCAGCCTGCTCAGTGTTTGGGAGCTAATACTATAATTCTAAAAACAAGGAAACAGCTTCGATTCCACTGAATAAAGTGCGCGGGTGGGTTATGATAGACCACATACGCGACAATGATGCATGGAAGTGCAAAGGCGCTGCTCTAAAACCGCAATACCCCTTCTTGTGGCCGTCAAGGTGGATTAAAATTCGTGCAATTAACCGTTCCCGAGAAACGCGTCTACAAACGCCACGTTTGAAAATTTTTATTAAGCTGTTTACAAGGTATTGGGAGATTGTTTCGACTTAAGATGCTCTTTGAAAGACAGTTTTTCGCATAAAACCGATACAGAGAAGTGTAACACTAAATGCTGAAGTCCATCCGTCATGGGGGCCCTTACAGCATCGAATCCTCCTTAGTCCAAGACTTTTCCAAGTTGTCCAGGAGAGCGACGCACTCGCGAAATCGTTTAACGTCGCCGTGGCAAGCCTTCTCAAGCACCCGTTGCATTTTGCCCGCAAGGAATAATCGCCGCTCAGAAATGCTTAGCTCCCTAGGAGCACCACTCTTCTCCCCACCACCACGACGTGGATTCATTGGTCGATGTGGTAAAGTGCTGTTCAAGAGGGCTACAGTGAAATACAGGCATGTGTATATATTGGCGCCAAAGTGGAAGATACTACCTTACTTATAGGTTTATGGTGAAATGGAAATAGTGGTGAATCATGATTGCAGCCTTAAATCCTAGCTACATTCGAAGCTAAAATTATCTCTGATTAAACGTTACTGGTGTTAGAGAAATCGTTAAAATATGGACAACAGCATTAAAGATCACGAGCCTGTGAATGACAAGGACAAATAACCGCAAATGCTCGAGCGAACAACTCACCGACAGGATTTGAAACCCAGTAGGGCTGAGGAGCACACGATTCCTTGGCACAGGAAGAATTATTTGCCTGAATTGGAATCGGAGAAAGAACGGGTGGAGAATCCCCCACAACATTGTTCAACGATAGGAGAGGTCTACTGGTACCTTCTTCCGGTTCTGATTTCCTTGTGCAATTGAAAGAGAAAACAGACGATTAAAAACAAGATGAAATACGCTCTTCTAAGCTTAAGTAGAACAAAATGTAGACTTCGTGTTTAAACGGTATGAAATACTAAAAAGAGGAGAATTACAATAACCGTCACCCACTTTAAGGGACTCGCTGATCCATTTTTTTCCTCTTTAGAATATTCTCCATCAGTATGATCAACGGAACTGTCAAATAACAAAAACCATTACCGGAAGGAACCAAGTCATTACCACCATACTTGGTCAAAAAGGACAAAAAACAGACCCAGTGTTTTCAGCGCTTTCACATTCTTTCGGAAGATCAACATCCATACTGAAAAAATATCGAAATGGTGCGAATTAGTAAGATCAGTGCATCAACAGATGTGGTGATACTATTGAATATGAATAAAAGAGACTGATAGCACTCATAGGAAACGTTCGAATTCAAGACGAATTAAGTGCTTAACTACCCAATTTTATGACAAAATACAACCAAAAACTTGAAAAAAAGTAATGGTTATTAACAGTACTCAACACTCGCACAACACTTACATTCAATGTTTTAGGAAAATAATCCGGTTTGATAAAGGTTATTACTACCACACGTCTTAATGATTAGGTATGTTACAAAAGCTCGATATTTGATTCAAATTACCACAGTAAAAAATTGATGGAGGAAAATGTGACGAGAAACTTAGACCAATAAACGAAACCTGCCTCGAATCTCCTTCAAGACAGCGTCTTTGGTGATACTGTGTGGATCTTCTTCGACAAAGCTTTCCGGCTGCAGTAGTTATTGATGGCGAGACTTTATGATTGTGTTTCATAACAACAGCGCTGATTTTGAAACCAGCTCCAGAATACCTTACGTCAAATTTCGCCATGCACCCTAACCGTGCCGTGCTTGACCATGAAGTTCCCCCATCACTTTCTGAAACTCTTCGTGCAAGACTTTTCCTTTGTCCGTAATGAATACACTCATAGGTGATACGTCGATAACGATACACATCGCGCTCCTTTTCACCCGGCTTGAAAAGATCGGATCGACCAACACGAAACTCACTACCAGTTGCTTCTTCAAACAATTTCACTTTCGCCATTACGGCAGAAAAGGAATCGAGTTTGACATCGTGGAAATGTTTGTTAAATTGCTCCGTAAGATCAATAACTACAAAAATCACAAGAAACTGGGTTAAAATCTACCAGCTTCTGGATCACCTGCAATTCTTCCGTGATTATGTTGCATAATTCTTTCAACGACTTGTAGAGTGCCTTTGCGCACTTCCACACGAAAGTAAGATGGACATTGATGGCCACGTTTCAAAACACATGAATAATTTGCCATGGAATAGACAAGAACTTGTTTACGTGGATCACCCTCATTGTACCGCAATGAGTTAGAAATTTTGTATTTCGCTCCATAATTCTACACAAATAAATAAGAAGATAAAAATTAATATTCTGAGTGATTGTTATCAAATCGTCCTTACACGGCTAAACTCTGACAAAGCATCTTGAAGGCTCTGTAAATTAGTGAATGTCTTTCTGCCTATCTCACGATCAAAGGCTACTGTGACGTTCATTGTGCAATAACAGACCAAATCAACACAAGCCACTGTGACTCAATAGTAGCCATCAACATTAATGAAACTCAAACAATTTTTTAAAGCTAACGTGAATCGCTAAATAAGATAGCAATCGTTAAATAAAAATTTGATACAATAAATTTTTGATGTTTGTCACGTTCGTAGTTACAATCAAAATAAAAACGATTTAAAAGTTGAAATCTCATATACAATTTTGTAAGGATTTTTGTCTCATAATAAATTTAAGTGTTTATTAAAGGCAAAATACTGTTGCGTTGCTCACCAGAAAAATTTACTTGAATATTGGGCTGATTGTTGTAACCTAGCTTGTGATCCCTACAGGAATAAACGCTTTAATCCAATATTTACACAAAAAATACGATAATCGTGTGTGCTACAACTTGTATACCTGCCATTTGTCTGTGACCTGTGTTGATGAATGTTTAATGGCATATGACATCTTATTCTGGGGGAATCCCATTCGACACATTTAATGAAATAATAAACATGACTTTAGATGATGTAGAAAATCATCAGGTCTACATTAAATTGAAACCCTTGACGATATGTCATATAACAATTGACGACTTTGAGGTCGGAGTCGATTAATCAATCCTTAGGCTACCATTCGAACTGTGAATTTAGTAGAAAACGTTAGCAAAGCTATATTGAGCTGCTATCGATCTAGTATTAACAAACATACAATTTTGTAGGGGTTAAAGTATAGCCAAATTTTCTTCGGGGAATTATAATGCAATTAATGTTGATTCCGGTAGTGTTTATCTCTTATCAAAATAATGACCCTCTGTATTAACATTGCCTTGAATGTATTTGTTGGTTAAATATAAACGAATTATATTTAACTGAGTTAAAATACTGTCCTTGGAGCTTCCTGAAACTAATTTAGGGTGATAAATCACAAATGATTCTGTTGAATAATGATCTTTAAGGTAGAAATGCGTCACCATTTTTTAGATAATGACCTTGGATCTTTAATAAGAAAACAACCAGAAATGATATATTAGATGGCGCGTCGTACGACGGATCATCTCTAGAGTACGCCTGTTTACTTAACTCTACTTAATATAGCCTCTAGTTTTTGAAGTGTTTTCGTAAATGTCTATTCTTTGTATTGATAATTTAATAAATTTATGATATTTTCGATCGACTTTGTTTATTCGCTTTTCCTTCACCGAAATATTCGCAATTTCACGAACTTAAACTCACTGAACTATCAAATCTCGTGATTTATCTATTTAAAAGTATTCACGTGGTTTTAATCTTTAATAATTATAGATATAATGTTAACTTATCGACTACGACATTGCCGTCGGTATTTCTGCAGCCCAACTCGAGACCTTAGTTTGTCAGCATCTAATACAAGTTCCGAAAGGTTTACTCCGCTCGAAGTACTTAGGCAAAAGAATGAGGTCGTGGATCGTCGATTTGGGTATTTACCTGAGGCTGAACGTTTCCACAAAAAATATGCCAACTTTGAAGAAGTTGCAAATTGTGAGTTATTGTAATGGGGTTATTTTTATAGCTGTTCCTGCAACAAAACCCATCCCGATTGATGCAATTTTCGCCAATCGGGAGGTCAGGTTGAGCGAGTTGGAAGTGTATGGATTTGATTATGACTACACCCTTGTGAACTACTCTAGTGATCTCGCAGATTTCATCTTTGAAACCACGATAGACCTTCTTATATCTAAATGGAAGGTATGCTTTCTTGTGTAGGTTACTTTGTCTAGTATCCAAGTGAACTCCGTGAAATCGAGTATGATTCCAACTTTCTTATCCGAGGTTTGCACTACGACATAAGAAAGGTGACAAATCCATGTTTAACGTCATTTTATTAGATGCTAATACTGGAATATTGCAACCGTATGCCGTACGAACAAGTTTAATAGTTTTGTACTACATTTGGTAGTTTTAAATTACCCAAGCTATTATCGACTAGTAAGTCGCTTATAAGTGTCTTTGTCAATTCGTATGTATGGTCTGTCTACTGAAGCTTATCAAGATTGTGAAATTCTTTATTGAAGTGTTTCCCTTATCAGTGACCGAATATATGCTAGAACAGTAGATGGATTTCTTTTATTAACTAGGCGAAGTGTACTTTTTGTAATTAGCATACTTAAAATCATGTCACTGAACTTTTTCGTAATTGTGTACCAGTCACAAAAGTGATTTTTAGTGTAATTTTATTCCAACACTCACATTGATAGAGCATTTGTACCTTCACACATCATTTCCGGCAGGGAAAGCTGTGTGTTTTTATAATTTTCCAAATATTTAGCTGTTTACCACAACATATTAATATTAAGTGTCTGTGAAAGTTTTTGCACATTTAATACACCGTTCGCCAGGTTATTATGAATAAGTTATATCATGTCGCCTTAACGGGATTATAGACCACTGAATTTGATCATTTGTAGCCCAACGTTGGCATTGTGATAATTTTGGGCTCACAACTAATCGGGCAATATTTCATTTGCCTTAATCATGTTTTGGAGTGGTTGATTGCAATATGTAAACCATTTCTGGCACACATGTTAATGTCTCGTAAATTCGATTTCTGACGGTTTCCGTATTTTCTCCCCTCGCAAGAATTTCGGATGGTAAATTGAGTGAGAAATTTTGCTTATTAGAATGTGGCTGTGCGTGTTAGGCAGGACGCGCGTCTTTTATTACTACAAAGCAATTTTTGCATATTTTCTCACTCACAATTGAGCTGTCTTTGTATGCATATCTGAAATCTTCCGCGACACTCTCAACTTGTTCCGTATGTGTAATAAATTGCTTATTCTACCAAAAGATTTCCCCAAGTAAATGGGGCTACTGTAAATTTGTTCATGAATCACAGATTCGCAAAGGAGATGCTCAATACAAAATATTTACATTTTACGCTGCTATCACGGGTTTGTTACTCTACTATGGTTTCTTCAAATCCCGTATATCCGGATTTTTAGTTTCTTACGCTTGAATGAATAATGCGAGCTGTTAAGTCGTCATAATGGGTTCGGTTTATGTGGGCTTGCTAATTTTAGCTTAAGCGCTGGATAATGTTAGTGTCCTTGATTCCTCAGGGTTTCTTAATGAAGGTAGACGCCTACCGGAACATCCAACCAGGAACTGTCTATAAGGGCTTGCAACCAGTTCCCGCAGAAGCTGTTCAGGCTACCTACAACGGGCTCTACATTCCAGCGCCTATTTTGCGCGGATCTGTACATACTAAGGTGAGAGCTTACGCACTGTGTATCGTCGAGGTTTCGTTGTGAGTGCATTAATGCCTGTAGTCTTCGTAGGATGGAAAGGAATGGATTTTCACTGATTTTCGTACCCAAAATTGGAAAGATGAAAAGTCTCGCTACTTCAACTATGTTTGCAGAGCCTTTTTTCAATCTTTTTCCTAGCCTCCATTTCTACACTTGGATTCCAAAAGCTCGTTATGTTTGAAATATTTGAACTAGATCTGTGACATTACTTAAGCTTGTAATCCCAACCTTCCGACTGCTTGCTTATGTATTAGGCACAGAACATTCATTTGGTCATTTTAGCTAAAACGGCCTTGGTAAGTTTGTCGGTTTTCCTGCCATTATGCCCCTACTAACTTCATCCATGGAACCGTGGTAATCTGTGTGCCTCCCAGTTGCTTTCTAGGATTTATTAAAAGTCCAAATTGTGTATTTAGTATCCTCTAATCAATCGTGAAAGTCACTCCATAGGTTTGTTGCTTGAAACACCATTTTGTCGGATTATTTTGCCTAGATAACATTCATTTGCCATTTAACCTAGTCCTGCACTGATTTCTGGTACTTTTATTTCAAAAATTCCAGGTATGAGTCCTTGTTTTTACTCTATCCGTGAACTGCAGCACCACACCAAATTGAGAAGTTTTAATGACGTCGGAGGTTGTCCCGTTATAATGGACTTTCCGCTCATCTCATTTGTTAAAGGTGACTTCACTTTGCCAAGTACTGTCGCTAGTGTGAAGCTTCTGTTGTGTTAGTTTTCGATTTAGCTCACCGCTTCCCTACTGAGGACTACTGTAATTTCCATTAAATGGCTGCATTTTTATAAGGACGGCCGATTCCGATCAATAGGTTTCCGATAAGTAAAAGAACAGTTGAAGTGTTCATTCAAATTGGATGAAGATCATACTACTTTAAAAATAATGCCGTGCCATTTTAGGAACACAAAATGACCCAAATGATGGACTTTTTTGACCTCCCCACTGCCTACGCCGTTTGTTCCGTTATTGAGGTGGTAACATTCATCCAGATACTTGGACTCATGCAACGAAAATTAGGAAGTAGTACTTTTATTTATTTTAGCACTTCGAGAAATCCGGAATTCAGTATCAACCCGACTGCATTTACACCGATGTCAAGGTATTTAAACGTTGGATTTTTATTAGCATCGACAATTTTCACTTTCATAATAATAATTTCATGTGCTCTTAAAAGTGGGTCAGGCTTAGAGAAGGGATTTTATACTCTTGAATCAATATCTTTCTTTCCAAGTTAAATAATACTTGCATGAGAAGTCATTCGAGTGTCTCACTTTAATGCATATGATTCGGTTGAAATAACACGAATCGGTCCCTGTAGTTTTGCAGATGAGGTAAGCTGTATATTTTGGAAAACTATGTTTATCTCCCACTCGATGTCCTGGTTTACCTTTGCAGAAAGCGGTAGAGTTCATTCACACGTCCGGTTTACTCCACAATACCATCTGCAACGATCTCGGTAAGCGACTGATCCTCAAATCAATTTCACCTGCTTCCTGAATGATCGTAGTTTATTTGGTATATTTTATAATTTTAGAGCGCTACATAAAACCGAATCCGCATATCAGGGATTTGCTCATACACCTTGCCTCACACGCCAAAAGCCTCTTCCTCATCTCCAATAGTAGTGCCGAATTTATGTAATTTCTGCATTGAACTGTGTAATCATTTGATTGGCTGTACTGTTTATCCTGTTGCTGCTTTGATTTGCGACCAAGACAGGTGTTATGAAAATAATGTTTCAATTACTAAATTCACAAGTTATCTATGAAACTGCTTTGCAACTACCGTTGCATCTTTATTTGTCCGTAACTAACATATTTCCAATGTTCGGCTTATGCAGTTGGAAATTGCAACTTGTATTTGTGTGCATATTAGGCATTAAAGCGCGTGTTTGGTCAGTTACTAATACCCCTTACGATGTTGTCGTGCAGAAACAAAGGGATGGATTATGTAGTGGGGAAAGACTGGGAGCGATTCTTTGATGTCATCATCGTGAAGGCCAACAAACCGGACTTCTTTCGGTCGAATTCTGCGTGAGTTCTCTATTGCTCAAACGGACCTTTGTTGAAGCCGAGTGTGGCTAGGTAAAAATCTCAATCAAATCAATTTAATGTATACCTTGGCTGCTCCTAACGCCATTTAATGGGTTGGAGGAAAACATTTTAAGAAATGCACAGGGATAATTGGGCAAATAGCGCGATAATTGTTGAAAACATTTAAGGTCTGAGTCCACCCATTGTAGGCTGCTAAGAACGAACGTACTATAGAAATATGTCAAAGTTGTGGAATTTTTTCTGATCTTGCCTGAGTCTCTTATTTCTTCTTTCAAGAAAACTAATTATATTTTCAAGTATTGGATCAAATCCAGACAATATTGTTTTCGTGAATCTGAAATACGCAGGCAATTGTTAACCGTAGAGTGGATTTGTAGAAATGCTCATCGTTTATATCGATTCCGTTATAACAACCCAAATAGCAATAATCCCAATCTCACTGCTAAAATGATACCTGTGGGTTGTTGAAGTGAGTGTCTTCGTTACTAGACCATTCCGGGCAGTGGACAAGACGGGGGCATTCCTGAGCTGGGAGGAAAGTCGACGGCTGGAGCGGGGTCAACTCTACCAGGGGGTCAGTTGTGCCTTCTCCCCACTCCGCTCTTGACTTCCTCTGCCTTCGCTTGATCATAAACCGGCCCTTGTCTTTACCTCCCCACAGGGCAATCTGAACCTGCTGAAAGATCTCAAACAGTGGACGCTCCAGCGAGTCCTCTACTTTGGGGACCATGTCTACACAGATCTTGCCGTGAGTTCCATCTTGTTGCTGTCTTTACCTACATGGTGTGATGGACTCCTGACAAAACGGTTTTGGGTTCATTCGGTCTGAATTTCCCTTATCCCAAGTCCGAGGCATCGGATGTGGTAGTTTTTCGCACCGCGGTTGGTACAGTGCATGAGCATCGCTTGGCTTGGGCGCTTTGGCTTTGAGGTGGACTGTTTCACATAAAATGGAATCACGTTTCCGCAACTGGTACATCTCTTACTACTCAACATTCCTAACGCTTGAATTGTCTCAGTGTTTATTTCTATGGAATTATGGCCTGATGTGCTCCTCCATCTTGCAGAATGTATAGGTTTCACTATGTTTACTATAAACCCTTAATTGCGTAAGATTGCTTGTTGAGTTGCTGTTTTTGACAATCATATCGTAAATTCCGTCTTTGCTATCGTTCATCTTTTCCTTTACAACTTCTGTATTATACGATCTACTTAATTTTTCCTGCCAGGTGTATCAGGTGTTAAGTCCAAACACATAACCAGAAGTGTTGCACAACATATCAATGCCATCAGGTGCATTGATTCATTTGCTCCCCTATGCCTTCCAAGAAGTTGGCTATCCTAAAAGTGTTTTATTTTTGAATGAGATAACCTTTGGTATTTGTAATGGAAATCTTGAGCTAAGATTTAGCAAGTGCGGTTAGTTGAGCACGTTGCATTCCCACTTCCATTACCACAGGATGCCTCGAATCAATGGGGATGGGCAACGGCTGCCGTAATTCCAGAGTTGGAGAACGAACTCGAACTCATAAACTCGGAGAGCTACCAGAGGGATCTGCATCGACTGATACTGCTTGATGAATTACTCATCGAAAACCAGGTTGGCGCACTGCCATAAGCTATGTTATTACCCGCCATTATTAGTGCATTTTTGTGGATAGTGGATGTTCGTTGTAGGGGCGTATGTCAGGTATAGCAAAAATAACCTATCAGCAGCTGCTTGTATTTCTGAGCACGATTAGAAATGCTACATTCAATTAGTATCACGGTTTTATAAAAAAACTATAAGCAAGACAGACAAGACACGAGTAAGCCTGTAACACCTTCAACTCCACTACTGGGTTAGAGGGAATGCAAACAAGCGGGTCAACGCATTGAGCACACACACACACACACGAGGTTTTTGCATGCTACATACGCAGCTCTGTCGCACGGCTGTGGGCTTGGCGGTGCTGGCGTCGTGGCGGCGCGAGCGGGACCAGCTGCGGCAGGCCTCGAAGGCCTGCTTCAACCCGCGCTTCGGCAGCGTCTTCCGTTCCTTCCACAACTACTCCTACTTCGCCCAGCGCCTTGGCCTCTACGCCTCCATGTACACCTCCTCAGTCACCAACCTCCTGCACCTGCCTATCAACCACGTCTGCTACCCCCGCCGCGCCCTCCTCCCCCACGAACCGCATTGAATGCTCTCACTCAGAGTTACCATCATTTAATCCACAGATTTCCGAGGAATAGACCTTCTCGGAGCCCACCCCTGGGTCTCTACTAGGAGAGATGCATTTTTAGACTTACTGCCAGAAAAAAGGTGACTAATTTACCATAGACTGGCAAGAAGAGAAGCTTACTATTAAAGTACGCGGATAGGGGATGAAATTCACCCGTTTACTCTCTGAGTTCCGAGGTCTTGTAAGGCACAGATTGTACGATCACTAAAAAACATTTTCCACCCATAGGAAAACTTAAGGATAAACAAGGAGAAGCATCGAATAAAACTCCGGTAGACTTGGCGCGTGGTTCACGCATAACATTTATTGCTGCAAGGTCGTCGCAATTGGCTGAAAACCTATACAACTGGATGCCCGCACTAAACTATATTTTGAGGTTCCCACGAAATCGGTAGCTCGAGTACACAAAAAGTTCTCATTATTAAAACAAAGATTCAATAACTATACAAATTTAGGCGATGTAAACAGTTTCCTCATTTCTCCGTTTCTTTGCCGCGAATAAGCCAGGCTTGGTTTGGGCATCTGGGTGGTTGGCCAGCTCGCTGGGGCAGGAGGAGGCGGGCGAGTTTATGAGAAGCTGTTTAAGGTCGTAGAACACGCCACTGTCGTCCTTCGTGAGGAAAGTGATAGCCGTACCTGACTTGCCGGCACGACCCGTACGACCAATGCGGTGGACGTAGTCTTGGAGTGTATAGTAGAATATAGACGAATGTAATTTATCTATTGCCCGCTTTGATCGCATGTGCGTTCAATGGTCTGTGAAGAATCAGACGATTTCAAAAACCAAAGCCCCACTTCCCATACACGACATCCCATGCTTACATAATTGGCACCGATGCTTTGCAGTTGTCAGCTCGGAAATTGCAGCTTTAGTCACGGAAATTAGGTAGATAACTAGATTTTTAAACATGAGACTTCCAAAAAATAACTAGGAAGGAGGTAATATCTTCCAAACCTTCACATCCAGGCATAACACCAAGATCAAACTTGATACCATAATTCACGCAATAAACAGAGAGTACTACACAAGAAGCCATGTTTGAATGCACAAAAGAAATATTGCGAAAAACCACGATATAGATAACGATTAATCTGAGGAAATGTCAGAAAAGTTACTCAAAATAACTCACCATCGATTGTCTTGGCCATATCGTAGTTGATAACCATGGAAACGTCTTTGATATCGATACCACGGCCGGCCACATCCGTAGCAACGAGGATCTCCTTCTGACCCGACTTGAGACTGGCCAGGGCGTACTCTCGGAGTTCTTGGTTCTTACCACCATGGAGAACCACAGCGGAGTGTCCTAGCTTATCAAGACCCTTGGCCAACATATCTGCACCTTTCTTTTGATTTACAAAGATGATGATAGGAGGGTCGATTCCAGCATTCAAGATATCCAGCAACTTCTTTCTGGAAAAGAGAGAATACCTTCATTGACGATCCACAAGTAGATGCAAACTTTAGAAAAGACAAAACTAACCGTTTTTCAGTTTCGTTGACCATATACACGATCTGCTCAACACGGTCAGTTGGCTTCCCAGCAGTACCTACATACACTGTTGCTGGACGACGCAGATAAGACCTAGCAAGCCGTTCCACTGCTGGAGGCATAGTTGCAGTAAACATGACTGTCTGACGATACTTTTGCTTCGTTGTAAAGTTAGCCAAAAGTAGCTCGCCTTTCTCGGCATCCTCAGTATCGGGTTTCTGGTTGGTCACAGGAAGGTAACTCAAAATGGTGTTCACATGCGGCTCGAAACCCATGTCAATCATTTTATCGGCCTCATCCAAGACCACATATGTGCACTGGTTCAGAACAATGTAGCGACTTTCCAGTACATCCACCAAACGTCCGGGAGTACCGATGACAATTTCAGCACCCATTCGGAGCTTCAAGGCTTGGTCCTCTTTCGAAAGACCACCAATAACGGCAACCGTTTTGATACCCAACGGTCCACCGAATTTAACTGTTTCCTCCTCGATTTGCTGGGCCAACTCACGGGAAGGGGCCATTATGAGGGCGTACGGACCCTGTTCCGAGTCCTCCATTCGATCCAGCTTAGGCAGTGTTTGAATCCACGTCAGCAGAGGCACCAGGAAGGCCAAAGTTTTCCCAGAGCCTGTTTCAGCGATGCCGATAATGTCGCGATTTTGCAACCCAATTGGTATCGCCTGGCGTTGAATTGCAGTGGGCTCTGCATAGCCAACCTTTTGAATAATATCCAGAAGGTCCTTATGAATAGATGACTCCTTCCAGGAGCGTATCGGGTTGGGTAGATTGCCACCTTTGGTGGAGATGTTATAGTCTTCGCGGAAAATACGCCAATCACGGTGGGTCATCTCAGACAATGGCTTTTCAGACCAATGACGATCATCCCACTTCTCCTTGGCCTCACGCTTAGCCAATCCGGATAGACGCTTACTTAATAAAGGGAATAAAAATAGCATTGATACTTGGAATAGCATACTGCAACGTTTACCATGAGCACACGCTTGAACTCGTGACAGACAAGGCAGACTAGTTCGAAAATAATGCGGTTATCAAAACCAAACTCAACACGACAAAAAAGGGTCCGTTAAAGAAGAATGTCAGGTGATTAACAAACGAGCATAGGAGAATTAACTATTTAACTCACATTTCCTGTTCTTTTTGTGTGTCCGTGCGACGGCTTTCAAGCATTTTAGCATAAAACTTCCCGGTTTCACGTTTTTGTTGCTAAAAGAAATACGGAACAAACCAAATGCGTACCTTTATATCAATACCGCCGATATGGCCACGACCGAAAAATTGAATTTGATGCTTCTCTTTATATAGAGGATTATAGTCCTGACTCGTATCTTCATTGGCATCCCAATCAAATACGAATTTACGCTCGTTAAGTCGCCTTTGTCGACGCTTTGTAAAGCGCTTCTGACCCAAATAGCGCTCCTTGATGGCCTCCTCTTCCCTCTGTTTGTCAATAGCAGCGATTCGAGATGCATTGGAATCGTCATTCCCTCTCCGCCTACTGTCACGAGAATATCTACGATCATCGTCATAACTTCGCTTGCGTAAAGAATGATTATGACTATCTTCACTGCGGTTTTTAGAGAGGTACAAAAGTTGTTTATTGAGCTCTTCCGTTGCGCGCTTTCTTTGTTCTCTGATAGCTTCTTCTCGGCGTTGAAGCGCATTTTTTTCCCGTTCTTCACGAGAGATGAATTTGGGTTTGGACAATTCTGCAGCTGCAGCCTCTCGTTTTTGTATCAATTCTTCGAGAGAAATAGGCTGCCCTCCTTTTTTGGACTCCGATTCCTCATCTGTAATACTTTTAGCCGGTTTCACTTCTCGACGAGGTTTTTCAACGGATAATGTGTCACTTAATTTACCTAATTCTACTCTACATGGCACTAGAGTAAAGATATAACCTACATTTCCACACTTGAACAGTCTCGTTTGCCATCAGTACAAATTTTTTTACTTGTCTTATTTTCGTCGTCACGGAAGGACTTTTGCTCTTTCAGTTCACCCTCTTCCCTCTTTTTTCTTTTCTCCTCTTTGCGTAGCTTCTTCTCCAGTTTACGTTTTCGCTTTTCTTCCCTACGTTTTCTCTTTTCCTCTTTATGCTTACGCTTTCTCCCATCTTCTGAAGCTCCCTCGGACTTCGCAGCTTCCGTTTTTACCTCACCAACAGTCTTGCCATTAGCTACTAGCTCCTGCGACATCATCAATCGCAAGATTGACACTGATTTTAAGTTTTACCACACGTTCATTGATCGGTTAAACAAAGTTTCGCGCCAAGTAGATCAATTCATGAAATAAGTTGCCTTTTAGTTGATAAAATTACCTTCATTTTATAACAATAATTTTAAAAATTTAATTTGCGTCAGTTTTTACTGTGCTTCTAATATAAAGGTCATTGTTTCGTCGTTGATTTTGTACGATGGAATGCAAATTCCCCATACCTAAGTATTTTTTTAGGATAAGTAGTAGAATTTAGTTTTGCACCGATTATTTGTTAGCTGTAGCTCGTTTACACTTTATAAATCCAGTTGCGGATCTTCAAACGAATATGCTGTTTTGCACAGAATTTTCGCAATGAATAAACTGTTCTTAAATAAATTGACATCAATTGTTCATTTAAAACCTAAAAAATGGTTGAAGCCTTTTAGGAGCTCCGTGCTTGGTTCGTCCCATAACAGTCCCATAACGTCAAATCCAATCCCTACGACATTTTCGCTAAGTCCATTAACTTTAATCCCTTTAATTTACCAAGTACATGTAGCTCTATTTAATAGCTATGTAATAAATTTGATGAGGAGGATCTGCTAATTAACACTAAATTAGAGTCCCTGTCTACGTTAATGTGGCCAGTTTTCAATTAGGCTTGTCAGCCAGGCACTCTGCAAGGTATTCAATTTCAAATCAATAAACGATGCTTTGCATCACAGATTTAAAGAAATAAAAAGGACAAACATGCGGTGGACCCATGACCTCATGAAAACATTTAGCAGGCCGCATACTTAGTTGACATTACAGATTTTGACTTTCAGTCAGCCAATGAAATTACCCAGAAACTTTTGGCCTTCTATATTCTCACAAATGAGAGTTCTCGGAGCTGACGTGGTTTTGCAACACTGGCACCCAAAATTAGCACACATTTATTTTACAACTTGTTCGTAATGACTGGCGGATAAATCACTAGTTCCTGCATACATCTAGGAACATAGGTCAAATCGAGAATCGGAGCGGACTACAATGAAAGTACAACCAAAATCCCCCCTTGTTAGAATATCTCTTGCTCTAATTACCATCAAGAAACATATTTTTGTGCCAAATTAGTTCACTGCTGTCAAGGAGGTTTCCATCGAGACGTTTACGATTGAACTAACAACTAAATAATCCCACAACAAATATGTCGAGTCATCATCGAGAGTGATTCCATGAGTGCGATGTATGAAAGCTGTCCGCGTTATCTCGTCGACAAGCAGGCTCTGAACTACCTACTTGTTCATCATTCAAGATTTACACAGCCATCGGCCAACTTTAACTATCCAGCTACGAGAACATGCTACCTAAGCACGACCAAAAGTAAGAGACATGAACCATATTTCTTGCATAAACATTAGAAGTATCAAAGACAATGCTATTCATCGCATAATTTGTGGTCGAAAGCGATCAGAAATTAACTAAGCTGCTAATTAAGATAAATTTAATGAATAAATAAAAAGAATAAGAACAGCAGGTGAATCCCACTTCGCTTGAGCTATTCTATGAGAAGGCATTTAGATGATCCAATATACGGCCTTTTGGTATTTCCGATGATGGCCTAACACTCTGGAATCAGATTCAACACGCCAGAGTACATTGCGTCATGGGGGCTGATACGTTAAAGCAACCACGCACAAGATTTCAACATAAAACTAGCAGTTACAAAACATGGCAGTCGTATATCCAACACGGTGCGTCATTCCATTTTGCGTACAACCTCCGACGAACGAGATCCACATTGAATTTCCGGATGCTTCTTCAAGTAATCCAGCAGCACAGAAGGATAATCTGTAACGACCGCCACGTGACCCATTGAAAATGCTCTGTCAAAGTCGTGTTCGGTGTTGCACACCCAGTAGAACACCTGGAAAGTCAAACAAGGCCAAATGCTACCATGTTGTAAGTATAAAGTTCAAAAAGTACACATTACCTCACCTCCTAAAAAATTAGCTGATTTTTTTTACGGCTGGTCAATTATCTGACATTCTCTAATGAGCTGTAGCGGAATTGGCTACACTTGAGTTCTCTACAAGATAGATTTACTGTCCCTTTAAGCCTCGGAGATGAGGAGGCGTGCGCACCGGAACGTTTACTGGGGAACTATATGCGAATGTATGTGTCTTTAGCGTGTGGCGTCTGATATCTGCTGAGCAGGAATAGCCCCTTGATTGGTTGATAGAGAGTTGTTCTCGAATGCGATTTGTGCTTGGCGCCACAGAGCGGTGACTTATAAGAAAATCAGGCCTCTTGTTGAAAAATATACACCCAACTCCCTTAGCGTCCATTTCGATCCAATAATCCCACAAAGTGTCAATCTATCATCATCAATCTAACTACCGGCCGAACAAAGCATACAGACGCCAAGCACAACTAAACATGAAAGAGTTTATCAGGAAAGGTAACCAAAGTCGCCTATTTTATTTATTCAAATAAATAGTGAATTAAGCAAAACACGTTTTCAAAGAAAATTACCTGAACACCACGGGCCCTCAAATGATCGGCCATTTTCCGTGACATGAGTAGGCTTTTGAAGATAAAAACGAACAATCATCAATGCGATAAAAGGTGCACGGGAATTCAAAGACATTAACTCACTAATCACAGGCATCGATGACAAGTTTAAGTAGATCATCGTCTGAGTAGCCAAACTTCAAAAATGCCGGAACTCTAATGAAATACGATTAGGAGGAACACAAACACTACCTTGAAACCATGTTTCGGATATACTGTTTCACATTCTCCATACGACTGAATGAAGGGCATAATTACTAGAGAAAATGCAGAACGAACCCGAAATTGTGCATCAGTGGAACTTCGAAAAAGCCATCTGGCATGGGAAGGAAAGGCAACAGCCCGAAATGATAAGCAAAGACGTAGGCAATTGTTCGTTTGATAGGCATGAACGTGGCTATCCGGGGATTTTCTTTTCGGCACTTCGCGTTGACGACGTCCGAGAAGCTGCCCCATACCGTGATATCCCACCTCTGGAACTCGTCCACCATGTCAGATATCTTCTTAATCAATTCGTCGTTGTCTACCTTCACATCGATGTTGATCGCCACGCGAGGAAAGTGCTCGAAAACTGTGCGGAGGAGTGGAATGCTGCGTGAGACGCCTTCCTTTGCACATGTGACCTTCCCTTTGCGAAGTATATCATACGCGTGAGTCAAGCAGGATATGAAAATCAATGTTGTACACAGCTCACCAAATCCGAACGTAACGGGAATACAAGCAGAGTACTGAGGAAGTTCACCAAACTTTAAATCACTTATTCGTTTGTCAACACCCGTGGAGCGCAGAAGATCATTATCATGGCTCACCACCACCTCGCCATCTGCGGTCATTTGACAGTCAAGCTCTAACATATCACTGCCGAGATTTACAGCGCTAAGGAGAACGATGCAAAAGTGATCCAGGTAGTAAAATTCTGGAAACTTAAAAGGATGTAGAAAAGACGGCTTCCGAAAAGCGTTCCAACTATATCAGTTTGGTAGTTTATCAGACCATTTATTAAAGGACGCTTCGGACAAAAATGTTAGGCACATGGATGGCAAAGCAAGAGACAAATTGCAAGCAGAATTTACACAATTAGTAGAAAAGTGTTTAATACAAATCCAAGTTTTAAAGTAGGTAAATGATTTTGCTAAAATGAATCGTTCAAGTCCTTAATACTCCATAAATAATTCTCACCTACTAAACGCATGAATTGTATTTTCGATAAATTCCCCGGATCCTCCACGATGACAGACTACAGTGGCTCTGACAGCTGTACTATTTTTCTTGTGGAGAAGAGCAGGCCACCGTAATAGAACAAATGAAAGGATGCAGTAGAGAAACGAAAACGCGATTAAACCAACAAGAGACATTTACTGAAAAAGTTAATGCAATGATGGATGAACATAAATTATTATAGAAGATGCATTTTCAAGCACAATTACCTCAAGCAAGCTCGTTTTAGTTTTCAAAAAGCACGAGAGAACCCAACAACGTAGCGACCCCCCACTCGCCGATGACACCCCGAAACGCGTAGCAAAGAGAACGGCAGCAAGTTGGTAGGCTTAAACGAAAAAATTCACCAACTCTAATGTAGGTCTATTTAAAAAAATATATTTGAAATTCAAATGATGCAGTACTTTAAGTTTTTAAATGTTTAACAATTTGCTTTTATTTTTTTCCCAGAACCACGAAAAAGAATGTTCGTGTACCATAGACATCATTCTCTTATCATTCAATAACTTACTATGTATAAAATATACTTAGCCATCTAGAAATAGTTTCAATAATTATCAGAGAGGTGAACAATTTATGCTTTCATTGTTCGAACTCAAGAAATCCAGGCTTTCTTATCCATAACAGTAAGACAAAATCATGTCAGTAGGCAATTGCTGGGCAGCATTTGACAAATCTATTAAATCAATTACTTTGCTGCAATACGGGGTTCATTTTTTCATTTTGAATTTGATTATAGATTACCTAAGCTACACTTGGTTATTTTCATGCATTTGCCTTCTATTCAAAAAAACGTAAACTATTTCATCCACTCAACTTCTAAGTCCCTTTTTTGCTAGCAAACCCACCTATTTTTTGAATGGCCACTGAAAATGTGATCAGTTTGATCATTTTTAAAACAAATATTTCAACAGCTAGAAACTCAAAGATAAATTTAACAGACCACAATTTTACGCTTATAGGGTTATATTAAGTCCAATTGTTGAAAGACCAACTGATATGCCTAATCACTAATCCTGAAAAACTATTGTGTTAGTATTTTTAACGGCCTGAGTTTGAGAAACTTCAAAATCTTATGCATGGGTCTTACAACTGAAACACATTTAAGGCCCCAGCAAAGTACTTAACATTAAATTGTCATAGTTGCGAGCTATTTAGTAGAGTGCCGTTAAGATTATCACTCTTGAATGAATTCTGTTAGAAGTGACACATTTTCATTTCAGTTACACTCTTACTACTTCTTCTAATACATAAAAACGGACAGTGAATTTTTGTGGTACTTATCCATATTTCAGTTTATTATCGTAAAAAGCGAGCCTTCCATACATCCATCTTCTCACATATGATTTCAAATCCAGTTCGATGGGTTGTCACATCATTTAACACAAGGTCCACAACTTTGCCGAATAATACCCCACCTGCTCTTTCCAGCAAAAACAACAGTCACTTGGATATTCCTGTGATTCTCCCACTTTTTCGGTCCAGCCCCCACCGCTCTACGAACTACTCTTGTTTACTCCCGTCTCTCACACAAGTTGCGGTCGCCCCGTAACCTCTTCTCGGCTGGTTGTTTATCGAGCGTTTTTCTAACAAACAAGCTCTCCAGGGGAGTTTTGTGACAGCGTGAAGCCATATTAGTGATCTTTATTAACTTAATCAATATCATTTCCTCAGGCTCACACGAAGCCTTTCCCAAACCCGCCTACCGGACGCCCCATAGCCAATCGAAGTATGAGTCATGTCCCCCGTTTCAATACCTCATAAAGTCTCGAGTGCAACAGACATACACGTTCTGGTGCGTACGTCTTATTCACTTCTTCCTCGGGGAGAGGGGCCATCTTACCTAAAATTAACCTGATTCTCTGATTGCAAACTTGGTATGTCAATAAAGAAATTTCTTATCGGAAAACATTTCGCTGACTGACGCTTATGGCTATGCAGTCTCGACAGCCTAGTTACTGTCTTGTTCTCAAGCGCACACCAAACCTGCGCGAATCTTGTTACTGGACGCTCGTAGCCAATAGGAGTCTGAGTCATTAAACTGTCCACTTGAGTGCATCCTTCATCATTGCAGCTACCTAACGCGTGCACGTCGTCTCTTATCCCTCTGGTAGTGGGACTTTTCCGGGGTAGCTGATCCACCTCGGAGAGAACCCAAGTGCAGTCAACCCGTTACAGGCTGGAGCTTAGAAGATTTAATTAGAATTGGATTATGTTTGGTCACCAGTTAGACAGTGAGTCAGAAGAGGTTGTTAGTGGCGAGGGAAGCACGGGCAGTTATTGCGATGGTAGGTCCAGTGGCCGTTGACGCCCACGTAGTAGCCTTGGTTGTCGACCTTGTGCACTTGGTTTAGCAACGAGTCCACATTAGGCAGAATGTCGTAGGTCATCATCATGCTGTTGGATACATCGTGTGGCTGGGTCAGCACCATCCATTGCCCCGTCAGGGTGCGAATATACATTCTCAAATAAGAAACATACCAGAAACCAAATTGTATATTCCTCATAATAATAACAATAATGCCACAAAAGGGCACACTTTAAGGCGAAATGCACACTCCCTAGTGTTAGTAAACCAACGTGATGAAGGAGAACTTATTTTGTATTACTAACGGAAAAAAGCCATATCAACTCGGCAATCTATTGCAATTTAATAGTCTTCAATATCATCTTGCCAATACAAAAACGAAGCTTTGTGCTTAACTAGTTGACGAGATCAAACTAAGCCTTCCCGATCTAACTTTGACGTGGCACTTAAAGTAGATTAACGCATCAGAATATAAAATGCATCCTTTATCCTTTCCGTTTCTGTTAGAATCGGCTACTGCATAGCTTTTTGCATCTCACACAAATTAACAGTTTTCGATAAACTTCCATTGTGACAACCATAATAAATATGGCTGAGAAAGGACTAAATTTAATCGAAATTTAAAAAGGCATAATGATAATTCTCCATTAATCTTAAAGCATATGATACATAAGGGCAAAACTTACCAGCAAGTCCTTCGACCTATTTCATACATTTCGGCTTCTTGAAATCCAATCACAATACATTTAAATGTTGAAATCTAGAGATCTACTTACATAAACGGTCACGTCTAAAGCCCCAACGAAGACTGAGATGAAATGAGTTTGCATGCAGTTTAAAAATCTCCTTACTGCGATTTCTCGAGGTCATTATGCAACGAGGTGTACATTGTCCTGACACCTGCGCAGAACATGACCTTCAGTAACGTTTCAGCGGCCAATTGATTGCGCTATTATGCCCACTTTCATTTAGTACTTTCTTTTCCAATAATTTGTGGATACTCCCGGCATTGCAACAGTATTCACAAGCTCACCATTATTACAATACCCAATAAAAACTACGGTTTCCACTAAGTAGTTTTTTAAATCCGAACAAGAATGTTACGCAAATGCCGGTACGTGAAACTGGTTGCCTTTCTACGTACTTTTAGCAACTGATGTGTTACATATTTCATAACAAGTAAAATAAGAAATGAACTAAATCTGTTTTTGATTAGATGGAAAAAGTGTCTGAATTTACAACATTAAGGATGGATAGGAGGTGATTTTACTCATGAAACTAGTAAGCATTCACATAAATATGCTTGTTTTGGGAAAATTATGCCTACACTGTTTCTTAATAAAAAAAGTATTCCAAATTATCAGTTAGAATAAACAGTAGGTTTCAATTATGTTAACAAATGTATTGAAAGAGCGATGATACTCAAATGTAATGCCTGATGAAAATCCTAGATGTTTGCTTATATTCATTCACTGAATAACCTAGATTAGATCCCTTCATACATATATTTGCACAAAATAATTCGATTCAATAAATTCTTCATTACTCTCATCCAAAAAGGGTCTGTATTTTCGGGATAGAATGAAAGTATCTGCCTATTGTATTAACAAAACTAAGATGAATATGCTCAATCAGACAATTCAGCCATTTGAGAACATTAAAATGTCAGTTATCAATTAATACCAATACATTTCAGAATAAAAATCACCGGAGTATCTGAGCAGATTTTTTAGCTTACGTAGTGAATTCCATTTAATAAAAATAATGCAATTTTATGAAACGATGTGACCACTCTTGATTTTATTTTTTTAGGGCTTGAAAGTAATGAGATAAATGTGTGTTTAATCGAATAAATGTTCTTGTGGAAATTCAAATTAGTCGTTGGTCTTGCTGTGGGTGGGTGGTTGAATATGTCCGGTCTGAAATCAAGTAACGTCAGAAATCTCAATTACGGTAAGTACTTTTAGTTTCCTCTTTCTAATTTTACACTGTTCTAGATCATGATGAGGAGCTTGTTGTGCCTCATATGGAGATTTCATGCCTTGTGAACTCCATTGCTTACGCTAATGTACTTGGTGACCCAA
Source organism: Anomotaenia brevis (assembly GCA_030710315.1). NCBI lineage: Eukaryota > Metazoa > Platyhelminthes > Cestoda > Cyclophyllidea > Dilepididae > Anomotaenia > Anomotaenia brevis. Next base: position 1,221,714 of record JAUOZQ010000002.1, read on the forward strand.
ATAAACTGATGAATTGGGATTCATTATCCGAAAAGGTGAAAATTGAAATAGGTAGAGAGTTGAATGAAGAACTCGTTGAAGTCCAGAAGTTCCTAAGCCTGAGTTATTGTAATCAATTTCCACCTTATTTGCCTGCAAATCCTCAGAATGGTTCTGGTTCTCCTTCAGATTTTAATGCTGAAAGTGATAAAAAGGATATCTCTGTGCGGAAAAATGTTGATGAAGATGGGGTTAGTTACTGTTATTTTATCCTCAATATTGCCATTTTTCTAATATCTGCTTTCTTGGTTTAGGCCTCTAAGTAGGTTGGCGATAAAGCTGTCTCGCTATGCATTCTGTCGCGGCTTATGTGTATGTCAAAATATGTGTACAAAATAGTGCTTTTGTAAACACCGATATTCTAATTATTGTGATTTATGGTCTTGATTAAGTTGAACGTAATATCACGTTTCTTATCGGTCATAGATACATGGATTAGAATTGAAACTCCACACTAGCAGTTCTGGGTCGTTTGGCTACTTTTCGATTGGACCGATTGGCAATTTAATTTTTCTTTGCTTTAATTCTTTTGATGTTGCGTGCCAGGTGACAATCCATTGTCATGTTGATAATCTCAAGTCTTCGTCGCTCGTATCTGTTTTGAATCTGTATCACACTAGACTTTGTGGCCATGATGGAACATCGCTCCCATATTGTATCTTCCCTGATCTTCTTAAGTCCCAAGCTGCTTACATGACTTACCTTTTCTAAATTTCGGTTGTGTGCATGTAAGTCCTGTCGGCGACATGCAAAGGCACTCTTGATCGGGCGATTATCCATCCCTCTTGTTCTAACGCTTGCATGGGACACGGCTCTTTTGGGGAGTGTTTGTTCGTATAAAACGTGACTTTAACGTTCCTTCGATGGTGTGTGATTGGCTTATTTGTGAATTAGTTTGCTGTGCTGTTACCAAGAGTGTCTGTTTGTTTATAACATTTAGATTGTAACAAGAGTAAATTCATGCTTTGGTTTATAGTTGCTTGCTTGATCACTGATCCTGGACTGTGGAACGCTTTCATTTAAGAGGAGATATATGGGAGGGATCTCAGTATTGCTTTCGTACCTAGATTTCCTGTTTTACAAGGCTTCCTTGGGTGTCTGAGTTTCCAGTGGGAATGATTCTTCATGGGCCACTTGTTCCAGCACCCTGGTTGTTAATATGCAGACTGGTTGTCATCATAATCAGGAAAAGCCCCTGGACAGTATTTGGGTATTTATTTTTACCTTACTGATCCACACACCCCCTGTCCTAATGGTTAGTATCCAAGTGAGTTTTCCTGATGTAAAGTGCAGTACATCGTCTACTGTAAACCCCCTAAGTTCTCTGGAGTAATCTGACGTGAAGTACGAATGGACTAACGTTCTTTCCGGCAAACGATTGCACGTTGTGAGGCAAATCTAATTCAAAAATCAGTGGTAAGCCTGGGGTAACAGGTTGGTGGCGTCATCCTCTCGTCTGTACAGGCTAGTGATGACGAGGCTTAGTTCCGTCTTTCACAAGTACAGACGACCAACGTAGTTGTTGCATGCTCCACCAATAAAAAGACCGTTCCCATACTCGACCACTTCGGTAATGAAGCGGCGACCACCCGGTTACGCCCTGAGGACTCTCCACGACTGAGCCGTCTTCGTCCACTCGCACCACTATTGACTGCTGACTCGGAGTCAGTGCGATCAAAAGTTCTGGAGACAAAACCTGCAAGTAAAGATCTTAGATCATCACTTAGTCTAGTGAGTTCTGCTTTATGAACAACACATACTACTTATTCTATAAAAAACTTGGATTAATTTAGGTGTGCATTAAGGCCAAAATTTGAGTAGGACATGGCGATAACCAGTGATAAAGTGAGTTGGGGGGGGTCATCATGTTTTCTGGTTGAGAGACCTAGGACAGTTAACTTTTATCAGGCCATTGTTATTGTTTGCTTTCAAAGTCAATTATGACGCTGTCTTACATCGCGCTTAGTGGGCATATGTACCCAGCCCTCTCATTGTAGGACCGCAATTTCCTCCACGCCTCCTGTTTTGTCCGTCGGGTTTTTTGGCACCTTTCACTCTACAGGTCCTTCCAATGGACTTTAAGGCCTTACCCTCTATCCCTTAACCAAGCTAATGACTGCCCTTTGAATTCCTATTCCAAATCAAAGTTTTGATTTCCGTGAGACCATCCACTTCCTACAGATGACCTTATTACATTTACACGAAAAGGATGGCAAATCTTCGCCTATTGACAATAACAGGAGTTTTCTATTTAATGCAGTGTCTTGCATGTTGCCGACAATACTGGTAGCTATACCACTTAAGCCAATTATTTCACTCACGTTGTCTTGGCTGTGTTATTTGCTTTGTCAAAAAGTAATAGCGGCAGATAGTTAAGTAGTATCGGATGTAGTTGATTTCTGCGATTATGAAAGGTTTAATTTCCACAAAGAACGATTACATCGTCAATCGAATCTGTCCGTGTATTTTTAATATAAGTGCACTCTTTACTAGTTTATGTGACTAGACTGTTCCATTTCTATGGAATTCTAGACATATTCGCTAAGCTTTAATTTTGTGAATAAGAATAAGGCGAAGGGAAAATTGGTGTCATTGTGTAGGTCAGCAGTGATCTACTGCAGTTGTCGAGGAATCAGCAGTTGGCAGAGTTCAAGAACTAACCTTAAAGATGTTGGCTCTGAGGACTGGCCACCTGAAGAGTGATTGATAGGGTGGAAGGCGTCGCGATGCCGTGGCACGATCATGGGCAGCCAGTAGCCGCTCTTCGAGGACTTGCGCATGTTACCAGAACAGCCGGGCAGCGGGAGCCCAAAGTGGCCTGCCCCGGATCCGTCCAGCGCCACCCGCCACGCCGGTGGCCATGAACAGGTTCCCCATCAGCTCTTTCCGCGTTTTTGCCACGGGGTCAACGAGAATTAGTCTAGGATACAGCAGCAGCATGCCTGTTAAGGAAGCTCCATTGGCTCAAAATATAGAATGACATTTTTGAAACTTGCAGGAAAAACGACCGGGAAATCTGGCACATGTATCGATCGTGCAAGCCTACAAGGCTCATGAGGGAAATTTCCGTTTTTTGTTCCGAACCACTGCTTCGAAAATACTAAACTTTTAACAAGTTGCTTCTGCAAGTAGGCTCCAAGTACTCTCCAAAGAATTACCACACCCATATTATGGAAAGCAGTTGAGATGCTGAAGTCGATGTAATCTTACACGCGGATTTGCCACTTCGCATACTCGAGCCACTGTATGTGGAGTATTAGGGTAAAAAATTACCTGAATTAGTTTCATTTGTCACTAGGACATTTGTTGCTTACTTTGATTAAGTAATCAAACCGTCAAGTTACGATTGACTAAGGTAGGATGTATAGGAAGCGCTAAAATATGTAGTGACGACTTGCTACTTTTATCTACTAAATCATGCATAATGCACTTCAAATGATAAGAAGAATTTGGGCTTCTCCATGGCGACTCCAAGGAAGTGAAAAAATGAATGCAGAGAGTTGCACATTAACGAATTTATCGTATGAGATGGAATCGTACAGCTGACCAAATTTTAATTTTGACCATAACAATCCTCAAGAAGGGGATCAACTCTTAGTAGTTCGAGTGCAGTGACGACAATTTTCTACTTGAACTCTGGAAGATACTAATATAAATAACATCAATACGTTTGGAACCGTTATGGACAGTTTAACATGGCGGCATCGCCTCAGTTACGAAAAGAAGCTAGTGCTCCGCAATAAGTCCCACCACTATTTTGTTCCTCCTAAGATTAAATGATGCGAAAATCCCAAACGTATTTTTAAAATTGAAATGGAACATAAGTTTAGTTTGATTTCCTTTGAATTGGGGAGCTTATATACTTTTCAGGTTTTATAAACAGTAGCGCATTGGGGGTGTTCGTTGTTGTGATGTAACTTATTCCACTTCCTACTTATTATCCTGAAGTTAGATCCTAGTGTTTTTAAGTTTGCGGGCAGTTGGCGAGTTCCTGTAATGGATTTAGAGTGAAAAATTTTAGGATTAAATTTTCAAAGATCACTTTAAAATACTCCAAGTAAATATTTATTCATGGGTTTCTAAAGCTGTTACACGTCTATACAAAAATCACGAACTTGATATTGTAAAATCATTACTTTATGGTGATATTTAATTTTAAACAAGAGGGGTTTTTGTAAAATTCATGCAGCAGTAATCGAATCCCAGAGTTCAAATCCCGACAACTCTTCATAGCAAAATTGCCCTTGGTTCATGGGTAGTTGATGTACAGCTAATGAACTCGCTTCAATAAACTTCGCAAATCTGGAGAGTTTTTGACTGTAACTAACCCTTACCTTGGTACTTAATTTCACAACAGATTAATCGAGATATCGCATAGGTTCTCACAAAGCACTTTTTGATTGTGAATGCAATTTCACAATTTTAAAATCCCAATAAGTAATCGAACCATTTATGCCTTCTAGACTGGCCGTTCGTCGTTAACCATCGACGAAAGGTTAATGTAAGCTGTTCTTGTCGACTCTTAATCACTGATTTCCTCCTAAAGGCTTCAAAACTCGATAATATATCCCCATAATTGGTAAACAGATACTCACATCTTCTCTGGAATTAAGCTTCGCACTCAAAAATACCGTATATCTCCCAATAACAAAATCTATAAGTCTTTGAAAATATGTTATTCACCTTCCGTTGGGTCGGCTTTCCTCATGAAGAGAGTACTTAGTCGAAAGTTCAGAGACCAGAATTCGGCCATCAGGAAGAACGCCGAGGTCGTAGAAAAAAGTGACGCGGAATTCCTCCCCAACGAAGGGGGAGAGTCGAGCCACCGCACCTGTCTTCTGTGACACCTCACAGATGTCCAAGTAGGCATCGGCTATCAATATTCGATTTCTAACGAGATCGAAACGCATCCCCATTGGTCGTGTACAGGGATAATTTTCTACACGTGTTTAAAGAATATGCAATTAAATTGGAGCATCATGTGTAAGAATTCAACATCAGTCATTGAGTTAACTTTTGTACTAGTTGGGAATATTTCAGCTCGAAATTTATTACAAAACTGCCCATGCACCTAGGTTTAATACATAATTTTCTTAAACTCTTCAATGTGTCTCTGACTTTTTTGCTTACTACAATGCCTGTTACATTGCATTAGTGCAGCTAGATAAGAAAAACATAATCGAAAGAAAAAGGTAGTGTCAATAAGACTAATTTTAAGCAAACCGATTTTTGGTTTTTTGTACATATACTACCTGAATATGGCTCAATTACCGTTGAGAACTTGACATATCGTTAATCATTTGTTGTGACAACATTTGATCCTTACATTTCCACATTATGTTCACAAATGCTACATAATCAGCAGCCTAAGTAGAATCCATTTTGTAGGAATCAAGTTTTCGATTAGTCACGAAAATTGTAAATTGTTTTAATTGGGATCGCATTGATGCTATTTGCGGTGCCCAAGACCTTTCAGTTGTAAGTAGGGTAAAATCGTCGGAATATTGTTACTATCAAAACAAAATATGAAATAACCTTTAGGAATAAATTGTAGCAGAAAGCTGGTTAGGATATTTATACATTTAAGGAGCTGAATTTCGGAATTTTTATTAAATTGATTAATAACTCTTAGAGACATCAAATTCTGGTTGCACTAGAAAGTGAGTATTAGTATCCGACTTTGACATCTGCGAGGTTCCAACGGAATAAAATAGGGAAAAGCTGCCAGTTTGTAACCAAAATATTCCTTTCGATTTTTTATTTATTGCTACTTCACGAGACTCGCTTTTGCTGAAAATTGAAAGGTATTAACAGATAATTTGCTTTCGGCCTTCATTGATGTAAACATTGACAAAGAATTTCACTAGTTTTATGGCTGAATACGTAAATGAAAGGCTGGATAGATTGTATTATCATATGTCAGCTTAATTATTTAATGATGTGGCTCTTACCACATTGCCCTATTAAAGGCCCAAATTGGTGTACTCCAGAAGCATCGATGCAGATTAGACTTTCATTTGCTGTGGCTGCGTAGACTCTTCCTGAGGCAATGGCGAAGGAGATCGAATCTTCGATAACGCCCTCGAGAAGTTTGTCCATCGAGTCAAACAGCTCATCATCATGGGCATCTTGGGCCCGTCGAAACAGACCGCGTCAATGGCACATAGAACACATAACTGAAGCCAGAGCGCGAAGCCTGTGGAAATGAAGATGAGAAGGAATATGATGAAGAACAGGCCCGTGGGGGAGCAAAGACGGGTGGACGAAAGGGAGAAGGGCTCAGGCAGGGGTCCCTGTCATGATGTTGGAAAAAAGTGCCGCATGTTGTCGGAGCTAAGAGCCCGGTGAGTAGTGCCAAGGCAGGTGGAGGAGCCAACGAATGGGGGAGGAGAGCTCAACCAACTCTATGGGGTTTGGCAGGATCCACCGAGTTGTTGTTTGATATGTTTTTAATAGTAATAGTGTTTAGGGGTATTTTATTTTTCACTTTGTGTTCATCCAAAAGAGAGCGTGCTAAGGACATGGAAGCATTAAAATTGAGTAGCTTCTAATGTGCAGCGCAAACTGTTTTCTGGCAGTCCAAAAATGTAGGCAGCACAATTTGCTAATATATTCCAAAATTGGGCGTGAAGTTTTTGTCAGTATGCATGATCGAAAGGGAATACCGAAAGCATGAGGCACTTCTGAAAGAACAATCCCTAAATGTGAATTCACCATGCCTGAGATTTAAACGATTACTGCACATAGAGGTGATGAACACTCATTGTTTCTAGTTCCCCTTATGCATCTTGTGGCTTACGGCTACACCAAGTAAGCTGTCCAATAGGAAGCACCAAGCACGACAAATAGCACTCGAGAACAACTCTCTATCAACCAATCAAGGGGCGATCCCTGCTCAGCAGAAATTAGACGTTGCCTATTTAAACATCTCACGCCACACGCCAAAGATACATACACACATTCACACAGAGTTCCCCAGTAAACGTTCCGGTGCGCAAGCCTCTTCTCCCTTCGGGAGTTGGACGAGCTTGAAGGGGGCCGTAAATCCATCTTGTAGGGAACTTAAGTGTAGCCTATTCCGCTACAATCTCCACCAGTTTCACTTATGAAGACGTTAATCAGTCTTTTTAACTATTGCAAATTGCACAAATAGTCAACAAGAATAGAAGTTAATTCTGTAACGGAAATAGAAAAATTAGATTTTTAGATTCTCCGAATGGTTTCAATTTCCAAGGAGGTCTGCAGATGCTGAAAGTTGTCACAGGTGCAAGTGAAAGCCCACAAAAATTGAATGGGCTTTCCCATTTTGGAAAGTAATCTTGGAAACTAGTCAACCCCCAGCAACCTAAATTTAGAAAACGTGCTTGAATCTCGCTGGTTAATAAAAACAGATTAAAGTATCTGGTTATAGAGCACTATTCGGCAGCTTGAGTGGGCTGAGTTTAAGTGTTATTAATTTAATAATATGTTTTACAGTTTATTAAAATAGGATTTATTCACTAATTATGATCTTGGTTAAAAATAGTTAAGATGTTATAAGGCTGTCGAACTCTGTACCAAGACAAAAGCGGCACTTTCGAAGCCTGTTGATAAGGTTGTCGCGATTGTGAGGCCTTCGCTGGGATGTTTGAGTCTGTGTTTCGAGAGTATCTCAACCGTGAATATCGTCGCCCCTCGGATTTTTCATATTCATCCAGTTAGTTTATTTATAAATCAATTATTTCACCTAAGGTCGGCGAATTCCACTCATTGGGGTTACTAATTTTGAGTGCAAAGCAAGGCAATCCTTCCAGCTGATCTCCTCTGCCGAACAAATTAACCCACCATTTGATTGTGCTTTTTCACCAAGTTAGTTTTCTATTTATTCTTACAATGGTTTAGCGAATCCGGATTTATTGCTGATTGTCAAAGAAGATGGCCTATCGCATATTTATGATACGACTAAATTTGGGTCAGAAAGTCTCATCAGAAGTAGAATGTGCTTGTTTTTAATACTTTAAGGCTATGCAACTCACGAAAATGCGATATTTTGTGTCGAATGGTTGAACTTTCATAATCGATTTCTTACTGGCTCTGGCGATCAAAGTATTCGCCTTAGTGATGCTGAAACTGGAAGCATTGTTGTGAATTTTCTTTCTCACAGTATGACAGTTAAATCGCTTGCTTTGTGGCTCGACAATGATGGTGAGTTTCGTGTTTGTAGCTTATGGTGTAGACGTTTTCGTTTCTGGTTCAAGAGATGGAACTATTCGTCTCTGGGATGCAAGAGTGAAAAATACGGCTGATGTTGGGTGTGTTTTTACTTTGAATGGGTGTCACACTCTACCGATTTTTCGGCCGACTCGTCGTCATCGGGCCAACGATCGAAGACCTGCAGTAATTTCAGCTACCTTATCACAATCTCCTTCAGACCGAACCGTGTACGGTGACCAAAGTTCAATTTATTTCCAAGTGTAATGTCGCTTCCACGGGTTCTACAGATGGGTCAGTTTATTTTACTTTCCTAAATTCTTCGACTCTAGTATGATAAAGATTTGGGACATCCGTAAATTTCAACCAACTTGCAAAAATGCCCCACAGCCAATAATTACCTTTCCTTACATGGGTGTTTCACAAAAGCTATGCGGTTAGTTTGAGGACATATAAGAATATCAATTTCGCTCACCAGGTTTTTCACGATTGACTTTATTTGTAGGTTTCGCTGATTTAATAGTGGATTCATCAAAAACAAGGCTCTTAGCAAGCTGCACAGATCATGTAATTTACGAGTATGACCTGTCTTCTCCTTCAACTCGACCAAGTAAGTTAGTCCTTAAAAAATTGGGTGTGGATTACAGATTTTCTTTAGTCGTGCCTCAATTGGGTTGTCTGCGCTTTATTTGCAACGCCAATGTTCTGTCGGTTTATATTGTTCTAGTCTATGTAACTGATACCATTACCGTCATTTAGTATTTTTAGTGATTTTATCTTTGTAAAAGCGTATCAAGTAACGTTTGTTATTTTTAATCCCCCAGGGCTGTTGCCTTTCTCTTTAGATCTTTAGAATTTTTTCAAATAACGTCAGGCTGCATCAACGTGGTTAGGTTTTGCTTACTGGAGAGAAACGAATCTGGTAGTCTTACTAGTCACTGAAGTGTAGCCCCTCTCGTTGTTCTTATATTGTAGCTTGTGATTGATTTGGGATCTCATACATTATATTACAGCGACGCTCTACGCTGGGCATGAGCTCGGGTCCTTCTACATAAAGATGAGCCTGAGTCCGGACGACTCATGGCTAGTGTGTGGTAGCTCAGATAATCGTGCCTTGATATACTCGGTGGGCAAGCGCTCGCAGATGCCGGTAGTTCTCACAGGCCACAACGGCGAAGTTTCGGTTCCCTGTTGGTCACCTCATGACCCCACACGCCTCGCCACCCTTTCCGACACGGCTGAACTCTTTGTATGGGAAATGGTCCCATCTCGTGAGTACACCATGCCCAATCTAGGTGAACTCATCGGTGAGTTTTATAATGGAGATTACTGTTTTTTTGTTCCTTTATATAAATTGGCCTTCGGTACTGAGGTTTTGAATCATTCCTTTTTCGAAAGTATTTTACTCTGATACTGCCGATTAAAGGCGGAAGCTATTGATAAATCCGTAATCTGCATAACTTTATTTCATTTTGATTTACCGGCTTTCACTAGAAGTCTTACGACATTGTAAGTGTTTAAATTAAATGAGGCCATTCTGTGAAATGGGTATTACGTGGCTTCCTAATAAAACATTGAAGCTGGTGTGTGTCCTCAGATAGTCTGGGTACCTTAAGTTGTTTGTAAATGGTGAAGTCTCTTTTCACCCGGTACTTAGGATCTTCATAACTGCGATGCTCTATTTCTTAGCAATAAAATATACGCCTATAGGCTTTCTGAAAAGTGTCATGGGTTCGTTTCGACTGATCTTCCTAAGTAGTATCACGAATACTTGACAACCGCTGTTTAAGTGGTGGCTCCACCGTGTCTGAAACCGCATCTAGTGGGTTTGTGAAACCCACAGTTAATAGTACTTTCAGTCGTCGAAGGATATGAAGAAACTTGTATTCGTCGGCTGCTCACATAAACTATATTTATTTGTGCATGTTTCCTATTACCAAACCTCAATCACCTGCGATCTGGGTGGTTTTGTATGAGGTTCGATCAGTTCATCACATCGGAACTGCTTCGATCCTAGATGATTGTTGCTTACCATTTCGAAGAATGCATGTTATTTCGGCATGTTAAGTGCTCCATCGTGCTTATTAATCCTGTTTAAATTCGTATTTACCTGGTACATCCTCTAAAATTAATTTAGGCATGTCGTATACGTCCAAAAGACCCACGATCAGGGAAGAAGATCAGGTTCGTCGGCTTGTTCCACCCTCACCACAAAAGACTCCGTCGGTTGTTTCCACACCTATGTCCTGTGATCTCGCTCGACTTGTGAAAACAGCAGACGGCTCGTCTCAGACGTGCCCTTCCTTATCACCCACCGTAACACCGAATCTGTGTGTTCGTCAGGCAAACATCCTCGAGTTCATGAGGGACTTACCTTGCACTAGAGCCACTGCGGCCAACTCATCAAACAGGCTTTCAGTGCCGTCGTTCGTGTAAGAATCGTATGATGTGTTTCGATTTTATTTCACATTTAAAGGTCACTTCTGATTTGTGTACTTACTGTAGTTTCCAAATTGAATGGAATCTTTTGTATTTGTAGTAATCTATATTGGCTATTTTTCAATAAGCGGTCGCCTTGCGTCAACGTATTTCTTGCCTAAACGGAACTTGGAATGCTTGGTCTAAATCTCAATAAATAAGACATGTTATAATTTTACTGTTTTTCGTGCATTAGTTCTCGATAACGTAAGTAGGGCTCGTGCGTAAAATGTTGAGTGATTTTGATTCAACTCTCCGTATTACTAAGTAGCCTTTTATTCATGGATTTTTTACATAATATTTCCTTTGTTCGCAGCGAACCCAAGCCAATACAGTACCTTCCATTTGTCTCGGGCTCCCGGATCGTCCATCGGTTCGACTTACACACTCACTCTTCGTCTCGGTCCACCCAGGGTAGGTTGATTTCTTCCGAAGTTCTTCCTCGTCGTGCTCATCAGACTAATTGTCGATTTGTTTCAAGGTCCTATCGAGGATGATGACAGCGACCAGGAGAATAGTCCAAAGGGTGGCTCTGAGGCTTCCACTGAAGCACTGTCCCATTTGCGCTTGAAACAGCTTCGGATCACAAATCTTCGTGACAAATCCTCTTCGCCATTTTCGGACCTGACAAACTCTCCGGTATGCATGCCTCCTCGTCCTTCTGTTCGATTCAGGCACAACTTATCGCATCCTCTCTCTTATGGTAGCGTAAGGGTCGTCGTGCCACTATCACAATGAAGCGTCGTCGTGTTGAGCAAGACACCGACGAGGAGTGGTCTTCTGAGGTGGATGAGCAGCTATCCCAGTCCAGCGACCGTGTCGGCCCTTTCGAGTTCGCGGATGGTCCCCCTGAATCGCCGAGGTGTCGTCGTCGCAGAACGCTAATTCCTACCACCCGGACTCGAACAACTTCGGTGAAGTTAATTCCTCCTGCAGTGCTTGGTGTTACATATCTTCTGCATTCACTTCTAATTTAGGTAGTTTGGTGTAGGTTTCCGTTTTTTCTACAAGTTATGGTGGAATGGTTTAACTGAGCCGCCCGTTTTGGGGCCTAATGTATGGTATTACACTAGTTTATTGGGTGTTCGAGCATTCAACCCTTTATATTAACTCAGACAATATAGTAAAGAAATAGCTTGTGGTTGTCTTTTGTTAAACGGAAATAGAACTGTGATTGTTAAAGGGCTGGTAACTGATGCCCGAGACGTAAGTTCGGGTTATAAGTGCTAATATGTTCCAATGTTGTTCTCATTTTAGACGTCCACCACTCGAAGACGTAGATCAACTCTAAGACCAGTGGTCACGGGTCGAAATTCAATCAGGAATTATTTTAAACCACCAGATGATGCTTAAACGAACCCTCTTATTCTGTGATGGCCCTTGTTCTGCATTTATTGTCCTGCTCAAACAGTCTATTTGTGGTACATTTATCGACTTCACAAAGATTAACTAATATTTTCGATCTGCTCCTGTCTTATACCTCTACTCTGATCGTTGTATGAGGTTGGTTGAATGGTGCGATTTCTTAGATGTCGATATTGAAATTAAACATCTTACTTCCTGGATCCTGCTGTAATATGGTAAATCACATCAGGTGAACTGTGGTTATCTACAGTTAACTTTAAACAATTAGAACCAGTACTTCCACCTCGGGTAATATGCGCAACTTTTTAAACCAGGCGAGCATCTACTTGCAGTATTGCTTTGTCATTAAATAATACTCGCTTAAGCCAAATACCTTCAAATTTCTAAATGGTTTGTAACGTGATCGTCGATGATGGCATACGCTGTCTCGCATAAGACAATTCCAACCCCTCATCATCGACGTGTTTATCAGGGAGAAACTCAAGTACCTTGCCCGTTTAGGTTTATAGAAGACACAGAAAGTACCTACAGTGTCGCGGCTCACAAGGTGTGTATAGTGAAGGGAGGGGATCCATTCCCGTGGTGGATAAGTTTCCCGGTCGGAAATCAGAGAAGCCAACAAAATATGACCTTGATTTGATCAGAGTGCTGAAATTACCTTACCTATATTCATGCATTTAAAATATGCGAGCAGTCTAAATTTGTTGGATATTGGTAAATTATTTAGCTTACATATTCTAAATAGGGATATCTTTTTGAATTTACTCCTTCTGTCTTCTGATTTATGGAAATTTTCCCGCTATTGATCTAAAAACGAAATATTTTTGGTTGATGGACTTCGAAAGGCCAGCATAAACATTGTTCTTTGTTAACATCCACCCGATTTCCTTATAGAATTACAGAGGAAAAGGCAATTATTCTACCTAGGACTCATAGAGACCATCATACCTGTGGTGAAACAGCTGGATATCTTCGAAGAGAAGGTGGGTACTGACGACTTCAAAATAAGTCCCAGACGTATTCGGTAGACGTATTCGTACCTCCCTATTACCCCCTTCGGGAACAACCTCATCTTTGTCCTCTTCCACTGCCTCCTCCATAGCAGCAGGTTCTTTTACTCTTCCTTAGTTTCTGTTCACCATGTACACAAGATTTACTAAATTGCATAGCTTACCTACCTAAAGTTCTCTCATGTGTCTTTTGAGCCCGCAAGATAATTACTCAGTGGAGCCATCGTTTGATGAATACGGCCTGGAAGTACGACGGAACCACCAGGTCGTGAATATTACTCAGCAAGCGAAGAACCCCTCAATGCCGCCATGGCTGGTAGAACTGATGGCGTACAGTAAGAAGAACTCGTTTTCCAGACGTGGAGAGCTCCAAATTGCTTATTGTAGAGATCGTTTCTCAATTGGCTAATCAACTGTCCCATTAATCTGACAGTTTTTCAATTCAAAACATCTTTCTCAATTATTTGAAAAAATTCTTTATAGAGACGATGCAAGTCATTGAGTGATAGTTTTTAAAAAGCAAAAACGTACAATAGGTGGAATGGTAGTTTCGTTATTACATTGGCGTTCCGTTTAATTTGCGGTGATACGTTTTAGTAAATTAACACCTTATCAGTTACGCAAACCGTTTTTACTTCGATTAACTGGGGCCTCGGCAGAGATTCGCCCCTACCAAAGTGTACCCATATTTAGTAAGCAGAATAAAGTACTCTACGCAAAATGTCATTGATGGGCACAAACTACTAACTGAAAGCGCTACGGTGGCTGTCTTAGGAGAAACGAAAAGAGAAAAGACCGGAGCTATATTTAGGCTCTTTCTAAGTTAGTGGTTTGGTAACCTCCTTAGTCAGGAAATGCTTTGTTGCAAAGACTTCTTTTTTTCAGGTCACATTTTTGTGGAATCGAGCGGTCATCAGCAGCAGGCTCTTGGGTTAAATTTCGCTTAGAAATAGAGCTTAAATTGTTCTATTGCTTGGCTGCATAATGGAACCTATTACTTCTGTCCTAAAAATGTGATCCTTACTCAAGATGATTTTGCGAAAAATCTCACACTTTCGCCCCCATCCAATTTGGACTAGATCCTTTCTCTTTTTCTCTACACCTTCCTTCTGACAGTTTGATGAAACGTACAAATAAGATCTAATTTGTTTTTTTAATCCCAAGTGTGGGTGACTGTCCAAGATGCCTGTTCTCATCGAAACCGTCTAATCGCTATTATTATAGGTGGTTATCACAATTGCATTTCTGTTCGACCATCTTCCTTCTGGAAGTTATTTTTCGCCCCTCTCCCATCTTCCGACAATTTTGTTAGACAATTTACTATCACTATCAATCAATAGGCAGTGTTCCAACATTCACCTGTCAACACTAAATTGATGAAAATGTACTTGATTTAGTGCAACTAAAAGCCACGATTAAGCATTATTTTACGTGAATCAGCAAATTATTAAAATGCTTTACTTGTAAAAGACTTATATCATCGACTGATCGTCGATTGCATCCTATTTGCATCAATCTCCACACCACAAGATTATACATTGAAGAATCAAGGCGAATAGAGGTGGAGCACAAGTAAGCCAGACCAAACCCAAGTACAACGCCCAGAGCATTGGGTTCACGTCTGCCTCGGCTCATACCTGTCGAAGTCCACACTGAGGTTCACGTAGAATTTTCTATCCCTTTGTGTGTGTGGAAGGTATAAACTCAGGGCACTGATTCGATGTGTACATTCTTGAGACGTGTGAGTGCCGTTGTGGTCCACTAGATTGGATGATCTACTTACTGGTTGGCCACAATAAAGGTTAAAACTGGTTGTTTTACCTACCTCTCCGTCCACTTGTTACTACATTTGTGGGATTAATTAAGTAGAAATATATTGATTTAAATACTATCATTATTGAGATGCAGTTTTATTCACCATCTGCTGCTGAATTGCCAATCAATTAGTAAAAGTGACACATGGTTCGATGTTGGAAAACCGTAACAGGTCGTCGTTGATTGGTAGCTATCGATTGACCCAAATTTTGGAATGATGAACGAGCAAGGAAGACTCGATGAGGAATACAAGTTAATTCCGAAAGGCTGCTCTATGCCGGTGGCATTTTTTTACTTGACAGACTGAATTTGTCCAAAATCCCGTCAAAGTCAAATCTTGTTTATGAAAAAGCATTTCACTATACAGTACCATCTAAGAATCATCGTTGTTTTCTTTGGCAAGTCTAACTGATATCCCTTCAAATAATTTCACCAACTCGGGCGTCACAACATCTGTTTGTGCTTGTCTTCGTCCTCCGGCACCCAAATGGAGTTGACTCTGCGATTTCAAGCGCTCAACGCGTCGCCGCTGAAGCCATGAATAGAAATTACGTTTGACGTTGCTACAAGAGGGCCTTTATAAACTCAAAAGGCGACTAAGTTTAGGGATTAGGTTCCATTAGATGCTAGGGTAACATCAAGACTCTTTATGAGGCTAGCAGCTAAGTCAGGAATAATAAGCTCCAATGTCAGCGTTCCTATAGAAAGTAAATATTACTGATTGAATCGGTTTCACATATTCCAAAAATTCGATACTCTAGTATTGTAAGCACATTTTCCATTTCTACTCCACACTCAATTAGGTTATGGTAATTTAGGAATTTTACAGAAAACTCCTATAATAGGACTGACAAATCTCAGACATCACCTGCAGAGATGGGCTTTCACTTTCCAGATGGTCTCTCTTCAGCCCAGCCACCGTTGCTTCGACAGCGTGGGGCACTAGTTCTCCGATCAACTGACGCTCAAGTTCTACTCTTACACGTCGCATCTCTTCTTGGCGCTTGTTGAACTCTTGCAAGAGGCTGACCACCGTCTTGCCCAGATTTTCACTCCCACCCTGCAAAATTACTGGCTCCCCAACAATGCTCAAATTCGGTGCACTGCTCTGCTGTCTGTTGCATATTTGCTCGATGTGCATCCGCTCATGCTCTCGAATGGCTTCCAATAGAAATACGGCTGGAACCTTCATAGCGGAGTAGCCTCCCATCACCGCTGATCGAATCTGTTGGCAAGACGAAACGGTCAGACATCGGTCTAACATAAGGAAGTTCCTAGTCTTAAAGGACTTAGTCTTTGATGATCAATAAGTGCAAAGTTAGTATGTTACTTAAAGAACTTAGGAGAAATAGTAGCGTTTATATGTGTTAATGAAGCATGACAGTGAATTCCATGATAACACCTATCTCTTCACGACAGCTGTTGTAGCTAATTCCTCCACTTCCATTCGTGTCAGAAAGACTCTTTCCGCCTTGATTTTCTTTAATCGTTACTTTCGACATCCTAAGTAATCATCCAGATTGATGATTTCAGTTTTTAATGGGAGGAGTAAGTCCGCATTTATATATTTTTTATCTCGAAGATCTGCGGAGATGTTAGGCCATCATTCTATTTGGGTTAATTCCGTAGTACATAAGTAGCAAATAATGTTCATTTTTTGTGAACCTGTTGGATTTCCTGTGCAACAATGGCTCTAGCCAGTCCGGTGTGTACACTGTGGAAGAAGGAGGAGACCATATTAGCCCCAACTTGACCCAGCGTCGGCAGTAGACAGCGCACATCCACGTCACTGAGGTAGCCTCGTGTGAGCAGCTGCTCTGTCACGGCCGAATCCGCTTTCTCAGTCGACTCACGAAGCACCGCCAAGGCCTCAGATGGGTGTTCAGGATCGCCAAGATTCTGGCGCGAGAGGGGCTCGTGGCACAAGCCGCACACGAATGGGTATAACGAAGCATGTGCGCACACGATGTGAACCTTTAAATGAGAGATGGCTTCTTTCAATGCTCTTCAGCGTTTAATTTCTGAATGATTAATCATGATTTCCTCAATGATCTATTGAAATACCAGCTTAAAGCCATCTGAAGGGCCATTCTAGTAGATTTGGCTACGTCTGCGCTGCTACAACTACCGATCTTGAGCTAAAACATTTAGCCTCTTCCGAGAATGTTTAGAATTAGAAAATACTTCATAGTTGGTGTTGTAGAAATAAATATATTTAGTGCTCCTTAGTATCTCATTTATCGTAAATTACGAGTTCTGATTGGTTTGGTGTATAACATTAAGATTAGCTGGAAAGTAATTGGGCTCACCTGTAGAGCAATGAATGAGTCCACAACTCGATAGCACTGAAAGCAAATTCGGGCTGGATCCACCGCCAGCTGGAAAGATCCTTGTTGTCTGGCTCTTTTCTCCCGATCCTTGAGCGCTCTCACGTGCACCTCCTCCACGTGAGAATTGAGCTTGTCTAACGATTCGAGAGGACCGAAGCGACAGATTCGACAGAATAGCTGCAGAGGTGCTGTACCCCCTAAGACGGGGATATTCCTGGAGTTGCCAGACTCAGTCGTAGACAAGTGGGAGGAAGACGGGGCGATACCTACTCCAGCAGTCGCAGGACCGGTAGCAAGGTAGGGGCTTTTTGAAGCTAAGGCCCACAGTTGTGAGCCTAGACTACGGATGTTGAGCGGCCCCATGGAAGACTGGAACGGAGTTCTACGGCTTGTTGTGGAGCGTCGAGTGAAGTTAGACTAATTCATGTGGGAAAATTACAGGATTATATAAAATAATTGACCTTTTTTATTCAGACCCACTAGTCCTAGCTTATCAACGATGTTCCTTTGCCCTTCTTTTATCTTTGAGAGGTTACTTTAAATACCTGACATAGATTACCCATCTACGAATGCTTTCGTCTTTTGATGGTTTCTCGTAAGATTGCTTTCTGGTGCCGCTGGTTCCTCGCAATTTTTCTGCACTGAGGGTAGTGTTCACGTCATACTGGCCGGTCCAGTAGTTCAGGTCACTCTCGCCCGAGTCGAAGCACTCTTTGTGCACCAGGCAACAGAGCTCACGCGGGTCTAAGTGGTCAAAAGTGCTTTTCACATCGGCCATCCATTCTCGCGTCCTTTGAACCTACAGCAAACGACATTAGAAGCCACCACCAAACGAGATCACGTGAATATCTACCTTGATTTTATTCATTGAATTACAAGTTACTTATGAACTTGAGGCAATTCGTACTTAGAGCCAATACTTTCTAATATGAAGATGTCACTTACTAGTTGAAGATTACTTTGAATGGCCAGTTTGAAGCGTCTCTCAGCTATTTTCTCTCCCAAGGATGGTGGAGGAATATTAAATTCTCGGACCGGCGCTAAAACATGCCTTTTTTCTACCGAACTGAATGAGTCTTTCATCTTCCTTGTATCGTCATGCACTGAGCTCTGTCGCAGTCGCATTCCCCTCTGCAGTAGATTCCAGCTCCATGCTTCTAGTGGCGGAGTCCTCTTTTCTGCTCTGAGAATCAGGGCTTGCTTGAAGCTTTCTCTCAAGCCCGGCTGAAGCATGTAATTTCCTCCGTGGTGGCTCGCCACATGAGCTATGAGTTGCACGTTACTAGTGGCTTGGAAATCGCACCAATCAGAGGAGGACGCTGGTTGTGTCGCTTTATAAAACTGAGCGAAAATGGAGCTAGATACGTGTTGCATTCTGCCACGAATCCACATGGCTTTGAAGTGCTCACACAGTCTCTGTGGGTTTAGAAGGCACTTTCTGCGAGCACTGATGCGTGGTGGGCGTCGGGTCAAGACAAGACTGTTGACTTTGGGTTCGTCGCCCAGGATGGCACTTTGCTTGTCCCTGAGGCTTGGCAATACAGGCTTCCTTCGTTGACGCCAGTGCTCGAAAGGGAAGGGTGGACCTGCACCAGCAGACTCGCCACTGCGAAAACAACATCTGCAAACCAGAACAAGTTTCTATCAATTTTGGTGTGATCTATAGCATATATTTTTCGATGACTATGTAACCAAATGGCCTTCAACCACTCGTTGATAACTATCCTATGACGGAGCATGTATTTATTCGACCAGACCCAAATATCAAGAGCGATGGGATGAGTAAGCATACATCCTAGCGTTCGTAGCAACATATGCTGATAATTTCTCCCATCGGGCACTAGGCGCGTGTTCATTATTTATACGTTATGAAAGCAACGAGCTCTAATCAGGTCGCCGACTGAATGGGATCACGACTTACCTTCCTTTGGTCGCTTATACTATAAAGAATTGTAATGGCTGTAGGCAATTACCAGTACGTTGAAATCAGACCATTCACGCCCATATTTCATAAATAGTATTTTCAGTTTTACAGGATTCATAAGTTGAAAAAAGAGTTGAAGTAGGTGTTACTTTCTGATAAACTGGCTGAATCGCACATAATGGATACCCTTTAGGTCACATATGCTACTACTCCAGACTAGGATGCTGTGAAATGGAAAGAAAAATACCACATAGAAGGCTAAGAACTTACCTGTAAGATCTGCTGAATGTCTCAGGAGCGGTTTTGTTAGTTTTAACTGGGCCCTTTATAACATCAAACATATCGCTACCAAAGGAGTGCAGCAGACGCCCAAGGATTTCGAGTTCGGGAAGATGAGCCTCTCTCAGATGCCTGTCCAATAGCAGACGTTGGACGTAAACATTTTTTGCAGTGGCATCGGCCTCCGCCGCAGAGAGAGTGAGTTTTGTGTCGCATAGTGTGCACGTCCCTGTTGAGGCTCCTGCACAGTGCGTACAGGCCACGTGGACCATGAGAGCCTCGGGTGAATCGAAGCACCGGTAATCGCACAGTAGGCATACCAGTGGACTCCCCTCTTCATTGAAATGTTCAATTTCTGTGTCTATGAAGCTCTGTAGCTACATTGCAGCAAATAAGAGATCAGCTTGAATACATTTTATTCGATATACCGTACTAATTAAGATTTCACAGTAAATTTGTTTTACAACTCCCTTTACTTTTGACACTGTGTCCCAACGTTTTCAACCTCCTGATAAGTCCAACCATCCAATTCTATGGAATCAGTAGGAGTATAAATTTTGTTGCAGAATATCAGTTTATAGAAGTCAGTTTGGGAACCTTAGTGCTAAATGATGGTTTGAAAAAGGTGGTCTATAGATAGATTAAATTACACGCCCTGATTAAGAGACAGGTTGCAAGTGGATAATAATTAGGTGAAAGACATTTCTACAAATCCAAATGAACCTTTGAAAATTAGAAGATATGTAGGCTTTTTGTTGTTGCCTCTGTATTCTACGGGTGGATGTTTGTGTTTGTGGGCTTCGAATAAGTTTTTAATCAGATTCTAGTATCTATTCGGTCAGTGCTTAATTCTATGCTACTCAATGCACGTAAGTAAAGCTAGTGAAGTGTTTAATAGAATTTTCTCGCCTGATTGGTGCAAATGTGTCCCTGTGGCAGATCCGAAGACCGAACATTCGTTCCACAAAAAAGGCAGGACATGTAGTGCACCATCATGGGCTTCAGATCGGCTTCATCGGCATCGGTATGCCCCTTTTCCGTTCCTTCTTTCGATGTCTGATTTACCGACGCACCAACTTCGGCTCCATCCTTCGCACTACTGTTGTTACTATGACGAAGTTGAAGTTTTGACGAAGCTCCGCTAGACTGCAGTGGAGCAGTGATATTCTCCCCCCTAATCTCTCGGTTAAACTGAGTAACCCTGAAAGCTAAAGACTGCTGTTGAGTAGCCAGTTTGGAAGTCTTGGCTTCTTCTTGTTCATACATTTTTACTTGCTCTATCGCACTCTCCCAGGCAGACGGAAGATTGAGAATATGGTGTTTCAGAGTGATTAGATGGGCTTGTAGAGAACTTATGGAATGACAATTTAGACCACATAATACACAAACATATGAGTTAGAAGTCCTAGGAATGACGTGTGGCTGAGCTAGTCGGTTGTTCTCTTCCAGCTGATAGGCATCCAGCTGCTCTGCCCTCCTTTCTGCTTTGACATAGAGTTGAAGATTGCTAAGGGTATATTGTATCGGATCTAGAGATTTTCGCTTAATAAATCGTTCCAGAAGGTAGATAGCCCGATGCATGATCTCCTCTTTTCTTTTACTGCGAGCTTGAAGGATGTCGTGGTCATTGCAAGGCTCCAAAACCTTGTAGATAAATCGAGAACGCCTGTAAGCTATCCGCGGATAGTCTTCCGGCCAAAAGATTATACGGATTAATTGAATTAGTTTCATGATTTCGCTATCACTTGCCTCAACTTCGAGACATCGTTGGAGAACCAAGGACTCGGGGAAAGTGTACACTTTCATGCGATGAAAAGCTAGTACACATATCTTGTAGAGTTGTTCAGTCAATGGCCTGAGCGATGGTGAGCTTTTAAGATCTGGAAATTCCTCTGCCTGTTCTATGGAATCATACGGGCGTGGGGAGAATTCACTGGCTTCCACATCAATGGCGGAATTGTTACTGTCCTTCCACTTGCGTTTTTCATTCATCCTATAAAGCACCTGGTTGTGCATTCACCAATGATTTCAAATTCTAAATAATTTCTTAAATACATAAAATTTTAATGTAGTGCTCGTTATTATGATCTAATTTAGTAAATCGAACTAATAGCTCACCGTAATTTAATTGAAATAAGAAACCACATTCAATTAATTAACTCACAGATGCTTCAAACTGTTGTGTTTGATATGATCGATGTTTCTCATCCATCTAAATATCGATTTAGCTTGCAAAAATAGTTAAACTTCCTTTCAGTATATTTTAAACATTCCCTAAGTGATGCTTAACGATGTTTGCTTATTCAAAAGAGTTCAAATTAAGGGAAGGTAGGGAGTCGAGCATTCTGGACACCAACTTGTCGTTATGAAAATTCTTATTTAAATGAGCTAGGTACGTAAAAACCATCACTCCTCTCGATATCTTCACCGAATCCATTCATAATTAACCACTTTCTCTGATCGTCATCTGCTCACTATGATTTGTTATGGGTATAAATAGAGAATGCGTGTTCTATGTGCTTTCCACTGTTACATAGCCGTTAAGGTTGGACTACATGACTAGGTAAGGGACATTTTCTTATTTACATGAAAGGTTTTCCTGGCTTAACTAAATGATCCACCTAATATTTCTAATCCTTTTTATGTGAATTGTCATAATATATCTTATTATTTTCCTAATTCTTCAAGTTATTACATAACTTGAAGGGTAACGAGCAGCACATGTATTCCGATTAGATAGTCTTTGTAATGAACTGATTAGATGAAATTTTAAAGAGAAACTTAGCGTGCTATTCTCTGAATGCTATCTACATGGATAAGAACACATTCACATCAGCCGAATAACATGGAAACTGTATTTTTAATCAGCAACACATTGTTAAGCTTTATAAGGACTGCTATGTGATTTACATAAAACCGAATTGGTAATCGTGGTACATTAGATTCTTTGCTAACTTATTGCATAAGTCCTAATAGCTCGAGTTTTTGGCTTCAATGTGCCAGAGTTCATAGGCATAACTTAACCAAACTGGTTAGTCCTAGCATTAGGAGGAAATTATAGTAAGTCTAAATAATTTTATTCAGTTTTGAAGTTTATTTAGAAGAAACTAAAGTACTCGACTCCTGTTCATACTTATTCTCTGCTAATCAGATTCAAGATTGTCATGATAACAATGATTAGTTTGTGCTTAGCACATATACAAAACTACATGAAATTATGAAGCTATATAATTAAATGAAACTATCTCATGAGCCCCAAAAATGATCATTCAATCTGTTTATAATTCTCTGCCATTGATGGCTCAAATAACTAATTTTAAATGCAAAATTGAGCTTACTTCGTTTCAAGATATTGTTTTCTCTTCAGATAACAAACTGCAAAAGCCATTGGGACCTCTCAGACAGAGCACTTACCTATTTATCACTGTAATTACGAAAGTTAAAGTGTAAAGATGTATAGCATGCTTATTTTCAATTGCTCAAGTTAATGTATCTTGTGTATCTTATACAAAAAATATGCGTGATTAACCATTGAAATAAATAATTATTACAACAAAGCGATGCTTTTGGGATGAAGCAGGTGCTCATGATTTCTTTCTAAAAAAGCCTTAAAATTTGTTTGAGTTAACATCACCAGAATTCAGTTTCGGTACTCGTTACTGGCCGGGTTAGGCGTTGTTGTGAAGATGAACCAGATTGTACGGTTGGCGTTGTAACTGTCTTCTCGTTATTTAGTGAATATTTCAAATTACTCATAGTCTTACATTTCGGTAAGATTTGATTTAGTGCGTGCTTGACCGTTTGTGGAAAGCCGTGGGGTCGCGCCTGATAACCGAAAACTTCTAAGTGCCTAATATTTAGGCTTAGGTGATTTGAGTCTTGACACCGTCACTAATCTAGCTTTTTCCTGTGTACTGGCCAATACCGCTGTTATATGTGGCACTGTCATTTTGGTACCCCATGTCCTCAGGCGATTTTAATGCTAACTGAACTAATTTGTGGTGTTTCAGGCTTCTTGCGATCCCGCCGGTATCATTGAGTCTCTACGCGATCACCTGACGGAAGGCGGTGGAATACAGGAGAAGTCGATACCCGAGCTGATGAACCTGATGTCGGGTTGTGGGGGAAAGCTTGTCCCAAGATGTCTGGCTTTATACATTATCACGGCGTCAGAGTTGCCGGTCAAATCGATTTTGTGCGGAACTATCGTGTGGGATATTATGTTTAAATGGCTCCAAGAGGCGTTACAGGAGGATAACTTTACTTTCTTGCAGGAGCTTATGAAAGTTTACTACGATTTGCCAGTTACAGTTGACCAGCTGACGAAGAATGTTTGCCCAAAACTGATTAATACTTTGTCTAAGAAATGTGGGAATGATGTTGTACGCAAAATTGCTTCAGACATAGTTAAAAAGTGGAAAGAGGTGATCAATCTCAGTGCTCGGAAAGATGGTGGTGAAGTTTCTGCCAAGAAGCGCAAAGTAGAGTCCCTGCAGGAAAGTGCTCCGGCGGAGCCCCCGTCGCCTGTTAGTAAAGTGGCGAAGAAGCGGCGAACCACGGTTAAAGTACCTCCAACAGTGATGAGGACTGCCGGACTGGAAGACATGATTCCGCCTCCAAAGCCTAAGGTAGAAGTTCAGCCTAAGAAAAGGTAACACATTTTTCGTGTATAGCGCTTTAGTAAACCCGAAGTTGAAAAGGTTGAGTCGGCCGCACCTATTGAGTCCTTCCATCAGAAGATTACCGTAACTCCCACTGAGCCGAAAAAACGTAGGGTTTTATCTTACCAGTAATCTTCCCCAGTGCTTCCGGAGATCCATGAAAGCTGCAATTTTATTAATGCCCTGACAAATTCGCAGCCAGTTGTAAGGAAAAAGAGAAAGATTGTTCGAGTTGATGGCGGTAGTAATTCAGGAGTTTCTGTACCGGTAACTAGATCTGACAATTTTCATACAACTTTAGGAAATTGATTTTCCACTTTCGGACTTGCCATACGTTGATAATCAAAATGAAAAGTCGTCTCTCGATTGCGAATCGAAGAAGTCAAACATTGCTGGTTTCAGTATTCCAATTAATGATAAGAAGCCAAAGAAACGTGTGAATTGGGCGTCGGGTGACGATTTCCTACAGGTTCATCTTTTCGAAATTGTTCCAAACGAGAGAAGTGTGTTTCATAAACTTGCGCAAACTACATTGAACTATCATATTCTAATCGAAACTTGCTCTTCAGTTAATGTTTCACGTGTCCCTTATGATGGCGACAAAGAGGGGCAATGGATCAAGCATCAACCGGATAACATGCCAGAGGTAACGTTTACGTTGACTTTATCACTTATCACTCTTGTGTTTGTTTGTAACCATGAGTTCGGTTATAGTGGTTCCCTCCGCCCCCCCTTGAGTTGACTCCAGCCGTGGAAGCTGGATGCAAGTCCGTTGAGCGTCAAATCCAAGCAGAGCGGGAGCGTCGTGTTCTTCAAGTCATCTTTATTCCTGGTTCCGTACAAACACCAGAGGAACCTGATAAAGAGGAATTTAAAGTCGAAAGGGCTGTTGAAATTCCGTTAGATGATGTATGTTTCTTGGACCGGCCATTCTTGCTGCTTATCCTAGTGACTTCAACCCCCGTCTTTCACCCAAATAAAGTTCACAAATTATCGCTACCACATTATTACATCGGTTAAAGTAGCATATGTTGGCATGTTAGTGTACCCAGCCTTCAATTACGATAATAGTTGAAGGGCAAGCCGTGAAGGCTGATCTGGGGGCGGCAATCACTAGTGGATTTTATAGTAACGCTGGAGTTGCCTATCTGTTCGAAGTGCGGTGAACGAGGCGACGCTTGACCGGTCGGCGTGATGCGGTGTTGCCGGCCGATGAAGCGGCCTTTGCTCCTAGTTCGCACACCGAATGGACTAGTATCCTACCTGTTATTGCGTTTCTTACTCCCAATAACCCGAGTCACTTTTCTAAGTTTACCGGGGGCTCACCCGTTATTGCGGTTACTACAGGAGTGTTTCTTCCCCAGTTTTCCTTAAAGAAGTATGTGCACCAGATTCTAGTTATCATCCTGCTGGCGTTTGCTCCAGCTTCCGAACTCAATATCAACTCATAAGAAGTCTGGTGTACGCCTGTTTCTAGCTATTGCTTTTCTGGAGGCTGGCTTACTGCCTTTTATGGTGCTGATTTGCGATACTTTACGCCTTTTAGCTTCACCACAAGGACCTACTCATAGTAAATGACAAGGGTGATGGGCACTCACAGATGTCACTGAATCCCGAGGTGGCCAATTTAGTCAAGTCAATAGCCCTAAACCTGACTCAGGACGACTCCACCAACAGGACAGCAGCGACGGAACCTTCACCTCCAGCCAATGTAGGACTATCAGGCCTCCACCCCTCTTCACCTCCAACATCTAGTGATAACTACCGTCGTCCTCCATCTAATCACTTCCAAGGGCATCCACTTCCTCCAGGCTACGGGGGGAATTTCGATCATCCCCACCCGCCACATCCGCACGGGCCCGGCCGGGTGCCTCCGCCTCTTCAGTATGGGGAAAGGGGCCCCCCGCCACCTCACTTCCTTAACGGTGGAATGCGTCCACCCCATCCGCGTGGGCCTCCATTGAGGCCCCCCCACATGGGTGGCCCTCCACCTTACCGCCATCCACCCTATGGTCCCGACGGCCCAACTCGCTTCACCAGAGGCCCCATGCATCCCCATCCACCGGCTTTTCGAGGTCATCCTCCCCCTCCTCCCATGTACCCTCCTGGAGGTAGACCTCCGATGAACAGTGGACCCCGTGGGCCGCGTAGTGAACAGCTATGCAAGTTCTTTCAACAGGGGCATTGTCGCAATGGCAAGGAATGCCCTTTCCTGCACACCACGGGTTATCAACCTGCTCCCAACTGGTGATGGAGCTAGTTCACCGGTTCCTGTGATGCTATGTGTATATACCCATTTTGGTTTCGGTGTAGATAAAGTCGAGGTAGTTACTATTATGTTTTATTTTTCTGTGTTGTTCGTGGTCAGGCATTATGAATGACATTTGATTATCTTTTAGAATAAGCTTCTGGGTGCCGTTTATAGCTGGGCGGTTTTTAAAACTTGTCAAAATGAAGGGCGCGTGTCGGATGACTTGTTCATTTCGTGGCAGGCAGTGGGTGATAGTTGAGTTGTTAGAATATGAAGATTAGATATAGAATTGGAATCCGCCGCTGGCATTAGTTCGATTCAGTAGGCCTGTTTTACCGAATATCTTTAGGAGTCGGGATTCAGTGTGTTCATTTGCTGGCTCCATCACCACCTAATAAGGAGGAAGTAAGAACAGCGTAAAATCCATTTTGCATCTCCTCTACGAAGACGCCGATTTTGGGATTAGTCCATAAGCTCAATCAGTCATTGCATAGCGTTATCAAATTGGCATTCAGTCCGTGCTCCAAAGCATTAAATCAAGTAGTAAGCTTTTCGTACTCCATATTTAAGACAAACTAGAGCCTTACACTTGTGTTTACTTGAGCTATACTGTGTCAGTTGCAATCGGGTGTGGGGTTAACGAAAATCTGCTTTCATCTGACATGCGGGCGTGTTCCAATGGCACCTGACCTAGTGTCTAGCTCCTAATGTGAATAGAAGTGACTCGTCTCCATCCCAAGGCCACGCTCTCAGAAAGTGTTTTCCATCAACATTGCCATTTGGTTCTTCCATAAAATTTTACATTTTTATCGAAAAGTTTGATTACTAGTTTGTGGTAGCCTAGTCACTCCCTACATCACTCGCATTCATGTTGCATTCCCATTCACGGTGGACTAAGGTGGTAATTTCTAGAATCGCCAATTCCTCTAATATGGATAACTCACCATTCGAATACCATTCTCCTTCAATCTGCGTATTTCAAGCGTGATCAGTTTTTGAACTAAAATATAGGGAATCGGCTTTATAATTGCCACAGCCAAATGGATGATTAAGTGCAAAACGTAAATCTAATTTTGTCGTATATAAACAGTAAAGCCTAAATTCCACCCGTGGTCTTCATTTGGACCCTGTCGAAGAAGTTGTTGGTCATACATTTACCGTACTCCAATGAGAGCCCAATGTGGTGATTAAACTAACTGATTATTTGCATTCTGATCATCAATGTAACTAGCATGAAAAGTCATCGTTCAATGTATTGTGAAACTACTTGAAGCAAGTCACAAGAACATTCAGCCTTGTGATGTGCTCTTCACAAACTGGGAATGCGATCCTTTAATAGGCTTAGAGGAAAGCATTATCGTATTATACTTAGCAAGATATTCCATTTTTATTGGGATGACTTACACACTTGCTTCTTGTCGACTCTGTCCATGATAGAAAGCATGGTGATTCTGGCATTTTCGGGTTCAGTCCGGTGTGCCATTATCACCCCGATTGGCACGTGGGTATCCGTGAATGCCTTCAAAGGATGCGAGAGCCATCAATGCAGTTTACCAAGTTCTTGTCATCACAGTCATATAAGAGAAAATCGCCTTAGTGCATGCCACCACCGCTACCTATGCATACACCAGGACCTCAAATCCCAATTTTTCAGTTTGAATATCTCAAGATGGTTATCGATGTTATCTGGGGCTTTCCTAGATTCAGGCCCTCGTGTAAGCATCGATCATTTGACAAGGTGTATAATTAAATCAGCACTTCTCGTATAATACCTCTAGAAAGCAACGTCGCAAATAGCTTCGTCTACCACTCATTTGGGAAATATTTTATAACTTATAAAAATAATTGTCACAGAGTTACACAAACTTGCATTCCGAAACAAGTGTTATGGCTAAAAAGCAGAGAAATCGATGCTGAGACTATATTACCGAATTTCACCGCTGTAGTCATAATGTTGATCTAGAGATGACCATTCTGTGTAACTCGTAAAAGTTCATAAAATGCCAGGAACAGGCAAATGGATATCTCAGCTAACTAGCATTTAAAGCTTGCTTACGAAAATGCAGAGTTCTGGCCAGTTCAGAGAGAAATATCGAATCGTGACATCGGGATACGTTTTGCACAGGTTGCACGGCACCAAACGTCGGATTATATCCAAATCGATTCTACTATGGAAGTTGCGGTAGTATTTTCTGCCATTGTAGTCATGGTGGTCAATACAGCCAACTAGGGTCTCAACAAAGTTTGTATGTCTTTCGTAACAGTTTGCCGGTGGAACTGGCGGTAGCTTGAACTTCGGGTAATGAAAACCAGATCCGGCTGTTAAAGTTAGGCCTTTTTCGGTGCATGAATGAGCATGGGATTTATGCTCATTCCCTAAGCAGAGAGAGCAGCCTTTTGTGAGTTTTGGGAGCGACTCGATGACACAGGGTTTCACTGGCGCAGGTCGCCAACCACTGGGATCGTAAGAATGGTCGTACCGCTGGGATGAATCAACCAGGTCTATTCGTCTCGAGCCGACGCAGCGTGGTCCCAGCATGGCGTCCTCGTAATGCGCACGCCATTCGGATGTGAAAATCGATTTAAGACTTCGGTTCGACTTCTCGTGATCATCTGAAAACCAGGGCCTTTGGAAGATGGCAATTCCAGGACACTTTTTGTGGTCTACCAAACTAGATCAATAGTCGTGACCGGAATGCATCAGATCAATTGGTTAGTCACCTACGATGACTTCACCTATTGACTTCGCCTACATCCTCCAAACAGGCCACATAGTTTTGGATGTAGGGGTCAACTTTTTGAATGTCATTTTATATTGTGTCAGCTTTTCAGATATATGTGCGTTGAAATTCATATATCTCTCATTAAATTACTACATTTGTTCGAAGAATCAAACTAGATTAGAGATGCACAAAAGATACCAGGTGTATAGAGCATCGTAACAGTTACTTTTGCGGCGTCATTGGCAAGAATTTATGGGCTCTAAAATACTAAGTACAATACGGCCACAAGTTTAAAAATCAATAAAGTTAATGCACTGTTTGTGGCCGTTTTGCCCCCAAAGCAGTCATACACACTTCCATAAGGCCATTGACTACATTTTGGATTATGAGAGGGGCTTCTAAAAGAATATAAATTTAGAAAATTGTTGAAACGTCTTCAGTGGCTGTTGGCTACGTTTAAGGAGTTAACGACATTGTGAAAAAGGTGGCCTTAATTCTCAGTTATTTGCGACCATTAATTTTCTAACTCCATGGACACCTATGGGGAGGCGATAAAAGGAGAAGAAACGAATTGGTGCTTTCGATTATTTTTGGGGTCAATTTCAGATGACAAGTTTCTAAATTTGTTAAAAATAAAATAAATGGTTTTGATAAAGGAATTCAACTCCAAGGTAGTAGTTGTTTAAGAAATTAAACCTGGAACCCGTAGTGGCCTAGCCAGGTCCCAGTTTTCACCGGTTGGTACAAACTCACCGTCACGTGAGCTCTGCAGACGTGACAAACCAGTTAATGGGCCGCTCTCTGTGCTCTCACAAAGCTGCATGCACGCTGTACGCACGTTGCAGCCTTGCCAACCCAGGTGACTTATCTCCTCATTCGTCCAATCAGCCTCCTTATCAGGGTCCTTTGTCCTCATCCTATATAGATAGGGGATACACAGACTGGATTCTCGACGTTTAATGGCGCTGCTGAACAGTGGGTACGCACGGGAAAACGGGTTCCGGGACACTCGCTAGCGCGTTGCGAGGGCGAACTGGGACGCAAGCGTGCCAACGCAGTCTCTTGAGCTCCCCAAACTGCCCTGTATTTAGTCAATCCTTATGCGGGATTGGAGGTTATTTTAAATGCAGAAGATTAACCACTCCCTTCAAAAACTCTAAGGTCGCTGGTTTCATACAAAGCTGCGACAGCGTCGCCTGATAATGGCTCTGGAAGAAGACGAGATGACCCAAGAGCATGACTTCTCGATGCCGAATGCCTTGATGCTACTGCCAGCAAATATTAGGTGCCAAATTTGAGTAGTAACTTGTATTTTAATTTCTTTTCGATGATCAGATACTGCATTGTAAAGTGTTAATTCAGTTAAACCGATTTTAAATATTTGATGCTGTCAATCAAACTCCTTCTCCTGATAAATCACTACAAACTAGACGACTGTAGTTCAAGAAACTACACGGAAGCCCCTTACGGCAGTGCTATTTTTCCCAAATAACTAAGACGAGGCAAGTGTATGATTTGACGAAAGGTTCGAGAATGAGAGTGAGAATGAATATCCTTTGAATGAGCTAAAAGCTTTTTATACATTTCAATTAATCCAAATAATATAATGAAAAATCGATAGCCTGCAATCATATTTTAGCAAACAGCTGTTATTTCATTGTAGTTTTCCGAATTTTAATAGGTCCGCTTATAGTCTCGCTTTTGGGAATCAGTTCAGTCAGGCCGATGTTAAAAGAACATCAAGACAGTATAAATGTATCCAAATATCAAATAAAGCAATCACTCCCGGTAGAATCCAACCAAGCCTCCCACACGCCGGCCAGACGAGCTCGAAGCAAAACGTCCCTCGATCAGCCGGAATTCGAGCCAATTATTGCATTTGATCGAGCCAAAGTTGTACGAACTGACAGCTTAGTGGGAATAATGGAGAAAATACAAAACCTTCCTCGAGTCTGCGGTCAGCAGACCGAATTCATTTTGAGCAGATTCATAGACCCGTAGGAAAACTTTATTTATTGTTTTCAATTTACATTTACATTCCTGCTTTAGCAGTCATAGATTTATCGGAAGCTCATGAAGGAACTAATAATGATGCGTCAACATCATGCTAGTGTAAATTGAAGGTTATTATACAAATTGGTTTGATCATAAAGGCCGGGTTGGAAGGACACCAAGGGAACTCTTGTGGACCGTTTCTGAATTGGCTACTGCCTGAACTACCTCCCATCAATCTGTAAACTTTAATTTTTAAGTTTCTTAGACTCTTCAGAGCCCTTGGTAAAGTCATGGTAGTTTTGTAACCTAAATTAGCACAACCTTTTTGCAATCTTTTTAAGTTTATGAAAACTGGACCACAAATCGATTGATACTCTTAAATCTTGTTCTTAACAATAGCAGTGCATTTAACATCAAGAAACTAATCAAATCTAATTACGATAGATATTACTAGGCAAAACAAATTCCCAGGCCATAATTATTCCCACATTTTTGTTCATAGGTTTCCAATGCATATTTTCATTTGCCATGTGTTCAAGCTTAGCTCACGACTCCTAAAAGGAATTTGTAAGGTATCTACCAAAAACAAATTTTAAACTTAGAACTCCTGAACGCGCAACGGAGTATTTTAATATAAGGACACTCCCGAGGTAATGGATTATATACGTAATTTCCCATAAATTACCGAAAGTACCCAAATGTAACCTGATGCTAAGTAAGGCTTTTGCATGCAAAAGATTAGTTTCCATTTGAATTCTCTTATGAAATGGCTACTTTCGGTGAATATTTCATATCGTGTAAGTGTCTTACAAAAACGAAATAATTTTCCCAACTTTCTGGCACTCTCAAACGGCCTTCGATTCAATGGTTTCCATTACTTGATGGTTTTATATTGCTAGGTTATAATTTCATACGATACCAGGTAATTCATTTTGCTACATTATCCACAAAAATTGTAGGTACTAATCTTTCAGTTAATTGCGCACAAATGTACCATTAGTCCCCATGACGAAGTAAAATTCGTAGAGCCATAATCAATTTATAAAATCCTTAAATTGAATTTTATCCTTTATTTGCAAATAGGTTCATTAACGGCACCTGTAATGAGTCCTAGTGTATCAGCTATCATTGATAAATGTGCTTTTTCAGGTTACGAATTTCAAATAACAAAAAGTCTATGAAGAAGACAACTCTAGCACATAAATTCGTGGGCGAAATGTATGGGGATGCAATGAAATCATTCATCGTAAGTTTGTGAAATAGCATACCTTGAATGCTATGCCGGTGTTTTATAGGACGGATTGTATAATTATAAGGGCTTATTTGGATCTTTTAAAATTGGGTTATTTTAGTTTTATATCAATTATGGTAACCTACATTATGGAATAGTACATTGATCTTGCAATTATGTCTCGAAACTATAGAAAAGTTTACATTTATACTTCTGATTTGCATATAGTTTAACTATTGCTCTGTGACTTCCCTTCAGTCGCGATGGTTGCATGTCTAATTGAGGTGTTCAAGTGCAGATAAGTAGGTATTCGAATATTAACTCCTCAATGTAGAGCATAAAGTAGTGACAATCGATATAAGGTTATTCAAGGCGCAAATATCGTGGTAGCAACCAAAGGTTAGACTTTGCAATCGAAGAAGCAGTATATCTATTTATTAAGCAGGTCTGTTTTGGGAAATTTTCAATGCCAAACCTAACTGATTTTAAGTGAAATAGATTTTGTGAAAGTATTATTTGGTCATTTATTGATGTCGATGTAAAGTGAAGGAATCCAAACGCCTAAAGTAGGTAAAATGTTTAGAAGTTTCCACGCAAAGGAAATGTGGCATTCACATATCTTGCACTTCTACGTAACAAGTAATTAAGGGGCCGGTTACATTGACTAGGTAATATCCCGAAGACTCATGTTTCGAAAATTGTTTCCATTCCAAATCCTCTTTTGACGGCTTGCGAAATGAGCTATATTCTACAAATTGAAAGCTCAATAATAATTAACTAAGCTCTTTGGAAGAACATTTCATTGTGGAGAATGCAGTTTTCGCTAAATGATTTAACAAACACTGAGAAATAGCTGACATTAACTCTGTTCACACAAGCTTATAATTATGCAGTATGAGATAGTGAGTGGTAATTTACCGTACTACAGAAAAGCATGAAGCTTCAGCAGGAGCGCAGGGAACAGCTGGAGCAGCAAACGCGGGAGTTTGAAGCTCGTCGACTCAACTTTCGCAAGTTCATAGTGGAAAATATAAACAAAATAAGTCGGCAGCACGAGATCTTCCAGGAAATGCGCTTTGAGCAAGCGCAGATGCGAGAAGAACTCAGGCAGCTTGTTTCGCAAGCTCGCGAAATTAAGTCCAAGTGAGTACCCATATTATTAATATTTATCTTGGCCCCTTAAACTCTGTTTTATAAGCCCAATCTACCGTTGACTTCACCGTTGATTTCAAAGTCCTTAGAGTTCATGAAAACTGCGCTTTGTTGGATAAGTCTTTCTTCAAGTGTTTTGCTTTTGACGAAATACGTGGTCTATTTGTGCAGCTCAGAACCGATTATTGATATGACGATGAGTGGGCTAGGACACACAATTGATGCAATTAGGACTGATGCTTTAGTCTATTCATCCCGTGCCAAATATGGGTGTTGTTAATTGAGTGACAAATAAGTGATTCATTAGGCATCTAATAAAACTATAAGTAGTTACATTATTATTCATTCAGGAAATTCTTCTTCGGTGTCAGCAATACCAATTCAACTATTTCGACTTTATTCCATCAGTAGTTTAACTGACTTTATCCTTTGGTTTGAATTAAAATTTAAGCTCAGATTTATCAAACACTCTGCATATTGACACTTTATCAATAATATTCAATAGATATTTCAATAACCTGAATCAAAAAAGTAATGCAAGCGAATACATGTTTTTATACAACTTTTATATAATGCCTCAATTTAGGTGTGCGGATCTCGAGAGCAAAATCGTGACTTTACAGCCAGTGGAGAAATTTCTTCTTGGTGCTATTGAGTGCTTACCAAAAGGCAAGAATAATCACTATAGTAGTGTGGTTGAATGTACTATTACTAAATTCTTATTTTAGTCCTGACATATCACGCATTTTAACAATAGGCAGGCTATAGAATAGCTCAATTAAGACTCCAGAAAAGACGTATAACAACTGTTGAAAGGATGGGTGACGGGTTCAGCCGAGTTGAACTAACAGACGTTTTAATGAACTTTTTGCAAGAAAGATCAAGACGCCTAAAATTAAAAAAATGACTTTCCCTTAGATTTTAGTTTATCAGTTATGCCGCATTGAAATGAAAAGCTTACTTCCACAGTCTAGGATAGTGTTTTTCTTCTAGATTACATATCGAAAACCCACGACCCGATACGCTCTCTGATGCTGCGCTATAAAACGCTACTGGAGGCTCGGACAAACCTCTTAAACATGTGGGCAGAAACCCAGGGCCGTGTGAGTATTTCCCTTAACAGACATTCTAGCCTAAATGGCTCAAAGTCCATACCATCCAATATGCAGTCCATGATTTGCTATTAACCACCTTCTGAGTAGCAATAAGCAAAACAGTACACTTACTTATAAAATAGGCTCAAATACGTACTTACGCTTCCTTAGCAGATCTTCGGAAGTAAAGTGTAGGTAGCCTAACAGCCACATTCGTCTCTCAATTTCAACGATGCGATGTCAACCGCGTGACCATACGTGATTGGCATTTTATGATATTGGGGCATCGGCAGTAATGTGACATCCTCCCCGAGATCCCGGCCCCAAATGGAGTATATGGGGGAACCGTCGCATTCTACAGTGGGTGAGTAACGGGTCATAAGCGCAGCTCTCATAAACAACTTGGCATGAAAACATCCATGTAGTTTGATGATTCCACCTTTTGGGATATCACGGAATTCCTTTTTGCCTCCAGTGACGCGTAGAAACTACATGACTTCATTCAATTTTTAAAGATAAGTTCTAAATTTGGCTTTTTAAAAGCCTTTTAAATCTCTAGTACGAGGGGGAGCTTCACGAATGCACGGTTGAGATGGGTCACCAGCGGCAAGCAGTAGTTGAGAAGGTGGCCAACATTCACGACATGATGAGTGAAGCTGATAACATGCGGTATCAAATCAAACATCTTGACAACACCCTCGACCGAGACAAGATCTCTACCAATCAGCAGGTAAATAGTGAATTGGTTTCAGTAAAATCCCATATACACAAAATTATCGTGGAAATGATTTGCCATCTATCAAATTATTCTTAACTTTAATATTTTCAGATAGACGTCATTGATGTTTTAACTTATATTTTCAAGCTGGTTAAATTTGACCTGGTCTGCCGAAGTATCCGAAATATCACAGCCAAGTGCGTGAGACTTTTGCAGAACCTCGACTATCATCAGCCGCTTTCGCATCCACCAGAGGTGATTCAATCTCTTCTCACCCTCAAGTTTATTTAACAAGGGAATTAATTTAAAAAGGGAAATCCATAAGCCAGTTAAGAAATATGAGCTTCTGTGTGACGTGCGAATTAGCTAATGGTAAAATAAATTCTAAAAAGATTGTTCAATCACCTTTTAACAGTCCATAGTACTTTAACGATCAATAACGGTCAATAAAGAAGATGGCATTTGACTCCAAATTCTCTCCAATTAGTTGCTAGACAGTTAATCATTTCGTTTAAAACCTTCAAGAGTACTGTTTTGCAAAGTTTACTCGTCGTGCATTTAATATCGTTGAGATTATGGTGCCTATAGACACCAAATTTCCTGAAAATATGATACTGAAAGCTTTCTGCTTGAAAGTTTACCTTAATGTATCATTGAAAATAGAAACGAATGCCTTCACATTACTTCTAGTTCTGATGTTCGGATATTAGCCCAGGCAACTTATTAAGATACAGGTCTTGTTACTAGAGTCACTTATCAAGCCATTTGCACTGTATGAAGCATTTTTCATTATCTAAAGGCAAAGATACTGTTGCACACTTCTACTGATACGTAACTAGCTTTCAATATTGCAGCTTAACACAAAGCTATCAAAACTACTTCGAACGACCAAATAGTTAATTGGAATAACAATTTATTTCAATACTATTCTAGAAAACAAAACTATCTGAGTGCTTGAAGTTGGTGCAGGTAGGTGAGAATGTAAATACCAAATAGCGAGGGGTAATCCTTGCATGATAAATGCGTATCGTTGTACTCTAAATTTTGCGTACTAATCTATAGCTTCAAAACTATTACAGTTTGTCGCTTCATCCCTTCATCAACTTAATGTACTCCTTTTACATTGCCAACTTATTTCACGACGTGCTCTCGTTGGCTCTAACTCATAACATCAAGGATCTCATGCTTAAACGTAAACTGTAGATCAGTTTGATACAAAAATTCATTTTAAGTTAAATCAAGTTCTTTTCCTATTTCGGAACATTTGTCCAATCGGATAGTTCCTCTACTCAATCGCCAATGGCATTCAGAAGGAGTTGACAGCTCAAAACACTGTGTCAAAGAAGGTGAAAAAGTCGAAAGGATTTAAAGCAACTTCTCCCAAGATCCACTAACTCCACTCCGACCCTTCGGTCGCAAGGCAGTTGATTAATTTTGATTTTTCCTTTGCTAATAGATTCCTATTTTTAACATTTCAGCATAATTAAAAAATCTCCATCTTGTTCAACTAATTTGACTTCCTTAAATAGAACTCATTGATATCCCTTAGAAGGGTGCACAAAAGGAATATGTTAAGGTTATGGATGATATAAAATAGAACAATATATATATATATATATATATATATATATATTTCAACTAAACTGTTCATATAAACGAACACCACTTAGAAGACGACATACAACGTGGTCTTCATGTTAACTTAAATCGATAATGAACACCAAACCCTTGCCTTTTTATCAGATAATCCAACCATTTTCTGGTGCAATATTGCGAATACATGGTCAGCAAAAAACAGTGCAAATATCAAGTGAAAAGCCCTTGTAACTTGTAATTTTGAGCCCTCATTAATATTTTTAATGAAACTTGACTCAATGAATACTAGTAATACAAGTGAATATTGCAGGGAGAATTACGAGTTAAAAATCAGGTAATAATAAAAATACCATGAACAGCTTTTTCATATCAGTTACGAAATATAGAGTTTTAAGGAGCTGGAAATATGAATGAGCCCATATGATGAATTAAGGACGATTTATCTACACTGAAGAGAACACATAAACAAAGTGGAAAATTTTCCGCTTTATTTTCTTCTACAGTAAAATTATTAAAACTAGAGTAGCACAAGCTCTACTTCAATATTTAAGCAACAAATTAATTTGAACTGGTACCTATATCCATGTAATTTATTTACACATTGTTGTCTATCACGTCCTAAAGCTTAATAATCAGGTCACTGAGCACGGCTTGGTTGTAGTATCGGCAATTCTAGAAAACACCGCCAATATTTCAAATTTTATTAAATGGTTCATTTTTAACCTATTTGTATGTGGTCAAGTGACTAATGAACTACATCGAATCTCCATATTGTGAAATTGTAAAAAGGGCAATAAAATGACAGTAAGATTATTTACTTAATTTACAATATTAAACCAAAAAAGTTTTTAAACTATTTTTTCGACAACAAAAAGCCTTCCATTGCAATATACAGATTTAAACTATGATGGAAATCATTATTTTCGAGCCTTTTAGGATCCAATATTTTTCATTATAATCAGACATCCGATTAAACCCGAAATAAAAAAATCATCAGTTTGTTTCTATATAGAAAGAATTCCCCTTTTAATCAGAAAGTTGAATTTATACTTTCTTCTTGTGCATTTATGGATTTGGTCTCATAGTAAGTCTTCAATTTGACTGACAGCCTCGAAAGCCTCGAAATGGTAGATTAAGTTTATTAAGTTTTAATTTTTAACTGTGGCCTTTGTTGCCGTGACAATTAAATTTTACGACCTAACACTGACCAAAATCACCGTGTATATACCAATACCGGTAAATCAGTGCAATGAGGGTGACCCTGTAAGATGCTTGAAAATGCTTGCAAAGGATTTGGCATACAGAAAACAATGCAGCAGAAAATGACTTCGAATGCTGTGCATAACTAATACATATCAGCTACCTAAACCCACCTGAATCTGACGATGCCATGTGGGGAAGAACAAGACAGAATCCCTAAGATAATCAGTTAATTACATCAGAGATTCGAGATGGCAGAAAAGCTTTGAAATTATGCACTATATTTAACCTTAGGTGCTGCATCTAATTTATCTAAAATGTGCAAGAATCATTTCGAAAAAAATGGAGTAGTTCTTTTACATCTATTTTGTTCCTGAATGTTAAGTACTTTTAAAAGTACAATTTTAACTGGCATGCGAAATGGCCTCTAAAAACCCTAAAATGGGAAATTTAGGTCAAGAGGTATTAGTTCAATTTCCCACTTTCTATAAACATTGACGTCCCCTCGACCCAAACATGAATCACCCCTTCGGCTAATCAACAGTTTGGGAACTAGCAGACCTTGGTCTAGCCCCTCTTGTTTAATTTAAATAAATTTAGTTTTACTAAGAACTCCATGCTGGTCTTCAGAGAGTGTATTTATTTGCATACTTGAAAAACGAAATGAGCAAATAGAAGGAGACTGTGGACAGCTACGAGAGTATTAATCCTTAAAAATGTCAATATTGTCATTAGTCATGGATCTATCCCAAATCCAAAATTGCTAACTGAACTATTCCAACGACCACAGTTATATTCATTCGATTAAGTTACCTAAACTATAGTGACACTAACACAGACCGGAATACAAAGAGCCATTTCGGCGCAGGCGCAAAGGGCCACCCGGTTTCTTTTCAATCAAGTAACCTCCTCCAACCCCTCACTCATTCCGGAACGAATCAACAGCTGTCTGCTCAGGGTCAATTCGACCCCACTTTGTAAACATTTAATCGCTCTTAGATGTCTAATGGTTTATTTTCACTAGAAGACGTTAAAAGCAATACTGGTTTCAATTTTCGATCGGTATTAAGCGACAATGGATATTTATCAATTTTTGAATAAATAAGTTAATGATAAGTAAAATAAGTCAATATAATATTTGGGACCTCTAAAAGCGAAAGGGAACTTGCTGCATACTGATTACACCTTGGCCATTTTTCATACTCTATGAACTCTTGTAGTTTTAACGCATTAATCGAAATTTTGCAAGTGGAAGTCCTTTATGGCTGAGAATGCATAATGCGATAGTGATCTTCAAGTTGATAATTCAACAATTATGCAAACGCTAATGAGCCAGCGATGAATCCTGGCTCATGACCCTCCTTCCTTATGCCTCAGCTACTTCCACTAAGTCACACACCCTTAGGCGAATCAACTGGTCATTGGGTAAACATGGCCCACAAATATACAAACAGGTAGTCCAGATGTCAATTTAGATCAGTCATTCTTATTTACAGCGGATCACAGTAAATTATCAAGATATGATCACGGGTGCATAACTTTGAGCGATACGAGATGGCAGCCTTGAATGAGGCTACGGACACTTTCAAGAGGGAAATATTCCGTTGGAACTCCTTGAACGGATAGGACACGGTCTCCGACTTGGAGATTTTTCCCACAAACACGAATATGCGGCACGTCTCTCAGTCTACTCACATAGAGACCCTGCTCGTCCAGGCTAAAGAAAATTCCAAACGGGATAGAAGTGTCAACACGTCGGAATTCCAGTTGAACGGAGCCATCTTGCCCTTTCTGCACTGAATTTAGCCTCACTTCTGGCTCATTTACAGTGGCAGTAGTTTTGACGAAAGAACTCGAGGTTTTTCCTTTGCTTTCACTTTTCGTTGGCGGACTTTGACTCCTTGATCTTCTTCGATGCTTTAACCGGTCAGAACTGACGGAACGACGAATTTTGGAGACGGTTTTCTTGATCGACGACAGTAGTTGCTCACTTGTTGATCGCTTCGGTCGACCTCGTTTAACTAAAGTGGAACAAAAGCGGTATCATGATAACTTTTTCAACTCGGTTATCGATTTTAACCAAACTCATTTTGAGATGGTTACACTTAGGCCTCTGATACTCAGTCAGATTCTTGTAAGGATATGAATACATCCACATACCGAGTTTTTGTGGGGATGTTTGAGTTTCAACTGTTTGAACGGAGACTGGAACATGCATCAACGAAGGAAGCATGGGAACTGAGCAAATGGCATAGGCGGGATCAGCCGGGTTCGATATCGGCCGAAAAGCCGTTGCTCTGACATCCTTATTTATCAAAGAGCATTGCCTTCTCGATTGTGAAAATTTTGAGTCTCCACCCCGTACGAGAGTAGAAGTGAAGCTCTCTAAATTCGTCAGGCTTTTGAGCATCGGCTTGTCTCCTCTCGACGGTTCGTTGTGCATGGATTCAAGGGCTATCTCGTTTGGCACAAGAGTGGTTTGCCGAGGTACCGCGGCAGTAGTTACCTCATCATTTTCATGCATATCTAATGAACAAGTCAGCACAGTAGAGGAGTGATTATTACTTTGAAACGGTGAAAGAGTACTGGAATGGCTTTTAATAAAGTTTTGTCTTTGTTGAACATTGATGGAACCCGAAATAATTCTTGGAAAATGAGCATGAAGAGTAGAAGCCTGTGGGATATTCATTGGACGCATACTGCTAATTTTGGGCTCCATATTTTCACTTGATTTGGTCCGGAAAATTTCTCTGGGATCTCTGACAGATTCCTGTTTTTGTCTTTTGGTAGATTGGGTGGACTTTGAATTCTGGTTCAAGCGATCCTCGAAACTCATTCCAAGTGTCCGAACGCATAGGTCATCGCCTCGGTTGATTTTGAAGTAAGCTGATTATAAACCCTATAAAGCCCTTTTTAATCGACCACCCCTATATTTGACCAATAAAATAAGGCTTCATGTTCTTTCTTTTTCCCATTGGTTACTAACTAGCGTAGCATTAACCAATTGTAATTTTCAAGATTTAACTCATAGAAACGGATGTTTTCTGATTTGTAACTACTAATAAATACAAATTTTCCTTCTCTTTAGTGAATTCAAATCAAAATCCCAGGCAGTATTATTTGTATTACTCCACCCATAACCTGTTCTCTATAAATTAAATATGATATTTGTCTTTTGCAAATTTAGAGGTGAAGTGTTAATGTAATCTGTGCTAACTTATGTTTACAAAGTCTGTGACTCTAGGTTAAAAGAACTTCGCTAATAACCTTTTACCATTAGTGAATACTGAAATGCCATCGTTAATGTGGTAAGTCTTGAAGGGTTCTTTATCGAGTTTGGACCAGCGCTTGTGGATAAAAAAGCTGCTCGTATATTTAATGTAACTGAATAATTTAGCATTCGAAAAGCGATCACTTAATGTCTAACAAAATAAGTTTCAAGTCTTAATGATGCAAGAATACAGCCTGACTTTCACTATAATAAGAAGCGCCTAAGTCCAATTCACGAAAGAGCAAGTATTCCATCTTATTCGTTAATTAGCTAAATTTAAATTTCAAAATCTGAAAATCCGGACGGTATAGAGTTACAGCTAATAATCGGTTCATTAAACCAGCAAGCCTCTAAACTATTAATTGCCATGGAGATAAAATGGTCATTTTTGAAATTCTGCTATTCTAACTTTCGTTCTAATTAAGCTTTTTATAGCATCGGCATATCCAAAGTAACTTTTTGAATGGAGAGAAAATAATATTAAAGTATGAAAAAGGTTTTGGGTTTTTGATTTCACAAGGTTTTCATGTGATAAGTTCTCAGTGCCTGCAATTTGCGCAAAGATAGTAGCGTTGGAATGTGATCGATTTTCATGAGCATGTTGGAGGTAACCTATTTTGTCATGAGTAAATTTTGTCCTTTATGAGTATTCTCGGCTTTTATGAGCATTCATGGTGTCAGGTAAAAAATAGAGAAGTTGACCTCCTATAAAAAACTATCCAATTTGAATTTTCCAAGTTCTTACAAATGGACACTCAATTTCTCATTTTTAATGTGCTGCTAATTATCTTCATTGTCTCTAAATTGAAATTCCATTTAGCAACTTGTCGAGATTTTTTTATTTTCTGAACTGACCTGTGTCCGTTTCAGACAGAATAAGTTTTACGAACTATTTTCTGGAAGTCTGCCACGCCAAAGTTCTCCTTACTTTGAAGCTATATGATAATTTAGGACAAGTTTTTGTTTACTAGTAGTCAGAACTCCTTGAATTCCTACAGAATAGCGAGATAGTTCTACAAGACTTCACTGTTAAGAGAAAATGAAAACTCCTATTCTAGTCATGATGTTAGGCTCATCGAATTACTGTTTCTAAGGTTACGCATGATGTTTTGTCTTTATGTGACCTTATAGCCATTCTGGTTGGTGGAAATCCATTTTATTGATCCGTATTCATAAAATTCTTTGGCTACCATTAGTCACTAAGTTCTGAATTATGGGCGTATCCGGATTATTATAGTAGAAAGTAATTTACTCACTTTTAGTACAGATTGCATTTTACTAAATTGCAGAATGAATTGAGCAAGCCTGAGGAATCATGACCAAGTGATTTTGACTGAATAAATGGATAAATTAGCGAAAGCTTGATCATTTGGCGAGCATAATTCCTGATGGACTAAATGATCCTGCTCTTAATGTTTAGATAACCTTTCATGTATTTGCAAAGATCAGAGTTGAAAGACTGAGCTGTTCATATATTCAATAGAAATTTTCACTTCCCATACGAAATCGATTAAGCTCATTTAACTGCTACTGATTCCATCCCTTGAGAAAGCGTGGATTTGGCTGCGTAAATCACTGCGCCCAAGAACCCCAGGAGACCGCCTCTGAACTCCTCACTCATCGTTCACTACCACTTCGAGGAGAACGAACCCTTGAAGCCTACTTACGTGAAGGATTTTCAAGATGGCTCATATGTGGTTGAGTTTCGACGTGCTAACACACCAATATCTTTCGGTAGGCAATTCAGCGAAGACTAAGATAGTCTCTACCTGAGTGGCACTACCAATGAACCACATAAGAGCCTGTGGTGATCTCCTCCTGGAGATCACCACAGGCTCAGCCTCAGAGGAGACCGCCTGTGAGTGGTGTCAATATACTGGCTACAGGATGACACTTGGTTTCCTTAAAAGTTCTTCCGCCCCAAAGGCATCTCTTAATCTCTCTTGGTTTAATGTTATGGCCTGAAATAGCCATCACCTTTCTGATCACTGCCTATGGTTTTTGGCAGTTTTCGGCTTGGTTAGCCCTTTCTTAAGGCCATTCAGCAACTTTTTTACTGCTAAGAACTCCGTCTAGTAGATCCCCTAATTTTGATCTGGGTATTTGTGTAGATA
Organism: Anomotaenia brevis; assembly: GCA_030710315.1. Taxonomy (NCBI): domain Eukaryota; kingdom Metazoa; phylum Platyhelminthes; class Cestoda; order Cyclophyllidea; family Dilepididae; genus Anomotaenia; species Anomotaenia brevis. Next base: position 1,265,150 of record JAUOZQ010000002.1, read on the forward strand.
TACATGCGATTTGTTGAGATTTAATGGTCATCCTGGAGAAGGCTTCATTAACTTAGGGATTTTAAAATTAGAGTCCAGTATTAAACAAAATAATATGATATTGAAACATTCGTTTTCCTGGGTGAGAGAAGGAGCAGCACACTAAAAGCAAACAATTGATAGGTTCGTGTGTATGCATAATTTGCTAGCAATTAGACACACTGATGAATCCATTTGAACCACGAATGGTATGGCATTCCAGTTTTCTGAAAATATTTTTACCTATTAGGGGAGGTTGTAGGCGAGCTCAACACAGTGATGCCTTATTCAGCCAGTTGTTGATTCACCTGATGCGAGTGATGGTTAAAAGGCGAGTTCGACTAAGTAACCGTCGTTTCATTGATTCTTCCATTTCATGGGACATATTTTCGTACCAGTGCTAGGCTTAAGAATTTAAAACCAGTTCATATTTGAATTTCGAGAAATGAAGTAAGCAGTATGCATCTCTGACAATCGTTGTAGGCCTAATAATAGCATCGAGCATCTTAAGGGTGTTGAAGACACCAATAATACCCTTCAAAGTATATTTTGGTTTGATTTGACTGATTGTGATACATTAAATAGGGCTTATTAGGACCATTAGCTCCACCAAACTTAAAGTATAATCACAATATTGTAGTCATCATAGCAAGGAAAAATTTTATTTCTGATTAATCATTTAACTGAATCATTTCAGTTAAAACCACTTATAATGAAACACTGCAGTATTTACATATTAGTAATTAGAAATTACGAACTGGTTCTGTAGCCTTACTGGTGCTTTACATTGATTCTCATTTACACTACCACAATTTCTCCAAGATCTTTGGGTGTGATCAAATTACAACCCAGAATTGGCCTATCTGAAGCCAAACTACTATCTGCTCTTGGTGGACGAATTAATGAATTCATTTATTGAAATATTAATGCTAGCCCATCAGTAAATGGAGACTTCGGAATAGTTAATGAAGTTTAGACCTAGTACATGAAGGACGAGACTACAGCGAGCTTATTACTTATGGGTTACATGTCTAAGTATGTTAATTATGTGAAGCAAAATATCTTGCGATCGCATTGGAAAAGAAGTGAAGGATGGTTTATCAACCCAATCATAAGAATATGTTTACCAGTGCAAAACAGATGTAGGCACAATAGAAGATATGGATACAACGTCAATCGATATTTCGCATTATGAAAATAAGTGGTAAATTGCGATAGAGAACCATGGTAAACTTTGCATTGCTTTCTTATGACAGCAGGGACCCAGTGAAAAGGTTATTAGATTTATGCCATCATTAATAAAAATAAGACGCAATTTGGTGATTGCTATATCTTGTTTCTGTACCTTGGAACGATATTCGCGATACCATGTTTGGAGGGGAAAAACTGTACATTAAAGTGAAGTGTCAATCCATTATGCGTGTGCCGGTAGGGCCCAGGAGGCTCCTTATTGGTTCAGCCAGGTGCACCAAGGCATAGGAACTGAGTTTAGGGCAGTAGCACCAGTCGTACTTAATAGATCCTCCATTTCCACAAGAAAAGCTATTATAGGCTAATTGTGAAGGAAATCGAGAAACCGTTTAGCAATATTTGGCTTTTCCTAATTAGTGCTAGTTGCTAACCTGATAGTTACGTTCTAGCAGAAAGCATCATAAGGAAGAAGAACAATGCATTCTGAACAAGTTCTTTTGCACAAATTCGAGTCTGGAAACTGAGCTTTGGGACAAGCTCGAGCGAATTTAGTGCACTCGTCTACACTTGTCTCAGTCGCTTATTACGACCGAAACCGACGACCTACAGTGACTCACAATGACCACCGCTAGTTTTGGCATCCAAGTGAGAAAGCATCCCTTATGGTTTGCCACAAAAGAGGGCCAAGGGGCAGGGGAAGCTGGAAACAGCGCAGAACTTTCTGGAGCATGATGGGCTCTACGACTGATGTCTGAAATGCACATGAGGGGTCGACTGATCTTCGGGAACGTTCCGTCAATAAGAAGTTGCAAATCTGATTTGAGCTGTGGGACGCCGTTTTATCGATTTCAGGTTAAAGAATTGCATTTTTTGTAAAATACCTATTTCTAAAATGTAATTAAAAATCCTGTAATTGCTTGTAAGACATTCCTTTCCCAATTTCAGGCCATTGCTGCAAATTTTGGAGAACAATTAATGAAACAGCACATATAGTTTACCAAATTAAACAAAATATCAACAATTATCGGCTATTAGTTCTCCTAGGTTTCCAAGTCATTGAGCAAACTGAGTCCACTTGCGATTATAGCCCAAGTATATTGAACATGGCTTTCTGCATCAATAATTTCGTGATTTCTCTCAAACGAGTGGTTTGTAACAGGTACTTATATTGCAATTCGTCTTTGTATGCATTTGAATTTCACCCTTTGACTTTTTAATATCTGAATGTTGATATCATCAACACACGTAATAGTCCAAATTTTGGTCGGGGTTTTCAATTTTATGGCTCATACACCTATAATGACTGACAATAACTGACAAATGTGACCCCTAGCTAATGAGTTTGAACTGCCTACTTTTAAGCTTTCAGTACAAAGTATTCTCATTTTAATTTAGTCTACCTAACCGTACACTATGTCCATAATTCAATTCGCTACATATTTGAAAATTTATAAATACTAAATAAATTAGTAAATGGGAAGTGTGACGAGTGTGTGACAAGTGGATTCTAGTAATAACCGCAATAAATTACTTTTCAGTCATAGAACATTCATCTACATTTTTAAGCCCTTATTTATTTCCAACATAGATTGACTCTTGTATATTTGATTGTGCCTAAAACCACAAAATTATCAACAGCTGAATAACTCCACTCATTAGAATTACACTTTAAACTACAATTAGAACGTATCCTTGAGAAATTTAATAATTGCAACAAATGCTTGGATCAAGCGAGCTAGTCATAAAGCACCATTTGTTCTCTCCCAGTTAGTATCTATTTTATGATGCAGTATTCACTCTAACCCATTCCGTGTGATTTCAATACCCAAAAGGGACTTACTGAGTTTCATGATTAGTGTATAAAACAGTACCTTACATCTGACTAGACTTTTATGCAATTAACTGTTATTTCAGATTTAATCTAGTCAAAAGATCCTAGGCTTCCATTGCCCTTGTCTTGTGAGTTTACTCTGAATCGATCTTTTAACTTAACTGCTTTTTAGGCTTTCCATTAAATAATCGAGGAAGAAAAATACAATAAGCTTTGAAAACTGACTTCTGTAATTTAAATAGCCACTATGATTCCAAAATGGTTAGCCCTAATTGAAAAATGCTTGCTTCATTTGCCTAGTGATTTCATTTAACTTTTACCAACTTTCATTAAGCCAAGAATCTCCATGGAATGATTTCGGCCGAACCCAGAACCGGTCTCCGCTTTGACCCGGTTTGACCTTTCTCTTTCCGAACCACAAGTTTGTGGGTGGTCTGCGTCTATGGTTTTCACTTCAAGTGAAGTGGATCTTACCGTTTGAAAACTACCTATCATTCTAGCTTCTTCTTTCATATTCACTTTATATTAAATTGATTACGTAATGTATTTGATGAATTAAAAAAGCGATTCAGCAATACCTTATTTCAGCTACAAATTCAAAGCCAGTATACAAAACAATTTTTCAGAAAAGGCTCTTTCTAAGGCTTGAAATACCCTTTAATAACCTTCTAAAATGCTTCTATTAGGTCTAAGTTAGCAGTATGTTGGTATTCGTTCAATGCAATTTGATTATCACATCCAAGAAACATAAAATGCATTTTGTTGTTTTCCCTTCAAGAACCGAGATCATCGGAAAGTGGCCATCAGTCTGAAGGTGGCAACTTGACATCCACAAAGTAGATCTCGAACTTTCTCTTTGTCCAAACTCTTGTCTGGAACTCCCTGAACATCGAGGACACGATCGCCAACTCGGAGTAGGTCCACTTCTTTCGGTAAGTTGATTTTCTCCACTTTACTCACATAAATCCCTGTAGCATGGAAATAACAGTATATCAGAAAGCATTTTGGGTTGATCAGTGATTAAACCATCTCCTACCCTTGGTATCCACCTTCATGAACAGGCCGAATGGCTCGTTGGTTGACCTTCGACGCAGCTGAATGACGTAGCTCCCGTCCGAGCAGACATGCATTAATGTACACTGAGTGGGTATTTGTGGTTCTACGCTTTTTCGCTTTTGCGGGGTTCCGGATTTTGCCCTCGGAGTAGCCGCAGTACTGTCCGTCCCAAAAGAGCGACGAATGTTGCCAATTGTTTTTTTGATCGTAGACACGAATTTCGCCCCCGAGCCTCTTCCAAGAGTTTGTTGTTTGCTTTCGTCTATGAAACAACAAAAAGGGTTAACAGAGAGCATTTTAGAGAAAGAAGAAGCCTCCAATAATACAGTTACCTAAATCGGGAGAAGTTTGAGTCTGTGTGCAGCGTACAGACGGACTTAGAAAACTAGGGAGGAGTGAGGCCTGACAAAAGACTTCATTTGCCCTTTGCTTCCCTTCACGGGAGGTTTGGTAGATATCGGAGTTTCCTCTCTGTGATCTCAGAGACTCGGTTTCCTCAGTCAAGTGAGAACGCTTGCTTTTAAACGGTGGTGTATCGAATGAGAAACTCTCCGAAGCCAGTCTGGCCTCGTATTGGCGGACACGTCTCTTTACTCCAGTCATTGGGGAGTAGCGCTCTTGAATACCTCCTGTTGAAGCTCTTGAAGTTGGTGCAAGCACAGGCGTGCTGGTGCATTCTACTGGGACTTTGGATTTGTTAAGCATGGGCGATGTCAGCGAAGTTTCATTGGTTCCCCAAAGATTATTTAGACATCGCATTGGACCTGAGTTCTTTCTGCAAGTGGTGATGAAAGATTAGAAGCTTACTTATTCACCAAAGAATCAGGAGTGTGGAGGTGGTTGGCCTTCAGTGGTCTTTGATTCTTTCGTTTTGATTCCTTCTTGGGAGCGTTGGTCGACATTTTCGGTGAGGCAAGGTGCAATCACGAGAGACGCGGTGCGTAATCTAATGTTCAAGCTCTCTTTCTGCAGGATTTAAAGCTTCTTCTGCTCAAGCAGTCGAACAATAACCAATTGTAAATGTCTGATTCAATTATGCAATGCAATTGGCCACTGCGACCCACCTGTTTGCCAATCAGAATAGGCGACGCAGGGTCAGTGAGCACAGAATTGTGCAAGGTGCAGAAACAATGAAAGTAGCTCTGAAATGTAAAATGTTTTAAGCTGATAAAGTAATAAAGTCACTTTAATTTGTACCTCTAAAGCTGGTTTTCTGATATTTGCGAACATTTTTTATGAATCTGGCCAATTTAGTTAATAAATTTTATAAGCAGAACTTATTACTGATTTATGCTAAAAATACTATATGACTAACCGCAGAGATATGTTATCGAAAAAGGGATAAGATTACTAAGATCCAGATATTTTTGGTACAAAACTATGCTTTTAACATTCACGTGAAATCTCCTTTCGTAAAACTACTTACCAATATTTAATACGATGAGTCTATTTACTAGTAGAAATGAGGGATCTAAATAAACTATCGCTTATTTAGTCTGGCTCGTCATTAAGTTATGCATATTTGAAAAAAATAAATTAGCTTTCTCTCCCTTTCAGATGAAGGAGAGGCAACGAGCCGACTTGGGTTTGAAAAATGGATACTCGCGAGCGAGAAAGTGTGCCAGTGCCGGCGCTTTGTGCGTCATCGAAATCAACAAACTGGTCCCACGTGGCATTATGTGTCGTTCGTCTGTTCCAGTTGGGAGGAAAGGGGAGTCTAGAGCCCAGACAGCCCACTCCCTTCCAACCAGGCTCCCAATTTCCCACCGCGATTGATTTCGGGTAAAGTGATTGTGTCTGTGCCATGCGTGCTAGGCAGCGTTCAGAAAGCCCAATAGTAGTGACGAGGTGTGAGGGATACTTGGATGATACCTAGGGCCAGGTGGGCTATGCCTCATCGAATTGGGGAGGTGAAAGAGCATACAGGCGTATAAAATTCCGCTAGCGAAGAGTGCATGACTGGCTTTTTAAAATGGACTGAGAGCAGCTGGGTTAATGGCTTTTTCATCTTTTCGCTGACTAGTGTGGTGAGGATTTGTGGTAAAGTGGTGAGATGAGTGATATGGGAGTTAGTCGCTTTTGTTCACATGGGGATATCGCAGTACCAGTTCGTCGTTGCAGAATTCAAAAACAAGTTGTAGAACTTATTACCGATGGCACTTTGAAAGCCAAATTTCGATCAATTTTTCAACGAGGCTCAACATCTAAAGAACTCGGTTTTAGACAATAAATTTATGGAATTTTAGTTGGTATACAATTTCACTGATTTTTGGACATTATTTCTCCAGTGAAAAGTTTGGTTTTAGGTACCCAAATAACATTCATATAATGAAAAATTTTAAGATTCATCCTTAATTAGTAGCCCACCTCCTTTCCCAACCTCTATTACAACGCGTTCTCTTACCCTCTTTAACTTCAATTCCTTGGTTCGAAAGAGGTACTTTCATGCAGAAAGGTGGTGGAATCGGAGTGGTTTTTTTATTACCCATTAGGTCTCATCTGATTCTGCTGAGTGCCTGTTATCCTAACCTTATCACACCTTTCTATCTCCTAAAATCGAGAGCACGCTAGAGAAGTTGAAAAACCACTCGGTCGCTATGATTATTCAAAAGGTGATCCGGGCATGTTGTTAGGCATCCCTAGGATTAGCTGATACACGTGCAGAAAGTAAATCATTGACTTGTAGTACTAATGATTTGGAACCTCTTTATTCAGATTCACAATCGTCAATGTGCAGATGAAGGTTAAATTGAATGTCTTCAGATTGATGACTAGGAACTGATTGCGGATTCAGTTCATGAATTCCAAATTACCTTTTTAATTCCATTCAAAATGAAACCAGCGATTCCAAAGTCTTCCTATAATTTAAACCATGGTATAGCTAAAAAGTCTAAAGCTCAAAATATTTTAGCAGTAAATAGTAGTTTTTACATTAGTCTACTTCGGTTTCTTCAAATCCGCTTATCCTTCTACTCCTTCTCTTTCTCTTCTGCTCTTTCAATCTAATGGTCGCCTATACTTACCAATTTTGTGGTCGTATTGAAGAGAAGCATCTGGTATTTTCAAATGGTTCATGCTCTAGAGGGCCAGAAACATATTTACCTCTCAAATAGAAACTTCTAGGCACGTTGAGAGTCCCACTGACCTGACCTAGTTCAGGTTTATCAACATGAATCTCATTCATATTTTAGTTGCTCGGTGGTCGAATTTCATGTTTTGCTCTCCGAGCTCACAAATACTGCACCTTGGTGACTAGATTTAATCTAGTCCACGTGGCAAGGACTTGGCTCAGAGGGGAATGATTGCAATTTTAGAACAACTCTGCTGAACCTGAGAATATACTGTTGGCATTCAAGGAGCTGCGAATTAGGCGGAGAATAGTGCCTATGAAGAATAGTGCTTATGCAAATCTATGATTTGTATGCCCTCAAGGGGGATATTGTTAGGAGAAACGGGGAACCTAAAGGGCAAATATTGTTTGTTTTCGGGTTCAACTTTAAATACTTTAAACAACAACAGCCCTCGAACTTCTGCATTGATGTTGATGAATTTTTTCCTTAAACTAGCTGGCGCGTCATTGAAGAAATAAAAAGAGTTTACTTGCTTCATGGATTTATCAACATGCTGCATTTTCAGACTGTCGATTTTATCTATCGTGCAACACGTGATGGATCTTGCGTGCCTACTACTTGGGGATTCATGACATCGACGGAAACTGTAGAAATAGGCTGTCCTCTTCCTGATAACATCTTCCTGGGTGCTCGAACCAACACCCATACCTGCGTTACATCTGTCGCCTAGAAATAATGGGTTTATTCCAACTCCTAGTTAAGTAAGTAGATCTAAAATTTTGAACACAGTAACTTTAAGGTTTAAGTGTCAACTTTAATAAGCTAAGATAACCTTAATTAGCTGTTGAAGCATCGAAAAAAAGGTAAGATTCCTGGTCAGAAAAACCATGCTTTAAACCACGACAATACTACTTGTATCACTGAAACCAGAAGCATTGTTGCTTTGCCATTATTAAACACTTGAGTTTCAGTTAAATTAGCATTAAAATAAACCATTTGGATAAACATTTACTCTAATAGACGGGGCTCAAAAGTACATCCAGTTGTTCACCATGCGATCACACCATCACTTCCCTTATGTGCATTAAAGCTCAAAGTTCAGGCCTTCGGATTACACTTGGAAAAGGCCATCTCCCTGAGCCTCTTCGTTCTTTCAAATGGAAGGGTTTAGGCCTCCGATGTGTGGTCAGAGCTGGTAGAAATTTTTTCCCAAGATCAAAATCTAAACAGCGTTGGCATACGGAATTTTATGCCGAAAAACCGTGCCTATAGCCTTGTTCAGAATAGGTTTTCGGTGTAACTCTAGTGTGATTTATTTGGCAGTCTTAAGTTTACATGAAAGACAATATATTTAAGTTAAATTCAACAATCACCATTGAAGTCTTCATAAAGGCTATTTATGGTGGACTATGGCGAATCTTATGGGCGATTTCGTATCGTACATGAAATGATTCAAAAGGCGAGATATCGTCGTTTGAAAGAGAGTATATGCTTCATATGATGTGCATAGCTAGTAAAGTTCGGCTTATCGGAGGGAGCCGAAAGGTGCTTTATGGCTTGGTAGCGGAGGTGAAAGTGCAATAAAACTACCGCCAAATGATTATTAACACAAAAACATTGGTTGCCATGTCTCCACAGAGATAACGTGGGATTGGGTATTTCATTTTGAGGAATATTACCTTGAATTCCACTTTTAATTCTTCAATGTAGGGTACAAGGTAGAGACACCTGAGAGTATTCACAAATCGGAAAATATTCCTCACTAAACTTGTATGATTTAGCCTTCTCATTGATGGCTCTACTACCTTGCAATTCTAATAATGATTGCAGCGATGAATATAGCAGCACGTTGTGCAAAATATTTTATTCAACAATCCAAAACACTTTGCCACTCCTCCACAGTTTAATTCGAATCATATTTCGTGCAAGGTTGAACTCTTGAAATATAGTGAAATTGGAACAGATGGTGCTTTATGACTTACGTAGGCATCCCTTAACCTTTGTCCTGATCACTTTATTGCATAGTAACAACTGAATCCTTCTCTGTGGATTAATTGGCTCCTAAATGGTTACTAGCCTTATTTCACCACCCGTCCCTATGAAACTATGCAGAAACAAATATTACTCTATGCAAGCGTCTGCCCTTGCCAAGATTTTTGGAAGCAAAATTCAGATAGCTGGCAATAAAATTATTACCCCTGATTATTGGGGCCCCAAAGGAATACCTCAAACAAAACGGCAGTCACTTAGACGTTTTCATATATTCAGGGCAGCCTCTCGGTCATTACGTTGCAGTATATTCGGATCGAAAATGCATGAGAACCTGTAAAATCTGGAACCTGCTCTATTGTATCAAATAGATTTTGAATGAGAACAGAAGAAAAGATCGAATTCATCGCAACTCAGTGCTATGTTCTGTGTTACTGTTAGTAATGGAACGTTGTGTTCATTTAAACTTTTGATTCTTAGTATTATCAACAATGAAATCAGGGTTATTGCTATTAAAAAACGTGCTTAAAACATTAGGGTTGCTATATTACATTGCATGAGTCGGAATTTTTAATTTCATTTATAATTTCAGGGCACATCACTTCAAAGAGGTGAATTTAAAATCAACGGTCTTTTGCGCATTTTTCAGTCATAACAGTTTACATTGTGCTTGTTTGGCTGAGAGCCCGCAATATCCTGCTTCCGAAAAGCTCTTTCCCAGGAAACATAGTTAGTAACCATCCTTTTCGATGAAATGTACCTTCAAGGACGCAGAGCTAGCAGTAAGTAAAAAGGCAAAATAAATGTTTGGACTGCGAACTGTCATAGAAATAGCTTATGAATTAAAACACGCATCTCTAGTCCCTGAAGGCAGTGCAACAGTTTAAATTAGTGGTTTTGACACCCATTCCACTTCAGTCAATTGGTGAATTTAGGCTTATGACAACTTTACCGACGAAACGTATTTAGAACTGTACAAGGAGCCATTCCTAGAGGAAGCCAACACTCCCAGCCTAAAATGTTTTCTACTAAAAAGGATTGACGGACTGTTTAGTGACCCTGAGCTCGAATCAAACGTCAACTCTGTCTTGATTCCCAATTGTATAGTAATCATAATTTAACTTGCTAATTATGCATTAATGACAATTTCTTTTTTCTTTCCTCAAATCTTATATTATGAACAAAATTCTTGATCGGTGAAATGCATTCACATACTTTCTGTTCCATTAATTACAGTAGTATTTCCAAAAATATGCATTTTCGTGTTATCCTCCTAAATTGTATTTTATCGACACTTAACCGCAACGTCTGACTGTAAGCGATTTCGAGGCAATGGCTGATTTTTTACCAGTTTCGGAAGAGCCAAGCACTCAGTAGCCACATCCTAGTATTTATCCAATCAAATTCATGCAGTATCTGCCCCACCAACTCGTAAAGGTTACTACTTTGTGTTTTCCGAATCAAATGAGTTCAAATTCGGTTGGATTAAGTTGCAATTTCCATTGAACATTAATTTTTAGTGAAAACTTTTTTGACATCTTTTCAACGATTACAGGACTACTCTCACCTAATAAGACTGTGATAGTTAAAATCTACACTTTCATGCTTAATATCAAATTTATTAACATTTCTTTGGCGGCAAATTCAAATGAAATCGAACAATAGGATTTGAGGGAGTGTTCTCAGCGAACATGCGCCACCTTTTGATGAGCAGAGAGATTGTGCGATGAGAAGAGCACATTTTCAGACGACAGCTGTTGAGGCTACCCGTCTGTGTGCATGACTCCAAATCACGCAACAGGAATCGATGGCGCTAGTGTGTACTTATGGTAGGTGCTCTACTTGAGAACACGTAAGCACTGTTCTATGTAAATTTGATTAAGGGTTCGCACGAACTCAGCACAAGACAGAAGCCTGCGAATCAGCCAAATAACTATTGCTAATTCCGATCGTCATCCTCACATGTAATTTGTTTTTGCAATATTTCATCTGAAACTGTCACAGTTTGCCGTAAAATTCGCCCTTGGGTATTGCATCACTAGCGCTCCCGGTTGCGATCTGAATAAAATATTTTTCTCGATCATGTACAACTATTTTTCAAGAGAATACCTAGTTAACTTTAGAGCTCAAAATGGCCAACACTGTTTAAAACTAGAAAAATGTTTTCGGTTCTCGAAAATCGGTTTATTAGTCATTCATAAAATTAATTTTCGTCTCAAACGTGCCAATAACCCAAATTAGTGGTGTTAATTTGGCACACGACAAGCACATAAAACTGTATTTTAAGAAACGTTTATTATTCTAACGCGTGCAAATGTGTGTCACAGTTTCCCAACTAAAAAGACTAATTAATCTTCGAAATGTATGACATCCTAGTATAACAGCACAATTTACATTATAAAATGTCTGAAAGCATAAGTGATAGGTCAAGAAGCAATTTCATGATATTTCAAGACATTGAGTTTCAATCCATTCGTCAGAAGAGCAATAATTAAAATACTACTCATAATTTATCAATGCTTGAGTGTTTCAGGGTTTTCAACTACCCAGTCTTCTTGCAATTAAGTGATTGAAAAAGCTACTCTAATTAACTCACTTAAACCTGTCTAAATGAGGCCTCGTTCGAAGTCTAACGGTTGACCAAAAACAACCGCTGACTTTCACAGCCTGTGGGTTACTCTCTCCTTGGGCAAGATGGAAGTTGAAGTAGGTGGGGAAGTTCTGACAAGCTTTGAGTTGACCAATCAATCATGTGTCCATCCCAGTTCATGTCTAGACTAGAGGGCGGCAAGTCACATTTTAGTGAGTATTTGAGCCATCACACCCCTTTTGCCACCTGTTTTCAGTCACAAGACTGTCATGCCTGTGTAAAAACACTGAAGCAACCCACCGTACAGCTACAAACAAAGTTGGAAGGAAGCACCCAGTGCAGGAATCACGCAGTCATTCTCTCTTCAAGAGATGGAAAGGCCCAAAGCAATTGGCTTTTTCTCAAGCGAGTCATTGACACATGTTTATATCCGAGTTTGGAGTCTTAACTGGAGCATACAATTTTTTTAAATTGGAACTGTTTAGTGTTCAGAAATAGGAGAAGATAATCAAAAACCTTTTTTTATATTTAAATACGCCCTCTAAGAAGCCTCGTGATTTACCTTTATTCAAGGAGAGAACATTTTTGTGTACATCAAATCTGTTGTTTGCATTCTGATTTTGGCAGAAAAGACAGGCGGAGATTTCTGATGAAGCAGGCAAAAACTTATGAATAGATAGACAAAGAACTCCTGTAAGGCAATTAGGTCACTTTCTATTGAGGGCGCCTGAGTAAACGTCTCCTTAGGCTTTTTTTGAACCTGCCATTCAAACCGGTACTTCTCATAATGCCAAGTGCCCTGCTCTCGATTCACCCCAGGCAATGGTGATGCATCCATCAATATTAAAAATTGCGGTAACTACGACGTCTTCGCTTCACATCTTCGGGCTTTTAAGTGAATCGGATTTTTTGCATACAAACCTGGAAAGGAGGAACCGAACTTAACCGGAAGTGCTGATTAAATAGCATAATGGCATCGAACTTTCCATAAATCGCACCTAACCACAACTAGTTTCCACAAGCAGAACAATAGTAACGGTTGGATTTCCTGGAAAATTATGAATTCTAAAAATATGTCCTTATCAAAAATTTTTTTCATAAGCCTCAGTCAGTAAAACACATTGGACATATCATTTCATCCATAGGTGCGTGTACACGAATTGTAAATGCAAGCTAGCGTATTAAGCCTAAAATGATATCCACATCAACTACCATCGACCAGTTGAAAATGCTTATTCATAAAAAATGAACAGATCTTGCTGTGGTTGAACTTTAGGAATCAAATGATAAGCAGTAGAAGATATATTGAGTCGAAAAGGGTATCAGGGAGGGAGCAGTTAACATGGATTCTGATAGATAAGCACTTGAATTTCAAGTCCTTTATAGCGTATTGAACACGGCTTCAGGAAGCTGATTGCATGACGAATATCAGCGATCGGTCGATTTGAGTTACGCTCTACAGTGAAAATTGGCCAGCATGAGGTAAGTATCAGGCAATTGGAGTACAAACTGTAATGACGTTGCCAGGTCACAACCTTGTACCTATTCTAGGTACTATTGGGTAGATAAACAAGCATCAGCATGAGGTAACCGCCGTGAGCTCCTTTAGCCACCACCCCTATAGCCACAATACACATGAAGCGACCTAATTGTTTTTATTACCCTCTAGCTGTTGGGTACAGTGACCTTACAGATATGCTCCACTTGAGTTCATTTTGAGCGCCGAGTCAAAACTGCAATAAAACAATATTTATCTTCTTTTTTACGGTAAAACGGCTTAGAGAAGTTGCTAATCCTATGACCCCGAAAACTTTATTTTAAAAGAATGGAAACAGAATGGATCCTCTGGTATTACAGGGTTCCCTTTAAACAAGGATTAATGTGTCAAGTAAAAAAAATACTGGGAATTGGTGATCATAAAAAATGCAGGATATTTATGTAATCAGTTTGGAATTTTTCAAGTTACGATAACTAAATGACAGTTATAATTCGAATTCGAGTCCTATTCAGGTTAAGATATATAATTTTCGAAAAATAACGCAGAAGTTTCATACCTGAAGTACCGACGGAAGTGCTACGCTAGAATGCTTTGTCTGCGTGTTGGTTTGGCTCAGCAGCATCTTGAGATGCTTTCAAGGCCGCTAAATAATTATCAGTATGTTTTAATGGTCGTTTAGGTACTTACTGGTGTTTAAACTTGGGACATTTATAATATTTCTTATCTTCAGTAACCCTCATTGTAGGAAATTAGCACAAATCATAATGAACAACTGATGTTAAGTCCTCTGGACATACCATGTTTTTTTTTTTCTCCTGAGTCCAGTGTCGTATCCCGCTTTCTATAGGCTGATCTCTTAAGTAGAATCCACGAAAGATTAACAGCCAAATGCATCCATCATCCTGAAGAATCATATAAGTAGTATTGTAAGAACATTTTCGCTATTTGAATTGATTAGTACTATCCTTCTAACTGTTTTAAAATTTTCCATGTGGTTACAAATTGATCAATCGCTGTCAGACACCGCTGGCCAAACAGCAGATAATGTTTCTCTAAACAATAAACTTACGTAAGTAGAGGTTCGGCGCATTTTACAAACGGTAATTTTAAAACTTCTGATTAAGTCAGACAAAAACGTACAGGATTCCAGTCTTCTTCAAAGTCATTCCCTCTTGGATAAACAAATATAGTCAAACAAGAGTCTAGTTTAGAAACAAGGCTCTAAGGCTCTCTGTGTACCCAACTAACCGTCTAAGCCCACACCTTCAATCAAATTCACATGCTAAGTTGATCTCTCGAGCTTCAATGCCCACAGGCGCGCATAGATACACGTTTGAGGGTCCTGTTGCTATGCTTTGAATAAGACGAGGAACAAGGGGAGGAATTAGGGAGTTTGAAGTCCGGCACAGGCCTCCAGCAGGACTTTGGCTTTGTCTCACACATTTGTAAACAAAGGGAGGATGTTCCCGAAAAAGCCTTAGTCAGTTACTTGACAACACAAGGCTGTGTGAGAAGATCTATTCAATGTAGTTCACGGCATGAACCAATTTGTTTATTGAAAAGGAATGGCGATTGACAAGGTTCGAGTTCGGTGTCATCTCAATGGCCATATGCAGAGCTTGTTTGATAAAAGGTATGAGATCAGGTGAGAATCATGAATTGATACACGTGCTTTTACGCTACAATCACTATATCAAACGATTTGCGAAAAATGTTCCGTCTTCCATCATATATCTGGTATGCGTCACTGACGTTTCTTCAATCAGGCTTTCGCGTTAACATTGAATGTTCAAGGCCTATACTAAAGTGGATATATGAGCAAGTAACAGCATTTCAATGACAAAATCACCCTATAACCACTCCTTTCACTCAACACTTGGCTATTTCGACTTCAATCTAGAAGCGGTATTTTATATTCATAACTAGTGATATGTCATTTGTCTTCATGAGCAACGGTAATCAAACACAATAAAAACAATATAACTTTGCCGAAGATCAGGAGACGAAGACTGGAGTTTCACTGATGGTAGCTTGAAAGAATTTTAGCTACTTGGCCTTAGCGCACACATCTTGTGAACATGAGTGACACGAGGTGTAAGAGCTACTGTCTGTCAGTTATTGTTATCAATAAAGGCTGTGGATCCATCAATCACCTGGACCGACTGGTCTGTTTAGGGAGGGGACAGTGGAGATTTGGACGGCAGGTAGACAGGTGGTCCCAACCTTCAAGGAGTTATGGTCCATCGAATAACTGGTATAATACTCACAGCTTTTAAACCTAGTTATAGATTTTCCCTTGAATTACCTTTGGAAATAAAAGGATAATGTAAGAGCCTTCCTACTGTTAGAGCAACACCTATTACTTTATTCCATTGCAGGACAAACAAACAACTTCGTCTTTAGACCAGACATTACTTATAAGAAATCACAAGAACTGATACCAGTATTGATATCGATGATAAGTAACGATGTAAGGAAAAGGTTACAGTAGCGTAAAGACTATTGCGTCACAAATATCATACGGATGAATAGTTAGGGCATATTTAACCAAACAAGGAAAAAGTCGCACTTTCGTAGCTTGGAGTTAGGGTTGGACTTAGTAGGTTGTGGATATATTTAACAACCAGAAATTGAATAAAAGTTTTTACCTTCTTTCCATGAAATGAATTGTTTACGAAATCTGAAGAATTGAGGATTCCAGTGTGTTTCAACTCTCCTTCCAAGCAATGTCGTCTATCAGTTCCTCAGTGCCAATAAACAGGTAGCATTAAGGACTGACAACGGAATCTTGGTAAATATACATAATTAAAGCACTGAAAATTTGGTTCCGTGAGAAGCCCAGTAGTTCACAAAAATTTCAAACACTTTTTTATTTTCAGTTAATAGTTTCAGAGACTAAATAAGAATCGACTGCTCCCCAGGTTGAGCATACGCGCTGAACCCCTTCGCCTTTCATTTTGTCACCAATCAAATCAGGAATTCCTCTTTTCTCTGCCTAGGTTATCTTGCGAGTTGATTGTCGGGGGCGCCCGGCAACAGTTTGAACGGAACACAGATGGTCACTCGGACGCGAATAAGAATGAGTGAAAGCTAATGCAACCTTTGGATGAACAAAAGGTCATAAAGTTCTTCTGATTAATGCAAAGCTGCCAATGGCATGCCAATTATGTTCTTGCAAGGCTAAAACAAATATGGATATCGAAAATTCATTGCTATCACGTTGGATGGATTTTTTCGATTCCATGGGGAATAGGTGTGTTATAAAGGAATTATTTTACGCAGTAAAACAAATTCACAGAATTGTGCAATGTAACTGATAATTCCTTCATTTTTCCATAGAATATTACATTCAAAGGATTATTCGGTAGACAGGACTAGCACTTACAAATAAATTTAATGACTAAAACAATTGCAAGGGATATTTTATTTTTTATTCCATAGTTTTTCAATATTTAATTTCAATAAAGCCCACGTTATGGTGCTCACGATTAAGAAAATGCATGCACATTACTCTCCGTTGTGGATCTAATTTTCTTACTCTATCATTCTAACATATAGTAATCACAAGTACCTTCTAATTTTAAAACGAAATCACCTCTAATGAATCTCTAGGTGGATTTGAACAAACGCCTGTCCGCAAGATTCTTGAGTACTTTCACAATTGAAAACTAAGAAAAGCTGGCTTAGAGCTTCATAATGCTTTATTTTGCAAAATTGCAAGGTCTACTCAAGGAGTTTGCAAAAATCTAGACGTAGCTTGGTGACTTATTTGACCCAGATTGCACACCAGATTATCTCAGTCCTTTTTCCAAACAATCCCCATAGTGTACATGGAAACTGGTTCATCGGTGGTTACTAAGCTGGTGATTTAAGGAAGCTGGAAGTTTCAGTGGTAAGAAATGGAGCTAAATTTTGTTAAAGTTCTTTAGAAGTAAGTGGTCTATGTACATTTTCAGAGCTGAACTCGCTTTACAACTCAGGTATCTGTGAATGTGTATCAATGGCCACCAGAAAGAACTTGAATCAATTAACGATTCTAATGGTGCACATTCAGCTGATCCTTAGTTTTAGTTTTGGCACACGCGAAACTTAGGTCTGGCACGCTTATTGAAAATAACCCTTAATTAAGTAAAGTAATATTCAGCTTGCTGGAACTTCATTTTTTATGTTAACACTGATGTATGGATAAATAACTCCATGTAGCATTAAGAAGCCGTTATTTCATGGATACATTTTTATCTATAGCAAATGTGTGCGATTGCTTATATGAATTCAATATTGACTACTAATGAGATTATCCCTAAAGGAATACTAGTGAAATGATATTTTTCAATTGAATTAGTTGTTGATCTAACTCCTAGGGAATACTTTCCCTTGGGAAAATAGGTAGAAGTATACAATAGGATACCAACCCCAGAATCCACCTACTATGTTTAATTGAGTCCACCAAGACCCTACCTAGGTAAGCCCTAAAGGTCATTATTTTTTCTAACATTCATTGCAAAGTATGAAATGATTCTGGGGAAAAATCAAGGTCTCGAGATCGCGAAGGTATGGAGACTTTCATGACTTCAGATAAGACTGTCAATTAAACTGACAAAGTCTGAAGGAGCTGTATAAAATCATGTGACCTTAAGTCTTTGTGGGTGGAAGAGGGAGCAATTAAAACTATATCTGATGGAGAATCAAATCCAGGTTGTTGAGATTAGAAAATGATTTAAACTACTGGTGCTTGATGATTCTTAAAGAGTTTACGTTAGCACTTAAATTGACGAAGGAAGGTTTTCGTTTCAGCTGGTCGTCGAGTATTCATATACTGATTAGCTATTGTTCCATCATTATAAATAACAAAATAGCGATACAAGAAAAGAGGTTTTAAATTAGTATTCAAAGTGTGAGATAGTTTTAAACTATTGAACGCTTTCTTGTACAGTTAAAAGACTTCGAAAAGGTTATCAACAGAGCTGAAAAGGGGCAGCGGTGTTGGGTGGAGACAAGTTGTCGCGTCCATTTGCTCTCACGCTTCAAAATCATCGTGAGACAAACATTTGTATTCGATGCACTGAATTTTCTACACAGTGCGAATAAAAAATAAGCCTTTAAATTAGACTGGAAGACTGTATTCGACTCGAAAGATAGAAAAGCATATTAATCCAACCCTTGGTTTAATAGTCCATGTTTTTACTTAAAACATCTTTATTACTCATGCTGGAGGTCATTTGTGTCCATATTTTTCGAGTAGATGGTAGTTAAAGCAGGATGCTTAATTTTGTACAAACTAACTGCAGTCGAGGGGATAGGGATCAATGATTAATGAACAGATTTCCAGCTCAGCATCGAGTGACTGAACTTGTGGGTCCCATTCACTCGTCGCCAATAAAGTCAGCTCGTGCTACCAGTGATCCCCTTGTATAAAATGATCACTTGCAGAAAATTTTTTACTGCATTTCATACAGGTAGTTA
Organism: Anomotaenia brevis; assembly: GCA_030710315.1. Taxonomy (NCBI): domain Eukaryota; kingdom Metazoa; phylum Platyhelminthes; class Cestoda; order Cyclophyllidea; family Dilepididae; genus Anomotaenia; species Anomotaenia brevis. The sequence goes on from JAUOZQ010000002.1 coordinate 1,283,857, forward strand.
CTAACTTCTAGACTGCTAACAACACGAATCCAGGCTTATTTAGTTTTTGGTCAAAGGCTCATTAATTGAATTCTCTGCTGCGTTACATAAATGACTTCTAAAGGCACACATGCAGGTGAGTGTGGGGACACTGGTAGCTGGAAATTTCAACTGATAAAGGGAACTCAGCGTCCCTCCCCTTTTTAATAAGTTGGTAATGGATACCTGAATTTGTTGCCAAACCTTGATTTAGATAAGTTGAATTCATGATCTCCAAACGACAAAGGTATACTGAAACTTTTAACATGTTTGTCTTAAAGTTCAAAGTGCACTTGCTGAATCGGTCATAATTCATCCTAATGCTCAAAACGACGATTGTAGAAAACTTGAAAACTTCCCTCTTGACTTTCGCAATTTGACTATTATTAACAAAAAATCCCGTTTTAGTCCCATTTTTTATGGAAGATATAATCTTGGTTTAAATTGCAACGAAGAAGCTCGTTAACAGAGCTAATTTGACTTCCTCATTTGTAAGACGAAACGTCTTGGAGAAAACATTGACTTTGGCTGTTATTCAGATAGCTTCTCCTTGCAACGAAAGCACGACTCAAATACTTAGGATGGGGCCTCAGTTTCAATGGGACCTCCAGTTCCGGTAAGGATGTATTTTTTACAGAAAGCACAGCCAGGGGGAGGGGCTCAAGAATGGCATTCTTCTGGCCTCAAAAGGGGAGCTTATTGTGATGATGACAGGTCAGAACCTGCTTTCTATTCCCGTTCGAAGTTCCGACCTCCACATTTGCCGCATTGGACTCACGGCAATTGGAAACCAATTCTTCGTGCACAGTCAAACTGAGTGTCTGGAGCTGGCATTGTAAAGTGAATATAACCCTATAATCTCCTATAATTAGATACTTGTTCTCGAATTTAAATGATCGTTCGAGAAAGGGATATGCTTAAAATCCAGCGGTAAGTTTAGAGTGGCCATCTGTGTAGAATCTAGTTGTTGCTAGGGCTATTCTTCTTCAAAACTAATCTGTTAGAAGAATCGAGTAGACTCCGTGAATCTTAAGAGCTCAGCTTGGCAACTAATCAAGGAGAAAACAGGGCGGATCAGTCAATCAAGTGAGGTTAATTAATTGAGGTTTTGTCCTTGAAGCTCCTCTCTCAAGTGAGAGGATCTATCATTCTGCATTGTGATAAAATAAGGGATAGTTGACAACCAGGTCAAAAGACGCACTTGTGCACTTGGTCTTCTAATTTTATTCAGGCATGAGAATTATCGTGTAAATCTGATTTTTCCTCTGTTTCACCCAGTTGACAATGCAGCCCATAAACTTAGGAAAAGATAGTCGTATTTATTAGACTAAGGAAACAACTTTGCACCAGCTATTTTATAAAAATCGTGTTCATATATACTTAAAAGGGTTGAAAATGCATTCAATTCATTTGAAGCATTAACAATTTAAAAAGTATATGCAACACGCCTGTATAAATTCATTTACAACTGGTAGTTCATTTGGTCGAAATATTAGATATCTCGAAAATATCAGAGCTCATCAGTGATGCTACTAGTGAATGTTTCGAAATTAATCAGAATAAGATGGAAAAAATAGTTCTAGTACTGTAAATCTCGCAGTTGAATAGTCTGAAAAGGGTAATTATAAACACCAGCCTAATCTACGGACTTGAAACGAAGTTAATATGGAACATTTAAGTAGTAGTTGATTGGGGTTTCCGCTTGAACGTACACGCCTGATATCAGGTGCATTCGTCCAGCACACACATGTGTTCGTTTTGACTGCTAGCGTGCCTTTAATGAGTGCGAGTGTGAGTAGAGAGTCAGGATCACTGATCCGTGAAGAGGCCGTGTGGCATCAACCGGCGGTCGATCCGTTTTAGATAAGAGAAACTAACCACTTAGGACGAAACTTCACAAGACTTTCGTATTGAGTGCTAGGTTGCAATTTTCAATGTTGCATTCGTAAAAGAAGTGCTATGTTTATAGTTCAACATTTCAAGTTGTAATAGTGATCCTGGGGCATAAGCATTTTTTGCTATAGGGCCATTGCGTCGATCTTGTTCGCAGCTCCGCCCTTCTTTTATAAATACTTGATAAGGTAGTTTTCTTTCTGCCCTATTTGAACTTGTAATGATATTATTTCATAGACGATGTAGTACATTTCGCAACACTCCTTTGTATTGGCGCAATTTTAAGGCATTGGATGAATGATATTGGTAATCGGAAGGCAGATGTTGTTTTCAGTTTATTTTAAGCAATCTAGTGACTGCAAAGTCTGACTGTGACTCATACAGATCGTACGAAATGACTAACAATGCATCACTGTCTTTAAACAACAGTCTGGAAAGAGCGAATTACCAATGCTAATGATGTTCACAATGCCTGATTCTATGCAAAAACGGATGAAGAGTATGTCTTAGTAAATGTGTTTAAAGGTTGGGAGTGATGAGAATACGAGAATTGACAAATATACGAAATTGTATAATACTGCTACTGCTCTTATCTATGAGAATATGATTCTTAATTCAAGGACTTTCTGCTGTCCACTTGCCTACTGCGATCTGATCGTAATTTAGAAAAAATGCGGTTTTCCAAAAAAGCTCGTCTTAATGGATATTGACTAAGAAATCGTCTTTTACCTAATTGCTCAAACTAGCTTCTCTTAATTAGTCTAAGGGCTCCCTGTTGAGCCTAATTCACTGGCGTCAACATCGTTGATCCGTCTTCAAAACACGACAATGTTAAGCGATTCCTCCGCACTCCCCTTCCCCCTCAGTAGGACAGTTGACTCACGCGATGTCACCTGAGTGCAGAGGCCATTTCTGCACATGCACACAATAGGACTCCCACCTCTTGCTTTGTTTCTTCTGTGGCCACCTGTTTTGCATGCTTGAGCGTGTATTTAACCAGGCCTTTATGACACTGCTGAAACTTACAGCCTTTTTCCACCCATAGTGGGTGATCAAGGAAATAAATTTTCCGCTAGCTTCAGGAAAACGCAGTAGGACTTGACTTAAATTAACACATAAATTAGTCCGTTTCAGTGAGGTGCTCGTCAGTTTAGCGTCGTGTTCTTACTTGTCATAGGAGAAGAAAGACCCTCATTGGGGTCAATTTGCCAAAATTAAAGCTCTGTATAGAACCAAAGGCGATACAATTTTAGAAAAATAGCATTCACAAAGTTGCATATATATACAACCCTGATAAAAATGGTGTTTTTAATTAAATTTATTTGTTTAAATGCAGTAAGGCGTCGATTTAATAGTAGGGCCTCTAGCAATGCTACAAGTATAAAAATAGCTAAAATCGATCTTAAAATTTTCTGTGCGTTTTTGTGGATCAAGCATAACGCTTAGACCAGTTTTCAAATGATACTCACATTTCATAGGAAATTTTAGAACTAAAAATTGAGGCAATTCTGTTTCCCATAAACACCCTTAAGAGGAAAATTGATACATCACTTGGCTAGTGAAAATTGGATTCTATTTATCCCGTCCTTTCACATCCCCGTTTCTACCGATTTTAAAACAATAGAATGAAAAGCTTTTTGGCTCCAGACTGGGTGATCCGGAAGGCAGTTCGGCCATCTGTTGACTGGACCTGTTCAGCCTGACTCAAGGGACAGCCGAGTATCCGACCTTCTCCAGCCCAAATCAGGTTAGCAACAGGGAGATCGGTGGTAGAGGGGAGAATGAGGGCTAGCCAGCCCGCTGAATCCGTTAATTAAGCACACCTTCCTGAGTCTCCGGGGGAAGGGTCGGATTTCTTCGAGCTGATAGCAATGCGTAGATGAGGATTAGGACAATTCATGAGGTGCTTTTGAGATTACCCTTAAGTCGATTTAGACTATATGAGAAAAGTGCTCCCTTAATTCTTGACGCCTTCGTTGTTAATCTACATGCAATGAAACTGCGATTAAATTTAAGCATATCATTTATTGTAATACTAGTAAATGGTTCTTTTAAAATTTATGTTGACACGTTAAGCATTAGAGTTAAGAAGTTTGTTAAGTGAGAACATTTTCAGCTCTTATTGAAGAATTCTTCATAGTTTTTGGGACTTTGAGCAGCCAGCAGAACAAAAATAGTGCAAGTAATAGTAATATTGCTGTGAGATGCAATTCGCACACTGAAAGATGTGGGAAAATTTAGTGTGATAGAGTTTTTTTATTTTATCAAGATGACCTTTGTTGCGTAAACCAATTCAGTTTTATTGCTTCATTTCATGTGGTACTCGAACTGAAAAGGCCATTAAATGCTCAGGTAGAGCCGAAATTGCAAGTCTCAAGTATGTAAGCATTTGCATGAGCTTCATTCAAACAAAAAAACGGCAAGGAATTCTATGCCTTCATCATGCCTTTACTACAGTTGAACCATCCCGATAGGATACCAAGCAGCGAATGATTAGTTGTAGGGCGAATTCAAGTGTAAAGAAGGGGGCTTAATCACTTCCTAGGAGCCTTTTCATAAAAACACGGTTATATTGAGCACTTAAGGATTAGTGTGAGATTACGCACGGTTACTTTTAGTTTAGTGTACCCATGGTAAAATTTTTTATATTTATTCAAATTTAATGACGGATTTGAATATTCATACATAGCTTCCCTCCATTTGCTTCCTTATCTCAAATTCTGCATCATTTACGAGCCGTGTAAAACGATAGTTCTTGCATAAAACTGAACATAGACAGAAGAATTCAAACGACATTCGAATGAGTAGACGAAAAAATAACGCGTAACCTATCAAAATGGATGTTTTCTTCACAAAATCAAAGGGGGAATTTCAAGATTTTAGTCTAGGCATAAATAGATCCCACTCGAAGTCCCACATTAAGCATCAGGAGATGAATTGGGGTCATTAATTCGTAATTGGGGAGCATATTTCTTTAACGTTAGGTAAATCTGGGGAAGATCTGATTGATAACAAGTTCTCAGAGCGTCCATCCCATTCTCGAAGGCGTGAAAATACAGCATTTTATCAAATAAGGGCATCACACCCCAAGAGTTAGCACTAATGTGAGTCCTACCTGATGTCAGTGACCAAAAGGGATTTCGTTCATCCAGACGGATTCCTACTTCCTAAATGGCCATGGGTCTGGTTCAAGGTCCTTGTGAAAGTCTGGATGAATGATCGCCATAACCTATGACTTTCTCAAAAATGCTATTGCATGATAGTGTTTCTTCAAGTCACGATATTATGAAAGTGGTTTTGCAGAAAATTGGACAGATCCGTACGGTTGACTTGACTAACTTTGGTAAAGTCATAAATTGTTCTGACGCATTTGTTTGATGAAGCTGATAAATTAATTAAATGGATTAGGGTAAGGAGACTACCGTTAGTGTGTTCTCATGCTCAACGATTTAATGCCGATTCAGCCCCATACAACACACAGTTGCAGTCTAGTTCATGGCTTAGTCCAACTACGTTGATAGAACATTCACTAAACTGCTTTTATGCCGCAGATCAAAGAGGGAAATTTGTTGATGTTTGCTTCAGCTCGCGGTAACGTCGCAAAATATTATTGAACAAATTCACCAATTGTTTAACATTTTTCTCTGCAACTAAATTTCATGATTTGTTATTTCAATTCCTAAAAGGCACTGTGGTATGATTTTAAACAATCTAAAATAAAATGATTAAGTAAGTGCTTCGTAAACATGTTCGTCGAAGTTATCTTTTCTTGGAGGAAAAAAATTATTCTCAGTAGTTTAATTGGTGTTTAGATTCTCTTCATGCGATTGATGTTTTTATTATTTACAACCTAGTCACGAAACATGGAGTCTGTGCCCTATTTCAGAGAACAACCACCTCTGTGTTCATCATCAGTAGCAGTATGCTGATCTGAATCCTAAGCGTTTCTGGGATGGACCCTATGCGGCATTTGGACATCTCAAAGCGTGGTTTATGGTTTCACCCTAGATACTCCTGCATTCCCCTGTGGCTTATGAAACCCCTGCCCTCCTCCAATCAACGCCGAGGACTTGCTCATAAGAGCGGCCTCGTGACATCAGGCCGGGTAAATAAAACGGGTTATAAAGTCCAATGTACACCATGCCCTGACCACAAAATACAAGATTACGGGCGGTAACCAGACCGGTGGACATCTGTAGCCCACACGTGGTGGTTGTGGAAGTAAAAATGAGAATTCCTACCTCCCCTATTGAGAATATCATGCTCCTGCGCTAAACGCATTAAACCTACCGGTAAAGATCAAGGTTTCATATTAATTATTAATTATGTGACGGCACAGAATGTTGAATATTACATACGCCGGTATCAAAGGGAAGAATTACTTTTTTCATAAAATTGACCTGATATTGTGCACATGTACTACGGAGATATAATTAGTAGATTTAGATTAACCATTCGTAAAATCCGACCTCCATTACACTATAATATATTTGTGATAAATTTTTCCACATACGCTAATAGCCTTGGTATTCTATTTTAATCTGTGTTTTGGTAAAATGGACTATACAATATTTGAAAGCGCATTCACCAGGCAAATGGAGAGGTATGTAGTCAATCACAATTAGCGGAATAGCTCTTTAATTGCTAAGAACATTGTACCAAACAAACATTTCTACTATATCGTAGATTACACGATGGTAATCGTAAACCTAAATGCATCTTTCTGAACAAAAACAATTTCGATTTCAGAGTCAGGTCCCCAATACCAAGCTAAATAGTGAACACGGAATCTGGATCTTGGATTGACAACTGATTTCCTTGCATAGGCTAGAAGGGATTTTCGGTGATGTCCTCATGATCACAACTCATGGGGAGGCTAGGCTCCCGTAAAGCGACTACCAGTCTCCATCCATCAATTTAACACATAGCAACACAGAGCGAACCAGCTTCATGTGTGGCTGTATTTGTGCTTTGCTCAGTCCAAAATTCAAACGACGACCGTTCGTGTTTGTTCATACCGAGTGTCTAGGGGCCTCTGTATCACTTTACTACTGGTCCGTTAGCAGAGACACCAGTTTCCACCAATGGCTCTGAACTTTGAGCTCTCCATATGCAAGGCGATATTTGAAAAAATAAGGAATAGTAGGCTATAAGTTGTTAAAATAGGGCTTTGTATGAGCAGGGGTATTTTTAGAGTAAATTTTCTGCGGAGGAAGTTTAGTCAGGTACGGGCTTTGTGGGCCTACTTGACGAATCACCATCGTAATCTTCTTCACCATTTATCGACAATGTTTTGGAGCGTCAAACTAGAGCTGTTCCACAGAAGTTTCGAAGCAGCCTCAAACGAGTGCCTCGCACAAAATTTGGAACTACTTTCTTCTGTAACTAAAACTTGGAGTAAGTTCAGATTAAATGACTAAGTTATGGTTAATTCCTAAACGATAGATTGCTGAACAAACTTTAATAAATTTTACCTTATCAAAAACACGAAAAGAGACCAAGCAACTCCATGAACCCAAGTTAGTGGCTTTTTGAGTGTAAATAAAAAACTGCTTTTAAGGTACGTGTACACCTTGCTATTTTTTACAAGAGGCGATGGAATATCTATACCAGAAAAATACTTAACACGATCTCGAGGCAGTGAATGAGCTGTTCTCTTTGACTTAGTTGTGGATACATAAGCGTCGCTAGTACCTTGAACTGATATTTCCATGTTTAAGCTGCTCGGAGCAACTACAAGAGGGTTATTCGAGACTCCTTCGCCCTAAAAATCGCCACCGAATTCAGCCTCTGAAACTCGAACTGTGTCCCTGTGCAAGCCATGCACTTTTTAGGACCACCACATGGAGGTTTCATGGAGAAAAGGCGAGGGAAAGGTGACTGACTCATAGGCACAATGTTTGCTTTCTCCCATGGTCCAGATTCCTGTTCACGTGGCTCGCGGAACCAAACGCATTGTGTGATGCACATTCCATTCTAATGCTTAAGAGGCTCGTGCGACATTACCGCTAGCAAGTTTTAGGGAGTTGAAATTGCATCATACTAATGTCTTTTAGTTTAGATTTATGAAGAACGCTTCCCCAGGCTCTATATCTATTAGTTCGGCTAATGCAGAGATATTGACCCTGTTGACTTCTGTATGATATTGAATGGGTTAGATGGGTCAATGCGCCTTTTGGGCAAATATTGCAGACTCAGCACAGCAACAGTAAAACTACCGATTTCCTTCAAAACCTATGCATATTCAGGCTCTGTGATAATAAGCCGTTCACATTATCATGTATCCTATTCTAAGTTGTAGGTGCAGACATCCACCATAGAGATGTTGAGGGTGTTAATACGAGTCATTTCCTTGGTGGGAGGTCAGAGGTAGTGGGTGAGGTCAACTGGCATCTGGCTCAAGCCACTGCTTTTTGGTTCACCTGCTGGGGGTGAAAGAAGGGATTCTCAGAGAGGGGATTCAACGAAGATTTGACATGCACTAGACGGGTACCTGGCAGGGGTGATGAGATGGTGGGATGCGATAAAAAAGGATCCGGTCAATGCCTCCACCAGACATCCCAGTTCTACCTGCTGTTTTATGTGGGTTTATCCCCTTCCAACCCCTGTGAGTTCGAGAGTTTAACGAAATTTTTGATTGGAAAACTGAACCAATATTTAAGAGCATTTACAGCCTGAATTGGAAGGAGCTTCCAGAGGTGGTAAATAAATTATATTCCACTTAAGGTATAACCTGAATTTCGAGAGATCGCCAAATAGTCGTTTATTATAAGCTGTTGGCTCCACATTAATTCCAAGCAGGAGAAATTGGCAAATACAAAGCAATATGGCCAAATACCAAACTTTGATGCTGTGGAAATAGTCCTGCTTCCTCATTGATTTCTTAGGCCCTTCCAACTCCTAATCCTCTAATTCCTGATATACGCTCTTAAATGATAACGGCTTACAATTTCCTCCTACAGAAAACCGTATAAGTCAATTCAGCTGAAAACGGAAACAAACAAAAACACTTAGAAAGGAATATCAAGCATTTGAACGCCAATAATATTTGGCACTTCGCCCTTGTTCGATTTGTCTTATTAAGCACTACCTAAGAGGCCAGACTGCCAATGCATATGAATTAGTTGAGTCGAGATTACTTAATGAAGTCATGTGGTGTGGTCTGGCATTATGGTGCTAATTTCCCACGCCCTTCGTTCTGCCTCCTCCAAATTTGCATACATTTTGAATGAGGGCAGGTGATGCACCGGTAAAGGGAAAACCCTTTGATAAATTGGCCGTGTGAATGAAAGCTGCTAAGGCGTGCACAAGGAATTACCGATTCTCGGCGGACTAGCTAATGAAAACACTGTTAGCTCGGCTATACGCGATCCAGATCCAAATCTAGCCTCTCACTCCTCATAGCTGGACTCTGGGTTCTCGCTGCTCCTGACGACCATTTTTCACCTGCTTGTCCTGCATTTAAAATTCTGCGTCCCTCTGCAAGAATATCCAATTTAGGCGCACACACAATCAGTGTTCCGAGCTCACCCTTGTAGGGAGTCTGGGAGACCAGGGGTGGAGATGGTCTCACACTCCCCCTTCCTCCCTTTCCGGTCCAGACAAAAGGCAGGGCCTGCCACGTGGGGCCCAGAATTCCAATTTGGGAGGGGAATGCTACCATGCCTGTTGATTCCTATGACGCATAAAGCGAGGCTGCTACTTTTTCATCTCATTGGCACACTTCCCCGCTCTGCCTGTGCCTATGACATCTACTATCCCACTTTGGGGTGAAGACCAATTCATCTTCCAAGGTTTGAATGAAAAATGCTATGGGCACGTCGAAGGTAACTTCTTTTGCAAAATCCAAGAAGATAAGCATAAATATATTAATGAAGTGCTTACTCTTCTACATACATAAGTAATAGTTCCAATGTGAAATTAGTGGCACACGAAATAGTATATTTCCAGATTTCAAAGTCCTCCCTCTACCTAGCAAGCCTGAAATCGAGAAAACCTCAAAATGAGATGGTGGGCTGCGTATACCTGATCCTTATTCTTTTTAAGCTACAACCATTCATACCACACACCATAAAATGCCAATTTGCAATTCGAAAAAAAAAAGTTGATTTCCCAATGTGGTAAAGTCTATTTGTACGTTCTACACTGGACTATTTTTTCAATTTGCTGGAAATTCAGGTCCCGAAATCAGATTTCTGTTAACCCGTATTCACTGTTTCAAAATAAAAAATTAAAGCATAGTATAAGTCGGAGTTAGAACTGTTCAATAAATGCGTTAATTGGGGCTTAGGTTTATTAGCGGGTGCAGCTCGTGGAATTTCATCTTTATTTCTCTTACAAATTGAAGATCGATTTTCAGAAGTTTAATCTCATTAAATTGATTGGGGGGATTTCCATCCCAATTTATAAATTCCCTGAATCTAGTGAAACACATTTTAGAACTAATTATGACAAGAATTTGAATTTGTAAGACTTATAATACAAAAAACGTCTTATCAATTTAATACTAGCGTTTCAACACCTTGTCCACATAACTAATCTCTTATTGGCTGCCATGTGTTTCGCCAACTTCCAATAGTAGTGCACAAAGAGCTAACTATTATTTGATTGGCTACTTCTGCTAGGGGTGTCCACGAGCCTTAAATATGGGCTTCAATAAGCCTAGAGTCCAGAATTTCCCTCCTACTCCTCAGGTCGGACCTATTTTCCTTATATTCCTACAACCAGATTCTATATCTATGACACCTCCGTCAAACAGAATGCAGAACCGCCACAGAATACGTGGACCTTTGAAAGCCTATTGCCTACCACCTGCCTCAATGGAGTCCATGTCCTTGGAAGATAAGTACGTTCTCTATGTTCTTGTTTGCCAACAAGCAGTAATTATATACGCACTTTCTCAACCCCTTTTTTCTTCTAGAGAAAACAATGGTGTAGCTAATGGCACAAGGAGGTATCGGGGTGACAGTGAAAGCTCATTAGCTTCATCCTTGAGTTTATTCTCTGAGAAAAGCTCCCTGAATACCTCAAAAACCTCTTCGACTGAAATGCTTCACAGCCCGGTACTGATAAAGTCACAGTGTGCCTCGGAAAACGGTTTTCAGTTTCATTTGCCCAGAGTTGCTGGAGTTAAACGCCGGATTCATGAGTTTGAAAACAAAGCAGCAGCTTTTTCAAAGGACGATTTGCCCTGTGCTTGCTGCTGTGCGTCTCCGACAACTTCCATTAAGAGACCACATGTCGCAATGGGTGCAGGGGGACTGAGAGCACTCAGAGGTCTTTCAGACGTCTACAAACCTGCACCTTCTATTGTCTCCACATCTTCCATCCGGCGATTAGATCCTGTCTGTCCTGTTCCAATGCTTCCCACTATGCCAACCTTCCCTTCGCCATCTGTACGTTGCATTGAAACCCAAACATCCCCTCCTCTTGGTAAGTACGCGTTCTCACTTCTCCTAGTCCATTTTTGTTCCTTCGTGTCATTTGGTTAATATTTTTCCATAATTTGTAGAAGAAACAGAGCGACTTTCAAGGAGTCGCTCTAAGCGAGGTTCTGGAGCTATGTTTATGAATTCGATAAGGAAAACATTCGGTAGTATTCGACGCTCTCTAAGTTCGGACAGATCGAAAGTACAGAAGCCCAACAGCCCTGCTCCCCTGAGGCGAAGAGAAAGTGTTGTCCAAACAGGCACTACCTGCTCCCTGCTGCAGAAGTTCCCTGATGGGAGCCGAATGATTCAACTGCGTAGAAGCTCCACGAACGAGCCTTTCGGGCTATTTATAAAATCAGATTCAAAAGGTAGGCTTCGCTCCTCCCCAATTTCTGCATCTAAGAACTACTTAAGAATTTAAATATTTGGCATGCGTTCATCGTTACAGGGCTATATGTGAGTCGGTTAGAAAGCATTGAATACCTAGAGGGTCAAGAGATTCTCCAGGTTGGAGACAGAGTTTTGACGGTGCAAGGAGTTCCTGCGAAGTGTCTTGATAATACCGGAGTACGCTCGCTGCTTGGCGGATGCCAGCTAGCCCTATTCAAGGTGAAATCTGTCTCCAAATGACTCAGACCCACATCCTCCGCTCAAGTCTCCCAAATATTTTGATTCACTTCAGTACTGTAGTATTACTGGAGCTGTAAATAAATGGACTACTAGATGTTTAAATATGTGTGGTTTTTTGTTCCAAATGTTTCGGGAAATGTGTTTTCAGATTAAAAATCACTTAGTTTCATAAGGTGGTAGGTGCCTAAAGATCAGGTTTACATCATAAGGCCTGGCAATATGAGCGGATATTCTCTATAGAATATTTTTATCATGAAGGCAAGGCAAGTTAGAAGGTCCACATTTGTAGTCTATCTGATTTATATTAATTGAGGTCACTTCCGTAGACTTAGCGGGTGTCTTTCGGTGATGAAACAGTCGAAATGGGTCTAATTCCTACCCTTAACTACCACAGCGTTGTGGAAAGGAGAGTAAACCAGAAAAAAGCTAAATGGAGTTTGAAGTTTATAAATGGCGTATGTGTTTGAGTTTGCAAGGGGGTATGAAGGGGGAGTGGTTGGGAGAATGGGAGCGAATTTGCAGCTCTCCCACGTGCCAGTGGGCTACGCGTGGTTCCCGTCACTCTCCCCCGCTCAGGCCACATCAAGGGGAATTGGGAATGAGGCCAGCCCAATTCATTCCTGCCTCGCTCACCCAGCCCTAGTCTACTTCCCCCTTCACTGAACACCAGGACACACCTTGATGTATAGTGAACTCTGAAAGGTGTTAGGTTTGTACGCATGAAGGCTTTAGCGCCAATTCGGAATTAGGTTACGAGGCATTCTTTGAGACGTGGTGAACTATTCCTAAGGAGTGCCTTGACCATACAAAAAGGCATTGGACTGCTGAATTTTTTAGCCTTCCTATTTAACCAAGCAAAGTTCAATTAAGGCTGCTCATAATTTACCGTGTAAAGATCCATAACCAGCAAAATTGTTGTAATTAAAGGTTTAACGGTGATGGTTTTTATATTTTTCTAGTTGAGCTCTTAAAATATAAATACCGATTTTTATTTGACAAATGGGTGATTATGTTATATCCATTAAGGGTTGTGCTCATTTGACAAACTGCCACTTTTGTTATCCCAAATACTACATATTTTGTATCAGCACCATATGGGAGAATCAGATGTCGAATTTTCAACCCATTTCATTCAAGAATCAAGGGTCAGTTTCCTATGAGTAGTAATTGGCAATCATCTGCAGCTCCTTTCATACAGAGCTTCTTATCGTCACCTCAACAAGATCAACTTAGTAACTAAAACCAACCCTAAGTGCATCCTCTAATGTACTTATTTGCTCGCTTATGACCCTGATCTATTAAACCACTTAAATGTATCACACCTGAGTATTAGGCTCTTTAAGGAAAAACAGAAATATTTAAAACAACTATCACTTTTCGACTAGCTAGGGTGCATTGGGATAAATTACTATTAAATGGGTTAAATTTCTTGTTTTACAAATCAAATTTTGAGCCTACTTACCAACGCACAGGGTTCTCAAACTTAAGAGTTGCCAATGCAACAAGTTTTCAAGCCATTATCTATAAGCTCCAGAGAGGACTTTAGCAATGTATCGAGACAGCCGTACATGCGCTCGTTACCCAATGGAGAATTGAATACTCTTTTCTATCAACTGACCCTGACAGTCTGACTTAGCCTGCATGTTAGTCACCCCCCATTTCCCAAAGAGCGCTTCCGCCCCCACAACTATGCATAGCCCCCAATGCCTCTCCTTTTGGTGGATCTAACTTATATCAGCACCAGTCAAGGTTAAGTAGCGAATCCGCCCTGTACCCGCATTCGAACAAGCGTGTTCTTGCACGCTCCCAAAGGTCTTCAACCGGACTCATATATCCTTTCCCATCTTTTGTTTGCGTTAGAGAGAGTATGTGAATACGTTTGACTTTGGAAAGTGAAGGCCAGGGGCCCTAGTGACTCTACTCCGACGTCAGCAGAATCACGTGGTGATACATCAGGCCTCTCGGCTAACCACTGCAGCGGTGTGGCTGCTATTTCAGAGGAGCGCAGTTGTTGAAGGGGAGGGAATCTAAACCGCACATTGGAGGTGTCGAGCCAAAACGGCATGTTTCAACCCGTTCTAAACCGCAGGTCTGTGTGAGTTATGAGTGCCTAAAGGGGTAGCGAATCTTCCAGCTCTGTATAGTCAGTGGCAGTTGCAGTGAATCTTTGCGGCAGCGCTAATGGTACCTAAGACACAGAGAATTCATCTAGTAGTAAATAACGATGTCCTTTCACTTCCCACATAAGTTAAGACAGCCTCTATATGAACCTGAATGCATGAACGAAATTTATGATGTTATGCAAATGATGATGATGTTGTAGAAATGTATGCAGCACGCTTTTAGCGCATGCGTAACTTAAATAAGATGCGAAATCATCAATGACTTACGGAATCGATTTAAGCTCGTAGCTACCATCGAATTTAAGTTATTTTCCGACTGAAGGATAACTGATAAGCTGCAATGATTACCGCTTATTTATTAATTTGAGCCTATTTAAGCGAACACTAGATGGATTTTTTTATTCAGCAAAAAAAAATCATATGAAAACTTTTGGAACTAAAAAAAATCTATAACAGAGAAATAAATGTATTGAAATACATTAATCCTAAAGCTGTCTGCCAGATTTCCTCAATATTGGGAAGAAACTCTATAACTTAAAAAGGTTATTCTGATGCGAATTTTTACTTTCACAAAATTTTAAGGTATCATTTACATTGAGAATAAATATCTAGTGCGAACCTAGGCTACCACTTTTTTATGATCAAAAAGGTCCACTTTTAATTGTTATTAGTACTCTACATCGAATTTTGCATTCCTCCCATTGTGCATTCTGATTTCCGGTCAATTTCTAAATCGATCTAGGTATTGTTTTCCTCAAGTTCCGTGAAATTCCAACATTAGATGAAATTTCGAAACCTATGGTAATTACTTGAAAAACATCTGCACTAACTCGAATACAACGCAGTATTTTGGCCCTGTGGTAAAAGGATCATTGTAGTCAAGCTTTATTCAATTTATCACAAAACTAGTAATTGGTAGATATCACTTAAATTATGCTCATTCTGTAGGCTCCTACACTCTAGGCTATTGAAGAAAGGTAACTATTATGAAAAATAATTGCATTCTTTCATGTAATTATGAAGGATGCCTTAGCTTGTTATAAGTGCCATATATTTCTTATTCCACTTTCTCAAACCACTAGCTAATATAAATAAGTGCAGCCTTAGTAACCGGGATGGAGATTTGCCTTTTTTCCACTTGCATATTAAACACGATAGAATAGTAGAATTAAACAACATCAGAAATAGACATGATTAAGCCCAGTGACACCTGTTTAACCCCCACCAGTTTTTACCAGTTAAAGCTACATGCTAGCTAACCTTCGGACCTCCATGTGTCAACTGTATTGATCGCTGTCGATTGATTTATAGTTGGAGGAGAGGGGCTCCAACCTAGTTACCAGCTCCCCTGGCAACCATAATGATGTTCACAGACGCGTGCATGCAACCGAGGGCGACCAGCCTCACCCTTAGGTGGCAACTGCACACAGACGCCGACGCATTGACCATGTGTCCTGTAGTAGCCGAAGTTGGACCTCAGTCAGTTCAACAGCCTTTCCGTGTGGTCATAACAGTTGAACATGCTGGTTTTTGAAAAACCTTGAGAACTAATTAATAAAATAGTATCATCAATAGGAAAAGACTAGTTTTTCCTTCATCGATTTCTCAAAACGGAGAATAAAGTTCCGTTGAACGTGGTTACCAAGAATCAGCGTTCCTAAAATGAAGAAAATAATTGTTAGGTCTTGTCTACTGTGATGTGTAGAGTCATGATAACCTAATAATGCAACTATTTCTCACGGTTCTACCGTGATGGTATTCGGTATCACTGTTACTGTATTTAATAACGCGAGAATTAGCTTATCCCGCTATAAGATGATTCAAAAGGTTTGATTATCTACACATCATATCAATATCCATATGACATATTAACAGATTTCTGCAATTCCAGGAGCCTGAACTTCTTCAAAGACCATTAAGTAGTCATCCAGTAACGAAAAAAGTTGCAGGTCCCATCAATGAACCAAATTCAAGAAATTCACTTATTAAAACAGACATAAGGCGATTCATTCAGAACTTCGCATTAAACTAAACACCTGAAATAAATCAAGACGTGGTCAAAAAGTTAATTCCAAAAAAAAAACATTCAATCGAACGAAGTTGATCTTGATTACGCCTTTGAATGCTGCAGTTTGTCCATTCTAACTTAATTATCCTCGTGGATTACGATGTTTTAATTCCACTCCCCACAAATGATCCAACGATTCTGCAGATACCGCTTCATAAAACCAAAGGATGCCAACCTTGTAACTTATGGCTACGGCGTGTTGCTAGGCCTACCCTAGAGTTACTTGCAAAGATGAGGCATAGCAACGCAGTGAGGAAGGTGCCGAAATGGGAGGGACTCAAGCCCCTGACCAGTCATGCGTGCACGCGGAGGGGAGAACAGATCCAGAGGTCATACTTATGGCTGAATTCCTCAAGATGACCTTAACGTGTGGAGAGGCAAAATGGCCATATACATTCACACCGTACTTTATCATTATAAGTAGGGTGAATGATAAATTGTGATATTTACTGATGAAGTAACACCTTGTTTAAGGTTCTGCTATAAATTCGGTTTGCCTCGAAAAAAGTAAAAACAGGAAAGATTTGTAAATGCATAACGTCTCGATCAATTAAGTGGTCCCCAGAAAGATACCATGAATCGAAACAGGCTCAAGTCTGATGGAGAATACATATAATCCATTCATCGCTTCTAACAAGAAACAAGTTGTTTAACTTATTTCAAAGCCATGCATAACTATGTATAAATATAAGCTAAGTTTCCTTAGAGTTGCATTGTTAAATGATGCAAAACTCAAAGACTGAAGGTGACGGCATTAACCTCAAACTTTCAAGTCCACCGTCATTAGACATTTTATCCATCGTCCACTTTTAATGATCAGAGGTTTTGTAAACGTCTCCACCAATTCAGATGATGCACAGTATTATATTTCTCTTCAGGGTAAATTTGATATCATATAATATTGAAAATTTCAATTAAGAACCTGGAATCTAGAACTGTTATGAAAAAATGAGTAAGATTAATAGAATTCATGTTGTTTTGACAGATAAAAGCAATAAGGATAAACATGAACCCCTCCGCCCGAAATTCAGCGTCTAGTATAGTAAATACTTTATAAAACCTCACTATACCAATAACTCGCACTAAAATATAACCCTTTTACACAACGAATTAAAGCAAATTTGATTACAGCTTTCGTGACCCCAAATTCTCCTAAATAACCCGATATTTGGTATCGAAATTATTTTCTATAAGCAGTTGTTCGCAGAACCAGAAAGTAAAATAAAAGCAACATATATACTGAATAAAGGAATAGTAAATAAAAATACAGTTATAAGTGCCAATATAACTAAATAAAGAAAAATAAGCCAGAATTAAGGCATTTAATTGGTCACGGGACACCAACGGTCTTGAAAATACTATATGTAAAAGCACAAATCAATTCTGGTTGACTAAATTATTGACGAGTTAATTAAAATAAAAGCTTGGTATTATTTGTTATTTAAAAAGTATTGCTGAGGGGTTTCAAGTCTTTTACATTGACATGAAAAGTACGCGCTTAATTTGGATTACGAACTATGACATCCTACTGCGGTTGCATTTTAAACTGCTTTATTGGTTTGATTACAATGCAGGCTAATGTATGGTTCTGAAGCTTTGTTCAAGCAATACCAGCCTTTTAATTATGTTTTGAATGAAAAAGCACATACCTTTTTACTGTTTTTGCTCTCAAAACAGGCGAAAACTATTTTCAATGAAACAACCAAGCTTAATTAGCACAGAGATTTATTTCGAGGTGAAAATGTGTATACGGATACGCTGGATTGTCATAACTAGATTAAATGTTGAAGAGAATGTCGAACTAGGTAGCGGCAGTAAGCAAAGGAAGGGATTTGATGGAAATAAATGAGTATTAGTGTGACTATCGGAAATGATGTGGAAAATATTACACGTAGAAAGCTATACTACAATATGAATTACCGCCGTTCTAGGTTAATCCATCTTGTGAAGCAGCAAGATAAAGGTTAGCATTGTATCATTTCTTACAAATGATAGACTCAGGAATCATTCAGACAAAAGTACCTTTATGCAAAGTGACTATTAATAGCTCTACTGAATTTGACTGCTAAATGCATTTTAAATTAGAATGAATCAACCAAATATGTTTATATACTTCTGAAGGAAACAAATTTTTTTAGGAAACCCAAGGGGCATGTCGAGGTGAATATAGAACCTCAAAATCAGAAGTATAATCTGAATGTGTAGTGTCCTTGCTGAGTCCTACGGTAACATGACGGTATCATAGCGTGCTTGTACTTTCCCTGAATCACCCCCTATGGATGAGTGCATTAACCAAAATCTCACTGGCCCAGGTGTTGACAGATAAATCCGATCAAGCCACCGCAAAACGCATGTTCTTAATGAACACTCTGGCACGGACGTCATCTCTTCTTCCTCTGGCATTGGGACTCCTAATCTTGCACAGAGTGGTTCATTCATCTGGGAAGAGGATCTAATATAAGCTATCTTCTCCAAATGAAAGTAAATGAGTTTGATGCTTCTCCAAACAGATTTAGCTCAGAAATTTCATGCTATAATAAAACAGGACTCCATTGAAGAAATTTAATGAATTTTGTGATGAACAAACAGGTCCCAACCAAAACCGCCTACTTATTAACAATAGGTTCAGTTTCGGATTGCCGCCTCTCTCTCTCTCTGAAGGCAAAAAGTAATAGCATGTTTCATCATGAAAGGACTCAATCATTTATGATTAGTATAAATCAACCTAAACACTGCAAATCACGGTGACGATCAAGATCATTATAAAAATTAATCCAAAAAACATTTTCTATCATTATATTCAATGTATATTTGATTGAAAGCATCAAGTCATCTAGTAAGTTCTGTTAGAATGTTGATTAAATATAGCAAGTGACCATAATTTACATTTTATTCAAATTCAGTCATCATTGTAATTTCCCTGATTATCTAAGACGTCCTTCCTCCTACTAACGTTATTATAGCACCTTTTTTTAAGGACTCACAACAAAAATGTCAGTTTCAACCCCTTCCTGCGGCGTTGCACAAGCTTTTCTTTCAAATTGCTTTGTAACCTACGAAACAGATGGTAATCTGCAGGCTCAAGGTAGTCGGGAGACTAAGGAAGATAAGGAGGAATTTCCTCCTAACCAAGTTCTTCTTCAATCTTTTGTGACGTCATCCTCGATGTGTGGTGTCGTGCTGCATTGTCCCGTTGAAACATCACTCCTATTCCATGAACTAGAGCAGGTATTTTTTACCACCCGGAAGTGGATTCTGCTGTTGCCCATCTGCCTCTAATGCGCAATAGTCTGAGTTTCACGACTGTTATGAGATCACCTAGCTCCTCTCCGCTATTTTTGCCCGACAGTCATATGTGCACACAATGCACGGACTGTGAAAGAAAGTTGCAGGCAATGCACACCTGCCTCATCATCTCTATCTTCCCATTAAAACCACACCTCCCTGTTTCCCACCAACCCCAGTGTAACTCAAAGTGCCGATAGTGACTTACAGTTATAGGTCTGGGATGTCAATTTACAGCTGCCAGAGGTGTTGTAGGCGGACTGCTCCATCCGGTTGAAATTGCCACTGCCTTGGAAGTGCTTCAATTTGCTCCTGAAAACGACCCTTGGTACATTTGTGAGTTTGTAACCAACATTTGGTGCAACTGTAGCTCCACGTGGTAGGAATGCCATGTGATCTGGTGAGTCTTTGAGAAGGAGGTTGCGATTAATCGTCAGTTTAAGGAGTCGTTGCTCAGTTCGATGATGAAAAAGGTGTCTGCGGTGAGGGAGCCCAAGTCCACCATAAGTCCTTCTTCCAGTACCTACTCCCACTTGCCTACAAGCACTCTTTACGAGAAATACCATTCAGATATCGGCGATTGCACAAGAGATGGGCTTATTGAGATTGTTCTGTGGCCTACTAGCCAAGACATCGTCTTCCTCCCCAACTCCACCACCAGCACCACCTCAAAAGGAAGCGACAACACCGCCATCTCCTCCTCCTCCCCCTCTCCCTGCAGCAAACACGGAAGTCGAGGGATCCGGGGGGCCACTGTAGTGACCATTGAGCGGACTTCAAGCCTTTCTGTTCCGTTCAGTCTCTAGTTCATTCTAAATGTATCTGTGTCTGGGATTAAAACTGCCTCTTGCTTAATCAAACGTATTGTTGGACAACTGCTGTTTGGCAGGCTTGTGTAGATAGGCTGTTAGAAAGAGAGCAATTTGGATGTTATTTATTAAGCAATAGGGTTTGCTGTTTTGAATCCGAATGTAGGTGCTCCTACTGCCTTGTAGTCGTGCTTGTTTGTTTTTCCTTTTAGTCTATTTCTCTTTTTGTAAAGTGATAATATTGCAATAGCACAAAACGGTCAAGGACTTGTTTGGGCACATCACACCAGTACACCAGTTAGAGATCCCTGATTTCGGTTAATGTAGTGACCTATCCTATGAGTTCGCAACTTTGAATTTGAATTCCAGAGGACGTTTCCTCTGCAAATGAAATTGTAATAGCATATTTCAGCAAGATAGGCTGACATTATGCATGAGCCGTAGCAGAACAGATCCTAAGTACACCGATTGTTTTAACACATCATCATGATTACTGTCATGTGTCTTCGTTTATTTCTTCACAAATGGGTTTAATGCCAGGGTGTTAATGAGTCGTAATTGTCAATTTTATTCCTCCGATCATCGGGTTAAAAGTCATATTTACTTGTCTCCTTGTCAATCATTCAACGTTATCATTTGAAACTCACCTATGTAACCTAGAGTTGCAAAAATCGCTGATCAAAATGTTCCAGTTTTGTTGAATACATCGTTGCGATCTTTCAAAATGTTTTTGATCCACTCGTGGAAAAGCCATTTAGAACAATTAATAGCTCCAGATGAAGTTTTAATTCCAGGTAACCTTGATAAACTTAGTTGTGTTAGCAGTCGTTTCTGGATAGAGGACTCTTTCAAATTTGAACAAGTCTATGTATCTTGCTAACATATAAAAGTACATATCGTCAACCAAAGGAAACAAATACTTCTTTGAAATAAATGCGTTTTGTTGAAATTGAAATCTAACCTAAACATTAAAAGCCTAATCGGGAAGGTAATATTTTGCTACGAGGTTTAATAATTTTCTTACTTTGTTAATAAAGTCCTAATAATCCATTGTGCTACTTTATCTCTAAAGCTTTTGTGAAAAAGCCCCCCTTTAGAATTTTGCAACTATTGGTAAACGACTTCGAATAGAATTCTTCCACTTACTACTACTACTATACTACCACTACTGAGTTAAGTGTTAGAAGGGTGGTATTGTTAGATGCTACAGTGAGCAGATGAGCGGTTGACCAACACCATACTTATTGCTCTAGTGACTGCAAAAACTAGTGACAAAAACTATGACTTCTGGTATGAAGGTGGAATTTTACTCTCACTAGCAAGGCAATAGAAATTTCGGGGAGAACGCCACCGGCTGGCTGAAGCACTTTCTTTCGTATCGCTTAAATCGCAGTTGTTAATTTATTCACTTACATAATTGTTAGTGGGTTAAGACATCGAAATTTGAAAATAGCGAAATTGAACAATAGTTAAATGAAATATCGGAAATCAAATAATATTAAATGGTGTAAGTGAAGAGTACCAGAGTGGGTAAAAAAGTTTGCAAAATTAAGAAATTAGTGATATTCTACATGAGCTTATTTCCAGCTATAGTTGCCATTCAGTTCAGTGTACTTTTCAAGTCGACGTTTTCAGTTTCTAAGACCATCTTAGCGAATTCTGGTGGATTTTTCGGAACCACGTAGAGGCACAATGTTTTGATTTTTCTATATCGTTAAAGTGGGTTCATTCGAGGATTTCGCTCCATCTTGAAAAAAAGGTAGTCGGATAGATCCAAAGCGGTACTGTACGATGGGTGGGGAAGCACATCTGAGTATTTTAAGGAAATCATGTTCATCCCCTGAAGATGAATGATATTCATTATAAAACTGGACTCCCCTATGAAGTTTCCGTTTTGTGTTCGAAGTGTCCTTTGGATTCCTTCAAAGCCTCTCATTGTGGCCTCCTGTAACCGTTCTTCAATTTTAAGGTCATCTGTCTTTACCATATCCTACCAATTCCAGAAAATCGCGGTCATCACTTCTTAGACGTACGTTTGACATTTGAACATTCTGTGCGCTGACGATCCACCCGAGAGCCGTTGATTTGACTAGTGGTTTTTGGACTGAGGATAGAACTGGTAAATCCAGATTCCATCGCCGGTAATAACTTTTGCGAGAACTTGCTCTTCAGCTATTTCAACGGTGCTCTTCAGTGTTGAGTAGCTATTACTTTGGGGCCATTGAACTTAGAGCTTGCTCGTCCCCAAATTACAATAATGAGGAATTAAATTTGGTAACCCAAAGTAAGATCTAGAGACATAACTGTCTGACTGACATTTCTTTGCCTATCTTTCTTGATCGCATTTTGAGAGCTGCCTCGATTTTTGAGGTTTCTGGTCTTCCTGAGCTAGGGTAATGTCCAAAGTGGCCCTTTTTTTCTTGGAATCGCTAAGTCCACCTGTGGACTGGAGACATTTTGGAACACGAGCTCCAAAGGTTCTATGACTCGTGTTCCTTTTAATTCTAGTTTTACTGAAATACGATCTTATTCGACTTCACCTCAAAATACATATTTTTCGTGGTCAAACATGTAGCATCTATTTGAGATGGTCCTGACAAAGTAGAGGCTTTTTCATATAATTTACTGCAGACAACTATATGAATTTTAAACACCTAGTGAAGTATTCCGAGTGTTTTGCATGTTTAAAATTATGCATTCCCATTGCTTGTTTAGACATGAACTATCGCAGCCTCTTTATAACAAATCGCCAAACCCTGGTGTATGAAACCCAAGCTCATAGGCAAAGCAACAATGAAGCATTAAATGACGACCTCGTCTACGAAGGCTGGGATTTTGGCCACAATGTAAACTACAATTTATCTATAAGTACGTCACTGCTCCTGTAGCTGAAATGGAATCTTTGAGATAATAAGTGTAACGAGAAACTTGAAGCCCCTTAGCCCAGAAATAAGCATTGAGCAATTGCCACACAAAAGTTCCTCAGCTATCTGCATTGAATGTTAGTTTTCACGGAGTTTCAATATTAAACTGACCATAGCTTAAATAACTAATTTGCTAATTAGTGATTACATTGTTTCTCTTAATTAATACGGAAATGTTTTTATCGAGTACGGGAATCGTAACTAAGGTGGAAAAAGCGATAACCTCACAAGTAAAACCCGCCCACGCCAGCCTCGGCTGAAAGAGGGGAATTAGCAGACAGCGTTCTCCCCGTAACCAGCTGTTATCCCTCAATTAACCCATATCTTTTGCAAGTTTTGATCAATTTTGTGAGAGCAGTCGTGGATTATCTTTTTGTTCTATAATGTTGATAGTTTTGGCTAATTTCGCCCCTTTGACTTTAAAGTTGCCCACCAACTGTAACTGAATAAATTCCTCATATATGGACTCTAACGCCGAATCACCTGGCATACCGCCAGGTCATATTTGCATCTCTTTAAATGCATGTAAACATTAATCATTGATACATAAACCTGCTCCATAAATTTTTAATAATTTTCAACGGAATTATATAACAAGTACGTTAAATTATAGCTACCTGACTTTGGGTAGTAACAGAAATCGTAGAAAAGTTATTTTAGTGCATGATCATGAAGAGACAAAATAAACTAACATAATTCGTACTTCCACTGGCCTACTTAAAATTAGTATGCGCTTAAGGGAACGCACAAACTGAAGAAGCAACTCACGATGTACTTTAAGTAAGTTACAAAATATTTTTGTTTTCCCTGGATATTCTTTAGGGCAAAACAATAAAATAAAACCCATGACATTATCGGAAAAATTACTTAACTCTCTTTTTGTTAAAATATATTCTAGAAAATAACTGAAATCTTCATTTTTTGTAACTGATAAATCATACAAAATCTTGTCAACACGATCTAGCAAAGTTACCACAGCTAATCACTGCATGCACGAAGAAACAGGCTATTTTAGGAGCTTCATCGTTAATGTGAGTTTGTCTAGGTTAGCAAATCGAAAAACTATTGCACAATTTTTTTCATTTGCAAATATACTTACATAACCTTTATCTACGAAAGTCTCCATGCATTTACCTCCTGCAGAAATATCATGTGAGGGTGTCTAGTTTGTAGGCATACTACCTGAAAGTGTTTCTGAACTGCGCGAAGATGCAAGGCTGACTGGTTAATAATGTGCGTCAGCGGGTCAAAAAATTATCCCTTTGGGTCGAACATCCAGTCAGCTTAAGGACACTGATGCCCTTGCAAGTGGCAGTGCAATTCGCATCACCTTTACCAAGGTTGTAGCTTCAGTCTGAGAGATTTATTCAAAACCCCAAACTAGATCAAGATAACAAATATTTACGACGTACAATTGGAAATGTCAATATTCTTGATAGTGGGATGATTATAAATTAGATGGACGAACCTAACCAAATTTACCGAAAATGTGCACTCTACCTGTGCCGGATTTCCATTCTTCCAACTTCATTGAGTGAAGTTAACGTGAAATGTATAAGGCATTTACTGAACTCTAAGCTCTGCTTCAAACATCCACCAAGTAACCTGCATGTACACCTACCCTTCTCGGCTAATTAAATCCCCTGTCCCTCTTAATACCCCTCATTCGAAATTTTGTAAGGACCCGAAACAGATGTTTTAAGCCTGCACAAAACTAGAATCACAAATCCCCTGCTAGCTTGAAATAAGTTAAATGCCATCGAAAGTCCTGCCACAGGAATTGAGATTTCAACTTTCTCAAATATATTGTGCGCTAGTGAATATCCAAGTGGTGAGATATGCTCCCTTTCATCATGCCATAGCGTACCCGTCACCACCCAAATGGACACTGAAAAATATATAAGAATCTTGACCCGACGCTGATGCGAAAAGATCGTCACCTTGATAAGCTCTGGGGTCGATTCCAATGCGATCCTAGTTGCCGGCTCCCCTTGTTGCACCAAATATGGGCCAAAATTGTGCAGCCATCAAAGGACAAAAAAGCTAAATTCTCAAATTGCTCGCTTTTAATCGCGTAGTCGCTGGAGGTAAAAGAAGAGCCCATTATATGGGTAGGAGGAGTGATCTGAGGAGTGGGAAGAACTTTGGAAGAATGGACAAGGGGCGCGAAAGAAAAAAATGGGGATACACGGAGAGGGCACAAGTCCACTGACGAGCAGACTTTGTCGCTATCCGTCGGATTGAAGGAGGAGTGAGAAAAAGGTCAGCGAGGAGGTGAGCAAATCTACGCAACCCTTCAGGTAAGTATACATGCACTTTCTAGGACAGCGCAATCTTGGGTCTGCCATTTCCTCTCTTTTTCGCATTAATTGATTGTGTTGCGTTATTATGCTATAGTTGCATAAGGCGATAACTGGAATATGTCAATCTATCTTTTGGAGGCAAGTGTGGGGTTACGACATGATGGAAAATAGGGAAGAAGGGGAGAGAACGTGGACTCGAGGCCCTAGTTGATGGGGGGAAGTGAGGAACGAATCTAGGCACATTGGATCCCTCTTTCGTCGCCTTCGTTATTTTTATTTGTCTCCCTCATTATCCTCCCTCAGCCCTCTTCCAAAGAAGGAGTTAATATAGGATGAGGAAAGACTGCAGCAAAAAAGCAAGTAAGGAATCTCCACTTCACTGTTTGCTGAGCAGGGAGGGCGGCAGTAGTGGTGGTGAGGAATGGTAAATAGATTCTCTGTACACGATGAGGCACAAATACGCGATATTTACACAGCTGGCTGACTATGGATAGACAGATGCCGAAGGATAGTCAATAGAGGGGGATATGGGCCATCATTTTTCTCCTCAATACAGAACTTCAGCAGCAACTGAGGTGAGTGAGAGCAGAGTAACTGAGAAGACAAAGGCATTTGGTTCTGCCGACTTTGAAGAGGCAGAATTTTGAGACAAGTGTTGCAGAGGACTAAAACCAGATTGAACACCCAGGCTCTCCGATAGTTGCTGGTGGAGACAGCGAGCTGTTAAACCTAGGTATTCCTCTTCCTCACGAATCGCATCGCCCTTGTCATTAGCAAGCGACGCTCGTTGCTCCGATGTGCTGCTTTGATGTCGCAAGGAGCTGTTTTTGGATGATGAAGGCAGGAGTGCGGAAACTGTTGCGGCGGTGGCGGGGACGTAGGTGTCAGCCAAGCTAATAACGTCCATCAGGAGGTCCTGCTCCGTAAAACAACAGTCCAGCTCGCAGCTATGATAGTGGCCTCCCATGCGGGCGGATTGAGGTGGTGCGTACTGATAGTGACTTTCTGTAACGGAACAAAAAAGTATAATTGCTGCTTGTAACATATTCGATAGCTGGTGTACGCTGGCTAGTAGTACAACACCAAAGTTCTTAGCATAATCAATAGAATGCCACAATATTCCTGTTTTGGGCTCAAGCACACAAAATAGCTTTTTGCACTTAAATCAAATCCCCAGTTACCTGCAAGAAACTAATCTTGTCTGTTGGATTTGATCAGCCTTTTTCTAGGTAATGAATTTTTTACGATGTACTTGTGAAAAAATATACACCCTAGAAAGCGCTTGTGTAGAACTCATCAGCAACTTATCTATTGACGATCTTATGAACAATTCATCGAACCATAAGGCGCTAAATAAATTCAAACAAAAGGCTTCTACATGGCCTTTCAATACGAAGAATATCCTCTTTCACAATTAGACCGTTGAGACACATACCTCAAAATATGATGCGATTTGTGGCAGAATTTTCAAAGCACTTCTACCTGGTAGGCTAACTTTTGAACATTTCACGCTACTGTGCGTTGACTATGCCCTCTCTTACGTAAATACGGCAAAGTTGAATTATTCCCTGAATCGCGTTTATTCACTCGAAGTGATTGCGTTTGCTACAACCAAAGCATGGTCAAGATTTTCGTTCGATTTCTGCATTTCAACCCAACTTTAGATTCATGTGATTCAGATCGCCGAAATCAATAAAAAAACCCATCGTCGTCACAAAAAATGCCAGTGTTTCACTTTGGTTATCTCTCATGTTTGCTTATTCGGTAAGTTCTTCTGAAGAGTCGTAGGTGGAAGCTTTTCGGTATGACTAGAGTTGAACCTAAGGATTGCCCAGACAGGGACGAACAGCAAATCTTAGGCCAAAAGTAAATGCATTGTCTAAGCAGGTTGCCAGGAACTTGATAGAGATTCCAATGAAATAGTAAATCGTTAGAACATCTAGGCTTGTAATAAACGTGTTTAATAAACTTGCTTGTCAGACAAGCAAATATCAACGAAAGACCTTTGATTAAGACACCAATGTTCCCATTGATCTACAAAGCTATTGTCTACAGTCCTATATGTGTTATAGCGACATTTGCGAACGCACCAAGAAAATTTTCCCAAAGTAATCTAACAGTGAGGTGAAATGCAAACGCCATCGAAGATAGTGTTAAGGACCAAGGGTGAAATGAGGAAGGAAAGCTGCAAATACATACCATCACAGAGGAATGTGGGTTCACCGCCGTTGGAAGTGGCGTCGGAGGGGTTGAAATAGGGGCAGAGGGTCTCAACCTGCGTGCACCAGGAGGAGCAGGGCGGCACCCGCTGTAGCACGAACTTCTCGCCGCTGCCGGCTGCCACCAGCGCCTTCTTCAGCTGCTCCACCGAAGCCGGTGTTGTTGTCGTCGTCTCCGTCCCAGCCTCCCTAGTAACGTCGGTTGAGACGTCTACTGAAGTGGCCTCCGGTGTCGTCGTAGTGTCAGGAGAGGCTGTGATGATTGCTCCCGCACCATCGTCCAGATGAGGAAGTTTCGCGACGGGAAAGAAAATGGGAAAGGTAGTCGTGCACACCCACGACCAGTACGCTTTCTGTCAAGACATACATAACAAGAGTTTATCAGGCTTCGCTATGTACCAGTTTGTATATGTTGCTTTCAATGATCAAAAGGTAACTAAATTTTAATCTACATACAGAGCTGAGGCGCTGTTTTGTAAACGAAATCCGTGGCAAATTTGCCTCACAAGAGTGCGTGCGTATCAGACTGGTGCTTTGTTGTAGGAAATGCGACACAAAAGAAGGCTCCAAAGAACTTGATTAGGGAGACACGTAATTAAATGACTCCCTTGGTAAAAAATATCAAATATGAAAAGCATTTCAACAAAAGTAGGGAAGGGTTGAGAAGTTAACTTAAGTTTATAAATGAAAGAAGACCGTACTTTAGGCCTAAATTTAAGTTTAGGTCGAAATTCCTCAGCAGCACATGATCATGATCTGTTTGGACGCTAAATAATGGGCCAAGTTGTGTACTTAACAAGAGCATCTATAAACGTAAACAAACAGACAGTTCCCCAAAGCCCTAAAGTTAGGGTTACTTTATTTGTAATTTGCACTTCATTAAAACGCCGTCTACACTAACTGGATACTGGTTATCTAGGACCATAGACAATCCACGAGATAATTAGTTCAAGAGACGCGTAGACACTGATAGATAACACTTCAGCTCTGATTCAAACCGCTCCCCATCAGAAAACAAGAACGCACAAACGGAATGGTTGTTTTGTTGGGAGAAGGGACACTACGACTTGGGATGGGGAAAATTCTCTCCTATCGTCGACCGAGAACTCTCGAAAAAATCCGCTTTCACTCCATCAAAGTAGCAACACGGATCGTGGAACATTTTCGGTCAATTTTATTCACCTTTAAATGCAATAAATAAATTACTTGCAAACGCTGAGAATTACTCCGTAGAGCAACCAACCGTATACAATGATTTGCGAGTCATTACAAACTCAAATAGTGTTTACTTCTCATTATTCAGTGCATTTGAGTCCATCAGTGCTTATAAAGCAGAGTTAAATGAAGATTTTGAATATCGTAGTTCAAAGCCAACTCCAGTTTCATACCATAGAAAACTGAAAATTCATCAACTACTTAAAAGAAAGTCGAAGATTGAAAAGTGATTCTAGCTACAGTAACGGTTTAACGTAGTTTGACTGACAGCCGTGCATGGGTTGCTAACACTCGGTTTTAGGCATATTGGTACACGCCGAGGTTTCGCTCTGGGGCCAAATGAAAGCAGGAACTTCACCGTGTCTTTCCTTACCATTCGCCTCATAAAACGAACGAGTTGTTTTAGCCAAAATTGTATCTTACTATGAATTATTAACTTAAGTGCTCAATAAGCAGATGCGAAGCCCCAGAAAGGAGGAATAAAAGGTTAGAATGGAGACACGTTTATCGGTTTTGCTTGAATTGGAGCATTAACAATTTCATCGATAGAACTAAATTGATAAATTTCAAATTATACAATCCCAGAAAATCCATGTGAATGGGTCAACTAGAATGGAGTCCAATAATTGTGACTGGTATGGCCCTAGCAAGACGTGAATAACGGCCCAGATTACAGCCCTTCTAATAGGGATTTTTCCTTTCTAGGGAACACTTACTAGTAACGTCGTATACCAGGAGGTGACAGAGAAGATTTATTACGAAGCGAAAACCTTAATTAGGGAAATGGAGAGAACAAAACATCGAATTAATACTATCTCATATAAACCGGCCTACCTAGACTGTGTATTCCATTCAAACAGTTTGTGATACCAAAAATGACTACTTATCTCATCCTTTTCAGACCTGTCTATTACGTTGGCATTCAGTTGAGAAAAAATCCAAAATATCTTTGCCAAGTGTACAGAAAGCCACAAATAGACCTTCAAAGTACATAGCTAATTCCGAGGCATTTCAGTGAGTCAATCGCATACACAGAATGACTCATTCGGATAAATTTGGAAGTAAAGCATGAGGCGTAGGTGCTAAACGGTTCATAGAAATAGAAACGAGAAGATCCGCTAAGCAAGCATGAAGTCGGTATCTTCTAGGCTCGGTATGACTACGGTCAGTGGCTCATGTATTTTTCAAAGATTTGGCATGCCAGCACCAATCATTGGCTCACAAGGCAATAACTGTTGATGTGAATTAACTAAGCTTGTGTACGCAAATAAGGATGCTGATCTTGATTCACAGCAAAGTGCTACTTCAACGGATTTATGGGGAGAACGCTTTAGGGTTATCATAAAATCAGAAATAGAGCACGCATTAAATGCAGATCTGCGGTTTAGCTGAGCGCTCAGCAGGCACCTATGTAAGAGAATTTGTGTTTGAATCT
Organism: Anomotaenia brevis; assembly: GCA_030710315.1. NCBI lineage: Eukaryota > Metazoa > Platyhelminthes > Cestoda > Cyclophyllidea > Dilepididae > Anomotaenia > Anomotaenia brevis. The sequence goes on from JAUOZQ010000002.1 coordinate 1,314,210, forward strand.
AATCCGTGCATCTCGCTGAAAAGACGCCGTACACCAAGATTAGATTTCTCTACTACTAGAACACAGCTAGTCTAGATGCAATATGAAAAGGGGACATATTGGAGCAGAACACTCTCCATTGGAAGACAGATACACTTTTTAACAAATGAGAAAGAAATCCTAACTTAATTTGCACCATATGTAGACTAATTCATGAGCTGTTTGTTTTGTTTTACAAATAAAGCGCTTATTTCAGGAGTTGGCCTTAGCAATTAGCTCTACTGAACACGAATCAGTACCTTAGATTGTACAAGTGTTTAAGCCCCGAATCATAATTATAAATGGCTCTGTGGGAAGAGTTCGCGTTGAAGAAGGGGACGAGGAGAGCGAAGTGAGAGAGTGAAAGTCTCCACTGATGCGCGAGCGATATGCATGTGTGAGTACCCTGAAGGGGAAATTCGGGAAAGCGTAGCAGACCGCAATCGATCCAATCTAGCTAGCAGTAGCAGCGGTAGTAGTTCTCCCTCCCTCCTCTGGGCACTAAATTCCCACGCGCAATCCTTAAAGCCTGCCTGGATACTCTATGATTGGCTCACTTGACAAACGTTCAACGAACAAAATAGGTACCTTAACGATACCTTAAATCATTGCCAATAAGTACAGGTATTTTAAGCACCCACTCATAGTAGTGGCTGAAGATGCGCACTTTCAATATGTATGCCGTTACAAGAATGGCTAATTCCAAATTGTGTGTTCTGAATAACTTCAGTCCTAAGTCAAATACGAATCAGGGAGAAATTTCTACGCACAGGTAGCAAAAAAGCACTAAATTAGAGATGTTATCTAAACACCAGATGCAAGAGCTATAAAGGGCATTAGATGCTATCACTAAGAAACTATTCTAAAGAATTCAATTTGGCTTTGCATAGTTCAATTTAAAAAAACGACTAACGCATTGATATCTATTCGTCCCCAAGTACATAGAGACTGAATGCAGTTGGTAAACACAATTAATAACAGACACTACGTTACAATCAAATTGGAATTCTAAGAGAATGGAAAATAGAAAATATAATAAGTCCTGTGAGAATACAATACGATGCGATGAGCTGACGTTAAAGCAGAAAGCGAAGGATTTAGTCATTTCCAGGTGTTTGGTTTTGTGTTTGTGAGGAAAATCATGATTACATGAGCTAGAAAAAGCGGAAAAAATCTCGATGACTAATTTTTCACTTTCAGAGCTGTCAAGACCAGCCTAACTAGCTTCCTCTAAAACACACGGAATGTGGTACATAAAGCTCCTAAAATCTAAAGAACGAATGACAGCTTTAGCAAGATTATACTGGTATTTAGCAGCTATCACATGGTTAAATTTCTTTTAAATAGCATCACTTAATTCCCATGTATTAATATAATAATTTTTTGTTCAATTTGGTGCAAATGACACCGCCAAAATTGGACGGTTTGAAGCAACGTTTTGTAAGATCCCAGAAAAGCTGGTTTAGGTCTGAAAGACGCATTACTTTAACCGTTTCAACCAATCTAAAATGACGCACGGCTGCTAGTGCAAATGAATTCCCATAACGTGCACTTATAAAAGCCCACGCAGCCACAAAGCGGATGATGTTACCGCGGATGGTTTAAAGTCTATACATGGTGAGCACGTCTGAGGGCTCTTTTCAATACTACGAAGTACCATGTGCCCAAATCACGAAAACGAACTTTTGCCATGCCTGTTGTAAAATTAAGTTGCTGAATAATTTGACACTCGGTAGTTTATACAAGGGTTTTACAAACGAATTGTAGAAATTCTGAATGGTGAGACCCGTGGATTTCATTCCAGTCTTAGAGTTCACCAATCATAAAGTGGAGTATTGGCTGGAGTACTGTTAAGGGAAACGCCCGTTGGAACCCGAAATTGATAATTTATAAGATAGAAATTCGAAAAAAAAAAAATAAAAATATCGAAAAGATTCTGAGCTCTACAGCGCCCTAAAGCACCACTATGAGCTTGGAGCCATCGCTGTTGCCGAGAGCCGAATGAGAAACCAAATGGAGTAGAATCACTAACGCTTCGACAACCTTAAGAGAAATCTGGCAAGGCCTCCAGTGGTACAGGGAAAGCTCCTCACCACAAAAATGGCAGAGACACTCAAAGGGTTATTGAGCATCATAGTTACAACCGTGGTTAGCTAGCACGACCCTACGTGATCGAACAACTCCCATAAAACTTTGTGTGAGTTTGAGCGCACTTGCGCGCTTGAGTGCGGACCAAGTCTCTCGGCACCCACTCACTTGAGCGCCCGGCCAACTAACTAGATCGCTCCCCACGCTCCAAACCAAGCAGTGGGGAGTGGAGCAGCAGCAGCAGCAGCAGTAGGAGCATGATAAGGGAAATGAAGGGAGAGGTCTCGTACATACGCACTCGTGGACACGGTGCGTACATACCACTGGACGGGCAAGCGCACCAATCGATAGACGCACGCGCGCCAAGCCGCAGACGAGCATGAAAAAGGCAGGCGTAAATGGTGGTGGTGGCAGAGGAACAGGAAAGAAGGTAGAAAATGAATACGACTCTCTTGCTCTCTGCCTGCCACATGTCTTTGCTTTTTCTCTTATTCCTTGCTCAAATCCCTCTCCTTTATACTCCCGGGTGGCTCTCTGAGGTAACTACCTCGCCAGGCCTTGTGCTTACACTGAACTTGTGTTTAACCGCATAGTCATAGTCCCTCTTCATACAAATACCTAAAGTCCCTGAATATGCAAATAATTTTAAGGTTGCTAGGCTGTATTTTACGCACTTACACTTCTACGCTTGGTGAATGCATGTAAAGGAAGTAGTAAAAGCCTTATTACATTGTTTTCGCATGAGTTGACACAAGAATCCCACCAATTTCAGGCGCTCCCTACAAGACTCTTAAAGAGCAACATAAAAATTATTATCAATATTAAAATTTCAAACGACTTATTACCTGCTTATTTCTGGCTAGCCAACTAAATGGCCATTTTTTTATGCGAAAGAGCTACCTTGTGATTTTGCAGCACATTACCAAAGATGGAATTCCCATTCTGTTGATGATGCAAGCAAGTTGATTTCGTCTTATCATCAATGCTAATCCGATGTCAAGAGGTGGGATTAGTTCAGACGTTACAGGGGGCCATAAGCTTCATTTGTAACCGACAGTGGATTACGATGAGAATGCCCCCAGCGGTTGACGTCTATTCACCAATCCCTTACCTTCTGCTATAAATGAGTAGAGTTTGCGAGCGTGTGCAACTATTAGCAAACTGATGTCTGTCTGATGTATGGATAACTAAGACCCGGAAGGAACTTCAGTCCCCTTCAAAAGGACTAGAATGATATAACCCAGGCGAAGTTTTCGCGAGCACAATGAAGGTTTGATGATAGCTTCTGGTATGAAAGCTGGATTTAGGCTGTCTTGATTTGAGATTAGAGTAGTACACACTCTTAATGATAAATGGACAGAGCTAGGAATAAAAGAAGCACAAAGTTGGAATGAAAAATTAGATTGAGACTGAGAAATAGAAATAAAGAAGTAGAGGTTCGAAACAAATCTCCATGTGATAGCAGTAGATGTCAATTAATTTGCATCAACTTCCACACTCTTGTAGCTTTTCAACAGAAGAGAAGGAACCAAACCCTCTTTCTACAACGAGACTGGCAGCCAGATAGACCCTTATTAATCTAGGGAAACTCAAACGAAACTTGCCGCCAAGGCTGCTATATAAGCCCACAGAAACCAATAAAAACGTGATTTCTGGTAAATACTTGAATGCCTAATCGCAAACGTTAGCCAATGAATGGACACGGAAAAAAGGTATGAGGTATGTTAATCAGAACACGATTCATTCATAGATTCGTATACTCCAGCTTATTTACAGATCATTAAAAGCAAAAAGTGTAGATGCCGACATGGTAAAAGCCGTGGCGTTTCATTTGAGCTAAAAGTCTACAAGCGTGTGAAGACATAATTTCAAGCAATTTTGTATTTGCCTCTAGCACATAGGCGGCCAAACTTCTAAGAATATAAATTAACTGAAAAGCACACCTAGACAATGTTGAAAGGCTCGTTTCTTAGGGTAAACTTCTCGGTTTAAGAAAATCGACTTTATACGAAAAACATATTGACAAAACGTTATCCACTTAGTAGAGAGGTGATTTGACCAAAGTTAAAGCACAGTCGCCTTCACTTTCCTTCTGCTTTCCTAAATAAAGTAATAACTTCACACAACTAACCCACAAATTATAAAGGTTAAGTAGTGGAACGAAAGTTCTATTCAGCGTCGGCGACTTTTAATTAACGTATTTCTGCATCCAGGGCGCAGAGAGGGCACCTGTTTGTCTGACCTAATTTCGCCTCTATTTCTTCATTTTGTGGGAGGTGGGGTACACGAGGGGAGGACAGGGGAGGGGGGTGGAGTGACACGACCTTAGAGTACATCGCATATACCTCCTGCGACCCTAACCTGTCGTCGGCGTTCCAATGGCAGCAGCGGCAGCCCGGTTTTCTTGCGTGCCCACCTGCAAACCTTAGCCAAACCATGAGGCACATTTCCTCTGATGAAGTTCACCCAGTAAAACGGTTACTGCAGACCAGGCTAACAAGGCATTGTTGAAAGGTATCCACATAGTGTATTGAACAAAGGAGAACATTAATCGAAACACGCCAGGCTATATGAAAACATGCTCGTCAATTCTCAATTATAACCTTCGCTAGGAATCCTATTTTTATTTCAGTGTTGAGCAGTGTTGACAGCCTTGAACAAATTGTTATTAATATTTTTTGATACAGGAAAGTTCAATGGCGTCTTTGAGGAAAACCTTCTTACCCCACATCAGGGTTTAAACATCGGTCTGAGCATGGAATAAAGGAATTCAACTGACAAAGGTTGGAAAAATAAAACAGTTATGAATTTTAATGAACTTTACTAGACTACAGTCGTAGTAACTTGGGTTTCCAAACTGCAGTTCTTTTCCGCAAATCAACGGGCATTAGGCACGAACAGATTAGCATAGAGTTGATTCGTTGTAGTACGGAGATGACATTATGAAGATCCTTAGTGACAGAAACTGTAGGTTCACTAAGTTGATATCATATATACTGAAATAGCGTGATTTAGCAATACCACGTGAAGATTTAGTTCAATGCCATTCTTCAGAAGATTGGAAATGAGACCCGATCAAGCATGTTTACTATCAGTAATGTGGCTTATGTATGAGGAACGTAGCTCTGTTAAAGACGGTGATTTATTTCTAGGCTAATCAAGCGCAGATTATTAAAAGCACCGATTTTAAATTCCTTCGCAAATAATGGCAAAAGGATTAGTCAAAATTCTGCATCTGAGAGCAACACAAGCTAAGCTCAAAGAGGGAAGGGGGCTTCATAACAAGAGAATCTAGCTACCACTCAACTCATTGGGGTAGCTAAGTATGGATCATGGAAGAGTTGTGTTAACCAGCCACCAGATGGGAACGAGTGCACTGAGCAGTCGTAGTCATACGGTTTCCATGTATCATCGAGTAAAGCAGTTACTGCTCTTTCATACCTGGCCAATTCTTCAACCACCGCTGCCTAACTTGGCGTCCTATCTCCCACCCCACATATTGTGACCTTTTCACTTGGCTGCTTTAATTTTGGCCAATCAGAGAACCCAGATCACACCTGCACCTACTGTTTCTGATTGGTTGAGAACGTGTGCGCACAAGCCTGCGTGCTTGAGGAGGCAGCAAACTTCCTCCGCACGCGAGCTCCCCTTAGCTACCTCTCCTCCCATCCACCTCAAAGCCGTTAATGCCATAAGAAGACTTTAAATCGACAAGTACAGAGGGAAGGAGATAGCCTGTCCCATTAACGTTTGGTTGGTTGCTTGTTTCTATCCATGGTCCAACCCAACCTCTTTTGGCAGTTACTATTGTGGTGTTTCCTCACCCACACAATTTAGCAAAGACCAATTTAGTTAATTTAATTTGCCCCAAAAAACTCAGAATTTGAACATTCTAGACGATCGCAGAAGGAATGGCAGCAAGTACACTTGAAAGGAAAACTAAAAGGGTTCGTTTGTGAAACAGCTCACAACTAGCCGAAAACACTCCTGAAGCGCATGAGCATAGGAGTGAATAAGGGGCAACAAAGTTGGTAAGGCTAGATGAGAGTGCATTCTAGAGCATTTGAAAATACATGACAAATAGATCCAAACTTGTGGCAAAAGGGATGCATTCCATCACCAGTGCTAACCGCAAGATACACAAAGGCAACTCCTAGTGACCAAGTGGTAAATAAGCAAGAGCAAAAGCCTACTTTGGAAGAGATAAAAAAGCATGTAGGGGAAGATTCCAAAGGTTTAGAATCTCATCCACTGCAGAGCATTAGCTACAAAATAAAATGGAGCAGAGTGGCATCCGGGACCGTGCAAGATCTACTTAAATATATCGAAATGGTTAACTCACTCGACAGTGGACGCATTCTTCCAGCATGGTGTCGTCGGTGCTATTAGGGAGAAAGCAAAAAGAGCGTTCCAATATATCCACAAACATTTCCAAAGTTGAGCTGAGAGATGAGCGAATAGTGGTATCGAGGGATTGAAGACTCTGACGACACCGACCAGGTGAGTCGAGGTAAAAGCGAAAAAGACCGTCAGTGCTTCGAACGCCTTTGTCCTTGGAGGTGCAGAGCTGTGCAGAGGACTGAGCACTACCTTCTATTACGTCGTCAACATCGGTGTGATGATCTATGTGGGGTAAGAGGTACAGAGGGGGAACATCGGAGCAGATTTCGTGGTATGCGTGACGCCGAAGAAAGGCCGCCCGTTGGCAAGGATCAGTGAGTTCTTCACATACAAAAGTCACCAGATCAGGGGTCCAGAGATGCCTCTCTGGCCTCGGAAGTATCGTTCGTTTAATTCGACTTCGGTAGGGATACTTGAACAGAGAGGGACTCGGAATTGAGAAGTTTCTGATAAATCCACTAGTATTCGCCTCCATTTCTCGTCGACTAGCAAGAGCAGGAGTTAGTGCTGTCGTGGCTATCGGATTGTGAATTATTAGAACTAGGCCAAATAGAATGCAAGAAAAAATGCTGTTGCGGGAAATGGAAGACGGCAATTCTTTTGATTGGACAAATTGGGTATCCGTTGACAATTGATGGACGGTAGGGTGTCTAATATGAGTGTGTATTTTACTATGCACGACGTTCTCGAAGGTAGCACAACAGGCCGTTATAGCACCATGCTTCGACCGAATATTCATAGCTTAACCAGGAATCCACGCTGCAGCTATTAGCATGTTGCTGCAACGGATAGCACCCGTTTGTCACGGGCTCCTCGATGGTTGATGTACCAGATCGATAAACGAAGAATTTGACCAATATTCCATAAATTCGTGACGAATTAAAGCCTCAAATGTTCAAACGCACTGAAAAAGAGCTAAATGAACACAAAGGTAAAATAATAACAACAATTAGAACCAAAGTAATTAAGAAAAGAAAAAATTGAGAACCGGTTCATGTTCAAAAATAGAAGGGGAATAAGGAATAAAGTGAACTCTTGGTACCTATTTTGATACAAATATAAAACAGAATCTAAAAACGAAATGTAACGTACAGGAGCAAAAATATGCTAGTTCACAAAAGCAGAGACCAAATTAAATCGAGGCAGAAATTCCCATATTTTCACGAAGAAACACTTTTACGAATTATAACAAAAGCAAGGTCAATAAAAAGTGGATAAAATTCTATATATATATTTTAATAAAAATATTAAATTACGAATTTTAATCCATAGAAAAATGCGCAACTATACATTATCTAATAACATGGGCTACTATTAAGACTGCTACTAAAGGCATCAATTGCATAAGTGGGTTCATAAATGAAGAGTTTCATCTACACTTTACATGATTTGTTTTCATTGTGCTACTATAATTAGGCTAACATTTTATTTCTGAGTATAATTGTCGGGCGTAGAACATTTTCGAACGTGGTATAGCTGTGTAGCGGATTGCTATAAACAATGAACTATCTCACTGAAAGTAAGTAACCCGATCCCGTTCAGTATCCGCACCGACAAGGTAGAGGGAGCAGAGATGCGCGTTAAAAAATGTGAGTGCGAGAGTCTAAATAGGCTACATCTGATTTCTGCTAAGCAGGAATCGCCCCGTAATTGCTTAATGGAGAGCTGTACTCGGGTGCGATTTGTTGTGCTTGGCGCTTCCTATTGGGTAGCCGTACGCTACAGTTGTCTATAGAGTCCTTTTTAAAAATCTAAGTGGATGGAAATAGCTTTTTATGTGTATATTTGCTCGTTGGCGAATCATTTCTTAAAAATCCAAATGTTGGCAAACTAGTTTTGATAGCTTCGGAGGCAAACACTTCCGATATTTATACTTCGGCTTCATTATTAATTTATTGTTACTGTGATAAATTTGTTGCAGTTGAATTTGCTGGCGATTTGATTTTCAGAAAACAATTCATCGAAATATGTGTGTGTACTCGAGGAATTTAAATAATATCTAAAATATGTCCTGCGAAATCGTCTACCTAATCTGAAAACACTGAAGACTAGAAGTTTAGCACCGTAAGAACTTAAAGACGATACTAGTTTAGGTGCTTGCCGATTTTCATTCTAGCCTATTTGTACACCTAAAGTTTCTGGGCCGTTGTAATAATGTCTGATGACACATTTGGGACAGACATTAATGTTTTTCTTCCAATAAGTAAGTCATCGAAACCAAAGTTTCATAGTCCTCCAAAAAAGAGGAAAGTGGCCCCCTGGTTACAAAAAAAGTATGTTGTTTTTCACTTTGATTTTATATGGATTTACTTATTTCGTTTCTGCCTGTAATCTTGATATTTTGGTGCTACTTTACAGCCATGTTATGCTTCAAACGTTTTATTTCAGCACCAAACCATCTTTGGATGAAGTATGTGTATCAGGTGATCAACTTCTGAAGGAGAGCAGTGTACCGTCTCATAAGATTGGCAATCTTTGAACAAATTAGATTATTTTACATGGAAAATAAATGGTTCCAAATCAATGAAGCATTGCTTTCTACTTGTTGAACTGGCGTTTGAAGTCGACCAGTGATATATTTTCGTTCTAGGTTTCCTTTGGTTGTTTGCAATTCGCCCATGTCTCATCTAGCCGCAAAGTGCCTTGCCAATTTAATTATTCGTGTCTATATACCGCCTCGCTATGGATTCACAAGGTCCCTTTCAGCCCAGTTTTCCTCAAAGGTTTGTTTTCTCGCATTTGGATAACTGTCCTAGGCAGCTCCTCGCTCTAAAAAACAAGTTGACACTAGAAACGTCCTTACCGTTGATGTCTGGGATGGTATAAAAATATCGGAGATCTCGAAAATAACTAAACGCCCCCTGGACAGCATTATAAAATCCGTAAACTCAGGTTTGTTGGGGTCCTTTCGAGTGAACGCCTCGACCTCAATTGAAAACCGGGAACTGTTAACGGGCCTCCTGTCTCTCCTCGGTTACCGCCCGAACTTTGTTCGTCGTAAATCCACTGAAGCTGAAAATCGGAAGCAATCCAAAGAAGAATTTGACGTGTATCCTAGGTATGACAAATTACTACTGATTCAATTTCTTCCCTTTCGTCATGCAAATCACTTAAAATTCCACTTTTGGTATCGCGATTTAAATTCCTAACATTTTCTTGCTTTCTAAATCTGTGATGATATTGCGTTCTGTCAATTTTCGTTTGATTTGTAACTCTTGGCATATACCCATAAAGTCTATTGCAGACCGAACGCAAAAATGCAATCGCCTCGTTTCTCTTTGCAGCGATTAGTTTTATTGCTCTTTGAATGTGATATGTATAAGGAATTATCCCGGATCTATTGAAATGTACAAAATGGCATAACTTAACTATTAGTGTTGGTTGTGGTTCCCTGCCTACTTTATTTACGTGACATTACATTACATGATTTCTTATTCCACTCTTTTCTACCACAAAGACCCCCACCCGATCCCAGCATCTGCGTACTCCGCCCTCCTGTGGTAGCCATAATGGGCCATGTGGATCACGGCAAAACGACGCTCCTCGACGCACTCCGTTCCTCGCGCATCGTCGACCAGGAGTTCGGCGGCATTACACAGCACATATCAGCTTTCTCTATCTCCGTAGCCGAGGCTGCAGCCGCCGACGAGGCGGAGAAGGGCGCTTCTGAATCCGACGTCAGTTGCAGTAGTGCACTGCAAGGCGTAATCACCTTTATCGACACTCCGGGTCACGCGGCCTTCTCGGCTATGCGAGCGCGTGGAGCTAAGGCGACGGATATTGTCCTCCTTGTGGTAGCCGCCGACGACGGAGTCATGCCTCAGACGGTGGAGTCTATCAGATTCGCTAAAGAGTATGGTGGTGAGTGAAACTTGCACTAATTGTGTTCCCACTGCAGACCTAACCAAATGCGTGGCTTCTACACCAGCTTTCAGAGTAATACATCAAATCTACGCACTAGCACCAAAGGGAAGAAGTGACTACTACTCATAGGACTAAGTTTGTCGATTCGGGTTTTATTTAAAGCTTAATACACCTTAGTTAACTAGGATTCGTCATTGTGGCAGCTAAGTGGATTTAACGAAATGGAGAAGTCGACTATGGTGTTTTTTCTACGGAGGTTTAGGTAAAAACGTCATGCTTTCAATTACTTCATTTTAACGGGAAGTAGCATTCCTTGGGTGTGGTGAAAACGGCATCTGCGTTTTCTTAAATTTTTATTTAGACTGTCTGAAAAATGTGTGGGTAGACACCTTGATTTACCTTTCTAGGTGGGATTTAGTTCGATCGTTAGTGCTGACTATCATCAGTAGATATCTCTTACTGACTGCTTGCTTACGCTGGCTCGTTTGTAATATATTGTGATGCATTAACTTTCGTAAACCATTCCTGATTATATAAGTCTTCTTTCTTTTCTACAGCTCAGCTCGTTGTCGCAATAAACAAAATTGACAAATACGGCACCGATGTGGTATGTTTTATTTCTTTAATAATTTTATCTTTTATGTCTTAGGCAGACCTTGTAGAAGTCATAGACGAATTCACGCATAAAAATTCCAATTTGGTCTGAAACTGCCAAGTGTAAATTGACAACTTTCATTGAGACGCCTCTAGTTGGTATCCATCTAGCTGGTCATCCACATAGCTCCTCAAAAGAATAAGCAACGAGAAGTATATGCGTAAAAGTAGCATTCTCCATTAGATTATACGGACGACCTTAAGGAATATCCTTGCACGCAGGCACGGTGTTGACTAGGATACAGTGACGCACCTAGTAAACTGGATGTCAAAGGCGGTGGTTGAAACTACTTTGCAGAAGCGCGTGGAGCAGAGCTTGGCGTCGGCAGGCGTGCTGGTTGAGGCGCAGGGTGGGTCGGTGCAGGCTGTGGCCGTGTCGGCTCTGCGGCGGCGCGGCCTTGTGGCCCTTCTCGAGGCGCTGCTTGCGCAGGCCGAGCTCATGCAGCTCGCCGCCGACCCCACTGGACCCGCCGAGGCTCTCGTTCTCGAGTGCAGCACCGAACACGGTCTCGGGTAAGTCCCTCTTCCCCTTTCTCTGCCCTATTGCCCCATAATGAGTACGTCTGGTTGACCGTCTCAGGAAAGTGGTGAACTGCCTTGTGACACGTGGTCAGTTGCGGCAGGGCGGAGGCCCGCTGGTGGCTGGAGAGAGTGTGGGCCGCACCCGTGTGCTTCGTGACGATCGCGGTGCTCGTGTCACTTCTGTCGGGCCTGGCTACACCGTCTCCATCGCTGGTTGGAAGTCGCTCCCACCCGTCGGCAGCACCATCCTGGAGGTAGCCTCTGAGGTAGGCTCCTGAATTCTACTCATGAAGGTGATTTATTAGCTGGCTGTCTTGGTGATGCTTTTATCGCTTCACTATAGGCAGAGGCGGAAGCAGCGGTTCGAGTGCGTCGGCAGCGTCGTCTGGCGATAAAAGCAGAGATGGATCGAGCGGCGATCGAAGAGCGCTCTGCCTACCACCGCACCACCTACGACGCCTATCTCCGCGAACGCGCTATCACGCAACACGGCGTTGACCGCAAACGCCTTGTACGAGACTTCCGAGTGGGTCCCCTTCTTCTTCATCCAATACCATATCTTCATTGTTAGGATTAATCTAGGGACCATCAAGTATGGGTTTGTAGAAGTCTTGGTTGTGAAAACGGGGAACTACTTATTTGCAAGTCGAGATTCGCTGAATCTCAATATCGTAGATTTTAATAGGCAGGTGATGTTCTCTATCGTACAGAAAAGTCAGGCGTCGCTGGCTGCGCTTGTGAACGATGCGACCGGGAAGGGAGAAGGGCTGAGTTTGCCGCTGGTGCTCAAGGCTGACGTGGAGGGCAGTCTGGAGGCCATCGCTGACATGCTCGCCACGTGTCCGCCCGACCAGTGCCGCGTGTCCGTAGCCCACTCCGGCGTCGGACCCGTTACCCCTGCTGAAGTCGACCTGGCTGCCGCCATTGGAGGTAGCACTACCACACCCCGTTTTGTCCACCACTAGGCGTCGACAGCCTAACTGCTGTCCTTCTTTCAGCGGAGATCTTTGCTTTCAATGTCGGTGTCCTGCCTGACGCGCAGTCAGCCCTCTCAGCCCACAAAGTCTCTCTCCACTCACACAATATCATCTACCGCCTTGCGGAGGATGTACATTCCCTTGTCACCGGAAAGCTACCGCCTGTCTACGTCGAGGAGATTGTCGGTGAGTATGAATTTAGCCCATCTAAGCTTGAACCAATTTTTCTCTTTTGATGCGGTCTGCGAGCTCAAGTTCGCGACGATCATGAATAATGAGTAGGTGGAGGCTTGCAAACCCAGTAACTCAGCGGGAGACCCAGACGTCTTTGCCTCTCCTGTGGAGACATGTTGTATACTCTACTAATCTAATGGTTGGCTCGCAATTTCACAAAGTTCCGTCTTGGCAACAGCTTGTCTTGTGGTGTTTGAAGCACCGATGCTAATAGGAAGGCTATGGATGAGCAGACACCAGGACGATGTTCTATCTGTTCGTTATTGTTTGAGTTTTGCGAATGCTATTGCTGTCTAGCGTGACCTAATAAGACATCGCCAGGGCATTCAGAGCCATCTTCATGTAGTCCAGAAGTACTCATTGGATTGAACCACCACTGCAAGACTAACTACAGGACGTTGGAGGGCTCCGTTTCCATGTCAATCCTTCACCTCCATTCAACCTAATTTGAATGAATTTTAATCCCACCTATTTAACATCTGAAAGCTGGCACTAACTCCGAAGTACCTGTCTATTTTTGTATCAACAATGTGCAATTTGTTACTCGACTGCTTTTCTACAACCTAAGTCGTTTATGTGAACTTTTTTTGACTAAAAGGTGAGGGTGTGGTGCTGCAGACCTTTGAGGTGACGGTGGTTCGAGGCAAGCGCCAGGAAGTCGTGGTCGGCGGGTGTCGATGCACACGTGGCAACATTCTATCAGGGAAATCCCCCAAACACGGTTAGTTCTTTGTCTTCTCCTTAGTTTCACGTCCGTAGTTCATGTCTTTGACTCCGTCAAATCACTTTCAAGGATTACCAAACTAAAAGGAATCGGGTTAGGGCCTATTTAAAACAATTACTGAGATGCAATATTTATACAGATATCCCATCTTTTTTAGGCTTGGAGTGTTAACGAATTAGAGGTGTGTTTTACAAGAATTTTAGTTATAGTTGTCGGTATCTAGGAAATAACTATTTACTAGTGCCATCTTGTTACATGAAATTCCTGAAAACAATACAGTCCATCCCTTATGGAATCAGAGTTCGTTGGTTACTAGATCATTTGCTCACACACTCAATGGTAGGTCAGCTCTTTCCCAAACGAGTTCGCCTTATTTGTTAAGCAAAGTGAACCAATCCCGAGAAAACTATTTGTTTCCCCTAAACAGGCACAGATCCGATTCTCTTCCGAGTAGTACGGCCAGCCGATGATCACCAGAAACCAACGTCAACTAAGACATCTGGCAAGCACAAGGAAAAAGGCCGAGAGAAAAAGGCACCCACGGACGAAACTGATAAGGACAGCGACGATCGCGTGACGAAAGGCCGCGTTCTCGTGGACCGAGCTGTGTGTTTCTCTCTGCGTCACACGCGCAACGACGTCGACTCTGTCCGTTGCGATGTGGAGTTCGGTATCGTGCTGCTGAAGCTACCCTCCGAAGATGAGGAGACGAGGGATCTGGCCCACCTCTACAAGCACCCGCCTTCCGCGAGCTCGAGCGATGCTGTCGCGTTCGACGGCTGGACTCAAGGCGACGTAGTCCAGTGCTATCGCGTTGCCAAGCGGCCACAAACCCTCCAGTGGGAAATCGACCATCTGCTGCTTCCCGTTGAATGAACTGTCTTGTGATAGCCTCCAACTTCTCCTAATTACCTTATATAACTCTGGTTTAAAAAAACATCCAAGTTTTTATTAATATTTCCGTCTTTTTTGGTTTGGTTCGTTATTTTCGAGCACAATCCCCAATTGGCCCTTCTCAATTTTAAAACGACTGTTGAATCAGCTCTAGATAACCTTGGTTATTTGTTTACAAAGCCCTTAGATCTCTTCGTCGAAGACTGATGGGCATTGATTTAATTTTGATTAGATAAGTATTTATTTTATTTATTTATTTTTGAAATTCGCACAGGAGAAAAGGGACGTGAAACAGCAAATGGTAAAATCGGGTCAATTAGAGGCGAATTCCAATTTAATTTAATTGTGCATACTGATTGTCTCCTTTAGTTGAGTGTGGATTTACCGCGAAGACGGTCTTCAGCGTAGTTCCGCCACATCTCCTCATTCGCATTGAGCATTGACCTACATATGCTAGACAGATAGGAAAGTTGGTTTGAAAATTGCTGGATGTGGATGCAGTCAGCGTTGTTGATTCATTCCACCAGCTTGGTAGGAAATTACTGGCTTGGCTCAGGTAAAGGGGCGACTGATTACTAAAGTAAGCATTACTAGCATGAGAACTTAGTTTAGGCGAGCCTGTATATATTGTCTGATCTGGAGGAGATCTTTGGGCAAGGCGAGGCGGCAGATAAGCTCAAAATATACGAAAGCAAACGGAAGTGGGGCATTCCGCAGATCCACCTTTTAACCAGGATTTATTTAAGCTGCCCTTAGAAGGTTTAATTTTGTTATGGAGTTCTTACAGCCTCCTTAACATGTATTTGTGACTGACTCCTCTCGGGGTTACTGCACATCAGATTGCCCGTGACACTGGTCAAACGTTCTCTACAAATAGTTACTAGGCGGGAACACGGACTAGCCATCCGTGCCATGGACACCCTGCACCTACTCCCCCTCTCTTTTTCCTAAGTCTCCGTTGACAGGACTTGGATAAACGCATCTTCATAATTGGCTTCATAATTGGCCCTAACGCCTTCTTATGAGCACGGACAGTCCCAATAAAATAGCCAAGCAGGCTCCATCACCCTACAGAGCAGGCGCCCAGTTCATGGTACAAAAACACGTGGATGTTAAGTCTGTTCACATTTCTAAACAAGGGTGTTTACCCATTTAGCCTATCCTATTGCCACCTAAACTGAATCCTTTCCTGTAGAGGGCATCTGAAGCCCAGATACAACACAGAAGAGCGGTGTAAAGGGAACTCGAAAGTGTTCGGTTACGTTGGTATTCAGGAACTTTAAAAATGACTATCTTCTTCCATGGTGAATGGACTAGACATTTTATCGCTCTCACTCCATCAAACATCGAGAAACTGTAGGGGCTGTCTTAACACTTTGGAGCGAAGGTTTTAAGTCCATTTCCCCCAAGATATTCTGCCAGCTCGTGACCATGCCCAGGATACCGCTAGATTCACCATTGAACCAATCGTTCAACGTTGACCTTTACGATTTGCATAAAAATTATAGAAAAGATATCCATCTTAACCGAAGTTTCGACTCTGTTCCCAGTGCTATAAGTCATTTTTTGAACCCTCCATCATTCTTGCAAAATATTTCGCAAAATCCAAATCAGAAGGCCCAAAGTTTTCAATAAGTGAGGGATGACCTACCCCTTGCCAGATCTGTACTCGTCGTCGTGGGATTTGGTCAAGTCGATTGTAATCACACAGTCACCGTCAACGAATGCTACGCTGTTTTTAGCAGGGTCGTCGCTCAGGAAGAACCTCATTTTATCATTGTACTTAACATACTTCTCTCCAGCTACAAGAGATAAAATATAAGAATAATGTTCTAGCTGGATACGAGGACTGAGGGTGCATAAAACAGATAAGATGCTATAAACAATTTGAAATCACTATCCGAGCAGATGGTATGTATCGGGTACTACACATATATCTGTCAGAAGGCTTCTCGTGATAAATGGCCTAGTAGTAAATGGATTGATTCAGGAGAAACCATGGATTAATATCGCCTAACTGGATGTTTAAAATAGACTGACACCAGGAAAACGTTAAGCATAATTCAAAGATTGTAAAGTCCGAAAAAAGTAGCAAAAGTAAAAGTGAAGTAAGAAATGGGATGAAATATTCACAGATTACTTACTTTTAGAATTCACTTCAACAGGAATTTGGAATACAAAGGCTGAGGAAAGGCTGATTAGCAGGAGACCAGCAAGACCAACTGAAGTGAACTGCATCTTGTGAACGTTCGAATGATAGGACCCTTAACCATATACGGACTATTAGTAGCTGGTGAGCGAGCCAATAGAAATCGACTATTTGTCCTCAAATTCTGTTTTGAAAGCTCGTTTAATGTCAGAAAAAGTTCGTAGATCATGTAAATATCGACTAAGTGGTGAACTGTTTACTGTCTTCCCTTTCAGTTTACGTAAACTTTAGCACTTTTCCTCTTCATTGTGGGAATCAGAGAGTCAATTTATTTTCTTTATTTTCATATCTGCGTGCATAGTTTTAGGAGTTTAATGAAGCATCCATGAGGCCTGAAAGGGGGCTTAAGAAATGGAGTTACCAAATACTCCGTGAAGGTGGAAGCAGTTTTACAGATATTAGTGATGAGTCAATAGTGGATCCCTTTTTCAAATATTCAGTGGTCTTTTACATCAGAGAAGAAACAAATCCTATACAGGTAGCTAATTTCGGGAAAAAGGCTTTACACTAGGATTTTTGATTTGCAAACGATTAACCCTGTACAGGCTCGATGATCACTTGCTGGGTTTCCGGAAGTAGTCATCTAGATTCCGTTTCAACACCCAATGGACTTTGTGAACTAATGCATTTACTGACTACAGCCCATTCATAGATTCCAACTGTGTACTGTGCACTTGTGTAATAAAGATTCAGTGGCCAAAAGGAGTAATGCTTAGGTATTTCGAGTGTACCACGAAACACTTGGTAGCGATTTCGAGAATGGAGTACTTAAAGTATTGTATGTGTAGGAGCTAATATTGAATGCTTTTGAGATGGAGTTAATCAACGTCCACTCCACTCTTCACAGCTAATTATTAAAAATAAGTGTCCAATCAGTCTCGAAAACAACCAGAGAGGAGCAGTGTTCAAACCTCATAAATGTGTTTGAAAGTAGTACCACACAGCGGCAAGGAGCGATTCCCATGTAAGTTGCAATTTTTTCATTTTTGTTGAGGTTAATGACTAATAAGTCTCGAATGTTTCGGAGAGGAACAATGATAAGAAGAGAATGTAGTGAATTTAAGCCAGCCGATTTCTAAAAAGACTAGATTTTCATTTATATTTTTCCGTTAATTCGACCATACAAACTAGTAGCATTGTCAAAACGCTTATCTAGATCTATAAGAGTGCTGGACAGTTCACTTAAGTAATTGAAGCCACTGTAATAGCAGGCCGATTTTTCCATAATTCTTCTCACGTGTCACGGTGATTAACAGAACGCGCCTACGAACTTCCGCTCACAGCGAATCTCTTCAACAGCTTTTACTGACGTCACTAGAAAGTACCCATTTAGAAATTATTCTAAGTAATTGTAAGAAATAGAAACTGTACGTTGTCAAACACTCACCATGGATGCCTTTTGAAGGAGCCAAAGAAAGGGAAAGGTGACCTTGAAAATATTCGAAATTTCATATTAGTTCAAGGAAGGGAAATTATGGATTTCAGAAAAGACAATTAATGGCTCTTTCTCAGGCCCGGTCGCATTCTATTACCGTAGCCATAAGGACGTGATATGCTACAGTTGATTTAATATTGGCTACGTTTTTAATGGTAAGCACCCCTTTAAAACTATCGTATTGGCGGCATGCTCAGTGAGCAGGTGAACTAAACTGGTTCATTGAAGTTGTGTTAATAGGGGTACGCTAATGCTTAATGAGGCAGTGATTTCGCATCACTACTTCCAAAATGGCTATGTATTCATAAGAAAGTGGTCAATTAGGGGCCGGTTATTCAAGGGAAGCGAGATGTTTTGGCAGAGAAGTCTTCTCAAGATTTTCGTTGAAAATGACTAGCTAAATTGCCACATTATAAATAATAAAACATTTTCCCATCTAGAAAATGATGACTTCGCCCTGCTAACTATCGGAAGGGAATGTACATACCATAGTTTTATTCATGGATGGGTAAGTACATGAAGAGTTGTAGGTAAACGGTCGCCAATGAACAGCATCCAAACAATCCCTTCCTTAATAAGTCAAATTTAGAACAAAAATTTCGCATTTAAAATAAAATTTTAGCCTATTTTGCTCAACTTTATACACTGGCCCGGTTGAGGCCCAAACCCCAGCAAAAGCAGCCAAGCTTTTTCGAATGAGACAGGCAGCTTTCTGTACTCTCAGAAAAGCTGCAACCCGAGTTCAATAAATCAATAAAATCAGCACCCTGCCCTCATAACGTACAAATACAGTATACATACTTGACTCTGGAATTCTTGTGGCATTTGCTGAACGGCGGTTTCTGAGATCTATTAAGTCACTGGCTGCATCCAAACGAAATATATGTAATCGGCTATTGGTCTTATGCTTCGTCAATCCTATTGTGGTTGTGGAGAAAGTTATAACAAACGGAGGATCTGTTGCCACGTCCCCCATATTATTTCAAATTAGTAGATTTGATGCTTTAGCCGTTCTTACTCATCAGCATGCTCCACTTAAAGGTCCTTTATTTCTACTTTTGGCATACTAAATCCTTCCAAAATTACCTGCAACTGTGCAAAAAATTTAAGAAAATAAAGGTAAGGTGAAAGGAACATAATGCAAGACTCCAGTTTAAGAGAACCCTGTAACAGGGCACAACTCAATGAGGCTGCTAAATTTTAAATTGCGGTATGTAGATCTTTAGAATTCTAGATAACGATGACTAACCACACCAATCAGGTTAAAACCACCTAACATGTGCATAACTAAAATTCCTTCAGACCATAAACAATGAGTAGGACTATAAGAAAAATTAATCAAATTTTAGCAGAGTGAAAGTAGCGGTGAAAGTTCCTGAATGCTTCAGCTGACCCTCATCATAAGTCAAATAAGTTATCAAAACGCGTTAGTGGTATTTCAGTCTCTGACAGATATAAAGGGAATTGACAAAATAGTGGAAACACCTCACATTTTGGCATTAAAATATTTGAACATGTTATAAGCAATAAAAACATACATTTTGACTTCTTATTCATTATGTTTGCTATTTGTTATATTTATTTGAAGTAACTGTTTTTTCCAGATATTTAAATGGCAGATCTCTGGGACTTTCAGAGGCCAAATTGTTGGTGCTCACATGGTTGGCGCTGGTGTAACAGAAATTGCCCTAATGCTTGGCTTTTCAAGAGGTACTGTCTCGAAAGTAATGAATGCTTTCCATTGAAAGAGAAGGGAAAACGTTCTCAGCAAAGCACAGGTCTTGCCGAAAGTCGATGTTATCTGCAAGAGACCGTCGGACTCCAAATGGAATTGTTAGAGAGGATCGCAAGACCACGGCTCCTAAAATCACTGCAGAGCTCCTCAATTGGCACCCACAGAACCCTGTTTCCACAGAACCGTTCTTCGTCGGGAGCTGCACGAATCTGGAGTGCACGTAAGAGCTACAATTAGGAAACCTCAAGGCGTTAAGAGTGGTGTAGAAACCTCCACGATTGATCCCTCGAGCAGTGGAAAAATGTGATCTTCTCTGACGGATCACTGCTGGTTACCTTGTTTCTGACCTCCGGCCGAGTGTGCGTTTGGAGACAGCCGAAAGAAGCATTTAATCTAGACTGTTGCCTTCTCCTAACCGTAAAACATGGTGGGTGTTCTGTGATGATCTGGGTGGTATTTCATGGAAATCCGCCACCGGGCCAATGATTCCCCTCCATGTGAGAAGAATTAACAGCCGTGACTATTTGGGAATTGTGGGGGGCGACCAAGTTCATCATTCTATGGTGGTTCAAGAACTGTTTCTAGGGAGGGGGGGGGGGGGGCGAACGCCGCCATCTTTCAAAATGATGGTAATGCACCAATTAATACAACAGCTACGATTGTTAAAGCTGAATGACACGAGGAAGACTCTGATGAAGTTGAGTATCTCATCTGGCCACCACAATCTCTAGACCCCGACATTATTGGGAAGCATCCGTGGTCGATTTTAGAGATTTAAGTAAGAAGTCCGTTTTCATTGCCACAGTCTCTAGAAGAACTGGAGGGTGTTTTAACTGAAAAAGGACTAAAATCCACTTTGAACCGACAATTCACAATCCGTATGAATCCATACCTCGGAGAATTGAGGCTGTAATTACCGCAAACGGTGGACTTACACCATATTAAAATGTATTTTGGTGATTTTTCAAACCTGTATTTGGGGCTTTTGCAAGCGAATTAGCTACATATTATTTGATTCCCCCTAACTGTGTAGATCTTGTTTTAAGAACATTTTTTGCTACGTCAGAAATGAATGGAGTTCTCATTAGATCATGAGATTTTGCCACATAAACGTAATTAAAAGGTATGTAAAGGTGTACAGATTGAAAGTCTTCAAAATGAACCGGGCAGAATCACAACCGGAAACAACAATTACAACATTCTTTAGCTACTCAAATTGAAATCCTAGTCTAATAATGGTATCTCGTGATTGATTTTGCCATTAATACACGTAACACTGAGTGTTATGAGAATCCACAATTATCTCAAATAGTCACAAATATGAAAGCAATTCCTCGAAATCCCCAAGGGTGAGCAGATTAACAAATACTTCGCTGTTACCATAAGGTCAAAGCAAACTATTTACGGACACATGATTGATTTAAACATAAACTAGATGGAATTGTATATAAGAAATTAAATTTACTGAATCATGGACAAAATAACTCAGTACAAATGATACAGAAACCTGTTGAACTTGCCCAGATGGCGAGAAAACGTGGCTCATTTTAATTAGAATCATACGTTTGTTAACAAGTATTTTTAGCCGTGTAAACACCACTACCATTGAAGCATCTATTGCCATATATATGAGCCATACATTATTCAGCATGCATGTTTTGCAAAATAAATATTTCTACATATCTTTTATTTAAAAATAAAAGGGGGATTTATGACATATTTTTATACTACGTGTTACATCTTTCCTATTAAACGCATGATCAATAGTCCGCGTAGTACGGATCCACCGCATTTTATGAACGACTCTTAGAAATGGTGTCCTGCCAGAGTTAGCTTGACGTGAAAATGGGTTGTCGAGCATTTTGTTCTAGAAACATAGGACCTGCTTTGGTGTCCTGGTTTCTCCTTCTTGTAATATCATCCTTGTACTTAATATTTGTGTAAGTATTTTCTGTTCTTATTCCTCTTTAGATGCTGGGAATTCAGCAAATCTCATGGCATCGCTATTATAATAGTTCAGTTTATTTTGATTTTTTATGTTATTGTGAATTTTACTCGTGCAACTTTTATGGATCCTGGGTATTTACCTCGTGGTAGGCCGTCCTTTCTAGCCACAGTTTATCAATTTTCTTAGGGGTTCCTGGTGAGAAAATAATCCTGAATGACATTGACAAAAATGCCCCTCCAAGACCTCTTATGTATAAAACAGAGCAAATTAATGGCGTTACGACGCGCTTAAAGTGGTGTGTCACTTGCGAGATTTATCGCCCGCCAAGGTGTTCGCATTGTTCTATCTGCAAGCACTGTATAGACGTAAGATTGGTTTAACCTAATTCCCTCAGCAATTCGATCACCACTGTCCATGGGTTAATAATTGCATCGGAAATCGAAACTATAGATTCTTCTTTCTCTTTCTTGTTTCTCTTACCATCCATATGATAATGACTTTCTCGATATCGTTGCTCTTCGTTTTGGAACGACAGCAGAATATCTTAACTGTTGAAGTCATTATGGCGTAAGTTTGACAACTTCCCTCATTTTAACGCTCATTTAGGATTGTCATCCTCGTGCTCGTGGGTCTCCTGTTCATACCTGTTGTTGGACTAACTGGGTTTCATGTGTATCTAGTTTCCAACGGTCTCACAACAAATGAGCAGGTGTGTGGAACTCGCATTAATGTAGTCTATCGCCCATGCCTCTGCTTTAACCCCTGACTTATTTTAGGTGACTTCAAAGTACGGGGACAATCACAGCCCGTTCGATCATGGCTCCTGTAGTAACTTTAACCGTATGTGCTGTAGACCACTAGGGCCGATGTAAGCTTACCTTTATTTGTTTACCCCCTGTTGATCTCATTAAGTTTGATAAGAAAGCCAGTCACTGGAGCAGCTATGCAACTCAGTCTCCAAGCAAAATACCGTCGTAAGAAACGAAAGGCTCAGAAGAATGCCCAAGGAAAAGATGCGAGTGGGGTATGCACTACCTAAGCTTGTCAAAATATCGTATTACTTCGTGAATTTCACTTGTTTTGCTATTTTTATTAAAGGCTGGGACGTATCTCTCTACTCTTCGGCCCAGTCCAGCTACCACAGCTCATTCACCCATGATAATGTCCGAGCTCGCCAATCGCGTTGATGGTGACGCACGTCAACACCACAAGGAACCTCATGTGAGACTTCATATCGAGGATAATCTCCGACGTCACATGCCGAACCATCCCTTAAAAGATGGCCGCTACCCAACTGGTGGTGGGGGCGGTGGCTATGGTTATCGGTCAGATTTAAATCCTGGGGAGGCATCTGGACAACTTTATTCTTGCAAGCATCATGCAGATGACCCATCCTGTAGAGGACACGCCGAATATGCTTCACAATCGGGTAAGGATCAACCCGCTTCTCGTCCAGCTGTACCGCCTCACATGTCTGGTAGGAACCTTCCATATAAAGCTCCTGTTGCTGCCTCATCCTCACGTTCCAGAACGTTCAATGACTCACCCAATAACGACTCCCAGCAAGGCCATAGGATGCAGACAGGGTACTATCAGCCACCGCCAGCATCATCCACTACAGTCCAGCCTAAGTACCAGTCGCAACCAGTTAGCACTAAAACTCCCGTGAAGGATAAACGGAATACGTACAACCGGCAACCTCCACCAGGAGCCATTGAAATCTTTCGGCCAAGCGTTAGCCACCAACAGCAAGCAGTCGCGGTGCGTGAGTTCCACATTGCGCAGAAGCGGCCCCAGCAAACCAACAGGAATGCTACTAGTAATAGTAGTGCTGCAATCATCACCTCCGAGGAGGCCCCAGATGGGACTTTTGAGATTTCTGTTTGATTGTGTAAATAAAGGGTTGGTTGTCCACTCTCCCTTTTTCAATACTCCATACTTCCTCAGTCTGCCTTTCTGCGTTTTATTTTCTAATGTAATGAATGTACTACTACTAGTCGAACTCCTGCTCTCTCCCCTACTCCTCTGTTCCTCTAGTGGGTGACCCCTGTTTACTTGACTTTAGGGGTCATCGAAAATGACATTGTCGTCTTGTACGCGAAAGAAGTAAAAGTGCATTTTTACGAGCTCTGCTCTTCGTGTTCTTGATCGACGTGTGTGCAATTGTGTATGTGATCGGAGTGGTTTACTTTTCATTAATTTTATTGCTGTTCTTACAGTTACTTTATGATCGACTGTCTCCAGAACGATTCGTTTTCACCCGAGGTAGTCTTCAATAGCGATGGAACAGTAAAAACAGGTTATGGGTGCCTCTCTGCTACCGTCCAGAAATTCATGCTCGGTGATCATGTCGTAAGTATCCGATAGCAGCTTCAACTGTAGGCTTTTGTGTAGAAAATAGTCCATAACTGATTCTTGCTTTGGAGGATTTGCTTGATTTTATTAGGATTTTTTTGTGTACTACCGGCTGACGTTTCTGAAGAAGGACGATATTATGTATTTTATGCATAAAAACCAACCTAGCTACTTCCGATCACTGTATCTGATTCGGTTGTGTGTGTGTGGAAAACCAGCATTCCACACTACTTATGTGGAGCTTTTTCTGCTGTCTTGAATGTTATGTAAGAATTACAAGGTTTTTTCTAATTTCTCCCTTTAGGAGTATGACATTCAACTGAAGCACCCAAACGGTCACACGTGGTGCGTCACACGGCGTTACCGAGAGTTTTGGGCTCTGAGAAAAGCCGTAAGTCTCCACATTATCCATATTTTCTTTAATCGTTGGTGCGATGAGCACAACGTGGTTTTGAGTGAATTAGTCCATTTTTCTTAGCAGTATCTCCGCTCATTTGTGTGTAGGAGGGCCCTTAATCAGGAAAATTTAACGTATCATTCGTACACATAGCTAAATAGCGCTTCTCTAGGTATGCTAGATGTCCACTTCAATGACCGCCCAGACTACATGCATTAAAAACACGCTTCAAGGCCCTTGTTTTTTATCGATGTGTCGACCACAACCTTTTGGCTTTAGTAAAATTTGTCATTCTAATTACTGGCAATTCCCCTTATTGCTTCACCCCTAAAATTCTACCAAAGCCCTGTCGGCACAGTGCTTGATAGCCCAGAGTATCGTTTTTCAGGTTGTAAAACTTGCCCACCTTTTTGCTGTAACCAGATAGCGTAGCGTGTAGATGCCCACGACATTATTAGGCATACAAATACCAGGTATTTGGCTGGCTGATTCGAAAATTGCTAGTCTATGAAAAAGGGTTTTTGTCAATCTAGTAACTTCCTGCTTCTGCTGCTGTCTAGTTGGAGGCGAAGTACAGTCTTCCAGATGAGCTCATAGCTGCACTGCCAGGAAAAAAGCTTTTCAAGAACCTCTCTCCGGTTTTCGTTCAGCAACGAAGCTTGGAACTGGAAGCCTTCCTCAATGGTCTTCTTTCCTACTACACACTCCCTCCACCTCCACTGGCGGGGTTTATTGATTGGGAGCGATACGTGAGTTCCAGTCTCTGATTACCCTGCAGTTCTCTTCGACTGGCTTCCCATTTCTAGTCTATTACTCAAGCCATTCCCGAAATTATTGTATTTACTACAAAATCCTGTTAAGTAGTGGTTTTATCATCTAATTTTCGCAGCTGTTAGAAGTGTAGACTAGCTGGAGTGTTTATACTTTTCCCGGTAGAGATTGGTTTATTGTCCCAAAGGTATTTTCAAATTGACATTTAAATATTGATTAGTTCCATACAGGTGTTTGTGGTACTGCCTTTTCTATAAATCCGTCAGTGTAATCATGTAAGTAGCCGGATAGTTGGGATTATTCTTATGCCATTGCTCCCCCTTGGGAGTTGCTATTCCTTTGCGCACGCACTCCTGAAATGTGTGCACCCCACCAAGCCACTAATGTTACCATTTCGGGCAACTTTTAATCGTATATGACCTGTTTGAATTCCTTTGCGTTTTTTTATGGATTTTGTTCCTCAAATTACTGAACTTTATTGAAATTACTTGTTCGACAAATTTATAAATATCAGTTAGACTGAATAGCTTGTAGTCTGTTGCATGGTGCATTAATACTGTAGTTCCAGAAGCCTTTCTTCTATAAGTGCTTTAGTTCGACGGTGCTTGATATCACGATATTTTCCTAATATATTGGACTCTTTTTGTAGCTTTTCAGTTTATCAAAGTCTTTCGATTAGTAATGGTAAAAAAATTAAACGTTCCATTCGAATCACCATCTGTCTTTAAATCATGAGCGTTTAATAGTGCCGCACAGGCTGATCGCCGATTTCCCGAATGATAAACAGGGTGAAGAATAGATGTGATATCGATGCTTCACTTTCAATGCAATGTGTTTGTTTTCTTATATATATTGGCGTACCAGTTGATTCCAGTTTCCAAATTACTGACGAATATCGTTCTTTAGTTTTCTATCTTGCGAGGCAGTCAAAACCGACTTCCTAGAAATCCCTTCGTAGGTAAAACTCTGAAAATATTCATGGCTGATTCCGAGTCAATTTCTATTGGGATCTCCTGAAAAGAACCCCACTTTTGATTTTCATGCAAAATCTGAAGATTCAACCGCTACTTTTGCTATTTGAACTGTTGTCTTAAGGTCTTGTTCATAAGCTAGATAATATCCAATCATGTTACAACGTCCGGATTGTTTAAGACTTGAAAGGTTGTGTAAATTTGCAACTCCCCCTTAAGTGTGCTTCTTCCATCGTTTGGATAATCCTGTAAGTCCCATTGCCCACCTTTATCATGCTTTCGTCCTTTGCTATTTAGATCCTATCTTTGAACATAGTGAATTTGGCTGCTTAAAAGGTCCAAGGTGTGAGGGTTGGACTATTTAGCCACGTATGCCGTGTGTTTGGCCGCCTTAGTGACCACATTTACTGAGGCTTCGTGGAAACTTCTCATTCAAGGCGCGTGACAGGCTATGATACTGCAATCAAAAGTAGTTTGTGCGCTGAATCGTAAACATCTTGTTTCTACGCATTCTCCAGCCCCTTAAACGCGGTATATAAATTGTAAGTCATTTTTTAAAGCGTTCACAAGTATATTTTCCTTTGAGTCCTGAGTACTTGTCCTCCTTCGAAAGTGTAAGGTTTAGTCCCGTGGCAATGTAGCAGACTCAAGTAGTCGTGTTTGCAACCGAAGGATGCAAACATGTGCTGGAACATTGGGATTCCAAGGTTCCGCAATAAACTAGGATTATGAAAAATGTATTTACCTTTCTACATTGTAAAAATTCCGGTTCCTCGGTGGAAATGTGGGTCTAGGATGGGTTAAAGTTATGCTCCTGTCAATTTTTCCATGCTTACTTTGTGTTAGTTAATGTGATTCAGGCGATATTACGAGATGCGAATTGTATTGTTTTGCGTAGTGTATGTCAATCTCCATTGCTTTACAGGTGTTCATAGTAAGTACCGACTGAATCTTATCCAACCCTATCACTTCGGAATGAAAGTGAAACCAACCTTACATCTTTCAATGGCCACGCTCTGTGCGGATTCCAGGTGCCTTCACAAATGCTGACTTCTTCGTTATTTTAATTGGTCGTTTACTATTAGGAGCTTCTAACTCAGATAATTGTATCCACTCTATGTCCCAAGGTAACCATTCAGAGTATCCTTATGTCTTAGCGTATGAGATGGAAACGAGATATCTGTTTATGCTCTATTTAATAAAGTGTAAGGGTTACTTTGTTGTGCTTGTAAAAGGCAAACAGGCTCACTAATTAGCGGTACCCTATCAGGTATCTGCGCAACTACAACTCATTTCCCGCTTCAGTTTATTTCATATACACTTCTTTATTGTGCTTGCTTGTGCCATTCTTATTCGCAGTCATCCTTGTTCATATCTAACTAACCTTGACACTTAAATTTTCATTCGTAACCCGACCTATTGGTTGTGATGTGGTGCTGATAAAATGGAACTCCGAAGCTTCCTGGAACTTTCACCTTGAGAATCAACTGAAAAAGCGGTTCACTGCATAACGTAATGTACAACCTTTTGGGAGTAGCCTTCACACGGCTTAGATAAATGCATCCACATCCTTTCCTCACCCCCAAATGACTAACCTCCTTGGCCGTTCTGACTGCAAGAGGTAGCAGCCATGGTGGGAAGGTGATTTAAATTCTGCCTTCCTTCCATTTTCATGACATTGAAATATTTTGTCCCGCCTACTGTAAGGGAGGAACCGCGCGCTCCCTTTGGAATAACTCCAATTTTTTTTCGTGTATAACTGAGCCATTGAGCGTGTTGTATAAAGTGCTTTGGGGATTTCACACCTCTTCAACCCCTTCTCCCCGCCCACTCCCAATTATTCTACTGTCAGGTGATTTATGAGGGTCATCGATGTGCTATTCTATGCAAGACGTGTGTTGCCTTTGTCTTGTAGGATATCCACGGCATAACGAACCGTCTGGCTCGTCAGCTGGCTCGGGATGGTAAGTGCGCCTCTTGTCGTCATTGATGCTGAACTCTTTTGGTTGGGGCTCGCCTTTGCTTTTCATAAAGCCAATTTACAACCTTGTAGTAGCATAATATTTCCTCGAGGGTGGATGCGTTGTTTAAAATTGTTGGTTCGCCTCGGTCCATTCACTGAACCCATCACGCAACTTCTGCATAGCTGCTGGTTCTGAAACGTTGTCCTTTCCTCAAGGATTCTAGGAATTTCTCCGTTTTTGGCTCTTTAATAGTATTTTATTTCATAACATCATTAACATCGGAGGGTAGTTCGTTGAATACCGCACGATGTTAAGTAGTCCCATTTAGAATCCTTTTTAGAAGCGAAGATTCCCAATTTTTCGTCACGTTCATCTAACTGCACTGGTAGGCGTTTTATGGGGAACACCACTACTACTGTCCCTGTTGGAAAGGGTTCCCCGTTTTTGACTCAGTCATTCGTAGGCCAAGAGTTAGTCTTTGTACGTTGTTTTATGAACCCCTGTCTTGCATTCAAGGTCACATATGCGGATTGGAAACTCCTTGTCCAAGTCAGTGCAACTGACTACTTAACACTCATAGCAAGAGCGGATCGCTTCCATTAGTATAGAAAAACATAATTTGCATCTAGCTTAGGGTAAATTAAGCCTTGCTTATGTGATAAATGTTGGTAATATGGCAAGTTATATTAGCGAAATTTGGATGTAAATTCGATTAGTGTCAAAAATGTAAAACAAGATACCATTTGTAAAATGAGATTGTTAATGCTTAGGTTAGGTCTAAAACTGATGTACATTGGGATCAAACTCTGGAAGGTTTTGTGGGCTATCGTTTGGAATAAATGCACCTTTTAGCAGTGATTGCACATCATAGGATCGAATTATCGTCCAAAGAGTGGGGCTGTTAGAGTTTGAGTTACTCAAACAGCGGAATTAAGGCGCTCAGTAGCTTCTGTGTTAAGCTATCCTAATTATGGATTGAAGCTTACTATGGTTGAACTTAGTGCTGTGGCCTATTTGGCAACCAAACTCAAATGCAGAAAGTAGTTCTCCGAATTACAGGGCTTCGCTGAAAATCGTTCATTTGGATTTAGCAACTTCCTTTTGGTAAAGCGCGCAGTAGCTCAATCGAGCAGACTTGAAGGATGCTGGCATCCTGCGTCCCCTTAACAATGTGATTCCTTGCACCATTTCTTCTTATTCAGGAAGTCGATTTCGTTTGTAAATGCCTATTAAAGGCCTTAAGCGGACATAATGACTCAAAAACGAAGTGCCCGAAAGACTCAATGCCGTGGACAAAGTACCCTGGATGTGATGGTGCAAGCAGGTTCTGGCTGATGACGCCTCCGAACTCTTCTCTGTGTTACCTTTTCACATTGCGCCACAACGAAGTGTTCAAGGTGTTGATCAACATACTTGGGCTCTGTGCCTCGTTGTGTTAGTTGTTCCAAAACGAATGGTTTCTACTTGGTAATTTTGAAGCAGCTTAAAATCTCACGGGGGTGCTTTGCAGCTCTGAAAGGAATCTTACCGTTAGGAACATACTCATTCACCATTGTTACTGGATTGTTCCTTGTGGCTTTTTATGTCGCACTTCCACTTAAAGACTTCAGTGAGTCGATCTATTGCCTATTCGCCTAGTGTTCTCGCGTTATTTATTGGAGTAGCCAAATTCAATAGGACTCACTTCAGTCTCGTAGATAGAATACATTGGAGATTGAATTTTGTTCCAAAATCGATTGTATAATACAGAGGGGTTCTTCTGAAATCGCAGTTGTGTATCATTGACCGGATACCCTGTCTAGACAGGCTGGTTTAGGCTGGGTGCTTACACCCCCGTTATTTCTAGCCCATTTTTTATTGATGGTGCAGTTATTGAAGTTACAGTTTAACCCCAAATCCTTCGCTTGTATTCCTGTTAGGTTTTAGTAGGGGGTGAATCATTCACTAAAACACAGTCGACATTGACATTTCAGCACTAGCTTGTGCTTCAGTAGGGGATTTGACACTTCTCATTCAACGTTTAATCGTAAGTAGGGTATAATAGGCATTCGGTGGCGTTCTACTAAGGTATTTAGTAAAAGGGAGAGTTGAAGTCGTGTGTAGTGAATGCAAAAATCACAAGATCATAGTCAGCTGATTGACAGCTGCATCGAGTTTTGTCTACGTATAGGTAGTTACGAAGTGGAACAACTAACCCTATACTGATTGCTGGTATTGTCTGACGGTAATTTACAAGGGAATTTCCATGTATTTCTTTAGCTGCTTGCGACATAATTTCCTCTCCGAAAAAATGAGGCGATTTCGTTCTAGCGTGTAAACTGGATGTCATATTTCTATTGCAAATCCGTTCCACACGGGCTTGCTCAAAGTTATGAAAGTGACAATGTCTTTGCCTCACTTTGTCACAAAATTTCCGCATTTGTTTACTCTCTCTGTCTTTTCTACGTGAAGTAGATCGTAAAAGTACCTCAGAAAGGTTGTCTTTACGATCAATTTATCAGAGGTAGTACCAGTAAAGCGTTTTTAAACAATTTTTCTACTGGTGAAGTCGTTCTACCTAATTTGCCCTTCGTGGAATGACCCATGTGAAGTAACGAGCTTTTTCGAGTCCTGCATATGCATGTATTTACAGCCCAGTCCATGCAGCACTTCTCTTGCTAGCGTTTTACACCAATTCGTGTTTGTTATCACAACCCTATATCCATTCGAATGTAATCTTAGTATGAGGGGCATTCCTTCTTGTTCAATTGCATATGCAGCTTTTGACATCATGAGCTGCGGGGAAAATCAGTTGGTTGAATACGAATTCCTTAGAACAATTACTTTAAACGTTATTCATTCTACTACAATTGGGGGTTCGGTCAAGTAAGCTGTTCATGTTTCCATGTTAGACTCGGCATGTTTTTCCTTGCCTAGTCAATGCCTTATTTGGTTTGCCTGGGTGCCCCTGGTCAACTAATTAAACGAGTATCCACCCCTGTTGTCATTTTGATAGGAACAAGTTCCCACACTGGCTTAATGTATCATTTTCTTCCATATTGAAGAGCGTTACCGTCAAATGTTTCATTTGCTCCATCTTTGTCGACGTTTGAGACTGCCTCTGTTTGTCCTTTGATGCATTTTATAAAAGGTCTATATTTGCCTCCGTATTTTCTTTTTATGGTATCTTTCGGTCTAACAAGCTTGTTAATTTAAGAGAGGCAGTGGTTTGTAGTTAGTTAAGGGGCTGAGTAGCTCGACCGAGGTGCTATTATGCTTGCTGAGTCACGGACACTGGTGCAAATTGCTATCTCATAAATATTCCACTAATGACCGTTCTTTTCTCGAATTTGGAAGTAAGCAGTAAGAATCCTATCGTTATCTATTGCTTCCTGACTAATTAGCAAAAATATGTCTTAGAGTATTAGTAATCTACTTTGTGCTAACTTTACGTGTACAATGTCATGGACTGACCAACTTTATAGTAAAAACCCTCCTCATAGCAATTGCTTGAATCATGTTCTAGCAACTTTGCTCTGATACGGCCTCTGCATTCTCATACAGCCTTTAACTTTCCCCGTATCCAGGGAGAGTTACTGAAGGTGCGACAGTTTTCTGTGGGAAAAATAATCGCACGCCCAGTAGTGTGTGTTTGTGACTGGTTTCCTGGGTTCTGAAGTAATGAAGGTGGCAATCGTGCACCTTTGCGTGCGGCTGCCCTCTATGATCGTGATGAATATTGTGAAATCCGTTTACTTTTAATTCAAAATGATTGGTATTAACTGGACAAGAGTTGACTAAAAAGCTGTGGCTTCATGTGGCTACCTACTAAAATTTTGAAAGTCGAACAGGCTTATTTGTCCATGTGATGACCCTACAAAAGTCGATGCTATTTGTAGTTAAAGGTACGCATGTCTTAATGGCTTACTATATCTGAGTCCAATGGAATAATTGGTTGGGTAATTACGAAGTTGGGATTTCAACCGCAGATCGAAAATCGCCGCGGATTTGTTGAACTAACGGAATCACTCGATGCAACAAGTCTTTAGCTTCTGACTTCTTTGAGTTCGAATTGCAGGTGAGAGTTTGCTCGATTCGGGGGATTCTTTCGTGCTGAACGTGTATCAGTTGAGTGCAATAAACAAGCGTATGGCCTCACCCGTAACTGTTAATCGTAAGTACTCCCAATTTTAGTGCATTTAGTTAGTATTTCCTCTCCTGTTGTAACGAATGAAATGAGCGTTTGATGCTTTTCGATGGTGGTATTCATTTGACTACAATATACGTTGGTGTCTTTCACTATTAAAAAACGTAGTTAAACGATTGCTGGCTTTGTCTGTTAGGACGCTCGACACACTTCGACTTTGAATTCCAGTGCTTTTGTTTACTAGTTAAGCAGTTTTATATTAAGGGATTGTAGATGGCAGAAGATAAGTAGGCCATTGAGTTCTACCCCACCCAACTCATCATATGAAGCAAAGGGCCATTCCTCCGATAACGCCTGTTTGTCTGTTTCACTTTCCCTTGTTAGTATTCAACAACGTGGACGAGGATTTTAGCAATGTGGTCAACTTCATTTCACGGCTCGAGCGACTCAAGGTGAGGAGTGTTTTTACGATTTCATGGTTCTTATCGTCCCTTTGCGTCAAAGCGTTAAATCGGCTTGCTTTCGTCTTCTAAAACACGATTGTGAATGTACGTTCAATACGTCACCTAAATTGATTCATATTTGTCGTTCCTACTGGTAATTTTTAATGGCTGTAACGCAGCACCGTAGTAACCAAGTGGCCATTTTGGAATAAAAAGGTAACGAATAAGCCATATTCACGCCCTTTGGAACAGCGTAGTAATCAGGGCTGAATTCACCCGAAAACTTGCTTTATTGGGGATCGTTTAGTCCTTAACTTTGCGAAATTTACTTTCCCCCAGGAACGCGTATCAACTTTGCCTTCTTTTATCCATCTCAGCCCACTCTCAAAACGGTTTTATGCTATTCTATCACAGCTGTTTGAGGATGGTACAAGCTATGTTGTAAATGTGTAGAAGAACAGGGTGGTCCGCATAGTGTTAACTGGTTCTTTTCTGCAACCCATAACTGGGCACACGCACACTAACCTATACATTTGCGCCAAGTTTGCACGCAATAAATCTGCTTTTTATGTCAACTCCGCAGTTGTTTGGATCGTTGGACAAAGTCCACAAGAGTAACGTTGCTGTCAACGCGCTGAACTTCGATATGTCACCGTTCCGTAACCTCCAGTACCTCGAGGTGAGACCTATCAACTTCCTGTTCGTAAGGTATGGTTATTTTCTTATTGATTTCCCAATCTATTCTTTGCAGCTGTACAACGTTGACTTGGCCAGAATGCGTGGCTTCGAACATATAAAGGCCAGTGTTACCCAGTTGGTTGTTCACCACAGCTTGAAAAACCTCAAGGTGGGTCGTCTCACTTCTGATAGAGTTCCCAATTCTCACAAAGTGTTAACAAACACAGTGGTTTGTAATTTGCTCACCTATTTACCTGATTTTGGGAGATTCACTTCAAATGACTCCGATGTGTTTATAACTACTTCTCTGGTCCCCATTAGTTAGTAAGTAAAGCTGACATTCTGCTTGTTATTCGTGGATGCGAATGCTGTTCTCACTTGCAGAATCTCATGCTGGGTGATCTTTTCGCTGCGGGGGATGGAGATTGGGTTTATGGCGACAATCCAGTTTCAACCCTTCCTTGGGACCAGATCAAGATAGCCGACTTCTCAAACAACTACCTGTATCTCATTGACCAGACTATTGTACGTCAATGTTCATTCTTGTCTGTACTTTTAGGCGCACTTGTGTGTGTCTAATAAATCAATTACTTATTCCACGAGTAGACTCTCCTCCCAAATGTTGAGATACTCAATCTCTCAAACAACCTTCTAACGGAGCTCGCTTCCCTATCTTCTCTTCCACGCCTGAGGGTTCTGTACCTCGCCGATAACCAGCTCTACATCGGTGAGGAGTCGAATCCACCGACTACAGAGGTGGTTTTCGAGGATGATGTTGGTGTGCCAGAGGCGGTGGTGCTTGCCTCCATGTCTGGCGGGACCGCCGATTCGACTGCCGAAAGGCGTAGTCGTCACTCGCCCCTTCCACCTCTTCGTGAACGTCTGGGAGAGGTCCAAATCCTCGTTCTTGCCAACAATGGCCTTAGATCTGCCGATATTGTTGAAGGCCTTTTGAGTTTGCAGCATCTAGATCTCTCAGACAACAAGATTGAGTCGGTTCGTCCCATCCCTTCTACTTATTTTAAGTTCAGTAGCACAGGTGTTTCATTGCCATTTCTGACATTTCAGTTTGAGGCCTTAGCATGTCTGCGTGAACTACCTCAGCTAAATTCCGTGGAACTGTGTGGTAATCCCATCTGTGATCATCCATACTATCGGCGGAATGTGATGGATATTCTCGGACCGCGGTTCCCTCTGGTAAATACTACATTAATTTAATGGCCTGGTATTTAGATTGTTCTAGATGGACAGCGCGTTACCGCAAAAGAATGTGAAATCGTGCGTCTCTACCAAGCTCTAATGAGGGGAGGAATTTTGCAGCCGGTGTCACCCTATAGTGGACCAGTTTGTTCACTTCAGAAGAACATTGAAGACGGCCAGATTGAACCAACGAACGAACGTGATCCTTCCGCTTTTGGAGTACCCCAGGAATTGCGAGTCATAAAGCGGTTCGACGAACCGGGAATGATAGATCCATCTATTCTACCCGAAGTGACATCCAATCCTTCATTCCTATTGGAAAATCGAGAGAAAAATATCGGCCCTGGTCAAAATGCTTGCCCAGTCGTCCAGTCTAGAAGTGACCATGATCTCTCATCATCTCGAATGCCCCATGAGTCGGTTGCAGTTGAACGAAATGGTTTTTTCCTCACTTTTGGAACCGAAGCGCTAAATACGAGTGAATTGACAAGTCGTCTGCGTAGCACTCCCTTCGCCCATTTACCGGAAAGGTCTTCACCCGTTCTTGCCGACAATTCAATACCGGGTCTCTCAATTCAAGATTCTAAGAATCCAAATGTCGTGGAATCTGGAGTTACTGAAGCTTCCGAGCCAGCTAAAGCCCCTGGTCATCAGCTTGAACTGGAGTCTCGAGAGCCTTCTTTCGCTACTATAGACTCCAATTGTGACTCAGAATTGCAGTGCAATGCTGCAGATTGTTCTTCATCCGACTATCAGGGATTGACTGGAAACACTTCTTCGGCCTTGCAAGGATTTCTACACACCCATGTTAAACCATTCGACCTCACGGCATCTGAGAAACAAAAGAAGGCTGTTTTGGAGGAGAGCAAAACTCCTGTGGACGAGTCTACCGATGCTGTCAAAACTCCGGTCAATCGGTTTTGCTCACCTCAAAAAGCGCATGAAAAACCTGCGTTGAAGCAACATTCTTCAACCCTCAGTGTTTCCTCAAATAGAAACGTCGATGTTCCTATCGAGGAATCGAATGTTAATAAATGCTTACTTCTAGAGCCTTGAAATATGATTCGTAATCGCTCCCATGCAACCGATATCTGACCTCTGTGACCCTTTAATTGATATTTCTTCCTCTGTTTGTATTGAACATTTATAACATCTCATGAATTCGATCATATTTTTGTACTCTATGGGCTCTCAGGTTGCAATATATTGGAGTGATCTTTGCGAACTTATCTTGCTTTTTGTTAAGCTAACTTTCCAAACTATGCGCTCAAATAGTGTTTAATTTGTTCCAGTGAAATGGCTAGTCTTTATGATGGATTGGATGATGTGGAATTAAGCAAAGCAACCGGCAGTAAGGGCAGTGGATGGGTGCTCGGTGGAACTTCAGGAGCCTCTTCCAATTCTGGTTCGGGAACCACAACAACAACGGGAATCGGCCGTCTTGTCGCTGCTGCCACAGGAAACGCCTCTGGCCCTGGAAACTATTCTAGGTAAGCACCCTGTTTTGAGCAAATCTCCCGTCTTTCCGCTCCTTGGTGATTTTACATTAACATAAGAGTTGTTGTTCTGTCCTGACCATTCGAGGCTTAACTTAGTTGCGCCTTATCTTGAAGGGATTAAAACAGACTAGGCTCCATTAATTAGCGATCTTTCTTTGGGAATCTAGTTTCTCCACTCCCATTTGAATAACGAAAATTTTGTTTACTTAGAGGAGCAGGTTTCTAGTCCAGTTTCAAATAGATTAAATGTGAAATTTTCGCTGTGTTGGCTTAAAGGCATCGATGGTTTTTTATTTCGAAATAACGGTCGAGCCCCTTTAATTGAAATAAATATTCACTTTCGTTTATGTGCGGGGCAGGGGGAGGGGAGAACGGTGCTGCGGGCGCGTAACTGTTTCTTGTTATTGCCGCTCCGCCCCTTAAGCCATGTGCCGTTTCTATGCACCAATTAAATTTAATTTATGTTGCGAACATTCAGGTATGTGGCTCGGAAGGGTTGCTAATCGAATGGCGGATATGGTTGACAGCAACTTCTACGTGACGGTTCTCCCATTACCTTCCATCTTCATGCATTCGTTCTATCCCGAAGTGCTGTGCAACGCGAGCGGATTGTGAATTTGTACTTTCTATGATACTGACTTGGCGTTTTTGTTGTTGGCTTTGCTTAAAATTCTTGTGGTACATTTCGAATTGGAGAGGCTTAGGCAGATGATGAAGTTGTAAAAACGGTGCAGGAAACTTCTCCATAGAAGATGACTTAATCTTGGTTTGTTGTGGGGATTGACATGATATCGTTTCCGTCATTTCATATCAATCGATTTGCTAAATTTTTCAGGTAGGGATTAGAATCCACTCTGGATATCCTTTTTGAGGAAATCGGATGTGGTTGTTGACAATTCTTCCGGATGGCTTTTTTGGTGCAGTGGCATAAGACTTATCTTGCGATCCGAATGCTGGGACAGCCACTTCATTTACCTAATGCCCAGAGGCAAACAACTGACGTCGCTGTTTTGTAGAAGATATGGCCTTGCAACTGCTGCCACCTCGAATACTTCCTAGAAATAAGGGCAGACCTGATGAGTATGAATGAACCTTGGAGCCGATCTTCAATGTGTTAAGAGCCTGAAATAATAAATCTTACGAGTCTATCCATAGTTTATTTGTTTAGCGGCCAAAATTATTATAGGCTTCTGAGAAATTTTTGGTTGCATAAGATACCTCGACGGAATTTCCTAGCGTTGACTTTGTATCTGCGAGATTTGGAAGACTTCCGGGCCATGGAGTTAACCGCCATCTTTGAAGTGGATTGTCAAATTAGCGGAATCGTAGTCATGGATTCTGAGATTCTTGGAGCAGTGTGTTATTTTTTGCGGCTTCTGTAGCTAAAACCATACTCAAGTCATTCAGTTACTAATTGAGGTATGACTGGCTTGGTAAATGTGGTCACTATGGATTAAAACTTTGTCGAAGAAAATGCTTTGTAATTTATTGGTATTTGCGGAATTGTAGCAAACAGCTGATGCAAACGCATATGGCAGCGAAGCGTGCACAGGGACGACGGGGCATGGGCACAGGCGAATACGCCTCGCGCACTGCTGTGGCGCCCGTCGTCGATCTCCATCGTCGGGGTGGCAGTGGTGGTGGCACGAGTGCCGAAGGCTCCTATCGGTTCGTTTGCTTGATTTCTTACTTCTGTCAATCGTGGTCATTTAACGGCAACACTGGCCTGCCATTCGCCATACCTAACCGGGTAGGCTTTCTGGGACCCAACTAAAGAGGCCCTTGTTTCTTGTAAGAAACTCTGCTTCGTTCTTTGCTCTTGTTAATTAATATTATTGCACTTACATTGAAAGGTTGCCTCCCAGGAAGAAGCATTTGTTTATTTGCTGTCTTGCTTTATTCCAAAGTGATCTCCAGCCATCACTGTTGGACCAATACCTAGTCAAGTCCAAGCTCCTTTTTTGCTAATCTTCATTTGAATTTGGCAGGTTTTTCTAGCGTTTCATGAAAATCCCCTATTGGCGTAAATTTCTAAAAGTGGTGTAGCACTGCTCTCATACCTGTCGCAGGGTAAGCATAGATCTGCATATTGTTGTGTCCCAGAAATTAGGGGAAATTACTCGTTTTCCACAGTGCCACAAGAGTTAGTGTTTTTCCACGTCTTTATCGAAATTCGTGCTTCGCACTAAAGCAAACCACTTGCTCTCTCACCCTCAGTGTCATATTTCGCCTCTCTTCACAATACTCCAACCCGATCCGTGGTTGTGTCTGGTTTCCTCTGAGCGTTTCACTCCTTATGCATACCCCTCTCGACATTGCTTTGCTCCATTAGCTACAGCAGCAGTGGCTGTGCCGGTAGAAATTTCACACTGATAATATCCCATTCCCTCTCACCTGTTAGGGGAAAGAAACACACGTCCGGCCAGCTTTGCAAAGGTTTATACTCTAAACAAATCGTTGATTGTAATTTGTCGATTTATTGCTATATTT
The DNA here is from genome assembly GCA_030710315.1 of Anomotaenia brevis. Classification (NCBI taxonomy): domain Eukaryota; kingdom Metazoa; phylum Platyhelminthes; class Cestoda; order Cyclophyllidea; family Dilepididae; genus Anomotaenia; species Anomotaenia brevis. The sequence goes on from JAUOZQ010000002.1 coordinate 1,352,807, forward strand.
GATGGTTACTATAACAGAAAATCTCTCGTGGACCCTCGCTTAATTGACTCAACTTTTGCGTGTATCTTTCCATGTACACAAAGTGGTCAGGTGTACAAATTAAAACTCTCTGGGTTTTACTTGTCACTTTATTGCTCTATCTACTACTACTACTGGATATCTTCGTCAATGCTTAAAGGTTTATCGACCTATCGCATTTTTTGGTTCTATTCAGTCTGTGTTGCTTCCGCTGCCGTCTAAATGTCGTTAGGTTCCTCTCATGGATGGATTTTTGATTCACCGTGAGCGTTGTCACCATTTTCTTGCAAATTTTGGACATGATACTGTGCAATCGAGCCACCCTTTTCACCTTGAAGATAAATTGTCCCACTGGGGAACAATTTTTGCTGTAGCCTTTTGGCGGTAGCGGCTCACTTTTCTGTGATCAATAAAATTGCAGTCCTTTTCGCTTTCTATTAGCGGCTACCCCATATACGTGAAATCATGTACTTCAAACATCTCGTTTTGTCTCCTCTGGTCTAGCCTTTTACATGCCATAGATCAAAGCATGAGGCCTTGTGAAAAATGTTTCCCCTGGTTTTTTTCGCCAATTTAACACGAAAGGTGCCTCTTTTGCTAGTGTGTCATGTTACCATTACTGGAGTCTTCTTGTTTCTTCTAGTGGTTTTTTGCAGTATTTTGAAGGCTGAACAATTCAAACCATGAACCTCACCCCATTTGTTTCAAAAAATCCCTAGAAGCAGTTGGCGAACGTTTACAATTGGGTGTAGAGAGATTCCTTTTTAATTCATTGTTGATTTGATTTCCTCGCCATAACCATGTAAAAATAAATAGTTAGTTTTAATATTTAACTCCTTAGGATTTCGCTCCTTAACACGCTGCACAGTTGATACCCATGACTAGGTGGTTCATTTAATTATATCGCCAATTTGTTCCGCGATTTTGATGATATGGGTCCTTTTTTCTGCTTTTGTTATTCGATATAACCCAGGCATGTGTTTCTTGTGTACTTTCTTGTCTTGGTTTTAAGTACTTGGTCATTGCTTTTACTCGCTCGAGAATTTGTATGGCACCTCAAACTCCATCTTTCGCCCTCAGACATAACCTCAAAAGTCCTAATTTCAAGTGAATAAACACGGGAAAAAGGGTGCTTTATTTTAAGACCTTTTTAAATCCTATTTCGGCGCTGATCCCTTATTTAAAGGTTTGTGTGAATGTTGGGTGAAATTCAACCCTTAGATTTATTTCATCGTTCTATTCAAATGGTTCAACGGAAGTTAAATCTTATTTTATTCCCTGCTCTCTATTTGTTCTTAGCAACTTTCAGATCCAGGAATAGAGACACTCCCCCTTTGGTGGCATCAGCATAACTTTCATTGCTGCGTTGGAAAACTCTACTTTTCGGGTTGAAGGAATAAGGCGACAGCCTCCTGACTACAAAAGGGGACTTAAACGCCTTATGAAATGATTTTCGCAAGCTGACCGTAACACCCCTGGTGGGCAGCTTAGGATAAATTAGCCACATTGACCATGCTATTAATTTTCCAGTTTCAATCAGTTGACGGGAAAGATGGAGCGTGTTGCGCCATCGTCCACGCCGAGTGGTCCGGTGCGCGGTCCCTCGTATTTCGGCTCCGGGGGGTCCGTTGTCTCGGGTGTACTCTACGGAGAGCCTAACCTCTCTCTAGGGGTGGCCGACGAGTATAACCCACTGTGCCCCAACGACTTTGAGGAGCTCGCCAGGATTAAACGGGAGAAGCGCAAAGCTGAGGTTAGTGCCACGTGGCATCAAGTTGTAGTCTTCTTGATACAACTGATAATTCCCTGAATTGACGGTGTCCTGCAGGACATTTACAGACGTTTTGCCTTTTGGCGGCTTTGTAAGAGGCATAGCCAACCTAGCTTCATGAGGCTAGTGATATCATAAAGGTTGTACTTTGGTTTTGTAGCAGTGTCGTAGTATTTTGCGTAAACCTTTCAATTTTCAGCTACCTTAAAGTTATTTCCTGAATTATTCCTTGTTTGAGTCTTTAAGGATATTCAAAGAAAGCCCAGGTACACATAAAACTGGGTTTGGCAGTTGAATATTGATGTGGCAATTTTCATTGGAAACTGTTTCTTTAATCTGCTAATTCAGTTGATTTTTCGCTGAAACTAGTGGTCGAAGTTATGTGTAGTTGCGTATTGGTGTACATGCGTTCGTGCGATGCAATTGCTTTCATAATGTCACTGGCTTTAGCGAAAGCCCAGTGCTCCTCTCGCTTTTATTTTTTTTCAGTGCTAAAAATGGCTAGGTTAATCCAAGGGTCCTTCTTTCTGTGATGCCCGTGGTTGAAAAGATGTGAAGTATTTGAGAAGCGGTCAAATTTGCCTTTTGCTATTCAATACTCCTGGTTTCTAAATTCACAAAAAAATGGTACTCAAAGTTTGTGTAAAGACAGCATAGTTAACTATTTTATGGTGTCATTTAAAATTACATGTGGGAATATTTGTTAGATTGATTGTGCCAATGATTTATTTAACCTCAACATTCGCAGCATAAATATCGCGAAGGCTAAACTCTAAGCTACGTGCGTGAGTGCAGTTTGAATTTACCAGCTTGCTGAACTTTGTCTGCTCTGGTTATACCCCTACAGAGTAGCAGAAAACCGAGTCTCTGGTCTCTTAGCTTTTTAAGCTCGTTCAGTACACATTTCTTAAGCCCAGACTCGCCTCTGCCCAAAGATCCGTTGCGGTCGCCCACAGTTAATGGGCTGCAAAACAGATGCTGTCAATTAGTTTTCCATATCCCCTCCCTCATCTTCTTCCTAATGATAACAGGCAGCGCACCAAGCTACTTAGGGCAATGATGTGCATTCGACTACGAAACGGCACTTGTCAGTTATAGTACCCTTTTACTTAATAACATCGAAAATGTCCTGATAAAATTGGGCCTAATTCTGCTATTTAGACCGTCATTTTGGAGTACTACTTATTTTTTGCCGGTTTGACATAATCTTTGTTAAATAAAGTGGTAGTAATTATCTCCTTTGTGACAGGACTATGAATAGGCATGGTTCATTTAAGCGATTCTGTTCCCTAATCCCTACCCAGCCATCTGAAGGATGTGGTAGGTCACAGTATAGTTAGGCTTTCTTATCTCCAAATAGCAAATTTCCCATGACATTCTGAGGAAAACTTGTCTCCCTCCTCTTCTCTCGTGGGAGGCACCCGCGATGTCTTTGGCCTCATTTAACTTGGACTATGTATTCTAGTATAGTTTATTACTCTCAGTTGGTTTTACGTGACATTTATCGACGAAATTAACCTCAACAAAGCAATACAAAAACTTATACACCAAAACTCGGGCTTTAATATTCTTCACTCGTGTTCATTTAATGGCTTAGTTACGTAGAAGAATCACGTGCATTCCTTGCTGTGTTCCATAACTGTTAATGAATGCTTAACCTGGGTGTATCTAACCAGTTTTGTCTTTTATTTTTTTTATGTAATTTTGGCCGTAAGCCAGCTCCTTCGAATGCATTAGCAGTGTTTTGCCAAAAAGCGCTCAATATCACTATCGGGGTGTGGCTAACGTCTAGTACAACCCCCCCCCCCTCCGACAAACTGCATAATGTTGTCTGTGGGAATGTTTTGCCCCTTAGCGGATTTCGGATACCGCACCAGTTCTCAACGAATGTCGCTGCTTTGCATTGATATACTCTCAGGTAGACTACATTTTTGGTTGTGTTTGAAATATTGCTCATAAAAATTGCATCTGGCGTCTGCATCGGCATTAGCAAATTAACTTTTCAGTGTGATCCATTGACTTCGGTCGTCCAGCTAAGTTAAGTTAAAGTCTATGGTGGAGGGAATAATCGCGATTACCACTTCGTTCTACTCATGTTCACAAAATGGTTATACACTAATGATCGTTTTGCACTATACAATGAAATGTGTTAGACATTTAGCACAAATTATCCACTTATACCTGATCGCTTGATTTGATTAATTGATTAAAAACTGCTTTTGCAGTAGGGATAGAGATATTACTTTTGTTTTAATAGGGGAAAGGTCCTAAGACGTGTCTTCCTGTCAAGTAAAATGGTTCTTTTTTTGTCTAAACAAATGCAACGCCCTCTCTCAGTTTTAATCAGTGGTAAAGATTGAACTTGGAGTGACATTTTGTGTCAGTTGCACTTGCGAAACTGTTGGCTTCATAGTCTGTAAGCCTTCGAGCTAGTTGCACGGAAGTTAAATCCAAATGTATATCCGTTGGATTTGCTAAGGGCGAGATATTATTGAATAGAAATGTGCGAGACCTGGTCGTCGATTTCGATTCAGCCGGTTGTTTTATTTTGCGTCAAAGGACCGCGGTCGCGAGCACACCAGCGGCTTCAGTCGGCGACCGGCACTATCCGGCAGCGAGAGCGACGGTAACAGCAGCTGCAGCAGCGAGGACGGCGGCAGCGGCGAGAAGACCGATTTGCGTCGGTGCGGGGGTCGCCGCGGTGGACGTGCGCCGCCCACCGCGCGCGTGGCCATCGCGCCGCCCAGCTCTCTCCTCGAGGATGTCATCGTCGCACCCGGCTCTGATTCCGCTAAACCCACTTCCACCACCGCCCCTGCTGCCGCCGTTGGTGGTGAAGATGTAGACGAAGACAACATCAAGGACTCGGTGGCTCAAGTGGCTTCTGGAAACTATGGCATGTGAGTTCAGGGTTCGATAATCAAGTGGTTGGTGTATGTGTGTATGTATCTATCTTCTCTAATCACGGAAGTATAAATTCACAGAAAATATGGAGCGTAGGAAGTGGACTGGTAGAGAGCACACATATGTTCGACAGAGTGTATCACTGCGCACAGGAGCGTGTTTGTTTTATTGCACGAGACATGTCTCATATTTATGACCTAACGATGAAGGGGTACCAATCCAGGAAGGCTGATGGCACCGGGAGATGAGAAACTGGAACGTTATCTGCCGTTTACTAGCATATTCGATTTGCGTGCTATTTGGGCAGTGGAGACAATAAGTCAGTAGATTATGTGCATTAGGCTGCAATGATTTTTGAGTCTTTTGTCAGGCCTGAACAGTCGATTGTCTTGTGAACCTAGGGATTACTGGCAAGACTGCACCGTGCGTAATAATTCAGTTTAATGTGCGCCTTTCCCAGAAACTTAGAGGTTTTTTTCTGCCGGGTTTCCTGTTTATTGGAAGAAGCGGAGATATTTTAACACTCCTCATGACTCCTGTGTTTGTTAGGCCTCAATTCATGCTTACGCTCGAAGTACGACACGCAACCATCAATGAATAATTAAAAGCCACATTTGATGGTAAACATGGTGAGTTTGGATTGCGAAGATTTCGTTATTGCTAGTTAATACTAAGGGTTTCTATTGCACTGCATTAAGGACCATACTGGCTGCCGGTTTAATGGGCCTAGGTACAGGCTGATGATGCATATCAGCGGTCTACCAAAATGAATCAAAGGATTTAATCTGCTTTTTGACTGGTTGTGCTTAGACACTTTGACAGGTTTTCATCCTCTCACTCATACATCTCACACTCCCATGGAGCCCCATCGCCTCACGAAGTAGTCGTCTGTTATGAAGTACACACCCCTCATGGGGTGAGTCACGACTGCCTGACAAGCCCACCACACATGAAGCGCAAATCATCTCTTCACCCCCCTTTCGGTCGCATCTAACTCATGCGGAATTACGCTTCCTTAGTGCCTTCTGACAGGACATGGGTAACCTCAGGAGCATTTTTCTCGTTATGCGAAAAGCACACTGTTACTTAAGTTGAATGAAAATAGGAAGTACGTTTTTGTTGGTTTTGGCAATCCACTTAACACAGAGGCCGAGAAATATGCCGTTTGAAGTGCTTGCTTCGTGTATTAGGTGGTTAGATTATTCATATCTTTTCCACGTACCTGGGCCTGATGACGACCTTTTAGTCTTCAATTAGCTGCAGACTCTCCACATTACCTTCATGTGAACTTAAAAACATTACTTAGAATTTGTGTGTTACGCAAATAGTCAGCCGTTGCACCATAGGGAGGTTGGAATTAACAACTTCACTTACAATATTACATAGCGGTTCGTGAAACTCCCACGACTTTAGGCACACAATTCTCGTAAGTTTGCACATACTACTTCAAGGAATCTTCGCCTAAATCCAAGAATATGGGGGTGGAAGAGGTGTCAATATCTTGTTGAACTAAAGGTTTGGAACACATTATCTTGTTATTTCTTCCAATATCCAGCATTCCTCAGGTAAATCTGTGCAGAGTGGAATACGTTGACGGGTCCTCGATGCACTTCTTTTTTGAGTGTGTGGCATTGCGATGGATGGAAGGGTGGTCAGATTAAAGGCACGAATTCAGGCTGCCCGAGTTGGTGATTGCCAGCCTTGGATAATGGGCTTCGTACTCTTAAAGCCAATGTAACGTGTGGTCACTCAAAACTTGGTCGAACGGCCTTACTCCCAATTCCATCCTCGCAGTTGCGTTAACTTTTTTAAGGGAATTTAAACTGGTGGAAGGTTTTCGTGATCAATGGTGCAACTTTAGGTTCCCTTTAGGGTGATTGATTTCAGGACTTGATTCTGCTCTTTTGCTGGTCTAAATGTCGTGCTAACTGTTCCCATTTAAATGGTCGCATTGTTCGCACATAAGTAAGTTTTTCCATTCTGGAGCTTGAAGAGTTAGTCATGTTTGCACTTTATTGAGGTCGTTTTGAAGCTTCCTTGTACTCAGAGTTATATTGCTCATTGAGCTTGCCAAATTTTGCTTGGCTTCGAATATTCAAGTAAATTCAACACAGACGTTGAAACCAGCTCTAGGTTCAGAAAGTAAAAAAAGGTGCTGTAATATTTTACGAGAACTAGTAGTTGCTGGGTGCTATTGTTGGTAGTTGTTTGCTAAAGGATGGATGCGCTACTAGCGACTTATTTGGAACTTTTTCACCGGTTATCTGCATTCACCACATCATTCTGGAGCCACACGACAGGTAAATGGCCTTTCATACGTCGGAAGTGTTTTGCACTCCAAGGGGACTATTTCACTTTATTGCTCTCGTGAATGTGGAACCAGCTGGAATTTTATTCAAGCAGTTGCATCCTCGCTTGACATAGCGCCTCACATGTTATTTTTTCGTGTATTTATCAAGGAATCCTGCTAATAGACCCTATTGACTTGCCGAATTGAATCCCTGGATTGTCTAAGTAACATGTGCGAAAAGAGTTATTCCCAAGGGAGGGTAGGTGTTCTGAAATCTTGGCATTCTTGAAGTGCTGTTCAATACCACTCTTGGCTGCGAGCTTCTTACCTGACTCACATCAGGCTGTTTCCGACTGATGCAGAAATTTAACTCGTAAGTAGCTTTAAAATAGGAATAAGAGTAAAATGTGAAGTTTGAAGCCAGAAAAATTATAACTCAAATAACACGAATTATGACCTCATGCGATCCTTTTATTTTGCACGTAAACTCTTGTGACCAATCACATCATTGCGCAAGATGTCTTAATGCAATTGCAGCAACGCGGTGGCAGCAAAGATGATGGCTCGGATGGGCTACCGACAAGGCCAGGGTCTGGGTAAGGAGGGCCAAGGTATGGCCTCGGCCCTCGTCGTCGAGAAGACCAGTCACCGCGGCGGCAAGATCATCCACGAGCGCGACTTCATCCAGCGCGCCCAGGGAGAGGCCGAAGTGGCTGCCGTTGCCGCTGCCGCTGCTGAATCCGCCAGCACTTCTTCGAGTCTCCCAGGCAACGCCACTGAGGTAAATTATCCGCCTTGTTTCATGCAGTTGTTCTACAGGCTGGCTCAGCCTACCCTTTCATTAGTTGCAGTGGGTTTTCAAAAGGAACTGCTTCAGTCCTACATTCTGGTGGATAGATCTCTTAATGCACATGCTTGGCTTGTTGAGCTTGAGGGGAATGTGTTCGTAATAGGACTTCTCGTTGTGTGCGAGGAGGGGGCATTAAATCTGCTCCCTTTTTATTATTTTTGGCTCGGATATTCGACAAGAACGATTAAAAACTCCCCCAACACGAGAGGTTAGTGGCCCTGCTTCACCTTAATGTACAAACAATGAGAAGCTTAGACAGCGGTAAAAGTGCCGCCCTCATTTATAAAAGGTGAATTTTCTTTTACACAACGTTCTTAATTGCAGCTGGCCTATTTTCGGTTCAATGCTGATGGATTTGTATTTACTGTATTACTAGCTTGTTGGTGCGTACGATATAATCAGATGGTTGAATCCAATGTGGATGATATCGTTGACGGATTTTTCTTTGCTTCAAGGTTTTTTTTAACGCTTAGGCTTAATTTGATATACTTGGGATTTTCTCACGTACTTGGCATGCTTGAATAAGCGTTACTTTTTGTTTCGGCAATTAGCTTAATTCTCCAAATGCTCTATATATTGGTTTAGGAAATACTTGTTTTTCATATCAGCTAAGAACGATTATTGGCTCAACTTATGCTCAGTTCGGACCTTGGGTACTTTTGATAATGTCAAACGAAAGAAAACCTGTTATGGTGTATAATAAGGTCGAGAAAAATATCGAGGTATGGTCTTCTCAGTGGGAAAAAACAATAGACCATTGTCTATCGTTATGCACCTTCACTTCCGTATATTTAACACTTTATATCTGTGATTCACCTGGTTCTGGTCGTAGAGTATCAGTCTCTCATTCAGTGCACTGAATGCTGCTTTTATTAATTATTTCTTGGCATCTCTAAATTGCTCGCTTGGAATTTATTTGCATATTTGCTTAAGATCAGCAGGTATGTTTGTATCATCAGTTGGGAAAAGTTAGTTCTTGATAAGTCCTAATTGGCCCTGTGCTTTCAGTGGAATCTGCGCGCGATACCCAGAAAAGAGTGTTCTCTGATTTCTTTGTGTTTTAACCCGTCTCTGCTACTTAAAAAATTTGAGACAGTTTTTCGTTGTTCGGGTGGTTAATTTTTTTGTGCCTTCGTCTCCTCGACTTGTGGTAACTAGAGTCTTGCTAGTCTATTTTACGCGCACTGCGGTTTTGTCATCATAGGACAATTCTAATTAAACGTTCATTTGTTCCAACGATTTCATCTATACATCGCATTAATGAACGTTCGAGCAAATCTCAATATAGGTTGTGTGGGTTAAGCCCGTGAAAAAATTCTTCAATACATTTTGGGAGAAACACCAGTCCTGGACGGTCATGAGTTAAAAGTTCTTATCTCCAGTAATGGAATACCCAGAAATTTATTAACTGATTTCCGGTAGTTGCACTTTATCTACTGGCTAGGCTGGAAGTGAAAATCACCAATATTAAGACTACTAAAGATGTCTTTAGTTTTGGAATTAAATTCAGTCTAAACCTAACCACCAGCTTCATTTAAAAACTAACGTATTAGATTGTACTGCAACTTGAATTTTTTGAAGTGGCGATCAATTAAACTGTTCGCTAACACTACCCCGCCCCCAAGCCCACTTTTCTCGACCTATTTTCCATTTACTAGTTTCCAGTGGCTCTTATCCAGTAGACGTTGATATCATCTTTGAAAATTGCACGTGTGCACTAAAACCAGTTTGAAGAATTGACGTAGCCAGACAAAAGGAATTTTAGCGCATTTTTGCGGGGCCCTGTGCACTTCTAGGTTTACTCTTAAAGTACCATTGGTAAAACATTGAGACGACTATGTCATTGACAGCATTACAGAGTGATATTTCATGCAAGGGTTTATCCTTATTTGTCACTGTCGATGGTTGTCCTGCTAATCACTGCCTCTTCCTTCGGCGTGATGTGGGTTGGCCCCAGCAGCTGTTGCTCCATTTCACTTTGTGTGTGCAGGTAGTACTGTTGCAGAACATGTGTGGAGGGCCCGCGGAGGTTGACGACGACCTGGAACCGGAGACGGCGGAGGAGTGCGCCAAGTACGGACCAGTGGTCACCTGCATGATCTACCAGATGCCCGACGCCGGCGAGGGACCCGAGGCCATCCGCATCTTTGTCGAGTTCCAGTCCGCTGACTCCGCCGCCCGAGGTAACATCAACTATTGTTAACCGGAGGCAGCCTCCTCCTTGTTTCTGCCTCGCTTTGCAGTACTAGGATTTCGCCTGTAACCTTTAGGACAAACAACTTAAGATTAAATTATTTATTCGGCTGCAAAATTTCGTCTCATGACAATCCGTTGAGATGCAAAACAGTAGTTTTCCCAAGTCTTTAAGGCGAATAATATTGTTCTTTGTCTTTGTATGTTGGACAGTGGCAAGTTGGGATGTCATGTTCGTTTCTAAGTGCAATGGCCACTTTGTTGAACGCTATAACATGGGTGCCTTTTTATTTTGCACCATATAACTGGCGGTGACGTATACAGCGGTTACTTGCCTTTTCTGCTTTTATTTGTTAATAGGCGATAGAATATTGGTGTATTCGTTGCCTCGCTGTAATTCTAAAGGTAACTTACAGATGCCTCGGTACTACTCAATTACAGTGCTTGTCAAGTATTCTATTTATCAAGCGTCATCTTAACTACTACGCACAGCTTAGACGCTATCTCTTCGTTACGCTCATCCACAACTGTTTTGTTTGGTTGAATTTAATCAAAGACAAGCTGATCTCGTTGGCATTGCCTATCCCCCTCAATTGTGACTTGTCTAGAATTCGATTCAGGTGTTTAAAGTTGATATCATTGCATTTTGTGTGGCTAGGCGCAGAAATGCGTTCTGAGGTGATGGTGGTACTAGGGTTATGTCTGCACATGATTTCAGCGTGTCTAGCGCTCTTGAAACACCCAGTTGTACTAGGACCAGGCTTATCCCTTTGTTCATTTTTTTCATATTTCTTTTCCCTCAATCACACTAAATGTCAGGCCAGTGGTGCTGGCCGTGGCATCTGATTAATTGTCTATAGGGTGTCTTCTGACGCGCACCGAGACACAGCGAAAAGAAATCATGATTTCTTTATCTCACCACTAGAGGGAAGCGGGCAAAGTACGCATTTGCGCGATTGATGCACCGACCTCTTTTTCTGTAGCTGTTCACGACCTAAACGGGCGCTTTTTCGGTGGAAGAGTCGTGAAAGCCGGCTTCTACGACGCGGAACGTTTCAGGAGTCTCGAATTCGCAGATCCTCCACTTTCATAATCCTCCGGAAACCACACCTCTTCTCTATGTTTCCTTGTGAACTCATCTTTTGTAGCCCCCAAATCCATTTATGTGTAAAGTGTCATCGAAAATGCAACCTAATGTTAAAGGTATTTGAGGTGATTTCAAACTCATGAATGCTTGCCAGCTACAAATTGAAAATATTTGGTTTTGTAAAAGGGTTGGAAAATTTGCAAGAACTCTAATTTTGGTGTCCAACCCATGTTTACCTTTTGGCGGAGTTATAAAGGGTAGTCGAAGAACAGAAGGAGCAGTTTTTTATAGCATACTTAAAAGGGATACTTGGTCCATAGGCTCTTCCAGGAACTTCCCTCTGTCAATACAGTCACTATTGCTACTGGGCTATATCAATAGGCGCATTCAAAAAGGGAAACCGACTTCGAACTACGTTTGAATGAAGTGCGATTCAAAGTGTGTGCTCAAACAATAAAATGAAAATATTCATAGTAAAGTATTCTACTATCGATAAAAAGGAGGTAAAACCACCTATTTAGTTATTACGGGGCACTGATTTCTGCTGTAGGGAATTGAACGGTTCACAGTAAATGATCAGACTAAAACGCGGTCTATAGGGGGGGTATTGGTAAAAGGATCAAGGTTTCCACAGTCCAGGTCATGTACACTAGTGGGTTGCTTTTTCCCTTTGAAGGGATTAGTTAAAGTGTCAGCATTCCTCGGGGAAAGGGAGTGAGGATTATCATTTAGTCGCAGATCTTGCTCGGTTCATTGTCAGGTGCAACCTCTAGTAAAGACTCAAACTGTCGATTTCCCATAGTACTTTGGGGCTTTCCGGGCCCCTTCCATGTGTAACATGCAGAAATCTCCAAACGAACACTTGAGTAAGAGGCCACATCGCGCCTTCACGAACAGAAGTAGACCTGACTCGTTATCTTAATTTAAACAAAACCTGTAGTATTTTTAGCAACTTAAAATTTTTTATGCAGTTGCTGCCTCTACAGCACTCGAAATTCAGGTACTCATAAAACAGCATGTTCCTTCTACTGATCTCATATAGATAAGGTAAATTTAGGAGTAGCAATTCCAAATGGGAGTATGTTATCTTGTCTCTAAAGTGGACTTCTCATAATTGCTCTACGGGCAGCTGCCTTAAAAGCTTTACTTTTAAACCTAAGAGTAAATGAAAGTAGAAAAAGCTGTAAGGTTCCAGTGGCCGAGTTTTACACATCTATTCCGCCCATTTTTATTATTCTGAAATTTCTCTAATCGCTATGGAAATTTGCCATCGGGTCTTTCGTTTCAACTTCAAGTGTTATCTTTAGAGAGAAACAAGCTGCATTTCAATAAAGAGTTAGAATAGAACTTAAGAAAGATTACATTCTATGAACTATAACCATGAAACGTTTATACCTCTGAAAATAATCTTTAGGATTTTCTTCACTCATTTAATGTTCATGAGTGAAGTTAAATACCAGTATGAAGTTATAACAGCCCAACAAACTCCAGAGCGGAGATAAATGCAGTGCACAAAATTCAATAGGGTCTATGGAATCTTTTCGATGTGTTTGTGAAGAACTCAGAAACACAACAAATTCAATTGGAGTCTACTTGGGTCCCTCAGTATAGATGCCAATTATTTCTCTATCTCTCGTGGAGGAATTATTTCAACATAACTGTTAGTCGTTTAGTCAACTTCATACTCTGCTCCTTCAACTTTCGGAGGTTTTCTCTCACCGCCCTAATCTGAGTTACTCTCATGAACGCTGTAGATCATGAATACTTTTCCAGCACTTTCTAACATCTTGGTTTTAAGTGATGTCATGGTATTCGGCGAACCCTGTTCAGACTGTTAAGTAATGGTTATTAGAAGCGGATTTGTAATACACACACGCCTTGTTTAAATGGAATAGTTATTTCTCTTAGAGATTATCGTAAATTTTAAAGCAATGATTCCTCTGCCGAGTTAGAGGAAAGCAGAAAGTATGGTTGCATTCAAAACGCGCTAAATGGAGTAAACAGAGGTGGGTATGTATCCCCTCGAAACAGTTTATGTGATGGCCAGAAAGGAAACTCGCTCATTCAACTGTGGTTTAACATAGCATTATTTAAAAGAATTTTATCAGATCTACGGTACTTTAATTTTCAACATGCTGTCCCATTTCTACGATCAGATGAAACAAAGCAGACTCAATAATTTATGACCGTTTACAAATGCAGGTAATTAGTAAGCAAGTGTTGGAAATCGCTATTAACACGCATTAACATCCAATTTATCATTTAAAACCCTTGTAGTTAGAATTATCTCCTCATTAATCAAACCCCGTTAGGAAATTCCAATAGCTCCTAAATTTTCACTCCCAACACCCACCTAAATCCTGTTGATTATATGGTTTTTAAGGGTGATTTGGAGAAAAGTTTCAAAAATGGTCTATTTCCACCAGTCTCGATAGCCTTCTCCTACGGAGTAAGGGGCTGGAAAATGTAGGATTGGAGACGGTGTTTTGGCAGCTGGTGCAAGCGTCAGAAGTTGATTGTTTTCAATCTACGCAACCATACGCCGATTCGCCAAGGCCTCGTCCACTTCTATAAAAGAAAACGATGATTTATAGGCTCTCTGTCGTGTGAATATCGCCTCGGAGGCTCACCAGTCGAGGGCGATACTGTGCCACAGTCTGGTCCCATTTTAGTTTGTTACAATGGTTGTTTTGTCTGCCTTTTGCAATATATAGATAATATTTAAATTGGCAGTTGCGAGTTAATAAAAAGTATTTAAAGTGTATCAGAGTTATTTCAGCGGTTTTAGCTTACGGGATCTTTTGGGAATGGATATCAGCATTTATAGTCAGCAAATTTGAGATTTGACATTTTTTGGAATGAAAAATGACCTAAACTGAATAGATAAAATAGGGCCTATTTTGGCCAGAATTTTATCTTGCCAAATGATTGAATGATTTTAAGCCAATTTAACGTACTCTACGATTCACATATCCTTTTTATATAAAGACAAATATTTCATGAAGGAACACTAAAATCGACATGTTAAGTTGCTTCCTTTGAAACAGAATACTGATTTTTTGACACTACAGATGCCCACGCTGGCTGTAGGACCTTTCATTTTCATTTAGTAATGATGACAAATAAAGCACATTGTAATTTTCCTGAGGATGATTCCTTCGGTCTCGAATTTGTATACATTCATAGCTCCATGTATAAATTACAAACAACAATAATTCTAGTGATAAGAAATTCTGTGTTAGTACCACACCTTGTTGGAGGGGCAAGATCCAATTTGGGGATTCGATACTACTCGTTTGCCTTTGACCAGAGGCTTGTCATAACAGAGGATATAGTTGCCAAACTACGGATCTACGTGACCGCTTGAAGAGGTTAACAAAAGACAAAGCTTTGATCCAGACTCCGAAAAAAACAGTTAACGAATCCCAGGAAAGGGAGGACGGCAATGTCTGCTGTGCGGACGAAATCGCGGCACATTTAATGGGTTCCCAATGTGTAATTTGCGCACATGTGAGTTTCTGGAGGAACTGATTTTATCTCTAAATGGAACAGATGTGCAAGTGAGCATCTCGCACCTACTTTATCCATCTTACATAAACTGTCACCAGTTTATTGGGTGTGAAAGAATTGATTTAGCTTTATGAATTTAGTTTCATTGAGATTAAGGAATAACGCTAGCTCAGAAATTAATTGCCATGGCCAATGTAAAGGTTATATTTTATGTGCATCATATTCAAAGCCGTTATTGAAATTTCTTTTGACAATTGGAATGTTGAACTTCGCTGTTCATTTTTCTCAGTGCTCTCCTGTCTCATTTTTATTCTTTCATAACTCCTTTGTTTGTCCTTCGAAAGGTAAATAAAGATTATTTACACATTTTCGGTTTCGTCAGTGTTTCGGATAAAAAAGAAGGTGTTCAAATCCATTCACAAAAGTGGTCTGCATCGCCTCTCTACTAAGTGCACTCTTATGAATTGAACAGATCAGTGCGACAATTAGCAGCAACAGTTTGAACAGTTCATTTAGTCTCTACGATTCTAACCGACGAAGCCAAAACAAATTTAGTTTATAAGTACCACCAGACCACTGCTTCAAAGGATTGTTCACGTCAGTTCTCGGGTTGTGAAACCCATCACATCTACCTGTTGTGGTTGTCAACCACGCAAACAAATCTCACACATTAGTAGAAAATCTGATCTGTTATGGTCCTACAGAGATAAAGCCATCTAAATTCCTGCCATTCATGCACCAGTGTTTGAATCAAACTCTCCGA
Organism: Anomotaenia brevis; assembly: GCA_030710315.1. Lineage (NCBI taxonomy): Eukaryota > Metazoa > Platyhelminthes > Cestoda > Cyclophyllidea > Dilepididae > Anomotaenia > Anomotaenia brevis. Next base: position 1,368,193 of record JAUOZQ010000002.1, read on the forward strand.
AGTAATTATGTTGGTTAAATTTACGTAGCGATTGACCCAATATTAATTAGTAATTATTTCTGAGTGAAGCATATACATTCAATGACTAATGCTGTCGGTTACACAAAGTAATTAACTAGCACCAAATCTGCATGTAAAATGCTTCAAGAAGAATAAGTGATTAGGTTTTATTTGTTCTGAAACATTTAATTACATGGTCTTCTCCCAGAAAGGACCATGATAGTTGTCAATTAAACTCTGTTAAAAACACGAGTCTTTGTCAAACGGTTCGTTTAAGAAACTCAGAACGCCTGGATTGATGGGTGTCAATCAGAATCAGCGTCTTTTGGAACTATTTTTCGCTTGACTTATTCATATAGCTACCTTCCAAGGTTATGAGGTTATGATCAAGTTGATGACCTTTGCATAAAACAATGTTTAATCTTAAAGGGAATGTGGTGCATCCTCGATTCATAAAATATTGAAGACATGTATAGACCTTACTGCAGAGTAAATGCCCAGTGAGTGCCATACATAAATCGGTGATTCGCAAAGAGATTATTCAAGAAATTTTTCATTCAGACTGTAGAAGGCAAACACTCGGATGCAATGACGCTGCTCTAGAATCATAAGTTTCTGTTCAGTGGAATAAATGTAGTGTTTTAGAATTGCCTCACCCTAAGTGGAGAGCCAGGGATCAAATCGCACAGGTAGTAAGACGAATATGCATATGACTTTAAAAGGAGAAAAGGGTATTATAAAATGGTCCGACGAACAAACGAGGCTTTCACCTTGCTAGACTTCTTTCCTTATTGGTACCATACCACTCTATTTCGAACGAGGCTCTTATGACCGTATATTAGCCTCTTAGAGAGGTCATTCGTCAGCCTTATCCTCCTCCTCCTTCTCCTCCTCCCCTCTTCTTTTTCTCAAAATTACCCGAAATCCATTTTAAATGTTCTGCGCACTACTTTTTTGCAGTATTATTACTCTGGAGTAGTAAGATTTAATGTCATAATAGTACTGATTGTTAGCTGAACGCTTATACAGTTCTTAGCGCAATTTGGTCTTGAGTGCTCTGATGGTTTCTCGAGATAATTCATAATCTAGATATTATACATGCAGGACCCATCACTGGGACCTGGTGGATGAAATTCCGTAACAATTTATTCAGAAATTAGTTGCATTTAAGTAAGGGAAATGATGAGACTTCAGATAAACATCATAAAATGCGATAGATTGGAGCTCCTAGAGTACCAAAATACGAGCAAATATTACCAGATTATTTCAAAGATTGAAATGAGCAAATCCCTTTCAGTTATCAACGTATTGAATCTGTTATTTTCTGATTAACTGACAAAACTTTATAATTGAAATTTATTAAAATCGTTTTCAGGTATCCTTGATTATGCTACCAGTAACGCGACTGTTGATTTTGAAGACAGAAAGCTCAACTCACACATGTATGGATGTAGGATAAAAGTTGAGATGCTCATGGGCCTAGTCAGCTGCTGTTAAAAGTCTGCTTATAGCTAATTAACAAATGTCTAAAAATGAGACAACGTTTCAATGAATCGGAAATCGACACGATACAAGAAATCCGATAGCAAAATTCACGATGGTTCATAACAACGAAAAAGTTCACTAGCATTGTTCCAAATTCGCGTCGTTTAAAATTAAACATGGCCAGGTGAAATATCTTAAACTGATGTTATTAAGGTCACTAAAATGCAAATATTTACCTAATGTAGGACGATTTGTACAAAGGTAAACAAACGACTCTAAGAGAGATTTTTCATTTATTAATGAATAATTTTATAGCGGCCTGACACTTTCCTTGTATACAAATTGAGCCTAAAACTTAAGATCAGTTGATTACGATGTTTGATTTTCATCTGATGCCTGAAAGGACTCTAATCTGTATTAGAAAAAATTAGAGATAAGGTTTTTGCTGAAACCGTTCCCTGATAGTCAACTATGACTCGACAAGTGCGTGGGTTTATTTCCACAATGTTGGGGTCGGGCTGTAAACATCGCATTTATTTTGAATAAAAACCTAGGAATTCAAGGATCATTGCGAAACGCCTAGAGTTTTACTAGGCAACTTTGGTTTTGACCTTGTTTAAGCGCAAAAAGTCATCAACTTAAATGGGACATGAAGCAGTCGTCTGTGGCTGAGTTATACCCACATACTACGTCTTCTATGAAGGCTTTAAAATGAGAAGCTGACGAAAGTCTACACGTTCAGATTAGGCATCCTGAATATTTCGCCCTAGCAGAGGAAGAGGAGACGTTCGCAGCAGAACGTTTATTGGAAACGCGTGTGAATAGTGCACTCCAGAGGTTATATGGGGCAAGGAACATGGGGGCATGACTCAGACTTTGACTAGCGACGGGGGAGTCCAGTAACTAGGTTTGGACAGGCTTGGCGTGAGCTTAAAAACATGCTAGTAACTAAGCTGTCGAGACTGCATAGCTGACGTCAGTTGTGGTAAAGTCTTCACTTTTCAATGGACACTGACAGGAGAAAGGCGTATTAATTAATGCACATTTGCAACCGAGATTTCGCCAAATCATGAATTTATTAGGAAGCTGGGATTTTTTCACTCAAAATCGGATGTACTGAGTCCGAACCAGCTTCAAAGATGGCCACAAACGCCACGAGGATGGTGTCGACAGAATGCGGCTTGCACCGCATTTAGATCTGTCCACTCAGCTGATAAGGAGTAAGAAAATCACTTCAAAATCATTCCCTTCTCAAGCTAAACTTCATTTTCCAACGCGCGAAAGGGGGCGTCCTCATGAGGACCAAATACTCCCTCCAGCTACTTTCAGTACTCTATATTGTGCTGGAATTCAATGCAATAATATGCTCCATATTGGTTGCTCTTGGCTATAATTTTTAAGAAATCCAAATTTTCCTCCATTCTAAGTTATTCGTATAGTATAGCTAGACCATGCCAAATTCAGGCATCACGAATGTGATAACACGACGGTTCACCATATTTTGCGTATCACTAATCACTTTGCCATCTATAAAAACCTCGAAAGCGAACACGTGCTAAGATATGGAATGTTCAGGTCGATCGGTTTGAAACTTAGTCAAGAATTTAAAAAGTACACAAGTCCTAATGAGAATTTAGTTTTTGTTGAAGTATAAGGTTTCCTCCGACAATTCCAGCTACAAGGTCACCATAGAACAACACCCAACTCCTCGATTCCCACAGAGTCACAATGATAATCAGCCAGAAGGGAGTCTCAAACATACTTCTTCAGATAAGCTACGAGAAGATCTAAGCTTTATTGAACTAAAGTAGATGGAAACTTACAGCTTCGAGAATCGAGCTGTAAGAATTAAAAGTAAACGATGAATATATCACAGGACTAAATAAGAGGACTGAATGTCACGCCTTGATAGATCACACATAAATCCTCTCGAAGCTCTACATTATGCTCATGGGGTTGGACATCATTAATCCTAGTTTGCCATTTCTTATACTTGCAAAGCATTGTCACGAGAAAAACATGTAATTTGTTTGACGGGTGACTCCAAAACCTACTACATGTAGATTTCTGACGGAGCCAAACTCGACAAAAGTCGCTGAGGTTTTAATGGTCTCAAACTGAGTTCTTGGTGGAAAGAGCATTCGAAATCAATTTTCATCCAAAAATGTGCATGAGTTGGCATAGTTAAAATATAAAATAGCAATGGACAAGTTGGAATAGCGCAAACAATCGAACAAAAGGTATAACGAGACTGTTGGTGGTAGGTTGGGCTGATGTTGCCAGCGGCGGCAGTATTCTAGCGCCATGTGGTGGTCTTTGTTTACGGTAGGTCAGCACGCACGAAAGCCAAGAAAGACGCTGCTCGTTTCCTTCTGATTTCGACTGGCAGCAGGCCTGGAATAGATATTCATGACAATTACAAGGGGGGAGTTTCAGAAACGACTTTCAAAGAGGTAATATGCACTTATTTATAAGAGTTGTAGATGATCCTAGATGATACGACGAATTTCGAAACAAAGTGAACTAAGAGGTTTTCTAGCAAACAAAGTGAGATTTGCTCTCTTCCGAACAAAAATCTGATTTAACATTTCGCTAACCTGCCCCTTTCTTCGAAACTTTCAAACACCTAATTTTATGCATCTACTATGTCCCATCTTGGTTAACTAATTTCACTGTTTCTGATTAATTAGGCTTTCACTAAGCGTCCACAAAGCCTAGCACTACTACTGATCAGTGCTAGCAAAAAGCGATATTTTCAAAGCAACCAAAAAGTTTTAGCCAAATAACTTTCAGGTAAAATTTAAGCATTAGTCAGTTGATGCAATCTAATATTTGAGCAGCATCAAAGATGCATACTACGTGAATCAGTTGTTTTGATACCTTAAATGTCGATTTGATGTCTCGCTTAAACCGATTTTCCTTTGAGTGAGATTCCCATCATCATATTCTATTAAGAAACCGAAAATTTATAAGGAGCTTTAATGTGAAGTTCCTTTTGCTCGATCAAATGGGAAGAGGTAATGGAACGAAAATTCACTTTGATGCCTATTCGCCCGAATTCCTTTTCAAAAATGCATTCTATACCTCGCACTTTGTTAATGCCTAAATAAACAATGCTTTAGAATTATGAACGACTTAAAGACATGGCTAAATTCACTCTTTCACAAAGAGAAAAGAAATGGTGTAAATAGAAAGTAGCAAATGCTACCCATTCTGAAAAAAACTATCGAAATGAGCATATCTAAACAATTAGCGTCTATTTGATTTGTGTTTGTACTAAGGTGAATTCCAATATCCGAATATCTACATTAACCAATGGTGCTTGTGGAGATATTCCTTTGTATCCAAACGCTTAGGGGAAATTTACCTACATCTAAGTAAATGCCTTTTTATAATAGATAAATGCGAATTTTTGGAATATAGAGTTGTATTTTATAATTTCAATCATGAGTAATGTTTCGGATTTGTGGAGATTACAACCGGATTTAATAGCCAAGAAAAAAAGGCTACTAGTATAAACCACATGGATCATAAATAAACGAGGCATTTTCTACCCTACTTTGAATATCTTTGTCAAGTTTGCATAACATTGGGAGAATTGCATTATTGCTTCAACATTTTTAATGCTAGCAAGAGCTTCAAATTGGATTTACCTTGCTGAGTTACACAACGGTCGAGCTTTCTATGCATATCTGGTAACATAAATCCAAAAGTCTCTTCATTTCAATCTAGCTTTAATTTGCCAAATGAATTGGCTTCGGGCTAAAGTCGCCAAATCATAGTAGGAGTTGTAATTTTATGTTGAGGACCAGTTTATATATATTGGGTTGGTAATTGATCATCCTTGGGACTTGTAGCTTCAGACAGCCAACAGCCCGAGCACCACAAAGTTGAGGTAAATTTACATTTAGAAGAGCAGTAATACTTTACCACAAACCCATTATACGCCAATAAAGTAATACGAAGTATGCATCCTTTAATCGGGGAGTTTTACTGAGTGAATTCGAATCAATATATAATATAATGTAAGGTATTTTCAAGGCAACGAATCTAGAAATCACAAAAGAATGCTCGAGTGTTGCAGCAATTAGGGGTACTGGTTATACAGCAACAGCTGCTTATGTTGCATTTGTTTCTTTTAAGGGGGTCGCACCACAAATTTATGGAGGAAGAGACCTTGGGGGGTCTCAATAGTCTGGAAAACGGTATAAAACCAATCAACTCTGACACAGTCGCCATTATGTGCTTCACATACATAATAGAACTTTTTTGACAATATTACCGTGTGCCGCTTCCAAAATTTATAAATTTTACTCCAGACATGCTGAAGGAACCGATTTTTTAATCTAAGCATGATTTGAAAAGACCTCATGAGGGGATGTCTCAATTGAGTTCATTTCTTCATAGACAAACCCTTGAATCAGTCACTTTTTCCGTCTCAACAAACCATCCTCTGGAGCACATAAAATATCTTGGAACAATAAGTTTCAAGGTAATTTACTCCCGAACCCAACGATCACTCTGTAGGGTTTCTCTCACAGTACCACCACAACCAACAGTCTAATCACATCTTTCGTGACTCAACTCTTTTTCCTCAAGAAACTAGAGCTGAGATTTTCTCTCTGTCTTGGATCATCTAGTTATTGCCTCACCCCCTTCGTGATCCATCGTGACTGACATCTAATCATGACGACACAGATTTCCTTTAATATTGCAAAGACAACTATTACCGAACACGTTTTTAAACAGCTCTTTAAGTAAACCATTCCAAAATCACTTTTTCTGTAAATTCCGCAGTGTAACTATATTACCCAGACTATAATTAGAAAATCGTTCGAGTTTAAAACTATAAGGGAATTAACTTTAATTGCTCGTTTCGAATTAAATCGAGTCGAAAATTCGCGCTAGCAGGTTTGAATCGTTTTCGGAAAACGACTGTTAATTTAGAATTTGCAACTCGATTGCGTCAAATCAAGTGCACCGTAAGTGTGACAGAACGTCATTTTAGATTTTGCAATTTGTAATATTGACAACCAGACTCATGCTATGTCTGCTATGATGTTGACAAACGTTTAGGTATTTAATGTAGACTGAGTGTTCTGAAGAATGAGGTTCAGAAAATGTAACAATTTAATAAATATGCTTACACCACAATTACCAAGGCCCTCTATTTAACCTTTTGAAATTTTTTGCTGGGTACATTCTTAGGAATAATTATTTTGACATCTAGGCCAAAATCTTCCAAATTAATTTACTATATAACATCCGAACCAACATGAGTAAAAGCACTCTTTATGGTAAAATTTATGCGAGATTTTGCATTACTGGGAACCAGGCGTTGTAGATCAGCCTTAAATTCACGAAAAAATCACCTTTTACAAGTGGACAGCTTCTGTGCCTAAGTTTCCTACTTTCTTTGCAGAAAATTCGTTCCTTATTTAATGGAAGTACTTCGTAAATCCGGGAAACCAGCTAGGGTCTATTCCCACTTTAACGGTCCAAGCTAAACAGAGCAACCAGGTTGAATACTTACGCGTTTTTTAGAATTTGCATTGCGAAGAGAGATACTTATGATTGGTCGGGACTTTAATATTCGCTGATTGCGGTGCAGATACAAACAAACAAAGTGAGCTGTTCTCGTGGCAATCTTACACAAAATCATATCCCACTTCTATTTTATTCTCTGATACCTTTAATTACTCGGACACCAGTTCCGATACAAGTTACGCAAATAAAACAATTTTATTTTCAAAGCACCTAGTGCATGCAGACAAATAAATGAATACACCAAAGGGGGTGATTAATGACAAACCTTTTTTTACAATCATTCGTCCTACAGTATTTATTCCTACCAAGAAATGCTTGAGCAAAGGTGGCCCTAACTGCACTTTGAATGCCTTCAAACAAGCTAGCACGGCTGTGACATCCGTTTTATTAAATAAATGAAGACAAAACTCACTTCGTTTTAAACTTTATAAATTCATTTTGCAGGTAATGCCCGTAAGCATAATCCATATAGAAATCATCACTGGAAAGTAGATCGATGAACAATACTCAAACTCTTGGAATTATTAATTTTAACAAAGACACACATTTCGCACTTAGCGATCGTAAACCAGTGCCTGAGAAAAAAATGTGCGGAGTTCAGTATATTGTAGTTTTACTCTAAAGTGAATTCTCATGCACGGAGAAGAACAAAAAATAGGGATTAAGAAACTAATTTGGGTTACAGACACAAAAGAGTAGGCCTTCAGTAGGCCTCATACTGTTATGAAGTTTTTGACACATATTATGTGTACTAAAATAAATGTAACTATTTCAGTAGCTCTACTGTAGTAGGATGAAATTTATTTATTTATTTGTGCTTTTAAATCACACGAGAAATAAGGCAATCCGAGGAAGATTGTATAATGTATTGGAACACACTTAATATACGAAGATCCTAAAAGCGGTTTAAGCAGAGCACCATAATTTTATTTATGTCTCAACGAAAATTCTCAAAGCACTCTTAATCAGGGATTATCTAGTACCATTTATTATTAATATTTTCTAATTTTTTGCCTATGATTTCAAATGCTCAAACTGGCAGTTCTTTCAACAATTACCCTTTTTTCTTTGCAAATTTCTTTTGTGCTATGTATTGGAGGAATTACTGCATTCGAATGCTCCAGTAGTTGTTTGTCATTAAATTGTTTGATGTCTTAATAATTCTGTTCGAACCAATGCACGCCCTCCTGTTCATAAGCCAGACAGGCAACGAAAAGGCGCCGTCTCATGGATTTAGACTCCTGTCTGCTGGAGCACTGCAATTTGGTCACTTTAATAACTGAGGCTCGTTGGATCCGGGGAGAATCTGAGTAGAAGTTCGAGTTACCAAATGTTGGTCGACTTTTATGCCAAGCAAATTAGGTTAAATGAAATCATTGCTGCCTTGGAGACGTTTCTTACTCAAATATTTCACATTTTACAGCCCGTTTTTATTTTTACTGTAGTTGTCCTCAATGGTCACTTTATTTTTATCCTAAAATATACATGATACACTAGTTAATTGAACTCGAGGCTATATATATGCATATATTGTTTTTAAATTCTGAAAGCTCATAAGACTCAGAGCAAAATTTGGTTGAGTGTCAAAATGAAAGGCAGCCGGAAATATTAAAGCACTAGCCGTGACCGAGCACCATAAAATTGAAGTTAAAGCCAACCTTTACTGATCTATTACTATTTTAAATAAGGCGCATTTTCTTTAGAAAAAGAGATCATAAGCTAAATAATATTCTTAAATATAATTTTTTCGGTCTTTAATGGAACAACTAAGGAGATATATGCATTATCAAAGAAGTCCAGAAAGGTTATCTTCTATTTAGAATTAGGAATTTGATTTTGTAATTACACAAGGATCACAGCCAGAGACGGTGTAATTTATTAATTAAGTGGGAATATTATTTAAATAATCAGTGGTGGCTGAAATTCCTTAAATAATCATGCTTTTTTGAGTCTTTTTAAAAATATGACATATCTTCTACAGCCAAGTTTTTAATCACTTACTACGAATTACTCTTTGACTGGCAACTGGAAGTATTCAAATACTTTCCGTTAGTTGCTTTTGGTTGCCTTTTAAGCAGTGGACATCTTGCTGCCTCGAACTATCAGTTGAATTATGAAAAGCCTTTATGATGTTATTGCTATGCACCTCAGTCACCCAAGAGGCTTCCTACTCAAGACCGGAAATTTAGAGGCATTTAGTTTTGTCGCTTGAATATTTCCCCTGGGATCGGCAGAATGTCCGAGGTATGTATAAAGATTTTTAGTAGAATTTGAGAACTATTAATAAACACAGACTTGATGGAAAATTTTGTGTATTTTTATTCATTGTAATAATATTATTATGCATTGAAAATTTATATTCTGAGTAGCGTGGATATAAGCGCTTTGATTTGCCTTAATCATCTCTTAGAACTAGTTCTAGTACTAGTCCAATATCAACTGCGTGATAAGAATATTAAAAGGTGAGACCGTTAAAGATATGCGAAGTCTTCTTTTTTAATATCAAAGATCAATGCAACACCTGGCCGAAGTTTTCCCTAAAGCAAGTGTAATCCATTTGTTAATTATAAGAATTTTAAATTTGATAGATATGCTACACCTATGAGGCAAATATCTGAACTTCTCAGTGGTATATTTAAATACTCGTAGCATTAATTTTCACTAAGGCTTAAGAGTCTTGGCATTGTGTTTTCTAATTAATAGTGTAGACTAAGCATTATGAACAAGTGTTAAGTTTGATTTAAAAGAGTTTATTGATTTAATCTTCAGGTTCTGAAGATACAGCAACATCTGCAGTCCCATTTGACGATTGCGCTGCACCCTCAACGTCACTTTCTGTTTCCTGCCTTATATTGTCTGCGAGCAAAAACAGCGTCTCGTCATCATTATCGTCAATCGTTGTCACGTCGTCATCGGAATCAATCTCGAGAATGATAGCTTCGTCATCACTTGAATTAGAAGAATCAACTTCAACCACAGCCTCATCGGCGTTTTCGGAATTTTCTTGCTCCGTTGAGGTTGAGGTCTTTTTCTTTTTCTTAGAGAAGTAATGAGGGTCTAAAGCGAAGGCTAAAACGGCCTGAGCGTTGTCTCGTGTAGACAAAACTTCAGGAGATATCCAATCAAATCCTTCGTTTCTGTTGAAGATACCACTCAGAAGTTGGTTAAGTTCACAATCGCATAGTGCTGATATACGATGAGCGTTTGGACCTTCTGTGTTACTCGGTAACGGAGGTGCCTGTTGAGAAGAATTGGCATGGGTTGCGGTCAGATTTGGAACCACTTCAGGGTTGCCATTTCCAGTAGCAGTAGATGGAATGTTAGCAATATATCGATGCCAGCTATCGGTGATATCAACACCTTCTTCACAGCCCTGCGGAGAATCACACTTAAGGCTGATGAGTGAAAAGTAAATGGGGTCCTTTAGTTGAATGTCCTTGAACTCAGATCGCAAGAAGTAGGGACAGGAAGATGACATTTGCAATAGGATCTTGTAAATAATATAGCCAGATTGATTGCATGCGTCTTCATTTTGGTTCCTCTCAATACTCATCTTAAAGGAAAGAAAGACTTTTAAGGATAGGATAATACCCAATCGCCGCTATTCTGGGCGTGTCTATGAAACTAGCCAGCTCAGAATAATCTCTTACAGGTGTATGATTCAACTGAATGATTTAACGATTGAGATTCCACAAGTTAAATGTCCCTGTTTACTATATATTTAAACAATGAAAAAAGAATTTACTCACTGTCACCCAAAGCGATTTCTTCTTAACCAAAGGCATGCAAACAGAGGAGCTTTTGAGGCAAACGTTACTGCCTTCCTCTTGAACACGTTCCAAGTTAACTGAAAGTAGAAGAACTCTCAAACCGTTATTAAAACGCTTCCCAAACCGCACCTTTTGGCGATCCTCAAGAATCTGTTGAAGACCTCTCCAGGGATGAAGTTTAACCATAGCACAGGATAGCAAACTGTTTAATCGAGTATTCATATCCTTTAATAAATTTGATGAGCTAAGTTGCAGGATCGGACAGTTTTCTTCATGACTATCGAGCTCTCGCTGATACCCTTTCCACGCACAGCCAAGCCATGCGTTTCGACAGTTAACTGGTCTAAGAAGGCAGATAGACTTTTGGTGGACTTCGATTTGCTTTCTGGGACGAAGGATCTCACAGTAACGGCACTTTACGGGTAGCTCTGCTGCCAGTTTTTCTGCTAGGAGACAACGCTGCATTCCAACACTTTCGTTGTTATTCTTTAAAGAAATCCGACAAATCGGACAGGCACAAGCAGATTTTATATTATTTGATGCAAAGGCCACCTGTTCTAACCTTGATGAGCAATGAAGGCAAATAAGGTGTCCATTTGAACATTGATTAGCTTGCTTAGAAAATTCGAAACAAACGCTACAAGTAAGCAAATGCTTAAGAGGTATAAGAGCTGTGTAATTAAAATCCGACTGCTCGTTCTGATCTCTTGTAGCGAGGCGAGGATGCTTGCGTCGAGGGAAGCTAGGAGCATGGTGGATTTGTCGTCTGAAGCTAACTGTAGCAGCGCAGTTATTGACATTTGGTTCAGCACTACTTTCATCTTCATTTTCCTCCGTAGTTGACAATCCAAAAGCTAAACGAAACGACCGTTTTATACCTGACCAAATGCTCGTGAAGGCCATCGAAACGTGTAAAATAGCTGTAGGAGATCAATTTGACGTGTACAAGGCATGTCAATCACCTGATACCACATGATAAATAACACTGTGAATCATTTAAAATGCAAAACTGCAGTTTTATAAGCTAGTTTTCATTGAATCCCAGTGTGAAAAGAGGTTTTTTATCCTTGAATGCATGATACATACATACATACATATACACATCTTACTCATACAATTTAAAAAAATATAATGCGTTTTAATCCCTTTTTCGGATTGCTAAGAGTTTCTTTCTTTTGTTTAAGCTTGAAATTTTCTATTTCGAATCAACCGTTTTAATTCAAGTAATAGTTTAAACTTGCAGGGATGGACAAAATGGTGGAAACACCTCACATTTTGGCATTAAAATATTTGAACATGTTATAAGCAATAAAAACATACATTTTGACTTCTTATTCATTATGTTTGCTATTTGTTATATTTATTTGAAGTAACTGTTTTTTCCAGATATTTAAATGGCAGATCTCTGGGACTTTCAGAGGCCAAATTGTTGGTGCTCACATGGTTGGCGCTGGTGTAACAGAAATTGCCCTAATGCTTGGCTTTTCAAGAGGTACTGTCTCGAAAGCAATGAATGCTTTCCATTGAAAGAGAAGGGAAAACGTTCTCAGCAAAGCACAGGTCTTGCCGAAAGTCGATGTTGTCTGCAAGAGACCGTCGGACCTCAAATGGAATTGTTAGAGAGGATCGCAAGACCACGGCTCCTAAAATCACTGCAGAGCTCCTCAATTGGCACCCACAGAACCCTGTTTCCACAGAACCGTTCTTCGTCGGGAGCTGCACGAATCTGGAGTGCACGTAAGAGCTACAATTAGGAAACCTCAAGGCGTTAAGAGTGGTGTAGAAACCTCCACGATTGATCCCTCGAGCAGTGGAAAAATGTGATCTTCTCTGACGGATCACTGCTGGTTACCTTGTTTCTGACCTCCGGCCGAGTGTGCGTTTGGAGACAGCCGAAAGAAGCATTTAATCTAGACTGTTGCCTTCTCCTAACCGTAAAACATGGTGGGTGTTCTGTGATGATCTGGGTGGTATTTCATGGAAATCCGCCACCGGGCCAATGATTCCCCTCCATGTGAGAAGAATTAACAGCCGTGACTATTTGGGAATTGTGGGGGGCGACCAAGTTCATCATTCTATGGTGGTTCAAGAACTGTTTCTAGGGAGGGGGGGGGGGGGCGAACGCCGCCATCTTTCAAAATGATGGTAATGCACCAATTAATACAACAGCTACGATTGTTAAAGCTGAATGACACGAGGAAGACTCTGATGAAGTTGAGTATCTCATCTGGCCACCACAATCTCTAGACCCCGACATTATTGGGAAGCATCCGTGGTCGATTTTAGAGATTTAAGTAAGAAGTCCGTTTTCATTGCCACAGTCTCTAGAAGAACTGGAGGGTGTTTCAACTGAAAAAGGACTAAAATCCGCTTTGAACCGACAATTCACAATCCGTATGAATCCATACCTCGGAGAATTGAGGCTGTAATTACCGCAAACGGTGGACTTACACCATATTAAAATGTATTTTGGTGATTTTTCGAGGTATCTCCACTACCTCGTCCAACCCCTTCATATATGAGTGGCTGGTAATGAGCGTGGATAATTTATCTTTAATTTTCACCAAGACACTTTAAACACAATCCAATGTAGTGTGTTACGAGCAAGACTATTTCACTTTTTGGGCTCATCAGCCTTTTGAGCAGACGAAACGAGTTATATTCACTGGCGAACAGAGAGCCGGAATATTGAGGCGCAAATTTCAATTTCGATTTGAGTAAAAAATTTCACCCTTTTATAAATGTGTTGACAGTACTTTCTTGAGCAACCTACGACCCAATAGAAGAAAAAACATGGTTTTCTTACTCTTTTAAATTTGGTATATGAGTTCGTTACCTTATAATGCTTCACTCGTTCTATTATTTGCACCTATTTTGTTAAGGAAAGGGTTACGGTACAGCCATGATTGACCGGTTCATTCATGACATAAGTAATCCATCGAATAATAATAAATAGACAACGTCTGAAAGTTTTTACCGTGCTAGATTAATAGGCGAAATTTGAGAGCATTCTTTGAAATATTCCAAGAAAAAAGAAAGAAAGGAAGACACTACAATATTCTATTTATTTTCTCTCTTCTCATTCATATCAAAAAATATGTTGGTTGCAGTCAAGGGTGGATCGTAGGTGAAGAAAATCTCCCAATCTTGTCCACTACAGTATATTTACACCTTTTCACTTTCTACTGGCAAAAAGAACTTAAAATCTGCGAGTCTGGTCTTGGTCATTTTGCTTTGCAATTTTTTGAAAGCCTACATTTCAGGTTTTCTGTTATTCAAAGGACCTAATGCCTAGTAAATAGTTATTAAAATTGTTACCTAAAACCTAAAATTACTGAGATTTTCGACAGGAAATTCTCGGAATTCGAAGACTATACAGTCTTGGTCAGAAGCTCTTGAAAAATGTTATGAATGCATGACATGGTTTTACATAGCATTAGGGCATATTGCAGAAAGCTTCATGACTTCAGGGCTCATTATGATTTTAAAAATACCAAATGACCATTTTTGAAAAATGCGAACCTGGAGTTCAGTGTTTGCTTCAACACTAGCGGGCAGTTGTTTTCTTTCCATTAAGTTCCGTGATATTTGATAGGCATTGCAGGTGCGAGAAACCCAAGCTCGTTTGAACTTATGATAATATATTAATTAATTCTAATCCAAAAAATTGAACTAAATTTCAGCAGACACCTTTACAGAACTATTAAATCCATTTGCTTTCTAGCATAAGCGCGCATATACTACATACTCTTAGACCTAGATACTAAGCAGAACTTTGATTATGTTTACAGTATTATTTTAAAGTCTAAAAGTGGAAATACGTGCCGTGTATGATTAATTAGTGGCTTTAGCATGTATTAGCAAAAAATACCATTAGAATAGGCTCTTTTTTGAAAGAGAGCTATGAGACACAAGCTGGATAGATCTTGCTTTAGTTTTTTTCCAAACCAGCCCATGTACCACTTCAGTCTTCATTACATTTATTCATAAATATTTTCTAGGTGAAAATTCACCGCTAACTTCGGAATAGTTTAGCGTTTATAATTATAGGAAGCATTTATGATTGGATTACCAAGACGTGCTGTTTTTTGGCAGTAGAGACGTAGGGTCCAACCCAGTGGAAAATAAATTCGAAGGGAAAATTCGCCCAGTTCTTAAGACATTGCTTCCTATCCTGAAACGAAGGCTGGTTCCATTAACTTAGAAGATAGCTGATGCTACGAGATTTCGCAAAATGTTTTACACAATCGCTATTGTCTTTTCAGTTAGCTTATCCATCTACCATGGCCTAGTGAAATAAACGGTTTTGTGGATAAAAGACCAGATTCGACAGGTTTAAATTTATTCGTGCGATTACGGGTTTCATTAAATGAAGACGTAGCTGGTATCCCGGTAATGCATAAAAATAAAGATCGATGATAACCGGAACAGCTACGACCGCCTTCAAAATTTGTTAAATTAACAGCATTGATCAGTAAGCCAGAAGAAACCTATAGTCCAGCTATTTAATTAGCTGGATCGCAACTAAAACCAGCAAGCTGGTGGATATGCGAATTGATTGGCAATGAGAGTTGCCCTCCCAGCTTAAAAAAGTTTTTCGTCATAATTATCTTCTGGAATAACTATATTTTACCTCTATGGTATGCTTTAAGAGTGGGTTGAAAACAAGAAAATGGACATGCTGCGTGTTCTCTTCGCCACAGATCGCGAATGATTACAGACAGTCAGGTTGATTTTTCCTATTTAACATACTGTATTGAAGGCCAGAATGGGTAAAAGCAAAGTCTGATAATACTTATACTCTATTTTAAACCGAAATAACTATTTTTTGTCTGCTAGCATGTTAAAATTTCCACTATAAGAAGCGGGAAATTCGTTAATCTTTTAATGCCTATAATGAGAACTACTTTTAAACCCACTCGAAAGAAAAATTTTATTAAACTGCAAGATTTATGATACTAAGTGATTTGCGAAGAACGATGAAGAATGTTACCTTAACCTGACTGGTCTGTACCTCAGTTATGCCAGAAAATCCTTCTTCGTAGTCTTGCAGATCATTGCTAAATGTTCAAGCAAGATGCAGGATTTCTTGGCACTGATAGAAAATGTATTGAAGAACACGGTCATCTCAATTTCGACCAGGATATCTTGCGGATTCGTTCAAATCATTCTTTGAATTCTCAACCTAGTTTTTGTTTTAATCACGTTGGTTGAATCAAAAACGATTAAAATGATCATTTAATTTTATCTTTCCCTATATAATAAATGATTTGTAGTAAAATGTGTGCATTTTAAAAAAGATGCACTATTACGCACAAGGACACATCTACTTTAGAGAATTCGTTTTATCCTAGACCACAGCAAACGAGGATGAATTTAAGTGTTTAAAAATTTTAACAAGAGGCAATAATATTCAACATTTTCACTATCTAAAATGCCCTTTGGATGATTTAAGTGACCAATACATATAACCTACTTTTTCAAAAGCTGTAACAATATTGGTAAAATATAGAATTTTGGGATAGAAATTTGTGTTCTTTGCAGTAATGATGATTTATGGCATGTCAAGTTAGCTGACAACTGTTAGCTGAATAAATAGCTCCACACTGTTTGTTGAAACAACTATTGAAAGCAGCACCCAATCATTGGGAAATGCACAGGGTTCTAACAGCCTCCACATAACCTATAGTAAAATCATTCATTTTCTACTTACAAAATCCCAAATGATTAGAATAAGGGAAAAGAACATGACTGGGACCATGTTTTGGCTTGTCCTTCCACCAGCTAACCAACTCGTTTTAACTCGGTACGCGACTTAACCAGTGGTACAGCCATTCTGCCTTTAAACATTGAAATTCCCGGTTCACTGGAGGTTTACGATATAAAATCCAGCATATAACAGACACGATTATACTCTGTATAGAGGTTTGCACAGTTCCATTTAGTTTATCGATCGGAGAATCGAAGACCATGTCTCATAATTCGTAGTTATTTCATAAATTAGGCTGTGTTATTCATCAAAAAACCATAAAGAGATTTTTGTTTTCGTTTAATCATTGAATCCAGTGAATCCATTAGAGGAAGTACGGGGGATGACTCCGTAGGTCGCACTAAAAAGCCATGTCATAAAAGAAGAAGCATGCTTGTGGAAAATCATTGGGATTTGTAAATCTCTACACTAAGCTCAAGATTGAGCTGGGCGTTGTGCAAAATTTAAAATATTTCGCACTCTGCACTAGTTGTTCAATTCAAAGTTAGAAAAGATCGTCCTTGTTGTTCTGTCTGATGTTAGGAGCGAAAATACCGGGGAATAAAATAAGCATAGGCATGAATGTGCTATGACCATATTTTAAACTAAAATATACAGTACATATCTGGAGCATCATCTGGTTGTAGATCTATGAATACAATAAGGAATTAGGATGGTTAATCAGCTTCTTACCAGGAGATCAGTAAATACTGTCTCCACCGTAGTTGGTGGCCTTGAAAAATGCTTGTCTTAGGGTTATCAAGGCAAAATCACATGGAATCACCACTTAGTAATGTATTTAAAAACGACGTTAGGGAGGGGCACCTAACATGCCGCAAATCTGACTACTGGACAGTTTAGGGCTAAAATTAGCGAATTCTTCAACGGATAACGTGGAAAGGAGATTTCGGCTGTTCAGTCTGAATTAAAAAGAATGTTCTAGAGAATAGAAACATGGTCGCACAACTGTTCTGAAACGTAGCAGAGAGAAATTAACAAATCCTTTGGATTAAATGCACTTAACTAATATCGGTAAAGTAATAAAAAATTTCAAGTCCAGCTCAGTGATCAGGGATTGGTTTTCACACTCTGATATCTAAAATGATGAGATATCGTAATTGATGATTTGATATTGATTTTAATATTTGACTCGAACACTTTATAACTCTAGAAGCTTTTAATTCGTCAATCTTCATTATTTTAATCGTTTTGAGTTTGTGGCATGTTTCTTGCATTGCATTTTTAATTTAAAAATGTGATAAACATTCGATAGCCAGAGGTGTGACTCACCCTTAAGCATTAGATTTATATATAAAATACCCAAAGTTTCACTGGAAATTTTGCGACTTCCTTCGCGCTGAGACGCTTTTGGCCTTCAATGGTGAAAACGGATGACTTAAGCCTTTTACGATGGAGATACTGTCAACGCCGTGGGCTGGTTAGACTACTCAACGACGCACTAATTAACTAACTATGAACTAATTAAAAAGCATTGAATTAAGAAACGCATCTACCTTTTACTTCACCCTCTTGTGTCTAATCAACTACCGACTTCGTTAGCAAAAAACCAGAGAAATGGATCACTTTACAATTTTAAGGATCTTTAAGCTACGGTGGCATCGTTAACAGGAAAAGGGTGAAATTATCCTCTTTAAAAAAAGTCTCTAATATCCATTTATTTAACCGCCTATTTGATTATGAAACAAACCATTTCCCCATGTATCAGCTTCCATACAGGACTGTTTCATATGCATTGAGAAGCCAAAGTTACTTCTTAATTCGAAATGTATTTACTTTTTAAGTCTCAAGTAGTGACGGATTTTTCTGATTCCACAATTTACTTCGACATACGAAGTTAGCCATGCATACACACCCATTTCAAACATGTGCCATATACATCTGTCCTACTGAGGATAGCAAGAGCGGACAGGTTTATTTAAAAGCCTCATAAATCAAAATTCTCATCTTTGAATAGCGAAATTGTTATGCCTTGTCATCTAGAATGCATGAGAGTTCTTAGACATTTATTCCATGAACACCACCTGCAGCTAGTGGGATAACATCAGATTGATGCACCATGACTCCAAAAAGAATTCCCTTGACGTAAATTGAAGATCTTGGAACTAATTATTTGCTTACTTGGTTTAAGATTTCCACTTTTGTTGCCATTGTAGAGCTCAACTTTAGCTACGAATCATTTTGCCATTTGTGCAAATTGTTTAATTACTTATAATGTCTGGGTTTTGAGAAACTATTTCATATTTTGACAGTAGAGCTACTCATCACCGAACTCATGAATCTGTTCACCTACTTTCAAACAGTTTTGTCTAACAAAAATAAGGCATTTTTCCGTAGTACATCCGTGACATTCTTGTATATTATGCAATTACGACGTACCATTATTTTCAAAATGACCCAGATATTGAATTCCATAAAGCTGATGCTTTGCAACATTCATGAATGTGAATCAATCTTAAAAATTCAATTAGCGTTCACTGTGCTCTGCATACAGGACATGCTTTCAATCATAACTAACAGTGGTCGGTGCTGTGAGTTTCTCTCGAATGAAAGAGAAAGTTGTTTCGGGTTTGTTTTACATGGATTTTCAACAAAATGATAGACCATGATTCGTTGTCTTGCACTTTTTCATTGGAAAAGAAATAGCAAAGTGTTTCAGGCCATTGAATATGAAAAATTTTGGTGCACAACATAAACAAAACAGTTCTTGGGATTCTTTTAAGTTTATTTGAACAAAATTAGTTAAATAAATGATTCAGAAAATTTGAGCTAGCACCTTTTTTAAAACTATCTGAAGAGAAAAATATACCCCTTTCCACTGCTAGGCCATATGTATTATACTGGAGTTTTCTTCATTCAGGTAATGCATTTTAAGTCTCCTACAAAATATTCTCGAGGTACATATGTACGTTAACCTTGAAAGGCATAAGCCATTAAGCCTGGGCAATATCCAATGTCGAGAGACAACGGGCAGTCATATGCAAATTTTTGACAGGATACCTAGTTAGTTCCTTTGACAGGCGAGAGTTAGCTCTACAAAGGTAACAAGCTTACATTCAAGAAGGAATAATAGGCGGTCATCATGAGACGGGAAGGTTTCTTCTCAAACAGATTCTTAGCATGAGACACTGTCGTAATTTAACATATGTATTTCCTATTGTGTCTGGAATAAGCTTGGCGTAAAATTAAAGGTGGTGTTTGTCGATTTATTAAGTGGATTGTGGCAATGGATAACCCAGAAAGATAAATTCCTTTTTAAATTGTTGCTGAAATTAAACCTGAGAGTTACTTTCAGTTATAAGGCTGGAGAACTTAGTATTGTGGTGACTGAAATTCTTCTACATTGATAGCTACTAACATTGCTCTGAAACAGCCTTTTGCATTGCAATTTGAATTTCAGTCGTAGTATGAATAGTGCAAAGTGAAAATCAGTTCTTAATTTCGGGTCGTAATCACAACAGGTGTCCTGAGTGTGAGTTCATTAGGCACATTTATCTTTATTCTTTGACCTGATGCCAAAACCTTATTTTAGAAGCTTTAGACAATTTCAAGTAAATGGATGTCTGAGAGTACACGGTTTCGATAAAAAATGATGTGGGACTATTAACTAGTTGCGAAAATAACTGAAGGTTATGACTGAAGGATTGCTTCATTCTAAAATCATTTTGCAGGCCTATCATTTAAAAAAGAAGTTTTTTTTTTCAAAAACTGCACAGAAATTATTGGCTGCATAAAGATGTTGCAATAGAGATTTTATGAGAAGATTTTCTGCTATAATGTATCGAAATCCCCTTTCCAGATCAAAAATTTACAAACGGGACTAACTTTAAATTCGAAAGACATGACTTAAACTTCTTACCTAATACTTGACCCAATACCTGCTTCCGCAGTTATTTACTAGAGCTGTTAGATTTGGGGATCGAATCTGATAACTACAGTGACGCATTAGTAATAGAGGCATATTAGGATAAGCATCGCTGTTGCAATCACAGCTTGTTTTGAACTCTATAGTGTGAGAATTTCCATTTTACTAGTAGACAAGATGAATGCTTAGCTCTTCGCTAGACCTTGAAAGCACTTGGTTTTCAGTACCGATGAAAAGATCTTATTAAGTTCAAAACGTAGAAACTCTTCCAATTTCTGCGACTTATTTTTTCCATTAGGCAAATTAGGTCTCATTTACTTTAATGCATCTTTAAAAATCAAGTAAATTCATTAAACTACCACATTCTTTAAATATGCGCCAAAGCCGGCCATTTATTGCCTTAAATGAGAAGCTCGGCTTGTTTTTATTTTGCACAAACGCTCTGTAGGGAAGGAAACAGTCGTTTTACTAAGCTTTAACAAGCAAGGTGACTTTGATTCATAACTACTACAGAGCACTCACTTGGTCTTACTGTCTTCAAATCGAGTGATGGCTGTTTTTTCGAGATTAATTTGCTGTTTGTTTCAGTCACCCTAAAAATAATCGACAAATATTTCGCTATTTAACATCTCTTTTAGGTGTAAAACACACCTTTTGAACTGGTATTCGATCCCTTCGACCCAGTAGTATGTGATTATGTGTCTATTTTTAGTTACACGGAATAGAAATTCAGGCAAAACCCCACCTAGAGAGTCAGCTGTGGCATTAAGGTCAGTTGTTTTCCCACACTCCTCTTTGCCCGTGGACACTATCCCTTTTCAGCGGGATGCTTCAGCTTCCAGTCTGCACTAATTACTCGGGCCTGCCCTGTTACCTTGTCTGACTCACACCAGCAGCACAAAGCGGGGAGTCGGACAGGGAGGGTGGGAAATGTGATTCATGGGAAGCGCATCTCCTCAAATTTCACCCACACCGAAACCCCTACAATGAAGTAGAGCCTGTAGGTTAGGCGTAAACCTGATGGATGACATTATGAAAGGGAAACGTGAACTCATAAGAGTTAATGTCCTTTAGAGCATAATCGGCTATTTTCCGACTGATTCTTAGATGCATTACGACATATTCCGAGTGTCACGGATAGTTGTGCAGCTAATGAGCCCAGGAGCGAAAAAAAACGCTGAAGCAGGTCCATTAAGTATTCATGGGAGTACTTTTTATTTACACAGAGCATGTTTATCGGGCACCTTCGTGACAGTTTGGATTTTTCTCAAAGTTATTTCTATGACGGGAATTTTGCCTATACAGGCGTATGTCACTTGCAAAATGAGGCAACGATACTGAAATCCAGTTGTTTTGATTTGAATAAATGTTAGTTTAATTAGTCCAGAATGCTTTTGATCCATCATCAATAATTAAATACGATTCATACGAGTTACTTATTAAAAAACTGCATAATATTTTCAAAGAAAAATATTCAAAACGGGCTCTACTAGCTCAAAATTTCCTTTTGATATGTATATAGGCTTTGAAAAGTTTCATAAACGGAAGTGATAAGTTACGCTTGTTCATTGAGTCGGCAGTTTGTACTGTACAAATGCTTTGAGGTAGGAAATGATGGCTACAAACGCTATTTAAAGCCCAGAAGATTATTCGAAAAGGTTTCCTAGCCATCTTATTTCAGAATTCTAGGAATTGTTCCACAGTGGTGAATGCCGTTTATTAAACTAGAGCCTTCATTATTTGTATCGTAAAATTGCTCATTTATACCAACAACTTTATTTTTCACAATACTTTGCTAGAAAGAAGGCCTTTTTGCTTTGGAGGAAGAAAAATGTTGAACTTCCGGTGCATTTTGGCCTAGTTCAATTCGTTCTTGGTCCTCCTACAAAAAGCAACCTTTCTATATCTGCAACGGTAAGCAATAGTAGCTAGCTAGTTTGTATTTCGCTCTTTATGGGCTAACGTCTGCACTGCTTTGAATACTCCCCTGTATGAAATTTAAGCTTCTGGTAGGTATTGACTACGATTTTCACATGTGGCTTCAAGGCACCAGCATTATATACTTGCTTAAATTAGGGGTGTCCTAAACTATTCATAAAGTTATTAGGTCAATTTTTTGTTTCATCCGAATCTCAGTTTCTTTTTTTACAGAATCTCGACTAGGATAACCCAGCACATACCAAAAACGCGAAAAATTTAAAAGTACACAGCACACAGCGTTACCTATTAAAGTTTTAAATTAGATATTGGAAAAAATAAGTCTTTTCCATATTACCTTATAATATTTGTGTAGTGGGCAGCTACACTAAGATTCTATCCAGGACGGATCAACTGCTCCAAAGGGAGAAGGGAAGTCCGCACCAGCGTGCTTAGTTGAAACGCATGTATTGCAGAAAAAACTCAAGAGGTTATGGGAACAAAGGACTTGTCGCAAATTCCGGCTGGCGACGTGGGAGTTGGTTTGGCCAGACCTTATGAAAGCATGATAAGCTAACAGCGACAAGCCTATAGAAACTGTATAGTTCATGCGACGCTGAATAGGTAGTGCGAATTGGGGCTTAGTAAGGCCATCAGAGATAAAATAATACATCGAGATATCTTTCATTGCAATTGCATAATAAATACGTTAACGTTCTCTTATACAGTTATTTAAGATCTAAAATTATACTTTACATTTTATAATGCAAAAGTTACAATGAATTAATCCTTTACAGATTGCAATCGATAAATATTTTTCCGAGCGGTACCATACCAGGAAACGCTTTGGTGAATGCACGTGGTAATGCGCCTTCCCATTGGTCGAATGGGAAGCACGATTCTGATTAGTCAATTGACTAGCCAAACACAAGCAAGCACGATGAGGAGTTGTACCCTGGAAAGATCCTTGTGTCTACAGAGCCATACATCTCGAGGACAGTGATTTTTCAAATATGAAGAAGAATTTAATGCATTTTTCCACAAATCTTCCATGCTAGATGCGAAGAATCTTCATTTTCGTCAAATCGGAACTTGGTGACACTACCTTCTTCCCACTCCTAATTGTTACTTTGATGCTTGTTTCCTGGCAGCCTCTAAATGCATTTGGTTACAACATTCCTTTCCATAGAATTACTACTGATGCACAGGACTTCACTGAAGTCACGTTCTATGCTGCCGAAAATTCCGAAACGAACACGGTTGTTGGTGCTCTCAAAGACCATCTCTCGTTTCTTAGGAATGGAGACGACCTACGGTTCCAAATCCACAACCTCGGGTTCATCTCTGATTCGAAACAAGATCCTCTTTCCTTTCAACAATCGGGAAATGAATCGGATTCGATGTTTCGGATCGATCCCATATCGTCCACTATCTTTGTTGCCGATTCGCTCAAACTCGATCGGGAGAGACTCTGCCCGTTCGCCTCGGGAACCGATAAGCCATGCAGTCTGACGTACGGGGTCGCCGTTATTCGAATGAATAAATCCGCTCCCCCACTTTCGCCAGAACAGTCGTGGATAAAGTTAAAAATTGTGGTTAATGACGTGAACGACTGCGCTCCTCAGTTTAATTTCAACAGTGTTCATGGTTGCAAAGCTGTCAATTTTCCCGAGGATACGGCAGTCGGAACAAAAGTTGTTCTGCCCGATGCAGCAGATCTAGACAGTCTACAACATGGCCAGCTAATATACCACCTAAACTGTCAGAATAGACCGACAAACCATCCCTTTGCTTTGTATGAGTCAAAATCCGCCGTGGCTGAAGGAGACGGAGCTGGATCTAGTCTTATAAGCCTTCAGTTGAGATATCCTCTCGATTACGAGGAACAAACATCATACAACTGCACCCTTTCAGCATGCGATAATGGAATGCCAGTACTATGTTCAACAATTTCTCTATGTATAACTGTCCACGACGTTAATGACAATGCACCCGTGTTCAGTAACGAGAATTCCTCTTTGATTCTACGAGAAGATACACCAGTGGGAAGCAGAGTAACGAAGCTGAATGCAAGTGATGCAGACAGCGGGGCCTTTGGGAGCATTCAGTATGCTCTTGTTGGTGATTTACCCGGCTTTGATGGTAGTCAACGGCATTTTCGAGTGGATGCCAATACTGGCGAATTATTCGTCATCTCCTCATTGAAAGGGGGGACTAAATTTCATTTCTGGGTTGAGGCAAGAGATTATGGTGAACCAGAGTCAAAAATGAGCCGAACTACCTTATCCATCTATATTAGTGACGTGAATAACCACGCCCCAAAGATCAGCGTCTTACCAGCCGCGATGAAGATAAAATCCCCTGACAGTACGGACGGATCGAGACTATCAGTTCTGTCTAGGGTGATAAAGGTACCATGCAGCTTTGCCGGTGTACGAAACAGTAAAGTGTGCGAAGAGAGTGGTGGGGAGAGTAGTTTGATCCAAATATTCGAAGATAATGTTGCTCCTACAAGCATAGCATTTATCCGCGTTTTCGACTCCGATGTCGGTGAAAACGCTCAAGTTGACTGTCGGCTAATAACACAACCAGGAGTCCCCTACAGCGAGAGCTTTGGGCTTGTTCAAGAACATAAAATATCCACAAGCAATGTTGTGTACAAACTCGTCCTCGAAACCATGTTGGACTGTGAAATTCACTCTCACGCAAAAGGCCGGTCCATTTGCAACTCTGCCTGGACAATCCCCATGCGGATTGAGTGCCGAGACTTTGGCGAGCCAGTTAGAACTACGGTGTATAACATGTTTGTTGAAATCCTGGACAACAACGAATTTCCCCCAGTATTCGAGAAGGAGGTCTATCGAGTAGAGGTGAAAGAGAATATCCCTACAGGATCAAACGTCATCCAAATCTCCATAACCGATTCCGACTCTACTCTTGAGGGAGTCCCACTACCTGAGTACCAGAATTTGAAGCAAGCGTTGATATTCGAGCTTGACATGAAGGAGGGCTTCCCTTTTGCCATAGACTCAAGTTCTGGGAGGATATATACAACAGGGCAACTTGATGCAGAAAACATAAAGGAATTCACATTCAAGGTACGTAAACAAATTTCTTCTTATTAATAGGGCATGTCTGTTTTGGTTTTTAGTTGATGTTGATCAGTGCCTTTTCAAAGCAGAAATAATACCGAATCTGGTGATGTTGTTGGAAGGCAATTTATGTTAGTTAACCGTTTCACAAAAGCTTTGTCACTCGGTTACATAAAATATGCCTATCTTGAACACCATATATGCAAAATTTAACGGCAGTAAGAGTAACTTAGGAAATGTCACAGTTATTACCTTAAGTTGTAATGTGAGTGTAAAATCGTAGAGACATTTCGAATTCGAGTGAGCTTCATGTTTTATGTTTTTGGTAATTTTTTAATATGTTTGATAGCAAATTCACTTTAGAGTCGGCAGTTCATTTATATCTAAAATTGCTATCCACTCGCGAAGACCCCCATGGGTTTGTTTGAATTAACGAATTCACTAAAAAAGTTGCGAAGATACTTTTTGTATATTCATTGGCACCAAGTTTTGCCACAATGGAATATCCACTGCTGCTAGGGTGGGGGCGAGAAAGATTTTCCTTAAAGACTTTTTTTCTATCGGAAAAAACCGATAGACTTGGTGCTCTCATCCAGGATTTCAATTAATGAAGGATCTAGATTAGTGATTTATTAGCTCTAACTGGATGGTTAAGACTTTCTCATTCCTTTCATTATCAAATGCATGTTATTTAATTCGTTTTTAATAAATCGGATCGGTAGTAAAAAGAGCCTATTTTCATAAAATAGTGTTCATAAAAAGATTAATTGAATGCATTATTCAAGAATTACCAGTACAGCTTTTAAACCCTTACCTGAGTGAGACTATAGGGTCGTTTGTTTCCATTTCTTAAATAGTAAATTCTCCCGACATTCCCATCAAGTGCTCATGGGTAGATAACACAAATACTACATAGTCTTCAGGATAGGGAAAGGAATCCCGATCTTAATGAACTAAAGGAAGTTAAACAGTGAATATTCAATAAGCAAAGTATACGTTAAGCTTTACTTCGCCTATTTACCAAAACAATGGTCGGATGTTTTGGTCGTAAAGGATTTCTTAATAGAAGAGCCGATGAACATATTTCTCTACGACAGTAAAGGTAGACACCTTCACAATACAAAATACAAAGGTGTCTTAGGAGAACTGAAGCTTAGAGGAAGCGCTTTTGAACTAATGCAGACAGACATAAGACCTCGTGATAGCTAAATAAGTTATAAAAATATCGTCAAGTACTCTCGGTATTTCTAAGAGTTTCTGGTCATACTTTTGCATGCATTCACTGCTTTGAATTCGTTTTGTACTCTTCAATGTAAACTTAAGTTACTTCATTTGGCTGAAGAAAAAGTAGGCCCTAAAAACAAGTAGAATAAATAGCATTAGAGAAATGCCGATTGATCACATATTGTATACAAAGACTACGTAAATAATGTGTTAGTTTCTAACAAGATGGCTTTAACAGTAAAAGGATACCACTTTATTAGTGATTCAAAAACCTATTAAAGAATGCAATAATTTTTTAAACTGATAGATGAAATGCTCATTTTTAAGGAAACTGTGTGATAAATAATTAAACTGAATAACGGTAGGGATTATGAAACAGTTAAGAAAATCATTGGACAACTTCGAATTTCAATTGACTTTGGTTGTTGTTACAAGGTGGATTCACTATAGAGACCCAAACTAAACATTGAACACGATACATTCCTCAAATGAAGCTCTGGTAAATTTTTGACGTCAAAAGCCAATTTTACCCACTCAGTTTTGACTCGGATCAAGGTGTGGGGACACAGGCTGAACATTAGACAAAACAGCAGCTGGATTACAGATGTGAGGGCTTCGAATTAATAATCAGGAGCACCGTATTTCTGGACATTACGTCAGTTATTAAAGATGTGTTTTACTTTTGAATAAGCCACGTGATTAGATCCCTTCTTTCGGAAGAACCAAAACGTTCTTTTATAATCATGAGCATAACCATATACATGAGGCAAAACTAGGCGTGAGCATAAGCATTCCCCACAATTTTTGTGAAATGTAAAGCAGTCAAAGTGAGTTTAAATTAATGTTCAAATTTGGCTTAATGAAGTAAAAGGTCCTTATTAAAGAACAGGCTACCATTTCCATTGAACTTGGTGTTCTTTGATCCTTTAAAATTTTGAACCGGTGAAAAAGGAATCAAGGTAATCTTTGCAAATCGCCTTTTCCATGGCCTTATCCTCTTTAAAAACCGTCATTTAACAGAAAAATCGCAGTCTTATGTACGAATAAACTAATAGTCTAAAGAGCTGGCTGAGCTTTTAAAAATTTAATCTTTTCCTGTTTCTCAAATTGAGGATATTCACATCCGAATATCCTCCACACAGATATGTACTTGTCATCCAAGAGCTGACTTCCATTGTATCCTATTCTCACGACCTCTTCATAAAAAGGCTTTACATAAAAGGCAATGTACTGCCAAACAGGCTTCTTGCAGAGACATTACATATTCGATTCTCACCACCCGGCTTGTGGTACACTTAAGACGTTTTTCAGTGCAAAACAGACCATGAGCAAACTTCCAGCTTATAGATATTTAGGGATGTTCGAGTAAAAAAATAAATGCAGCTAAAATATTTTGTCGATTTGTTCTCTGGCTACATCAACGTCAAAACCGAGCCAAGGCTAACATTTGAGAAAACAAAAATGATCATCGAAATTAATTTAACATTTAGAAATAGAGCTTGTCTTAAGAAATACTCCAGCTTAAATCCTGTGACGTTCATTGGTTGACTGATCAGTTTTATTCATGGGAAAACCATGAAACCATGAAACCATTCGAAAACCAAGCAGCTACGAATAGAAGCAAACGTGATAATTCAAGGTTCAATTTGTCAAAATAAATTAAAAATAGAATGTATGATTGATTAAGGACAGTTTATGGAAGAGTCTAATTCGAAAATGTCTTCTATGATGTATTCAAGGACTCTAGAGCATGCTTTTCGTTATGTTTCGAATAGGCCTAGAAATGCTGAAGCACTAAAGAAATGGAGCAGTAAAACAGATTCCACCAGTCCAACCGAGAAGGAGCAGCTATCGACAGAGAAGCAGTTCTTATTCAGTTGTTCGACTTTCAAAAACTAACAATTTTATTTCACTTCGTAAATTATATTTTCCGTACTAGATACTCTCCTCCGTATTCTGACACTCAACAAAATGATCTTGTAGACGACAAAGATGCACTTTTTCCCACCCAAAACATTTTAGCCACATTTTCTAAATTTCCCTAAAATAGTATAAGGCTAACTTCTACTCCTTTTCATGCACCACTTTCCAAGGTGAAGGCGATCAACCGGGGATTGGACAACGTGACATTGACGAGCATCTGTCAAGTAGTAGTGGGCGTGCAGAACGTGAATGACAACCCTCCACGCTTTCTTACCCCTCGTGTCCTCGTCGGGAGTCTGAGTGTCCCGGAAGGGGGAACGGCAGGGGAAGATGGCAGAGCGACCACAGTAGTACGAATCCCCGAAAACCTCCACAAAGGAACAGTGTTCATGCAGCTCACCACACACGACCCAGATGGGAATGCAAACGCCACAATACGACTGAAAGATTGTGTCGTCAGAAAGGGACCAATGCTTTCGGAAGTAGGAAAAAATGTGGCGACAAGGTTAGCAACTCAACCAAGACAGGTTTTTGATGTGGATCCGACAAGTGGAAAGTGCTGGACCACAGGTAACCTTGACAGGGAGACGGAACCAGCCTATCTCTGCACTCTCGTAGCCGAGGATGGAGAGATATCAAGCAGATTGTCTTCCACGTCAGTAAATTCTTTGCTATTATTATATTTTTTGTTAAATCATTGTTTATTTTACGACCACCAGCGTCAGTAGGCGTGCGATAAATCTTTCGCTTTTCAATCAACACTTAGGACAAAACTGCCTGCTCGATGTTGGCGTGCAGAAGGGAAAGTTTGTTGGAACCGAAATTCATGTAATCATCCTTTAATTATCTTGTTAACCCACCCTGCGAGAAATATGCCGAATCCAACTGGGTGTATAGAAACACAACTCCTCACAGTTGGATAGGCCGGAAAACTGTGTGTTTGACTTTTTGTGAAGGACCTAAGCATGAAATAGTATAAAATGAATAACCGAACCGTTACGCAGGGAATTATAATATATGATTAGGAACCTTTTTGATTAATATGGCGGCCTTTTTCTTGAAATACCTTTAACTAAAGTGTTGGCTACTTTAGCTTGACCATATTTAAAATAATCAATCTTCCTACATAGTAGCGAATAGTGTAGATTTTTGTAAGGGACAATCCTTAATAAAGGTTTCTTTAAAAAATTTCCGTGTCGACGAGTGGGTGCTTCGGTGTAAAAATACATCTTACTGTCGTGAGTTAAATCAACTGTAGATGTTCTCCTATTGTACAGCAAGGAAACAAGGCAGTGTATAATATGCCACAAAGTGGTATTGTTCGATTCGATTTGTTACTATAAAAAATTAATATGACGCCCAACTGAAGTTCGTTAAGCTTCATTTAGTAGTTGTACATTCATATGGTGCATGGTAGTAGAGCCAGCGTTGGTTCGCTAATTTCTTTAACAACAAGCTTTTATCGAAGTAAGGCCCTGAAAACGCCGTGGAACTTCGACATCCCTTTCTGTCGAGTTCGAAATTTAGCCTTTTTGAGTTCAAGTTCCGTTTTGCGTGTTAAATTCTCCAAAACACATTTTTGCATTTAAATTCTAAGCTTTTAGGCATCAAAGATAAGATGTGTGTATGTGTGTGTGTATGTGGCTTTTTTACTCTCTTCATCATTTCGTCAGAGCCTTTTTAACAGCTTTCTCAGTTCGATTGGAGTTATTCGCCTATTGAAACATCTAAATAAGATGTTCCTCCTGTAGATCTTAATAATTTTACGAATTTCAGGAACATATTCACAGAATTCAAGTAAAAATGAAAGTTGTCGATCTACTTCAGCATTTTTTTGGGTGCTTGAAAATATCAAGCACAAAAATTGGATTTGTCTCTGCAGAAAAACACGAATATTCTCTTTGCAAACCTGCATTACTTTGAATACATAAATAAAATCGACTTCGGTGGTTTCTTGCCTCCATTATTTCTATATCCACTAAAGCTTCTGGTTGATTTAAACCCCTACCAGCAAGATTTAAATATTTGACTCTTCAACTTCCACTCATTTCTGCTCTCCTTGTTTATAGAAATCCCTCTCATATTTTTTCTTTCTTCACATTAGCCTATTTGGTTAAACAAAAAATCTACCATTATAAAAATGGACGTTGTAATTTCAGTGAGATTCAAAATAGGCACTGTCGACAATTATAGTATATATTGATAATATGTTTTTATAGGTCTATATTGAAATGGTGAAGATTTCGAGTCTAAGCTATTTCACATTGCACTTTTAGCATTTTTCAAACTAAGGAGATGAGATTTATTCTTAGACAAGCATTTTACATAGTATTTTCACTATTTGCGTCGACTTATCTTCAATGATTTATTTTACGTTGCTTTTGAAGGCCAACAGCTGCTTCCCATTTTCATCGGCACAGGCTGCTGTGTCACAAGCCTAATAGTTTTATCACAGATGGCTCGATGGTGCTGTGTCCTGAATTAAGTAAAAAAGTACCTTTGTTTATCTGTTTGAACACCATATCCTTGAGTATGTTGCTTTAAAATTCCACGATTATAATTTTACTTACAAACCTCCCGTTGCTTATGAGCCCGAGCTCTTGACCGATGAAGAAAAACTTAAGGGAACTGAGTTATTGGGATGAAAATGGTCAAGCCCTAGTGTCCCAGGCAGCGAAGTGACAATGCTTCACGCACGAACTCTGGCCCTGTCTGAATTTTAAAATTAGGCCAGTTTTGTCGTAGCCGAGTCCATGGATGAAAGGGAATAATTTCTAAGTCTTCGTTATATAGTGAAGGGTGGGTGGAATATTAACTCATCTGAGCTGATTACATCAATAGCCTTTGTGGACTCCCAAGGTATTAGGGCTTATTTATCCTTAACTGCTCTAAATAAATTCTACAAATCAATGATGCAACTCTCAGTCGTATATTGCGTACGAGAATATGAATACTAAAGTCATCCTTTTCTTAGCATTGAAACCAGTAGAGTATTTCCTAAAGATTTCTGAAGGAAAGGAGGAAAGGGTTCTTTAATGTGAGGGGAATTTCTAAAATTTAAAAACGATGATGGTCGAAAGTTTATCCTAATTCTTAAAAAGGCCATGAGTAAGCTCTCGATCACCCACAAATTAAATTAATTTTTTGGGTTTAACTTCTTTCGATAAGCCTGAATTTCTGCAGATTCTAGCAGATTCTAGTCTTGAAATCCTCTGTGGAGGACCTAAACTGCGACTGTCTTTATTAATGGTTGAGACTGAGGCTAAGGATCAAAACCTTTCTTTTTCATATCTCAAGAAATGGTCATTTAACGACTGCTAGAGATATACTCAAATCGATGCTCCTATGTACTTTTTTAACATTTAGAACGACGCTGGTAATTGAAGTGGTCGATGAGAACGACAACGCTCCTTTATGGTTGTATCCACGCTCACCGGATGATTCGCGAATCCAGATCGGAGTTGATTTCCCTACGAGCAGGATTATTACTCGAGTGCGGGCAGTGGACGCGGATAGTGGGAAAAACGCGCGCATCTCGTATTCCCTAGAGGATGTCTCGTTTGTTCACTTCAATCACGACCGCTCTTGTGACCTGAAATCTCTCTTCTTTCTTGAAAGTACCTCTGGTCATTTGAGGATGCAAGAAGGAATAAAGACGTGTTTGAAGCCAGGCGATTCTGTACGACTTCAGCTGAGGGCCACTGATGGAGGCACACCTCCACAATCGAAAGACGCAGAGTTCTTCCTTGAGATCAAAACTGGCTCAGAAGTGCTTAATATCCCACCGGAGTCAACTTTTCTCACTCAGGCCGACGAGGCTTTCGGAAACAAGCCGCCGAATTCCGAGTCCCATTTGCATGAAATTCTTGCCCATTCAGACGCTTTCAATTCATTCTCAGTCGATAATGAAGGTGATACAGTTAGCAGTGGCAAGAGAATGCAGCTTTTCGTTCTTATGATAGCGGTTCCTTTGGCAGCAATCCTACTCTGTTGCTGCCTCATTGCAACGCTGTTGTTCGTTATGCGGTCACGACGAAGGCACCGACCACATCGGGGTAATTTTAAGGAGTCTTATTCCATGAATGAACTTGAGGTGGACGCTACAAAGCAGATGTACAGTTCATTTTGTGCCCGAACTAGCCATACCAAATCTCCTACTTTATCATTTTCAAGAGACTTCTTAGCCACCGACCTGTGCAGTATTGCCTCTCAGTCGAGAACAAGGCCTTGCAGTAGCCACGAAGTCGCTCAGATACCCACTGATGACTCGGCTTCAAAGCACAGTGGAGAAATTCAGTTGGATAGCCAACTGGTTTATTCAGTCTACCTGAAGGCCCTTGATAAAGAGCCCATACCTTCAACGTCCACTGGAGAAACTTTGATTCGATTATCCAGTATTCCCGAAACTGAGGGTACTATATTGGTTCCTCTTTCGAGGAAAAACGTCGTTCCCTGTACAATCGCAGTCTCAGCAGTGAATCCTCAAAAAGTCCCTGGAAATGTAAGCTATTTGGTGTCTTTCCACTCAGGACAAGGTGTGTCTTGCCATCCACCATAAACACACAAAGCTTAAAGCAGTGGAATGGTCTCATTTAAACGGTGTTTAAAATGCATAAAAGATACTTCTGTTTGCTTATTATGCTAAACAATCCTTAATCCCCTATAATGAAATCAAATTCTTATCGAGGCTTGATTAAACTAAAATTTTTAAAATGGGTTTTCCATTACCTCAAGCTGTAATGACGAAAATATTCTGAAAGCAGGTATTTTAAAATCGAGCACCTGAGACATATTTCAATATAAAAGGACTTTTGGTCTGTAAAATGTGCTTGATGACTTATGACAGCGGGAGTCGACTCAGAACTAAAAGGCCGAAAATTAATGGGCTTTTTTACTCAAAATTCCATTGACAATTTTAGGGTTTTCATCAATGGTCTACATGAAAGTATTATCCCATTTAATAAAATCAGCAAAGTGGGAAACATGCTATTTTAATCTGTACTGATCTGAGGTTAAAGATTTTATGTAGGTCTGTAATAAGCAACTCAACCAAAGAACTACTTGACTAAGCATTTCAAGATTACGGTGGAGTAAATATTGGAGTGGGGTTGAGTAATTTGAAACGTATTGTACATTTATGTACCCCGATCTAGTTTTCACGGATATTGTGGTAAGAATATGGATCTAACCCAATAATATTCCCGAAAACAAAAAATTCCCCACAACATAAAGAATTAAATAGTGGTTAATCGATAAAATTCTATGGGATCGTGTTACTTTAATGCATCATAGCCTGCATGATCCCCGATACTGACAAGACGAGCGCGGACTCGGGAAAAGGACAAAATGGCGATGATGCCTTTAATCTCGAAGGTTGGCATTCTGCTTTAAAACTCAATGAATTTTGTCCCGAAAATGGAAAGAAGGGAAAGCCTAGTATGATGATTCATTTCTGTGGTTATTTTAGGGGTTTAATTAGCTAGTATAGTGTGAGTAAAAATAACAGTTTAAAAGAATATAATTCGCTAAAGACGAAGACGGTTGTTGTCCTAGGGTCCGGGTAAGGACCTGATGGATATTTATGGGGTTTGTGACCCCTTAAGAGTTGATTTTGTTTAAGACGACCTCCTCCATAAAAAATGTCAGTCAAAGGCGCAAAGGGAGTAAAAATTGGTAAACAAGTTTGTGGTTCTTTTACAAAAGGCTGGTAGTCAGAGCTTGAAGCGGGATGAGTATTCTTCTGTGATTTTGCATCTAGAAACCAAAAGCTGGACACCGTAAGTTGACTACTTTTGTGTAGGGTCGTAGCACGTTCTTTTCAACTCAGAGGTGCTTGATAACATTGACAGCCAGCTACTTTTGTGACTAATAAGCATTATCGATTCCTACCTTATTATCGTGCATCTTTGTATGCCGAGTATCGAAAAGGAATAAAACTTCATACAGTCTATTTATTTGGCAGGTCTGAATTTCCTTTGCTTATCCTCACTGAGGTTGACATAGCGAAGCATTCATTCTCCCATTAATTTTTTTCGGTAACTTAAACTTAAAATCACGTGACATCATCACCAAGCGCTCAACTGCACACTTTCACCCGGGTTTACTATCTGGGGCGACCTTCTATATCCTCTACAGTCTTTGGCTTAATGCACCGAGTGAAGAAGAGTGCGTAAGATAGCACCAAACTTACAGCTGAGAACGTACCAACCTCAATGAAATAACCTTCAAAAATAATAGTGGATTGCGAGGCTTAAGAACTGAGCCTGATCATCCAGTCAACGATGTTCTTCATTTATATTCCAGATAACGTACAGGAGATACCTCATGAATAAAAGATACGCCATATACATCAAGAATAGTGGTCCATTTCATATCAATGAGTTTCTATCCCTAATCTGCGTCGAGTAGGTGCAATGGCTAATTTCCTTATTTATTGCAAGTTTACTATATTTTTCACAGAGTAAACATATTTACTATGCACTAAATTGCATCTGATTGAGGTTCTACAGCCGTTGAATCTACTTTACTACCAAAATGATTGATTCGAAACTCAATCACCACCTGTAACATATTCACTTTGTTGGCTTTTGAAGTTTAAAACAATTTTTGATTCCATTGTTTGCAACATTTTCCCGATATTCCCATGCCCTCACCTTTGATTTATTCTTCAGCAACAAATCACTTCTATTCGACCCACTTGTAGAAAAATCTAATAAAGTCCAATAAGTACTCATTCCTTAAAATGTCAAAGAATCCAAGGGAAATTTCTGAAAGGACTTATAAATTTCTGGAAAATCCAAGAACATAACAGATGTAGTTATCTTTTAAGCCGATGCCTGAGCCTATCCATAACTTTTAAGCCTTAATTTTCATTAATTTTGAAGAAAAAAGTGCAAAGTCTCCCTTTGCTCCAAGATCATTATTTGCTAATGTTTTCTTATTCATCACTTTCCGAGATAGCACTTAAAATCGACATTTATTAAGAATGGACTTAAATATTGCCTGGCTAATCTCAACTAAAACTGAGAATATTAACCATAATAAAACTATTCCTTTAAAGACTCACCGTTAGAGCCTTCATTATACTCAAATAACTGCTTTCCAATGTATATATATATATATATTCGTTACAAGGCCTATTCAGTATAAGCACATATCATAACTAGTGAGATGTGTTTAGTAGATATCTCAAGGTGGTTACTTATAAGTCCCGAGCAAATGAAATTCAGCGTCAAGATTAGACGAATTGCAAGCTATTTTATTATAAATGGACGCTATGAAATTGGCGTCCATTGGAGTGGAAGGTCAGGCAAAAATAATTGTGTTCCACTAAATTGTGCTTTTGAATAGTAAACCAGATTAAATAGCAGCCCCTAGTGACATTATAAATCAAGAACTTCTTCTGTCAACAACATTAGTTATCATATGCATATTGAAAATGATGTGATGCATATTTTGAAAAGTTCAATTTTATGTTAGGGAAAGATAATGAGATTCCATTACGCCATTTATGAGTTTCGGCGTCATAAAATAAGAAAATTAAAATCAGTATAATTGCCAAAATTATTTCTCAAGCGGAGCCAAAAATTAGACTCAAATTACCCTTCTGACTTCATCTTGCCAGAGCGCTTTCCTAATTTTTATGTAAATTTCACCAGGAGGCAAATTCACCTATGGGTCTTCCCATAGACATATCCGTCGTTAGTAATAAAACAGCACTTTAATGCTCCAGATCCAGTTCACCTGCCATTCATATTACTTTTGCCTTTATGATTTTTGAATTTTTGTGCACTTAAGTTCGAATAAACCTGAAGGCAACAATTTGGTTTTTACTCTAGCATGAAAGACTTGCAATTACTTTAATAATCATTTTTTCGTATAAAAGCTTTTTTTAATATGTTGATAATCATTTTCAGTAGATGCAGTTACTGCTGTTAGAATAAAATAGTGTTTCCATGCTGAATAAACAGTTTCGTCAGGGTTTGTGCTAATCCAAACCCGCAAGCACCAGGCTCTGAATTCAGAGCCACAGTTTTTGTGAAATCAAACAGTATTCTAATTCAGGAAGGCAGCAGAAATTGCTTCGATTTGATCAGAATTATTGATTTAATCCATCGGTTTATTTGCTCATTTCTACTGAAGGATTGTACTGATTAGATAACCCATATTAATCAAGAAGCTTTCGATTGCAAATTCCCAAAACACTTTGCCGAAACTTATGTGTATCGAGTTATGTTTTAAAAAAAGTTAATGTGAGTAACATTTTACTCTGTTTTGAACGACGATCAATACATAAACTTGCCAACAACTCGTCACCAAACACTAACTCCAGAAGCCAATGGGAGTAACTAATAAGCTATTTATTTTTGAATTTCACTGTCTTTATTAACTGAGACTATTTATCAAGCCATCTTCATAAAACTCGACATGTAAGGAACGTATTTCTTTCTACGCTTTGCCTTTTTTGAGCAGCTGTTTCGGGGAAATTTGGGGCTCCTGCAGTTTTCCATAACTTGACGCAGCTGTTCAACCTGTTTGAAGTCATTATGACCAAGTGAAATCAGATACGGAGAAACTTTGATGAATTACTTGTGATTTCGATTAAAGAGAGCACCCAAGACACCATGGCTTACATTGATCAAGCCTAGGTTAAGTGTTGCACAAAGCGTTGGTGAGAGTGCTGCATTCGCTAGTGGGGAGAATGACATTTTATAATTGAAAAAGTATTGAACGAGAAGTTTGCTCTCTCCAAGAAGCGTTCTTTTTCTTATCTCATGTTCAAAACTTGCCGTAGCGTAGTTGACAGTCCCCTTAAGCTTCGCCTCTGTAGAGCACCGAAATTTTGAAACTGATAGAAAACTGGGCCAAGCTTTCATTAGAAAGCAGGCAATTTTTTGTGTTCGTGCTTCCTTTTCTTTGAGTATAAAATTGAATAAAGACCGTGATGGGTAAATCCAATTACATAGTTCTGCCAAGCAATTGATTTGAGAGGTGAAATTATTTTGCTGCTGATGCCATGGCATGATGAAAAGCCAAAACCTAACTGAACCTTTGAAAAATCAAATTGGACTGCCGTTGGAGTATCTTTTATTAACTATTTAAGCCTATTACCTCATAACTTCATTCGTCTAGCCCAGCAGCGGTGTTTGCCACCCTTCTTTATCCCCACATTATATGAATTCTAACAACTGGATTTTGTTTAGGGCTATTTATTATAAGACACCGGAGCTTTAACATACCCCAAAGAGCTGCATAAAGATACATAATGCAAGAGATCATAAAAACCTCTCCTAATAATTTCAAAATCAGATTCAACAAATAAAGCTTCCCTAAAATGCGAGCTCGTGGGGAGCGGTAATCTTTTTTATAACATTTAATAAGTTCTAATTCTCACTAAATTAATGTAGCTCATAACTTTGGTGAAAACCCGGTTTTCAGCGTGATACTTTTCTAAAAGCATAATAACTAAAGGATTGTTGCATGCAGATAGAATTAGACCAATCCTTTATATTAACTATAGTGTCATCTGTTTAAATTACTCATTGAACTTCAAATCGTTGAGCAGACTATTCTGTTAAATTTTTTCTAGTAGAAAATAAAAATACACTAATGAATCACATTTTAGGTGTTCATGGTCAGAAGTGCCTGACGTCGACGGATGTTATCTACATTCCCGTCTCTTCAGCTACCTGGCATGAATCAAGTGATGTTTCAGCACCAGGTCTGTTCTACCAATGATTTTTTGCACACTGGCTCCCATACGACAAAACTGTCCTTCCGTCCGAAGAAAAGGAATGGTCAGAACGTAGGTTAAGTAACCGCGTCTTCCTCTGAAACGTGTGACCGAACGGTCCCTCCCTCCGCACAGGTCACTAATCCAATTCCGCATTTCTATTTCTGTGTGTTATTCTCTTCGTGGTTATGTACAAATATGTAGACTATGACGCTGGAAAAATAGGTATTAGATCATCGTAATTGCAAATAGCATCATAGTTTGAGAACTTTGTAGTTTAGCCGCAAGTTGAGTAATAAATTGCAGTGAAAACTCTTCCAGCTTCCGACTGAATTTTCAATTTCTTGCTCAGACTGAGCTCACTTCATCTTCATCAAATAACACTCAGAAATGGTTTATAGTCATTTCTTATACGGATTGTCTTTCTGTTATGAATGAAATTAATAAACTGGAGCGATGTTTTTAATTCCTTTTGTAAACTGAGAAGTCTCTAAATTACTTTATTAATGCTAAATTGAGCCTGAGTAATCTTGGGATCTTTTTGTAATTTTGATTGCGGAATTAAAACTGTGATGCTATCTTTGAAGAATCGTATTTCTCATTTCTCAGTCGAAAACTTGGCATGCATTCTATGCATGTACGTAGGCTGAAGTACGTTCCTAAATATACAGCAAGTATGGTGTCTAGTTGCCATATTACTGACTCATGTTTTATCAGTTTGATGCAGATAATAAGGCTTTTCTGCTTTCAGTACGTTTCATTACTAAATCTACGTAGTAAGTGCTTAGGCTTGTCCTTAAAAAACCTATATTCTCTTAGCATGCTCTTGCGCTACGCCCAAGCAAACGAAGATTTTGAGCATAATCGTGCTAGGATTTTAAATTTACATTATTTTACATCTTGCTTTCTAAGTTGAATTTTTGCCTTTACAACACACCGATCGGTGTATAATTCAGCATCCCGGAGATTCTTCTTCACATCTATATTTATTTTCTTTTTTTCTTGAAGCAACATGCTTTTTATCCAAGCACTGTGCATTTCCCATGTGAACGGAATCTTGAACTTAAATGCTTTACTAGGTGATAAATTGCAACATCTGATGTATGTTAGCTCTTTGATGTGTTTATGAATAAAATCACAATTTGTTTTGTTTTACAAGTTCACTTAAAAATTAATGCCTAATTTGATTAAAATGCTGTTCGTGGTAAAATATCGATCCACCGATTCCATGGACATCTGTTGAACTTCGAGATCTATTGCGTCTAAATCAACTAGGCTAGCATCCTGCCTGTCTGCGCCAGCGCCATTTGGTACGTATGTACTTATGCTTCATCGTATTTTACTTAGTGCTTGATTCAATTTTTCAGTGACTTTGAACCTCAAACCCATCGGAGAATGTTACTGATTTTATTATTAACATCTTAAATTAGTACTTGTCTAATAGTTTGATGCGGTTTCGATTTCCCCCAAAAAAAATTTAATTCGCTCGATCTACTCCAGTTAAGCTCCTATTTATTATTTTTACATGGTTGTTGAACTACGGCTTTGTATGAAAGTACAATGGTTTATTTGACAATTTCACCAAGTTTTCAACATGAAAAGTAAACATCAGTATTTTTCTACTATTTAATTATGCTTTTAAGTACCGAGATTGCTGCAAATGAGTCCAGTAGTGATTTGTAAATATTGAAAAACACTGATAGCAATTAGATAATCATGAAACGACAAGTGAATGTTGAGGATGTTATCGATTGGATTTTTCCATTCAGTAAGTATTATTCCGTGTTATTTGTCAGTTCCCAATTCTCATCCATCTGTTTCCAAATTTACACCTAAGAGAAGGGGAAATTGTGCATTTAGTAGTACACAGTGCCAAGTTGTCACATGCAAATTTGCCAAATTTTTCTCTGGTACACTCTTGAAGCACAGTGAATAAGCGGTTTTAATGAGAAGCAGCGGGTGGGCGAAACTGTGGCGGCCGTTGTCATCGCCTTTTTGGTGCCCTTCGCAGAGAACTCACCTGGAAACGCCTTTCCGTTCGATCTCTCGCTCTGTTCACTAACCTCACTGCACATTTTATCCTCAAATATCTGCTTTTACAACTTTTCCCAGGCATAATAGATAGGTTTAGAATGGAGGACGTTTCCATAAACGAATGATTAATTAGTTTGTGCGGGTCTCCAATAAAAAGCGAATATATAGTTGCATAAAATGGATAACTGTGAACTTTACAATAGGAATTATTATTAACATCAAGTTTAATTTCATGTTTTCTTCTTACGTATTCCCAGAAAGTTCGTTGTTTGGATATATTAATAAAGTCTAGGCTTCAGATTGAGTTGTCTGCTTGTCATTATCTTGTGTAATTTTAAAATTCCCTTGGTTCCTAACTCAGTCTTTAGTATCTCGCAAACTTTACTTCCATATCGTTCTATGGTGAAAATTTTATGCAACTTCCTCGATAGCAATCTTTTATACCCGTAGCACAAAATAGAACGCTGATATGGGTGTTTAAAAGGTCTTTTGTCCACTTATCCTTAGTCTTTTAGAAAGACCGCACTCTTGCCATTCTTAGTCTAGGTTGCTGCTATTTTGAAGAACAAATTTCAGATTTTCTCTAGCCACTTGAAAAAAGGGATTGACTATTGTGAAAGGTGAAGTGCTTTGCGATGCAATGCGACAGCCATGCAAAATACCTACAAATTTCAGCCTCTTCATTTTACCGCGTCAAAACTGTTACTAATGTCTTTTGTGACTGTTATGATTCTGATTTCCAAAATGAAAATTTGTTTCCTACAACATTTCGATTGTTATTCTGGTTTCTTATATCAGTACCTTGAGCATTGCTCAAAAATTACAAGTTGGAATTTTCAAAGTTGAACTGCAATTTGCTTCGTTTGTTCAATTTAAGTTTTACATTACACTTTCGCATAGTTGTGGAAAGTTCGGTTTTTCCAGGAAGAAGTACTTGATTCGTTAAGAGGATATTAAAAACACTTTTACATCTAATAAGCACGATTTCTGAACTGAGAGCTTCGCTTTGACTTTGCCGGCAGTAGACCAGATAAAATGGCTTTATTTCTTTAAGCTTGACTTCCTAGAGTAAACCCACTTCATTGATTACATGGCTATGACACGATTACTAATTTTGTTATCATATTGTTTGGCTCTTGGAAAATTAACTTCCTGTGTAAACAAAGTTTTTGACTCCAAGTTTAGATCAAATTGCTTCTGACTTGTTTTAAAAGTAGAAATGACGAAGTTATGGCCCTACATAAAGCATGCCGTCGAAATCCGAAAATAACATTTGTCGTGCTCTAAACAGGCAACTTAATTTAATTAAAATACACTTTTGAGGTTTTTCACAATGAGAAAGGGCAGGATTTTACATACAGGAAAATTTGGGCAAGCATTAAGTTGAGTGATAATCTTGAATTCTTAGCTTTAAAAGTCAGTAGCATACTGAGTTACTTTCGACTTTAGAGTGGTAATGGAAATTAGTGGCTCGCCGAAATTTCCTGTACCAGTAACCAAGTTTCAAATTTTGATATTGTATTTTCTATGTTCTTTTCCTGCTATAACGATGCCTAAGTCTAGGACTCATGGAACCTCTCACTCACTCACTAATCATCAGTTTGAGGTCATTAAGATCCAGCTATTTTAAAGATCTGTTACATATGTATGTATTGAACTTTATTCTAACAACCCATGAGTTTATTTAAAACATTCATACGTTTTTTGAGGGTAAAATTAATTGAGCTATCATACACACATGAACATCGGCTGCTTATGCATTGGATATGAAAATAATCACATCTGGCTTCGAGGATGCTCCTTCGCTTCTAGAGAAACAAGATCCTGCTAGCGATAGTATAGAACCCATCTGTTGGTTCAGACATTTATTTTATCATTTGGAATTGCTTAATCTTTAGTTTATTTTTTTGGCAGGGCTTACGATATAATTAGAGGAGTAGTGTCTGGTAATATCATATCCAATCGGTCATTGTGGCAGCCTTATGTAAGCAGTAATCAGGTTCGATGGATGTTGATATATTTAGCATAAGGGTTTTAGTACTTTGACTACGAGCGCTAACCCAAATGCGTGAAAGCGCTAGTGAAGTATGTTCCTGGATTAATACGATTAGAAAAACAGACAAATTTCTGAGTCACTGGGGATTTAAGCTTACAAAGGCTAAACAGGATTTATGATAGACGACGGCCTGTTCATTGTAGAAAGCATGCTATCTGCTGACTATTCATGCTAGGGCGTACACGGTTTTCTTCAACTTATAGAAAGATTTCCTGCCTTCACTAGTCTCTAATGTGACTCCAGTGATCATGCTCTATGTGCCCTGTGGAAATCTTGAAAGGATTTTCGTATGGACAGAAGTCTGTTCATTTATGGCTATAAACTTATAACAATGTGGTAAATAGTATCATGTGCTTCACGTTTAGTAGTGCAAGCGTTTCAAAGGAGCTCACTCAAGGATGCAATATATTAACCATAATTAATTGTGACTTACCTAATGGCAGGATTTGACTGTCGATGTGTGAGCACAAAATATGCGGTTCTTGGTCATCAGCTGGGACCCAGAGACAGTCATGCTCAAATCGATTATCCTGCATAAACTTTAACAAAAGCTTCCATCACCGAGTGTTACCTCTATTTCGTTATTAGGTAGAGTACTTTGGATACCTCTACTTCCACTATGTACATGGCTGTACGCCTATTCTACCAAATACTTTTAAATGGCGTCGTTATATCCAATATCATGGAAATCAAGGTTTTCACTGCCACAACACTTTTTCCCTGTTTTCAAACCGTCTTTCAAGAGCTTCCAAATGTATTGCATTGTTCTACCTCGGCCCAGCAAAAAAACGGTGAACACGAAAAGCAGAATTACCACTGTAAGATGCTTCAAAGACTGACCTATGCGATAATAGTTTTTATTTCTGACATTTGTAGCAGAAAACTCAAATTCACCGGTGGATCAGTGTTCGTATGCTAATCAGGTTCCGACGTTGATAGAAATAGCACATTCATGTAACTACGGCAGATGCTCTGAAGAACATCAAATTAGGTCAAGTAAATGTTTTCAAGATTTTACTTACATTTTCGAAACATTCGACCGTGGCAACTTCCCAACTTCAAACTCAAAACTTCATTTATATAAATACAGGCTTCTTTACATATATGTTTAATTTAAGAGAAAAATTGCCCAGAAACCTCACAGCCTATATGGGGCTAATAGTATTATAGTAGACTTGAATAAACTGTTCTATTAAATGTTACTAGTAGACGAGGAGCTCGGGCCTCTTGAAAAAAATGGTCTATGAAATTTCAATCCTAAGCCGTTGTCGGTGGTGTATTAGTCGGAAAAACATTTAATATTGTGTTCGTTCAGTTATAGTGTCTCAAGCTTCGTTCGAGTCCCGAGTCTTGCTTGTAAAATTTCTGTGAAAAGCATTTATCCATCTTTTCCAAATTATGGAAGTGTTCCTTGTGTGTCAACTAACGTTGATGAACTATGGTGGTGACCTGATAACGTCATCTCACCGATATGGAGGCTGCACGTCGCACTTCATCGCCATCACGCACTCCTCCCGAATCGCCAGCCCTGCTAGCCGCATTTGGAGTGCCTGGATCGTTCCAAAACCTTATTATCCCAGGTGTTTACCAATTATTCCGATCAACCCAGTCTGGGCACACAGTTCAACACAACTTCCTAATAAACGCTCAGGTGCAGACGTTGGAACGGGACTCTTCATCCTTTCCGGGAAAGTGGATTTTTATTGGAGAGAACCTTAGTGGATCTAACTGCTACACTCTCACCATGATATATAAACGCATCAATAAATGGTAAATGAAAAGAATGTGAGCCGATTGCCTCAAATAAATAACCAAATACCTTGTAACCAGTCGGGATATACGCATTTCAAGTACCTAAAATGCATAGGTGAGCGATGTGCATTTCAATATGGTTTAAAGGTAAAGCAAGCGATTAGTAAAGGCAGCGTAATAAGATATTTTGCTTGAGTCTGTGATATAGTTATCTGATAGGGCGAATCATGTCAGAAGCATATTTTTATGTCCATTAATTTAGTTGCTGACTGGAGATATTACATATCGCCTCTCTGACCAATCAACAGACTAGTATTATAAACTTAAGTTAGGATATGCGAGCTTCACTCATGACAGACGAAGATAGGGTATGGTTCTCGTCTATATAATACTGGGACTTACAACGAAACCATGCTATCAAGTAATTAGAGATTGCTTAGGATGCTGAAACCCAGTTGACAATGTAAATTATTGATTCGCTCAAGTTCTTCATGTAGCATCGGTTTTTACCTAATCTTGGACTTTTATATAGGACCTAAATTTACTGAATAAACATGACTGAAAACCAGTAGGAAAAAATCCAAAACATTTCTTCGAATGGTGGTCGTTGGCATTGCATAGCGTTGTCTAACCCATAGAGTGTCTGGTGCTGGTCGGTCAAAATTTCAAGCTTGTTCGAAACTTAGAAGGGAATTTTTCAAGACTCGAACTAATAAATGGAATAGTATTCCCTAACCCTAGTAAATAAAATCTGAGAATCAAAACTTATGAAACTTTAAAGTCCAATACCTTTGCTAGAGAAAC
Organism: Anomotaenia brevis; assembly: GCA_030710315.1. NCBI lineage: Eukaryota > Metazoa > Platyhelminthes > Cestoda > Cyclophyllidea > Dilepididae > Anomotaenia > Anomotaenia brevis. Next base: position 1,413,162 of record JAUOZQ010000002.1, read on the forward strand.
CGGACAACGGAACACGCTACTACAATGTGGGGTTTGCGTGAATTTTCTCACGGGTATATGGGAAGTTTCTTCGCCAGATCCCGAATAAAGTGCCGTTATTCAAAATAAGAATTAAGGCATTTGACAAATAGATGCTATCTTTTTTTACATTTTATTTGAATGTTTTCTCAAACAGCCTTTTTATTCTGTTATAGTTTATCACCTAAAACTCATAAGTAGCTTTCTCTTTTTTAAATTATTCATCCATTCAAGTTCTTTCTTAGCATGCGTACGATAACTTTTAACATTACTTAACAAAAAACTGAAGCAATCTTAATGATATTTTGGTCTTGGGCTAATGATGCTGGTTAGACAAATACATTGCAGTTTCTTCACAATTCACGTCGTAAAAAGGCAAGATTGCAAAAGTCAACTTTTTGAGGTGGAAGGCAATCATTCCAAGGAGTATGGAGAAGTATGTAACATAAAAGATGCAGGGAGTATATATGCCATCATTTGCAGGACAGCCAGGTCTTGCCTTTAAAAGATTACAGTCGAAGGCTCGATGGAGAGGAATGAGACATTTACTAACAATAACAAGATTCAAAGGAGTTATACACCTAACAAACAGCGTAATATCATAAATGTGCAGAACGTCTTGCTGGGTATGACTAAAGTGGGCGCTTTCCAGGAGGCAAAGTTCGTTTTATAGGTTAAAGCCAGGCTGTAACTGTGAAAAACTGTATTCCTAGATTAAAATAAGACTACTTTCCACTAAAATCACATTAGTCCATCAACAATACATCGCACCTCAAAATAAACAATGTCAGAAATAGCCTGGTGAAGGTAGAAACGGATGTAACCAAAGTGGCTTTAACAGGTTCTAGGATTGCATTTCCTCGCTTTTGAGTAATTATCGAGATCTATTTCCCATTAATTTTATTAAGTTTTAGATCTTTAGCATTCCAAATCCAGTCAGTAAATGGTGCTTGTCCACTAAAGAACAGCTGCGATCCAATGAAGGTAGTTACCGGCTACAAAAGCTAACCACCGATGGTCTCCTTTAATGTTTCGCCTGTGCCTACTTTCCATGAATTGCCATTAACAATGACTTCTGCTCTCCGATAAAGCATCAATTAGTAGTCTTCAACACAAGATTAGCCACAGGCGTTTAGTTAGGTGTTTGAACCAAAAAATTCGTTGCACAGTGTCTTAATCTATTTAAAATCTCCATGCGGACTCGATAAGTTAAAATGAATAAGCGTCTGTTGCAAAAGAGACAAATGTGCATCTACATTTCACTCATGTGTAGCAGAAGCAACGGCATTTTCAAGTTATTTCTGAATTGTTATGCAGTAGATTTGGTTGTGATTAAGTTGCAGTTAATTGTATCTACCAAGCTGAATTCCGTAATATACTGTCAACGCATTTCAACACGATCATAGATAAGTGAACGCACGTTATTTAATTATAAAACATAAGCCAAAAATAATGACAATATGTGTGATATAAATAACAAGGATTCTGTTTCTTTTAAAATAACACTTTTCCTATTTGATACTTAGTTAAATTAAATAAAAATTTAATTCAAACCTCTTATATTTTAAATTTAAAGGCATCTGAATTGTTTTAAATTATGACTTAATTTAATAATCTGCAATCTGGCACCCACTTTAAATGAGTGCCCTTGTGACGCTCATTGTTTAACGTTACTTTGAGTACTCTCGGGCGCGGTATGGACTCGTCACCAGAAATGGAAAAATTCGGAGTCGCGGAGGAAGACTATGAGTATATGTTTGACCCTCTCAACCACCGAAGATTTAGCTCCAAAAAGCAACAGATTTATGGTATTTTCGCTTCGGATTCCGATTCAGAAACCGAACAAAGTGGAATGGCCTCCACACGCAAGCGTAAGGGTTCAAACTATTCTGGACCCATCACTTTTGTCAGTGGTGGAATTAAGGTATCTTAATTTTAAAGTCCTGTTATGGGGCCATTCTCATCAAGCCACGTTCTATATCGGACCATTTCCATACTATACGTTAACTAAGCTTTTCTAAATTCCTTCCTTCACTGCCACTTATGTTGAGCGATCCACTCTTCTCTAATGTCTACTTTAGGTTGAGTTGTTATTTTTTAGGAGGGCTCGAAACTGCCGGAAACCTCTACTGCTGAAAAAGACGATGATATGGATGTTGACATATCTGACGAAGAAGAAGATTTGCGCCTCTTTTCTAAACAAGGCAAATCTGGAGGCGCCTCTGAACAGCATAATTTTGCAAAACCTGCGTCTGTTCGACCGCGTAGACCAGTTCCAGCATCCTCCACCCAAGGTTTCGGTTCATGGGAACGACACACGAGGGGTATTGGTATGAAGTTGTTGCAGAAAATGGGTTTCAAGGCTGGCGAGGGTTTGGGCAAAGATGGACAGGGCATCGTCACCCCTGTAGAGGCTGTGAAACGTGTTGGTAAAGGCTCAGTCGGTCTGGGTGGACCTGAAACGGCTCCTGCACCTAGAAGGGGATTTGAAGTGGCTCCGCCGCCTGAAACAAAAGAAGATGCCAATTGTATGCGATCTTTACATGTGTGTATATACATATTTCAATTTCAATGCGTTTTATTCCCTGTGCAGCTGGTCTCCCGAGGTATAAAAAGAAGCAATCAAGCGACGACGGAACTGGAAACCCGAGACAGGGAAAATCTCTGTACTTGACGGCGGATGAACTTATCGCGAGTGTAAGTCCGGCAACTCCTGCTGCGGCCATACGTGGTCTGCATGGTCCCTTTGTGAATAACAGGTAAGCTTTTAAATAGCCTTCCTCGGTAGTTTATTATTATTGAGTATAGCGGCACTAAATTGATATGCATACGTAAACCACCTACTTTTTGTGTTAATGCAAATGTACACTGATGTCTTGGTTTCGTATCAAGGGAAGTCTTGGTGTCGACGTGGTCAATTGATTAATGATGGTTTCTTCCTTTCCTTTAGTGAATTAAGCAAGGTGAAGGTTATTGACATGACTCAGAAAGAGCAACGTGTCTACGATGGATACGAAGCAGCTCTCTCGAGTTCCTCGCGTTATTCTCGTCGTCTCAACGAGGACGCTGTGGACGAGGAAGCCCGGAAGCGTGAACGACGCATTGAAGGACACTTCTTTGAGGTGCCAGTGCTCTGTTACAATGTAGATCTGGTTGTCAAGACGGCTGAAGACGAAATCAGGCGTCTGGATCGTGGATCTAGGTATGAAGAAGATAGAGCAGCTGGACTGGAGCACGAAATTGAGCGACTGACCCAGGTTATTTTCCATAATATTTTTTATAAATTGGAAATTAGGGGATGAATTATTACAACCAGGTCAGTAATGTACTCATTAGTCGTTCCTACTGCTTTTCCAAAACTTTTGGTCCGATAAAATGTTGTTTCAGTCGGCTTGCAACTGTTTTGTTGTCACCGTCTGCTATTTAAGAATTTCGTTGTGGTTCTAACAACAAAGAAGACAGCTGTCTACAAATCGTCATCAATCTTAGGCATATAGCAGCAGTAGTAGCAATTTCAGATTAAGTTCTTGAAACGTGAAACCTCTGGATTCGGAATAGGCGCATTACTTGTCCCTAACTAATCTATCGGCAGTGCTACAATTGTTACATTTAACCCGCAAGCCTAATTGATCACTTCAATGCTTCCGTTAATTTGCTCATGATTACGTGGGTGTCTAGTACTGTAGCTATTTAAATTTGGATTTATTGGTACTAGCATATGACCACAGTTCAAATAGGACTTATTTCTTCGCTTGTTACTTACGGAAAATTGGATGCCTATTCGAAGTCGGTGCGATTGGTGGATGTGGCGTGTGTGTGTTCCTGTGTCTGCATTAGGTCGTAGAACGCGAGGCCTTTGAGGTGGAGGAGCTGGGTGCTGCGCTTGACGTGGTGGGTGAATTTGAGACCGTCCTTAGGCGGGGCGAGACTGGCTCAAGTCCGGAGGCCTGCTCGGCTTGGCTGCAGCGCATCCGCCGCGAGTGCGTCGGCCTGCCCGAGCTGCCCGCACTCCTGGCCGCCGTCGCCCGCCCCCTGCTCGACAGTCTCCTTTCTAACTGGAGACCCCTCTCCGTGAGTTCTCGGTGACTCCTTTGATCACCTCATCACCTCCTACTTCTTCAATGCACCTTCTGTGTTGCAGCTGCCTACTGCGTTTACTTTAAGCACCGTGTCACGAACGTAATACAAATTCCGTGAATGTTATTGTTCGATTCGAATTTGTACTCTTCTCAGAACGAAGAGTTAATTATCGAGACATGGTTTTATGGTCCAGCGTAAAGAAGCCCTTTTGTCTACGTAATGCTTTCGTTGAGGCAATGTTTGTGCTGCTACAAGATCTTCATGGTAAGCACGTCTGTGGCAGGTCGTGTCGGTTCTTTGTCGTAGGGACTCCCCATTACAGGAACTATTTCTCATTGAATTTTTTCGGGGCAATACATTTGCCTTTTCTGTAATTTAGCTTGAGCCCAATTATCTAATTCTGTCCTGTGCCTGTCTCACAGAACCCCCATTTCGGCGTGTCAGTTCTAAAAGAGTTGCGCGCTGCTCTGGAAGACGAGAGCGCCTTCGAATTGTTGCTGCGATCCTCCTGGCTGCCGGTGGTACGGCGCGTGGTGAGCACCGAATGGGAGCCACGTTGTGACTGTGAGCATCTCCTCGCCCTTCTCGAGGCTTGGCAGTCCCTCCTCCCTCAGGATCTGCTCCAACACGACATTCTCGACGGTGTTGTACTCCCCCGTCTCGCGGTAAGCCATGTCTTAATTTCAACACCAACTATCGAGGGGTTTGTGGCATGCGATCGTTTAGGAGCGAAGAAGACCTTCGCTGCAGCTAACCTTATCCCCCTCTTTTACGCAAACACAGACGGCAGTGGACGCGTGGGACCCGCTGACGGACGTGGTGCCGATCCACACGTGGTTGCACCCCTGGTTGCCGTGGTTCGGTGGAGCGGCACGTCTGGCAGTGCACGTGCACGAACCGGTGCTGACGAAGCTGGCACGGTGCCTGGCCTCCTGGCACCCTTCCGACGCCTCCGCCAGCTCCGTCCTCGCACCCTGGCGCGCTGTCGTCGCTCCTCCTCGACTCACCGATTTCCTCGCCCGCCACATCCTCCCCAAACTCGCCATGGTTCTCCAGTCATTTCAGGTACTATCCTCTTTATTGCTAATGTCCTCATACTGCTGTCTCTCGTTAGAATGGGCGTATGCTTCCTGAAATCGTGCCTTGGCTGTCTGTCCACTCTCGTATTTTTTTGTATCGGAATCTAATGCCGCGTTTGTTACCATGTTGTCATTTATTGCCGAATATTTCAAAAATTGTTAGTTTACAATTCATAATCTTACACAGTGATTTAGTAGCTCGTGTTTTAAAAATATCGGTATTTTAGCTCCCTAGCAGACACTTTTCGAGGTACTTGTGCAAGCCGTCTCTGTACTGCACTTAAATGCACATTTGTATTCAAACACCTCTACCATAATGCGTTCTAGTTTCCTGGCAATTTTATTTAAAAATTCGCCATGTTGAACACATGAAAGGTTGTCTGTGCAAGCCAATGTGAAATTCCGTTTCCCATTCTTCGATTCTACGTCGGGGAACGTCGATAAGTTCCAGCCCAAGTGGTCTTTGGTCCATATAGTCAGTAGATGATTGATTTCATTACGTCATTTGGGTTCTACCTAATTTTACTAATAGGTGGGCTTTTCTCTTACCCTTCGGTTGTTGAAACTGTGAGGTGCCACTCCTTAGTCACTACCGACGTAAACTACACTATGGAGGTCAAAGGTCTCGATTTTCTACCTACAGATCAATCCAGCGAACCAGAAAATGGAACCGTGGCAGTGGGTGATGCGGTGGGTGGAGATCGCGCAGCCCAGTGCGATAGCAGACCTGCTGGAGCGCTGTTTCCTGCCGCGATGGCTGCAGTGCCTCTCCGACTGGCTGCTGCAGGCCATCGAAGCCCGCAATCGGCACGACACCGCCAACACAAGCCGCATCTTTGGGGAGATCGCCGCCTGGTACTCGGGGTGGAAGAACAACATCCCTCCAGACCTCGCCGAATACCCCGCCGTCAAGCAGGCGCTCACACATGCTCTCAGTCTCATGCATCAGGCTATGCAAGGAGTACCTCCGGTACGTGCCTTCTTACCTCTCTTAAGTGTCAATGTTGCTCGGTGTGGCCGTCCATATTCAGCGTCAGTTTCACTAGATTTTGGCCAGCAACATTCGTCTGGCGCCAAATTGCTCTTATTGCTAAGTCCTTCCCTCGTCCTAAAAACGTTGCTACGCACTTGAACCTGTATCAACTATACTAGGAAATGGTAGTAAAAATTGACAAAGCATCTGGTTCGGTCCTCGCACCTTTAGGCGAAGTCATAAATCGCCAGAACTAAAAATTGTCATTCTCTTTCTCGGGAAGTCGTAGCTTGTCACTATTATTTTATATTCCAGTTCCATTGTAAAGCTCCCTGTTTGAGGGCTTGCGATTGTGCTTCCTATCTTTGTAGACTGCTGTGTCTGCCTATGGACGACCGCCCAACGTCCCCATGAACTACAATAACAACGTGGGAATGCCGCACCGACCCATGTTCATGGCGCACCCACCGCCTGTATCACAAGTAGCGCCACCGACCAACTTGCGGGACCAGGTGGAGCAGGCGGCGCAAGCTCGCGGCCTCCTCTTCATGCCACTGGCCCATCGCTTCCATGATGGCAAGCAGATCTACCGGCTGGAGAACCAGCAGGTCTACTTCGACCGCAACGTCGCCTTCTGCCTCAGTCCTCACGACGCAACTTGGAACCCCATCTCATTCAACGAGTTGCTCACACTTGCGGAGTAGTCTTCTTTCTATCTCCCACCTTTCTGTACAGTTATCGGTCAGATTGTAAAATTTGTAAACCGTGTTCTGTGGCGATACTATGGTCTGATCAAGAGTTGCATTTGCACCTGATTGCTTTGTGTAACCTCTGGCACTTTAGGATTTTCCGTTACTGGTTTCTGAGCCCCAAGGTCATGTCGGAAGTGTTGAGGCTGGGCACTACTTTGTGGCCGTGCTTTTGATTCAAAGCGCGCCGTTGTTTCCCCTTGCATGCAACTTCAGCTTTAGATTGTACTTGCGCACACTACACTGCCGACTATTTCTAGTCTAAACTTGGGTTAATGGCTCTCATTCTTGCGTCCCAAAATACTAAGGTTCAAAAAATATTTAGAAACAGGTAATACCACAAGCAAGGCTCCATCGCTGTTATCGGAATACTTTTGCATAGAACTGTCAAGTCGTGCTTTACTACGTAAGTATTTGTCAAAGAGCGCAACAGTCAGTAGAATTTTGGATGCAACAATTTAAAAATGGGGGTGTATTGATAAATTTCATAAGACCGATTCAAGAACTCAACTTGTATTTGTGGGCAAACGCTTGAACCCGGAGATGCGTTACTTCGTTTCCGTAGTTTTGGAGAGACGAGTGTCAGAGACACATGGGAACATCGTTGTCCATCAGCTTGAATCGGTTTCCGCGGTCGAGAGGTAAAAGGGCCGCGTGAGTGTATGCGACTGTTGGGTGATTTGCTTAAACTCCCGGCTTTGTGATTCCTCGACTAGACGTCGGTTGACTTCCGTGAGTAGGTCGAGGACGTGGAAGGAGGATGCATACTTTCGAAAAACATCCACAAGTGTCTGAATGAACCAGCTGCCGTCTTTCTCTGACCTCCAGGAAACAAATCCTGGCAGCGTCGAATACGCGATTATATAGTCACTCATGTAGGGCAAACATTTCCACGTGTTCTTAGACAACACAGTTGTATCCACTCGCTCCATGGAAGATTGTGCGAAGCTTGTGGCGTTTGGTTCATACACAAAGCCTCGGTCTTTTTCCTCACCTCGACAGGCTTGAAAGAGAATGAACTTGGGCTTTCCTGCCAATGCAGGAAGGTTTTTGTTTGTGAAGGCATCAAGGATATCGTTGATTGCATACAACCTCCCGTCAGAGGTGTAGATGTAGTCCTGAACGCCATGTGACATCACAATTAGTCCTGTAGCATCAACAGAGTAGTGAGCGGGACTCTTGATAAAGTCGCTAAGGGCGGATTCCAGCTTAAATGAAGTAGGGTCTAGCAAAACCTCAACAGAATACCCGAGATCAGTGAAGAGGGACTGCAGAGCTGCGACGTCTTCAGATGACCCTAGTCGGGTGCTGAGACCGGAGCTTATATCAAAGTTAGCAACATTGACCAGAAGAATGTAGCCTCGAGGAGTCGATTTCACTGAATATACGGCTAAAGGTTTGCATCTTTTTACATTCGAGTGCAAACCCACAGAGGACTGGTGAGGCACAAGATTATTTGTTTTTGCTTCCGAATCAATAACCAACGAAGTCATTTTATCAGCCAGGGAAGCTTGATTGGTTTCAAGCAGAGCGGACAGGAAGGTATCATAAGCTTTTGGACCACAGCGAGTTATGGTACTTAAAAAAGCTCGTATCTTATCGGAGACCGTCGAACCAGCTGAAACTATTTTTTCTGCCTGTGCACGAGTAAACACTCCCCGAGAAAGTAGATAATCACTAATATCTTCGATATCATGAAGATTCCTTATGAATTCGACCTGCATTCGACGTAGTCTTTGTTTATGCTCATTATCCATACCTATAATGCGAAAGAAACTATGACATGAGTGGGAAATCAAAGATCTGCGCCTTACTCCAATCTAGTCTATAACTGTTTGCAATAACAGCCTGGGATGCAAGACAGACAGAGGGACCGCACACCGAGAAAATGATAGCCACAATAGTTGAACTCAACAACAAGGTCGCTGGTGGACTGTTCGACATCTACGTACTCTTGCTTCAAATTAATGAATTATTTTCATCTTAGAGGATTTGTCAATTTATGAAATTATCGATTATTTACAGCTATGCTATAATATTGTCATATCAATTTAGTAATAATATTACACTCCCATTTTTGTTTGCTAAAGTAAATGTTTGGTAAAACTCGTGTATTGAAACATTGTTATAGTAGATTTTTCCATTGTTAATGATATGGTTTATTCCATTAACATAGTAGAACAAAGTCTTATTTATTACCGCGGATTAGCATAAATGCTGTTAACAAGGATTATTCCATCTATTACTTGAGTGTCATTCTATCTAACAAATAGTATATTGATAAATAACAACAGATCTGTCGGGAAATAAGGAAAATAAGAGTTTGGGATTTGGATCCTGATTCTCGAAGTCTTAGGAGTGGATAAATGGTTGGTTGCTCGATTTCCATACGATTTATGACAATCGCAGCACGTTTCTAAACCTTGTGTCCGGGGGTGTCTAGTAAGAAACACAGAGCGTTGGTTAAATCCACGTGGCGCGTGTATGTGTAGGCTAACGACGGAATGTGAGCCTTATTGCACAGAAATAATCCAGTCCTTGACCGGGGTTGGCGAAGCTACATAGGAAGCACAAATATTGACTGCGGTTACAAATGCAGAATCACCTTTTATTGCTTGACCGTAATGTTACATCAGCTTCATGGTGCTCAGAAGCGTTGTAGAAGGTTCTCAGAGGGCGTAATCATTGTTAAGGTGTAGAAGAGGGTCAGTGGCAATAAGCGATTTATTAGAAATATTGCTGAGACACGGCATGCCGCAGAATAGGTTCGGGGGTGAGAAGTGAGCGTACGGATTTCGCCTAAGTCTTCAAAAAGTGTAGGTGGATGGTAGAGGGAAAATCAGCGGACATTACCATTAGCTTGGACTGTTTGCAGCCCAATAGCGTATCCAGTAAGTGGTAAAGGGATGACCATTAAATTTGATCACTGTGTGGATTCGACGAATCGTGTTATTAATACGTTCTAATAATAAGACCAGGTTCTTGCTCTTTTCTTAGATTCTACGCATCCAATTGCATCTCACTGAATGCGAAGTTGCCCTGTATCTCCAGAAAAACAGATTCTATGGTCAGGCTGTTCCATTATGAATGCTTGTTTAAAGCTCTCTACGCTGAAAACACCGTATTTACCTTCTCAATAAATAGTGATGGCCCTCAAAGTACTCTCCAGGTCTGATGATATTACTCCGGGACAGAGCTTTATCCAACTGTTGCGCTATCTGTCAGAGCTATGGCTTCAGACCATTGAAATAATGGTCAACATATGTCGGTAGACACAAATCACAATTGGCTTAGATTATTGGACCCACAAAATACACATGAACACAACAGAAATAGCATTCAGAAAAGCAAAAATCCTATTGCAATCTAGACATATCTTGAAATGTGCACTCTCTAACAGCAGGAGCAGTTTTTTAGCCCAGTTCCGTAAATCGACGTTCACTACCTGTGACAAAAAACAGGAGACTAAGAATTTAATGACTTCTATAACGCTTAAAATGGGGGTATTTAAATATTGCCAGCGCATGCAACATGAGGGCAAAGTCCGTGGTGTATTATCATACCAAAATATTCACATACCATTCCCTAAAATTTTTGGCCATGGTAGGCATTTTACCTTAGATTGTTCTTGTTCCTTTGACGCATGTTGTAGATCGATATACCATTCAGAGTTTGATAGACTTTACGGATACGCGAAAAACCACTGGATTCCAGATCTTCACTTTCTTTCAAGTGACAAGCTTTAGAGGTGAACTGCGAGATCCGTAGCTAGAACATTTCCTTTGCGCTGTATTTATATGATAAATGATTTAGGGTCTTTACACGACGACTTGCAATCAGTGTTTATCCTGACATCCTGCCAGAATAAAATGCCAACGAATGCAAGGAAACATCCGTAACAAGCATTTTCCTTCATTTTAATGTCTTATTGATTGTTATGAATTGCTTTTAAGGCGAATGTGTGTACATCTTAACCCTGCAGTAATAAGCAATAACCTATTTTTTAAGTACAAAATAAAGTCACAAATTAGTTAATATCGAAAAAAATGTAGTTAAATCTATTTTAAACACCTTCCATTATGTATTCGTACTAATGGCGATGATGAAGTGCATTTTACTCCGCCGATTTAGAGCTTGGCCACCGTTCCGTCAAACAAAGTAACTCAGGTGTTCCGTATTTGAACGATGCATCCATCAATCGTCACACAGGGGAAAACCCTCCCCAGGGTATGTTAGCTTTTGAAGATACGATTTTCTTAGTCTGACGCTCGAATTCCTAAGCCCCCGAAACCGCCAGAGAAGCCCCTTATGCCTTACATGCGTTACAGTAGGAAGGTGAGAATCATTGGATCACCTAACGGTTTAGGTATGGGAGAAAGTCAAAAATGAAAACCCCCAACTGAAATTGTGGGAAGTTGGACGAATTATTGGCCAAATGTGGCGGGAATTGCCGGATGAAGAAAAGAACATATATATAGAAGAATATGAAGCTGAGAAACAACGTTATAACGAAACACTGAGGCAGTATCACAGTTCACCGGCATATCAAGCCTGGGTTGTTGCGAAAGAAAGAGGTAATTGCATTCCCAGTGCAAATTGTTATAACCAGGTCAATGCTCCTAAATTTTCTTGGAATTTTCAGCTGAAAAGGTGATTGAAGAGGAAGAGCGCCGAAATGCTGCACGTACTAGGGAAAAGCACGAACCACCCGTCGATCTTCGTGAGTCTTACATTTTGGAAGATAATGAAGAAGATCCTGATGAACAATTTACCGTCAAGCACATAGCAGCTGCTCGTTTCCAACGCAACCATCGACTCATGCTTGAGATTCTTAGTGACACCAAACTACCAGATCCTGGTCAGCTTATAACTGAAACAAGAATACAAACCCTTCAAATGCAGGTGAAGCAGCTCAAGACTCACAAGAAGAATCTATGTAGTGAAATTGAGAATTGCGAGTTGCGACACCAGGCGAAAATGCGACGCATCCAAGACGAATCAGCCGCTTTCTATGCGGAATATCGGAAACTGATGAGCCAGACTCCTCGAATCTCGGACAACCAATTCTCTGACATGATCGTGAAAGCGAAACACGACATAGACCGAGAGGAAGAAAAGAAGCGTGAGCGTCAAGCTGCTGAAGACGAGGCTCGTAAACAACGCGCTCAGCGTGAAGCTGAAGCAGCTGCAGAGGTAGAAAGGCGGTGTCAGGCGCAGCTCATGATGCAGCAGCAGGTACAAAAAAATCCTACTGTAAGATCTTGCTATTTGTGATAAACGTTTGATGCTTTGAAAGTTATGTTGTTCTTGACACGTTTCTCTGCCAGGGTCCTCCTATGGTGAATGAGCCTGGCTACCTTCAGTCTCCACAGACTCAGTTTGACAGGAAGTTGCCATATCCACCAGGTGGACAGGCTCACGTAGCAACTCCACCGCCTCCTGCGTACAACGCATCTGCTCCGATACCACTGAATCAGCAGTCTGTCTCTATAACATCACAGCAGGAGAGCACTGTTCCTGAGACAGAGAGAAATAACAGTGCACTTACCGACGAAGTAGCCAAGAAGGTTGCTGCTGCATCTGAACCGGTGGTAGATGCTGCGGAAACAGCTACATCTGAGATGTCGCAGCAGCAATCAGCTCAACAACCTGTGTCGCAGAGTTCAACTGTCCCAACGAGCAGTGTGGTTGGTGCTCAGGCGCCGCCGTCCAATTACACGATGCCTCCAGATCACCAACCTCAACCACCGATACAACAGCAGCAACAACAGGCACCACCGCCACCTCCCGAATATCAATATCATCACCAGCAGCAGCAGCAGACCGCTCCTCCCCCACAAGGAATGTCGATGCAAGGTCGCTATCCACCTGGGTATTACCCACAGGGTGGTTCAAGACCACCTTTTCCGGGTTACAGTACGTCACAGCAAGCACCGCCTCCACCGCCTAGTTATCCGTCGTCACAGCAAATGTACCCCTCTTGGCAGGGCCAGTATCCACCACAGCAACACCAACAGCAGCCAGGTTACACCGCAGGTGGGGGGATGATACAACCTCAAAGGTATCAAACAGTCCATCATATGGGCGGATATCAGAGGCCCCCATATGGTGAAGGGGCGCCGCCGGCTCCACCACCCTATCAACAGCAGCAAGCTCAACAGGGACCCGTAATGCACCAACAGCACCCTTACTGGCAGCAGCAGCAGCCAGAACTGCAACAACAGGCTCCCCCACCACAGGGGCATTATCCGGGATCTGCAGTGTCTGGTGATCCACAAATGAGTTTGATGCCTCCACAAACCCAGCCCCCATCAAGCCAGCAACCTGGGTTGAATTCGGGCGGATATTATCAGGGTAAGAAGTTGAGACTGGAACTCTAATGTGGTTCTACCTTGCTTCCTATTTTCGATCGTATTCTAAGTTGTTTTGGTACCAAAATGGCCCTACAGTTATACTCATCGTTGCTTAAATGTCTCTGTTTAGCTGGCTTTACCACTTGGTGGTTGGTTTAATTTTAGTTCCCCTGGGTCTTGATATTTTAAAATGGGTCCGGAACCTAATTTCTAAGGAACGAATTAATACTTAACTTTGTTATTATGGCACTGGTATTCACCGTTTCTATGCTTAATCTATAGTTGGTGCAAAATAAGCCCTATTCATGTGTCGTATTTAAAGTTGGCAAAATGAATTGTTGCACTGTGTGCGTTCTAATTCTCTAGTCATTCAAATATTTTCGGCAACCCGTTAAACACTTTTCGTTACCAGTGGTGTTTTTGTTAGGTCAGACTAAAGCCTTAAATTCAGATCCTTAGCACTATAATTTAGGATGGTCGTATGCACTGATTAGTATTACCATCTTCAGGCTACGGTGGGGCGCCGCCACCAGCATATGGGGTGCCGCCATCTCAAGGTGGAGTATACTACAATGTTCCGCCGCAGCCACAAATGCCTCCGGGTACTGGTAGTGGTGGCTACGGGCATCAGCCTTACATGCAGCAGGCACAACAGCAGCACTGGCCTCCGCAACAGTACCCACCGGGTAGCTATCCGCCTCAGCAACAGCAGAGGCCACCGATGCCCTCACATGCTGGTGTTCCGCCGTCCGTTCCCCCCAATCAACAACCGGCTGCACCATCTGCCCAACTTTCTCAACAGCAGCAACAAGCTCCGCCTCCGCAGCATCAGCCACCGGTTACTCCACAGCTACAGGGAGGTGTGTCTTCACCAGCTGCAGACCCAGGAGCAGCAGCGGTACAGAGACCCTCGCCGAACCCTCAGCAGGTTCCTGCTGCAGGGTCCCCTCCCGCGTCGGGTCAGTGAACAGTGGAGAGGAATTTGCATTTGAAATAACCAGCCCAACTCCCGCTTGCTCCCCCATTCCACCAACCTCTTCTTTTCGATGTCTTAAAAGCATCCGTCGGTTGCACACTTTCATCTTTGTGTCATGTGTACGTCTCATTCCAATAAATATGACTAAACGTTCGTTTAGTAAGTGTATCATCAAGTATCCAGCCCCAACTTCTAGCTGATTACTGCCTCAAACCCGCGCTTTTGCGTTTACTTATTGAGCCAGTAAATTAAACCAGAATTATTCTCCTTTTGTTGAATACCCATTCAGGCATGGGTTTTGGCTAGTTGTTGCCCGCGTTCGCCCAGCGTGTCAAGAGGGCTGCAAAGCTGACTCGAGAAGCATTACCATACAACTTTATTGCTATGTAACACAAAGCATCAAAAGCAAGTCTCTATTCTAGTACACAGCTTTAATAGCAGTGCTATTAGTGGCACGAGTGTCCAGTCGCAGGTAGCTGCATCTGCATTCGCACTCGGGCACCGGACAGGTGATTTCACTGCTTCCACCGCCGCGCTGAACACACCAGGCAGACATGTGCTCCAAGTGCCCCCCGTGGCCACAGGTCGGACAGGCCACAATCACACCACGCGCAGTGATGTTGCACACTGCGCAGCGCAGCAAAGCAGGCTCCATCTCTCCTCTGTCCGTTCTTTGACCAAAGCCATTTTCGGTACTCCTGTACGCCGCAAACCCGGACAGACCCGAGGGGCAGACCACCTGGGTCTGGACAGCAGGCAGGACTGGGAGTTGCCCGAGTCCAGGTGGGGGTTGGCCGGGTCGCCATTCGGCAGGAGACAGGAGACGGGTATTGTGGCGATCTGTAGGTAGGTCGGTCAGTGAGGATGGTGAGTAGTAAAAGTCAGGATGGGCGCGCATATGCAGCCAGGTGAGGACCTTGAACCACTGAGCGGAGAAACTGGCCCGTGGCATGATCAGGCCCCAGGAGGAAAGCAGCGATATGTACGCCTTAAGGAAGTGTGTGTATTGCAGCATGTGCTTGTGGGAGAAGAGGCTACAAAAGTCGACGAGAGGGTGATTCCAATAGGATGGATTACTGCCTTTGAGACCGCTGACGTTCACATCCTCTGCCTAAGAGATCCATGAAGATTTAGCAAGCGCAATTAACTCACCAAACGTCGGCAGTGTAAGACGTATCCTGCCCTTGTGTGGACTCCTCTACCGCATCTCCAGCAGGATCCATAAGAAGCTGTTCACTCAACTGCTGCAGCAAACAAGCAACGTTAGCATTTTCGTCACAGCTGTAGCTCCTATTCACCACAGAGGAGACAACAGTGGCGGTGGAGTCCTTGTGAGCAGAAGCAGGGGTAGCGAGTAATTTCCCTTTCTCGCCTTCAAGAGAACCGACTCCCGTTGTGGGCTGGAGAGTGCTCGGATCGTCGCTGGAGGAGGTGTGCACGGAACAGCT
This sequence comes from Anomotaenia brevis, assembly GCA_030710315.1. NCBI lineage: Eukaryota > Metazoa > Platyhelminthes > Cestoda > Cyclophyllidea > Dilepididae > Anomotaenia > Anomotaenia brevis. Next base: position 1,428,838 of record JAUOZQ010000002.1, read on the forward strand.
GTTTGACCGAGTACGAGTTCGTCGGGATGCGGTCGACTCGGTGTCAGTCGATGGGGAGAGAGAATCGGGGTCTAGAGCAATGAAATGCCTTGCAGATAAACACTGAACAATGGGAGAGCGCAAGACAAGAAATTTTCGCAAGTGTGAAAAGGAAACTATTTCGTATGTAATGCAGGTCTATTTAATACTGCTGGCTAGGAAGACGATCCGAAACGTGTCAGTAGGGTGAATTTATGAGAACGCGCTTACTATTGCTCGAATGCAGAGTAAATTTACCCGAAATTGGTAATAAAATTTACTATTTTTCCAAACTTCCCGGAACCTTAAGATATCTATAATGTTTCACTTTCTAGGTCGTTTCAATGTTTCGCTGCAAAAATATGAATAACGACAGACTAGCGAAACCAACAATATGGAAATATAATGTACCGAAAATTGTTTTGTGACGAAAAATGCACTTTCTGAATCGCCTTTAATTACTACCTACTGTATCTAACTAGAGCGTTACCTAAAGTGCATTACTTATTTAACGGGTAAGACCTCCCTTTTATGCGGATCTTCAACAGTGAGAAGAAACACGATGAAGCACGAATGGTTGTCTCCTTCAGTTATCTTTTGGCCAAAGAAGTTATAATTGTGCCATCCTATCGATCTGATGCATACGCATAAACCGGAAAGTCTCGTTGAGTTCTACTGAAGTTTAGCCTCTAATACACATTGGAAAGCCTCATTTACAACGGATCAGTATAGAAGCAGCCCCTCATACTCTTTTGTGAGGATGGAAAATAGAAACAAGCTCACCTCTTGTGGCGAGAGCAGCCTGTTGATGCATCTGGTGCAGTGAGTTGGCAGCCCTAGTTCGCTTCAGTGTGGACCTCATCGATATGGTAGTGGGCTGCGCTCTCTAGGCAAACATTGACGGCATGAATTTCGATCAGATGCGAATATTTTTACTTCCATTCAGTGTATAAAGAGATACGTCGAGTGGAACTTTTTCAACTCAGCGTTTTAAACCATTGTAAAACTGGGTAACTTGTCCTAAGAACCTGATGGATTATGTTTTACCAACTAACAAAGGTAGACCATACGGACAAACAGGCAGTAGTTCACGTGTTTAGGCTCAAAGGCCCCTCTGTATTTTCGCATCTGGCATTAGGGTTAATGAAAATTTAACAATAAACAGGGGTGGGATTGTTAGATTTGGATACACTAACGAGCACAATTACAACTATTGGAATCCGTTAAAATGTGCCCGATGTAGAACGTTCAAGTAGCAACAGAAACGTTGGAAACTTAGGTTCTAAGGTCGGTTACTAGGTATCAGAAGCCATGATGATGACATTAGTGGTTTTAACAATAGATAGCCACCTGAAAGCCACAGGCTGTGAAACCGGAAAGTAGAAATACTGCCAATCATGAAAGGAAATTTGTGCAATAAAGATTGCGATTAAGTAAACTCAATAATGCAAAGCGAATTACACCACAGTAGAGGATTGCCAATTTGAGGCGGGAAAGGGAAAAATGTTTGAAACCTTGTGGAAATATTCCTTCTAATCTATGCCATTTTACTGACTCATCGGAGAACTTTGTTCAAGGGCTTGTTTTGAGGAAGGAATCACCGGGACATCCATGGAATGAGAAAGCACCGAAGTCCTGGAAGTAACCCGTCCCAAAAGCAAAAACGGCAACCAAATACCGAGAAGCGGGTTTATGCAAGGAATCGGTTTAGAGATTTGACACTAACCCAGATGCAACTCTCGCATTTGTCCTAAAGGTCTCAGGAGCCTGGACAAGTGCCAGGTTTGAGAGGCGGCAATTTACATGGCTCTTCTTCTGTAGCTTGTCAGTGCATACGAGGATTCTGAACGCTGAATCATGAAATGTGCCAGATGGAGTTACAATGTACAGCAGTAACGATTGGTATAAAGACCTACGACACCAGCTATAGAGATTGTGCTACAGTCCATAAGGTCTCTGAAACCACCCAAGGAAACTAATCGATAATTTACACTTTCTGGCTTGTTTGGCATCTTAGGAATCTCCAGGAGAGCCAGATTCGGAGGTATCACAGTAGATTTGGCTTTCCTAGCATAAGACTGCTTTTGCCCACCACGGCGATAAGATTGGCCCTTCTGGAGGAGGTCAGAGGGCCAAAGGTGGTTGACAGAGGCTCGAGTGGACGCCACTGCGGAGAGGCGCCACGCAGACGACTGCAGAAGCGACGGTGGAGCAGTCAGCAGCAGGGCGGGCGGACTAGACTGAGCGTCGATTGATGCCATCACGAAGCCCAGCATGGTCAAACTCTGGACATCGCCGATGTGTAAGAAGTGGGCGAGCCTGAAATGTACAATTTAATACAGCTTCCAAATTTCCCGTGACAGACCCACAAAACTGCTCCTTAAATCGTACCTTAATTCTCAGTTGGTGCTACGACCTGTACTGTTTGTAATAACATATTTGAAGAATGGTGAGATATCAACGGTTTCTTATAGCAAAAGAGGTACGACAGATATCAATCTGCTAGGGAAAGCTGAAAAAGCAACTTCCTCTAGTTCGAAACGTCAAGACGTACTCCTCTTCACATAGAGCTCCAACAGCCACTGCCGTATGCCCTTCTTTGACACTTGAATGCAGGTAACACTATCGGCGCAACAGTAATTTCATTAAGTTCACCCGGTAATGCTTACCATGTTCTGAAGAATGCGCGCCCAATGGAGAGATTGGCGTAGGGCGGGACCAATGCTGGAAAGGGTGGTTGTCGAAGCTTCGCACCAGCCAACGACGTCACGAAGCTCCAAAACTGAGAGGAGTAAGAAGGTATATAGAAACCTGGACAAGTGACTCCAAGGCCGATGAGCGAAATCAGTCTAGCTTTACTTTTGCCACACCAGGACTGAAATTCTAAACATCTTAGTCAATTTGAGGATGAACACACAGGTTCAGATATTCAAACGGTACAGATCAAGTGAGGATTCGATTTTCAGGTGAGTATGCAGATGATCAGAATCTGCAGCTTGCGCTCTCTTCTGGTGACTTATGCCATTACCTTTATTTGTTGAATCGGGTTTTAACACAAGATACAAAATCAGGAGCGGTAAGCTGCCTAGTTAATGCCCGTGCTTGCAATAGAGATGCATTCAGACATGAAGTCTTAGGCAGTTAAGGCATTTTGTACCCTCAACAATGACGGTATTTGAATATGGTTGAAAAATTTTATAACAAGTGAGTAATTTATTAAAAGAACCTGAACTAGATCAGCACGGCTGGTTGAACGGGCGACTTTCAGATTGCGCGAGCACATGAGTTCGGGATCCGCAATTTCAAGCCTTAAGGTAAGAAGTGAGAAAATGGTTCACAAAGGCCAAATTTGGCTTAAAATTCGGATTAGTTCACTTGCGAGTAGTTGATGGCCAAATACTTCGACATCGGGATCAGCGGTGAAAGATCGCTTATGACGGCTCGAGGGGAACCTTAAAATAATAAAAATCATGAATAAACTAGAAAATTTGAAAAACCCTCAAGCAAAAAGTAAGGGCTCCTCCAAAAGCGTTATTTTTTCCGAATCGAATGGATAAATGTTGATACAAGATGTAAATGCATTTAATTCTAACTCTAACCAACTGAATATCTAGCGGATTTTTACACGTACCAACACAGCGTGCCATTCAAGTCCAAATGTTGAAACGGTTTCTCCAAATAAGCATTCCAGCATTCAACAATGACATTGGTGCAACTGTGCGAATGGTTGCTTAGTACACCAATGCAGTTCTACTAGCCATGAGATTAAGACGCAATCAGTGTACTACATTTATAAACAGCTACAGATAGCATACCTGTACGAGCATGTCTAAGTTCCACCTATGCTGAGTGAAATGACGAAACCGACAAGTACAAACAATACGAGGTGGCAGACAGGCATGACTAACCGGAGGAAAGAGACTGATCGGGGGAGGCCTTTCGATTGGATCCGAGAGGGTGAAAGGGCGAATAGCGGACGGCGCACGAGGCTCTCCTGGCCGAGTTCGGAGTCGTCCGTTCGCCCTCCATGCCAGTGAAGGTTAGTTTTCGACTCGCAGCGATGCTATTCGATGCCTTGAAAGCAAGACATGGGTACGCCTTTAGCACTTGCTTTCAATTATTCAAGATAAATACATCTCCACTGAATACAGTAAATAAGGCTAGGAAAAGACTCACTTTGCGAGGCTCACACTCAGGTATCTTTCCCGAAAAGTGTCGCCTCCGAACGGGTGTTTTGGGTCGCTGGTTTGATTCCATATCCTCTCCAGTATTTCCGGCTTTCTTGTCTCCACCGCTATTCGCCGAGGTAATTTCATCGTATACGGCCTCTGCACTCAGTGACTTCTTCAACACTCGGCACTGACTCACCCTTGTTGAGCCCTGTGACACAGCCGGTAGATTCCCTGCATCCAACTCATGACGAAAGAAGTGTCCCTTGCCCTCCACCAGCTTCCGGTAACTATGATAAGACCGGGGAGTGCGGGCCAGTGTTGACTGAGCAGAACCCAGTGACTTTATAGCCTCTTGGACAATCTCAATGAAGGGTTGGTGCACTCCAAAGGTGACTATGAGACCGCAGGGTGAGATGCTGACCCCGGATGTACGGGGAAAGGGCACGAATGCGTCCTGCGGAGGTGGGTGCGCAACGCTACTGCCCGCCAGAGTAGTGCTGGAGGTCTTCAGAGCCTCGCTTGGGTCTTGGGCTGAGCTGGGGATGAGGTCCGACGATGATAGAGAGGGCTCTCCTCCTGAATTCCTATCCTTAAGAGAAAAAAGTAAACGCGATGTCGCATCATAACCACGAGCAAAGCACTCAAAATCTGTACGTCGTAATGCATTACTAACGTTTAAAGTACTAGAGGCATGAATGCCTTATGCCACAGGTGCAGACTTAATAATTAGGAACGAGAATTCCCTCCAACCCCACCATATGGCCATCACCCAAACACACCAAAAGATGGGGAGAAACGTACCGACTCATCGTCAGAGGAAACTGATGGAGTGGAGGAGTTTAGGTGCTGGAAGACTTTCCGAATACAGGGTTCCAAACAGCCACGAGAGGCTGACACATTCTTTGCGGCCGTGCGTTGAATGTCCTAAAATGGATCAATCCGATACTAGCGTTTTGATCAATGCAATTTGAAATCTGAAATCACTGAAGGGATTAATGCTAGCTTAATTTGAATTTTGGGGTGATTGGGCTTCTCTGTGTAAACTTTAACTCGTCGACACTTTGCTCAAATAGCAAGGCGATGCCGACCAGTTGAGCGAAAACAGCTCGGGTCAAATAATACCTCGACGACGGGCTCAGAGGCGCACACTTACCCAACCATAGTCAATGCTGTAGCTGGGTCTGGTCAAATGAAACTGCCCTCTCACTTGTCGGTCATGAGTGTAGAGACTATTGAAATAAAGGGATTACACAAATCTCCACAGCTGACTGAGTGGGTCAGTAATGCCTAGTCAAGCCCGTAAAAGGATTTCCCAAGGATGGAGACCACAAATTTGACAAGAGTATCTAACACATTTCCACGCGAGATTAACGTAGATGACCAAAAAATCAACGGAATCGAAGTTATGAAAAGATAAATAGGAGTTAGGTACTACAGTATTGTTATTAGTGCATTGAAATAGCAAAGCCAAATTCATTTTATATAGGGGCAGCGTCTAACCCTAATAGCAGCATTCAAAAATGTACGGTTCACGATACTAAATTGGTAACCTCCATTGGCTACAAACAACCGATGGGAAAGCTCCTTGATGATAATCCACAAAGTTATGATTCTCAGGATGATAACTGAAACCGTAATATATTTCTGGCAACTACCTTTTCCTTCATACCATCACGTCCTTCGAATCGGAGTCGACTTTTAAGACAATAAACCAGCGCCCAAACAGACTGCTTCGAAGACGTTGAAAACTTTGCGAAAGCTCTTTTAGGGATTAAAGTGCCAACCTTCAGTATTTTTGCAAGCGTTAAAGCCGGCACTGTTGGAGTGGATCCGATGAACGTAAAAACCGGTTGCGAATAGGGCGCCGGGTAGGTGGCGGGGAATACCGCTTGTAGCGTGACATGCCCTGCACTAGGGAGTGAGGCGGCCTGACCCACCACCTTCCCAGCGCCGGCGTCCACCGAGGACCTCAGCGTGGAACTGCCCGACGTGGTGGACTGGAAGAGGGCGTCCAGGTCCGCCGCGGGAATCGAGTCAGAGCGATATCGCTCCTCCACGGCGTCCACCCCTTCCTCGAAACCGCACGCAGTGCGACAGTGGTAGTGGTTCCGACGACAGTAGTAGAGCCGCATGCGAACGATGCATTCCACTCCTCTCTTATCTACTTCCTCAGTGCGATACTGATGGTGCAATAACAACAATCTGACTGCAATACAAGACCGACGTATCAAAAGAACTTTCGTTCCCATCAGGTCCCTACGATAGCAGGGTCAACAAACACCTTGAATATTTGCGATACTGCAATCTATCACATGGTATTTTTTTAAAGCTACTCATGCGCTCTTTCGAATCACTACCTTGATTCAATCCATTTCTACAGTAGCAGTCTTAACGAGCCCAATGAAATAGAAACTCACTTGACCGGTGGAGAAACTGAGGAGGGAAATTTCCTGTGTGACAAACTGTACAGCCGGTGAGTCAGTTTGTTGTGTTGAAGGTGCTTTAATTTTACATAAAAAGTATTACATAACCGTGAAAAGAGTCGTAAAGAATAAAGAGCAGCTTACTAGAGCCAGAAGAGGCGTCCTCATGGTTCTGAATGAAAGATAGGAGTTAAAGGCTATTGCGGAAGTTGAGGTAAATGCCGATTTACTATTATTCAAGACTTGGGCAGTGGTAAAGTTAACAATATCATACTTTCAGGCACACCACCGCTTCAAAACAAATGTAAGTTTATAACACCTGGACCTAAGTTGAACCGCCTGAATTACTAAAGGGAAGGTGAATGAGAACACACCGATGAGAAAGGAGATCGTTTCGAGGAGGGAGGCTCCCTATCGGGCGAAGACGGGGAATTGGCTCGCACCGTTGTAGAAGTAGTAGCAGCACGGTGAGACGGCACCTTGACCCCGTCAGCGTGAAGAAAAGCAGCCGGCAGGTTGTGGATCTTTAGCTGACGGTCGCGGGACCACGAAACTAGATTGGCGATTTGGGCTGTTGAAAGGGACCAGTAGACAATTAGTTATGCCAATTGGTTTAGTTGAAGGAACAGTTCACCTGAAGAATAGCGTTGCCAAAAAGTTACTGGTTTAGTGTAGCAGTTTAAACAAAAAGCTACTACTGACCTCTTGAAGATCACTTTATCTAATTAACTTGGATTTCACTGCCAACATTAAATTTAAAAACTGAGTTTAAGTGATTCCAGACCTAAACTAGCCAAAAGTAGATGTAATAAATCTTAGTAAAATTTAATACGCGAAGAGTGGACTCGCAATTCTACCTCAATTACCTTTACTATTTCCAAAATCAGGTTTTTCTCCAGTTTCTCTAGGACAATACGGGGTTACCTCAATACACAAATACCTTTTAAAAGATTCGGTGATGTAACCGCACTGTAGAACTACGCTGTTTGCAATAGCTGCAACTTAAGAAATGTGCATTCATTATAAGTGGCGGAATTCGACACGACCATCGGAACCAGAGTTTCTAGGAAAAAGAGCACGAAGGACTCATGCGTTATACGCCAATTAATGAGTATTTTTGAAGGTTTCTATCATTTTCAGCATAGAGGGAGACAAAGCCGAATGCACCACTTACTAAGATCTCGAAGAGTCTTGCTCTGGTCCAACTCGAAGGTGGTGCTTGACCCGTTGGCTGGAGGGAACTCGGAGCGGCACCAGCCGAAGGCGAGCACGCAGCTGTCCTCGGTGATTTCGATGCCAGCCTGATCAGCGGTGGGCACTAAGCGCATGGGCGAGAGTGTGTCTGACCGCCACAGAATGAGGCCCGAACTGCCCCAGCGGTTGCGCTGTGGTAGGCTCACGATACCCGTGCCCTTGGGCTAAAGCAGGCACCGAAGAACTAGCTCGCTGCTATATAGTTCCAATTAGAATGAAGGATGATACCTTCCCAAGCCGACCTACGTAAAGCCTTCACCTCAAGCTACACAGTAAAGTTACTACCCTTTCTTCGACATTGTGAGCTTTTGAATATGTGCCTTGGAGCAGTGTTCGTTTCGACAAAATGTTAAAACATACTAAGCAAAATTTCGGCCTATTAAGTGACAATTTATGAACAACTTGTCAAGTGTCAAGGAGTGAACTCAACCAGATGACACTACATTGTAGATGAGCTAGACTGATCGGGTTACTGTAGTGCCGTGTTTGTAGAAAAGTCAGAGCTTTGTCTTTAGAAAGAAGCCTACTTGCTCTTGCTTAGCTAAATCCGATATATTTGCACACCCATGGCCAATAAGATACGCCTTAAAACGAGTTCATTAGCGGTGCAACAAGAGTCAACATGGGGGGCAGTCTTTAAAATTATTTGCATTAGGTTTTTTGAATGCACATACCGGTTGAATTACAAAGACATTCTTCAAGACGCGCTTGTAGATATCAAAACTGCAAGACTATAAATATCAGTTTCTATAAGTTTTTACACACGCTATTGAAGTTCTATAACCTTCATGGTGTTAGCTGATAAGTGCGACTGAAAACGAACAACCAAAGGCGACTTTCAAACATAAAGATAAATAACTACAGCAAAAGAGCGCTAACGTGTGAGGACTGGTGTTCTTAACATTACGCAATCTCAGATAAGATTACCACTCTTGCTCCAACCAATCCCCAGAAAGCCCAAAATTTGGACTTCCTTGTGCGAATTACCCAAGCCTCGTTGTGAGAGAGAGACAGTCCAAGCATCAATCAAGAGCAACGCGAAAAAGCGAACTTTAAAACCGGCACCAGAGTGACAGCCAGTGCAAGAGACAAATTTGTATCATCATAACACAATCGTGCTGCTAAAGTGTCAACTTCGATAAATCCTCTTTTTTCACAATTTCACCATACAAATCGACACATCTTTGGGAGATGCCCTTTGTCCCTTTCGTAATGCATCAAGTTCAAGGCTGTGAATGGAGACTGGGCAGGTCCTGAGAGTTGAATAATGGCCGATAGACATTTCCTCTCTCACAAATCAATCATTGCATAGACTTATTTTATGAATACAAGCAATCTGAACATACTAGTTCATGTAACATACGGAATACCTAGCAACTACCCCTCTACTTCTTAAAGAAATTAATACCTGTCGAATCAATTATAAAAATAGTAAAACTACTTGAGAGCATTTTGCGAAGTCGAAAGAAAATACGAGTAGATACACGACAAAAGCGAAGGCGATGATTTACTACAAAGAGCAGACTGAGCAGAAAAAGCACTCCAAAGGGGTGATATCAAGGACGCAAGTACCGAACATGGCACGTTCACACAACAAACTGCATAAATCCCAAAAACTAAGTCCTTTGGTAGTGGCGATGAGGACCACAAGTCACAAAATCCAAGGGTAGTTGTATGTAATAAGTCTAAAAGCAAACCCAAAAGAGTAGAGGAAGGATGGGAGGGTCGTACCGTGTATCTGAGGTTAAACATGGGGACCTTCTTGTAGTTCCCCACAAGGAGAGCGTTATCGAAGTCCTCCAAATGCCAGACACGCAGGTTGCCATCGCGCGAGGAGAGCGCGAACTCACCACGACGCAGCGGAGACCACGCCAGAGACAACACAGGCGACGTCTGCATTGGTAAATGGCGTTCTGGAATGCTAGCCTGTAGTAAGCAGAAAATGCACAACTTATCACCCATAACCGTGCTAAGGTAACTGCGAAAAGCACATGCAAAACGTTAACATGCACTTCCCACCACTGATAAGGTATGTCACTACAAACGCGTTAGACATAATACAGGTAGAAAACTCATTGCAAGATGAGCAGGTATTTATTCTTTGCAAAGATGATTCTACATAGTGAACAGTTATTTAGAAGCACTGGGACGCCATCGAAAGACTCCATGTTCGCTGCCGAGGTAGACTCTTTCAAAGTAAACGAGTGAGGTAATGAAGGTCCTAAGTCAACTGCGTTCCGCAAGATTCTTCCTGGACAACGTGAACCGATGCTTTGCGCTTCGGGAACAACGCAACACCAATACGATGTGCTTGACGGGTTTGTTGGGCGTGTACATGTGCTGCGCATTTCCCGAGCCGACTAACGCACCGACGACATCTACGCTTCACGTTCAACACTGGTAACACACACGTGTTACAGGCTACCCTTCATTCAAATGACTCTGATTCATAATACAAAAAATGTACTAATTTGTTGCAATATTGTAATGTACGGTTACTGCTACTTCCTGTCTGACTGTTTCGAGATCCAAGTAAATCGCGGTCTTCTACTATGGTAGTCAGGCGTGTGAAACTTATTTGAGAAGATGAACATGTACGATCAAAGAAAGCTGGAAGTTCTTTCGAGGATGAAGAAGGTGCAAATCGCGTTCCGTTAGGGAACTAATACACTAATTAAGCCGTTAATAACGAAAAACTGTCCTGCTACCTGATGTGAATCGAGATTATAGACTTTGGATAAAGCTTATGTGGCGATAGCACGTGATAATAACAGTCGAAATAACTTAAATAAGTTTTCCTTCATTATCATTATCATTCCTTTTCATTATCATTATGAAATCCTGGTTGGTGGAAGAAGGCTCTCAATCCTTAATCAGACATTTCAAAAAAGTACTTGGAATAGAATGAAGGTAAATTAGGCCCGATGAAAATGTACTCAATCACACTCAAGGCCCAAAGAAACGCTGTGGAAAATGCTAGAATCCCCATAAGCAACGTCACCGAAACCCCTGTAATTATTCCATAGTGTTGTGAAAATTTGAAAATCAAACAGTTTTTTTCCTTTACATTCGAACCACCCAGACAGATAACCTGCGATATTTCCATCATGATTGACAAGCACCTTTTTATACTTTCAAGGTGATAAGGTGCATCAACTCAGTGAAATGGCCCAAGTAATAACCTAAAACCATTTTAAGAAAATTTCGGGAACAACCACATATCTTTTAAGCAAAAGCGGTAAGGAGGGTTGAGCAGACTTATGAGCGAAGATTCTGTTCAGTGAGTCTACCGGAAGACTTCCAAGATGGAAAGTTATGAACAAATAAGAAATGCGGCTTTTCAAACAGATGTAGAGGCGTGCACAGGGTACCAATTAAACATTGTGAACAATTCTGTGAAACAAGGGATAATGAACGTACACGGATGTCCCAAAATTGCACTGTGAAGTCCCCCGCAGTCGCGAAATTGTGCTCCCGAAACGGTTCCCAGCAAAGCATGTTCAAGGATGCTTAAAGAACAGAAAGATACTTTAAACACCGTCAGTGACTACTTTGCCGAGCAGGGAAAGAAGGCTCACTGAAGATCTCAATATTCTTAACCAATCGCTCGGGAGTTCTCAGGTCCCACAAAGAGATGGAGCGAAACTGTTCGCTGGAGGCTGTGGCTAGAATGTGTGGCTGAATAGGACACCAGTCGACGGCGTTTATTGGCCGAATGAATCCATCGAGTCCGGATACCAGGGTCACCCGACCTTCGGTGGCCGACCATGAGTACACCTCGCCAATATTCTTCCTCTGTAAATACGACGTAATGAAATTTGTCTCCGGCCAGACCCCAACTATCCCATTGACATTAAGCTCCCCCATTAACACCGACTGACTTCCACAAATATGATAGTTATCAAGTTAGCACTCATTCCCATTGACTGTCGTGCTTAGGTAGAGCAACAGTTGCCTCATCCATTGGGCACCACGATTTTTCCGGGAAACAATTGACCCTAAGTTCAACTGTTGTGGATCCAACTCACTGCATCAAACAAAAACCAAACGAGGTTTTTCGTGAACGTACTTTTTCAATTTCATGACCTCAATTGTCCGATATGTATCATAGTGAAATCATAGTTTTGTGTTCAAAAAGAACAGCTAGATTAGAAGTTAATTTATGTATCTGACAAATGTTTTAGTGTTTAATGAATACGATACCGCAAGTACGTTACCGTAAAAGTATTAACCAACCAGTATATTGACTAAAGAGACGACCAAACCATCAATTAGGCCCACTAACTGCCAATTTCCTGAGACGGTTATGAGTACGTCATAAAATGAGCACTAGGCGAGCATGAAGTCAACAAGAGTAAGGTTGCTTACGATGAGGGCAAACAAGGATCCGTCAATCGGATGACATTTCAGAATCGACGGCTCAGAACCGCAGAGCTCCTGAAAGAAGGCCCTTTCATTGGGCGATTCTAGATCAATGACACTCAAACCCCGTTTGCTGAAATGTTAGAAAGTGAGCAAGTAATATGTGAGCCGTCAGAATCAAATCTTACCCTGCTAGAATTGCATAACGCCCAGTACAGTCTACATCTAGCACTGAAGCCTATCAAATATGGACAGCAGTCACTAGTCGCAAGTAGAGAGTGAATATAGAAAATGGTGGGAGCTCACTTCCAAGTCTGGATGAGGAAATTCTCCGAGGAGGCGACTTTCCTGATAATTGACGCAAGCAGAATCGTTTGGTAAGTAGGCTTTAAGCATATTGTGTACATGCAAACCAGACACCCTCAAGCATTCACCGAGCGAAAAGGCAAGACATTTGGATGTTCAGATTTTTTATTCATTCATACAACCAGTCGTTGAGGGTTTAACGGTACTAAACGCGAAAACAAACATGCGTGCGAGTGGAGATGGGGTGCGAAGGAGATGTTTAGCGCAAGATGGGGAAAAATACGCACTAACCTACGAGTCCTCTCGCCACCGCCAACTGTACACATTCATGGGGAGGCAGGAGAGATCTGGAAAAAACTACCTTCCACACAAACGCGAGGGTAAACCCATACACATACGAGTAGTATTAGTGACATATATGTACAAGAGGGAGTACTCCGCAACACCGATGCCTAGGACGAAGCAGCGCTGGCTGTAGAAATTTCCAGGCCACTGGCCCCACAAATATCCGTCATGGCCAATGTTGACTCTGTTTTCCCCGGCGAGGACAGCTCATTTTTCATCAGAGCTGCCTCTTCCGAGACAGAGGCGTTAACCGGGACGGTAGAAGGTGGTGGCGGTGGTGGTGGTGGTTCCAGTATTGATGTTGGTGGAGAGAAAGGAGCCTCAGGTTCAGGCTTCTCGCCAGATGAGCGAGATGCCACGTGTGCGACCTTACGACGTTTGTAGGAACGCTGTGTACGATAGAGGGAGACGCGGGCGATCCGAGAGGCTTGTCGACTGCGTGAGGCGGTGGCTGACCCGGTACTGCTTCGCAAAGATCTAGAAGTATTCGAAGAGGCGTTAACACTTGTAACGCTTCTTAGCCTGTGCTTTCGTCGCCTTTTCCGCTCCAGCAGGGAAGTGGATGACGTTGAGGCACTGGAGTCAATGCTGAGCTCTTCTGTTTCCCCATTCTCTTCTTCCACCTCTGGTGGTGGCGAAGCGCGACGTTTCCTCTGGTGCCGTTTTGCTCTTGTCTTTGTCTGGTCTTTGACTTCGGCGTCTTCCTTTTTTATCAGGTCAAGAGCGCCGTTGTCGCTGTTCGCATTGTTGGAATGCTCATTGGCACTAACCGGTGACAGATTGTGATCCTCAGTTAATTGCTCTGGGAGGGAGGAAGTTTTTTCCATCTTCGTGGTACCATTAGCGTTAGAAAATCCCTAAATGAAACGTCAATGCAAGATAAACGAAACAACCACGAAGCTACAAGAGACCGTGAAATAAGAGTTTAAGCGGCTGAACATACTAGGAGCGACGACGGGGTCGAAAGAGGCGGACTGTCGGGCATAGAGTATGCCTGCTTGCTGCTAATCGGGGTTACACAAGGCGAACCCTTGGGAAGGTATTCAGTGATGGTTACTGCGAAACCGTTGGCGAATACTTCATACTGATTGGAGTATGATCGATCGAAGTTACTCGGGAAGCTGGGAATAAGAACATGGTAAAATCGCACGTTGTATTGCACAAACAATGGTGAGAGGTCAAATTTACCTAGGACGCAAAGGGGGAACGTTTTTATGCGAAGAATCAGACGTTGAGGCAGCACCACTGGGTGGATTGTGTCGGTGGTACTTTCTTCTGTGATGCGAACTTGATTCGACACTACCACTGGTTCCAGCAGTGGCGGAACTGAATTCCTCCTGTCTCTCCTTGATAGTTCGGGCAATAAGATTTTGCTCTTCAACTATTTGCCGGTTGAGTTTGGGCTTGCGGGTGGAGGTTCCCTTACGGACATGGCAGACCTTGCAACTAAAGGCCTCGGGAGAATTCCTGAAGGTACACACTGTGCAGTCCCAGGGTTCACTCTCATCCTTTAGAGCAGGAATAGAAGCCGAGCGTTGTTTGCGTCTTCTGAAAGAAATATTTAATACTTTAACAAATTAAACACCCATTATTGGCCCTAACAGCAATTAAGAGGGCATGTTAACGAAACAATGGCCCATAAAAACACAATAGCAACATGATTAGTTGAAAAGAAACCTATGTAAGCATTATAATTAATTTAATCAATGATAACTATGTATACTTTGCTAAAAAAGCTGATTTCGCAAAAATTTGTGACTTAAATTTTTTTATTCTTTAAAACCAGAGCAAAATAACAAACTTCACCAGAAAATAGTAAGGACGGTCTCGTTTGAGAAATGACAAATAACACTATAGCTTAAGGAGATAAGCTACCTTAACGGTTCAGGACTTTGTGCGTCCATTATTGACCCTGTAGCATAACTACTGTCCGAGAATGAGGGTTATTTGCAAATAACGCGCAATCTTGAGACCAATACAACAAACACCTCTTTTAATTCACATTTTTCAATACACTTTTAAAAAATCTAAAAACATTGCCGAATTTATAATTAAATTTTTTTACTTTGTATTGTATCGTTTGTTGGCAGTTAAACATGGTTGAATGATTTGGACTCAGTTAGCATAATATATTGACAAATAAATCCAGATTGTTATGAGCTATTCATCTGTAGTGATATATTTGGTTTTCTTTTTTGCTATTTAGAATCGGCTGTTTCGTGTGCCCAGGTATATTCGTGTTTGTTACATCCCCCACCAATTATAGTGTGCCTACGTATAAGCATAAATAGGCCAAATTTATTGAAGAGGATAGTCTATCTCTAAACGTCCTGGTGGGGTTGTCACCAAACTGTTGTATAAGAAATCAGATGTAAGATTAGAGAGGCTGTTGTGGCCCTACGGATGCCTGAGATCAACATCACCACCTGAATCAACAATGTGACTTATTATTTAACGTTATCTAATGGTTTAAGTTTAGTTGTCTTTTAAACAGCTTAACCAGTCGTTAACACCTGCATGGAATTACGTACCTGTTGCATCAGACACACACATATCAAATAAACACGGCCGGACGGACATATTCTCTTCCCTCCCTCTTTTTGCAACTCTATATCTTGCACCAGGTAAATGATTCATGTGGGAAGAGAATATGAGTAGCTCACCGCTTCAAGGGCACGTATAGCATAATAGGAATATCTTAAGTACGCTTAATGATTATTGGAACAAACAGTCTGAATGCTTGATGAACATTTAGCCGTTTTGACCAAGCAGAACTTGATTGGTTACGAGGAGTCCGGTAGCCAGTTTTGGGACGGCTTTGTGTGACGAGAGTAGACAAAGAGTACGTAGAATGGTGAGACTGGGCCGAAAAAGTAGGCGAATACACAGGATTATCCGGGTTTGTGGTTTGTATAAGGAACGAAATGGCGTCCATCCGGTGTGTGCCGTGTTGGTGAACTGGTTGATTAGGCTAGTGTCCGATGATCTGATTGAGTTGCTGTTGAGTATGAGTATTGCAGATCTGTAAGTAGGCCGGTGTTTGGGCTTGTTGCTGACAATCCGATTGAGATGCCGTTGGGCGTGGCATTTGGGGTTAGAAGACAGTCCGCGTGGGATTGTACCCGTGTCTTAACCTTGAGCCAGTAGTGAGCTGTTGTTGAGTGTGGGTATCGCAGATCTCTAGGTGGGCCAGTTGATTAGGCTTGTTGTGGACGGTCCCGTGGAGATGAAGTTGGGCGTAGCATTTGGCGGTAGGAAGACAGTCCGCGTGGGATTGTACCCGTGTCTTAACCTTGAGCCAGTAGTGAGCTGTTGTTGAGTGTGGGTATCGCAGATCTCTATGTGGGCCAGTTGATTAGGCTTGTTGTGGACGGTCCCGTGGAGATGAAGTTGGGCGTAGCATTTGGCGGTAGGAAGACAGTCTGCATTGATTGTACCCGTGTCTTAACCCTGAGCCAGTAGTGAGTTGTTGTTGAGTGTGTTGAATTAATGAATAGGTCAGGAGGTGTGTAGCGTTCATTCCAGTTGGGTTGAGGAACTTGGTGATTTCGCTCTTGATGTTAGCTCGGCGGAATTGTGCCTCAGCAAGAGCTTAAAAGTTACTGCACTACGTTGTTCAAAATTCAGAGAGTCTGACCTGACTGGGCGTTGAAGACCTCAGCCATCATAAGCGTGTGCTAGTTAGTAATGGGGAGATGTTCCCCAGGTCCTGGCGTTCTCGCCAATTAAAGTGGTTATCACTTTAAAGACTTCCAAATACGTTCCAGGTAAGAGAAGACCCCAGATGGAAGTGTAAACGTTTATTAGGAGAAACGGACTAGCATAGGACAGCCGAGGTGTTGACAGCACGCCGTCGTACGGCGGTGTCGACTCATTCTCGTTACAGGATACAAAGAGCCACTAAACGATTTTTGATTGGCTCATGCCGATAGCGTCCTGTCCTTGAACAAGTACACGTCAGCACAGCGCATAAAGCGCTACAGCACAACACGTATACTGAAACGCTTGAAGTGGTCGTTAGGGGATTCAACTTATAATCGAAAAATGAATAAGCGCTCGTTAACGTGAATAGTTCACTGAGTGTGAGGTCGCAACCCTGAATTAAGTAGCATACGTCGTGTATTTTACAGTTGCTCCTATCGTGCACCGATTCAAAATCGTAAGCAGAAATTTATCTATCTGTATGATTCTCGTTCAAAAAAGCAACTCACTGAGTTACTTATTCTCGGGGTACTTTGAACTGATAATCTCGAGGCGTATGCCACGCTTCAATTTAGCAGCAAAAACGCCATCTTTATTATGCTCATTTTCTCCTCTGTATATCCAAACTTTAGCCAGAAGATACATACCTTTTAAATATAGTGCTTTGGTATGACCAATAATTTGGCGTCTTTCCGATGTAAAATGTCTACAATGAAATTTTGTCGATTCTCCCGCATCGAGCCTTATCTCTGACGTCTCCTGGCCGACAAAGTGGGTTGTGTGAAGAATCCCAAAAAAGAAGACCAGAAAAGTTGTAACATGTTTTGGAAGTATCTTAGGAGCATTTAATTACTGCCAACTTACATCTAGCCCCACATTGACATGTGAATCGGATTTTGCACTGGGATACCGAATCCAGGCATGAGGTACACACTCAGGCGTGTGGGAATATTGGTGCACCGGCATAAGTGGGTACGAAAGATATGATGAAAGGCTCTCAGAGGCACATAGGATCGGGGAATTACATATGGAACGTGTAAGTTGACAGCTGGAGTGACGAGCATCTAAGTATCGGGCATGTAAGTGCCAGGTCGTGCTAGGTAAGTGGGGGGGCCCGTCAATGGACTGAGGGGGCAGCACATTAGAGCCAATTGGAGTCTTCTCATCAGCATGACTGGACGGACTTTTGACTATAGTATACTAAAATGTATTGTGTCAGTCTGAAAATCTGCCGTCAAGATAGCATAACTAGTTTGACACTTTAATTTGACCAATCACTTAAATTTTGCCGACGTGTTTCTTGGGATTGCCACCAGCTAAATTGCACTTACTAAATTAATCTTGCCATGAAAAACAGTTGCCTTAAACAACGAGCCGTGACAGTTTTTCTGATTGGGTCTTATAAAAATGCCATGAAATTTTAAGTCTACATGCAATCTGAGATAGAAATATTAAAATGACTTGATAGAGAAACACTAGTATTTGCAATCTCACAGTCTGTAATTTTTGTCGATTTTGAAGGCCATTTTCGTTCGTCACATGGTGAAGTGGCCAAAGTGCTAGTGTCGGTGTCCTCGTGTTTATCAGCCTCACCGCCATCTTCTTGGTACGATTTTTCACTACACCTGTGTATGCATTCATCCAGTTTGAGAGCATGATTTGAATTCATATTGGTCTGCACCTTCCCGTCTTCATAATTTCATTGATTTTTAAAATATATTTCCTCCTGTGCATTATATATTTTCCCCCATTTGAGTTAATCCTCGATCTATCAATGGTTCTTTAAAAAATGCTGGAGTAGCTTAATCCCGGGTTGATCGGGTCTCAAACGCTGTTGCTCATATGGTAAAAAGTGTTCGAAGATATTCAGTGGGCGTTTATTGGATCAATCGGTCTCATTTAGTGTTACTTCATACTAGTAATTGAATCGGAACGTGGTCTCCAGATGGTGTCAAGTTTCCGCTCTGCACTGTTTGCATTGCCTTTTCTCATCCTATAATAATATCCTAATAAAACCTTACTAATTTCTGATTATATTAGTACTATTTCTCACAAAACAATCAATATGGAGATGGAGACTTCCGAAATCAGTTGAACAAAAGCACTTCAACGAATTGGAAGAAAGTATGTAACAAATAAGAGATTGATTGCAAATAAATGAAAAAAGCCGTGAACATTTGGACTTTATTGGACTTTATATGGCTGTTTGATCATCAGTACGTCCGTTTATTCATTTGCTATTATTGCGCTGCTGATATTTGTCTAAGGTAAAGGTAAGTATATATTCGACTTACTAATATACTAATATATGAATTTGTATTAGATTGAACTAATCAATATACCGAAAACAAAATGGAATTTGATCTTAGTGATCTAAAACACTTCTCCTATTCAAGAGACAGCTTCAAGTTTCGATGCGACAGTCTCCATACGTATATTTTGCAGCTGGACCAATAGGGAGGCAGCTTTACAGGTAGCCGGTAGCCAGCGGTCGACGTCAGTGTGCGTTCTTAAAACGCACCAATTGGAACTAGGCGCGTTCGCATAAGAGCGCGAAATCTCATTTGGCTAACACAGCTAAAATGACGCCACAAAGAAAGTCGCAAAGGTTTGGTTTTAAGCAATTATATAAATTGTTTTTGTCAAAAAATCATTTTCCACTAACGGTCAATAATCGCAATCACTTGTAAACTTATATCAAGCGATACTCAATAAAGATCTTAATACATTCTCCTGAGTTTCTCCAATGTAAATGCATTTTTAATTGCTAGCTAATTGCGAACACGTGTGCCATCGGCTGTGTTGCTTGGTTATCTTCTAGTAAAAGGATAGACATCTTGTTCCCATTTGTGATACCAAGATAAAAATTGCAGATTCCCTTAAGTGATAATGAAGTAGAATAATAAATAAAATAAACAGGATCAATGAGAGCTGTAAGAAATTTGAGTGCTACAAACTGATGAACCACCAGGCAAGACTGTGAATAGAGGAATTGGCTTTCGGCACCAAGAGGAATGCTTGGGCACAAGCTTTGTTACCTTCTAGGCCTTAAGGACATTTTCTTGACTCATCTTTGGACGAGTGAATTTCCCTTGTGCATCAGCTGGAGGGGGATATTTATGAATGAATAAGGCAAGTTATGAAGGCACCACGAATTTCTGGAAGGACCTTCGGAACCATTGTAAACTAACCTACATAATTACTGACTGCTTGATTTGCAAGCTAACGTGTGAGTTCAAAAAACCATTGAGGCCTGGTAATGCTTATTGCAGGCGTTCGGCCTGACGCCGATATTCTGAATCTTTAAAATTAAAATGTGAAGCATATGTAATACGGTTCTGAAGAGGTTAATTGAATGCGAAACTTGCGACTGCCTTTGTTCACAATAACGATGAGAAAGCCTAACTGGCTATAAAAATGGCCTTTTTTGAAATCATTAAGTTTGGAACGGAGAAGTCTGGAAGCACAAGCATTTGACTTTCTGAATGTTTGTGCTTATTTAGAATAACAAGTGGTGGTAATCGTGTGAATGAAAGATGGTAGACTAAAGGCACTGGGAAAGACCCACCTTTATTATAGAAAAAAGTGGATTTCGTTGAAAAGGCTGGGAAACAGTAGGTATTGATAAAGTCCAAGCCTTATAAATACAACATGAAATTTCTAAAGATCGACTGCATTAGTGAATTAGCTCCAGTCGGAGATGTTAATCGAGATAAATGAAAAGCGCTCTAGGGAAATATTGTGGTTCACAATATTCTGAAGAACGCTCCAGCTGAATTATTAAATGAAAATAAATAAGTTGACCAGAGAAGAATATTATTCTAATTAATGAAATCGTTGAAATAATTGATTCAAGAAGTCTCTATTGGTTGCATATCCCATGGTTCTTACACTTGGCACCGTCGTTAGGACTTTTGTGCCGTCTCCAGTCGCTACTGCTAGTAACACATCGCATGACACACTCTGGTTGATAATACGGGGTATTCATGTGCTGCCTCATTTGGCTCAAGGAGAAGAATGACAAGGTACACCTGGCATTCTCCGGCCACTAAACAACAATGGGTGTTACACCTAGTGATGGCCTTGTGAACCATAGGAGGTTTGGCCTTAAGGATTTTCGAGATTTTAGAGCTGTTGCTAGATAGTAATGGAATTACTGTGATGACTTTGCCAGTAAAACCGAAGCAGTCAGCCAAAATCCGTCCAAAAACTTTATACGTTATCAACAAACCTTAAATTCACGTGTCAGCTCCTTTGTAGTCCTCGCCGAGATTCACCTCCTCTTTGGGAAGGATCGCACACTTGCTAACAAGTAAGTCGTAATTGCAATGCGTTGATGTGCATATGTACTCCATCACAGGGTTTCCATAAGTCTACGGTTATGGCAACTTCCATGTTTTTGGTGATGGAAATTTCCATTTTAGGGTATTCATAACTTATTATTGACATTTTTTACACTTTCCAAGGGAAATGGAATTTCTACGAATTTGGATGAATAGAAGTGGTCTCAAAGGAAACATCAGTTGCCTTTTTAGGCCCAGAAGTAAGCTTGAAATGTTAAGATAGATGAACTCACAAGCCAGCTTTTGTCCTATTCATGCTATTTTAGCCTAATCAGATTCATTCATCCAGGTCAGACGACTTCAACACTCTCTAAGGTGGAAGTTCTTAAGGCCAGCATACTCAAGATCACAGGACCTATTAGCTGCAACATAAGACTATTCATTAAGTCATTTTAATGTATTTTGGTATTATTAGGTATTTTTAAACAACACTTATACCTAATGGAGTTTAAGGATCCGTTCTTTGTAGCGTTAAATGCGAAATGCAATCCAGCTAAGAAAGAAATACTGATTTTTTTGAACGAAATCAAGTCCAAGCCATCCTCACAAATAGGTTCCCCGAAAGTGTCAAAGCAGCAAATCACAGTGGATCTCGCGAGCATTCTTCAACCTAGTAGAGCTCATGGTTAGGCCCCAAGACCCCTGCTCTCTACTAAAAATGCCCTTTCAAAGCCTCAACTCCCTGGACTCTGTGTTGTTCTACTCATCACGGCCTTTATAAGCAATGCCTCAGATTCTTTTCTGACGTGATTTAAATTACACTTGACTTTCTTTTGATTCATATCACAATGAAATGAGTACTAACCAGTCTCTAGCCTTCGTACTAACCTTAATCTAGATTTCTCATGAATTTTTAATTTATTATTACGGAATGTGCTTTGTTAATAGAGATTGTCCTCTATTTACTTCTACGAGAATCCGTGTATTTTGAAATGCCTATAAATCCAACTTAGTCGTGAATGCACGAGTGAAACTATTGCATTTTTCCTCAAATAGGATCTGGCGAATTTAAGGCTTTTATGACTCCTCACATTCACCCATAAATCAACCAATAATTCGTGTCGTCGCTAGTTTCAATTAGTTGAAAAGGCGCTATATAGAAACCAAATTTGCTTGTCATAAGGATAAAGTTGAGAATAATAACAACTTCTAATCGACACGATGCTTCTTCTGACGATCACAATATATATATATATCTTGATACACACGGTGACGTCATGGAAATTCGCTTGATTTTCCATTCTGTTCCACAGTTAGCCTGCTTTGAAACATTTTATTTTTTTCTAGATAGTAGATCAGACCGTTCCTTTCACCCTCTTGAGGGGTATTTGAAAATGAGCTACTACGTGGGAGTAAGTCTATAAACCAAGAAGATTGTTATTTTTAAGCATAATTTCGATCTGTTTGAGTAACTCTTTTATTTTTGGTACCTTCCGACATCGGACTGACCTACTGTCATATTCTAGTTAAATTTGAAAAATATCCTTCACGGAACTTGAAGTGACTCAGCAGACGCTAGATATTAGCAACACTTCTACTCTTTATTAAGAAATAGTGATGGTTCTCAAAAGAACTTGGCTACATTTTTCGTCCCTGTTACTCTAAGGATTCGTGAACGACTTCCGTTGTGAGTTGTGACTTGAATCAGGAGCAGTTTCAATATCCTTCAATTTCTTTTCTCAGATTTGAACAGCAATCCATTCTTCCATTTTATTGAAAGTATATAGACTTTAGGACATTCGACGAAAACATTTTTCTGTGATGTTCACTGAATTTGCTCTCAAAGAGACTAGACATGCTTTGAGGAATTTTCGGACAGTATTAGCCATCTAGGAAAGCCTTCTCAGAAACTCCCTGTGAAGCGACATTGAAGAACTCTTCTAGATGAGGCCTCCGGCTGTGTCAGCCACATTCTGTGGCATGTTGCAGCAGGCTCAGATGGTCTAATGAATATTTTCTCTGTTTGCTACGCAGGAGTAGAAATAATGCTATTATCGAAAGGGGCCCTTACCAAAAGTTTAACGCTTTCTTCATGTGTAAATAATTGTCGTCAGTTTGAGGGTAATCTTAGTATTGCAACTGCTCTTAAAAACACAGTGTGGATGGTAGACAAGATTCCTCTCTATTTTATTATTAGTACAGCCTCCTCGATTTAGCATATGCAGTGTATCTGTCGATGACATTTTTAGTGACTTTTAGTTCCATTATTTTGAGTAGACTATTGCATACATTCGATGACATTCCATCCAGCGTTCAGTACTGCAGCGGAGTACGCACGGTGCCGCAGTACTTATTTTCAGCTCACTGAGGTATGTTGTTGTGCCAGGAATTAATGATAATGTGATGTGATGTTAGTTTAGTGTTATGTGAAGTTGTAATATCATCATTATACCATAGTGGTATAAATGAAAATCTCGTTTTAACGCTAGGTCATGAATCTCATTTCTGTTACAGGAAGTGTTAACAAGTTTAACTAGAATGAATAATAAACTTTTGTTGATAGTATGGACCCTCAATTATTTGCAGATACATAAACAATCTAGATAAGCTCGGTCGAAGCAGGTGCACCCTGAGCAATTAGTTCCATTAAACATCATTTTCAGTGCTTAGGAGAAATGTGATTAATTTGAAGCTTACCAAACCAATTAATGACTTCTTAGCTTATTTCCTTCAATCCCAAATCCGTATGGATTTTTGTGATTTTAACTGCTCCTCTTTCTAGATGTGCCAAGTTTGAGCAGATTTGACCAAAGTGAAAGTAACTCAGTAAACGCATAACGTATTTCATTTCGTTCTCAAGATGATGTGGTAAAGTTCCATTATAACCAGCCGCCTACGTATTTTGATTCTTTATAAAACATTCTGCAATTCCGCAGTTGCCATTTTCACGGCCATATCTGACCAGATAGCAATGTCGATATTTTCAATAAGGATCTTTGTTATTGCATCCATATTCTTTTCATATCTTTCAATGCTTAAACTTCATCATCAAACGAAGCATTTGCTTAATTTGGGAACGACTTTTTGTTTTTGAATGGAATGTAGGATCCAATGTATGGATTAGTAGAGACAGTGGCATTTAAACTCATAATAAAAAGTTTCAATTTAATAAATAATATTCGGCAAATCTCCAAAAGGCCTTATTGGATCCTTTATTTGATTGGGCAGATTCAACTGCACGCGGTGCTCGCGTGGGATTACACATAACCAATAGATTTCCGACTTCGATGAAATTTCGTTCTGTATTTGATTGTTTGATGCTTTAGTTTCATTTAGTAATGTCGACGATGAAGACAAATACGTTACATGTCTCGTCGGGTAAGTAGTAGGAATTATCTCTTCGAATACGATTTTTTCAAATGTCATTTAATGCTTGCCTTCTATTGCTAGCACAAACCCACTCTACCATGGCGGGTCCATCCCGCCCCAGCTACTCAGCTATGGCTCGGAAAGCCACACAAATTAGAGAAAATTGTGAGGGTGCAACAAATCGTACTATAGGTTCGGAGGTTATTACAACAAATGAGACCTCCGGTAAGAACACTCCGTTGGCAGAGGACACGTCTGCCATCAACCAACCCTCTCTCAACACCGATCATTATCTGTGTAACTGCAATATAAAAAGGGATCCGATCACTGGGGATGAGGGACATCAGAACCAGTCTCACGATGAATCCGGCAGCGGTGTTACGTTGTGTGACGCCTTGGTTGAGAGTGCGCCAGAGATCACCAATGTGGATCCTGATTCGCTTGTCACGCCAGGAAAAGATATCAATCCTGCCCCTCAAGCCGAATCAACTGCCATACCCACAGGCTCTGGGTGCACCCAGGCTCCACCAGCACAGCCAACACTGGAAAATGATGCTTCTATTGAAGCCGGAGACAACCAACACGCTGAGTCCTTGAGTATGTGTTTATTTATTATGAGTATGCGTCTATTTTCCAGATTTCAAATTCAATCTCTATAAATTTCTATATTATTTTTCACTTTGATAGGTCCCTCGGTTCGAGGTACTAGCGAAGAGCAAATGGAACTCTATGTGTTTCGAGGGGATTTCCAACCCTTCTACAGTGCCAAGAAAAATCGCATGTCATTTGAAGATGTTAAAGCACTTATAATAGAAAACGGCTTTGACAATGTTAAAATGCCCGCAGAGTTCAGGCGTAAGATGGGTCTTGAAGAGGTGGAATTCAATGGCGACATAGTTTGCTTACGTGATCAGGTCTACTTCGTGCCTCTCAGTAGGTTTTACGAATCATTTATAATGTTCACCGACAAAATTGATTACGTTCGACACCACATGTAAGTTACCCAATGATATCCACAAATTTTTCTCTTTACCATAATGTTTAACTAACGATTACATATCTTCCAGCAATTACTATTTCTCGGTCCGTAATCTTCAAAATGATGCTTACCTGTCAAGTTACCTATCAAGCCACCTACACGCTGTTCCAGTGAATGAGCTAATTGGCTTTAGTCGGCTGCGCCAAGTGGGTGCCACGGCCCAGGATGTTCGCGAGGCTGTCTCCGGTCTGCGAAATCTTCGTCTCCAACCTCTGGGTTAGTGGCTATTAGAAAAATAATTATTTCATCACTTGTGTAGGTCAAGCAGAGAGACAAGCTAGACAAATGAGGACCGCAGGTCCTAGGAACCCGGATAATGGAAATATTCCCTTTATCACACCCGGATTCTACCCAAGCTGGGTGAGTAGCCCGTTGCCTCAAGCCGGTTTTATGTACAACGCCCAGAGCTCAGGGCTACGCTTTGCGAATGGGCCTCCGAATTTCCTCGGCTTTGCCAGGGTGGCTATACCCGCACCACCGAGATTCGCTCTCATTGATGCCTCAGGTCAATTGAATTCAACCCAGCCAATTTTTGGAGCTGTAAATTTGCGCTATTTTATACAAGTCCAAATAGTTGTAGAACATGACTAAGATATCTATTTTCTTCCATCGTTGTAGCTACTCTCACAAACAGGAGCCAGCGTGCAGCCTACCGCAAATCCAGGTCCGCAATATCCCAAGCCTAGAGGAAGAGGGCCTCAGTCTGGCGGCCGCAATAACCACTAAAATAGTTTCTTATTTTCTCCAATATAATTAACCTTTGGTTCATGTGAACCATCTTTTCTGAACTGAAAGTGGTTTTGGGACTGGCGATGGATGGAATGAATTGCCCACCAATAAATTGCACACTGGGTTCTCACTAATTTGTATAGTAGAGCTTTATTCGGCTGTTCAACTACAGTTAATCACGCTTCTGAGAACGCGTTCATCCTACCAGCGCCTAGCTTTAAGCAATTGGCTCTGGAGACTTTGAGATGAATAAAAACAAAATTCTAAAGCTAACATTTTTGAGCAATCGTCTGTTTCAAACAGCTTCATAGCTCTAGCTAAATCCAAAAGTGGGTTATAGAATGAATAGTTAAGTGACAGATTTTCAAAAGCTTTATCGATGGAAAAACTAATAAACAGGTTATTTTCATGAACCAAAACAGAAAATAACTCCGTTACAATGGAATTGCGATGGTATCATTCTCACAATCGTAGGTTGCAAGACATTGACCTGGAGCTGAGAAAGAATCCGGTCAAAAAAGGACGCTACATGTGTTCATTGACACAAACATTGTCTACATGGAAACCCCACTTTAAAGCTGTTTTTGCGAGTAAAAGGCAAATCAGACCACATTTTCCCCAGCCAATTTAATCATGACTTAGCTGTCATTCAGTTTTCTGGTTATGCCGTTTTTCATGCTTTATAGCGGAATAACTTTAACCGGTAAGGGGTAGATTTGCTCTGCTAAATTCATATAGTTGTCCATGAGAATAGCTCAGAGAAATTTGAATTTATGTCATACCAAGGTTGATTAAACACGCATTAAACTTGACTGCCGATAACGAATTCAGTGGCTACCCACACCCATTCCGTGGCTAGATTTTCATCATGGTCTTATTGCGGCGACCAAAGCCCTTTATCACGATACATGCATGTGGCATTTCAAGTTTCCGGGGGTGATTATCCTCAAAGGCATGAACAAATCCACATGTCCCACGACTTTTGCGTTTTTTATCATCTAGCTTCATCTCTTCTCTAACGAGAGGTAAGTAGTAGGTGAGGGTAGTGACAGCAATGTACTGTGGTCCATTATCAACAAATGTGATATTTACTCGGTAGAGTAAACGCCATTTACAGGAATGAAAATCTTGATGCCAAAGTTGTTGGGTAGTTGCGTCCAGACTTTTCTTTGGGTGATAGCTGTGGTGTCCACAATCGTGGTTTCGCTACCGTGTATTACTGTTGCCACTGACTTCGGGCCGGAAAGGCAATTGACTAATAAAGTGCAAGAATTTCCTTTTATTTAGTGTGCCGTCTTCACACTAAGCCAGCATGCCAGCTCACTTAGCCACAGACGCTTTCGAAAGTTCTAGCTGCGAAACCATTCCATAAGTACTTAATTAGTGGATAATTTACATATTAAACGCAGTGTTTCAATGCATTGTGAAAAGAACTGTTGTTTTGTGAAATAACTTTCAAGCGTGAATTTCCTAGCTGAAGTCTTATTGAATTTTACTCTATACAGCAAAATATGCGGAAATTTCCACAAAATATTATTCTACGTCTCTTGTCGAAACACTAAATACAGAAATGATGATTGGATTGTCACCAACTAAAAATAGAAATATTTCATTATATTCTGACTATATAGTGGAAACTGTCGGAACTGAGGGAATTTGGTAATTGGAAGAATAACTCGCTGCTACTTAATTGCATCGATCCTCATCCTGGCTACAGCGGTGGTTCAAGATGTCATAACTGTATAAGCTCTGAGTTATCGTTGAGGATTTTGGACCCATTTTAGAGAATAAATGTATAGTTGGCTAGATTAGGCTTTATAACAAACGCTAATCAGGAACCATAGTCCTAACTGCTAGTTGCCCACTTATCGCAGTCACCATTTTATGGTTTGGTCTTACCTTGAAGGTGCATGACCTCGAAGATTACAGTCGGCCATTGTACGCAAGCTATCAGTCAACGTTGTATCAGCAACCAAGTGGGTGTTGTTGTTTCACGCCCATAAACCTCCAGCCCAAACAGCGGAAATGCATGCATGACCTTTGCGATTTAGCATCATCGGGTTTTATCGACTCGGTAACGAGAGGTGAATCGCTTCGGCGACGGGTAACTAATAGTCTGCTACTCTTACCAGGGTCACTGTGTTAAGTAGGCAATAATTTAGATTTTGACATTTCAGACATTAAAGTGACATGAAAGCCCTAGCTCTGAACGATGTAACTCTTTACAATTCCTAACTGTTACCAACGGGCTAATTTGTTTATGAAATTGATCCACTATATAATTTTGAAGCTCGTAATTTCATGAACCAGTTTCTCCAATTATACTTTCTCCCTAGAATCGACGCCTTTAGCAAAGGATTTATACACAATTTTCATCCATGTTATGCTTTCGATTTCCATTTTGCGAATTAAAGCCTATTATCGGGGTTCGAGTTAAAAAGTTTGCTTCACTCGTTTTGTTTTTGTATATATCTTATAGTGGTACCTTACAATCAATTCTTGTTTAGCCTAGCTCTGTCGTGTTTATTTACCCTACTGGTACGCCAGAGCTTAATACCTACTAATTACCAATTGAGTAGAATATCGTGGTTTTTTGATCTCTCTTTAGAATACTTTTTCCCGTGTAGCTAGTTCCGAGACTTCAATAAAAATACCGAAATAGGAAGGAAGGGCAAAACGCAATGGTATTGTTGTTTTTTTAACACAAACTCTTTTGGTGCTGTCAAGATGAGGAAAGAGAGGAACATACCTAAGAAAATCGTTAATCTTGGCTTCCCCTCCGGATACGAAGCTGTAAAGGGCGGATTTTGTGGTCTTTCAAGTCACTAGGGTGATAGGCAGACAAATTTAAGCTATTGGAAACGTAAAAAACTCCACGAATAACAAAGTAATAGGAACAATTTCGATCTCTTATCGTTGGCATGGCAACCGACATCGGAAGCAAATTTTTATTGCCCATTTTAATCTGTATTAAATGACTTAACTACAGTAAATTCTAGCTTTAAATATGTGATTATTTGGAACTATGTTTTGTTCCCCATCGATACTACTCATTGTACTTCTTCAAATATACGTTTGAGGTTACTGTGAATTCGTATCTGGGATCAAAATGTTTATTGGATATCAGACATAACGTGTAATAACCGTATTACTTAGGTATCATAGCTTTAGGACAATAAATGACGACGGATCAACTGGAAGAACTACTCTCGATTTTGGCTAAAGCACTGAAAATATAAACGAAACATGATCTCTATTTTCGATTCATCCTTGGACAATTTCCATATTTGGATACAACGGAATCGACGGAGAATAGTCTATTCCTACGACGACTTATTAAGGTTACTTACGAAGCATTTGTCAATTATATTTCTCCTAGAAAATTGCAAAAGCTACTACAGTCCTGCACATCCTTCACTCAAACCAAAAATCTCTTTCAAACTCCCTTTTCCAGTGGCTCAAATCTGTTCTTTCTACGAAATCTGCTCTGAATTTCAGTTTAGCTCGATTTCTTATCACAATCCCCAATCCAATTTCTCTATTAGGCCTCAAGAGATCCGAACTGTTTCATGTCTTTCTTCGTCATCAGAATGTAGTTGCAGATGCCAAATTAGTGCTAAGTGTAGAAGGCACATTGTTCCTCGTAGGGGCTCAGAGCCGATCTAGAGATAAGGGAAATCGACTGCCAAGTTCTAACTTTTTGCGCAGACCCGGTAAGTCACCGTTCTGCAAATATTGTGGCAAATTCGATTTCTGTCGGAACTGCACGATCACTTGTGCAAGTGGTGTAGCAACAAAGGCTACAAATGAGGTTTTCGTGATAAAAGCAAACAAAGAAATAACACTTCACGATATCGTAAGGGAAGCAACAAAGTGCAACCGAACGGCCCACGTAAGAACCTACAGGTGACTACGAACAGGAGGAGATTTGTACCTGTAGTAATTAGTGGCCACGAGTTTCACCTACAGTTCGATAGGGGCTCGGATATAGTACTTATATCGACGAATTCCTGATTTAAGCTCTGAGGACCGAGGTCAGAGCATTAAAAATAATATCTCTAGCACTTCCAGCAATCCGATGCCACAATTAGGGTCTATACGTAGTCGGGTAAGAGTTAGTAATAAGTCTAACAATATGACTTGTTTCGTCTCTACCCAAAGGACAAATCTATGCCTTCTTTACATGATCGACAAATTCAGTGTCCTGTAGGACCTCGTACTTCCGATATTTTTGATGTATCCACTACCATATTAATTACATTTCAACACGGTCGAACTCGGCAAGACGCGGTAGTGCCTTTCTGATTTTCTGACCAGCCTTCGAGCAACATCTCAGAATCTTGCCGTGGATAGCGCACCTCACGTAGTACTGCAGTATGCCGTAAACCTTGGGCTGCGTGTAGCCGGTGTAGAAGGAGGCTTCCCATAAATCCCTAAGCCGTCCGAGGTCCCACAAGATATTGAATTTGTCGATTAGGTCTAGACCGATGAATAAATAAATGTGATAAATGGATTTCCTATTTGTCATCTCTGGTTTCATCTGCTCTAATTTGGTTCGTCGTGTGTATTTGAGAATTCAGAGGCCTTAGATGGACTAGTGTTATAGGTCTTAATGGGACTTCAGCTCAATGGTTATCCAGAAATCTGAAGCCACGAAATTTTCCGTTATTCACCAATGACGTTGGACGTCTGGATGGCTGTCCAGAAGTGGTACAAATGAACCATAATAGCCGTGGACTGAAGCATAATGAATTTTGGAAGATTTGCTGCATCCCATTAGATCAACTCTCTGCTTGCGTACTAAAATCTGAATTTTAAATCGCATTAGAGCATTGGGTGATATCAAGCAGCTTATTGATATACTCCAACTTGTATTTGGTCTTCCAATTTTGATAAATAAGTCACATTAAAAACTTTTTTCATTCTTGTAATTTATGTTTGTTTATTTATTACACTTGCAACAGCATGAGTTATTTTTTTACTCTATTTTATTTTTCATAATTATCTTATATTAACCAGAATAGGAAATTTGTAAAACATTGTAGAAAAAGTTTATATCTATAATTGTACAGATACTTCTGTTAATTCAACTTATTCTTTTAATATATGTATCTGCCTTTGTTTATGTATTGATCCACATTTTAATTTGTGATCTTGGACATCAGCGCAGTTTATAAACCTGTGACCTTGTCCCTGTTCATCGTTTTCATACGTCCTTGTCCTTGCAATGTTCCGCGAATATTTGGAGAAGGGGAAGATATGGGTTGAAAAAATGTAATGTTCCCTAATTGAGTTAATTGTTCTGTAGAGCTTCAGCCGTCATGAACTATACGGAACTAGAAAATAAAGTTCGTGAGGCAACTAGCGATGAACCCTGGGGACCTCATGGAAAAATACTGAATGACCTTGCACGTGAATCTCACGATCCGGAAGGCCTCATAGAAATCATGAGCATGCTTCTAAATAGAGTCTTTCCAGAAAATCCTACTAACTGGCGTCGTATATATAAGGTGCGTCAATATCACATCCTTGTGATTTTTAACTTGGCAGATGTCCTTATTTATATCTTTAAATCCTTGATTATGTTTTCAAACCTTATTAGGGCCTTTCCGTCCTTGCACATTTGCTACGCTATGGCTCGGATCGCGTGTGTGAAATCGCGCAAGACAATATCTACAATATCCGATCTCTGGAGAACTACCAGTGTTTTGATGAAAGAGGTCGTGATCAGGGATCTTCGGGTATGCAGTAATCTTTTCAATTTATTTTCAATTTCAGTTCGAGCAAAAGCACACGAGGTCGCGGAGCTGATCCAAAATCCTGAACTCCTTGAATCAGAGCGACAAAAGGCGCTATCCAACCAAAAAATGTATGACGGTATCGGTAACTCTCACGTATGGGGTTCAAATTACTCAGGCAGTTATGGAATGTAAGCTTTCAGTTTGTCATTAATTGTTTACTTTGCACCGATTTCCGCTATCGTTGTCTTTCTTTTTTATTCTTTATCTCCTTCCTCTATTTTTGCCTTGCACTCTTAAGCCACATTTTCGCGTCTCTCACACTTTCTCAAATTGACTACTGTGTGCGCTGAAATGTAATGCACTCTAATTGCGCTCCCTTTCCTAAGACCTGATGGCACCAGCTCAAATGATTGGGACAGTGAGGACTCTTATCGGTTCCCTGCGAGGGCTGTGCCAAAGGCAGAGATGCCCTGGCAGACTTCTGGCAGTGGGAGTGGACGGAAAGAGTGCGGGGATGCCCCGTCCCCCTCCAGACCCCAATCGCCCAACACACTAGGGAGCTTTGATGACTGGAAGGGGGCTCACGAGCGTACCCTTGCCGATGATGTAGCGGATAAGTTGTCAGAGGTGCTCAGAGCTGCCAAGGTCGTCACGAACGATATGCTTGGCAGGCCACGGGTTCCGCCACCGTCAATGTAAGAATTTCAAGGAGTCGCAAACTCACCGCCACGCATTGATTTGGCTGTTGCACCCTAAGTGTGTGCTCCCAGCGCTGTTACTCTAATGCATTTTTGAAATCGCATTCAATAGTTTGCCATCCACTATTTAACATCCAAATCGTGGTCACTGAATATTTTGCCAGCTTGTCTCCTTCCTCTCCGTCACTTGCTCATATTTTTTTGAATGTTTGACTAAATACTCATTCATTGTGTAGTCAGTGATTCTTCATTGATATGGATCCCATGGTTCACCGTCCTTACTAGAAGTACCCCATTTCGAAGGTTATAGTTGGTGGCACTTTCGTTCGCACTACACTTTAAGCTTGTAGTTCTATTTATCTTTTTTTTTCCACTGGAGCAAACATGTTTATCACCCTATCCTAATCACATTATGCTCCATTTGAAGTGACCCCAGACCCCATGCATCGACTAACTTCATTGTCACCTCTGAAGTTGGTGCAGTAGACATCAATCAATCATCACTTTTTGTGTTGGCTTCATGCCTCACTTGCAACCTTCATTTATTTGGTCATTTTGGTATAGCGATCGCGCCATTGCTAAACATATTGTCTACCCTTTGCAAGCATAGGGCTCGTAAGGTTCCATCTCATCTATGCGGACTTTATTGTCGTATCTCATTTTATACTCATTTCCAGTTGATCTTTCAAAGCCATTTCTTCAATGTCCTTTTTAGTAGTTTTTTAGTAATCTTTGTATTTTCGTGAAATTACTCATCTATATTTGAGCTCAGCTCTGACCCTTTATGATATTAGAGTTTGCATGTGAGAACTGGTCTCCATCGCAGCAAGAACCTTCCAGCTTTTAGATTCAGTAAAGGTCAAAAATGTTGTTTAACTTCCAGTTACCGTTAATGTTATTTAAGTTTTTGAAAGTATTTCTGTTCATACCCTGATTTATTTTTCTACTGTCTAGTAATTCTCGAATTGTTTCATCACTTGGATGGTCGTGGCTGACCCTCAGAACCCAGCATAAAGGGTCGTTTGTAATCTATTCAGTAAAATTGGTTTCGTGTGCTTATAAGTGCAAGAGCATGTGAAACCAACAGTAATGTTCTCATAAATATGGGTATTTTCGTCATATGCCTATCTTTCTTTTTTATTTACCTAAAATGCCCAGTGATTTTGCATACGCTAACCTTGTTTCTATAAATAGTGCTTCCAAGTGTCAAGACCTTTTCAACCGTTTTTTTTTTGAAATTGTGTAAGTGTGACATGGTAAACAGATCTTAGCCGCAGCATTCATCTTTGTAGGTCATGCCAAAACAATTACTCCATGGGAAGTTTTAATCCTCGTCTCTCTCGGAGCGGCCCGTTGCAGCCATTTTTAGAGTATTCACACAGCTACCATTCTGAATCCTATTTGAGGTCTTGCAACAGGTGTTGGTGGTGCCTTGTGCGTTTTATTAACCCCAATACCTGAACTCATGAATATCCATTCTTCTGTGATGCCGAGAACACTTACCTAGGGCTCATTACTAGAGTTGCTGGATGCACTTTTCCAATACTAGAAGTTGACTTGGGTAGCAATCGCGTGATCACCCGTTGTAAGGGCACATTGATAGACAGATATACTGAATTCGACCATGTTCACCTAGCTAAAGGCCCAACACAGTACAAGTTTATAATAGCATAACTTTTAATTTGGATTGGCGTGTTAGCCTTCACGTCGGGAATGTACTTGAGTGTTGGCCTTTGGACTATTTAATCTTGTGCTTACATTCCTTCACTATTTTAACGCAGAGCTAGCTGTCTGTTTAAAAAGTCGTGCTGCTTCAATGTGTTGCAGCACGCTTAATGCGTGTTTGTGTGCTACCACTGGGACTGTACTTTGGTCTCCAGAGCATGTGTTTTCGCGGTCATTTTAGGCCCCCACGTGTATGCACGCGTGCCATTGTGCATGCGTTTGCTCAGAAGTTCCGTTTTAGACCTATTTGGTTTAATGTAAGTAGAGGTCCATTGCGCGATTCCACCAGTAAAGACATTTGTTTAGAAGGAAGACTGTCATGTCCTGCGCGCCCGGTTGGGACGTGATCGAGTAAGCACGGGGCGCGTGCGTCCCTTGAGTAGCTGTGCGATGCTACATTTTTGTGCTGGGATTCAGCCTATTTGACTTCTCAGTATAATGCACGCATAGCCATATTCTGCGCTTACTTTCTGCAATGGTAGTCTTGATTTTGTTCCATTCTAAACCAATAAGCAGTTTAGGGAGCGCAACTGATCTGTGTTTGGTCATTTATATCTCTAATATCCATATTAGTTTTTAGAAAACCTGGACTTTCCAACTACTATGATAGACTTATTCTCTATGTCAGCCTGTGGCATGGTGGCGGACTTATCTAGAAACATTCTATGAAGATTTAGCGTTTACTTAGCGGAAATGACTCAGTACTCCCAGCACCTGAGAACATCTATGTAGTCTATTACAACCAACACTAAATGTCCTTCATACTCGAGCACTATCGGTACGCAACTCTCTCCTTTGCGTCCCAGCTGTGTGGAGCCATTATGTAGCACCATTATTCCCCCATCCAGTGCAGTTTCTAGTTGTTTGTTTGGTTGCTAGGCGACGACCCTATCCCCGGTATCTGCCTGTGCTTTGGTATGAGCAAAACTTGACGGCCCTCACGCGGCCATACTCGTTGAGCTCCCAACCTCAGCATTGCCTATGCTCGACACAAATTCCACTCTATTTCCTTACGGCCTTGAAGCACGCATTAGCACCACTTTTGGCCAATAGAAGGTCCCCAATCTGGTAGCTACTCAACACCTCCGTCTAGTAAAGTTGTGTACTTTTAGGTTCTTTTTTGTAAGAACCCTACGTACATTCACTTTTGGAAGTGTGTCTCATTACCGGCCTGGGTTATGTCCTCATTAAGGCTTAAGTTTCTCGAATAGAGTAGTAGGCATAGCTGCCCATCGTGTTGTATTTGTGGGAGAAACTAGAACAAGACTCGGTAGATCACGCGGACATATAATGGTGAATTTCACGTGAACGATCCTCACATGATTGAGTGATTCGGTGGCCTTTGGACATCTTTCATAACCACCAAGTGCACTCACATTGCTTTCAAATCCATCTAACACCCGCGATTACCTTGCCTGTCTACAGTCTCTTGCTCGCGCTCTTTATGTTTACTCTTTAATCTTACTTTCTCTGAAGCTACGAAGAAGACCCGCACAAGGTCTCGGAGGAGACGTTTAGTTTCCCCGACGCAACAATTGATCAGCCGGAGGACTTGGAAGAGCAGGAGCAGACCTACCGGTCGTACCGGCAGCAAAGTGCCTTTTCTGGCTCCTCGACTTCTGGCAGGTTCGGACAGCAACAACCGGTGGAGACACCCGAGCTTGCCGCCCCAGCTCCGGCTCTCATTGACCTCGGCGCGCCTCCCACGTCGAATGTCGTCGTCAAGGTGCGCTCACTTGCCCCTGGTGTCTAATCACGTGTCCACTGGCTTTGACTCTTGATGGTTTGAATGTGACGGCTAAGATTTAGCTCCAATTCGCCATTTATCACAACTTTCCGGGCTGATTCAGGTAGGAGGTTCGCTATTATGAATCTACAAAAACATGACTCAAGTCCTGAGTTTTCAAGTTCAATTTTATGTTCGAACAGGCAATGCAGCTGTTTATAAGACGCTTTTATCCACTAATTGGTCGCAGCTCTCTGTTAGGCGTTGCCATAAATACAGGGCCGCATCAATGCCAATTAGGCCAAGGTTACGTTTTTCTGCATCTCTTCGTAAGTAAGCTTGGTTTCGAGAGGGAAATATTTGCACTTTTGCGCTGGATAATGGGTTACTCCATAAAATTTCCGTTATGCTAAATTTTTAACTCAAAACAACCTCTGGTTTTTACAGCTGTACTAATATTTTGTGTGCATCTGGTTTGGTGGTAAGGGATCAACCTCAAGCTTTACGGTCATTATTAGGAACTATGCATACTTCGCTCATAGGTTACGAAACACGTATTTAACGAAAAGGTGGAATGTACCATCAGTGAACATCAACATTTTGGGGCTTCTATCAGTCTAGACGGAATTGGTTTAGCCACCACTCCTATTATCGTGTAGTGCACCTAGGAAGTACTGACTGTTGTTAAATGAAGGGAAAGTACTTCATAAGTGCGTCGTGAAATGCGTCCAAAGTGCGCACTGTGTGCCCTGAGGCCTCTCTACTTCCTAACTGCTTCAAATCTCGTCTTAAATGTACACTCACCCATGCAAAAAACAACTGAAGCTCGCTTAAATTTTCAGTTCGATGGAGGTACCAATGGTAGAGAAAGGGTAAAATGGGTGTGTGGAAAGAGTAAGGGTCGTTCAAAAATAGTCGTTCTTCAAAAATAGTTGCTATGGGCGTTTTATTAACGCCACGGATCAACCATGTGGGCAGGACGTTGTAGGTCAGTGCTTCTCACCATCGAGGCAGCCTTCTTATTGTGAAGTCTACCAACCCTGTGCTCCGTATTTGCAGTCCCCTTTATAAAACTTTGTGCAGTTCTAGGCCGGTATAACTAGACTTCCATTCAGCGAATTCCTTTGTCATATTTCGGACCACGACTAACTAGAAACACGCTTTCTATTTCGATGTCTCTCTTTTTGAGCTGAAATTTATTACATTGTGTTCCTTTCCTAATAGCAAGTGTTGTTTCCAGTTAAGGAGCGAATCTGGATCCTTTTGAAGAGCTGCCGCCCTTCAGGTTGGTATCGGCTATCTGTTAAGTTATTGTAGAGGTTTTTGTTACGGTGTTATGACAATGGTTTGTCTACGCTTTCCTGTTCTTATTTAACTTGTCCTGTTGGCTTTTCTTTACCCAGACTTCAGGGCGATTGCCCAGACCACCTTCAACTGAGGCGCTGGTGTCATCGCCTAAGAACACCAATGAAATCGACTTCTTCGCCGAGTTGGATAACCGTCGTCCAAAACTGCCGGCACGGCATAACAGCAGCAACAGCACTGCTACTACCACTGAGTGAGTGTTTTCTTCATGATGGTAGACCGAAGTTGATGTCATGTCATTATTTCACCCCCTGGTGCACATGAGGTTTTAGCTGAGGAACCAAGGAATGTGGACGAAAAGGTATTGACGACATTCAAAAGGCATGAACTCGAGTGTGGTATTAAAGATAGGGAACCGTTGGTATTTGTGTGGTGTATTGGGGAGAACAGAGAAAGGGGGTTTAACCGACTAATCGCCCGTGCCTGAATAAATATGGATTCGTCACGTACCTTCTTGCCTACCCTAGTCGATAACTCGCATTTCTCGGCGCCGAAATTGATTGAATCTCTTAGAATAAGACCCAAAAGAATCGTTGTTGTAGGAATGTTATATCCCGGTGTTGTGCTTTTGATTTGGCCAGAAACTGCAATTCCACGACGGAATCTAGTCTCGTTTCAACTCCCCTCGCATTTCTTCGGGTTTATAGAAGGCACTCTCATACGATATGAAATGAATTATTTTTGGCCTTACAACCGCGTAAATAACGCTATGATAAAATGAACATCTATTTTTCCTGTATCGGAATGTGAAATTTCTCGCTGTTTCCAATTTGGATAGTTTGTCTTGGAAACCAGTTTCAGTTTGGTTAAACTCAAACATTTAACTGTTTTAATGGCGTCGACGCCTGGAATCTACTTGAATCTGAAGGAGTAACCCTAAGAGCTCGCTCAGTTACAGCGTTTTTCATCTCTCATTGAAGCGACAAAAAGCCACGGTTACGACAATGTCTTGGCTTCCAACAGTTTATTTGTCCTTTGGTCCTCCCAAGGTCAAACGGCACTGATTTGGTCACGAGGGGAAACATTTTGTCCCGCCAGCCGGACAATTGGTACAATTTGCACCAATATTGAGAGTGGATGTTATTTTAACTCAGGCAAACGGGTAGGTTAAGACCTCTTAAAATGACGTGGAGCATAATTAAAGGCTGCCTAAACATATTCACTTTACTAGAGGATTGTAGGTTTTTAGAGTGGTGAAAAGTAAAACACTCGGGGGTTTGCAGATCCCTCCGTTCGTTTAATTAAACAAGTCTCTTAAATGAATCAATCCTTTTGCATTTTCAGTCTCTTCGCAAACTTCAACCCTGCAAACCTTGTGCCTCCAACGGTGAAAATCATGTCAGCAAGTAGTACTGCCAACGGTAATGGTAACCTTCTCGGTGACGAGGAATTTAACGATTTCTCGAGCTTCAACACCGCTCCCGTCAAACCAGCCGACTCCGCCAATGCTGCGGCCTCTCAGCCGGCCACCCAATTGGCCGACCTCTTCTTCGACGTCTTCTCGACGCCGCAGCCACCACTACCACCACCACCAATTAACGCCTCACAAACTCAGGTGGCTTACATATTTTTAGCAATGAAGTCAGGCAATTATATTTATCTCAAATGGTTAGATTTTCAATAGTAGCTGTGAGCAAAGGTAGCAGAAAACAGTTCATTAGGTTTTTCGGCGAAACCTTAGAGGCTGTAGTAACCGAATTGGTTTGGGGGTTCCAAATGAGCAACTAGTTGGTGTGTGTCGTGCTAGCAACTTGCAAGAAGCGGTAATGAGTTATTGTCATTATGAATGCCAGTTCCACACATACTGATCCCTACCCTGATTATTGCAAACTCAATGTCCCAGAATGCTTTAATGACCTGTTTTATCCAGCCAATTCCAAAGATGCACTGGAAGCTTGAAACGA
This sequence comes from Anomotaenia brevis, assembly GCA_030710315.1. Taxonomy (NCBI): domain Eukaryota; kingdom Metazoa; phylum Platyhelminthes; class Cestoda; order Cyclophyllidea; family Dilepididae; genus Anomotaenia; species Anomotaenia brevis. The sequence continues at coordinate 1,467,999 of JAUOZQ010000002.1, forward strand.
GGTCGTGTATCAGAAACGTCTATTTAACACACGCCCGTTAAGAAATCCGCATTTTCCATTGACTACGGAACCAAAGACATGATACTTGAGATAAAGCTTTCGTGTGCTCTTCTCCACGTGCGCATACGCTTGTATGCGTTGTGAATGCATGTGCACGCACACGGTGCCGCCGACTCGTGCGTGTGCGGTTTTTGGTGCCTGCACACGTCGTGTATCGATCGTTTTGCGGGCTGCACCCACAGGGACTGCCCTGTGTGCGACCTAGCACGATCTGCGCCTCTGGGGGAATGTTTAGGAGCAGTGGTTGTTTCACGACTGGCAGGTGGCGCTTTACTGGTGCCTTAGCAGTATCTTCCCTGATCGAATCCTTCTATGAGTATATACGAGTTTTCATAGTTTCCGAACACTCGTTAGAAACTCTCTTGAAGTCAAAGTAGGATAGAGTGTATAATACACTGCTCATTCCTGAAAGCGAGGGTGTCTCTATGTGGCCTTAACTACCTGGTGCTTTAGTGATGCTACAACCAATTTCTAGAACACGAAGCTCCAGATTATGGCCCAACGTGTTGGGAGTTTCGAAATAATTTCGATGGATTCTGCTTTGGGAGACTGATTAATTTAATTTCTGTCTTACTGTGACACTATTTGACGTTTTATACTGCTACCTTATAGATATATGATTGGCTATCGGCCATTTGCCATTTTTTTCTCAGACCGTGCAGTTTTGCCTCAACAACGAATGCATCAGACACCATCAGTTCATTGAACTCTTTCGAAATGTCGTAGCTCCAAAGTTATGGTTGCCATTTCCAAATTGTAAGTAACATATCGAATTCGGGTATTTTAGTGGATGGTTTGTTTCTTTTCCATACGATTTTAGCAGCTGAAGAGTCTGGCACAGACAGCAAATTGTAGACCTTTAGACCATTTGAACACCAGCAAAAATTGTGAAAACGAAGACCGTAGTACTTATTGTGGCTATCTATCTCTGGACTCGAATGCAACCCCCTACAGGGCTACCATAAATCGTCCCTCTTCTGAAACCTTAACCCGGTGACACCTTTACCTATTTTTTCCTCATTTTTCGCCACCAATATATAATAAAGAATTCACGAGCTTCGTTTTCGGAGGGTTTAATTTGTGCCGCCTGAATTATCTTTAAATGCGTCTCCTGAAAATCGTGGTAGTTTAATTTATGCTAAATTTTTTCGCAATGTCGAGTGTCTTACAACTTCTTCCTGCCAGCAGCCTTCACAGGCCTCTTCGGCAGCAGAACCGAAGTCGACGGTTGTTGCCGTGGGCAAGACGTGGAGCGACCTGGGAGCCTTCAACCTGAACATCGACTTCAAGGCGTCACCGTCTGCCTCCCAGAAACCCGCTGCACCCAGTCTGAGTCAACTCCAGCAGCTCAAGCAACCCCCTCCAGTCGCTCAGCCTTTGCAAGCACAGAAAACCACTCCCGGTAAATCGCAGTTTTCTTGGTTATCACAAATGGGCGCAAGCCAAGTATAGCCACCGTTCCCACTTACCCTCTGCCATCGACGCCTACTGTGGGTTTAGACGCTCTCTAAGCCAATGCTTGGCTTCGTGTCCAGAAAACCTGGCATTACTAGCAGGGTAGAATTAACTGGATTTTCAATAATGGCGTAAAGATTGGCTTGTGCAACTTGGATTTCGTGTTCGAACGAGGATTATGTTGAATTTGCAGTCACTTGGCTAACCGCAACAAATGCTTATTCCAGTTTAAGCATTTTATTTTATTGAATAGGCATGCTAGTTAGGAGTTCGTAGCCTTTGCCATACGCCCAGCAGCGCCATCAAAACAAATTGTTGCTTTTTCAGGTGCATCGGCGGCTGTGAACTCTTTAGCAGATGAATTTTCAAATTTCGCCATGTTCAAATGAAATACCCTAACCTACTAGGAGAAGTGGTGTGGAGAGGAACATCAACACGTCTTTTTGCGTCAAGAATGTCTTTCAAGAAAATGAACTGCTTTAGTAAAAATGTTAAAATATCCAAAAATTTTGTAACTATACAAACTTTTTATGCTCAAATTGTTTAAGTTTGGCTGTGTATTAACGCTCAAATTTATAAAACAACTTCTAGAAAAACCAAATTCCTATAAAGAGTTCGAAAAAGGAAGTTGCTAATTTCCTTCACCCAAAGAAAACAACAATTATAAAACTGCAACAACAGGGAAGACAACATTTTAACAAAAGGATACTATGAATGAAAAATGTGAAAAATAATAAAAGTAAAAACATGTCAATAGCTACAGCACTAGTCCTATGGCTGGCGCATTCGCCCACAACACCCTAGCAACATGGCCTTCTCAGCAGCACAGCCCCCTCCTGCCTCCCAACCCACCGGAGGCCGCATCAGCCTATAGCACCGCAGGTGCCTAGCACATACTACTGATTTCGCCGAATTCAGCGGTTCTTCATACCTCGCCCCACCGCCTCGACTGGACTGGCTGTGAGGAAGGCACTTCAATCAGTCGGTGGTGAGGCGCCCTCCTGCCACCTGCCGGCATCCGGTTGGCTGAGACTTTAGCCGAGGGGTCCGCTCATATGCAGGCAGCGGCTACTCGATAGTGGAGAGTGGAGAGTGGAAAGTGGAGAGGAGGGCAATTTATGCAAGCACCAAAAGAAGCGCCGCCTGATGGTTGCCCAGGGAAGTAGCAGGAGTACTCTAGGAGGATTGGGGGCCGGAGAACGAGGTGGAGAAGAAGCAGGAGGAAGAGTGCACCACGGTGGCATCCAAACCGCTTCGGCACCGAGTGTGTGGTGGGGTGTGTAAATAGAGGTTGTTGATGTTGTTGTTCTTGTTGTTGTTGTTGGTGGTGGTGGTGTCGGGTTGTGTGAGTGATGGTAATCGCATTGAAAGTGTGGAAGGAGGAGGAGTGTGTGTGTGTGTGTGTGTGAGACGGCGCCCAAGTGTGGGGTGAGTTTGGCCAGGCGCGTGAGTGAAGTTGAGCAAGCTCATAGCACCCGTCCCGCCTAGAAAAATACAGGCACTTCCATTGGTCCCCAATTGGGGACCTTTCAGAAATGAAGCTGCTTGGAACAGACACTACAGTCGACCTTATCTCTTGTTATGGATTATATTTGGACTCTCTTTTTTATTTGTTTCCAGTCTTTCTCCTTTTTTCCTCATATTTGCCGTCGCCACGTTTTTTTTTAATTTTTTGCCTTTGTTCTTTATTTTTATGTTTTTTTGGTTATTATTTTTTGTTAACATTAACTATTTTCCTCTGCGTTTTTCGTTTCTTTTTGCAATGGTGTCAGATGGCGTTGATGTGATTTGTTGCTCTCCTAACATTTTTAATCAGGATATTTTCGAATTCTGGATCGATGGGTTATCCGGTTCGTCTTAATTTTTGCTTCGTTATTTATATATTTGTGTTTCGTTATTTTGCAGTTGAGGAGGTAGCTCGTAAACTACAATCTCTACCTGAGTTTGAAGTTTTTGGTCTTTCATTTGAGTTGTTAATTGAATATTTGTCAGACCAGTACTCAGAGTTTACTCTTCTTGAGTCTGCAATGGCTCAACCGGACGTCTTTGTATCGTGTTCCTCAGCTTTCGTTAGCGATTGGAAGTTACGTCACAGGCTCGTAGAACGGTATCGTGATAATATTCTTCATTAGATGTTTGCTATTGCGAGTCAGTCACCACTTTCACTTTTTGTCAAGGTATTATTCTCTTGACGTGACTTTATGTCGAGAGTTACTTGGAAGCAAGTTATCGGGTCGATTTCGCCGTGATCTCGCTGATACCGCTGATCGTTGCGGATTACGATTAAGCAGCTGCCAACGTCAATACGAAAATTTACGCCGTGTAGCTCGACTTGTTGAGGACACACCTGGACGGCTTTGTGACATCATCCAACGTTACTTTGCCCTGTCGTCTTCCCTTGCTGAACTCTACGCTGCAATCATATTTCTCTCAGTAAATCGGTGGGTTAGTTTATCTCCATGCTTTACAACTAGTGGTTTTAGAAGGCAGTAAAGAAAATTCCGTTTGTGTCATCTCCCTTCTAAAAAATCTTTTGTGTAACTTGTTTCAAATCATGTGCAGGATTGTACTTTGTGACTGGAAACTCCTAGTTAATGTATGGTTTATTTTATCTGCACACGGCAACTATTCTTTATTTCTGGCCTAGATTACACTGTACACATATTCATGTAAGCTTTCTATGTACATCTTTTCTGTGTGACAAAATTTTTTTTGCACGTACTTTTGTTAGACATAGAACTTTTTTATCCCTAGAGACCGTCTCGACTGCATTTGTGAAGTAGAAATGGTTCATCAGGACGTAAATATAGGAAAGGCTAGAAAAAAGCCTTTGCACTGATCTTCTCTCTAGTGGAGTGTCATTTGGGTTTACTCTTGAAGGGAATTTCCCAAGACAACCAAAATTGGCAACCCATAAAACAGTAGACGACTGCACTAAACGTTCTTCCTTGTTCAGGTTCGAGACCTCAAAGCGGTGTTTCGCGGGAGCGAGTTTCGCGGATTTCACGTACTGCGCGGAGCAGTTAATGACCTACTGGACACCAGCGGCAGCGGCGGCTGCAGCTCCATTCGGATCCATCGCGGCATCGGGGGCGTCTGGAGAGCACGCATCTGCGGCCTCAATGCCTGGGGGTCGAGTGGTTAACTCCCCCTTCGACCTCGAGCTCGATATCGAGTTCTGCTCCGAACTGAAGGTCCTCAAGCTCATCACTGAGAAGCAAACTTACCTCCAGCGCCACAAGAGGTGAACTAGCCACCTACTTTTCGAGATTTCGATTACTTCTTGCTCCCTGAAACTGTCTACTCATTTATTTTTAGTAGTAGATTATTTTCCAGTATCTTGAATCTGGGACTTTCGTGGTTCTTAAATCTACTATTTATGGTAGGTACCAACTTATCGTTTACAAAATCGCTTTAGAAACACCCTAGTTTGTGCGCGTCCCCCAGTCACGTAAAACCTCTCTTCTGCCAATATCTTCGACAAAAAGTCCCGGTTTCATTTTTAGTTCCTTGTACAAAGATCTAGCAATCCCTTTCTACGAAGCTTTGTTACGTGACGTTAAAATTGCTTATGTATGCAAAACTGAGTTAAGAAAGTGAACTTTACTAGCACACGGTACATTTTCTTTGTAACGGAATACCACAGAGGATATGCCCAGAATCGGAACAATGTCATGTGAAATTGTCTGCATAACTAGGATTTTAGCTTGGTTTTAAGGAGTCTGCGTTCCTAACCTTGTAGCCTGGTCATCCGTCAGATCTCCTCCTCGGTCTCTGAGTCCTGTCTCTCTTGGGTTGAGGCCAACTTTAAGGTGCGTCTGCTCTCCTCTTTTAGCCCCCCAGCCTTCTCCGTGGGCGCTGGAGTATGGCGACTTCACGCACATAAATCTCAAACCACCGGACGTTAATTTTAATGTTTTTTGGGCCTTTGGCGCAGACGCTGTCCAAGGCTATCACGAGCATAGCGACGGGCCTGTCACACGCGAAGGAGGTGCGGGACCTCTTCATAGACATTGTCGAGAAGGTTCGTTTGTTGGCTTTTGTGTGCTCCCTTGGTGTTTAACTGAACATACGCTTACGTGACTGCGCGCTTGTGCTTCGTCCTCGGGAGGTAAGCACACCAAAGGAGGGAATGGGGTAGGATTTATTTAGGGGGTTTTGACTTAGTTTACCTATTTGTAGCTGTTATCGGAAGGACCTGTGCCTGTTCTAGCGTAACATTTAAGTCAAGTAACCGAATGTGCCTTCTAGTAGGACTAAGCTACACATTATTCTGAATCGCCGCACTTGGGTGTCGTCTCTAAATGCTAAAACGACACTGGCTGTGCCTTTTTATGCAAGACCTGCCATTTTGCTATTCCCATTTAAATTTCGCCTCTTTGGTGAACTGCTTTTGTACTTCTTCGATGAGTTTACGACCGTGATCGTCTGCATTAAATTAGTGAAGTATGTACATTTCGAAATACATTGGCACAACTCCGAGGCATCATTGACAACTACTATGTCAGTTTCACTTACGAGATTGTTATACGTCAAGTAGCATTTTTTAATTCCAGGTTGTCGAACTCGTTGTGGCTGCTCAGTGGACCTACCAGGAGTTCTCCAACTTCCTCACTTCATTCGATGAGACACTACGTGTTCTGCCACCCGCAAGGTAAGTATCCTCTCCCAGTATTTTCATACGTACCTGGAGGCTCTGGTGATTTTTTCCAGAGTTCTCAACGATTTCCTAAAAAAAACACCTCTGGTACCCAATCGGTAATGTTAGTGAAGGACAAGCTTGCTCAAAAGCCTGGTCCATACTAGGTAGGTGCGCAGCCATTCACTGCATGCTTCTTTGCTTGTCGCAGGTCGTCGTCATTTCAGCGTAGTTGGGTTCGCTTTTTCGCGCCCTTCAAGTCAATCTGCCTCCGTCTCTTCTCCCTCCCCATGAACTCCAGCACCAACAGCTCCCAGGGGTCATAAGCTCCATCTCCTCATCTTTCGGCGACAATCCCACCCCACTTACTTCTTCAACTAGTTGCTTGTCTGCATAACCTGTAGCGTCATCAATAAAATACGGCAATCTCCATATTTAACGACCTCACTTCCTAGGTGAATATATAAATGGTTGTTCAAAGTCCTTATTTATTCTCGAATGTTTTCTCCTTGGGGCAAATTCTGTTTTTTTTTAATAAATCACCACAGACAAACTTGGATAATGCTTCCCTCGTTTTAAGTCAGTGGTGTGAGCCAAGAACGTCTAACTGCCAGCTAAAGCTGCCAAAATTACTTGATTTCAGAAAAACCATTGCACGGGAAACATACGATGCAATCGGTGGAGATGCTGCTTATGTTGGGAAATCTTAATTACTAACTCGATATTAAAGCCTCTATGAGGTCTACCTTGATCAATCACGTGAAGGCAAAACCCATCTTGTGGTTTCACTTTGCTAAAGCATTTTTCACTGTTAAGATTTAAGCTGTTTAATCGGTTAATATAGCTTGATTCTAGATGTTAGAGCTGACTAGATTACAAAGCCCGTGTTTACTGTGGATGTATTCGAAAAGAGCGATTTCTCACTGAAGAGGTACCTTTGCCGAATTACGTTGACCGAGCAAAGTTCAGGTAAAAAGGGTCTTACTGAATCTACTTGACTTGTTTATAATGGCCATTTAAGTAATTTTGCAAGGCTCGGTAGGAAATCAGAAACGTTTCAATGAGAGCAGTTACTTGATCAGCATCGATTATGGAACATTTTGGTAGATCAGGTAGTTTTGATAGCATTTCATAATCTTGAAATGGCATTTTTAGAATTACGCTTACATTATCTCCTTCCTAGAATGATTTAGCATTTGTATACTAATCGATCATGTTATCTCTGAAATTCAACTTTTCTGCAATAAACACTGTTAGATTTCACATGAGACTTGCAATGGAGTTGTCATAAAATTCACTCTTCGAAATGTTACCTTTTAGTAAGAAGTCGTCACACAACACCAAACTCGTCGACTTATCTGAAATGTCTCTAAGTCGCAGTGCTGCGGTGCATCGTTACGCTACCTAACATATGCCTTTCCTGGGGCTTTTTCCGGTAATCCTTGGTATTGGCTATGCTCCCAATTGCATCCCATATTTCGGTAGGATCAGTGTAAATTAAAGCTTTATATGGCGCAGACTACTCCATAGGAATCTATGGATCATCTTCATAACATTACCAATTAACATAATAAGTTCATCTTTTTAGCTCTGTCAAGGCTTGTGGTGTTTGTCATTGAGGATACTCACCACTCCTTAATTTGTACAAGAACCCTAGAATGTTCAGACCCCGGGAATTCGAGCGCACGCGCCATAAATACCCCCCTCCCCCGAAGTGTCTAACATGAAAGAGATCATTCTTAAACACCACAAGAACCGACTTTTAGGAATTTGGATTTCATAGTTCGATAGCAAAGTGTTTTTATGTACATACGCAAAACGCATTTTGTAGATACGACCCCACCGGACCCTGTCGGTCGACTATGGGGGTTGTCTTGGCATAGAATTCGGGAAATTTGTCATCGAGCATACCTCGACACTTCTCTACATCGGCCTTTGTGGGCGCGAGGATGTAGACGAGCTTCTGTACTCCCAAGTTCTTCGATACTCGGTTCGTGTCGGTAAGAAGGAACTGACAGTTGCAAGCTCGAGCAATCGCTTCTATTCGTCGGTCCTTCGACGAAGCGAATAATCTTGACACCTCATTGGTTGGTACCCACATGGCAGACTCAAATCTCGAGGCTTCAAAGTCCGGATGGTCCACCCGACGATGACGCTTCGATGGAACAGGTGCTTCTGTTCCCAACTTGCCGCTTGACGAATTCTTTTCAGAGAAGTAGGCCGAATCCGGGGATAAGCCAGATGTGTTAGACGGCATCTCGGTTGAAAGTGAAACATCGGTTGAAATAGAAGATACGTCCGTGAATATGGAGGCGCTTTCAAGTGTTTGGTATTCGCAGGCCCCTCGGGACCCACGCTGCCGGATAGATACGGGATCAGTTTGGACTTCAGAATCAAGCATTATCTCTGTTGTGCTGATATTAATGGAACTTGTTTGGGCAAATGTATCCCTAAGATAAATCGTCCTAGTTGCTCTAGGGAAGGCCTCATAAACAGAATTCCCGCTTTTTGGTGAAGTGAGGTGAAAGACACCTCGTGATTTTGAAAATTTGGAACCCATTTTACACAACCATCAAGCACGTTGAACAAAAATCAATTATGCACGTGTTTTTTAAGTCAGTCAATACCATAGTTGGTGTTATCGACCTGACTTTAAATTCAATCAATTATGACATTTAAGTCATTTAAAAGTTTTCGCCTCTTACGAGTTGCTTCATGCAATGCATCATTATCTTATGCATTTAAGTGAAAGACCGCATTTAAAATATTAAATGTTTCACAAACAGATATTCACATAGTCACTTTTTTAAGTCTGAATAGAGATATGTTGAATCAGACAACGGTTGATGTAACAAATATTGAAGCGTAGAAATTCGGAAATGATCTGGCAAAATATGTATATAGTCATCAAATATAATTGATCCCAAACATTAAAAGCACTCTCAACGTTAGCATACTGTAGTGTCATTCCATCGACAAACATGCAATATTGGGATGGCTAATGGCATCGGTTGAAAAATCTAAATTTAATGCTGCTTTTAATTACCTTCTACGTTAAATAAGTTTCCGTTGTCTTTTGAAGTTTGATGTAGTGTGTAATCTCTCGGATTTACGGCTAGCGATTTTCTTTATTTATTTGTCTCTGATACTCTCGGGAACCCTAAATTCGAAGGTTGCAGTACACTATTATTCCAAATTTGCGATATTTTGATTAAAATACTCTATTGAAAATGATTTTCTTGCAGCTGTTTAATACTTCAAACTAACCTAATATCATCACTGTTCTCTTCATTAAGTAATGAAGTGTCGCGGATTCCGGTAACGAAAACTGATTGATAATTGATTAAATCCTTTTAAAGCATATTCTGCATGTATCCCAAAGACAAGGGAAATACCACACACAGAATGAATGGTTTTGATTGGCCCTAGACCGAACGTCTTTCACCGGCCGGTGGGCGTTGCTTGGACTAACCTGATCCTCATTGGCTGGCAGAGGCAGAAGTCAATAGGAGCGCTCGTTCGAAGCACAAACGTGCGCACCGCGGACATGCAGCAAGGGAGTCGTCGAGCCCTTCGACGCTCACGTTGTCGCTGCCTTCGTCGACAAAGCTGCGCCAGGCTACTCAACGCACGCGCACGCACTGACTGACCCTCGATTAGATCGACTTGAACGGACTTCACCATAGGGGGACTTTGCAGTAGGGCGAGTACCCCCGGGGACGACGTTGATAACATGGCGGACAATAAAATCAAAAAGGCCAAAGTTATTTTTGTCCTAGGTGAGTGTGAAAATTATGTTCTGGACTTTGACGCTAAATCCAATATCTACTATTTAATGCGGCAACTTGTAATATGGAAGTGGGACCGAGGCTACTCTCAAGTAATGTTCTTAGTTCAACTTCTAATTAATGCACTGCAACTGATACTTTGTACACTACTTTTAAGTTGTATAATAATAAGCAATTTTTATTATACAATCTGAGTAATACTTAAGATGACTTTGATTAAAACAATTTGAACTAGAATTCGCTCACCATCTTAAGTTGGTATGCTCTAGACTTGGGCCTGAATTTTCGGAGTTCCAATAGGGTGCAGTTTCGATGCCAACTCTTGTTTATGAGGAAACATACACTTACGAAATTTCAAAGATGGTAAAATGATCTCTTGGGAAGATTTTGTAGCTATTCGAAGCTTTCACTGACACTTCCTCTTTTGATAAAGATATTTTGTTTCCTGCCGAATGCTCCTTTCTTCCGCCCAAAAGTGTCAGCAGTAATGTTAGCTAGAGGTAACAACCTAACAGGAAAAATGTGAAAAATCCTGTTCAATTTGTACTTTTAGAAGTTAGGTTTATAAAGTCTAATTTGCATAATGTCCCATGGGAAATCCCTAATTGAAGTAATAAAAATGGGTTAGAAGGCGAAGAGTCACTGTGGTCATGCCGGATGACTTCTTAAAAAGCATGCTCTTCCCTCAGGAGCAAAAGAGGAGAGTGCTATTAGCGTTGCCTGTTTCAGTGCCTCGATACATCAAACACACACCGGTGTAAATTATTTCAAGTGACAGTCTAGGCAGAGGTCTTCCACTTTTAAAACTCCTTGCAAAATCAACAAAAAAGCATTCAACATAATGACTTTGACTTTACTGCTTATCGTTTCTACAGCGCCTTATCCAATCTAAGAGCTAGCAGATTATTTATTTTAACTAGTTGCCAAAGTCTTACCTGCAATTATTTGTCATCAATTCATCATCTACTCTGTTAAAACTATCGTTTAAATAAATAAAACGAAATGATGGAAGAGCCCTAATCCGATTTAAACTCTTCCCCTCCGGGCAATTTGAAAAATAAGATCATTGAATAAATAAGAATAAAGCCCATTATGGCATTTCTGTTACACTAAATATGATGCCCTGAATAAGAGATATTGACTTTTAGATTTTTTGCTTCTTTGCATAAGCTAGTACCGGTATCAACTGAAGAGTACACTTTTAAATAGCTTGATTATTTTCCCAGTTAATTCCGGAAATATGCACAAAAATAGGTTTATGAGTAAACATAATTCGAAAGCCTAATGTGTCAGGTATAAACTATGAAAAGCCCGTAGTTACGAATTGCTGTCGCATTGGGGTTGCATTATCGCTACTAAGTGTGCAGCCACCCGAGTACGCTAAATCTTCGTTCGACTAAGCATAGCACTGGTTGAAGTGCATTGTTTTCTATTAATCTTGGATAGGCGGTCCAGGCAGTGGAAAAGGCACACAATGCGAGAGAATTGTTGCCAAATACGGCTTTAATCATCTCTCAAGTGGAGACCTGCTCCGAGACGAAGTCAAGTCCGGTTCTGCACGAGGCAAGGAGTTGCAAGCCATCATGGAGAAGGGCGAACTCGTTTCCCTGGTATGCCTTCTGTGCTTTCTTTCATCCTCATCGAAATAGCACTTCTAGATGAACCAATGAATAAACAGTAGGTTTCTCCTTCGGATTAAGGGAACTTCTCCCATAGGTGTAGTTAAACTATTGTGGCACTTAAGAGCTTTTCCTACTGCTGCATTTTAACAATTATATCGTGAACAGGCTGTCAACAAGACTCGAAAACGCTAACACACAATGGAACTACATCGCAAACTAATACAGGTGGTATATTTGCTCATGTGCTATCCAATTTAATTGACTCCAAATTTTTGCTAGTAGTTGCTTTTGATAATCACCGATTAAATGTGAAAGTTCATTTATCTACAATGATTTATGTAACTTGATTTCTCTAACAGGTTGTATGACACCGAAAAAACAAAAACTTCAGGAAAAGTCACTGACATAGTTGTCTACTCATTTTTAATTTATACTGTTGAGAGAATGTTCCTATTTAATACACAGTGTATTAACACCGGAAATTATACTTATCAGTTAAAATAAGATATCGGAATTTTTTGCTAAAAATTCCAAAACACACTTAAAACGTTAATAACATTTAATCATTTTAAAGTCCGTCCACGAATAAATACACTGAATACCCGATTAAAAGTGGTTTTGTGCTTTAAATATTTGTTAAGAAAGGCTAATGAAATTACGGCGAAAGCACGTGCTAATTCAAACACAAGTGCCTCTCTCTACTGGTTGGAGACCCTGACAAAACAAGACCTGGATTGCTGGGCTCCCATTAAAATGCACGTAGGCACTATTCCGCATGCCCATTGGTCAAGAGCCGGGGCTAAAGGAAATGCATATCCACACCACGTTCAGCCCATATAGTCCCCCCACCCTGGGTGTAAAGGCGATAGCAACACTTGTGCTTTATGCTAATTTGCAACAATGCGTAATTTCTGGCCATTACAATACCTGTCTATATTTGCACTAAGTAATTAAAAAGCCTCGAGGCTCATCTGAGAGCCAGTCAATTTTGTTTCACCTGTCTTTCCGGGTTTTGGTCGAATTTGTTTCGAGATTTTCGAAAACGATTTAGGCGTCTGTCTGTAAAGTTAGTAGAAACTAGTGGATAAAGAAACAATTACTGTAAAAAGTATTTTATCTAGCAATACCTTTGTTCTGCAAGGAAGGAAAGAACTAATTAAAAAATCACTTGGTGAGTAGAATAATGACTACAGGAGCCCCAGCAACTGGGTAACTATGGAACACATTTATTATCAGAACAGTTTCTTCATAAAAACGTGAATACACAATACGCAATCAGTTAGAACAGCTGGAATCTCATTTCTCAATAAAAATTGAGGGACTGCTTTATTTATCGTTCAAAATAAAATAGCAGTCATTTTCAGCCTGTACTGCGACGTGTTTCATTGGTTTTTAATTGAATGTTTCTCAATTGGAGACAAGTCCAGGCGATACACACAACATACACATACATGTTTAAAATCTTGATGTTTTTTATTAACCTACAGCTGTTCCCTGGCGAACGCGCCGAAATATATTCCAATCACATACATTACAAATCTAAGATATTTTGCAGGGAACCTAACGGAAGTATTAATGGAGAATAGATAATTTAGAGGATCATTGAGGAGGAGGATGTAATTTTCTTAGCCGCAGGCTTTCAAAAACTACGAAGGATAGTTTATTGGAAAATTTTAGACACCACTGGCCTAGTGGCAGTTGTTTAATCAGAGTTTCAACTGTACACTTCAGTGTCTGCTCAGCAGTCGAATGGCGATTATAAGCCGATTTCTCTCCTCATCTCAGAGGTCTGATTAAACAACATCCAATGTTTATGATGTAAATCACATAGTTCGTCGTATTTCCCGAATTCATGTTTCTCTGCATATTCACTGTGGGATTGTGCCTCTGTGCCTCGTAGGAAGTTGTGCTCTCCCTCATCAAGGATGCCATGGTGAAACTTGTGGACAAGAGTCCGTACTTCCTCATCGACGGCTACCCACGCGAGCTCGAGCAGGGTGTTCGCTTCGAGAAGGATGTAGGTCACCACTCTGTTACCTTCCTTTTGCACATTTAACTTAAATTTTGTAGGAAATTTGGAAGGCAGCAATGTGGTGCTTTCTGCATAACATATTTTCACAGTTTAGTCTAAGGGATAGGATGGCGTTAATGTGGTCTCCTAGCCTGAACCTATTTGTTGGAATTTATGAGCAAGACATAGCTGATGCTTAGAATTGTAAGTTGCTTCAATGAAACAGTATTATAAAACCCACTCTTTCTAGCTTTTCTTTGGACACACGTTGTTCCACAAAACACCACAAAATGTGTAAATTGAACACCAGTTAGAAAACCTTATGATTCTTTGCCAGTATGCATTTTGGTTTACATGGCATCTGACCAACTTCAGCTATCGAAGTGACAGTGAAGAGAATTGACATTTTGTCAGCAGTAAAGGTTTAGGAATGGAGGATATAATTCTGACTATCTGAACCGGTGTCAAGCTTTTTACTCGTTAATAGTTCCATTATAAGAGTGTGGCTGGAAGTAATGCGGTCGGTTGTGCTTCGAATCAAATTCAGTGCTTTCCCATTACCCATGTAAGGTGGCGCCTTGCGACGCGGTGCTCTACTTCGAGGTGAATGAGGAGGTGATGAAGCAACGCCTTCTGAAGCGCGGCGAGACCAGCGGCCGAGCCGACGACAACGAGGCCACCATCGTCCAGCGCCTCAAGACCTTCGAGGAGAAGACCGCTCCCGTGATCAAGCACTATGCCGACAAGGGCACGGTCATTAAGGTACGTCGAATTTCATCAATCAATCTGATGAAATGAGTCAAAGTCTAGACTTGGTTATTGGGAAAAGTTTACGGGGAGCCAGTAGAATAGAGCACGCATGGAGACGAATTATGCAGGGACAGATGTATGGGTCAGAATACGCTCATCTTCCTGAGCGGACATCATTCACTAAATGTAAACGCCCAGCTGCCACAAAAACCGATTTTGCATACGCCCAAATTGCAAGACAAGCCGGACCACTGTTTATTCATCATGTGAAAACATATATATGAATGAATGGTAGGAAGGCCTATGAAAAATTCCTTTCTCAAGTTTCATGGTCGTTGCTCCATCAAAGTACTCTCTTCTCAACCATCACCTTTACTTTATACTCACGGGAAAGCTCACTAATTACCACTGAGGTACTCTTAGAAGCCTTAGATTATCACCCAGAATCTCGAATCAAGTAGTGACAATGGCACTTTAGCAAATATTCGTTTTACAGGGATCCTTGAAGCACACTAGATGCACTGCCCGGTGATTTGAATAGTGGACCCATTACTAGAACATTGGCAGGCTAATGGATGTCGAATTACTACTAAAGTTTTTTAGTACCATTTTACAAACCAAGATTCTAATTCTTATTTCTTGTGTTGCTAGATCGACGCTTCAAAGACAATCGATGAGGTCTTCAGCGCTGTTGTGGAGGAGTTTGGCAAGAAGGGGATCAAGTGATTGCCACCTGCGACAAACACCCTGAATGTGCCTTGCGAACCCCTTTGACTTATACCTACAACTTCTATCTTTTCTGGAGTTCCATAAACATTTTTCGACCACTTGAGACTACTTAACACAACTAGTACGTGCCTATATAATAAAAAATTATAAACCAATCTGTCTCTTTTTAACTGTTCAGGAGTAGTTTAGGCTCTATTTAGAATCAAGAGACTTTTAGAAAGAGTTTTGTGGGTTTGCCTTGCAAAACCTTAGGATAATGTAGTTGTTAATTACTAAAATTTCAAAGGTAACATTGAAATGCTCAGATCGATTTTAGGGAACGAGGGCAATTTTATAATCTCTCAGCTTGGTAATGGGTGCTATCCTGAAAACACTGCCTAGCCCAGTTGCCTCAAAGATAAACTGAAAGATTTCCTTTTTTACAAAAAGGTAGTAATAGATGCCAACGAAATACCTACTGCTTTACTTAAAAGTATCTATTCTTGGTTTTCAACTGAATACTGACCGGATTTGCAAGGTAGTATTGTGGCTCTACAAATGGACACCACTTCACAGAGCGTAGTACTTTCTAATGTTGTTACTGAGAATTCTTAATCAGCTTCGAAAAGTACAATTACTTACTGATTTAACTTAAGATGGTATGGAATTGAGGTGATTATGTATTTTAAACCCAAAATGTGAATAATAGGATAATCTGTGATGAGTTAATAAATCAAATCACTGGATACCACCAAAGATGGGTTGGGTTCATTGGAATACGAAAGCAGATAGAATTGGTCAGGTACTACTTAATTGCTCAGCTTATTGAAAAATGAAAGTTAATGAAAATTAAAAATCAATTACAATGATGAAGTTTGTGAGCGGCAATAGCATTAATTCTCTGATTCGACCACCAACAAGCTGAGGCGGTATGGTCGACGCGTTGAAGGACGCTAAAGTTATTTTCGTAATCGGTAATTCTCTGGTTTGCAACTCTTTGACTTTAAATGATATTTTCGATGCATCTATGCATGATCCAATTTATTATTTATTTCACTACCTTATTAATCAGTCACTATGTTCGTGAAATGTAACATGTCAAGCTGTGGTAATGATATGCAGTGCTCAATTTTAACAAACAGGAGCAAATAATATTTATTATATATGCATATTCGGTGTGAAGCCATAACGAGAAGAAAAAAATAGATTTCGTGGAAAAAGGTCTTAGATTTATTGCTCATAACCTTTAGCTTGATGAATTTTCATCGACGTGACATTGCTTTTGCCAATCAAATCACCATTACCATTCTGTATGAGGTCTTTTTCTCAATATAGGGGGCCCAGGTAGCGGAAAGGGTACACAATGCGAGAAGATCGTGGTCAAGTACGGCTTCAATCACCTCTCAAGTGGTGACCTGCTACGTGGAGAGGTCCAATCTGGGTCGGCTAGTGGCAAAGAAATTAATGAAATCATGCAAAGAGGCGAACTCGTGCCGCTGGCAAGCACGGTGTCTCTTATTTTATGCAAATAGCATTTTCATCTCGATTATGATAGTTAACAGTACTGTGTGGATTGCAAGTGAGTGCTTTGCATGGAAGCACACCGACTAATAACGTTAAATAGCTGCATACCTGCTTGAAGTTGAATACCTGTCGAACTTCTTTAGTGTTTGTCCTGTTTTTTATTCCGAATTCAATATAATGCCATAGTTCTTCATGAAACCCACACTATTTATAACCGTTAAAAATTATCAACTTTGAATGATCGATGATTGGAGAAGTGTTCCAAAGCTCTCTTGTAAAGTTATTCAAGTAAGCAATTCAAATAAAGGTTGCATCATTGAATTTAATGTTTTAGGATATCGTACTGTGTTTACTCAAGAACGCCATGGAAGGAAAGGTCAGTCAGTGTCCATACTTTTTGCTCGATGGTTATCCACGCACTTGTGAACAAAGCGATCGCTTCGAAAAGGAAGTAAGTATTTACACAATACAAGTATCATTTAAAGCTTAAGTTACTTGCATGATCCGTATAGCGGAAGAAATCATTTGTCATAGGCATCAGGCTTCAAAGAGAACATATTGTGAATAGATAATAAAGCAGTCAAAGCGTCTTTACCTGTCCTCGGATAGTGATACTGGGTTCCATTTGGCAAAAATGGTGTCCTTAGCACTTCGAAAATTCCTAACGTAGCTACAATTCGCGAAAACGACGACGTCCTTAGAGATAATTACAGGATTCGCATCAATTCGTTCTAGGGCATACAAAGGACCGTAATTCCAAGTAGGTAAATGCCAATTTTTGAGGTATGCCATTAAGAGACTCATATTATGTTTAGGCAATAAATAGCACGAGTGAATCTGATCAAAAGGCGATCTTGAATGCAGCTCAGCAGAATTAGACAACTGCGAGTCATTATGGTCTTTGTTATTTAATGAATTATTTATTTATACCATAGATCATACCCAGCAAATTCATCCTCTATTTCGATGTGTGTGAGGATGAAATGAAACAACGTATCCTCAAACGTGGCGAATCCAGTGGCCGCGTCGATGATAATGAACAGGCGGCTCTAAAACGCCTGCAAACTTTCAAAGAAGAAACCATGCCAGTTGTCCAGAAGTTTTCGTGTAGTAATAACTTTATTAAGGTAAGGAAACAAACTAATAAGTGTAACTGTAACTATCATTAGATTTACATTGCAAAGTATGACTACTTCTAAATTAAACACTGGATTTTCTTTTAGTAACCAAGTGGTTAAACTCGAGCATTCTTAAATAGAGCTGGTATATGTTGCATAAAAATTCGAAAGCCAACGAAATTTCATTTTTTGCTAGATCAATGGTAACGGATCCATCGACGAGGTTTTCGAATCTGTTGTGCAGGAGTTTGCGAAGAGGGGAATATGCTAACGAAGCTATTTTGCCTAAAACACAGTCACCGTCTTTTCTGTCTAAACCAAATTATTTTTATTCCCCTTATTAAGTTAGCTCGCATTGATGCTTTAAAATATAACTCTTGGTAGCTTATAAAGGCTGCTGATACACGAAAAGTGAACAGCATATAAAGCAGATAGTGAATAAAAACATATTATTACGACACGGTGCGAAATGCTGGGATATTAGTTATAAGCACCGCTGATATACGAGAATTCAAATCCAAGCCAATGTAAATCTTGGTTCCTTACATTGTCAGGGGTAAAAATCATAGGTCAAGGGACGATTTAAATTATTTTGAGAAACTAGTTACCGGAACCTAGCATTTTTGAAACCACCATAATTCAACAGTCAAAGGTTTACAGGTATATTTGAGTCGATAAGAATTTTTTTCATAGTTTTAGTAACATTGTGCGCCGTGTCAATAAGAGATTGCTAATCATCCGAATTTTGAATTTACTTGCCTATGAAAAAACCTGCCAGAATCTAATTTGCTTTGAAATAAGGGTATATCAAAGCATCTTAATGTGTTAAATACGTAAACCTTTTGAGCTGGGTTTTATAATGCACTATTTAAAAATAAATTTTTGCATCACATGATAAATTGTTTAATTATTCTGTTGAAACTGATTTGACCTCTAAAATAAACCCACATTGTACGATCTTTTCATTTAGCTATCGTTAATTGATGATGACTGCTACAGTAACTGGGACTGTAGACACATTGCGAAGACTCTTTGAAAGCGGTGAAGTTTCCAAATCTACTATTTTGGCAAATAACTTTGAGATTTCATACAACGGAGTTTCTCATACCTCAAACGGGGGTGATTTTTCAAATAGTACTTCAAGGATAGGAGAAAAACCCTACCTAAACGGATGTAACCCATTAATTTTTTCATCAAGTGAAAGCCGAAATACTTCACAAACGTGTCTGATTGATCGATTATCCATGAATAAGACCTCTGTGGAGCTCGCGAAGAAGACACCACCACCGAAAGTCAAACCAAAGCCCATAATGTATAGAAAAATCGTGCCAGCTCTCAGAACTGAACCCCTTACTAAACCAAAACTTCCTTTGCAGAACCTACAACAGGATAATTGTTCTGTTACAGAAAGTTTATCGAGCCATATTGAGCAAGATTCTATATCAACAGATCTCATCGGATCAGAGTCGTCTCCAGCTATCTCTCCACCTGGAGTTGATTCACTCGAACATAATGCGCCAATCAACGAAGGAATTTTACCTGCGAGTGGGTCAGAAAGGTCAAAGGGGAATGAATTCATCCCTGTTTATTTGACGACGACAAAGGCCCCTGTGAAAGTTTCAAAGGAACCCCCTCCCGTATCAAGGAAACCCCGTTCATTTTTAAGTGGATACACTAATAGCCTTTCAGTAGTTCAGCCCAAGTATGATAAAGTCTTGAAGGAGCAATTCGGTCTGTCCATTGATCAATCTTCCTACGATTTCACCCAAAGATGGGCCAATGAACAGGCTCACTTGGTAGATCAAATGGGCTCAAGCAATAGGAAAAAGCCAGGAGCTGATATATCAACGCAGCCAAGTCAAAATGGGACTGCTGCACAGATGTCGCGAACTCCTTCAGTTTCCAGCAGCACAGGACTGTCAAGCTTAAACTTCACCAATTCTAGCATACGATCAATCTTGAAGAAAGAGCGCCCACCCCTCGGATTTGAAGTACGTGTATTTAATGTAAATTTTTTTGCCTAAGTAAAAGTCTGACCCATATTTTCGACACGTTCCCAGAAGAAACGGCTGACTTTCAAAGGTGACGATGAGCTTCTTACCTTCTACAATTACCCCTCAGATGGAAGCTATGACGATGACGATAGTCTGAATCATTTCCACTCTGCTCTTCACTCCGATTCCGATTCCTCATCCACCTTCGACGGATCACAGGACTACGAAATAGATGTCGTGGGATCCGTAAGCACTCTGCGGTCGTCCAATGCCAGAGTTAGTGGAAGCAGGATTATTTTTGCTGGATCGACCATTTCTACAAGCACTCTGAAGGGCTCTGTGTCGTACCAACAGAAGCCTTGGCTTTCAAGCCAGTCTGCTCAGAGAACTACCCACAACAGGACTAACACTCCCGGGAGTAGTAGCAGTCACAATCACCAACAGCAAGCCCATCAGAGCAGCCGCTCTAGCAGCAGTAACCGTGACAACTTAGTGATGTCCAGTAGGCGCGACAACTTTAATAACTATCCCAGCACGTGGTCGACTGCATTCGCCAGCCAACCGAATGTATTGACCCCCTCTAAAGGTGGCAGTAAGTCAGCTAAAAGCATTTCCTGTAAGACTGTTAAACTATAAATTCAAATTATTTAACCTTACAAGAAATCTGCCTTCTTGCTTCTCGCTTTGTGAAATCATCATATCAAGACTCGCTTTTCAAGCAATTGGCTTTGAGCAATTTTTGTTACTGTTTTGAGTTGAGAGGGCTACTATCGAATCCAACTGAGATGTGAAGGCTCCACCAAGTGCGATTAACTGTGAAACAGATTAAATTTAATTAAGAATCACAGGCGTTATCAACCTCACATGTTCTACTTTTGAGTTCTAACCTTCCATTGAATTCAGATAGCCTCTAAATCGGTTAATGGGAGTAATTCTAAAAGATATATTGAAATTTGTTGAATATTAACCGACGAGTCATTAGTCTATTGGTGCTTATGCGTTGGACCCTATCGCTTGTTACTCAGCTTTTTTAGCAAATCCCCTAACGCTTGCTTGCGCCAACGCTCACTTTTTATGTTGACACGTCCCGTAAGCCACTTCATTATTATTTGAGCTCTGAAGAGCACCTCTGTCATTTAGTCCTCCATGACACTATATCCTCAATATCGTTTAGCTAAAACATTTGAGTGGCAGGTTATCTTCCGCCATATAACCTCGATGGCGGAGGTGCTATGATTTTTAAAGGTAGAAATAAGCTTATAGTTAGAAAGACTTTAAACGGGGCACTGAATCGGATGTAAGTAGAAAGGTGGTGCCCTCTTGAAGTTCAGTTCACTTATCACCACACCCTGGTATTTCTCTATGAATCTATGCATAGCATTTCAATGAATACGAAACTTTCGAGATGGCTTACGAGTACTTGAACTCAGTTGTTATTGAGCTCAACCGAAAAATTCCATCTTAGTTCATTGTATTACTTGATAGAAGAGTCAATTAATGATGCATTGTAATGGCGGCTAAAGGGTGCAACGCACCTCTTATCTGTTTGCACTTCTGTCTAATTATCTTGATTACCGTCAATGGGATGAGTCTCGTTTCACTGGGAGTCTACAAACAGTAATGTAGCGCAAATCGACTTTCTCAGAACGCGAATGAGCACTCATTGGTAGTCTATCTTTCTACATGTTTTTTTTTTCAAAGCTGGGTGATTGTAGAGATTGAGGTTTGGGATTTGTTCATGGGACCTATCAGATGAGTTTATACGCAAGCATAACACCGTTTTTCATATTCACCAGCCCGTAGTACATAAAATTCCCTTTCCAAGCTCTACACAAAATCAAGATTTACTTCTAAAGGTAGTATCGAAATTTCTACGTCAGCTAATCGTTTGCCAACAACGCCATTCTCAAAAATGAAGCACAGTTTACACCTGGCTTCATTAAATTGAAGCGTTTGAGGTGTCTGATGATAGGGATATCCAGCCACTTTAAAAATAAACCATAAACTCGAAGAATGGTATGATTCTACGAACATCGGCTGATAATCTACTTGCAGCTTGCTGGAAATATAGGCAGATTGGCTGGGCCGGAAGGAGCATAGGTTCCTACGCATAGAATGTCTGTATGGAACGATAAGGTCAGAGTATCATGGCAACAGTCATCAGGGCGCTGTAGTCAATCAAGCTTTTCCGACTCAGCCCACGGCCGTCGTGTGCCCAAAGTGCACTTATCCCCTATTCCCCCTTCCGACTAAAAACGTACTTCTACCGCCATCGCAACAGCCTTGAGATTGATCACTTCCTTTCAACTAACCGGTCTAACTAAGAGGGATGCACTCAAATAATTTAATGACTTCACATAAATGTGAAAAACCACTCGGATTAATCTATGCATGCACAAAGTTGAGTAATGAGAGCCAGGTGGGTAGGAGTACGAATACTGACACGAAGATGAATCCGATTACCGGGAATTTTCACGTTCTGGCCGCTCGATTCTCTCAGCAGGTCACACAATTCAGTCATGCAAAGCGTAGGAATGTAGTACTAACTTTCACAGGCGCTGACCCAATAAGAATTAGCCCAGGTTCTGCTTAAACCCAAAAAAAATCTTGATTTTTTGAGGAAGTTTTAGTTGCATACTTTAGGTAGCCGATGCCAAAATCCGTCCTCCAAATCGAAATTTTCCGTCACTTCAAACCTAAATGTACGAAATCATGTGCAAATTTTTTACGCCAATAACTTTCCAACCTTTTTCAGAGCCCCACAGCTTCGAAACATTTTTCGCAAATTATATATATTCGCAATTAAAAGCTCTTAAAGAAATAAAGGTATGTAAGTAGCTTATTAATTGCTACTTTGTATAGCAAATAAAAATGTATAATGAGATAAAACATCATCAGGCCTTTTAGCCTTGACTGTCTTCCATTTCGCTGTGCCGAAGTGAAACTCTGTAGGAGTTCAGTTAGCACCGATGGCGAAGACAGAGACTGGAGCGCCAATGCTTACAACAATGTTAGAAGGAGGTTATCATTCATGCTAGCTAGGCGGGAGCAAGTGACTCAGCTCCACAAAGTGAAGTTTGCGAGTGCTTGGTTGCTGGTGAGTGCCACGCGTGAGCCTCATCCATTTCTCATGTTCGCTGAAAAACCCTTCGTTGGTAATCCGGTCTCGCCCCCACCCCCCTCGAAAGGACTTCACACGCTTTGCTGCCGACTCTCTCTGTTGTTAAGTGAAGAGCATGGATTTGGGTATTTAACCTTTGATACTAAATAGGAGGTTATTATAGGATTGCCATCACTAAAGCATGTCTCGCATTTCTGCGAATAATCTGGAGCTTGAAATAGATTCAATATTTCCGATTAGTCGCATGCTCCAACAACTGGGTTTTTACAAGTGGTTTTGAAAGACACTTCTCGAAAACTTGATTTGTGCATTATCTAAAATTTGCTTGAGCCGTTCCTTTTGCTACAAATAAATGCTGCTGTGACTGGTAATGAGAAGTCGATTTTCATAATGTATTTACCCTGACATCGAGTCTTCGCATGTTTCGACTTGCTAATGATGTACATTGTCTGCTCTAAGATATATTTTATGTGCAAATTCGCTAGGCACTAGTATAGTTCTGATATTCAAGCTTCAGTGACAATTCTGGGATTCAATTTCAAAATGCATTAATTCTAGATACTGACGACTACCCATTTTAGTGACTTCCGTAAAGGTACTGCTGAGATGAGGCTTACAAAAGTTACATCAACACAATTACTTCCTCCATCGTATTGTACTGGTGGCCTGGATGCGAAAAGCAAACAAACGATGTGCAACCTTTGATTATGTGGTCAGAACAGATCCTCCGTGCGTTGCTCTGGGATTAATTTCAACCACGGCTTGTTAGACTCAGGCCCTGCCGATCACGAAAGTCAAAGTCCCTTCAAAAATGGGGTGGCAGCTCAATCACACCGCAACTTCATTTTTGGTACTAGATTTCAGTCAAGATATTAAGGAATTGAAATGAATAATTAATTAAAAAAGCTTCGAATAATCCAAATTTATAACGTTATATATAAGACACAAGTTAGCAGGTGAGCTGCCGGTACTGGCTTAGTAATGTTACATAACATGCTTCATGAGGGTTTATGAAGCATTTGGAAATTAAGCCATACTAATGAGCAGAAGGATATCAATGTCAGTTTAATGCTCGAGCGTTTACAGCGGATTAACAGGAAGTGGCAAGGGGATTTGAAAAGCTTATCAAATAATATGAAGGAGTGCTGATGATGAGCTACTGTGAAAAATTTAAAATAAGATAAACCTGATTTGCCCAATTTCGTGTTAATAAATCAAATAAATTATGTCATGAGAAAGGCTACTACAAATTTGAAGTACACACTACAGGAATTGTGTTATTTGCTTGAAGAATTTAGTAAATTTGTTTGCACGAAATGTCTGCGTAAGCTTTCTCAAGGCAAATTTTATGCTCTCTATGCCTATCATATTCAAGATGTAAAAGATTGCATTTATCACGTCATTTTTAAAACCACAAATCAAGAGATATTTAGGGCTCATTTTATTTCCAAATCAGAGTGATTTATTAAACTAAGAGGTCCCCTTTATTCTTATTCTTGGGAGCACTGGTTTCCGGCGACTTGATTTCTGGTGATGAAGTAGCAGAAACGCTAAATTAAACCACAATCACAGTTCGTAGCCAAACTCTTGGGGTCTTAGCTGAGCAACCCTTATCTAGCATTTCCTTTTCCAATTCAAAATCCTTCTTCTTTGGCGTAGGAGCTCTCAGTTAATTGTGAATTTATGAAAGCCCTTCAAAATGTTGCTAAAAATGCAAGTTCATTGAAATTGGGATTTGTTGTATGGCATTATCGTGCATATTAAAGGGATACATTCTGAATATATACCTTGAAGTAACTAAACATTTCATTACAATGATGAAATAGCTTGTATTATATCAATATGAAAAAGTGGCCAAACCAAATATTTTCGACCGCTGGAGAAAATTAATGTTTTATTATATGTTAACTAATATCTAGATTAATCGTCCAGAAAGTACAGCATAGTCGAGAGCCTTTTTCATACTAAGTCACGGCTTTACCTGGGATACCTGGTTAGGCAATTCTATACCATCACTTTGTGATTTGTTCCAGAGGTTATTTAAATGTGGTGCTGCATGAATATCCTACTTGTGAATTCTCTGCTTATCAGCTGGCTTCTCAATGAGGCACTTCTATATATCATTTCCAGTTGTCCGTTTTTCCGTTGCTGCAATTTTTAAATGTAGACTTAAGGTTAAATGTATGGATCTATTAGGGTATGCATAACCATGCTTGATTTCTATGGAGTCGTTCTCGGTCTACCTATCCTTCACTGGTTTGATTTTTATATAAAATACTTTGAAAACCCCACGTACCCATGATGGCATTGTAGCAGGATATGTTCCTTCAATCTGACTTATTCTTTCCTTCATTCCTTCACTTCACAACCAGAGTTTAATTGGACAGATTTTTAGTTTAGGAAAACAGCAGCACTAGTGTACTTTTAACTATTTCATTTTGTGACTCATTGAATACAATCTTCTAGGCTAAAAGCTTATTTGGAGAACTGTGTACAACTGACACAGCGGAACTAGGCCTTCGGTGACATCCTAATGGAGCAGCTGGCATGAAGTATTACTTAGTATGTGGTTGTGATTTGAGCGACTAAGACAGAGAATGGATTAAATTCTAATAATTTTGCTAGACATTTCAAAATCAAAGTTACTGCAGGTAATCGATGCTAATTTGAATATGGAAATCGCTTCAGATTGCTCATTCATGAAGCAGTACCTTTTGAAGGTGTAAACACTCTCAATGGGCACACAAAATTACTGAACTCGCAGCAAATATTTGGCGAAACATCTCTGCTTTGTGTGATCCCAGAGTCCATTTTAAGGGTATCAGTTGATCATCAGCAATCACCGCAGTGTCACCATAATCAACTTATATTACTGCCATCCCCCGAAAAATGCATAGTTTCCTGACCATTTACAGCACATTTTGCTGCCAATATTCTCCTTAATCAGCTTGTCGTTAAATAAATCTGTCGGCGTAATTTCAGATCGCATTGGTTTTTCTTATATAATTCGGCTGTCGTAGACGATCCAGCCATTCGTACTGGGTAGGACGATTTCAATCATATCGAAGCATTGTAGCTGGCTACATCACATCTCATTCAGCCGGTTAAAATAAACTTACATACAAAGGCTCCCATAGGATTTATACAGCAAAGTAGTTGGTTATCTTTACTCGTGAGTCTCTTTTCTGATATATATCATGACTTAGTCATGATGTATATATCTTGATCAAGTGTAGCTTAACTGAGCTCTTTTGACAGCTACTTGTAAAAGCTCCAAACTAGTATGTTTCCCTGGGCCCAGGCGTTAGATTACTTACTTACATTACTTACATTTTGTGTCAGACTATCGGGTTAACCCTATTCTCGCAAACATCCCAAAAATCACAAATTTCAGTCCGGAAACACTACAGAAAAAAATAACTTTCTTTCCATGATCTTATGCTCGACATTCCTCTGTATAGAAAGTATTTCTTGCCAAAAATACAAGCATGATCAGCTTTTCACAAGATTAACCATTTACTCATGCTTTGTTTATTTTTGCAATGTACACTAAAATGGCTATTTTTGCCCAGTAGGATGAATAACCCATTTTTTGATCTTGTGTCCCCAGTTAAAGCATTTCACGATCATAACATGTACTTCTTTATAATTATTTTCTTAAATCTCTAAGGTGTCTGGATAATACCACTAATTAACTAGAATGCGCTTGAAAATGATGCTTCATGATATACTATGTCCTTTAAGATTATCAGTCGTGAGCCAGACATTCAAATAAAGGCATTTTTCTATTTCTCCTGGAACTGAGTGAAGCATTTAATCTTTACGCCGTGTTCTCAGAACACGCTGCAGCTTAGTGAATTGGTAAACGAGAGTCCAGGTCGCTTTAATTAGGCTGCTCCCGTAGGTAAGGCCGCCAGCACTTTTCCTCTGCATCCCCCTTTCTTCTGTCCGCATTTTTCAGCACCTGCAGCATTTTCAAATCGCGATGAAAGTCATAAGAACCAACCTTGAACTAGGATCGAGGAGTGGGGGAGTACTTAGATATACTTAGTGCTAATGAAATGTCAAAGGAAACCAATGTTCACTGGCACAGGTCATTTCTCAGAACGGGTGCTCTGGGTTGTGGTATTATTTAATAGTGCAAATTACTATTAAGGAGTAAAATTTTGCTTTATGAATCCTCCTAGGTCTTAAATCAAACAATGACGATGTATTTTCTTTCAAATTTAAATTTCAAATTACATGAATGACTGAAATCTTTTCTATGTGGCTGCATTATGACTCTAAAGGATATGTGAAAGGATATGTGAATTTCCTGACCAAATCAGATTCATCACCATTAATTTACTACAAATTAATCAAACAACACTGTAAAAAATAGTTTGAAAATTCATCTATCAATCTGCGCGTTGAATTACTTTTCATTTTTCCAACTACTCGGCTGTCTCCCCAAGACTGATATTTGTTTATATTGGCCTCTGTGAAAATCAGTTGTTAGCTCATAGTCAGCTGAAGATAATGCAACATTCAGTAATCTTGATGAAATTCTGCTTCAATCGCCAGATTATCTAGGTAGAAGACCTCGATCGTTCATAAGAGGACAGATTTTGCTATAATTTGTTTTACTTCATATGATTATCAAATCAAAAATTACATCAGTCACTAGTAATAACGATGAATTTTCACTACTTGAACTTGAAAAATCAAAAAACTATATGCAACGGGAGCTTCTCTTTACTAACTTGTAACTACCTTGGTAGACATTTTAAGTTTCTCTGCTGTTTTTCAGCCTACAAGCGCTTTTCCAGCGAGCAAATCCGCTTCCATTACTGACGATGACAGAGCAGTGCCCTTGTGATCTCCCAGCTGGCGTCTCACTTCGACACCCTGTAGAAACTCCACCTCACACTTCCAACTACCCGCCAAACTGCACAAGTGCTACACACCCATTTTGTGTGGTCGGTCAACCCCTTAAGACCTCTCTGATGAGTTAACTCTCTATGCTGATGCGTCAAACGGCTCGGCGCTTCAAAAGAGTTTATTTGTTGCTACCATTTTTCTAATAACCCTTCTACGCCACATAGTTCATTCCCCATGTGTTGGTTTTCGATCCGTTTACTAATATCCGTATCCGCCACGCTTATTTAGAGCGTGGATCTCTTTATAGGAGGAAAACCCCGATGTACTTGTCCGAATATGTTCACTTCTTTCGAAAAAAATTTTTATGACTCCGTTAATGCTACAGGGCTTGTTCTTACTTTACGTTTGCTTAAATCATTCTTACTAGTTAAAGGATTTTTTAATACTAGACCAAACAAATTCGAACTGAGGTAGGTAATATTCAAATTCCTTTCAAGTCAAAGTGCCTAAAATACATAAAGTAATTTATGTCTAAGGCATTTTTAAATTTATCAATAAAATACTCAGCCATGAATATCCTTCGAGATGTCGATGGTTACCTACTCCCTCAATCATGGGCAAGCACATATTGTGTAACTCATACTGACTGTGGGTACTTGGGGCAACATTTCGATGATCCAGCTATAAGAAGACCTCGTCACCGGGGCGAAAGATATTTAAATCTCTCAGTTATGTTCCAAGTGACATTCCTCACCAGTTACTCTGATCGAAAAATATCTACAGTGGCAAGTTAATGTGTATTCAACAGCATAAAAGTCATTTTGTAACTAAATTTTATGTTTACTCGTTATTGTTTAGGCTTTCTTCTACGAAAGACCAATAAGTAGCTAGCATTCAAATAAACCAAGAAATATAATTCAATTTAATCCTGGATAATCAGGGAATTTTGGAAAAAATTACGAGCATGTTTTCGGTAAGAGTGCAAATAAGAAAAATATTCTATGAATTGATTGCATCCTTGAGAATTTTCAGTAAACTGAAGAATGAATTCCAATAGTTAGCCCTCCAACTGCTGTTTGTACCCAGAGTGAGATTAAATCTCGCCCTGAATGCACACTCGGCCCTCTTCTGACTAAATGTGGAGGGAATAAACTTTACGCACCCCTGTCCACCAAGCCTGAAATCAAGTGCTGTGATATTCAGAAAAGCGAGTTAGTCGATAAAACCCACTTAGGGTTCATTTATTGCTAGTATCTTCGAGGTTCCAAAGCGAAAATAACTTTCAAACACTATCAAAATTGCTGAAGCTAAGGTAAAACTTTGGCAAAAATTGAATCAAGTTCTGGCTTCATACTAAGGACCAGAAGCCCTTTAGAATCAGACGTAGCTAACTTAAATTTACTTATGGTGCTGAGTACAGTTTGAATACATGAGAGGCAGCGTAATCAACATTGGCAAGACTATTAGCACTGATATTTGCCAATGCCGCTTCACACAAAGTGATCCTCTATTGGTTCCTCACTCAACTAATTCACATATCACAATCGCGATCAACGCTGAATATAACGGTGATTTAGCTCTTTGAAAAATGGTAATTTAATTTCGCTTTCATTGGCAGTTGATGGCGCTAATAATTGCCTCTGTCGTCTCATTTGACGTTTGAGGTAATGATTTTTTTAGGATTATAGAGTTCACTTTCTACCGGTTGTCTGTTTCACTCACGACACTCACCAAATAATTCTTCGACTTCAAAGGTATTGTTGAAACACATTCGTAAGAGCACATATAGTTACTTGAAGCTCTGCTCTTAGTAAGATTCACTCCACAAAGGTTGTCCTCCATGTTAATAATTCAAGGAAATTCACACCTTTAATTGTTATTTTTGACAAATTTGGGGACTAGCTATGTGTACAAAGGAAGCTTCATTATAATAGAGTTATGAGACACGAATTCCTAATTTATGCTCTATAATCTTCCTAAATGTCTTTTAGTGCATGGCAGTATGCTTGGTACCCCTTAAGCTGGTAAATCTGTACAAGCTCGCAGATGTAAGTAGTTGAGGCAAATCGGGTAAAACATTGACCTCGTGAACAACTCTTTTTCAATCTCTTGACGGCTTGAACAAATGGCCTCTGCTAACACAAATTCCATGGTGCGCAATTTATGCGTGCATTCAAGATGCCTGTCCACGCCTTTATCTATGGTATGAAATAAGTGAAAATTGTTACAGCTCTGAGGAGTGTTTATAGGTTAATAGTGGTACAGAACACGCGATGCTCGGCACCTACTTTCGAAATCCGCCAAGTAGTTATGGCAGAGCTTAGCAAAGTCGATTGTGCTAGCCAGTGATGATTTGCAAAGCTGACTGATTTTTTTAGCTTGCTCCGTATTTTGCCTAACTTCAACTGTAGTATTTTACCAGCACTCAAATAAATACATTCCATTGATAAATACTGGTTGTGATACTTTTTTATAAATATCCAGTGCTAAGTGGACTCCGATGATTGCAACCAACAAAACATAGGTGTTACTTGGTGAACAAATACTTATGAATTTGTAAGTCAGAGATAAAGCGTGAATAAAACCAATACGATTTACTTAATTCGAATCTAGTAAGTTCATAAATTCAATAATTTTACCCACAATTTTTTAGGAATTGTTCTAATGTAGACTACTGCTTATGTGCTCTTATTAATCGCAGCACCGTTTAGATATATGAAATACATGGTGACTAGGTTTTGATCAGAATCGAATCTGTAGATTTATCAAACCTTAAACTTATCGATATGTCTGCTTTAAAAAGCATAAATTTAGCTCACTTTGTGATTCTTTAATTAAGTCTACCTCTTACATAACTCGCACCTCACTCCAAAAATAAGAATCGACTTATAAAAACAGAAAATGTATATTTGTCCTCTTCATATGGCACTTCCATGACCTGAATTTTCATCCTTATTTCGAGATGAGAGTTCCTAAAAATCTGTTGGATACATTGTTAGAATGAAGTAGACAATATTTTTCACATCCTTGTTGTCTATGAAAGTAGTCCTTAATTCCAATTTGTGAAACTCTTTTAAGCAACGTGATATGCTGGGATTCTGTGATTTCATAGCTTTACCCTTTATCCGAAGTGATGGAGCGTTTTGGGATGCACTTTCTTCCGGTCGGTGAATTAGACCGTGACCATGCACCTTGAAGTACGTTAATCCGAAGGCAATTGGTATTTGCACTGTAAATTAAGTAAGCTTTTTGCGGAAGCCTTATTTCCTCATCCCCTGAAGCTGCCTCATATAAATGAAGAAGTAGAATTTGACAACAAAACTGGATTTCGCAGGGTCTCCTAATCGTCAGGAGCATGGAATACTTCGTGACTACGATTACTATTATGAGGTTATTGAACCAATGCATGTGAAAGGTAACTATGAGTAGTGGAATTTTAATTTTGTGATCACTGTTTTAATTCAATCAGTTTGAGGCACTTTCTTTATGTATTAGTGAGATTTAATGACAAAAATATCTCCACAGGACAAAATAGTGGAAACACTTAACATTTTGTCATTATGATATTTAAGGATGTTATAAACAATCAAAATTTGAAATAGATTAAAACATTTTCTATATCACTTTTATTATTTGATATGCCTATTTAAAAAAAATGTTTTTACAGATATTTGGAAAAAAAGTCATAACCCTCTCGACTTTCAGAGGCCAAATGTTGGTACTTATATGGCAGGCGCTAGAACAACATAAACTGCCCGCCGAATGCTTGGCCTTTCAAAAGGTACTGTCTCAAAGGTAATGACTATCGCCTTTGAAAGAGAAGGAAAAACGTCCTGACCCAGTTTTTTCCACAATTTTAAAGCCTTGGCATTCTTGGTGTGGGCTTCCCACCTCAACAGGAGTTCAGCATATTTTGGCACCGCATCGATTTACCGCTTACGAAAATACTTAATCAGGGATATCGTCATTTTAAACTGTTCGAAAGTAATAAGAAAAGATTACCCATTACAAAGTAATCCGGGTGACTAAGCAAAGTGCCAGACCTTTCATGGGCTAAGTAGGCGAATATCTCAGGCAGTATCGCCTCTTCAAAACATCGGATTCCTGTTCGGCAGCACTAGGGCTGTAATCGTTTTTCATGAATCTAGAGGTGGCACATGAATATGGTCTGCCTTTGAAGCACCACTAATCT
Organism: Anomotaenia brevis; assembly: GCA_030710315.1. NCBI lineage: Eukaryota > Metazoa > Platyhelminthes > Cestoda > Cyclophyllidea > Dilepididae > Anomotaenia > Anomotaenia brevis. The sequence goes on from JAUOZQ010000002.1 coordinate 1,499,841, forward strand.
ATTTAATTGCCAAGTATCATGCACTAATCTAAATGTCAACTTTGCTAGTAGGCATTTAAACACTTAATAATTCACGGTTGACGAATATCGGGTTTAATCAATTTATGTGTTATTGTTGCCTTAAATATGGGTTATTACTGAAGGAGTTTTCAGAAGAAAATTGGTTTGGTACTTTGCTAACCGCAACGTCATTCGTTGTATATCCGTACTTCTCTCACTATTGTAGCATGGAGACATTTGTAAGCATTGAAATCTGGATTGAATTCCAAATCGGTAATCACGTACAAAGGGGCTTATGAAGCATCTTGGCTGAAACAGTTATGGGAGGATGTAGTAAGAATCAAACCATGGAAACCCGTACTTTTGTGTTAAACCTTTGACACCCTGTCTTTTATCTTCTCAAGGCTAAGATACGTCAGTTTTTGGGTGCTTGATGTGATTTTCATGTTATTTAGTAGTAAATGTCTGTCTTAAGATGAATCAGTGTATAAGCCTACCAAGTAAACCACTATACTCTACCCTCGATCATATTGCTATTTGGTGTTATAATAAGCTTCCAATTGATTTCAAAATAACATGCGAATCTGATCTGATCCCAGCTATGGACACGTCTTGCAGGTATGTGCCTAGAAACAGTTCAGGAAAACACATTCCCTGGTGCTTTGAAGAACAGTGTAGATTATCTTCTTTATTAGCTGTGGTGATAAAACTAGGTTTGAAGGTTTTGTAAACTTGTTTCGCTGCCCATCTAGATTGAAATCTGCCTCAGGTGCCCCTTCATTCATTTTGTCTCTCTATAAAACTTTCATGATTATGGTGCTCCAATAATTATCTTAACAATATCTAATAAAATATTTATGAAGAGTCAATATAGGAGATTTTGATGTTCTGATATGAAGTTGCTAGTTTTCTTCGTTTTCAGGTGTTCATTATGTGTTAACAGATGGAATACGTGGGTGCTTCGTGATCTCAAAAAGCTCCAACAGTATGAAGAAATTAGGTCGATTTCACAGCTATTGCCTGCTCTCAGCTGATAAATTCACAATGTTTTTTAGGGGGTGAGGTTATTTAATCAATCGTTCCAGCTTGATAAGTAACCTTGTGAGAGGGATTCTTGCGGAAAATACAGCTAAAAGGAGTCCAGGATTTGTTCCTTTAATTCGTCTTGTAGGAGTTCAAACTTAGATAAATCCAAAGTTTATCTAATAAGTACTCTTAGAAGTTTGCTTCCATGTCATTCAAATTCCCAAAGTTTCGTGCCGATTACGAAATATAAATCATTAAATTTTGCCATAGCCGCAGCAGAGGCAACCAACAAAATTAAGATCTTGTTCATTTTTGCATTTCAGTTAGGTTTCATGATAAGTTACACAAATCAAACCCGATTTTAATAATCAAAGGTACTACTTTCAATGCATATAATGTTTTGCTGTTAACCAAAAAGCCCCTTAGAGAGCAGTTCTTCCCTAATTAGATTTGCAAATTGAAGTAAATTTTGAGGCCCCTTTTTATGCACCCAATGGAGCCCTTTATATGGACACCTGTGCATTAGCACGATTTCTTTCCGATTTGATTTATCAACCCTATAAAGCACGTTTGGCTTAAATTTTAAAGACCGTGACAATTATCAATTCACGAATGACTTCATTTGAGAAGAGGAACAGCTAAAAACTCCATTTGTTGTATGAAATATGGTTTAACCTTCCGTGAGATGAAATTCACTGAACTAAACGAGGGCTCATTAGTTTTCTCTTAATTAGTGACTTCAGAAATCTTATTTTTTTCTACCATATTTTCATTAACGTTAAATAAAATCACTGTAACCTTTATCTGTTCAGTAATTTTAGCCTATTCTAATTCTTTCGAGTTGGAAAATCTTTGCTTAAAATCCTCAATCAAAGCCGAAATTTGATCGCGTTCGTCAGCATGAACAGCTGCTGCGTGGATATCCAGCTAACACATCCACCTGCTTGATAATAACCGATATCTCAATTGGTAGTCAAGAGCAGTCGACTGGCGCTTTGAACAGTCCAGTGCTCCAGCATCATTCCATGGGTCAATGCTCCTGTAACGAAGTGTAAATTACTTGAAATCACTACGAGAGTTTTAGACAAAAGTGCGTAAATACATGCATACTTGCTGGGTGTTCCAATAAATTTTATATAATAGTAATTGATTGTTTTATCCCAATCGTGTCAAAAAAAGGGATTTTGTATATTCCCCCTTATAGGTGATGACATGGAGAAATGATGACTGGAATCCACCCAATTCATCGTGGGGGGCAGTAGATTGAATCATGGTGAAGATTTTCGTCGGCCATTATAATGGAGAAGAGGTTGATGTAGCTGCTCAGGCTCTCCTCCAGGTTAAGAAACTGAAAGGAATCTGGCACCATGAAGTGCGAAATCCCTTTGCTCCAGGATCCAGAGAAGAGGACTGAAGTTTTACTAAACGCCAATGATCGATAATATTGGAATTCCATTTCCTTTATCCTAATGAGACGGTCCTGCTGAAAAGACACCATAGAGCATCCATAGCTGCCACATCTTGCTCTTTAGTTTTTCTCTAAAATTTTCTTTTTTTCGACCGAAATTCATCATGATCCCGCAATAAAAAAATGTGCCAAAATATTCAAGCTTCAATTTCTTAAATGAAAGTGAATAAGATTCCAAATTGATTACTTTTACCCCGTTGCTCCCATTGGCTTCAATGAACAACAAATGTTTGCAGATACCCAAGTTAATCACCAATGGTAGTCAATGGAATTAGCATTGTTAAGGTTAAGTTGGCCGTGAGCTACAAGAATCAAATATTTACTGTCTCATTTTTACTGTGTAAAAACTTAATACTACTACCACCTATGCATGCTCTTTGTAAGCAATCCACGAAACTGCTGTCTAAATCTACTACTTGAAAAATATAGTTTGATTTCAGTTAGAGGATCGATGGATGCTCCCAGACACTATACAATTCAATTAAGTTCCATCAATAACTTTTCTATCTTACTGCCTTCATACAAGCCGAGTATAGGAAAGAATCCCTATGGTATGATCTGTTCATACAAGTTTGTCAGTCGAAACGAGGTACGGACATGCCGACTGAGCTGTCTGAAAATCAATCAGTAATCGAATTAAGTGGGAAACACCGTTTGCCATCTAACTTAGAAGGTCACGCTTGACAGTTACCAGAATCCCTAATATCTGAGATCACCAAGTTTTGAAAATAATGTCATGGCTTAAACTTGCACCCAATGTAAGGAATGAATGAATGAATGAATGTAAAGAATGAAAGATTTTATACGTGGATCCCGATAACAAAAAATTCACAATCTCAAATTTTGCCAAAAATCAAATGAAGTAATGTGCTTCGTAAATCGGCCTCCATGACTATATGCACGCCAATTCCTTTAAATTTCTTCCTTAATAATATCAGAAATCCCTCGCTAGGAAAAAAATTCTAGTCATCTTTGAACTTGCTATCCATGTAAATTCCGTATTAATATATCATTTCAGAGCTCTTTGCGTCTGAATATCAAGGAGGTAAATATTGGAAAAGCCCTGGAATTTCATAGCAAGACTTGGCTCTATTTTATTTATTTTCATCTCCGTCTGAATTCTCGAAATACTTATGCTCCCGAAGGGCGAGACATATTTTGGTCGTTGGAATAGCGAGATTCCCAGGTGAATGAAAACTAGCCACTCTTTACTAACGGTAACTGGTTTCAAATATCTCCAAGTAACACATCCTAGAGCACGATCTATTGCTACCTTCTTGATTTACCAAAAACAATCTGTATCAGGAATTAAGGTTCATGGAATAATTTAATTTGTGGAAAATCGTGTACAGACTGAGCTCAAATAAGGGGTACATACGTATACATGTTGATATATTATACGTAGTTAAGTTACTGGTAAATAGTTCCTGTTCGGCCTCACATATTCCAGTATCAGTAAATCACATTTTACGCCTTCAGTACTACTTCACGACATATATAAATAACGAAATTATAGTGGATTATGATTTATTTTTGCTAGGGCTTTTGGCATTTCTTTGGGTGGCTAACCACAGCCCTGAAATTGTCTTAAGCAACTTTTTATACACTGGTCGCATGTACCCTGAATTTATCGATACTATTTGGAGTTATTGGGTACGCTTAAGAGTTATAGAAACGTGCTATATTCCATATCAAGTCACTCCTTTAAGTACGAGCTTTTCATTGCATGGAAATCACACCCCAAAAATAAATCTAACTCATATGGTTACTACTCTTACTACCAGTTCATTTATCTCGCAAATCTATATTAGATAAACAGATCCACTTTTACCAAGACATTTATTTTGAATTGAACTGTCCACTAGAATTTGCAAAATTTTAAATGGGAATGAAAAATCACATTCTTACATTTCGGCAGACTATAATCGATTCTGAATCACTTCTTAAATTGTGGGAGTCATAAAAGTATTTGCTGAAATATATGGGTAGAACGAAGCCAGCGTAATACTCTTCCTATGTACGTTACATCAAGTTGTTTACTGAAATCCCAAGACACTGACCCAGGTTTACCTATCTCAACAGACTCGTCTGAGAGGTCGATGATATTAAGTACTAAGTATTAAGTGCTTTACTACTGCATTCTTTTTGAGGTACCAACTGGATTAATTGGATCTCCCAATAGGTGTCTCTTGCTCGGGCATTGTTTTATTGCCTGTCCCCCAAAAATGCTGGTCAAAGCTTGGCAGCACTTCCAGCGTTCAAGGATTTTCCTTGAGAAACGTCTGATTTATACCTCTGCTAAGATAGAGTTGAGTTCCCAATTTTCCTTAAAAACTGTGATTTCTTGGTGATCCAAAGTTTCACTTTTTCAATTTGCTTAAGCAATACCTAGATTCCTGCCAATTAAGAATCCTTGCTCTTTCATTGGTATACTTTGAACATCGGTGAAGTTCTTACGAAATAAATTTGATTAAAATCGTCACGAACTAAAGCCTAAAAGTAACTTGTCAATCAATTAATTTTAACGGTAATAACGTAGGTCAACGTCCTTCCACTCAGAGTATCTAAGACTTGTTGCAAGGTACAAAAAATACTGATTATCTTACTTCCACGTGCTATGGACACTTTGGGTCTGGCCTCCATTAGTGGCTTGCTAGATGACCATCATTTCACATCCATTGGCGCAAAGTTATTTACTTTCTCAGCCTGTACCCGTCAACCAATAGTAAACCTGGTACGGATACCTCGGCCTCTGCCCCCCCCCCTCCCCCTCAATCCCCTTTTCGTTACTTTGACGGAAATAATTTAATAGATACAACCAACCAAAGCTAGGGTACAACCCTGCATTTCCACGAAATCATTTGGTCCTATCCCTACCCAGGCTCCAGGGTAGTAACCGTGTTGCCCCATAATGCCTTGTCTCCTTACAGACTTGCCATTGTTCACGACTTTTGATAAATGCCATGTTCCAGTATTCATCACTTTACATTTTTGACTTGGTTTGAGAGCAGACGTCAAAAAATCGGCTAAATGTCTATCTTAAGGTGCACAATCGGGGAGCAAAGGGTTTCATTCGGTGGCTCATTAAAGTCGATGAACTTAGCACCTTATCCATTATGTTACGGCAAAAGTACCGTAGACTGCGCCATTGATTATTTTGTTATGAATTAAGACAAGGATATAGCAGTTAGAAACTCAAAGGAGTGGAGGCTATATAATGCCGAACCGCAGCTTACTATACATCGTAACTAAGTGAGTTAGTCAAGATGCTATTAGATTGGATCAAGTATATCTTTTTTTCACTAAACACTTTGGGTCAAGCCCTTTATGAAGATGCATCTCCACTTTTTCCTCTGATATAGCATCATTATCTACTAGCCACACCTCGTGCATAGACGACGGATAACCTGTTGCGTAGTCATGTAACAAAGGACACGGAAGTAGTTAATGGCTCATTACTACGTAAAATCGCACAAAGCCCCATTTCTGATTCTGCAAATATGTTTCTCTGATAGAGGCGCACATGCAACTTATCTCTCATATCTGGTGACAACAATAATCTAGGCCCACGTACCTAATGGTTTGAGTTTTCCTGTAATCTGAACAACTAGTTCTAAGCTACTTTTATCAGAATATACCCATAAAATAACCGAGTATCAGCTTTAAAAGTAACACTTTGGCTTGAAAATGTCTCTCGTGGTTGTAAATATACAAAGTTTATGCTTGAATGGGTGCATCGACCAAATTTCATACTCTCTGATATTGTGAGAATGGACCATTTGGAGTTGCACGAAGTGAATAGCAGTATTTGACGTGTGCTTTTCTGGACACAGGAGATGAATGAAGACGTATTCTCGGTAGAGTTCAATAAATAAGCTTGACGCAGCCACTGCATCTTTTCGTTACCTGTCCACATATCCTTTAAATTACTTGTTTAGAATATCGGCAGGTTGGGTTAGCCTACTGTCGCTTATAAAACAGAAAAACGGCCTAACAAGGTACATCACGGAAGCTCAATGACTCCAGAGATCTTATGAGACCACTGAGCTAAGTACTGAGTCATCCGTTTGGATTTCGGTGAATACACTCACGGACTCGCAACCTTGGCTCTAGGTCATAAAGGATTTGTCACATGCAGTACTCGACCATGAGTTTTCCACTTCGATGATTCAGAATCCCATAACTCCGGCTTTCTCTCTCGTTTGTTAGAATATCGCGTTCCCAGCTAAAAACATATTCGGAATTTTGGACCATGCACGTAAGCACGGCCCACAAGCGTTTTGTATTCGAGGCTGCTTCAGCAGTTCAACTTCCTAAATAAATATTTTTGCTATTCCAGCTACCAACTGACGGTTTAGATAAGGAAAAACGCCTCAATCCCGTTAGAAATTTGAATCGATTTTACACGTTCACCACCTCACAGCTGGGGAACCACTGTGTGCACTTTGGACCAATAGCGTTAAGGATATGCCTGTGGATTTGGAGACTACCACCTTTTAATCAGAGTTTACATCAATCGCTACAATCATTGCCTTCTACTGATATTTAATCATGTAGTAGAACACGTCCCCGTCTCCAACTAAGGCCGTCCCTTCATGCTACCTATAGCATGACATTTTATCATGCGCTTTCTTGGTTGATGACGCAAATCACCTAATTCGAAATAATCAACAAACACCGCTGTCCGATTTCACAGCGGTGATAGTCTATGATGCAGTTAGTATCATTTGGACCGGCACGTCTGGTCAAGTAGTAGAGGCGAGATGACTCACCACGCCCCTGCCTTCCATGCGTCCCATCGCACGCAGCAGACCCAAAAACCCACTTTCGGCCTGGCGTTAACGTCACCGCTGCGGGTCGCTAATGGACAGCACGAGCCGTCTATGCGGATCCCCAATTCCTAACCACTGACGCCACTTACCCAAGCCAACGCGCACACGAGTGGCTAACGCAGTAACCACCAAATTCCTTTGCAGAAAACGAACACCACATGGGTGGAATAAAACCAATGCGCACCACTAGAAGACATCCGTTTGACCCAATTAGTTACTGCGCGAAGACTGAGCTACGCAACCCACAAGAACCCAGTCAACAAATCCTCACCAGCTAGATAAACCGGACATCATAGTTGGAGAATACAACTAACAAGACGAAAATCCCTCCTAAAACCCAATAAAAGGCCCAGATGAAGAAGAGTTTCCATCGCGAAGACTAGATTTTCCCGGTAAGACAATGAAGAAACGCAGGAGACTAGAAACCAAACTAGTGTCGAACAAATGGAAGGAACACAAAGGCATAACGCGTGATTACTCCAAACAACTTGTTGGCTAAATTAGTTTACTTAAAGACAAGATTTTCAGCAACGGGCTTCCCCTCACACGTGTCGCCACGAAGAAAGTACTCCTCGACCATTTTCTTGGTCTCAGGAGCACCAGGATCAAGTTTCGTCCAGGTGTAGCTTTCATAATCAGTTTGGAGATCTTCGCTCTTCTCGAAGATTAGGTCAGTACCCCGCCATACCCAGAGACCAGCGATGGTACTTTTGTTATTTTCCCCGTATACATTCATGATAGCGAAGCTAAACTTTTGCATCCTAGGCACACGAAAGAAAGGAAGATTCAGCTTCATAATCAAGGGATGAATACAAGGTTGGCGTAACGTACTTCTCAAGACGCTGGAACATGCCTCTCAAAAGATTGGCCGACATAAATGTGAATTTCAGTTCATCATTGTATTTGTATTCGCTGTACCAAATTGAGTCAGTGGTTGGATCAAACTTCTCCCAGAAAAAGGGAATAGCAACTTTGCGGATGTCTTCATTACTGTAGATACGCTTGAATTCGTCATAGATGAAGGAACCAACAGGGAGACTAGCCAGAGGATTTTTCGAAGGCTTAGGAACATCCTCATCAGCCTTGTCACCCTTTGGTTCCTCCTTCTCAGGTTCTTGTTTTTTCAGATGCTGCGGCTTAGAGCACCTTTTATCAACACCTTTCTGCTTTTCCTGTTTGGGAGCAGCTTTCGGTTGGTAGGTGACTGGTTTTTCACACAAATGCATGTCACCATAGACCTTCTTCACTTCTGGCTGATTGGCAACGGTTGTGTACCAGCGCGTAAGGTTAAGGAAATGTTCACGGTCAGCCTCACCAAGAAGATTTTCAAAAACAATCCTCAGTGCGGTGAACGTAGTCAAATCACCCTGTGTAATATGCTCACCAACAAGGAACGTTCTAAAACATGTAAACTGAAACGTCCAATTTACCTTGAGGAAAGATATTCATTCATGTACGCCATCGCCTTCTTAATATTCTCCTCACCCTTGGTAACGGATTGCTTATTATAGTTGGTGGCACCAATGGTAGGATAATACCAAGCAGCGATCGAAGGTAGAAGAACGTTATCCGTAAAATTGGCCCACTGGGTAACGAAATGCTCCTCACCGTTCCCACGAAGCTGTTTGTTCCCAAGATAGTGAGCAATGGCATTAGCTTCGAACAGAACAACGCCGTCTTGGCTCCGAAACAGAGGAGCCGCATCACTGGGGCACTTGGAGAATTCTCCGGGAGGAGTGGAAGCTGGGACGTAGTCCACAAGTTCCACGTGAGCACCACTATAAGATGCAGCTAGCAGAGCACGATAGGTTCTATGGTAGTTTGGGGGGGTTAGTAACTTCCCAGACACGGTCATTACCCAGCTCTTAAAGACACGCACGACCAGAACAAAAATTTCACAAGTGCCGCCATACACGTACTAGTTGGCGTATTTAAACGCTATGGTATGGAACTATTCGGAGTAACAAATCAATATATGTACCTGTATCTATATTATGTAAATCACTTCTTAAATAAATTTCAGGTTTTTATAAAGAAGCAGATTGTTAAGAAAGTTAAAAATTATTCAGTCGATCCCCTAACTTCTTCAGAGCAATAAAAATATTAGGGCTTAAATTGATTCAAATATTGTATTTTATGGGATATCTAATAAGCATAACTGATGATGTGCTCTTTACTACTAAAAAAAGCTTCCAAATATAATTCTGTTTCAGTACATTTATTCTGAATTGAAAAAAACAGAAATAATAACTTAAAAATGTATGCTAAATCAATCCAAGTGAAGATTTTTATCCACGTTTTTTGTTTACTTCGACAAAGCATTTGTACGCATTTAGTATGCTAACTCTGATGGCATCCCGGGGGGTGTTTTCGGCTATCTCTGGTTTTGCTAAGGTTCCGCCACTATCTGGATACTTATTTTTGTTTAGTTCTCCAGGCGTTATAGTATTGGTACTGCAACTAACTATGTTACTGCCGTCGAATCGGCTCACATCCCTGCAACAGAAGTCAGCACTTTGAATAATGGTTTCCGCATTGCTTCAGAAAATTGGAACATGCCTACGTGCACCGTATAACTTTCAATTAGGCAAATGAGCTTATGTTTAGGTTGGTTTGTGGATCGACGTTGGAAGTCGCTTTGAAACCGAAACAAACAATGGAGTCGCCCATTTCCTTGAGCATATGGCTTTTAAAGGTACTGATAGGCGTTCACAGCAGTCTTTGGAGGAAGAAGTTGAAAATAAAGGGGCACACCTTAACGCTTATACCTCTAGAGAGATGACCGTTTATTATGCTAAGTGTTTTTCTACGGATTTGGCTTGGGGTATGTTTGGTACCATCCACTCATTTCGTTTTCTAGCCTGTGAACTTATTTCTGACATAATAAAAAACAGTAGGCTTGATCAGCATCATGTCGAACGTGAGCGTGGTGTGATCCTCCGGGAAATGGAAGAGGTCGAAAGCAATTACCAGGAAGTTGTCTTCGACTACCTTCATGCTACTGCCTATCAAGGTACGCCGCTGGGTCGTACGATTTTGGGTCCAGCTGAAAATGTCAAATCTCTTCAACCGCGTGATTTGCGTAACTTCATTGAGACAAACTATAAGGCTCCTCGGATGGTTCTTACTGCTGCCGGAGGTGTCGACCACGCTGAGCTGAGGGAACTGGGTGAAAAGTACTTTGGAGACATCTCTGGGGGCTTGACAGGCAGTATAGAGTCGACTCCCTGTCGTTTCACCGGGTCTGAAATTCGCGATCGTGATGACGCAATGCCATTAGTCCACGCAGCGATTGCCCTCGAAGGGCCTGGTTGGGCCGACCCAGACACCTTAGCCCTCATGGTTGGAAGCAGCATCAATGGTGCCTGGGACCGCACTCACGGTGGTGGCTCAAATGTCGCCAGCCCTCTGGCTGCCAAGTTCTTTGAAACGGGAAATGTCCATAGCTACCAGCATTTCTTCACTTGTTATCACGACACCTCCCTCTGGTGAGTTGGCTCTTTCCACTGCAGCCGTTCCCTTTTGCTCTGATCCTCGAATTCCGCTGATCCACTTCTAGGGGGGTGTATTTCTCTGGGGAGCGATACGGTCTGGATGATACAGTGAAAGCCTTCACGAACGAAATGGTTCGTATGTGCTCGCAAATTACCGAGCATGAAGTAGCAAGAGCCAAAAACCAACTTAAGACACACCTCATGCTCCAATTGGATGGAACCACTCCAATTTGTGAAGAAATCGGCCGGCAGATGCTCACCTACGGGCGTCGCGTTCCCATTCACGAAATGATGGCCAGAATCGACGTAAGCCACGGTCTCATTCTTGGTCACTCCCCTTTACTCCTATGTTCGTTAATTTTATTTTGCTTGTCCAGGCTATCGACGCCAGTCGCCTCCGTGAGGCTTGCGCTAAGTACTTCTTCGATCGCTGTCCAGCCGTTGCCTCTATTGGTATGCCAACCCCCTGCTTTTTGTGAAATACCAAAGGATAAATTAAATTACTACTTGCCTTTGCTTTTCTAGGACCCATAGAGGCATTCCCAGACTACAACCGCATTCGCGATCAAACGTGGTGGCTGCGGATCTAAAGAACCTTTGACAGTTTTCTCAAAACCCTAGCTCGTAACATACATAAACCCAGGTGGTTAGCGCCCAAATCATTGCTAGCGCTTCATTGCCTTTCCCAATTTTCAAAGTACAATAAGGTTAATATTCTGTTATTTTAATTCGAATCTGCACCGATTAATAATTTACATACGGAGGGGGGCGATGGTCACCATTTGAGGGTCATAGGATTAGTGATTTCGACCTTCGGGACGGGCCGGTATGTGGTGTAGCAGGCACGCTGCTTGATTGTGGGTTCCAGTCGCGCCAACAACCCTTTGGAGAGTTCGCTTTCGAGGACATCTCTTTGCTCCATGGAAAAGTAGACATCTGAAACGTCCGCTAGACCCACCTTCAATTGAGCTCCGCCATTTAAGCAACCTGACGAATTATAAAGACTCGGGTTTACCTCAAGGCTACAAAAATGGGATAAAGCACAGTGCTCCAGACTTTAAAAGGTGACATTCGTTTAGTACGGTTGGGGTTGAATTGCTGGAAGTGTAGTGACACGGTAATAGACGTTTCGGTTTTAAGAAGAACTTAGTCCTTCATTAGGGAATCAGAAATGCTTCGTATCCGGAACTGGATAGAGACGAGGGGGTCTGTTCCCAGCGGTAGCAATTACTCTTCGGATAAGGTAACTCGTTTCGCCTCGGCCTTCACATACCTTTGGGGCAGGCCATGACCTCAACGTAGTCAAATGGTGCTTCTTTGCTGCCTGGACGTGTAGAGGTGGCCGCCTTAGTGTGTGCCCTCTTGAGTTGCTGCACAACTGTCTGGATATTGCGGAAGCCGTTGGCGACCGCTAACGCCATCAACGGCGTCGGCAACGCAACGGTAGCATTTCCTCCGATGTGGCGGTAGGGTGTCCGATTAGCAGGCACGTTGGAGCGCGCTGTCTCACATTCCTCGGCGCTGCGGAATATCAAGATCTCCTACAAAAAAACGACACGAAGACAACTTTGCCCACAGAGACTCTAGTCAACGCTATTTACATCCAGGTTAATGTCTTTCCTCGCAAGTTGAGGCCACTTATATGACTTCTGATAATGTTTAATGAAACATTACTATCAGACGACTTAATGAATAAAGACCGTCCTCGGCTGCATTTCAGTGGAACAGTGACTATATGGCCTCCAAAGCCTACCTGCAAGTCCTGATTGCCGAGATTACGAGTGAGAACCCGCGGATCCTCTGCGACGTTAAGGGGAAGTTGGACACGAAAGAGCTCTTTCGCCGCGTGCCTCGCCACGGCAAACGCGTAACCACCCGATCCGGAACCGGCGTGGCGATAGGACTGAGAGGTTTCCGGGTTCATATCTTCCTTGGATTGTTCAAAAGACCTGAAACGCAAAATGATTGGGCTGACCTAAGTCTCGACTGCGTACGTTAAAACTGGGAAATGATGTAAAGGGCGCGGTTACATTGCGTTGGAATAAATGCAGTCCTGATTAAAATTGATTTACTTCTTAGAGTACTAGCAATCGAACCGACGACAAACTACGTCTAACCATTGAATTTATATTGCAGCTCAGGTCAATTAGATGATTGGGCATGAATATAGAGCCTTACCCGAATTACCAGATACTTTTTAGATGATGCCAATTTTACGAAGTAAGCTTTTAAAGTCCTCTTAAAATTACAATAAACACCATTCGCATTTGTCAATTTTCTCAACAAACCGCTGCTCCATGATCGGTGGTAGGATGTCCTCAACGCCCTCCGAGGTATCCACCGGTGTTGCCGTTGGTTTCTCCAGTAGCTTATCGAGTACTGACACGAACTCGTTGGTCCCCAAGACCAAGTCAACCTCTTTCTCCACCGTGCCGAATAGGAACTCGGTGCGCGATGCTTCGAGCTTTTTGTCGTAGCAGGGCATAACAAAAACAAGGAATAGGCGTCGAGGGCTTGCTTCATGAGAGGGAGACGAGCGCTTCATCGCAGCTGCGAGGATCTGCTGTGGCGAGCGAACCTTCGAGATGTGCTGGAGCAGGAACGGCTGATCAGACGTCGTCGGAATCTTGAAGTGGGTCTTCTCGGCGTAGCACACCCACCCTAGTCGTTAGAAAAAAGCCAACCGTCCTGATAATGAAGGAAGGAGATCAGTCAAACATATTTCTTGAAATTTGTCAACGAGTGAATACGTGGTGACTGTACAGTAGCACATTTAAAGGAACTTATGGCGAGAACTTGGGGAACCATTGTCAATCTGATGCCCAGGACTTTGAAACAGATGGGTGTGATTACCTAATGAAATTGGAAATGCTTTCATCTAGTCTAACATCATGACGTTTGATTTCACTCTATCAATTTGTAAGTCTAATTAAGTAAAAAGGAATTTTTTGAATTTTTACAAAGGCAAACGAAGTTGGTAAATTTAAATTAATAAATAGATTAGAATAAATTACCAAAAAATACAATAAAAACAGTTACCAGTTATTCGTTAGAATTCTGGGTGAGGAGGTGGCACAAGTTAAAATCATGCCTGTATGAAAGATTTAGAGAATTGCTTGATTAAGTAGTATGGAACAGACAAAGGATTGACAAACGTAGCCTCCATTAGAGGTCAAATGCATTGAGGAAGTTTTGATCAACCAAGAAGTAGAGACGACAAACCTGGACAGATTCCCGTGAGCACGGGCAGAACTGGCGTCTCGACCTCTCCCTTGAAAGCACCCACAAACTCCTCGGCCGAAGCGGCCAGAGCGACATCACGGGCCCAAGTGGTGTCGAGCAGGGGACGCGAGCTGATACTGTGAGCACGCAGCAGACGCACGCAAAATGACTTCACCTTCGCCTCCGTGCAATTGGCCGCGTCAGCTCCAAAGGCCTCAGCGACACGTGCGGGTATCGCGGGTGTAGCAGCTCCTTGGGACTGTCGCAGAGATGCCGTCAAGCTCGACAGTGATTGCGGTGAGAGAGCCACTGCCACGTCAAGTTCCTCGGTATTCTACAACTGAAGTTGTTAAATACCGTTGTTCTACAAAGATATGAGGTCCAAACTACACAAGTTTACCTCGAGAAGTTCGAGAAATTTGTCCACACTGTGCTGAGACACGAGAATTGTCTCAGCAGTAGTAATGCAACCACTGCATGCCAAACAGTCGTTGAGGTCAATTTTGGCTTTTTCTAGGGTAAACTTTTCACCAGAGTCAGTTGTAGCAACGTAAGTACCATCATCACCAATAGCTATGGATTTTGTCTTGCCAATTTCCGTCGGGACTTTTACAGGCTTAATACACTCCTAAAATAATATCTAAGGTAAATCATAAATATACATCAAAGTCAACAGGCTAATTTCTCACATACGAGCGAAGGTGTGATATAGTCATCGACATCATTTAGCTTGAGGGCTGTCGAGAAGTTCATCTATACTGAAATATATATAATCAAAAGAACTGTTTGAACATCAATACTGCTAATACGCAAACCATGGTTACTGAAATGAGGTCGACCAGATACAGAAACACGTCTGCTTCACTTACTGCAGTATCGCAAACCCGTTCAAGGCAACTTAGGCCTCATCTATCATAATGAACGTCATGTCAATTTTGGTAATAATTTGACTTATTTAAGACTGAAGTTGAGAATAATGTAGGTTTGTAAAAAAAATTAGCCTACTATTTTGTGATCGGAATTGCTTTGGATGCCTTTCCATTAACTGGTATCAGTCACTTCTATGTCATTGACCAATCAATTAAAGCTAGGTTTCAAGAATTTTTCGAATGGAACAACTCTTCCTTATTTTAGTAAATCTCAACCATTTTAAATTTAATGCTACGGCACTTTTAAGCCTCATTAAGAATTTTTAATCCTTGATGCACAGAAAAGGTTAAGGTATTTTAGGAGCACTAATGGTTTTCATTATACTGCATAATATATGCAAGCAGAACCAATTTAATTGATTCCCAGTAAAATTCTCTCGAACGAGAAACTCCATTCATTCCAAACAAATTGTTTAGGAAAATTGTTGTATCTACTGAAGAATTGTGCTTATAACTTTCCGATTATCTCGAACTATAATTTATTTCTCTTTCGTTCTAAACTGTGTATATTGCTATGACGCTTTGTACTTCGCCCCATATACTTTTGGAGTTATTAAGCGTTCTTTCTCCTGTAGCCGATTTTCATTCGTGGCCCAACGTTACATTTACTAAGAGTACTATTTAGGTAGCATAGCCCTAGGACATACCAAGAACTCTTCTCAAAAATTTCATATTTGAGTCTAAAATATTTATAATAAATACGATTAAATAAAAGGTATTGCATGAATGCACTCTAACTGTTAACTTGTTAAAAATTCTGCCTTAGTGCACTTGTTGTGGCATAGTGTACACACTAGTTGTTCTAGTTCGTCGGTGTATACTTGTCCTGATAGACGGTTTCAAAATGTAGTTTTAGTAAATTGTGAGACTTTTGGGGCTGTTTCTCGACTAATCAGCCACACTAATTGAAATTCTCCTTGACGGAGATTTGAGACAAGAAATTATTATTTAATGCATGTAATAAAACACTTATTCTATGAAGCAAACTTTAAATTGCTTTTGATTCCTACCTCTTTAAATGATTCGATATTTCGAAATCCTCCTTATGGGTAGCTGGTTGTGTAGGTACCTTTAGAAGTGTTGTAGAATTCTAGATTCACTGGCTTCTCAAATCCCTCTTCATGACACGCTACATATCCTGGAATTCTATATCGAGAGCGTCGCATGGTTGCGTTATGTCTCATGGCCGTGACTTCTCGGCTTTTGTGTATTTTGTTAAACGCACGATGAAGCCGTTTTAATTAACTCCGAAACTCGTGGATAGATGCTGAAGTTTACCTTTTAGTACTGCGAAAACATCTGCTTTTTGAAAGGACGAGATCTCGTGGTGTCAACATGTAGATCGGAACTGTTCATTGCTGATAGAGCGCCTGAGTGGGAACTACAAATACCTTTAGTAAACATCCAATACCCGGGGCCGGAATGGCCTTTGTACTAAAGAGGAGCTAATAAAATTTACTTGCCGTGAATGCACTTTGATTGGAAGGGCTATTCATACAAATATTCCTTAGAATAAACGGCATTAGGAGATTAAGCCTTTCTCCGATAATGATATTTTGACTCTCATCCGCACAAGGTGCTGAGCCCTATCGAAACCACTCTCATGGAGATTAGTATTCATTTAGATGAATGAAAAATGGATATTGGGTCTCATGTCATGCTGTGCAAATTTGATTATCGTAAATAAAGGGCCTTTAGCAGTTTTGTCAATGAAAATATATAGTGTGAGAGTTGTTTTGTCTTGAATTTAAACCCTGTCGAGTATAACAACGTTATTTTTCTGATTAGGTCTGATCGAAAGCAGTAGAGGAAAATGTAAATAATAACAGTCTTGTTTATTTATAAGAGTTGATATTATTAGTTCAGTCTTAAATTTCGAAACAGAGATTTTAGTCTTCTCTCTCGGGACTGGTTATGTGGTTCTGGATTCCTCCATTTCTTCGAAGTGCTTCACCTAGTGGTCCTTATTTTCAAAGTCAGTTATTAAAGCAACTCAGCAATAAAGGTAGGTACATAATTGGAGTGATCCTAAGGTGACATGGGAGTATCTTCTCATCGCGACCCATGGGCATGTTAATCCCCCTTTGGACCGAGTGCATTGACCCGGATCTAATTGGCCAAGTTGCTTACCGATAAAGCAGGTCAACCATATCATAACACAGCTGTCATCACGGTTGCAAACACACCGCTCTAATAAACACTTTAGGACGGATGTCTTCTCTCTCTCTCTCTCTCTGGTTTTGAGCACTCTTATCTTACCTGTGGTAGTGGATCAATCTAGGAAGAGACTCCAAGAGTAGCTACCCGCCACAAAATTGAACTTGTCATCATCCGAAATTGCCCTCTTTATGCCTAGTTACAAATAAATAATTCGCTTTTAGCATAACTAGGTAGTGGGTATAATCCCGAACCACATTATTCTATTTATTTTTCAAGCTTGTAATCGCCAAGTCCACTTGCCATATAGGTATTGCTTGCCTTCACCCAGACTATTATTGGCCTAGCTGTTGACCTGCTAATTCGATCAACCCAATCTTGACACACAGTGTCACATATCTTTCTAATAAACACTCAGCTAGGCATGTTTTCTTGTCTCATGCTTGGAACGGAACTCCTCAGTATATCTGGGGTAGTTTATTAGTCTTGAAGAACATTTTTGTACTGCCACCAT
Source organism: Anomotaenia brevis (assembly GCA_030710315.1). Taxonomy (NCBI): domain Eukaryota; kingdom Metazoa; phylum Platyhelminthes; class Cestoda; order Cyclophyllidea; family Dilepididae; genus Anomotaenia; species Anomotaenia brevis. The sequence continues at coordinate 1,517,483 of JAUOZQ010000002.1, forward strand.
TTGGAAATGGTGCTCGTTACTCGATTAATTTAGCTTATCCACTATATTCTCTCATGTACTTGAATTTCGTCCTTATCTATCAAAATCAGCCCAAACGCAGAATTTGCTGGACTTTAAGAATGGCAGAACTAATTGTTTAATGAATGTAATTTCTACTCGTAAAGGCGCATCAATCGAAACTAAACAAACGAAATTATGCTGAGCTTATTTTATCGGGTTGGACAAAATAGTGGAAACCCCTTGACAAATCAGTAAAATACATTTCAATATGGTGTTGGTCCGCCACCTTTTGCGGCAACTACAGCCCCAATTCTCCCCGAGGTATTGATTCATACAACTTGTGAACTACTTCCAAAGGAATTTTAGTCAATTCTTCAGTTAAAACACCCTTCGGTTCTTTTAGAGACGACGCTAATCGACTGCTCACTTGAGTCTCTAAAATCGCCCATAAATGAGCCTCAATAATGACGTTGAGGTCTGGGGGTTGTGGTTGCCAGATGATACGCTAAACTTTAAGAATATGCCTCCTCATGCTACTCCTAACAGTTCTAGCTTCTGTATGGATTGGTGCAGTTCTTTAACAACCATAGGATGAACTTGGGAGCCCCAAATCAACAAATAGTCCGGGCAGCTAATTTTCCTTCATCGAATGGAAGTCGTTTGGCCCGGAGGCGGATTTGCAAAAAGTGGCGCCCGAGATCATCTCCGCCATGTTTCACGGTTGCGAGTGGGCAACAATCTGGATTAAATGCTTCTTCTTTCGGCTGTCTGTCTCCAAACGCAGTACACTCGACCGGAGGTCCGAAATAAGGTGGTAAAGGACGACGATTCGTCAGAGAAAATCACATTTTTCCACTGCTCGAGGGACCAATGCACGGGGCGGTTTCTACTCTACCACTCTAAACGCTTTGAAACATTGGGCATCTTCGAGAGCAAAAGTTCTCTAATTGCAGCCAGCTCTTCCGTGGTGGAATCCAGCTCCTGTGTGCAGCTCCCGACGAGGAACAGTTCTGTGAAAACTAGGTTCTGCAGGTGTTCATTGAGAGGCTCTGCAGTGATTTAAGGAGCCGCGGTCTTGCAATCCTCTCTGACAATTGTATTTAAGAGAGCCCGACGGTCTCTCTCTTAGCCAACAAATCTTCGACTTTCGGCCAGACCTGTGCTGCTTTGCTGAGGTCGACCTTTCCTCTTCTTTTTCAAAGGTGGCAATCATTGCTTTTGAAACAGTGCCTCGTGAAACACCAAGCACTCGGGACAGTTTCTGTTACACTAGCGCCTGCGATACGAGCACCAACAATTTGGCCTCCTTGAAAGCCCGAGAGAGGTCTGCCATTTTATAAGGCTATAACTTATTTTCTAAGCATCTGTGAAAAGCAGCTATTTTTAACAGACATATCAAATAACAAAAATAATACTTAAAAACTGAAATATGTCAAGTTTTGATTGTTAATGTTGCGTTAAAATATTATGATGAGCAGGTTTTTTTAAGTCCAATTGATTTTGGTTCCAAAAATCCGTCCCCAGTCACCTGTTTTGAAAACGATAGTTATAGCGCAAGTGCATTCTTCGGAGATCACTAAATGAACCAGTAGAAACACTTCGATTGACTAGGACTATAAAATCAACTTCCAATTAGTTTCTCAATCATATCATGAAGCTGGCAATAGTAAGTACCAACGGAGCAATTTTAGGTTACAGGAGTAAACAGAGGCCTCGAAAAGGCCATTGTGGAGTTGTTAGTTCAGAGTCTAACGCCGGCTTCGGAATGGCATGTCTGCTTGACAGCGCGGGATGAAGGCAGGGGCATGGAGGCTGTCAAGTCCCTGGCAGAGAATGGATCTCTGCCAAGTTCCATCTGCTCACTATCAACCATGCCTCCAGTCGTAGAACTTTTTCCGATTTCGTGCGATTGAACCACCCCAACGGTCTTCACATTCTCGTGAACAATAATGGTATTTTAAACAATATATTACTTGGTTTTCATTCCTTGATTCATCTATCCTTATAGTGCGCGAGAATTGGTCAACTTCATCGAAAGTGTAGACCCAAAATAAACGGAGAATCGTCTAAGCAAAATGGAAGAGCAGTGGAAGGTAGGTCTGGCTAGCTCTATCATGATTCACCCTATGTCTAGAATTGTAGCTCAGAACCCTTTGGAAAATGCTCTAAGTCCACCATTGATACAAACTACATAGCCACTGTATGTGCACATTGTTCTTACCTCTGATGATGGCGCAGCTTTGATGTCACTGCACACTATGTCTCCACAACTTTACTCTAAGCTACTTGAACCTCTTACGATGAATGATACGGATGAAATAATGGCTGATTTCATAATGTATGCTTCTCATTCCGATTTTTAAATGAAATGGGTGTGTCAAAAGTGCAATAGAGGTAACGTAGCTGTCCGTTTTAACGCGTAAGTTATTCCGAATTTAGTTATGCAATCTCCATAGGTACATTTACTAATGGCCTCATAATAAAGCGCGCTAATACAACCATACTGGGAAAAGGCTGTAAATCGTTTGGCGCCTCCTCTGAGCCTGTAGCTAGAGTTGCTAATTTGGCTTTCATCTGAATCCTCATCTACAAGGTAATAAAGAAAAAAATATAAAGTCCAGTATTTAGCTTTTGGAGAAACAATAGGACCCTTTAATGTAGCAATTATCCTAGCAACATATCCTCATGTACTTTAAAGGGATGAAGCTAACTTCGAGTGAATAAAGCAACGCTGTTTATTGAACTTCTAACAGGCATGCGGAGAATGGGGATCACAAGGAAGCAGGCTACAAAATGTCTAAACTTGGTCTGTGGAAAACAACCGCGATTTTAGCCGAGCAATACAAATTCGATAACCGCATGGTTCTCGTAAATGCTGTGGGCTTCTTTTTGCCGAGAACAATGCCTAAAGCGTCAGCATTTGTGTTTACAACCCTTTTTAATTTAGTACTGTCCAGGCTGGGTTGATTCGGAAGTGACTGAAGGAATGGGGAAAATGACCGTGTACGAAGGTAAATGAAGTGGAATGTATGATGGATCATAATGTGAAATATCGTAAAATATCAATAAATACCAAATATTGATGACGAATGAATTAAAACTTGGACGTTGCATAAAATAGCAGTAGATTTACGGTAGTATGGGATATCTAGTGGTTACTTCATAAGCAAGCATCAATAATAAAATAATCATACAAATTTGTACGGTGGATATTGGACACCACAATTAACACAAAACTCAGTGTTAACAAAGAGGAGATAATTTTGAAATGTAAAGTAGGCTGACGATGATGATGACGTTCCTTTGGTGGTACGCAAATTTTCTACATTTATTTTGAAACTGCGTTAATTTGAGGATTGTGTTGATTAAACGACAGTGATTTAATTTTTTCGAGGAGAAGATACACCATGCTACCTGTTCACCTCACCTGAAAGGACCACAGAACCCAATGGACAGTTTGTCAGTGAACACGGAGTACACTCTCATTAATTTTCTCCATTAAATAGTGACATACCCAAATCTTTACACACACACTTCCTTCATGAACGCTATTGTAAACAAGTCTTTTCACCCTTGGAACAGGACTCCCCAAGCATTATGTAGTGGTTGATTCGTTTTGGAAAGAACCTTACTACCGCTACTATTGGGAAATGGTGCTCGCTACTTCATGTGTAGCAAACCTCCTCAATCCTAATATCAAAATCGAATTGTATCGTACTTATCTGGGGAGTCAAAAAATTATAGGAGCCGCTACAAGTGCCAAAATAATGTTAACTTTCTTTATTCTTAATACTATAGTCTTCTAAACTATATTTACGCACTGTCGGTTAATTTAATTCCCAGGAAATAACGACATTCTTGTAATTATGAGTTCATCAAACCTGATTACTCATTGAAATGTTTGCTTGAAATCAGTAGGACTCTACGCCTAAGTAAGACAGAGAATTTTTGAAATGGTATTGAAAGCAGTGTGATTAGTTTTAACGATTGTACTTACCTAAGGAAGTTGATAGTGCAATGAGAAAAAATAGCAACATAGGCCAGTAGGATTTTTACTCAAATTGCTGTTGTATGACTACATTCATAAATTTTGTCAAATGGAAGACCACGCATTAGTTAACAAAGATTGGAATTTTAGTCTCACAAAATACATGTAAGTGAGAATTATGCCTTTGTGCAAATAAGCACAGTAATCTGGAACGTTCCATTTTTTCACGATAAAACTGTTAAGAGTCTCAATATATCTATAAGACTCCACCGATGCAAAACCAGACAAAATTGTTCGCCGAAAGGTTGCTCTCAAGGAATTTAGTAGTTAATGCGTTGTGATTAGCTTTGGCAGTATCGGTGGCTATAAATGTGATGAAAAATATATTTAATTTTTTGTTATGGAAATGCATTTTTTTGTTTAAAGGGACGAAATTAAAAGATTTGACCTAAGTAGGTCATAGCTGATAGGTTGCTTAATTTTGCAGTCGTCTCGTCTCCTGGTGTCGTAACCCTCGTCATGAAGGTCGCCATAGTAAGTTAATATACAGTAACGTTTTTTAAATGCGGTAGCTAAAAGAACATCGATTTTTTGAAATAATGTTACTGGCCTTGTGATATCTTATGTATGAATGCTTTTCTTGTGTGACCGTATTTTATTTTCAATTTCTGTTGCTACTCATTCATGAACTATTGATTAAATCCGCATTAACTTTATAGGTAACCGGGTCTAATAAAGGCGTAGGGAACGGTATCGTTGAATTACTGGCTCGAAACCTGAAACCGGACTTTGGTTGGCACGTTTATCTTACAGCCAGAAATGAAAAACTTGGCGAAGAAGCCGTGAAAGTTCTTGAAGACAAGGGCCTTTCGGTAAAGTTTCACCAACTTGATATCACTGACGCGGGGAGCCGTCATAAACTCGCTGAATTCGTTAGGTCCAACTACCCTGATGGCGTGAATATCCTGGTCAATAATGCTGGAATCGCGTATAAGGTACTGATTCAAATTTCGGTTAATTAATTTATTATAGACGGACTCCACCGTCCCCTTTGGCGAACAAGCCAGAGTCACTATTGCTACAAATTATACTGCCAATGTAGAAATGTGCAAGGATTTTTTACCTCTGATGGCTAAGAACTCTAGGTTAGAATAAATATTGCATCTGTAACGAATCGTCCTATAGACTTGTAAACATAGCCAGCCTAATGTCTGTACGCTCTTTCAACGCAATGTCTGAGGAAATGGCGTCCAAATTTAATGCCTCCACTACTCTTACAGAACTTGATGATCTGATGGCTTCCTTCGTCAAGTACGTGAGCCACCTCTTTTATTAACAGATTTCGGGCTTTGTATCTTACCTGATTGGTTTTTTAGGCATGCTGAAGCCGGTGATCATCAGGAGTGCGGCTTTGCGAACTCGGCCTATGGAATGTCCAAGGTAGGCCTGTGGAAGGCTACGGAAATCTTAGCTCAAATGTACAAGGCAGATCCGCGCCACATTCTCATCAATTCGGTACTTGCTCGAGTCTTTTGATTCCTTATTGAAAATTTTCTCCTTTCGTGGTATATTGATTTGATCTAGTGCTGTCCAGGATACGTCAATACGGACATGACAAGTCACAAAGGGGTCAAAACTATCCTTGAAGGTAGGTCAACTTCGGTTCTTCGTGTTTCTGATGTTTGGCATTTTATTTCCGTTATGCTCTTCAATATTTTGATAGTAGGATAGAGGGTATGCTTTCTGCAATATTGCTGAAGGAGTAGTGGGAATATTGTTTTGCACGTTGGATCATGTTTTGCATGTTTGGATCATGGGTACGCTATGTCGCCTAGTGTCTTTACGAATTCTCGAAACGGAAATTGTGTGCCTTTGTATTATCTGCTTGGTGTGTAGCGTACAAAAGTGTAGCTTCTCAACCATTGTAGTGAGCTTATGGTGACCCCTAACCTGCCTCGTGGTTATGGTGCTCAGGCAAATTATTAGATATAATCCACTCAACCTTTGAGGTGTTAGTGACAATGCCCGTGGTTGTATAGCGGATAAACGGTTTATATTGGTATACCGCTTAAATGAGAAGGAAGCTATTTGTGAACTCAAGTCATTCGCGTCAAATTCCTACTACTAGGATTTAAACGGTGTTTATCTTCCATATTTCCAAAAGGTGCTGATACACCCTTCTACTTGGCCACTCTGCCTGAAGATGCCAAAGAGCCCTACGGGAAGTTCGTCAGTGAACGCAAAATCGTGGACGTCACTGCTCGCCTCAGTTACAAGAATTAAAATTTGATAAGGTTTCCTAATATGACTTGTACTTCCCTATAGCTCTCTGTTAATTAATGTGCGAAACAGATAGAAGTGCCTGCCTCGATCGTTATTATGTCTGGTTCCTTTCGATCGTTGAGACTTTTAAGCCCTTTTCTTCTGAGCTGGTGATTGGTTAAGTTAAAATAGTAGTTTAAAATTATCTTCTGTAGTGTTAGTTTGTCGAAGTCTCCATATGCTTTTAGTTTTGATGTTTTCAGTAGTATTTTTCGTTACCAGATTCAGAATGGCATTAGCCTTAAGGTAACAGGTAAAATATTGATTTTTAGTTGAGTATGGATACCATTTTGGAGCCCATGTTTTTCAACTACCTCAAGCGTTAAATGCGTAAGGATCTTGGCTCTCATTGTTTGTGGTCTCATAGTTTGCCCAAAAAATACTAAGCCACCTCAAGAAAGAGGGATTTCGGTCTCTAAGGCGGGTGACAAGTGGGTGTTGGCAAACCAGGAGGAAGTGGCACTCAATTGATTGGGTGGTGTTCGTGCGGTTGTAATATAGGCCAGGAATGGGTGATGACAGTGCCATTTTGGGACCAAGGAGGTTGTTGAGTGGTATACTTTGTAGAGTTGTAAATGCTAAGTAAAGGGTGGGCGCTGGACCGATTCTTCTGTTTACTGATGCTTGAAGAGAAGATATTAAGTAGATGTCAATAAGTGTAAATACACGTACCAGCTCCAATGTAGTGGTGGCCATTCAATGACAGAATACTTAGTAGAAAACGAAAAGGAGGATAGAAGAGGCTCTTCCTGGGTAGTCTACTAAAACCAATGGGACTCCCTGTGAGTTCGAGTTACCCCGAACGAGCTAATGAGGGCTAACAGTTAACTCGGTAACGGCTGCACTAAACAATACATGCTTTGTGTGGTAAAATTGGAAAATCCGGCAATTATTTTTATATACAAGACTTGCCGAAATTTCTAAAGCGTGTAATTTGTGACAAGTATCGTGATCAGGAAAAGCTTCATTTGCCTACACACCGACAGCGATTCCAAAATATTTTTTGCCTCAAATGTGCCATTATTCAACAATTAATCTCTTTAAGAGTATCTGTAGATAATTTACTCTAATGTATGCTCCAACCTGAGTCGTAAACGAATTCTCTATCGGTGTCTTTAGGTAATAAAGACGTATTTTTCATATCAGTTTGACATATATTTGGAATGCTCGAAACGGTGCACGCCCATCAGCATTTATGTGCAAAGGTGATTTATCTTCAAGAGTCAGTTTTATGGTAGCCACTCGAGACAGATCAGTGCACAGTAAAGACATTTCAAGCCGATTCCATTCCCCAGATAGCAAAAGAAACACCCAGTAACATTTTGATGTTCGCATATAGGATTCCAGATGGATCAAAATACTACTGATGCCATAAAAAAGACACTAATTACCACATTTTTAACTGTAAATAACGAGGTGACAGAGCGAAAGCGTTAAGTAAGCATGGATCTATTTAATTGTTGATCTTTCTTTTATTGCTATAATTGTGTATTACTGTATTTTGGAATGTGTTTATTGAAACCGCCGTCATAGTTATGATAACAAATGGAGAAAGCAGGCGCAAAACAGCTCTACATAAAAGCTGTGATAAATACAATTCCCCTACAAGAATAACATTTGGCAACACCAGTTATAGAACAGAGAAAAAGTCCCACTTATTAGATATTGCTGTTTATGAAAAATACCGTTTTCCCTACAAAATATCTACTATGCATAAGATATTTCACTACGCCCAAGAGCAATGAAGTGAAGTGTATGAAAATGCAGAATTTATTGACATTTGTTTCCAGAAAAGTGAATGAAAAATCAATATCTGATTAATAAATGGGCTGTATGTATGGCACAAGGATAATGAAAAATGCCAGAATTGTAAAGATTTCAAGTGGTTTGCACTTCAAGTTTAACTTCCTAAAGCGTCCAAGGCAAGAGAAAACCGAGGATAGAGGTATAAATTTGTATTAGAAGTAACCAGCACGTGACGGATGAGGTGATGCTTGCGCGCTGTCGTACGGAGACGTGAACACTCACTGTGGCTACTAAACACAAATCATGACTGCGCGATTTGTGTTTGATCCGTGGTCGCTAGCGCCCTGTCCTTGAAAAGACTATCCATATCAACGCAGCACATAAGCGCTACAGATTAAATATTATTCACATTCTTGACAATTTAAATTTGGTTTTCGTTGTTTTCTTTAGGAGGCCAAAAATTGTTAAGAATTATCCAAGACTAGCTTTGTTCATACTGTAGACCTTTGGGAATCTTTAAGACTGAATTACTTTATCGAATTGCTCTTATGAAACAATTGCCGTGATTATATCACTATACTCCCAAGGAGAGTCCAATACATTAAGAATACTAACTTTCGATACCATAATTAGCTATTTAAACAAATAGAACGCCTAGATTTAGTCAAAGTACCCATTTTTCCAATAGCCAATGCTTATAACTGTCAGAAAGTTAACCAACCATTCGATGCACGGGGGTTACGCAACTCTTTCTGGGTTCTTGGGATGATGAAGGTTGCTTTAGTAAGTTCATTTCCCGTGTTATAATTTTTCCTTAGTATTTATTTGTGAATTCCCTGGTACCTTTTTCGCGTCTAATTTCTTTTGAAAATTCGCATTAGTTTATCGAATACCAGCTTCCCGATGTTAAGTACTTCTGTAGCTAATTCCACTGAACAGTAGAGTTCATTTGAGGTTATTGTGTTATTTGATTCAGTTGGATTCTTCGGATTTGGTATCATGGGAAAAAACTAGGAATAACGTCCAACTCACTTGATTTAGATCTGTTATATGGCTGTGGACAAGAACAACTACCCGTATTACACGGTAGAAGTATTACAATAAGTACCAAAAAGAATATAATTATGGGGTTTTTGAATTTTCAGACTTTGTATATAGCAGTTTCAAGGTTTGATCGAATTTGTATCTCCATTGTACTGTTGGTATCTACATTGCCCGTTTGTATTTGCTTTTTTGTCCTAGTACGATAAGACGATGTGCTCCAATGTCATTCCTAAATTTTGTAGTACAGTGAACCGGTATTGTTTTTATAAAACTATTGACTTGAAGGTTACGGGAGCCAATCGGGGTATCGGGAAGGGATTGGTAGAGCGTTTCGCAAAGGAGCTCACACCCTCTTCAGAATGGCACGTTTACTTGACAGCACGCAACGAGACACTTGGACTCGAAGCCGTCAGGGAACTTGAAGCGAAGGGTCTTTCCGTCAAGTTCCACCAACTCGACATTACTGATCCCGAAAGCCGCAAGCGTCTGGCCCAGTACATTGAGAAAAACTACCCTGACGGTATCCACATCCTTGTCAATAATGCTGGCGTCCTTATGGATGTGAGTGTAATCACTTGGTGTCTTAAATTTACTCAATAAGTCATCAAACTTAGTTGAATCAGTTTAGAACAGTGCGTTACTGGGCTCTCAGGTATCTTTAAAAGAACGGTGGGAACCGTTTTAAGCAAATCTTGATATGGAGAAGTGGATCTTCGACCAGTACAAACCGATGGAATTTATTGAATGTCATAGGCAGTTTTGTTTATCATTTTTTACGTTAATCATGATCATCCGTCGCACTCGGTATACAGTATTGATAATTACTAAATGTGGTCGTCGCTTTGTCATAAATGTAGCTTAGTGGTGCACACACCACGTTACACTACAGTGTCAGTTTAAATGCTTTTTGTGGGCCAAATAAACTTGGTAAAATTATGGAAATATGCTCAGTTAGTAAGGGGTCATTACTTTTGAAAAAAATGATTGTGCCGTATATCTAGTATGGGCGTTCTTCTTATGGGGACCGAGCAAAGGCCACGATGGACATCAACTACACGGGCAATGTGAAAATGTGCACCGAGTTTCTCCCGCTCATGGCCAAAGACTCCAGGTAAGTGAGCCGCCTTAGATGAAGCTTAAATTATTTGTAAACTGGGTGTTTTATTTTAAGGAACTTTGCAAATCTACGTGACACCTACGATTGTCCTAGAATCAGCACCATTACCTAGAAGGATCATTGACTGGTTGAACTAAAAACTCTTCATTCGCATCAAAAGTAATATGATCGCAATGGGCTTGTTGCCCAATGGAATTTTCTCGGATTCTTTCTTTAACCTTTCCTTGAAGTATTGTATTATTAACTGGTATTTGTATGGAAAAAACGCTAATGCTACTGTTAATTTTGGGTACAATTGTGACCTAACGTATTAACAAATCGCCCGATCATCCTTCCAGGCTGGTGAACATGTGTACTGGGGACTTGGTGTGGGCCTTTCAAGGCATATCGAAAGAGCTCTCCGACAAATTCCGGCAGCCGATGACCCTCCAAGAAATCGATGATATCATGGATTCTTTTGTCAGGTGATTCATTGTCTTCCATATTGTTAGATTGCGAATACATCTAGCAAGGACTACTCTTGTAGCATTTTTATGACTTGGTTTGATTCATTCAAGGTTTCGTGTTGGCACTCCTTCGTTGAAATTCACTTGCATATTGCCTTTGTTTTGACACTTCATCGTGTGGCTCTGAAGTATCATCTTGGTGCAATCACTCAGTTTTTTACACTCTACGACTTTCAACTTTGTTTCCCGTCTAAGCTCTGCGTGGGTAATTTCTTTAGCTGTCTTTAAAAGGTGATGAATCATTGAGACTGCTCATTTTCAGTTGTATCACTGTCCGATTGGCGATGCTACACTTTAAATGCATTGTTTCCATTTAGTCATGCCTACAAAGGTGATCACAGAGAAGCCGGATTTGTCGAATCGGCATATGGGGTTTCAAAATTAGGCTTCTACAAGGCTACTGTTACCCTGGCTGAACTGATAAAATCCGACCCGCGTCATATCCTTATCAATTGCGTAAGCCACTTTTCCATTGACATGCCTGCTTTAAACAGAACATTCCGTGATTATCACATCCTGACTTCTTTTGCTGAAAATACTCCTATACGTTTCGCTGGTATCCTTTGAGCTAAACGAGGTTACCCTATTAAATCATGTTAATATAAACTGACTAATTCTCGTTCTGGGTGACTCTTCATTGGTTTTCTTACATTTTGTCCCCTTCTCAGCACCAAACGTGTATTCCTTAAATTTGTGGGCATTTGAACACTTTTAGCTTTCACTGATCTACCATTCTTTGTGGTAGAAATGCCCATTTTTTAGCGTTTATGGGAGCCTGCTAACTTTCACGTCCCTTTGGGAGCATAAAAGGTATTTCGGGGGGATTGAAGGGTTGGAAACCATTGTCATCCGAATACTTGATTGGCCTGCCCTCGTTCGACATCGTTCTTGCATGCACATCTGGGTACGTCCTTGTTGGCAATCGAAAAGATTAATAGCTTGTTGCCTTGAATGCAAATTAATGGGCTTTGTAAGTTTTGGTAGGGTAAAGGACATGCAATCTGAAACACATCGGGATGTCTTTGTCTTATAGGTATTTACAAGATTCCTTTTTCGAAGTTGTTCCTTGATTTTGCAAATAAAATTCCTGTCACTTACCGATTATTTAATTTCAAGTTTGTCTGTTGTACGTAATGACTTTCTCTCCTTCGCATTTAGATGTACGTAAACGTATGCCAGTAGAAACGTTTGAAGTATGGGATTTGTAAGGCTCTTTCTTTAAAGCTAGAGCCCAAACCCCATCTCTTTGAGTAACTGAAGTATCCTACGCTACTGGAAATCTCTTTTGTCACTTCCTTCATAGGTCTCCGATGAAAGCAACTGAAGAAAGACACAATGTACTTGCAGCTGTAGCCTAACCACATCGTCTGTCTGTTTCAGTGTTGTCCTGGCTATGTGAGGACTGACATGACCGGTGGTGCCGGCAATAAAACAATCGCTCAAGGTTGGTTTTCTGTTTCTATCTTATTCAAATATGCGGAACCAGATGTATCTAATGCTTTAATCACGGAGGTGTTATCATGGTAGTAGGATACCCCTTAACTATGCTTAACTTGTTCGTATATTTCCAAACCTCATGGAGTGGATGTCAATGTCTGACCTTGGGACGGGCCGTTTATTCAAGCTGTTAGTTTATTAGCTGTATGTCTCTTGTCTGAACTAGCTTGAAAAGGACAATATTTTTTATATTGGACGATTACGCAGGAAAAGGTTGCATTTCAAGTGTGGGAGGAAAGTCGTGTTTGGTGAAAAGCACAGTTGTGGCAAGTAAATTAGAATTCCGGGATTGGGTTTTTCCAAACAGTTGGTTCGAAGATAAAAGGAAATTACCCTCAACCCGGTTTTTGGTATCTTCATCGACGCGTTTTGGTTGTGATTACTTTCACACTACATCCACTGCTACTTTCATTGACCACGGTTTTCGAAAAAAGCTGCAAAAATGCTTTGCCTATTGGCTCAAAAGCCCTACTTCGACGTCCTTTTAATGTTTAGTTCCCTTTTAGAGTTTCTAAAGTGCTATATTAATTATTAGAATATAAGTAGCTGAATTGTATAATTTCTATTTATTCATTCAGGATCTAATGCAACCTACGTTACTTGTTAAATTAGGTGGAATGTTTTTGTTATATTCAAAGAATCGAACTAGGAACTACAACACTTTTAGAAAAGGTTCAGGAAAAAATGCAACAGTAGCCTTAAAGGCGGCTGTATTTGGTGTCCAGTAAGAGTTTTCACTTTGCAACTTTCGCGTCGTTTCTTTTCTTCAAGGGATATATCTGGTTTGAAAAGTAGCAGTATTTTACATTATCCTTGCTGGAGAACTGAATGTGCTTTGAAAGTGTTCAAGCACATTGTGTCTATTGCAGAGTCTGTTCCAGAATCAAAACTGCTTGATTGTAGCAGATTAGGCATTTTTACAGTAGTGACACTAACGCTGGCTGTTTGGACATTTCAGTCTGTTGAGGTTCTATCTCGTGTTATTTATCAGCACACCTGCAGGAGCAGCTGGAATTTTTACATTATTGAGCGAATCTGACGCATTCTTTGACGCGCAATGGGTTAAGGGAAAATATGTCAGCCCGGGTAATAGCTTCCGGAGATCTTTTCACTTACAATTTGTTGCCGAATAGGAAGGGCCACAAAATACGCGCCTCTGCTACTTTAACCCCTTTGTTGTTGCAGATTTGCATGGAATAAGTCAACCGGGTTTTCCCTATCCAAGTGCGGTTAGTAAAACAGCCAATATTGGAATGTAGCAGTCTACTGTCGATGCTGAAGTTGCTATGGTCTGATTGAATGTCGTGCGGGACATCTGGCCTTAGGGCTAAATTTAGACAAAAGTCTGGTTTAAAAACTGACAAAACCGACCAACTCTGCTTATCACGTACGTAAGCTTAGACTAAAACTCACACAGGGATGACAAGGTAAGGAATATTTCGTAACATTTCCGCATCGCATTCTCGCCAACAAACAGCAAAATTAAAATTTTGTTAATAAGTAGTTTGTTCCAAGCTGTGTTCACTCAATGGTTGAAGTGCTATCCTCTATCTATTTGACTGCTAACTTCATTCTCAACGCTCTTTTATTCGGCAATATTTTCTTTCTCTTTACCTTTCTTCATTGGGTGTGACAGGGATCACTTAGCACTGGCTTTCGTTTTAATAAGGGTTTCATAAGTTCACTGCTTAGCCTTACATCAATCTTTCAATAGATGCTTCGGGGCAAAAGGTGGAAGTAAGGATGAGTCATCGGTTTCGTTTCTTACAGTACTAAACTTGCGTTGTTGGGTCTTCATTTATTCCACGTTGGTTATTTCTCCCTAGAATACTCTCCACGTACGGCATTATAAAGTCGACTGCCACAATGGAGTCCTAGTTTAGTTGTGGTGACTTGAAATACTATAATTCATTTAATTTCATGTATATTAGCATATATTGAAGTCATTTCATTATAAAGCCGTTTGCTTTTCCCCCAACTAGGGAATTTAACTTAGCTGTCGAAATTTTATTTGAAATAGTATAATCTATCGTTTCGTCTGTAGTCCCGCGACTCAGATAATTTTGCCAACTTCAGCTAGCTTTGCCCATTCGAAGTTTGTAAGTCTTCATCCTTTTTATTCTTTAGGAGTCGACACACCATTCTATCTGGCAACACTGCCCGTAGGCACCGAGGAGCCTTACGGAGAATTCGTTAGCGAAAGAAAAGTCGTCGACTTGGATAAACCCTTCCATTTTTAGTCACATTCATATTTTGAAACACTGTGAAGGACATGCATACATCTTTTATTTGAGCACCAACAACAAAAGGTGCCATTTGATCTTCATGAACTTGCCTTCTACCAACTAATATTTCTTCCATTTGAAAATCCTTTTTTTCTCTTAGTGTATTCAATTTTCCACTCCAGGGTAATGCCATAACAATTAATGGATTTGTCACTCGTAGAAAGGAGCGTCGTTTATCCTATTTACTTAACGCCTGCTCAATTTCTTAGCCAATTAGGGCTCTCAAGTAGTCTAACACTACTTCCTGCCTTTCTAATCATCTGCACCAGTTTGCTGACCTGCGTGGGCAACTCTTCAAGTTTAAATTATTTAAACCTCCCTCACCTCGTTCCATGGTTCTTTATGGCAAACTTAACCAACTGCCTTAAGCGTGCTAAGAGGTCTTGCACTTTCGCAGGGTTTCATTTCCTTATAACAGTCGTCTTGGATTCCCTGATATTTGCCGGTTCGTGAGACTTGGGTGAAGACAGGTGTTCGGTGGAAAACTCAAACAAATGTTAGCACCAGTCAATACGTCAACCATGAATGCAAATATCATTATGTGTCTGGTTCACTCGATGTTTACAGTTGTCTAATTTTTTGTCTTCATTGACAACCTGTGAAATTGATTGCTCTGTCACTCACGAAGTAAAGGCTTTAAAAACTCATTTTGCCAATGTGGTGACTGAAGTTTGTTTCAGTGCTTTTTAGTGAAACAAAGATGTCTCCACAGCCCTAATAATCAGTGAAGAGAAATGCAAACGTGAGTGAAAAAAACAATCGGAAGCCCTTTGAATCTAAGGGCTTCCATTTCTGCATGCTTTGTTAACTGATGGAAGCTCGGGATTTGGCAGGCTGTTACGCACTCAGTAAGAAAAGTTTATAAGTTATTCTAGCATTATTATCGAAAGCTAATCTGATAGCTAATGATAAGTATTTTGTGTAAAACTGAACAAAATGTATATTAGTAGCAAAATTGGAGTTGCTTACTGTAAAATTTTTCTAGGCCAAAAGGAAGAAGTCTCAACTGGGAGAAGCCCAAAATATGCTTCACTTCTAAGTAGGGGAGTAAGTTGAAATGCAATGCATAGGAGTTTCGTACCGGAAGCATTGTCCTATTAAGAGCTGTTCAACTTGTTTTTCTGCTGAAACGCCTTCTAGTGGCTTCAACTGGTGACCCAGCGAATTGCTACTTTTAGAAGTGTGTAACCTATATCCACCTTTCAGTCGCTTATTTTAGCACAGCTTTGAACTAGTAAACACTAAGACTACATTATTCCTACACCTCGACTGAAGTAATTACGTATATTTAAGCTACAACGGGAAAAGGCCTATTTGTATCATTGAAGCTCGTGTCATATCCATATGCATGTCAAAGTAGCCCTTCAAATGCTACCTTGTTTATGAGCCATAAATTGACTGTTCCTTGGCAGACAAAAAATGGTCATTTTACTTAGTACTCTTCTATGGGACGATTGATAGCAATATGGTCAAGATGATACATACAATCAAATAGAATTCTACATTGTCCGAGCCATTTTCACATCCACTTACAGCTTTGGTAGTGGGCTATAAGGAAACGGCCTATAAATGGGCGATTTTCTAAGAAATTTCGGTCCTTAGATTCGTCGTAGATGCTCCTACTTCTCTCTAAGGCATGATTCTTTAGTGCAAAGAACAAAGTGACCTATTGATCAACCTAAAAAAATATAAACCAGCATAAAACACCAAAGTTACCGCATCTAAAGTGACTACCAAATGTACTTGCCACTTGTAATATGGAGCATCTTCCGCTGTATAGGGTTAAATTCTTGAGCAAAATGATATCTTGAACGCTCCTAGAGCCAATAGTTTTGTTTGTGCATCTACATACAAAAGTGCAAGACTTTCCGTCTCCTGACCGTAGATGGTGTTGTTAAGTGCAAATAAACTAATGTTTCTTTTTGAAAGATTGCAGGCACCCGAAATCACAGACTTGAGGCATGAATAGTCAGTGAGTGCCGGATTTGTATGTAGTCAAAGTGGAAATACACTTTAAATGAGGGCAAGTGAAACTTTGCATTTATGTTACTGATAGTATCTTTTGGCCTGAGCACTTATGCCCTAACATTCCCAACACGAATTTAGGTAACCTCTTTCCTTAACTCAGCCTCTTTCTGGCAGCGGAAGTATCAAATCCTATTAGTCAGTTTTGTGTAACGCAAACAGATAAGTCTATTTTTTCCAGTCTACTTTTACTTCACTTAATGAATTGGTTTCTAGACTGCTTCACAAACATGAATTTACAATCAATTCGCTTAAATGGACAGATCTGGGATGATCTGCTTCAACAAGGCAAGCTTTATTGTGCACTCGTCGTCTAATATTTTCATCGGATAACCGATGACCCATAGACCCCTGATTTGCTGATGTAATAATCAATTTGGAATGTCAGGACAACTTGCTATATCATTCTGACGTGTAGGCCGCTGCACTGTTTGTACACCAGCAGCAAACTCCGTACCACTAAATAAAACCTTTTAATACATACTTCTCCATATGATATAGTGCTTACCTGTGAAAAAGTAGCATTGACGACCAGCAAATGATACCCTCGCAATAAAACAAACTCCTTTTGCAAACGTGCTTGGGATCCGTTACAGCAAATATAGGTGCAAAGTACATTAGCCGTTTTTTTTATCTCTACGATAACGGATATTTTATGCATAGCCTTTAGCAAACATTTATCATAACGCACAGAACATTTGTATCACACCTATAGCAATCGTCCATCGCTTGGCTAGCATCATAGAAAAACTTTAGATGGGCTAATTTCCTGTTCGGTCAAATGATTCGACTTGTCGAACAGGACGCAAACTGCCTAGCCACTACATAGGCTTAGGTAAATTTGTGACGGTTAGGGATGGCAGAACGTTGAACGAATCTTCAAATATCCACCTACAGTTTCAAGAAATGATCTAGCGCATTGCCGAAGCCCCGTGCAATCACGTTGAGTCCTGGGATCTTCTATGTCTCATGAGCAATAAAACTAGATTTGACATTCAGAAGGTCCTCCTGTGCATGCTCCTATTGAACACTGGCATTTCAGTCTATAATAATGTCCGTCCTTTGGCCTTCTGCCTATACTTAGTGGGCTTGCGCTCACCTGTCAAATATACTACATCAAAGTAGGCAGTTGGACTGGTGATGACGAATGACATACTCCATGAACAAACCATGTTTGTCAGCATGGAGCTTGTGGAGAGGACTTCACAAAAGGAATATGAAAGAGCATTGAATTCTCATCAAGCTACCCAGGATTCCAAGACTAAAACTTCGAGCTATGGGTGTTGTATTAAAGGATTTTCGAAATGAGCACGAAAAATAGAATAAGTAATATTCATATGTTAAATCAAAGGAATTTTGCGTTATCTGTCGCTATATTACCCAATGGTCAACGTCGGTAACAAATATATATTGTAATTAAAATTAAACACTTTGGGAGTTGGAGTGGAAAAAAATATTGCACAAGAAACAAAGTTCTCGCCCCTTATCAAAATGGTGTATTCATTTGACATAACGCAGCTTAAAATTTATCTTATAAATAAAGCAATTTCGATAGCATATCTTCAAGTCATGGAGTCGAAGCTCTGGAATAGCTCAAATTTGACATGGGAACACGATACTTTAGTAGTAAAATTTGTGATTTCGCATTTATATGTATAAAATGAGTTTCAAAACTAATCTGAAAGACTTGTGACATTGCAGACAAGGGACTAGTGCCTCTCAAAGGAGAAAATGACTACATTTGTGTCTGAAATACCCGAAAAATGAGCATTTTATATTGATCTAATAAA
The DNA here is from genome assembly GCA_030710315.1 of Anomotaenia brevis. Taxonomy (NCBI): domain Eukaryota; kingdom Metazoa; phylum Platyhelminthes; class Cestoda; order Cyclophyllidea; family Dilepididae; genus Anomotaenia; species Anomotaenia brevis. The sequence goes on from JAUOZQ010000002.1 coordinate 1,535,803, forward strand.
ATAAATATGAATTTTCAGATATGAACACGGCCTAAGACAAAAAAGATGCAACAAAAATGCCTAATAAAATGCATAGACTAATTATTACTGAGTTGATTGAGAGTTGGGGATTTTCCAACAATGATGGGAGAAATAATGACTCTATCGATCGACTCAAAAAATTACTCATCCATTCAATAGGTCCTTTTTGGTGGTCCGATTTAGCACCGAAACTGCTTTTTATCTTATAGTTGCTTATTTTCTCAATGGTTGATCAATCAGATTTGTTCAGTTTGTAAGCAATATGGCATGAGAAGCTAATATTTTTTCCTAAAATTGCATACCGAACGATTTTTTGTCGTATTTACGAGAGTCAAAATGCTATGCTTTCTGGTAATATAAACCTACCACTATCCTCCTGATTCTAAACTCACTTTCTAAGAAAATGAAACAAAGTAAAAGCAAGCGAGCGCTGAAGAACATCCACTTCTATACAACAAAATCGATCATACATAGGCTTTTGTATATATAGTGAGCAAAATGTACTGCACTACGAACTGAGAAGAGTTGATAAATTAGTTTGTTCCAGCGATATGATGCATGATATAGTACAAAAAGGAGAGAAAGAGAAAAGAATATGATGCAGTATTTGTCCCTCTCGAGTAGAACGGAGAGAAAAAATAATGAACCTACGTGGACCATGCACAAAGTTCCCTTGTCACCTCAGTACAGAGAAGAATAGGTCACTTTTTGATGGATGTATTTCGAGTTAAAGGCACTCCTGGCTGTAGCATTGCATCAGGCGGTGCTGTGGGTTCAGGAAAGCCCTGATGGATCCCTCCCAGTCCATCTTCGACACCAGCACCGCCTGCTACTCCGCTGTGCGACACTAAATGCACCAGTTTTCTCTTACTTCGCAGTTTCCCAGAGATTCGCAGAGACATGAAAAGACAAATGCCAAAAGAAAGCACAAGAACACAGCCAACAACTGGCAGGAAGATTGAGATGAAAGGAGGAGATGGGGTCGCCATTTCAGTGGTTAGGAGAGCCGGTGTAGTCATAGACCAGGGTCTGCGGGGTACAAAACTACGAGCAACCTTCAGAGCGTGGTTGTTGCGACACATATGGTCGTCGGAACAGACTCCTGGTCGACACTTGCCCAGATCAACCGAGTTTGTCGGTTGAGAGGTGGGGGATGATGAGTTCCACCAGCTCTCAAAGCTAACGATTCCACCGGGGGACGGAGGGCCAGGCAGGACTCGGAGGACGCTGATGTTAGGTCTCTGAGTGCACTGGGTACATATGAATTGAAGAGGCCGACCAAGGCACCCGATCAGTCTGATGCTTTTAAATGCTGGTCCAAATGTGATGAAGCGGTCAAATGTTGAACCACAACTGATGACGAGGTCTTCAAGTCTCGATAGTCCGGTCAAACTGCAACCGTCTAGGGCAATGGGGGCCCGCCATGCGTGAAGAGTTTGAAGGCTAGGCAAACCTGCAAAAGCTAGGGCATCGAGGAGCTTGGCCTGAAGGGGAATATTGAGTTGGAGCTTGGTGACTTTTCCGCCAAACTGGAGTTGGCTAAGGCCATAGGGGTCTATTCCCATCCCAAGGACTCCAGTCTCCTCTCGAATAGCGGTAACACTGTTGGAGTCACCAATGCGGACAATGCCACCCATTCGTTCGCAAAGCACTGGTCGGAAAACTGGCTGGGGGAGTTCTGAAGCATCAGAGGCACATCTTAGGGTGACAAGCAATCCCGACTTCCGATAACCGCAATAACAACTAGAGTTCGTGCTTCCTTCACCGGTAGAAAGAACGGCAGCTAGTGTCACGCAAATGATTAACCAGCGATAAATATTGTTTGTCATTATGATGGAGGGAGAAATGGCATGACCGACAATCTTGGAACTTCGCCACAGTCGAACGAAATGAGCCGAATGACTAGACTCGGGGCCCCACCCAATTAGAGGCATTGAAGTCTAACCAACCAGAACGAAGGACCAATCAAACTCGAGGACAGAGGCGCGTAACGTTTGCGTATGCACATATACGCACACATGTTTTAGCGGGTAGGATACCATGAATCACACAGGCCATCTGCCCCTTTGCCCCTTTACCCAACTTTCGAGTATATTTCAAGCCTAGATTAGGGGTGGTGGGTCAGTTGGCCATTAATTGGTACTGATCACAATCGTTGGGCCTCATGAACCGTGACCTGAACTCGGATAAATGCATAACCAACTATTTCAGCACAGGTCACCAAGTTTAAATTTACAATTTGTTTTAAGGAAAGATTTTCATTGTTTCTGTACTCATAAAATTTATCAGTTAAACAAATACATGCCATCTTCAGTAATTCTCTCTTTTCCAGTTTTGTCGGTCTTAGCCAGATTCTAGTAATAGGTTGGTTTTGTCATCTAAATACGTGACTGAGAAAGTTATTCAAAAAAAATTGATTATTCTATGAAATGCTGATTTATTTTCATGTTAGGGTATCTTTTAACCACCATATCTTTTTGCGCTTTCAATTGTGAGTAATAGGTTTAAAATGGTTCAGATGAACAAAAAACGCAAGGAGGTACTAGGAGGTTTGGTATATTTCCATAGAATGGTTGCTGTTTAACAAGGATATCCTCAAAAATAACAAACATACTTAGGAATAGAAACTTTTTTGTAAAACTAGCTAGCTACATCCCCAATGTTGATATGATGTCATTTCAGGTTGCAATAGTGCCTAGGAGTTCCACTAGCAAAACTGCAGCTGTAATCCTCAGGCGAATAAATGGTTGTGGTTTCACTTTCTCAACAAATGACGCCACAAGGAGACCCTTTATCAGCGTGTCTTTTACTAATTTATTTGTCATACTTAAATTTCTTTCAAATCTGCCTAAATTATGGTTGTCAGGTGCTTAATCATACTTAACTAAAAACACAATCTACGTTGAGAATATTATAGAATATATTCGCAAAAAATGAAGCCTCTTTCCGTCGACGGTAAAATCAAGCAACGAATAAGTAATATAGTTCGGAAATGCACTTTTACAACCCTTTGCGAGCACACAATTGCATTTTGAAAAACCAAAACCCAGTTTTTCAATCGGACATACCGTCTCAGCGAATGCATGAATTTCTAGGATTTGGCAAATACTACTACTGTGTGTTCTTCGTAAACATTCCATCAGGTTCAATTGATATTAATGTACTAGAGTAGCCATTTTTAAAAGAGATTAAATATATGGGCTTTCAAATGCTTGTCGATCCTTTGTGGTTCATGAAGGCGCTAAAGTATGTGTGAATACTGAAACTATTCTACCAATGGTTTAGCCTGTAAAAGTAAAGTGTAATGTTAACATTCCCCAGGTAGGGCGGAAAAAATAGACAATTTATGCCCAAAGAATAATGTCAGAGTCCATCCAGACAGACGGTGGGCTGTTTTTATTTTCAGAGAGGTACAACTGCCAAAATGGAAACCCCAAGGTGGGTGGGGGTGGATAAGGGGGCGGTAGAGCATTGGCTGACTTGAGTCGTGAAACTGCGACGATAACCGCCGAAGCAAACACGACTGACCTCGGGGAACCAAGGCTTGGTTTAAGACCTGTGTGTAGGTTGCTCTTAAATGAGTCATGTTCAGCTTTTTTATCTGAGTTCGGGTGTCCTCTATACCTTGCCCATTTTCCCGACGTAAAGTTTGTCCCACCATGCGCGTGTCATGCTGTCACAGAGGGCTTTTCATGGTATCTTTTTAGAGAAGCATTTCATGAGAACATGAAACGTTCAAGCATGAATCAGCATGCCTTGAGGGAGCGTTCGTGTCTTACCAGGTTTCTTAATGTAAAATTGTATTAGTTTTCTAATTACCTTTACATAGATGAGTGAAGTTATCAGTTTGGAATATCTAGTTGTCTTGTTTGGGGGCTAACAGACCAATGAGATATAAGGTGTGTGAATTCTGGAATACAAAGTATCGATGTATATAAGTTCTATCACTTTGATCGAAAATTCCAATCTTAAAGTTTTGCAAAATCCCAGGTTTTTGAGTTTCATATCCTATTGATCAGCCATGAGCAAAAAAAGGACGTCGGTTCTTCCCCTTGTAATCTGGGAGGTCCGAGCACTTTATTAGTCCTTCTTCCTTTAACCCATTGACATAGCTCAGTTTCTCAATTGTACTGATAAAGTGTAGAAATAATTCATCGTTTGCAACCGCAATTCCTTCTTGGCTAAGGGCATTGTTATTCACCTTTCTAAAGCATTAACAAGGCGGTTTCCTCTTGGAATCTTTGCTAAGATGCTTCGTCATTGGCATCACCTTTAATTCAAAGATCCGGATGTCCGCCCAAACTCCCCTTCTTCCCCAAAAGGTTTGGACAAATTTCACTGCACGTTTTTGGGATACATGTAAGTGAAAAGGCTATGAGGTTACCTCTGACCTCTGTCGAATGGACTTCACGTTGAACGAATTATAAATTAGAATGCAAGCTCTTAGTGCATCAAAATAATAAATGTGATAAGCATTATGGTGATAGTTCAAACCTCCGAAAACTGAATTACTATTGGACTTTTTTCAGAAAAAAGTGTATCCTTCATCATTTCTTGTTAAAAATAGTTGTCTTTCATTATTTCAGACTCGGATAGACAAACACCGGGAAACCCAGTTAGACCTTGATCCTGGCACTTTTGATGGAATTTAGTTATGTGCTGCAGAGAGTTAGTTTTAAGTACCTAAATCAAGAGATGGGTAGTTACCTTAGTTCAAACAGATCTGCAATATATTACAGACTAGACCTCTTAACTAAAAGTGACAAATAAAAAATATAATTAACGATTAACCAAGGTTAGATACTAAAATTCCTCAGCCACGCCTTACACATTCCGACTTTGGCACTCATCTCCTTTAGACATGGCTCTAATCTCTGATGCAAAGGCGGCATTTTGTTAAGCTTTTCTTGTCACAATCCCTCATGAGGGTGTACATATTTCATGATAACATCTCGCCGCAAAGTATTAAATTGGTGCTTTTATCTAATCTCTAATTGCTAGTTTGGTTTACACTATCCGTTTCTCCTCCATCTAGCACGATTTAATAGAAATACCGCATCCATTATTTAATTAGAAATTTACCCATTGAAAAGGCAAGACTTTGGCGAAGGCATAGCTGTAGCTTGGTGACAGGGTTTTGGAAGTCTGTGTTTACGGCACATTTGAATAAATATTTAGTCTCCCCATATCGACACCTACTAAGCCAAGACTCTACCCGGGTAGTACATTACGAAACCCATTTGATGATGCGTATAATAATACTTGGTAAAATTTGATGCCTTTTAGAGCGTTGAATAACAGGATTTTAGAAGGTTAAACACTAGACACTGGATGTGCAAATAAATTATTAAAATAGAAACTGCCAAGAAGTGCTGAAATTTAAACCAATTCCAAAATGGGGTGATTTGTGATATCTAATAATCTAAATCGATGGTAAATGGACACAAAATTACGACAGAATACTTCACTAATAGTTATTACTATAAGGCCAAACGTAACGGCTAATACAATAATTGATTGAAACACATTTTTAAAGTATCCATATCCCTCATCTATGAACATAGCTTTTGCTATTTTCACATGGCTTCACAGGCCGTTAATACCCTGAAAATAGAGATGACCACTTAACATTAATAACTCCAGTAGTGCATTCCCTCAATTCAACCGTTTAAGAAAACGGTTCCCAAATATTTGCAGTCGTTTTTTGTTTGTTAATAGCAATCCATTGTAGTCTTTCACTCAGAGTAAAATTTTTTTGCGGAGCTTGCAAAAACAATGCTCTTTAACCAAATTTGCGTATCGGTATAGTTTATGTTTCGTTTTCGCTAATTTACGTCACTTTCAGTGAAACCACACTTCATCGAAGCAGAAATGGTTAGAATTGTAAATGTTGTTTCAAGAAATCCCTTAAACATTTGGTAAATCGTATTTGAAACTGCTCGATTCATAAATACCTGAATGCAAATCCCTGTTAAGGACTATGAGAGCTTTATTAGGATTTTGTGATAGCGCACGTACTCTATTATGGTCGTACATGTTATCGGACCAATCACGTTAGATGTTCTTATTACATGTAGTGTTCGTTACCCATATTGTAACTGGAATGGGCCTTGATCACTTAGTAGTAAATGTTTATCTAAGATTACATAATGCATGCCCTTCACGCAGAAAGCTGTACAGTCCTCACTTATTCCGTCTAGAGCAGGTCCTGGAGATGGCTCGTCTCTAAACAGCTCATTCCGCTTCGAATTATTTCACGTATTCGTACCTTGGGATTGCCAGTCAATTCGAAATTCATGCTGCGAATTTCACTGGTGATGAAATGAGATGTTAAATTACCAGTAGCCGGTGTTCTGCAGCAGCATGCTGGAGAAAGAAAACTACATTCTAATTGCCTCCCCTGCCCTCTTTTGATCAAATTTAAAAGTGCTTTTCTTGTCATTGAACATTCTTTCATCATATCTGAAATATCACTTGCCAACAATGAACATATTTTTTTATATCCAGACTCGCTATGCGTAGACCACATCGACTACTTAATAGTATTTATTGAATCAGTGCAAATCCAGATCACTAAGTGCTAAAGCACATCTCTTAGGGCTCCTGTGAAGAGGTCGTTTCCCTTTGCAGCCCTGTCTTTCCTCACATTACAGCTAATGTGGAGGTCCATAGTAAACTTATCTGTGCCTATTCATACTTCATTCATATTATCAGTAGTATGGCGTTTTTGAGGCATTTTGCTACCAATAGCTGAGAAATAAATCTAAAAGTCCAAGTGGCATGACGGTCGACCTGAGGACACCCTCTGAAATGCAATGAAGTACTTTTGCACATGGGGCTCCATTCCCGAGACCCAAAGTGCGTCCTAACCATAAAGTGATCGGCACTATCCTCCAAGTGTATATTTCCAGCCAAGGGTGCCTATTTTATGCGTTCTATCAAGCTACATCTCCTTTAACCTTATCAAGTACTGCCAAAAACTGGCCCCAAAAATGCTATGCAAGAGTGTGAATTTAGTTCGTGGTTCTATTAGAATTTGCACTTGTTCTATTATTTTGTTATTTGTATAAAGTTGGCCGTTCATACCCTGAAACGGTGTATTCATGCGACGACCACCACTGATATTAAGTAAACAAATACTGATGAGATCTATTTTCGCGCAGATTAGCACGTATGAAGCCAAGGTTTACTAAGTAGATGCTCCCATTTTAAACAATAACGCACTTTATTTATCCAGCTAGTAATCGGTCCTGTAAACAGACATTTTTATGTTCACATGGCCGATCGCCAAATGAACGGAACGGGTTATGTAAATCTCCAAAACTTTGGCAACAAACAGTCATGGATATTCTAGGGACTCCGAAAATTCTATTCTTGATAAGTGATAGAAATTTTTTCGCACACTCAAAATACAAGCTTCCTTGCCAAGTTGTATCATCTTGTCTGCTTAATGTTTGACTCTTGAAAGTATAACCAAAATTAGCAGTTAAAAACGTGAGTTAAAACGTGAGTTGGTTTGCCTAAATCACTCCGAGAAGTCGTCATCATAGATAAATTAGGGATAACATCTACCAAATAGTGTGATGTGTATATTATCCCATGGTGAATATTACATTTTGATGGTTTAGTTATGGTCAGAGTAGGTAAACCAGTTTGAGATGAAGCAAGTGAGAGTTCCTCAGCCACAGAAGCGTTTTTGTTCTCCCTCAAAGCCTTACTGCCGTAGTCAACCCTTACATTTTGACACAAATTGCCCCACCTTTATTTCCAGCCAAGGAATATGATCTAAGCCATCGGCTATTTACCGGAACGTTAAGACCCATAGCCCCTTCTACGCTCCAAAGGAGTCTATATAATACTTAATAATTATCCGAACCTTAGTCTCTTCAAAATATGGAATTCTAAAAGGTGGTTGCTCTCATGCTTCGCAGATTTAGTTCTCCTCAGTTTTGACGACAGAATTCTGTCTAAGCAGGAGTCTGTGCTTGTTATGGAATAATGTAAGTTTGCTAGCCTTTCCAGGACTCTTACAAACGACGGGCTGAATGGAAAGAAGAAGAGGTTAGCAAACGGCCTATATAGTAACATGGAGTTAAAGTCGCATGTAAAATGACTTTTTGGGCTTCTTGTAGATCACTTCTTAAGTCCTCGATTGAGGCAAAGTGAGCATGCTATTGGGTTAATTTGTATGTTCAATAGTCTATGTTATTAAAACTCTAGCCACTAGCACAGTCGATGAACGTACTTCGTCCCACTCCTTTAGAGGGCCTCGGTGGCCAAAACAAGCTTCTATTTCAACCACGAGAGACTGTACTTAGACCTTAGCATAAATTTCAACTGTATATCAGTCCTGGGATCTCTGAAGGAATCACTAAATGTCTCGATTGATTTAATTTCTTCATATTTGCAGTTGTTTTGGTAATTAGCCCATCTTAGATTCTGGAAGCCTTTCAGTATCGATTTATGATTTGGAACATAAATAGAGGTCAGGATGACGACGTTGGTTTTTTAAATCTGCGAGACGCTGTCCTGAAATTGCGTATTACAGATGGACTAATTGCAGAGTGCTCCAATTTGAAATGTTTTCCAGGGTAGAAAACCACATACAGTTTATAACACCACGGCCATATCGATGTATTTCAACCCATTCATAGAAAGCCTTCATTAAATGACATTCCAGCTGGCCTTATTGCACTGAAACCCCCAAAGAGACTTCCAGTCGTCTTCCACAAAAATTAACAGTGAATTCAATAGTTTACTTAGTAATGCTTTGATGCAATCAATAAACTCATGATTACCAGATAATAAGATCATTTTGGTAAGTTTTGGTAAAATGAAACACAAATTAAATCTCATTCGTAAGAAGAATTCTACTACTGAATACACAATGATTTTACAGCCGCCCAGTCCCGTTTGAGAAGTAAGGGTGAATAAGGGGATTGATATGCTCTTGAGGGTGGCGAACCGCGTACGGGAAAAACAAATGGCGTTTGTTAGCGAATACTGAGCGCCTATGACTCACCCGACTATCCTGTTTACCAAATCATTCATACACATTCGTATCATTAAGGTATCGAACACATTTTTTTCAAATATCCCTCAGTTATTTTTAAACCAAGCAGCATTTATCATCTGACTGGGCTTCTTGTTTTGTGTAACTTTAAAACCACTCACCAAAGCTGATCTGAATTTTATGAAGTGTACCTGAAAATGCAATTAAGAACAGAAGTGTGAGATCGTCTTATACCATAGGGCACTCAAACCCCACTAATTTTTATGTGATCTATTTGATTACTAACCATCTCATAAGAAGTATGAGCACAGCTTTTACCTGACTTCATTTCACTTAAATAGTATAGCCCTCCTTTCATTTGATAATCAGGGGTTTCTACGCCTGATGAAACCTTTAAGCTAGGGCAAATAGACTACAGTCTAACGACAAATGACAGGCTTGAAACCATTTAGTGTTTTCGGACATTGGGAATCATTGGAATTGTAGAGGCTGCAAACCTTCGGCAACTCGAAACAGTGATTCAAACCAATATCGGGCCCTCTTGAAGCTTAAGATAAATAGATGTGAGCTTAATCTCACATTAAATTCAATTTGCCAAATCATTCTTTAATGTAGGCTGGGTAAAAATCAATGTCTGGATATAGACATAGATGCATGCAAGTCATCGAATCACCCATTTCGGACCAGGACTACTTTTACGAAATCAGTGATGTTTCAGAGGACTTGCCTGCAGCAACGTTCATTTGGCCTTAATTTGCTGTTTGGCCTCACAACTAGTAACATTAGTCGCCTCAACACGTGTCTCTGTAGCACGTCCACAACAGCAGGGGAGGGAAGCTAGGAAATAAAACAAACTGGGCTACGAAGACTCTCACTGACCTGACCGTAGTTCAAGCTCTCCTTCTGGGCGTTTCCAGGTCACCGGGCACGTGCAAATTAAGGCAGTTTAGATTCAGGTCATGCTGGGAAAGCACTAGCTGCTGAATTGATGTCAAAACGGTGTTCATTTTGCCCGGTTCTATCCAAACCAGTCGAAGAACATTTTAAATCACTATGAGCATCATTTGAGATGGATGACACTGATGTTTTATAAGTGTGGTAAAAAATATTGACTTTGATGTCTGTGCCGGTACCTTTAACAGCGATAATCAAGATGAGACTCATTAAACGAAGACCGTCCAGTATAGCCTATTGGGTGTGGTGAACTCACTTGTTTGGTCAGATCGACTGAGAAGACGTCAGTCCGTGGCAGAGAAATCGTAAGGTAGCTACAGTCAGTGTGAACGCTTTGAACGTAAGATCAGGAGCAACAGCGTTTTTCAAATTTCTGTTGACATCTTGAGTGAAGAACGTACTGCAGTCAGGCAATGTTCTCCGTCTGCTCGTTTCGGGTGCTCTATCCATCAAGGCCCTTTGTTTTGACATCTGAAAAGATAGGAAAATGGAACATCCCACTAACTAAAGGAGATCATTCTTCATTTACACCTTCGCTAACTTAGCTTGGGGACTAACACGATTTAGACCTCTTAATGCATACTTTTTCAAGCCTTCATGGCACATCGAACGCAATCGCAATGCCATTTTAATTGAAATGTGGAACAAGATTTCGTACCCTAACCACAAAACTGAACGAAGTGTTTTAGCATCATTAATTAGAAAAAACCACTGACTTCGGCTTTTAAAAAAAGCATCGCCTGCCGCACCGCTACTCTAGGGTATGAGGCACGGCCGTTTCGATTTTTAATTCTAATCACATCCTTTTTTTCCATAACCCTACTTTATGTTACAGGTTAGTGTTCCTATCCAAATAGGAAAGACGGACTGTTATCAAGTGAAACAGAAAAGCCGCATTCCCGTGGCTCTATGTGACTATTTTCTTCTCAAGTAGTAGTTTTAAATTATTAGTCATCACGAAATTAAATCAAGTATCATAAACCAGTCTTTCTTTATGTGTAGAAAGAGCAGTAATGCCAGTTACTGTAAGGTAAGCATCACATTGAAAATCATCCGTTTATATTAATATTAGTTGAAGGCTGTATTAGGTTTTTAGAAACATTTTACTGATAATTCATGCAAATTGACAATTCCTGTTTTCTGGACTGCACCTGTGAAGATGAACCAGTGATGACCTCGTGACATTCAAGATTATAAGTGATGGTAGAGTGATTAGTCCATTTGACTGGGTCAGTCCGAGCGGCAAAATGTCGAATACTCGACTGCACTACTGCTCCAAAGGTCAGCGCATTTGCAAGTTGCATCAAAAGGGAGAGATGTCCAGAAAACCTGGTACAAAGTACGTTTACTCCTTTCATCATACAAATTTTACTTGAATATCTTGGGAGATTTTTTTGCTTGGAGAAATATAAGGTCCATTTCATGTAACTAGCCTTTCCAGACTAACGGAAATGCTCTGTCAAATGAGTAAATAAACTTTCTAAAACTTGTTTTGATATCTTCATAATTCAGAGATGTATAAATCCATTGTTAAACGACGAAATTTCCCACTCCCATTGACATATAAACCAGATTCGTTAAGATGAAAACAATGTGCAGAATTTTGTAATAAATTGTATAATAGAACTTACGAAATCTACGACTTTAATCTGGCAGTTGAGCAATTGAACGCATTATATAGGTGTTTTTTGAGTGTAAAATGAAATCTATGAGGGATTCGATATTTTTCTTCAAAGTGAAGACAGCCGTCTTGAAATAGTTTTTTATTTCTTTATTTGCTCAACAGATTCAAAGAAATGAGAATTAATAAATGGTGAAATTACTCAAATCAGCATCTAAATGTCGACTATGTTTTTTGGTCAGTCTCCAAAATGTGAGATTTATCAATCTAGTTGTAAATAAATCTAAATGGTTTATCTGAATGTTCACCAAAGACGGTTTTGACGTACGTATCCAGGAATTTCGGAGATTAGAGATGGAAACTTTACCGCCTTGGTCACCTTACAAGCATAGATAGCAGTGCAGATGCTAAGTATGGTGAATGCTCGAGACCTTGGCTGTCTCAGGTGCACTACCACTTATGGTTGCTAACTGTCACTAGAATCAGGGTTTCAATTCAATGAACCGAAGTAATAAATGCGAAGTGGGATATTGCGAGGCAGTGAATTCTTATGCTCTTGTATTTGCCTAACAATTAGCATTCGCCACTATCCACCATTTTTGACGAATTCCCCAGACTACCTCGCATCCTTCAAATCAGATCAAGTCCCTCGATCAAATAAATCCAATCTAAATGAGTTCCATCATGTCAATGCTTTCTCCATTTTAGGAATTCATGATCCAATGAAGCTGACTGCGACCATACAATTCTGACGAACTTCTAAAAGTGCCACTACAAGGGGAATAAACTATGAACTCATTCTATCTAACAGGAACTTCATAAGTTAATTACGAATTAGGTTAGCATAATCTGGACATCGCCCTTCGGTTCTATTTGCAGTTTCACTCTTTGAAGTTGCATTAGAGCTTGTACAAGGTTCATCGGAGTAAATGAATCAGCTATGCAGCCTGATTTATGAGTGCATTTCAGTTCTAGAAAGTTTATTGCAAACATGAAGTGTGTCCTTTGTTCGTGCCTCCCGTGAGCTTCAAATGCAGTTTTATAATTCAAAATCAGAACCCGCATCTTAATGTTCATTTTACAGTAATCAGTTTAAGTTTGCCCCACCAACTGCAGATAATTACTCAACTTTTGAAATTATCAATATTTCATTCCATTCACACATCAGGCAGCAAAATTTCATACAACCGGAAATGTATTTTACTGATATTACGTATTGTAATTAAACCGCTTAAAAATTGAATTAGACATAATTTAAGGTCATTTTTCTACATACTCTGAAAAATTTCACTTAATTCCTCTTAATGTGCCTATTATAAGTGACGAGACAGTAATGGTTTTAAGAATGACCCTCAGGTAATGAGATCACCAGAATTTAGAATAATCTTCAATTTGTTTGCTACATTTATTTCGGTAGCCAATAACTTTGGTTAACAATCCATCAGCATTTGTTTTTAATTCCAAGCAGTTTACAATTTGTTCTAGACAGAATTATTCACAAAACTAATTTGGTATTCAAAAAACAATTTAAAGCGAATCCTTTTGAAGTCCATCATTCCATTCAGTTCTTCTTTTGTATTTATAACTAAGCCTCACTTTTGCTCAACATTAAGATAGCTTTCCTTAGGCAATGCACCAAATTGACTGAGTCGTCTCATCAAGGACTTCTTTGAGTGCATTAGTTCAAACTATCACACGTTTTTGTTAAATTGCACGGTAATCATTGAAATCATGTCCGAATCTGTGATAGGGAAAATAGAGGCATCTTCAAGTTAAGCGCTCTCATGTGAGAAGTGGATTATGAGGGCTTCATCATCTTCAAAACTTCTTCCTTAATTTCTGGACTGAAAGCGAGTATGGAAGTGACAGAAGATGCGGGGATTGTATTTTGAATTTCTGAGAGGGTTGATGTGTTAGGCCTTTCTCAGAAACACTGTTAGTGTGGTGTCACCTTTTTATTATAAATTTTCTCTTAAGGAAACCTGCTGAAATTTCTTAGTTCTCATGTGCAGACTGCAAACCGCATTCAGTCCCACTCCCATGAGAGGTTCCTACTAGACTGCCTTGAATCAAGTATGGGATGACACTCCTCCATGTCTCTCTATTCCTGCAGCCATCCGTCGATCAGGACAGGACTCCACAATTATTTCACAGTCCGAACATCTTTCTCTCGTGGCCTCGCGCGCAGCGGTAACATGAAAGCGTAAGATGAGCTACGGCTTTCTCAATGTCCGAACACAAACACACCATAGTCTGGCTTTTGGTGTGACGCAGACTTAGAAGCCTTGTAAATCACTCGTGACTCAACGCTAGCATCGGGCCCCTCTGTGCCTGACGAACTCCAAAAACCACTGCATCTCCAGCGAGGTGGGAACAGAGACGGAGAGTGGGAGTGACGGTGCATCAGCATACTTCGATCATCTCGAGCGGAGAAAGAGGCAGGCGAGATAAAAACACTGCGTGGCAAGAGGAAGAAGCGCTTACTGCAGTGGCATAGTAAGCCACATTGCTTCCCGCAAAAAAGACGAACACAGAAGATTCGCTCTGACAGGCACTTCCTTTACCCGAGATGGAAGCCTGTGTATTGGTTGCTTGCGACAGTGTACCTGGTTAAGCTTGGTTATTTTGGATAGAGAGTCAGTAAGTTGAATAACGATCATATCATATTCGGTAGTTTGACTTAGGAATAGAAACGTGTTATAAGTTTTATTTAACACTAGTTTGACCTTCTCTATCAAATTTTTCAATAAACTAAGTTTCCTCAATGATAACAGCTCATGAAAACCCATTCAAACCTTGTCCAAACTTTCCGCTACTTGATTAAATGAACTCAAACAGTATTTTCTTCTACAAACACTTTTAGGGCAGCTCTCATAATAGCAGATTGCCGAATGAGGCCCTAAATGCTTATTATTTTAAAAAGTTTAGTCCCTATAAGCTCACCCAGCATGGTAAAGTGGTGACAAACTCAGTAAGTTTTAACATCGAGTTCAGGACTTGCTGCAAGTTGGGCCTCTGAAGTTCTCCCTGTTTTTAAAGGAAGGCAATGCTACTTTTTGAAGGGAATTTACAGATTTTACAGGGTGGTGGCATTATCCTCATAACGTAAACACAAACAGGCGCTCTAGATAGACTTCTGGTTGGCATTAGTAGGATGGTTTGTATTTATGTTTTAACCTTAAATATTGCTGAATATGTCCAGTTATTTTGACATTGTACATTATCGAGTGCAACAATATTTTCGTATGTACAACTTCTAAGTAACCTCAAGGGTTAGTAATCGTCACATCTTGGCAAACGTAGGGCAATTCATGCAATAATGGAGATTAAATATCTTTCAAAAAAGATTGATCCCTCTTTCTTGTTTAAACCAAAGATTAGTATAGCTCAAATTCAGAATACGCTAAGTATTAAGAATTGATCAAGGGAAAATTAGAACTCTGTTCTAATAAGCAAATGTTACTATGAAACTTTCGAAGACTTTCAGTGATTTAATAAAATGTACTTCCTCATATGTGTGCTATTTGTTCTGAATATATAATGTCAAGAATACTTGATGATTCATGCGTATTGATTCTCTCTGGTATGGTTTTAATTATTAATAATTAAGGAATAGATATCGAGGTTGATTCTGACAATTATACCAATATTGTAAAAATGTTTAATGGCATCACTTATAGCTTTTGAATTCAACTGAATATATTTAACGATAGATTTTGACATTCGTAGAGCTAAATGGATATGCAAGTTTTCTAAGACAAAGAAAGTTAAAAATACTGGTAGAATCCCATCACAACAGATTCTTTTCCAAAGGTCCCTTTGAGTAGATCAGCAAATATGCTTGGCTGTACGGGATTTACCATCGAAGCTGATTCGTATTTGCAGGTTTGGCTTTATATGATATGATAAATGATAATAAAAGGAGCTTATTTACAGAGAACAAATCCAAGTGTTTATAAGTTAATCACTCTGACAAGCAAATGACGACGATCAAAGATAGAATGATGCATGCTGACCATTTCATTTTATACTTATACAAATGGAAATTTCACGAAAGTTCATGTGGTCCTTCAATGGACAGTGGGTATTCCGGGAGTTTGAAGTATGTATGTCCAGAACTACATAGACTTTTGTGCGATACAAAAGCACCACCTGAGAGGTATCTTGGGGGATAGCGTGTCTAACGGTCGACATCACTGGCTGTCAGAGCTTTTTAAAGATGGCTTAGTCACAATATTTGAATTTACATTTTAAAAAAGTTTGCTTTTAAAGCATTACACAAAACCACGTTATCAATTAAGGTCTAGTTGAGTTTGTGATATCTTTTTTTAAATTTTATTCTCTTTGATCGAAATATCTCTAGGCATCAATAACTTATCCTTTTCATCTATTTTTTTCATGTTCAGGATATCTTCTAAAAAGGGTTTTTAGCCTGATTCATTTCTCCTGTCTAAATCACATATCTCCGTCGAATTTTTCTTTGTGATACGAGTCAGAATACTTCACGTTTATAGTTACGGATAATCCACTCCTTGAGTTCATTTACTTGCATCTGCCAAGTTAATGATTGACAGTGTAAAGTTGCAAACAATTCGGAAGTCATGAGGTTTCAAATTGCATCAATTAAGCCTTTTCTTCAGGAAGGAAACGTAAGTGCAGCATTTATCTGTTTAATTTTTCCTATTTGAAAGTAGCATAATCCGAAAATTCATCCCCTCCTCCCTCACTAAATACCGTACCTACATTCTGCTTCTCGATTATTCGATTCAAAAACATGGGTCAAACTTAATCTAACGAAAAACCCGTCCTTGCTTTGTACTTTATTTTGAAGACATAAAGGATCCTTGATAAAATCCCGATTCGTCATTAAAGTAAAATTAAGTAATAACTTATTGCAAGGACTTGTTGTAGAAACGAGACTTTGGACGAATCTGTCAAGGAAGATCCCATAAGTCAAAACCAATCCTTAGTACTGGCCGGTGAGCATACGGCTTGCTTCGCTGCCACAGGGTACCCAGTCCTAGTTGATAAGTGCTGCATTTGGTTTTCCTCACCAACTGACTTGCATTTTCTCTTCAGCTTGAATATTGAAATTTTATGATTTCTTAAATTCATAATTAATGGTCACTTTAACTCTTTTGGTGTAAATTAGGTTCTTTATAACATTATTTGTTATTAAGTATATGATTACCGGGTGGAAAAATTGACCCCACAAAAACGAATTAATTAAATAACGAATATCCGAAACAATGTTATGTAACAATTGCTATTTTTGCAACTTAAACATATTTTTGAGTATATTATCTTTTAATGCAATGTGTATGTGAAGAAATTTTAATTATTTTGGTGAATTATATTGAAATTTCTATAAATAAAGTTCATTTCTACACACGTTGTGATAACCCTACTAAAACAGCAGTAAAATACTAATACTAGTATTTTCCAGTTTAAAAAGTATGGCTTGATTCCTGATTTGAAGAGTAATTGACAGCAGCTAAGAAATGTTATACTCCTAAAAACCGCTAAATGTAGCACTGCTATTCCAGCTAGTATCATAGGTGCTTCCTGAACAGCATGAAAGGGCTTTTCTATTTCAGCCTTCATTCAAGGTTTTACATTAAAACATAACTATCTCGTTTTTGCTCATATTAGCTAACAGGTAGAAAATTCAATGACTTCCAGATACGTTAGACTTGTGCATTCAGTGACTTTCCTTGGTATTTCTGCCATTGGCTAGCCTCTTGCTAGGGATATCCAAGCAATATAACACAGAGCTTCATTTGGGTTATTCAATGTTTAGACGGGGCGTGACCACACGGTCTTTTCCTTACCGGAAATCGATTTCAATTGGCTTTAATACAGGACGAATAATTCTTTTGCTGGGGAAGAAGAAAAAGGCAAATTTAACCTAATTTTGTTACATTCACATATAACTCAAATTCAAATACTTGTATTTAAATATCGCGAGTTGGTGGAGCGTTATATTAGTCCCAGAGGGAATCTTAATGTGAAACCATGCATTTACGCAGTAGTCAACGTTGTTTAGTGGCAGGATGCAGGGGTTGGTGCATCAATACCGGTTCAGTCCCTCACTGCGTGTCGTACTTTGATTGAAGTTATTTTCCCTACCACCGTTTGTACCTTTTTTTCATTATTTGTTATCTATAAGTAATTTATATTCCCAATTAAGTGTATGTGGTTCTAATCTGTAAAAACGAAGCTTTTCGAGTTTAATAAAGGGATGACGAACTCAGCCTTATTTGGCAAGAGGCATTTGAGGAGTAAGCCTCTTACAGATGAGTGCCCAGTGATTTCTTAAGCTATGTAGAAAAATGATGTCCAAAAAGCTTTTGGATATTCATAAATGGATCACATTATTCGCAATTATGTTTAGCACTTCTCGTTCACAACTATACATAATATGAAGCAAAAAGTCAATAATCCAGAGACTACTGACTAGGGTGTAGGTGGATTTAATTCACAGACACATGCGTAGCAGCTCCCTTCAAATCACACCGGTGCAAGTGCACTCACAGATTTGCTTGATTATCAACGAGTTTTGGACTTCCTAGATTGATTTGGTTTCATGACTGCAGTTTTGTCACAACTTTGACATTGTAGGGCACTTTACCAAAATTAAATTTATCAAATTTTGTCGAAACCCATGCTAAAAACGTTTCTCCGACACCACCGTAGAGAACGTTTGATGGTCTCTTCCACATATGCGGAAACCCTCATTTGAAAAGATATCATGGCCATCATATCAAACCTTGAAGTCGAAGGAACATCTATTGGTCAGGTGAGCAATATTTCTTAAAATGGATATTATAACTACTTTTATTTGCATCGAAAGAAGCTTCCTACATGAACCAAAGTCTAAAATTTCGTTGTATAAAAAGGTTCCATCTTCTAGGTGCCTTCAATTAAAGGTGCATTATCAATACTCTACATGACTAAACCCTTTACATGTCAAAAAAACCGGACTAGTCTAACTGCTTTTTTAGACAAAACGGCTACTCGGCATGTTCAAGCAATTTGCGCTGACCTACAAGCAGTCCAGTCGTCTGAAAGCAAAAAGGATGTGAAGATAAAAACAAAAGTTTACATTTTATGAACTCTCGTAAATCATTGTTGATGAGTATTTTCGAATTCCTTTATCTGTTGGAGTTTATTGTTGGATTCCCCTACTTGTACGAAAAGTTTAAATGCGGTTTGAAGTGAGCAGTTTTGCTCAGCAACATTTTCATTTAGGTGATTTGGCCTCGGTGTTATCTATCCGCCTATAGGAAAAAATATATATTTGAATCCGAAATTGTTTATAATTCTCTCGTTAGTGACTAATGTTTATTACCAATGGCACCTAAATGGAATCTGAGAGATGGATGGTTATGCATCAGTCATGACCACGGTGGGGTTACCAAAGTGCCTATTTACTTGAAATAGTTGGTCTGATTAGGAGCAAATGGATGGATGGAGGCTTAATGGAAAAATGCTAAGTGAGTTTTAGGTACACATCGAAGAAACTCACAATGATTAATCGAAACAATGCAAATGGGTAATGTTGAATATAGCATTCCCAAGTAAACAAAGCAAGATCACTTTGATTTTAGAATTCACTGCTGTTTTTTTTCTCAAAATCTCTTGAAAAGTTTTTTCGACAGAGAAAAATCTGGAAGTACAACCTACCGTAAACCTTCGGTCAAAATTATTGTGTAGCTTCGTTTTCAAAACAGGACCTACCCAATGGACGTGACTTTAATGGTAGATTTTCACCTCGATGGCAACAAATCATTAGCGAAACGTTAAATGAAAAGGAAAAAACCACCAGCATCCCCAACAGGAAGGTCGTTAGCTCCAGAGTGATATTTATGACCTTTCAAACCTGACACCTGCCAGCTTTGCCCAAAGCACACGAACACAACGCTCGCTATTTTTCTCACAAAAATAATGCAATAATGAATTCCCCTTGTGGAATTCACAAGTATGTTTACACTATAACCAGTATAAACTGCAGGCTCTAGTATTCTTCTTCGTTACTTCGATACGCGTAATTTTTTGCCTTGATTCCATTCCACATTTAAAAGCCAAGATCATTTTGGCTGTTTATCTAAAATGCGAGATTTTGATCCTAACCCACCTGAAATAGGGTCTTGGAAGACACTTGGAGGTTGCTAACCTCGCTGGCGTCTTTATCAGTTTTAGAGTACATTGGTTAAAATGCTAAGGGGATACATATTGATTCATGAAAATAAGCATTAATCCTCGGAATCTTACCTAGCTATTTTGGCAATCAAAGCGATCGAACAAATTAATTTTTTTCAATAAGAAGATTCAATTACTAAAGCTTTCTATTGAAAGCCTTTACGATTCATTGCAAATTTCTTATAAAACAATTCGTGGACGATATTGTCACGCCAATCAATCAAAGTGCCATTTTATTTCCCCTGACCAGACAGACTGAATTATATTTCCATGGGTAGGTGTGTTGCTGTTTGGAAACTTATGTAGCCACTTAAATACACTGAGGCCTATTTGGAGTGTTCGCCACCCACAGTTGCTTAATAATTAAAATGCACAAGTGCATCAACTTGCGAATGTCAATTGCAATTTTTTGGTTCAACAGTTCTACGTTATCACAATTGATTGAAAGTTAAAATTTCCGTTCTATGGTATTTTATTTTCTGTTTAAACAAATAAATTAATGTTGCAATTTAAATTTACCAATACCCTCTCAGACGGCAGTCTTGAAACCACAAATTCTATTCCTTTCGATAAATTATGTTCTCCATCTGTAAGATCTCCTAAATTTAAAAAAATGTATTCTTTTTAACGTGGAAACATTTCGGAAAGAATACCTGGATTCTGCCTGGTAGCTTAATCCAACATCCGGTGATCGCTCCTAAACAAAAACAATCAATTTTTAAGTTAATTTTAAGTGATGTGAACGAGAAAAAGAAGCACAATGTGGGAATGAATTCAAACACAAGATTACGCGGCCTGTCTTCGTGGGAACTTCACGTAGTGCTTATTACCGTGTGCCCCCTCCCCTTTCCAGCCCTTTGCAATCTTTCACGCCACCATAAGTTGAATCTCTTCTGTCCTCAAAATCAGGCTGTTTATGCCATTACCCCCTTTCAAACTTGTTAGATTTTATTTGCTAGCATGAACAGAAAAATTCTTTTGAAAAAGGTGCTTGTAGAAAAGTTGGAAGGTCTCAAGAAATGGAATCTCATGCACTTTTAAGTCTGTCTGGATCGGGCTGTTTTATTTTCAGGCAATGACGATAATATATAGTCACTAGTCCTCAAGGTAAACACAGCCAAAACATCGGACTTATTTTTAAATATTTAAGGTAGATTATCCCCATTCCAATAGGCGCATTTACTTGGCGTATTATAAAACGCATACAACTTGACTGTGGCCTTTTTTCTTCCATTGCCATAAGGCAGATGAGGTTGAATGCTAATAAGATTTACTTAGCGATTTTTAGGGAAACCGAAATTGTTTTTTGGCAAAGTAATTATATTATCGTCAAAAGTAGAAAACAGTCAATTACACCATGGCTTAGCAAACCTTACTAGCTTTTCCTCTCTGGTTTAATGGCGGTTCAAGATGCACCTTCATCACTCCCTCAAGAACCTCTAGCAAGTCTTTTAGAAAGCGTGATAGCTCGAGTTTTAAGAATGACCAGTTAGTACAACGTCAGAAACCACAGATTCGGATAGTGAGAACCCAAATCACTACTACTTGAAGTACAAATTTGCCATGGAAGTCAGACTGATTTCCAACACCCTTCTGTGCCACCGATAGGTGGCTCGTTACAAAAGTAACAGCTTCAGTGTTACGAACTCAAGATAATTTATGTGACTACCACTTAGCTCACAATTAAATGCTACCCGAAATTATGACTGAAATGACCTTTTATTTTAGTTGGATATTTGGCAGATTTAAGTGAGTACCACCAGCGTAAAACATCTCTCCTTTCCTCTATTTCTAAACGGTGAAAATAATGTAATGAAATTATTAGCAGGTTATTTTCATAGTTATTTTTGGATGTTTTGGGGTACTGCAATTCCTCGTGTCTTCAAGAAAGAAAACTCGTGCTGTCAACACGAGCATCTGCCAAGGTTAGAAGAAATGCCTGCCAGCGGACATCTCCCGCACGACAACTGTTCATGGCAGCTATCAGCTTGCGTTTTCTTGATTGATTGCGCACAGTTGCTGATGCTTAGGGGTATGCAAACTAATGCAGCTTCCGTCCACATTGGAGCCCTCATTTTCACCATTGTAGACCACTAATGCACCTCATCGCATATGGTCACAATTAAAATAAGGCACAGCAACGGAACGAACTTCCTTTGGGAGCTTTAGGGCAACACTTGATAAATTACACAGTGCTGGTGTTCTCCCAAACACTAAAAGAACACTATGTAATGGGGTGCAGATGCCAGTATGATTAAATACGACTATTACCCCCACAAGAGGCAACGCCTGTATCCGGCACCTTTCCACTCTACGCTCCTAAATACTCTCATATTACCCTCTAGACAAAGACCAACAAAGCCAAGCAGGAATGCAGCGATACCGAGCCATCCTATTAAACTTCGTCAATCGGACAATCTCGACTTCCTACTTAGCGTATTTGAGTAACAAAGCATCAGCGGTGGATCACGCGTACCCAGCAAAACCAAAAAAAACACAAGCCGTGGCCCAACTTATAACACAAGCCCACAAGCAAAACCAGAACCGCAACCTTAACTAGCACCGAAACACACTGCCTTAATGCAGTAAACTAGCAATGCTCAGAAGACCACTTAGTATTGCCGTACCCAGTTCTGGAATGTCAAAAAGGCAAAAGTCCAATATGACAACGCCCCTTAACAAAGCCAATTTACTCAAGCCATTATAGCAAACTGCCGTGCAGGGAACGATCTCATCTTGCGGAGGGACTTCTCAGAGTGAATAGATCGCTCCTTCTTTGACAGACGTCGACGTATGGCTCTGGTCTTGCGAGGACGCAAATCCTTGGGTACATAGCGCTTTTTTCCATAAACTTCGCGTTGGCGTTGTTTCGCAGCCTGATTCATCACCGTGTGAATACGTGCAATGGATTTACGCAGGACACGGCTGCGCAGTAAACAAGGATATTAGTATTCACTTAGCACAATTAAACAAGCAATCAAAATTCCTACATTTTCTTAAGCTTCGAAGCAGCACCACGGGTGATCCTGAAAAGGCGCTGGTTCGTTAGCTCCGTCTTCAATTCATCGAGCTGCTTTAAAAGCTCGGCCTCAGGCTTGGTTCGCAAATCCGAAGTTCGCACCTTTGTTTGTTGCTAAAATTACATAAGAACACAAAAATTAAAATGTGTTTTAAATATGGAATAAACCATCAGTAACTGAAAAGGCGACAAGAGACCCACAGACATGCCAAGAAAGCAAACAATCTAGTTTAAAGTTAGTGCGAGGTGAAAACAAAACATACAAATAAGGAATACCAAATCAAAAGCTTTAACAGTATGTTTTATTTCATTTTATATTAATTTCCATTTAATTTTAATTTTTTTGAAAATGGAAATTATTGTTGTAGCCGCTAATGGCAAATAATATTGTAATTAAAAGTTTAATAAATATTTTTATATAGATGAGGCTGTTATTAAATAATAACTTTCTAAACTCTGATTAGTCGGAAACATTCCCTTTTAGCCACATTTGCTTCATCTTGAGGGTATTGTAACGTTCATGCAAAATCTTCGATTCTTGCCCACTTTTCTTCCTCCGTAAGTGCTCTTAGATAAATATTCGGTATTATATAGCATTACAAAGCCGTTTTGTAGAATTGTGCCTTTCAGTTAAACTATTTTGGATTGTTGTTTTTGCGTTAAAGCAGGGTTCAATCAAGGAGCATGGGGACCTTGAAGGAGGTAGCCATGCAGCTTAAATCTATTACGAATATTCAAAAAATTACATCTTCCATGAAGATGGTTGCTTCGGCTAAATTTTCCAGGGCTGAACGTGAACTGAAGTTAGCCGTCCCATTTGGTGCTGGTGCTACTGCTTTCTATGAGAAATCAGGCATCCTGGAGCAAAGTGGGGGAGATACTACGCCTGTCAAGAGTCACCTTGTGATCGCAATCACTTCGGATCGTGGTCTTTGTGGTGCTGCTAACACTAGCATCGGAAGGGTGGGTTTAGTACCATCTTCATTTAATCTCGCCTTCCTCAACACTGTTAAACTTTTGCATAAATTAAGGTTTTACGTGATATGCTCAACAACCCTCCCGCTGGTGAAGATATTAAACTCGTTCTCATTGGTGACAAAGGGCGTGCTTTCCTCGCTCGTCAGTTCTCAAAACACTTTCTCATATCCTTCACTGAAGTTAGCAAGAAGCCGCCCACATTCGAGGATGCTTCCGAAATTGCCCAAGTTCTGCTTAGTTCCGACTTCAAGTTTGACAAGACGTCTTTATTCTACAACAAATTCAAATCTGTCGTTGCATACAACACGACTGACCAGCCTATCTTCAGTCTGGAACAGTTGCAACTAGCTCCTTCCCTTTCCCTCTATGACTCGGTTGATGGTGAATCTCTTCGTAGCTACAACGAGTTTCTATTGTCCTCGCTGCTCTTTTACGCTTTGAAGGAGGCTTCGGCCAGTGAGCAGTCTGCTCGAATGACCGCTATGCAGTCTGCCACCAAGAACGCCAGTGAAATGATTGACGCACTGACCCTCAAGTACAACCGAACCCGTCAAGCTGTCATTACCAAGGAACTCATTGAGATTATCTCTGGTGCTGCTGCTGTTTAATCACCCGTTTATGCTTTGCTATTGTCCCAAGAATCACCTTTCTGTCTGTAGTATTTAAATAAAACTAGTGCTAAAACAATTGTAGTGTCGTGTCCTCTTTCCCATTGTATTAGACTGTTATGAGAGTGGCTCCAAGGAGTTTATCGTATTTAGAACCTCGCGTTAACTCTCGCTAAAGTGTATTTCCTTTGTCCTTCGTTTGATCCAACTCTGCTGAAATTGTGGCTACTAGAGTGTTGGTCTACAAAAGATAAAGGCATTTTTTGGCTGGCCCGTTTTGTTCTCATCATATTTGGCGTTTTTGCCTATGGGTTATCTCATTTGCACCTCTAAAAAGCAGTCACTCGATCCAGCGTTACCTATGTATAGTTCCTGATCACTGACGGACCATGTCCTTATGTTTCAAGGTGACAAGTTTTGTGCATTCATTGGGAAATCCAACTTGTCACATTCGGCCAGATATGCCGCTTTCATAGGGAGATCCTTTTTTCTTAGTATTGATAGCACTGGGAATATGTGCGTCATGACATCAACTTGTCGACAATGTCTACACTTTGGTACTCATGTTTACCACGATCTAATAATACTAAGTTATTCCAGTGAGGATTTTATACGAAGAAAGTGAGATCAGGTTTAGATTGATTTAATGAGTCTCAGGAATTGACTAAACAGGAGACACATGAAATCCCGCATGTTGTGACATCGCAAGCTCCATGGTATAGGCCTTTACCAGGCATTCTTCTCGACGTCATCGATGCAGATACCACTTAGGCCAACTTCTTCAGCGAAACTCTTGAATTTTCGCTTTGATACACTTGGTCCGTAGGCAATACAGGCAAGCTTGTATGCAGCCAATCTACCAACCACATCCTTCGCTACTACGGAGTCGGCTATTGATTGGCCATTGATCACTACTCCAGCTGCACCTATCAGATGCGCCCATTCGACCACTGCTGCAGCCGATCGATGCCGCGGATCGATAAGATGAGGTGGGGTTTCCAGCTCGGTGGTAGAGGCGCTGGCCTTGTAAGAGGCCCATGATTTATCGATGCCGCCACGTGAGATGAATAGTATGGGGAAGGTGGACTGCTTGAGACGAAGAGCCAGACAGAGATCCGGGTTGAATCCGCTCAGAACGACCCCACGCCCACAACCATAGTTGTGCAAAGCCTGTGAAGATATTTCAAACCGTTCTGATTATAAATAAAGTTCCTGGGCAAATGGCTTTGATTAGATTGCACTTAAGCCTTTTCATATCTTTTTTGCGTTTTAGATCCTAAGTCCTAGTGACTTGACGATTTGAAGTTTCCCGATGCAATAATAATATCCAAAGTAAATATTAAAATGATGTTTGAGTTTCGAATCGCTACTGCATTCAAAACATCCAGTTTTAATCGGGAATATGGTAAGATTCAGGGCTCATCCGTTTCTGTTAGCAGAACGTTTATAAAATACGACAGGCCTAAAGGCTAATCTAAAAACCTCTCAGAGTTTTTGTATTACAAACTTATCAAAACTTCTTTCTTAACTCCATTTACACTTTATTGGTGGGAATTCAACAAACAGTCTAGGAGCGTTGTGAAGATAAGTAATGATTTTTCTGTTTTAAGTTAGACATTACCACAAATAAAAACTAGAAACACATTTTATAATGAAAGTGTCTCAATTAGCTGGGGCTGGTAAGGTGTAAATAATGGTATTCGTGCAACTATGTTTGCCAATCATGACAGCTAAGTTAAAGCTAACGAATGCTACTTTAGCGAACCTGAATCACGTTATCGGCCATCTTGTTAATGGAGGAGAAGTATTCGCTCGGGTACCCGAAGTCCCCCAGAGTTTCGCTCTTCAGGCCCATCTCCTTGACCAGCTTGAAGGCCATGTAGGGCGTGTCTTGCGGGTACTTCAGCTCCACGTCGTAGGCCAACTCCGTTGGCACCGATTCCAGCACTTGAGAGAACAGCGGGAGGTACTGAGCCGCGGGTGCGTCACGATTTAGAACCAGTGGATCTGCTATGTAAGCCGCTTTCGCTTCTTCCTCCTCCTCTTCCTCCTCCTCCATAGATTTGGACCCTGTGGCCTTTTTCAAGCAATCTTTACGGTGTGAACCCCACTTGAGATTGCGGAGTTCTTCTGGGGTGAACGTTGGTATCAGGTTGACCATGTTACGGTTACAGGTACTTGGCTCTGAAATGCGTAAATAAATATTGATAAGGCATGGCGTCCAGCTGCGCGCCTGGGGGTATCCTCGCCAGTCCTACTATGAAAGCAAGCAAAGCTGAAAGGAAACAGAATCTACTAGGGATGTAGACGAGCACAACATCAAGTGCAGACGGGACCATGATCAAACAACGGCGAGGTGGCATTTCAGTGGCTTTTAACAATTCTTTAGGTAGTCCATTGATCGAAGTTGGGTATTTTAAGCCGGTGAGCATGGCATTATACTGTTTACGACAGCTATTTTATTTAAACAAGTACATACTTTGGCTAAATAAAATCGCAGACAACACAAAGAAACAAAGTTTGAAGTCTATGCGATGGCGGCAAAAATTTTCGCGGTTACTACGAATGATACCAGTCACATTGACCCAACTATATCGAGTATAAATATTTAGGTTGGAACAGCATCTACTCAAACTAAACCCCCAGTAAATACTGTATTCCCCGTGGATACTAAATTCGTCCTTCTCCCTTGCCCACTTAGCAACTGGCTGGACTTTTAAAGACAAAAGGCCTTTCCAAGAAAGCATTTTCGTTTCCACGAAATAGATTTTTCCAGCACGCTCTCCTAAGCGTAAATTCCCGTTTTTCCCCTAATGCAAGCCTTGATTGGCCACCATTGTCTTACATCTGGTTTTTTGGATCAGCAGAGTACCTAAACGATTCTTAAAAGTTTCCTGACAAATGAAGCACGAGAGTTTAAGGAGTTCTAAATGAAATAAACCTCCAAATACATGTAAAAACCGCAAGACTTTAGCGAAGCCATCAGGCAACATCTAAGCTTCATTTTGACTAATGCACTCTTGGACACCCCATTAGACTTCCGTTAAGACATCAGAACGACCGATTTGGAATATCACAGTATGGGACCACAATCGTAGTAGTAAGCCTCAACTTGCACATGAACAACCAAGTTGGTTTGATTAATCGAGTGTCAGCTTTTACCTCCGGCGATGTTACTTTTATCAGTAATCATATGAAAGGAGTGTTATGGTAAAATCTACCAACCCCTTACCATCGAAGATGTTAATTTTGTATTCCTCACAACCACATGGTCGCCTGAGTCCCGTTTTCTCCATCATGACGTTGAAGTTGTGGTAAATGGCCAAATCGCTTGAATCGCGTAGAGGTAGCACGTCGAACTCAACCATTGGGACCCCAAGTTGTGCAGCTTTGTGAAAACTGAGTAGCGTGTTTTCTGGCCAACGCCTATCGTCAGGCACCTGATCATGGAACATTCACCAGCACACATCTGGCAACGTTTTAGGATTAGTCCATAGGCTTACGCTAATCATTAGCCCAATTACTTAGACACTCCCTCAGGTTAAAGACATTTAAGCCATGTGACTATATGCGATGTACTTCCACATTTTAGTTTAGATTTCTGCTAGTGAGCTCAGTTCGCATCCCGACTTGACTCCTTCATGGAATTGCAGTCGTAATCAGCGAGTGGCAGTAATCTTCACCAAGGCGAGGAAGCTGTGCAAAGACTATTCTTCAAGATTTTACCTGTATATTTTGAAGATGACCTAAGTATTTCGAGTGCATAATCCCATCTGTAGAACTCTTGTGCTTTTATATGAAAAGGTAACTTGTAGACGTTTGAATTGTCGACCGTTTCATCACCACACTTGTTTTATCCCTTTACCTCAAACGTCTCCCTCCGGCAAAATGATAGAACCGAATGTGCACTTTCAATAAATCTACGGATCGATTACGGACCGCCAAAGCAACAATTTACGCTCTATGCTAAAAATAATTGACTCTGACTCGAATGGAATGAATGAGAACAAAAGGACGAGCAAAATGACCTCATGCAAATTCGAATAACCAGTTAATCTCATTGATGCCCTCTTAAGTCCAAAATGGATGCAAATGGTTTATGGTTTTAATATAATTCGGTTGTTTTACGTTTTAGACAAATCATTTACCTCAAGGTACTCAGCTCCCATTCCACGGTGACCAACACAGAGCAAAGGCGATTCGTGCGTTCCCACAGGTTTGAGGTCGAATCCCATTGCGGGAGCAGTCTTGGAGGCGCCAAGAACAGTTGGACGAATGCAAAAATAGTATACTAAACAAAAATAAGACAATATTATCTTTATCATCTAGTAAATAAGTTGTATCTGGGTCTCCAAAAATTGCCTAAGAATTGATTAAATATACGGGAGGATAAAGAAACGTACTATCGAGTTCCCCACCATCAGAGTCGATGGGGATCGACTGGGAGCCCGTTTCTACACCTTCGTTGGTGTTGCACACAATTTTGATGATCATTGGTTTGGCAGAATCTGGTGGTTCCTTCAAGAGACCAACTTCGAACGTCTGAAAATGGACCATACATTTCTAAACTGAGTGGGATTTCACTAAACAATAATTTAAACCTCAGTAGATAATTACTGGTCTGTTTATCAACGCTTTATAAATAAGGTTTTCTAACACTGCTGCAAAATTGCAAATATTATGCCTATCTCCAGTATAAATGCACGCACAAGTACAATGAACTTGTAAAATGCAATAATGAGTGGATGGACATTTCACTAACTCGACAGATATCCTTGTCTTAATCTTAAGCGGTAGTAGAAAAATCTACCATGCCAATGTTTATCATCCAACACTTCAGAGAATATCTATTGTGTGCATCCACTAGTGGTGTCTTCGACTGAATTCTAAATTAAAGAGACAAAATTGTTTACTTAAACAGCACTTTAATATAGACTCAGCGGTAAAAACGAATTTTTATGAACTTTGACTATATCACACCTTCATTTGCGTGAAATCTTGTAAAACCTTAGATAACACTTTTAATATAGAAACCATCGGTCGATATTGCAACGAAAGATCCAAGTGTTATTTGTCAACAATGGTGGGTTAGAGGGAAGGTGTCAAAACACTATGGAAGGTAAACTGTTGAACCTATGATTGTATCCAGTTCCTTGATGTTAGAACATCAATAAATGGAAAGCCTTGATGCTTGACCTAGCTTGCAATCAAGATCGCGTGATCACCAGCAAAGCCGAAGTGGCAGAGCAGCTTAATATACTGGAAGGCGGGATACTATTATCCAAAAACTAAATTAATAGTCATTCACAGGTATTACGGAAATATTTTGGATTCCTTCCCATCCTACTAAGTAAACGAATTACCAGTTTATTGCTGCTTAGTGGTAGACTAGGCATATGCTGAAAGTAATCTCTTCATTTCGTGATCTTTCGTTACGTTGTAAATTGTCACTAAAAATTATGATGCGGCTTGTTGGCAGACAGGATGCTTTATAATAATGCCAAGTACTTAACAAAATAAGTTATATCAGCTCTCCTTCAATCGCAAATAATATTTCACATTATCTTGTGACCGTATTAAAGTACCAATGATAAAATGATTTAGACGATTCGTTTCACTTTGAATTCGTTAAAGTTCAATACCTAGTATGGACAATGAGATAATTTCAAGACGTATAAAAAGGGAAAGTTGCACCACCTTCTACTGCGACAACCTACAAACGTTTGACATACTAACTTCTAGTTAGCTACCGCAATTTATCTAAATAGAATAGGGTAACTTTAGCATTTATTTACTTTTATTCGACCTTACGAAGGAGATGAACTACCGGGTAAGTTACCCTACCTTATAGATGTGAAATACTCACACACGTTCTTGGTGAGATTCTATTAATTAATGCTGACTCATATACGGCTTTGCAAATACACTGTGCGTCAAGTAAGATTCCAATTTCGGACTTAAAATTTATCTCCGCAAGTTGACTTGGAGAGACTGTTATTTGAACGCACCCAAGAAGTGATCGGATCAACCGATGAACATCGGCAGAGAAGGCCAGCTAGAGAACCACAATTGTCGACTGAGATTTTGTGATTTTTCAACATCTCTCCAAAGACCCACGAAGATGGTTGACTTCCTCGTAGCAACTATCCTTCGAAAAGTAGAAGGAATATTTTCATTGTTTTGGTCTCATAGATATGATTTCAGAAAAGTTAAAAAATGTCTTATAATATCAAAAGCGTGTTTATTAATGATCAAAGGTGCCAATCCAGGAGCAAGAAGATTACCCAGCTATGTTCTTGCATTTAGCCATAAAAATTCAGACAGTAAGTTGATGACCTAAACAAACAACTGCCTAAGACTGTCACAACGCCTAGGTGCAATTTATAATTTAAATGCACTGAATTAATGTGAACGGACTAGAAAAATGAAAAAATACGTTTTTAGAAATCGGTTACACTTTTGATCATGTTAGCACGTCTGCTAAATAGCCACAAATAAATTGATTTTAGGCATACCAGTAAGCATCCAGAGCGGCTGAGACAGATTTCATTAGATTCACAGAAAACAGATTTAATCTGAATATGTGTGACAGACTTAGATCTCAATCCACAGAAGTACAAAATAAGGGCCATAGAATTCGATGAAAGCGTTGTGCCAAACAATGAGGGGAGGACTTCCATGAGAACGTGTTGTAAAAATAAGAATTCGCAACGACAGCTGCAAACACGGGAAAACGATTAGATTCTGAGTTTGTATATAATAAATTCACAAATAAAAAAATGATACTACTCCATTAAACAAGTTTGGAATTGACAGCAAGCGAACCGAACCCACTCACAAATTGACAGCAATCTGAGGTGGTAGAGAATGTACTTCAGCCAATGCAAACAAATTTCAAGGGTATAATAAAAATTATATTACAACGCAAAAAATATTCCTCTCCTGAAAAATCCTTTACATCTGGAAAGAGTTGAGTGGAACTATCCACAAATTTCTGCAAGGGACTTATCTCAAGTCTATTTAAGCCAGCAGTAATAAAACGGTAATTTATTGGACAATTACACGTATTAACTATCAGCACAATTATTATTTTTCGTGTAAGTTAAATGAAAAACGCAAATCAAAAATGAGTCTGCCCTGAGCATCTGTGGGCGTTGATGACTCTCCCGGACCACCTGGACTTTTTTGTAATCACAGGACCTCCCAGTTTATGAAAGCAATTTCGCTGCCTCAATTCTCAGTGATGCTTCGGTGGATCTGCTAAATAATTTCCCGACCCCCAAACCCTACCCCATACATAAAACTGCAAATTTCCGATAATGGTCACAATCGAATATTTCCGATAAAACATAGAACAAAAAGGGATAAGCTCAAACTGACTATAGTACAAACATTTGGTATTAAAAAATATACTTTATAATGTGAAAAAGTGGGTTGAGTGGATAGAACCATGGAGTTAGATTTCCAACCAAGTGAGTTCACGATTTCGTCTCCAAGAGCCGAATGGCTGTCCCTTTCCTGGCTTAAAAATCAGCACAGCCTCGAACTGGTTGAGTATCAGCACTAAAGTTATGTAGGAGAACTTTCAAATCTTCTGAATGTGCCATCTTTTGTGCCTCGGATCTTTTTATTGTTTGCACTTTTCTCAATTCCCACAAACCTTGTCTCCGAGAACAGTGTGGTAGTTTGTGCCTACTACAATGATCTCCAAACCAAGAGAGAGAGAGAGAGAGAACCGTTAGCAGGTGGTGTACGACGGTTTGTATTTGTACGTGTAAGTGTACACAAACGGGAGTTGGTTGAATGGAACTGTTGCACGTCGATCTCTTATCAGCCACGCCGCGCCAAGGAAGTGTGTATATTCCGTGCCGTGTGTCGTGTGTGTGTGTTTTAGCACGCCGGTCGTTGCCTTATTTATAGTTGACTTGTCTCGGTTAAGGCTGACTCGTAGTTGATTGGTGGAGCGGATCCTTGGCTTGTTCTAATTGGGTAGCCGTAATTGCGTTGATAGACATGCGTGGGTCGTTCCTATTGGATGGCGTAAATCAAATTGATAAACGCGCTACAACAGCAAGCATCAACAAGGGTATTCAGTTTTGTAGAGATAGGGAATATTTCAGGCGATGAGCAGGGATCCCCGTCTTCAATAGGTATACCGTGTTTCATACCAATAGTTCCGAGGCGCTAGGGGTGGTACCGATTTGTTCCAAACATTTTCGCCGACGGAATAGCATACTGATGATGTGACGAGTTGTGCATATTTTTCCATGGCGCTCTAAAAGCAAAAGTCCATTTTATGAGAAGCGCAATTACTGCCTTGTCCGTTATTAAGAAGTTCAATACCTTCGATTTTATTTTTAATTATAGCAATTGCTGGCTGCTTGAACCTCAATATCGTGGTCATTGCTTTTTGTACAATGAATTAAATCAAACAGGTCTAAATCGTAAAATAAGTTAATTCCGGAAGATTCATGATTAAAATATTGCATTTTGATATGGTGAGCACTACGTCCATAGAAAAGCTGTACACTTGGAAACATCATTAGTGGTAAACTCTAGATATGAACTGCTTCAGCTCGTAATAAATGTAAGGCTAGAACATTGGCCTTTTAAGCTTGATGATGGCGTTTAGGCCGACATGTTCACGATATTGAGGCCCCATGGTTAAACCAGAAGCTAGAAGCCATAATAGGAGAGCCGGTGGTTAACATGTTGGTGGGAGAACTGTCCTATCAGACCTTCTAAAAAGAGGTTTGTGGTGAATTGATTTCACCACATTTCAGGTGTTGAACTCCGTAAACCCAGAAAGCATGACAGAAAAAAAAATCTATGCGGGAACAAGACCATTTACATAACAGATCACCCGCAATCCAATGTTGCATTCATTGGGTTATATTAAACAGTATAATTATGTAGCCATTCTCAAAGACAGCGGATCTTTGCAATGTGCCATATGCCAAATCAAAATCGATTTTCCTAAAGCTGGTTAATCTGAAAGGAATTTAGATCACGTGAGATATTAAATTGCATGAAAAACTATGGATAATCAATCAAAATCAGATGAGAGCACAGAAAATAACGGCGACATAGTTTGCCTCAGAGATACTTTGACGTACTAGAAAAGCACTTATAGTTCAAGTAAATAGACAACTTGCAAACTTTATCCAGCTGAGCCAACATCACACACGATGCGTGGGTGGACGTGAGTGGCCACAATCATAAACTTTATCCACCGAGAAACATGGGAAGCTAATACGATGAAACCACCTAAAAGGATAAACAGCTAGCCGGACGTTTGGATTCGACAAAATTCACACTAGCTAGTATTGTAAGGTTTAATAGCCCGGGCCGAAATTCATTTTCCTTTAGTATTAGGAATCATACAGCACGTCAGTTTTGGGCGATAGGAAACGTACGTACTTTGA
Organism: Anomotaenia brevis; assembly: GCA_030710315.1. Lineage (NCBI taxonomy): Eukaryota > Metazoa > Platyhelminthes > Cestoda > Cyclophyllidea > Dilepididae > Anomotaenia > Anomotaenia brevis. The sequence goes on from JAUOZQ010000002.1 coordinate 1,569,644, forward strand.
CCAAAAATAGATGAGTGTGGAGAATAGTTACGTGAGGCACTTGTTTTCACTGATAAATTTGGGACAGTTTAATGAGACAGTAGATAAATTTAATAAATTCCTCATTTCAGCCAGCAGCAGGCACATGGCGTATGGGTGGAAGTGTGGCGTGAATAGGAGCAAGTACAGTAGAGTTGAGATAATCGCAAGACGATTGTAGGCATTTCACTCTAACGAAATCATAAAGTTATACATCATACAATTTAAGGGATACCACGATTAGAAGTAAAATTTGTGCGGCACAATAGAGAAACATGTACCGAATGTTTAACAAGGAACTGCATACCTTTAATGGGTCGCTTTAGCTCATTCACATTGGGATTGTAATCGAGAGATTCCTCCACTTCTTTCGTTTCCACGGGCGTTAGACGTTGATTGTGAGGATAGAGCTGGGCAGCCTCGGGATCTACAGGGTGGCAATGGTGCACGTCGTAACTGAGAAGCAACTCCCGCAGCCAATCTTAGTAGTGTGCTGTTTTCGACGACGAAAGGGCTCGCTGCGTCGTCACCGTAGTGAACGCAGACGTAGCGCAATTTTTCGTACCCACAAAGAGACTCTTCCTCACTTACCGTGAAATCAAATAGGCCACTCAAATACTTTATCTACACAAGACCGGTTTTCTAATCAAATAAATGAGTATAACATCTAGCGAACCTTTTAAAACCGTTTTAGTCGAGATATGAACGGAGTGAGTGTGGGGAAGGCTTCGAGAAAGCTGACACTGATATCAATAGCCAGAAAACCAAAAAAATGGTAAAGGGGTTGGAAGTATTTTGACGTACCATTCAAATCATTCTGAGGAAAATCATCAACAGAAGCCAAGGGAGAGTGGCTGTAGATCATAGAGAATCTAGCTATCCGGAAACAGCCTTTGGCACTCGTAAAATTTACATACGAAGGACAAGCGGTGTCATTTTTTCTATAATCAGAGGCAAATTACAACAAAATCAAAAACCATACTTTGGGGCTTGTAAGAAACACTGCACATGAAATGTACAACAATAGCTAATATGGTTATAAACTAGGTCCTCATGTTGTGAATCACCAGAATGATATCTCTTTGAGTGATTTATAGAGTACAAAAACCCCGTTTCCTAAAAAATGTTTTATTCAAGCATTCACCTAACCTCCGAAAACTTCTGCAGTTCATTTCTGAGCGACTCATATGTTGGAAACTCCACTGACTGAAAGACATTGAGAAAAGTTTGGGTTAAATCGTGAGAGCCCGACACACGCAACTATTGAGCACTTTCAAAATTACTACCCATTACAAGCATGAACCGTGACCCTCGACAGTAAAGAGGGGATACTCGCACGAAGATAAGCAATGGCCTTGAATAACTTTCATCACACAACTAGAAACAATGACCTAGTTTCTGAAACATTTAACTTAACGTTGGTTTTTAAATTATTAAAATTGATTTTAATCTGAAAGGTGCCGTCATTTACTAAAATATTATCAGTCATAAACAATCGTATTACCTTATGATTATAATTAATGTTGATGATGTTTTTCAAGTTTCAATTTAGGCTAAGTGGGGCATTTTGCTTCCCCATGGAGAGATTTCTGAGCGGTTTTGCAGCAGCCTCGGGACCGAAGAAGGCCTCTAAGAGCACCACTGAATTCACACCTTGGGTCGAAAAATAGTAAATCTTGTGTATAATATTAGATATTTAGTCGACCGAAAACTGTTAACGATGTCGCCCAACAAACGGAGGTGGTTTCTGTTTTACGAAAATGTCTAGAGGGTGCTGATGTAAGTGAAGTCAGCTTGCCTCATTTCTTAGTTGCCAAATCTATTATTCTACGGTCCTCCTGGCACTGGCAAAACGTCCCTCATTCTTGCTTTGGCGCGTCAACTTTTCGGGTATATCAGATTTGATCATAATGCAACTTGAAGACCTCTGTATTCACAGCGCGTTCTTGAGCTAAATGCTAGTGACGAACGCGGCATAGCTGTTATTCGTGAAAAGGTCAAGAATTTCTCCAAACTTGCTGTTGGCGGCAATGCTGAAATTAGCACAAGTTCGGCGGTTCTACCACCTTACAAGCTGGTTGTTCTTGATGAAGCTGATTCAATGACTGCTCCTGCCCAAGTAAGATTAGTAAAATTCCCTCACAATTAATGTATGTTTAGGCTGCACTTAGGCGTTTAATGGAAACAGACATGAAAACGACGCGTTTCTGTTTGACATGTAACTACGTAACTCGTATCATCAGCCCGATTGCCAGTCGCTGTGCCAAATTCCGTTTTAAGCCTCTTGGTAGTGTCGTTGCAAGGGCTCGTTTACGCTTCATTTCAAACTCGGAAAATATTGAAATCTCCAATGAGGTTTGCTAATTGCTTTCTCATTTCATCTTGTCATAAGTAGGATTTGGATCACCTACTCGTGCTTTGTGATGGTGATTTACGCCAGGCTATAACACTGCTTCAAACAGCTTTACGCTTCGCTACCCCGATTAATGACGGCGAATTCAGTGGTCGTGTTACGTTAACACGAAAAAATCTTGATGAGATGGCCACTGTTGTTCCCGAAAAGTACGAGACGGACCTTATCAATGCTGTTAAAAAGAGGGATTTCGATGCCGTGAAATCTACAGTCACTGTAAGCATTATAGCCATCTGAATTGCTTTCACGGCAGAACTAACTGAAAGCTGTTTGTAAATTGTGTATTCGAAGCAAATCGATTTCAGGCTCATTGTAGCTGTAGGTTATCTTTCTTACTTCATAGAAGAATCGTTTATTAATGAGTGACTTGGTACCCACTCAAATTTCATGTTTAGAATTTTAGATTTGTCTAACTCACTCACTTGATTCTAGCTATAGACCTAATATGAATACGTTTTGTACCATTAAAACTGGAATGGTCTGTTTATTCCCCCCCCCCTCTTCAGTTAATCGATTTACTCATTGCAGTTCTATCAGATTGGATGTAGACGAATAGAAGTAGAATTCCGCCGATTCGGTCCCAAGATTTGGCGTTTCGCATTATTGTTCCTGCCCTTGTCTGTGCACTTTTCAGGAATTCACCAGGGAAAGTCTTCCAGCACCTCAGCTACTAACTCAGCTTCAAACAAGAATTATGAATTCCACTGAGTTTTCAGACGCTGCAAAGGAGAAGGTTCTCAAGGAAATGGCCGTAAGTTTAGCATTGTTGTCTCACTGCACGTATATTTTAGGTAATCGATCTGAGGATCATTCAAGGCGCACAAGAGTACATTCAGCTCCTGCAGTTGGGTTGTCAGATGATCAAGAGTTTGGCCTAAAAGTTCACAGGTACTTGTTGGTACCTTGGCATTTACATGACTAATTTGTGGTGACGATCTGTCGGTTCTGAATCGTTTTATAGAAATAATATTTTTCGTATTTCGCATTAATTTTTCTAAACCTTCCGAATGGTTTTGCCGTTAGAGACTCGTGGGAATTTAGGAAGTTTGTTCTTTGGTCGTCGCATTGCCTGTAGAGTGAGTACCAATGAATTCTTCCACCATTTCCTGTTTGAAAAGGTATCGTTAACTAGTAACGATTCCGTCAAATATCAACTTAGAAAACTTACATTAAATATTGAGTGCTTTTTTCTGAGCTAGGAATGCTCCCTGTATTCATCAAGGTAATTAAATCAATTTTTGTCAATTCATTAATGCCAACATGCCACTCCAAATAAACTTTCTTCATGATCTGCACTAATTAAAAATTGTTTCAAAAGCCATCTTGATTGAATCATCCTGTTTGCGAAACTATTTTCTTGCGCAATTAATCATGCTGTTAGATGTATTAACCGCATTTTTAACCCTCGTACAACTCTAGTTTACTTTATTGCAAGCGATGATTCTCACATCAAACGCCTAATCGGTAATTCTTTCAGCTTCTTGGTGATCCTGCACTTTCATAGCCTTAAAGAAATGGATTCCCTTCTTGTACTCGTTCTTCAGGGATATTTCAATCTATTAGAAATCTAAACCATGAAATTTTCTGCTACGGAAACGTAGAAATGGTATTCCTTCAATGAAGTAACCACTTCTCATAAAAACCGCAATGCAAATGTCGAATTGCCTAACTTAAGTTTACCTTTTAGAGCTTAGATTACGCCGCCGACCACAAATTATCTTGTGCCGAGGGAAACATTAAGTTATGTAATTTCTAGCTTCTGTGCAGAACTAAATTTAAATTGCCTCTTGTGGTAGCTAAAGACTATCCTTTAACGCGCGATGCTCACTATAATTAATATAGAATCTCCTTAAGGTTTTTGATCGCTCCAATGGTAATCAACGTTTTGTTTCCTTGCATGATGTGGTCCTAAATTTACCTCACCAGAATCTGAACTGTTGACATTGTTAATGCAAAATCAAGGATCCAAGGTTTGGAGCTAAAGATTTCTCGATTGACCTTGTACATTTGTGATTACCTGAGAAAGTAAGCATCCACCATACGAGCTCGATATTCTTTTTTTCGCGACAGTGGGCTAATCCTCGAGGTTTCCCAGAGAATTATCTTTTATTGATGGTGTAATAACCATGGTTGTTTTCAAGTACTTGGATAGTTACGTTTGCGAAATCTTTGGGTTTTAACATTTCACTTAATTTGATTGCTCTGATATAGGCTTGGATTGTCATTAAGCTAAAGTTAAGCCCACAATTGTGATGAGAATGCACTATATCGCTAGTTAAATTTCTGTCACATATATGATTTGAGGGACTTTTTCAGTTTTCGTGCTATCTAGGGAAACGCTTCTGCTTCTGCAAAATCTGGAATTAATTGTATCCTTGGGTACCTAGAAATGGAGTTAGTCGTTAATTTAGCCTAGCTCTTCTAAATCCCCATGACTGGATTTATCAGCGTGCATCCTACCCCTTGCCGATCCTTTTGATTTAGCCCGAGGTTGTCCATTGTTTAGCTTAAGTCGAGTGAAAATGGTCACATTTCTGACTGGTTGAGAATCATTTTTTAATTGGGATTTCTCGTGTTGTAGAATCTAGAGCCCTTTACCTGAAGTGATATTCACGATTTTAAAATGTTTTACGAGTTTTTTGTCAAATGAAGAGTTGTTTGATGGTTCACGAAAAACAGTCTGTTTAAATCGGTGCACAAATTGAGATCCATTTTATTCCACTTTGGGATGAATTTTTAAATTTTCCTGCAGTTATTAAAGCATAAGAATCCAGGTTTCTAAAAGCTACCTCTCATAAACTATAACGTCTAGATTTGGAATTTACGTGGGTTTTTAATGTCACGGGAAATCCTAGACGAAACACCGACAGATTTTGTTCTATATTCTTGTCTCTGATAAAGGCTGAGTAAAAAATATGAAAAAAACAGGCCTGAGGTTTCATTCCAACGCCTTTACTTTTAGCGGTAAGGAAATTGGTTTTGTTTAAGTTTATAGTCTCGAAGACTAGCTGCATTAAAACAAGCATTTTTAGCATACTTGATAATCGTAAAACTCCTCCAGATGCTTCAAGGAAATACTGGTAGTATACGTGGTCCGTGATTTGTTAGTTTTGTTAACTTGACTTCTTTTCTACATGCATAATTACCAACTAATTATTCTCCTCGATCTCTCATACACCCATTGAATTCTTGATATGACTCATAAATGTATCAGTTTAAATTATCAACAAGATCTTGACCATAAATAGCCTTTGAAGTGACCATGTTTGTCGGTATACAAATCATGTCGACTATACACCCGCGGTATTATGAAACACAAACACTACACTGTCAATTGATAAAGCGACTTATACATGATTTACCATTAACGCTCATTTACTCTTGGCGGCGCCTTGAAATTCATCATGACAACAATGGGCTTGGTGGACCAAACTTAGCCCTATCAATGGATTCTGACTTTATCTCTGTTTAGGGGGCGAGTAAAAGGCCGATGAAAAGAAAATAAGTTGCATAATTGTGTGCAATTTAGCTTGTTGAATGGGTATGTGATCCAGATTTTTGTTCACTGGATATTGAGAAATCATTCAGCCCTCTCACAACCTTGAAAATGCTGTGGTTGGGTTTGGGCATTTTCAAGGTTGTAATGTGTACTCTCTCACAGAAGGGGCTGTAAATACAAACAATCACGTTGATGGACGCACAAACTTCCATGTGTATTCTACTGTGTTTATTTAGCAAGGGTAATTACACTGAAATTGCACGCGGCCATGACCCGTGCTATGGTACTTCTCCGTTTTTATCAGGGTAGACCATTGTCTATTTAATTGCGGTGCTTGTTTTTCTACGCGTAATCCAAATGCTCTGTGACGCTTTCAAAACGAACGCCATTACAGCCAGGATTGAATGCTAACCTCACACTTTCACAAATCCATTGTGAAATTTTCCTGGCAATAAGTACATCCATTGTTATAAGTAAACAGGTAGAATTACTTCTCTATGGAAACTCCCCAGCAGAACTTGGTCAAATGGTCTTTCGCATTCTCTGTGCTCTTGAATTGTTGATTGATTTCCATTGCCAAAAAAAGAGGTAGCAAACGCCGTTTTTGCCATCTGTGATAACTGTCAACATCTTTATAGACCTGCTCATAATCATGAGTATCGATTCTAGTCCTCAAAAGTCCTTTTCAACTACCGAAACGAAGTCGCAGGTTCCATTTAAATACCCATCTGCGTTGCTAACAATCGATAATCAAAGTAACGGCATTCAGTTGATTTAAGGTTTGTGAAAGTATTATAGTTCCTTTGGATCACTCCCAGTGACCATCAAACATTCTGTAAACCTCCGTCTTTACGAATACTCATGTGCAAAGGGTCGAAGGTTCACTGAAGCTACCAACTACGCATACCGACCTCTTGAAAAAGCTTCACTCGAAATGCGGCAGCCAGATGAATTTCCGAAGAAAGGTCAAATACCATGAGAGGCAAGGTTTTTACCTATTATCTTTACTGGTAACTTAAATGATCAATAGTGGTCTGGTGCATTTTTTTACAAAACTGTTAACAATAGCCTGGTGTTTCATCACTTGTCTAACTAAAATTTTGCAATCTTGGTAACTACGAATCAACTGATATTGAAAAGACGGATGATCCTATTGCCTGAAAGCAGAGAGCTGAATGCATAGATGTCACCTTCGGCAAGTACAACCTTTAATTAGCAAGTCTCCCAGGCGAGTTTCTGGGGTGGCAATTCACGTGCCTGTCTAAGAGATTTTACTATAATCGAAAATAAAAAACACCATTTTTCATCATTACCATTCTCCAATTACGTCTTATTGGTCCATCCAAACAGCTTTTATGGAATTGTAAAAGTAGTTTTAGTGCATGCCTAATGTGGTTTTTGGTCCTACATGCCTGCATTTGTTGTACAGCCATAGCATACAGCATATAAAGAAATGGTGTAAAAACTTACTCCAAAAGGACTAGGAGATTCTGCCAGAAGGCTTGTATAGGTGACTTTGATATATAAATATAATCTGTTTACCGTTACTTCTTGATTTTGTTATAATTGTGTTTTTAATGTATATTTGTTTGATGACTGCTACAATAAGTGCGCAGATGAGATAAAGTTCTAGGGCTAAAATAAACTAATGGCTGAGAATGTAGATCTTTAATTTTCAAAATCTCCATTATTGACTCCTCAAATTAAGCACACATTCTTCACTAGCAAGTCATCGTGGAATGATCCTAACAAGTCACTGCATTACATTTCTCCTAGCCGATCTATATTTTACCAGACCAAATAGAACACCTGAAACACCCAATATTCTGAAACAAACTTTTTCCAATAGCTCGCGCTCATCTCCCATACCTGCTTTCTTTGAACATCGATTTTTGCGATTTTCGCTGCAGTGTAAACGCAAACTAGGCTACCCCCCAAACCATGTCTTCTTAAGAATCGATCGACACCTGTATTATTTATCATAACTCCAATCAATCACGTTGCAGTGACTTTCTTTAAAATTGTTAACTTGGGATGGTACTATTGAAGATTCCAACCATTACGAAACACTTAGCCAATACACGGCTACCTTGATGACAAATGTTTGCTATGAAGATTGCGTCTTTTTTTCAATTTGTTGAAATAGCTTTGCCTTGTAAAGGTACTTGGAACACCCGGTTTTCAAAAGTTGTCTGATTGTCACTGTATTCTCTGTTAGAAAACCTGAATCAATTCTTTTTATATCGAATTTATATACAATTAAGATTTAAATCTTGAATCGAAAAGTTTTGAAATCAACTCAGAAAAAGCGGTATTTTTCAGTCCCTTTTCAACATACTTAATGTTACGCGAAATATTTCCATCCAAACATTAGATCAGCTAATGAGTATCAACGTTTTTTATTAACATGGTAATGTATGTTCTACTTGCCATTAACATATAAAAATGTTTTGAAACCAACAATGCCATACTCTCTAATCTCGTAGTGATATCATAAGCTATCATGGGGCTGCACTTTTTATTTACTTGTAGGGGTTATTTTAAAAAAGTTAGCTTATAAAAAATCCCAAGTGGGGCACGCAGCCGAAAAAAAATCCCTCAAGCCAAAATCGCTAGTGTGACCGGTAAAGGCACAAGCAAACGAACTTTGGCAGGAATAACCACTTACGTGAAGCTAAAATCTCCGAAGTTTGATGGCAATTTTCAGTAAATGAGTTAGCAAATTGGTCCATTAAAAGCGGAATTTTACAAGGTCGAAGCCCAGATTTTTTTAGGAATCGGCTGTTTGCATACCCACAACTTGGCTACAATTACTTTCCGGTCTTTGATGGATAGTATGTGATATTTCACTAGACTAAATGAAAACCTTCCTTCGCCGTGAATCTATTCCCAGTATAGATTTATATCACTATCATCTATGAAGTTGCTCTATTATAAAATGAAGACCCGGAAATAAGACTGCAATAAATTTCAACAACGGTTCTTTGGCTGAAAGACTGGGGAATATAAAGGCAATAGTTGCCGGGAGCACTGATTTGTTCTGAACAGAAGAATTCACGTATTGACAAATTGCACGATACAGTCACTCGGAGAACACATTCTAAAATCCGGACTTTTGGCTGTCAGTTAGCACAGAACTCGTCTGAAAATACCGTTCACTTACTTTACTATCAAACAACAAGTTCTATCTAGAAAGGGCACAGTTCCCTGGTTTGATGCACCCAGGATACTTAAAATTGCCAAAATAACCGTGACTGATCTCAATAGCGCGGACGAATGACCCTCACTCGGGAAACACATCGACCAGCAAGACCTTAAATCATGTTTTGTCCACATTACTGTTACTAATAGAGCACGAGGACAGTGATTACTCTAGCGGCTAATCGATGGGGCAGTTCCGTACGATAACAAAAGTCGAGCCGCAATGCTTTCGCATTGACGCCATTTTCGAGAGGAACTCACTGCCGCGAGATGTAGATTGGTGCAAAAATGTTTCCACAGTGTTGAAATCCATCTATGATTTATCAAACCTGTATAATTACCACAAACGCTTCATGGAAGAACGCATGTGGTCCCATTTCTTGCTTGAGATCTATTAGTTTTATCGATTTCCATTGAACTTAGTCCCACACACACACACACAAAAGGGGATGATCCACTATTTAGCCCTGCAGCAAATCCCGCACAGGTAAGTACTAGTGCTAAATAGGAAAAACGGAACGTGAACAACAATCAAGTCTAAGATATACACCATTATAAGCCAATTCCCCATTAATTTCTTGATTACGATTCGTAAGATATTAGCATCTTGTGCGACGGTTTAGCTGCTCCCCATAGAGTTTTATTATAGATGATTTCATAAAAAAATCGGTTAAAAGAACTATTCTCAAAAGGAAAAGGACGAAAGAAAATTATCAATGAAAATCAAACGTATCTGATATAAAATTCACCGAGCCAACCTTAATGTTAGGGGAACCTGCTAGCCCATAAATGAGTACCTTCGTATCCCCGATTCAGACTAGTTGATTACCAGAAACAGCACGGCTACATCCCTTTAAAAACCAGTAATTTGGTTTTTGATTGACAAATTCAATAAGTCTAAACTAGTTTTTAGTACTTAGGCGAAAAAACACAACTAATATTCATTTATCGGTCCCTAAGCAGTTTATTCCAACCAAAAATTGCAAAACGGGATTCACCAAATATTTTCTGTTAAGGATGCCTTCTCGCCACTAGGGACTGAATGATTTATGGATTCAAACTAAAAGTAACAACGGACTGTAAGTAGATGAAACTTTAGTGCTTTCCGTTATTCCCAAGGGTGTTACAAAAGATAAACGACTCATCGCCGTATTAACCGTCTTTCAACTTCAGTCATTAACCTAGAGAAAGTCCTACATGATTTCACTCAGTTAACTCGTCGTTAAAAGGCACTAAAAATGTTATCAATTTTTAATAAGCACAAGGCAGAAGAGTAGAACGTGAACCCCACTCTAGACGGCCAGATGGATGTGAACACAGCCATAAATTTTAAACTACGAACACCGCTCGCAAACGCACGCCGCAGTGTTGTAGGAACTGCGTGAGGCAGCATGGCCCCACTGGCACATAAACTTTGGCCCGGGCGGCTGAGTCACCCGAATTGGCAGCGCAGTTTGGTAGCTTAAGCTAACCAGGTCTTCGCTGAATGCAATTTCAGCTGCGGGTAGGCTTCCTTGCCAAAAAATTTAAAGAATTTTGGATAGCTGCTTGGATTTTTAAAACACACAAAATAATCAATATTGATGACTTTATGCAGTGTAGAAATAGGGAACCCCAACACATCAACACGCTAGAGACTATTAGTGTTTCGACCGATAGAAGTACACAACAGCTCTCGTGTGACCAAAATTATACTGAGCTTTAGATCAAAACTTGTGATTTACTAGCGTAATATTCTCGTCTCAATCATGAGATCTATGTCTCAAACCATAAAAATATTACCCCAGGGATATCTCAAAACAGATTCACTATCCGATAGAGCAATTTAGTTTAGAACAAAACCAAGCGGTGGAAAATCTCAAGCAGACAACTAAAGATTGTTTTATGGTATCCTGAAGAATGTTCCGATTTAAAAGGAATGCTTTTTGTAAGTGTTAGGCTAATTAAAAACGGAGAACGTAGTTATTACCTAGACTCTTCTCAGAAGATCTAAATCCAAAACGATGAGCAATACTCCACTTGGGTATAAATATCCAGTAAGTGAGGCTGTAATTCCATTTTTTGCGAAATAATATATCCACAGGTACTAATATAGACCCAGTGCGAAGTAAATTTCCATCACAATCGACAGTGAAGTATAAAAGATTCTAACTAAAATCCCCACAATAGTGTCTATTTGTTTGTGCCAGTAAGCTTGAGGAATCTCCACATAGGCAAGATCGTCATTAAATTCAGAGCGAGAGCGTAGACCACGAATCTCCCTCGCAAACGCAAACCCAGCAAAGTATAATCAATGCGCGCTGATTTCAACGTAGCATAAGTCCGTGTTACAAAATGTAGCTCTTTGATTGGTCGATCACCTAAGTGTCACCTGGCACACCCATCGATTCCATCTCGCGAACCAATCAACTTGCTAGGTAATCTGGATAGGCGTTGGTTAGCTTCAGGGTGGACCAGCGTGCGTTAGATTTAGTCATTCTGAGTTCTGCATCGCTCTGTTCGCTTCGTAGCGGCGTTTTTTGCTAGGATGCTAAGTGGATATATTTCTCACAATGAAAACATCGCGAAACATTTGGATTACTAATCTACCATCATCATTTACAGAAGACGAACTACGAGAGGTTTTATCAAGGTATTTCAACCCCATGCTTCATATTTTACACATCAATATCAAATGATTTTATCAACATAATCCGTTTTCGCAGCTACGGGAAAATACAAGCCGTTAAAATTCTTGACGGTGGAGTTGTTGCTACGTATTCCGAGACCAAGTCAGCGGTAAAAGCTGTCAAGAGTTCGATCAAGTTGCGGAAATCTACTCTCAATGCTAGATTTTGCGATTCTGTAAATGGACCGACTGCCAATGTATCCCAACAAAATTCCGACCATAAGTAAGGCATGAAATGCTTTCCATTTTATGTACATTTAGCTCGGATACAGGGTCAGAATCCAGGAGTCTTGCTGGAGAAACTGACACGGACAGCTCCGCGTCATCTTGCAGTTCTGATAGCTCCTCTCCCCGAGCTTTAAATTCTAAGAAGAGGTAGGCAAACTTTATCGTATTTCATATCTGGTTTAGCAATTCTCCCCCGAGACGATCTAGCACAAAAAGTCACAGTGAGTCCCTTGATCGATCCACTAAGTGCAATTCTCAAACAAACGGTCGAAAAGGAAGTCTTCGTGGATTACGGATTACTCAACTGCCCCTTCGATCGTCTGACTCTAATCTTCGTGAGGGATTGTTTCATGAGTACAAGAAACACGGGAAAATTACATCTCTTGTCATCAAGGGCTCGGGACCCGGTCGATCAGCTCATATCACTTTTAAACTCTGCGAGGATGCCGAGAAGGCCTATGAACATTCCAGAGGAAAGGTGTTTTTTGGTGTTTCTGTTCACGCTGAACTCGTGGAAGGTTTAGACATCGAGGATCCTGATCTCTGTCCCCCTGAGCATGCTCTGGATGAGTATCACCCCAAGGCCACGAAGACCCTGTTTGTTGGGAACCTTTGCACGGCCACCATAACTCAGGCTGAGTTGATGCGTGTCTTTCGGGACTTCGGAGAGATTATCGAAATTGACATGAAGACTCAAACGAACCAGCCAGGAACTTCCTATGCTTTCGTCCAATTCACGGACATCAAGAGTGTAGTTCGAGCTCTAAATAGTCAGGAAAGTATAATAATTTCAGGAAAAACAGTAAAACTGGGTTTTGGTAAGAGCCAACCATCCTCTGTCGTCTGGCTGGATAACCTGTCTTCTGCGATTACCGAGTCCTTTCTATCTCGACAATTCGGACGATACGGTCACCTGAAGAAAATAGTGTTGGATACGAAACTAGGACGCGCTTTAGTGAGTTTTGATACAGTGGAGGCAGCACAGAGGGCTTTGAATGAAACGCGTAATCGCTCACTTCTGGGAAGGAAAGTCCAAATTGACTACGCTTCTCTGGAGTGCCAAAGTGCATTTTCCAAAAAGCATGGATCATCTAATCTGTTTGATGGAAAATATGGGTAGGTTTACACTTTAAACTAATTTTTCTCTCTAGTGATAAGTTTCGTGAAATTATGCACTCCTGTCTGCCATATAGTGAGAACTCTTCCTATTCTGATGATACTCGGAGGTAGGTATTTCTTTTTTGCTCGTTTAAATATCCGGATTTTCTTTGAAAATGCATTTTGCTTTAAAGTGTTTTTGGACGGCAAACGAAGGATTTAGCAACTCTACTAGAATTCGCGGAGTTGTCACGGTCCAAAAAGTATGGATATAGCCGTTCTTCCCACCACTCGAACTCCCGCACCGAATCTCCGTCACGAGGAACTACACACTCAAGGACTTCACCTTCCAGGGATCATAAAAATGCATCTGGATCCAGTTTCCGTAACAACGGTGGAAGCCTAGTTTCTAGTGTCGTTGGCGTCCCTAGCTACTCCAAGAACTACTCTAGTGCTGGTGACTCTTTAATAAGGAATTCCTCTAGTCGTGACCGATCTCGGTATTCACAAAGTCGGAAGTCCGCTGCTCCTGCGTCTTCTTTGGATTCCACCTCCAATCGACTGTCGAACGGCGATGGAGGTTCTTACCAACATTCCACGGGATATGCCAATGGTGATGTCAATCACCCATCGTCTTGGTCTCGCAAGCCCCACTATGCTGTATCAACCTGCAGTGATTCCTCTGTTGAGCGACAAAAGGACAAGAAAGAATCTCACTCTCACCGGAATGATTCAGAGCGGCAAAAGCGGGACTCACATAAGCACAAGTCTTCCAGTCGATATAGTTCTGAGCGTCACCGGCACAGGGATGAACTTGCATCTCCTTCTGCGTCTCAGGTTATCTCTTCAAGCCGGAGGAATACAAAGGAATGTAGTAATGTTGAATTGAATGTTCTACCGACTTCTTTAGCAGCTGTAACAGGAAGTAATGACACTCGTTCTAAGCACTCAAGTCGGAGTGGCAAGACAACTGATTCTTCTCGTTTGGGACGTCATGACCAAGAGAAATTACTACTTTCCTCATACTACTGCAACGATGAGATGCTAGTGAAATTGCAGGAACAAAAAATGGGTCTAAAGATGAAGCTTTCAATAATTGAAACTGAAAAGAAAGTTGAGCAAAATCCTTCAAAAAAAACTCATGAGAGGTAACGATTAATCTTTTCTTGTTGAAATTGGTAATTTTGTAACGAAATATAAAAGTTTTTTAACGTTTTAGATTAAACAGCGATGTCAACTCACTAAGCTCCAGTGAGCCTATTCGGATACCTTTGAAAACCGTCACCGATGAGAGTAGTTTTGCAACCTCAGGTAGCGCAGGTCAAGGTAGTAGTAGCAGCGAGCCTGGCGACGTTATGCTTTCGCCGAATCTCGGTCCTCCACCCACCTCAACAATTCAGTCGTTCTCTTCACCCCCACCGCAAACCTGTCCTCCATCACTGGCACCTCCCCCGCCACCGCCACCGCCGCCGCTTCCACTACCACCACCACCGTTTTCCGCGCTGAATCCTCCGCCACCTCCACCTACACATCACCCGCTCTCCTCCGGCGTGGTTCCTTCTCCAGGCTTACCGACGACATCTCCTCTCCCTCTTCTCCCGTCTTTCGAGCCCATCACATCGCCCTCTTCAAGGGATGTTCAAATGACGACAACAATCGAGACTGATCTTTCTCTCTTACGATCACGAACGATGGATTCTCGACTTAGAAAGGCTTCTCAAGAGTCGGACTCTGAGCTACAGACGGTGGATGCTGCAGATAAGCACCTTGAGGAGCGAATTCGTTTGCTCGATGCCAAGCTCATGCAAACAGATAAGATTCGACCTACGGTGGACTACAGTAAATTTCGTATTAGACGAAAAAATGGAATTCCAACCGGCTCAACTGGAGTAACAGCAACCGGGCCTGTGAATGTTGTTGCTTCTGGCATGGCTTCAATGACTGCACAGCCATCGCAATCCGCATTATCTGGGTGTCAAGACACTGTTGTTTTTCCCAATACAAAGGTGTCGCCTTTGCGAATTCTCGCTAGTCCCAGTTCACCTGATATTCGAACCGCTGGGTCTACCATCGATTGCTCTGACTTCTCTGAATTCGTTAAGAGGATGATTTCTTCCGGTCCTCGGTCTTCTGCGTCTACTTCGTCAACGCCAATGGTAACTTCTATCAACCCTCTAGTCCCTCCAGTTTTGAACCCTCTACCTGATGCTGCTCTTTCAACCACTGTTTCACTTGCACAACCTCACCACCCACTCCTAGAAAAATCGGCGTCAGTTATGCGTAGTCCTGGCATAAAGTCTCCATTGCAAACGGCGTCACCTACTTGTGAAGGATTAACCAGACGTCCAAAGTTTCCGTTAGAACTCAAGGCTGTCGAAAGTAAAACGGCAGCTGGAGTGATTGCACCTCTGCATAGTGCCCCTCCAGATGTGCCACTTTTGTCACCAAGCAGTGGTGGCTCGAGACAGTTAAGCAGTCCCAAGTCGATTCTGAAAAAAGATAGTGTGGGGTCTTTACAATCGCCCTCCACACCGCACTATCGCACATCTGGTGTCTCTTTGCGGCCAGTTAACGGTGTGCAAATGAGGGATATATTCCCGCCCCAACCCACACAACCGGTTTCCTTTGTGAAGAAAATGCAAAAACAGCAGGTGCTGCAGACCACCTCTCCACTGGTTGGTACCGTTGGCACAGAAAGGACACTGTCGCCGGCCATATCAAGAGTGTTGTCTAATGGTGTGGGGGTGGTACGTAAACGTAAAGTTTCCACTTCATCTTCAGTGTCTTCAAGTCTTCCCTTGAAATCACCGAAGATCGTTTCGCCCACCGCTACTGCTCCGACACCCAAGTTAGAAAATGGGAAATCGTGCGAGAACAATGGTGTCAAGTCACCTCCTGCGATGGATAAGCACAAAGGTGAGACGAGTTTGCTTAAAAGCAAGAAGTCGCTCGAACCTCCTGTCTTTGAGAAACCGTCTTTAGCCAAACTATCACCAACGTCTCCATCCTCAAAGCCTTTCGAGCGAAGCAAACTTCATTTTAAGAAACTTCCGAAAAAAGATAACGCAAAAAAAATTGAAGAGAAGGGGTCACCTGCACTGATCACTCTGCTTACTAGTCACTCTCACAAAACCTTAAATGATTTAGACAGTCGGAAAAGTAGCACCAAAATTGAAAGTGTGTTGCTAAAACAAAAGCCACAGAAGAAAAAGAGACGAGGGAGGGATGAAGAAGATTGGAAGCCACAGGGTTCTTTGGATTTCGATGATCTCGCAGGTGGTGGCGGAACGCAATACGAAACCATGTACGATAAAATAAAACGCAGAGGGAACAAGGATGTTACTGGTGAACGTCCGGAATCCAAGCCTGAGGCTCTTAAATCCTTGCTCAAATCTAGGAAACACAAAGTTTCTACAGAGTCAAAAGCATTTGATCAAGTCTCAAGCAACTGTGAGGACTCGGACAGCAGCAATGCAGCTTCTACGACCCTTTCCAATCGAAGCAGCAGTAAAAGACCGCCAAATCTTAAACGAGAGCGTCGTGAAAGCAAGCCGATATCAGCTCGAAAATCTCGCTTGAAGCGACCTGATAGTGAAGGGGGGTCTAGCTCAGAGTCTGATAATTGTTTGACTATCTTACCTAAGCGTAAGAAGTCTTTGCCTTCCTCGCGCAAACGCAGGGCAAGTGAAGACGCATCAAGAGCTAGTAACATTACTAAACCAAGTAAAGCTACGAAGGTGTCAAAGCGACGTTTAGGTCGGAAGTTGGTCACCTTGCTCTCCTCCTCCAGTGAAAGTGATGACTCCCCCTCTACAAAGAACGCCCCTCGCGCTTTCTTTCCGGAACGTCGTCGAAGCCATCCATCAAGATCTCCATCAATTTCGCCAACTCCACAAATTAGTCGCTCATGCAGTCCAGTCGAAAATCACATCGCTGACTCTCCGACTAGTACCAACAACGGGCGCGGTAATGTTGATGGAAACGAAGTTGAAGAAGGTGGGAACGATGCGCTTCCATTGCTTGAGAAGCAGATTGTTAGTGATGATGAGAACGAAAGTCCGGATGCTGGCATTGAAGATTTGGAGGCATCTTCATCTCCACCTCCAGCCATACCCTTAACAGAAGTATCTGAACCTACTACAGATGAGCAGCAGCCCTTAAAGTCAGTTGAAGAGGAAGCAAAAGCAGAAAGATTATCCTTAAAAGAGAAGCACGCGAGTTCACTCGCGGAGGAACCCAAGGGCGTTCATCTCGATGATGAGAAAGTTGGCGAAGTGAAACCTGAGGAAGGTTCCGTTACTACCAAACCGCTTAGGTCATGCGGTGGAGACCTCATCGTAACATCACCGCTAGTTAGACCTCCCGATGCTCTGAGAAATTATGATTCGGCTTCTTCAGAGGAGCCTTCTGGTTTGGTACTGTTATCTACGGCTGCGGAAACTGAGGTGGTGAATCAAGATGTTCCAGCTACGGAGTCGGTGGTATTAATTTCATCGCAAGCTCAGCTACCACCAGCAATGACTCAGGCGCAGCCTCTCACTTTACTGTCTCCAGTATCTGTCATTCAGTCTTGTCCAGTAACCGGTGGTAATGGCACAAGTAATTGTACGCCAACCAACTCTCAACAATTCACGTTGCTGGTTAAGACTCCTGGTTTGGCTCCTCAGGGTAACGTGGTTGCCTCCCCGGTAGCTAGCCAGCCCACACTGGTACTTACCCCACCGATTTCACTGGTGACATCAGTTGCTGCATTCCCTGCGGAAGGCAAACAGCAACAGCTCATCCTAAACCAAACTGCTCCTCTTGTGAACTCGCTTCCTGAGTGCAGTCAGAATTTGCCTCCATCCACCGCTCTCTCAAAGGAATCTAACGCTGTTCAAGTTAACGCAACAGCTGCATCCAACTCCACCACTAAGTATGTGCGAGGTATAATCGAGAAGGTAACGCAGGAGCAAAAAGAAGAGACTTTACAAATGCGGCGTATCAAGAGATCGGTTCTGACGAAGACTTCAGCATTAGCTGGACGCTCAGCGTCAGTTTCTGTGCCCAAAACGCAGACAACAGCCCCCGTCCCCTCGTCCATTTTGACTCCACCACCACAGTCTTCAGAACTTATAGACCCCTATGAGCCAAACTTTGATGATTCCGATGTTACTACGACCATTGAACCCAAGACTGAACGGGCAACATCTCAAGATACCGTGACTGAGGTTATCAACTCGGTGGTTCATGGAGACTTTGAGCAAAACGACTACCTTCCCCATCTCGTAAATGGCGGTTATCAGCTACCTGAACCATCTCCACCTCCCGCCTCTGTTAACGTCTCCTTGCAAAAGACACTTACATCTGCAATAGGAGAATTAAAATCGACGGAGGCGGTTTGTGCAGAAGCACCGAAACCGGCTACTATCCGACCATTGAATGTCCCGTTACCGATTCAGATTGCCCCATTAACAACGCAGGATGTTTTGAGGCTGACTGGAGCCCACCAGTCCTTCGGCATTTTCTCTGCGACTTCAGCGATTCCTCCCGGTGCTGCCACAGCAAGTGCTTTGGAACAACCACCATTGCAGGCTAATAGTACCACATTCATTGTGCGAAATACTCAGCTGCAGCCAGGTCTCAATGTAAGCTACAATTACTAATACCTCTACTCATCGCTGTTATTGAATTACGGAGAAGGTCTTTCCACTGTCCAGTTCACATCCGCATGTTAGCTTTAACAACGCAATTTAAGGTCTCACAAAAGCGTTTTTAGGGAAGTAGCGCTGTCTCGGTTTAATAGCTGTCCTGGTAAAGGTACTGCTCATGCTGACTGTGAGTTAAGTACAAGTTTTGAAATTCGTTTGTTTCCGAGAGAGGCCTTTGTGTATTGAATGGCTAGACTCATTCGAACGTACGTCGGTTCAGGTAGCTATTACACCAGACCACGTAATACATGTAATTGTGGTATCTGCTAACTTTTCCATCAGCGCGCGAGCATGTATTCATTTGTTTCGTGATCAATGCGTCGGATCTTTATCCCTTCTCCCTTACGTGGGTCTGTGGGCTGACGTCAAGACAAATTTTAAATTAAAATTATAGTCCTCATAATTAGTGCAGTGTCTAAAAATAATATCGGAGTTCGATCCATGGGTTATCGCTTATAGGAAGATATGTTGTCAGTTGCTACATTGCTCGAAGACTGTCGTAGATTCTAACTACCCATTTTATCATTCGACAGCCAACGCCTGAACCAACCAAACTGCAACAGGCAGAGGCACCGCAACGGCCAGACAGTAAGGTCATCCCTCCCGTGACTGAGCATACCCAACAACAACAGCAGGTTGTACCTGCGGGTCTTATCAGTCCCCTGCAGGTCCTCATTTCCATGACACCGAAGATGGACCCACTTGTGGCTCAACAAATCTCTCCGCAGGTGCAGCCCCAGTACGAGCTCACTGCCCTGGTCTCCAAGTACCTCTCAATGTTAGGTCAGCAGAAGCGGACGGACCCACAGCGGTCGACATATGCCGACGTCGATCCCGTGAATGCCTCTGCTTCCACCGTTGCTACTGTCGGTGATGCGCTGCATCAGGTAACGGCACCTCCACCGGTGGCTGCCAGTAGCCCGCAGGGCTTGGGACTAGCAGGAGGGTCTAAGACGACGGCGGATTTTTATGCGACGTTAGTGGCGACACTAGCCGCTGCAGCCAACGCTAATTCCACGAACACCGTAAAAACTCAGTTAATTTATCAACCACCCGCGCACACTCCAGCACCTCTGCAACATCTTCAACATCAGCCTCAATCAACAGTAATGTCCTCACCACCGCCACTTCAGCCACCGCAAAGCAATTACTGGTGGGTGGACCCGCGGTTTCTCGAACACGTGAGTTTTTATTTTTGCTATCATTGTACGCTCATTAGAGGTAGTTGGTTGTGGCGTTGTGGCGTCGTTAGTGTCTCCCAGATGCTGAGCGCTCAGGACTACTCTCAACATAATTTCACGAATTCTTTGCCTTCCTGATCTTTAGGTTGACCCGAATTTACCCTTTTGTGCTTTTGTACTAGATCTCATACCCGCATTGACCAAATGAACTTTTGGAAGCTTTAAAGTGGGTAGGGGCACTAAATTCGCAAAATTACGCTGTGTACTCCTGGAGAAAATTACCGGAATTAATTAATTTTATATATTTTACTTCAACATTATTTAGGTGGTGTGCTATTTTATCAATCTAGATGTTCGCAAGACCAACCTAACACGGTCTGTTGTTTTTTGGCATGGAGTTGACTTGCATTCATATCGCCTCGCAAAGCTTTATCTCAACAGCGTACGCCAAGTTCTTCCGCTTTTTAAATTAATTGCAGGGCTTGAAATATGAAAGTGACAAGAAGTTGGCTTAGCATGCGTCTTCAATGAGATTTACTAATCCTAAAAATTGGTTTCTTTATGCTGTTAACTTGCCACAATGAGATTCGCTATAGTAGGTTTAGATTTCGAACAATTGGAGCCTGTGTTGGTAGACAAAACGAGTTTGTCTGTTTTTCAGAAACGCACGTGATTGAGTGTGGACCTCGTAGTCTTTGTGAATCCCCACCTAGTCACTTAAGGACAAATTAGTGGTTTTTATCGGATTTTCAAGTGGAGGTAGAATAACTAATTCCTCTTTGCTTGCAGATGCTTCTAACGACTTTGAAACCCCCAAAGTGTCATGAGGATAGGCAATTAATGGAAGCTGTTATTTGTAATAAATCAAAAGTTAATATGCCGTAGTGGAGAGAAATCGATGCAATTTCATTTTCGAATAAACTTTCGAAAGTGTTAGAAATGAAACGGTGTCTGACTGTCGATTGAGAGGCATTTATATTAGTCGTTTAGACAGTAGCCAAAATGTGTTCCCAATTGATCTAGAAAGAGCTAGAAGCAAATTTTGTGGTCTTAGTGGGGAGTCCTCCCCTCATTCAAGTACATGCGGTCTTTTTTAATAGAGCAGACTTCTCCGTCGACGTAATGCTTGAAATTATTACTCCATTTAGTGACCCTCCTGCGAGCTGTTGACATAGAAACTGAATCTAGCTTTGAACTTACATACCTGTCCTTTAGATGTTTTATTCATGGTATATTTTTTTCATGAAATGGCTCTGCTATGTCCGTGTTTGATCTGGGCTTACTCAGAGGGATAATTCTCTAGTTATTCAATGGTAAATTATTTTCCTTGTAGAAATGTCCTTTGTGTGACCCACATTTTGATATTTAGAACTTGTGTTAAGGTGAAGTTCCAAAGTAGTCACTCTACATCAATTTAGTCACCCTTAGGATCAGCGAATGCATTCTCTCTGGACTACTTTGTACTCTTATAGTTTTAGTTATATATTACTTGAATACGTCGACAGTTGTTCATTTCTCTATGTTTTTCATTTCATGTAGAAACTTCCGCGACTGTGGAGAGGTTGTATGTCTCTGAAAAACGACAGGGTCTCAGTACGCATGCTCTACTTGACTGGGAACCAGGGGCTGCTGCAATCCTGTCTTCAAACTCTAACAGCGAACAACGGACCCGATGATGCGAGTTATGGCACAGGGAGTGGTGTGACCCTGCGCATAGCCCAGCGCATGCGTCTAGAGGCCTCCCAACTCGAAGGCGTTGAGTGGAAACTGAAAGAGCCTGGGAAGTACTGCATGTGCCTGGCTCTGGCTGCTGACATTTCCGACCAGGCTACTCCAGCTGCTGTTGTCAATGGTCTACCAACGGGCGACACTTTCTTTGTGCAACAAAACGTCATTCTACAAAATGTGATTACATATCTACAGGAGAAGACCGCCGCCGGCATCATCAGCTGCCCTTCCGCTCTGGAGGTGCGTTTAAGGTCACAGCGTGACCTCTGGGGTTACCGATCTTCTAGCCAACTAGGGTCGATCTAACCCGCCAAACTTTTGTATGAACGTGACGAAGTCCAAGTGAATACTGAATAGGATCGTTTTCTGTCAGATTTTTGTTTCACTTAGTAGACACCTTGTTTAGAGGTATTTGGAATAAACTAGGCATGAAAAGCCTTATAAAGGGTTCAGCACAAAAGTGACTACTGGAATTCATGTGCTACGTGGGAAGCTCAGTGGTTAAGGTGCTAAAGTGTAGGTGGCTTTGTTCTGACGTTTTAGCACCGTTCAATTTTGTGTTCTAGAGTCCTTATGTGATGCACATATTCCCTCCATGCGACTTCAGCGACACGCAGCTGTATCAGTTCTCTCCGGAACTGCAGCAAGTGCTCTCGCGTTGCGCTGTGCCCCATATGCTCATCGTTGTCGTCTAGAACGAGAGCTCAGCGGAAGCACTCACGTACTACTCCAGTTACCGATTCCGTCCCGCGATGTGTGCGTATAGTCCGTATGCGCATTCTCAACTTTGTGTCCTGGGTTTCCTCCCCCATGCGCAAAGGCTTATGTGCACATGTACCCCAAGTGTGTGTGTGTGTGTGTGTGAGCTAGCGAGTGAGCGAGCAAGCGTTAGTGCGTCTCCGCCTGCCATCCAAGTTAACCTACCTCCCTAGCCACCGCCGCAGCCGTGTCCTGCGTATCGATCGTTATGCTGCTAGCGCGTCAACCAATCAGGTGCGGCGACCTTGATGCAACACACGCGTGATCTTTGCAGCAGACTTGGGTGTGCGCACTTACACGCCGCTAGCTAGCATTGCAGCAACGACGACGAATCAATGCACTAACCACCACGCCTCGCGTTACCGTGACTACGACAGCGGCAGCATCAGTGGCAGTAGATTTACCTCAAAAGAAGCAGCAACGAAGCGAATGCCCTTTCTCCTGATATCCACTGTACCTCCTCCCCACTCGGCAGCAACAGCAGTCTGTATGTGTATTGATACCGCCTAATACTATTCAGCAACGACGTGTGTGTACATAAAACCAAAATTGGATCGTGTTGGATTTCCCATCTGCTCCTCGCCCCAGTAAATAACTCCTCGTGTTTTAGAGATTTGTGTGTACATACAACAAATAAAGCAGCTGTTTTTATACATTCTGATGGTCGACTTCTTTTGTGCTCCGAGAATTAAGTTCAAATCCCTGCTTTTATCCTCGAGAGAACAGCTAGAGCTTCCCAAAAGGCAGGCTACCCTGTTTTAACAACCACCAAACCCTCCGAGGGCTGGAGTGTGAACTTCAGTTTCTCGGCGTATGAAGCGCAAGGTGCCATTCATTTTCTCAATCGGATTAGCGACGGTCATTTGCTGAAAGGAGTTTCAGATCGATCATTGAAATTAATTTTTTAGGCCCCTTGGAAAGTGGTAATCCTTTTAGCCTAAAGTATGCGCCTAATCTCAGGGGTCAGTATTTTTTTATCACTGTTTCTGCTGAAGAGTTTGAAATTAAGAAACACCAGCCTGGTTAGTCTGGTGTTGAAACTTTTGACTGAGGTAAAAGTTAGGTTCTAGTCCATTTTGCTAACATAAAACTGCAAATTAGAACGTTAGGATCTTTTCGATTACTCCAGTGTTATTTCGACTGAGTTGCGGGAAGGTTGTCGATTCGCTAACATCTACTCGTTTCACCACCTAAGGGAGGATCGTACATATAAAATCTGTGGCTTGGGTAGCAATCATCGGTCGGCGCACTGAAATCACAGTCGGTGTCCCGTTATGAATGTGGATTGGGCAACCTGCGGTGTAGTCGTTGCTACTACTTAAGACGGCTGTACCTGTCTAAGAAGGCTTTAGATGGGAAAATAAGCGCATTTATTCATTCAAACCGCACTAGCGTCTATTAAGCCCCACAAATCGGATGTCAATGAACTTTCGGTGACTCACTAGCTCCCTACTACCACAACTTAAATGCCTGATGTCATAGTATAGATATTGAGGTGTAAAACTCTCTCCTCAGTTGAAACAGTGTGCCTGAGAGCCATTTATCTGAACTCCCTATCGAACTGCAAGGAACTGTCATTCTACTGCTCAAAGCTATCGTGGAAAGTGAATTCCGAAATGGTTGGTTTGCACAGGATGCCCTGGAATTACGCACATCTCGTGGATTGCTTCTCGACTCTCACAGAAGTGAGTCAATTTGTCCTCTCTCCCTTTAGCCTGCTTGTGTGTGTTCCCTCTCGGCTGTGGCCCCGAAACCTCACCAACATCGTCATCACCATACCACAGACAAATTTTGGGGGCCGGGGTTTCATGCCTCTACTACGTCTGTCCATCTGTCTGGATTCGGCTAGTCGGCTAATTTATCGTTCTGACTAAAAGTATCCGAAACAGCAAGCTTCAGATATGCAATTGACCAATTTCTTTCAGCCAGGGGTCTTAAATTACTATTGCTTTGGATGGAATCTTTTAATGACTTACCCCCTGCATTGCTTGAATGGAAATGCGTTGGCCCATTTATAAGGCCTTTGTTAGGAAATAATCCAATTGCTATTAGATTAGAAAGAAAGGACTAAGGTTATCGTATGCGATTCATTGGAGCGTTCAGACGTGACCACGTACGAAACGTAAGGCAGAAAGTATGATTCATTCATTCACCACTATATTAATTTATCCAAAATAATATTCCTGCTTTGGGTATATGGAATACAAGCCCGAATAATCCTAAAGCCATTCATATAGTTCTATTCCCATTTAATAATGTTTCAGTGATGAAAACAAGCTTAATAAAATAGTGACAGTAGGAAATATAGGTATACAAGCTGTGGTTTTGCAACTTCGTAATCTACCTCATCCAAGTGCGTACCAAATCAATTCTTTTCTCCTCTGCAGTTAGAGCAGATTGTTGTTGAATCGTACACATATTTTCTGCTTTAGAATGTCACTTTGCGACCCACTTAAAGAAGTAAGAGAAGTCGGATTGTAACTGTCCTCCAAGTTATCAAGACTAGTTTTTATGCTTCTTTACAATAACAAAAGATGTCGATGTATCCATTGAAATAGTGAATTTATATTGTTCCAAGGATCAATTTGAAATCCACATCAATTGACGTAGTTCCACATGACCATGACGCAAAACATGGCAAAACACTGGTTGCTATAATCGCTCATGGATATGGTCGTACTTTAACAGTTTTGGGGGAGCCTAGAAAACGATGAAATATTTTAGGCCACATTTGGCATCTTTAATTCTGCTGTCTGATTTAAAGTAGAAAAAATCACAGTTAAGGTGCGACTCAATCGTTTCAAATGACATCGTTATCAATGACAGATACCAATCTATCAGCATGTACTATACCTAAAAAGAAATTTTAGCGACTAATAGATGGATTTATAGGTGAGTCTCGTTACCCCATGTACCGATGTTTTGGTTTAAATTTTGTGACAGTAAAACTAGGTTGGCAACTAATTAACAACCGTTAATCATCACTGCAGAAAAATCATCCATCTAAGAAAAGGTCAGTAGGGTTTACATAGCTCATATGAGGCTGACAAATATTTAATCATGAAATTTAACTCGAGACCTCTCCTGCATCTAACTTACACATCTAAACATTTTATTTCTACTTCAGTGCCCATTGTCAGAAAATAACCTTTTCAAAGTAATTTTCTTATCTTTTGGACTGGTGTTTTAAAGCCATCCATAGTATAAACACGGGATGAGAGCAATTTGATGTGACTAAAAATGTCAATCTCTACGTGATTAAGATTGGCTCTTTCAATGGAAACACCGAAAGGTATATTTTCTCTGCCTATCGAAACTATCTAGCATCTCATGTTGGAGATGGAGAAAAATGCAGAAAATAACAAGCATAACTTTCTTGCCTTTTACAGCACCAGAGTCTTATCCATATCTTAGGCATGCGACGTGTCTGCTTATGTTTACATAACCTCTTGCCTTTAACCAATGAGTGCAGTTGCTTAATCCAAATATTCTAAAAGCGTTCTGATACGTCATACATTGACCAACATTTTTTGACTGATAGCGTTTCATGCAGCTGCATTCTGATTTGCGTTGCATAAGGTCAGAAACACCAAGGTATTTAGTGCACAACGGATGTAGCGTTTCCGTTATTACAATATGAAATCAAAGTACCTGTGATGTAGTAAATTTCGAAACAAGAATATCTTACAATCCAATGTAAAACTATGACCAGGATGCTACCATATTAGCTTTTCCTTAATCATGAAAAATAGTTTCCTATAAACTGAAGAATGGCTAACTACTTAATATTAATTGCTTTCGATGGGTAACGTCTGCTCCAACATGCTTCATTCCGATAGCATTAAGCAACAACTTGCCAACAATATATATATATATATATATATATATATAACGTGAATCCCCAAGCTTTTGAGGTAGAGAAAAGGGGGCGTTGGTCAACTCGATTAATACATTAAAACAAATTCCCAAGGTAAGTAGACGTGAGAACAATAGGTGACGCCCACAATTAGCTGGATGTTTTGGTAAAATTCTCCAATAAAATCTAGTACCTATTTGAAAAAACAATCAACTTTGCATCCGGAAATCACTATTTGCTTCCATAACCTAGTCTTTATAAATCTAAATTTCCCATGGTTCGTGAAATTCCAACTGCAGGCAAAACATTAAAGCTAGTAAATGTAAACTGTCGATCTTGAATAGGAACACATCCCTGAGACACCCGTCCCAAAACTGGTAATACTAAATAACATCTCATGGCACTGTATTGCGACAGGTTTCTGGATTCAACTGAATGTCTAGTCCCAATTACCACCATTCCGTCTGGAAGCTAAATCTAGAGTATTGTTTAAGGGAACTTTCTGCCTTTAGCAGGATTAGGCAGTTTCGTGGTAGAGTATAGCACGCATTTAGGATGTCAGCATGTCGGCTGCTAACCACACTTTTTTACGAAAACTTAAATGGCGCATCTCATCATTGCAAATCAACTTTGGCATATTTTGCCTCTGGATAGTATTGGCAAAGTGTTGAATTTCTGTGACTGATTCCTAGCTAAGTCACTCGATATATTTGATCGCCTCAGGACGGATCTGGCAAGAATCTCGACATTTTTTTCTCGAATTGATGGGATTCCTTTAACAATTTGAAAGGATGTTTTGCTGACCACTTTAGAAAGCTATTGAACATACATTAAGCGTTTAGCTCTATGGTTAAAAAACAGTTGCCATTTTTCTCACTTACAACCAATCAATCCTCCGAATCTGATGCAGATCAGAAAAAAAAGATTTTAAAAAAGGTAAATATTTTTATTCTCTTCAATCAAAAGCCGTGTTAACTACTTGGTGCTTTTATCAGATGCAAATATTTCGACACTTGTAGCAAAATAGATTTTTCCATCATAAATTGTAATTTACTTCGATTGGCTATTCAGAATTAGGATAAAGCAAAGTAAGAAAGCAAATTGAAGAACACACAAAACGACTGCACTCTGACGTGAATCACCGGTGTACCAGCGTTAGTTGTCCAAGATGGAGGACACGTGCACACTCCTCATCACCTGAAAACGTGTTTTGCTACCGTGCCTAACGAGCAGTCTTGGTGCGCCGTAGCATGAGAATATATTACGGACCTATGAGCTGATCCCAAGGTCAAACGCTTTAGCGAAAGGCTACCCAATCACAGGACTCTCATAAAGCTCAAGGACGTAGTTATCTTAAATAAGAACACAACAATTAAAGGTAATGTAATTAAATTTAGGTAGTTTTTCATAATGCTCACGCGGCCAAATAGCGCGTAAGTAAATGAAGTCGAACCACTGAGTTCTCCATATTGCTAAAGTGATCAATTAAAGTCACATCAAAACCTTTGCACTTATTATATACGAAAGGTATAAATCAAGGTCCCGAACTTAGACCTTTACTTAGTTGCTTAGAAATTCCCATTAAATCCGTAAAATACCCCGGTGTAAACCATCAGAAATACTGACGTGCAAGTATCATAAGTTTTCATTCAGGAAAAGACTGAAATAGGATATTTTCATTAGCAATGATGGCCTGTGTGGTATATAAGTGTAAAGAACGCTGTTCCCCAAGCATTTATGAGGGATCGATAAGCCTTATTTAGCTCGAAATTGTATGCTTTCGAAATAGTGATTCGCATTATTTACTTAGACCACTGCATTTGCAGAAATTACGCTGTGTAACATATGAGTTAAATGCACATTTTTATAGGGAAATACCTATGTAAATCTATTGATTGGAAGGCCATTAATATTTTTAGTTTGAATTCAATAGTTGTATGTTTTCTACTATACTATATTTAACAGCTAAATTTGTTACGACTGTTAATGTACCTGGAAAGGGTTGGAGATTAAAATATGTCAAATGCCAGCTGAAATTTTGATATCAAGGTCCTTAACAGTAAAGTTCATTTTCCTGCACCATATAATACCTAAAGGCTGACCAATGAATGCACAAATAAAGGATTCAACAAAGCCTTTTTACGGAAGCTTTATTAAAGCTAGGTGCGATGTCTTAGGTTAAGTTTGGAGTTGGTAAAAAGTAGTCATAAGTGAAACAACACTTTACGCAAGTGCTGTCAATCCAGGATGATTATAGGAATAAATTGTTAATAAACAAATTGCCAAAACGTTTGCAGACAAAATCACACAAAAATTTAGTGATGCGTTGTAAATAAAAACAGAGTACATGTGAAACGAGGATCGTCAATAGAATGTTGATCTATATATTCAGAGTGTACGACATTGGTGCATGAATTAAACTTGTGTGCAATTGCACTCATGAAAGCACCTTAAAAACATTTGACCAGAAACATTGATAGAAATCTCCCTTAATTTTAACATTATAAACAAATCAATCTTCTGAATATCTTTCAATACATCAAAGCCAATAGGAAATTTAGTCGGAAGTTGAGCAAACCAGTTTAAATTTGAAAAATAGGCGTTGTCAAAATGTAAAGTCGTAGACATCATAATGGTCACATAACGCCTATAAAAATATTAATTTTTGCAAAATCAGGTAGGAGGGCCTATGAGTAGCACAATTTCATTTGATTTCTGAGCTGTTTTAAATCATAGAAGAAATAAAATACTATTGCCTTTAGCGAACGATTGAAACAACGGAAATCTCACATAGTGCTTCGTAATTCCGAAGCATTGGACACCAAAAACGTGCCTTTGAATTTTTCCATAGCATTATCTAGAGGTCATTTTATGCCATATATGGGCAAACGCAATAAGGTTATTATCTCTTCTTTAAGCACAAATCAACAATGCGTGATGAATTAGCCATTCTAGAACTTCATGAATTTTGATAAATCAAATTGGACAAATTTTAACGGCAATAATAATGCAGATAGAATATATTTTGTTATCCCTTTGTTTGAAGGTGCTAATATGGGTTAATAGTGCTAGGTGCGCATTTGACAAACATGAAATATGGGTGAGGTCTCACAAAGTCTGCTTCGTGAGGTAAGAAAGAAGCATGCAGTCACTTAAAAATAGGACAATTGTGTCGAGTTTGCCGTTCCGGAAAGCATTCTCTTAACAGAAACCTTCGAGGTTCTTACCAAAGAATGTCGAAGTACAATAAGGAAATTATCTGAAATGCCCACAGTTCGTTTTGCTTTCGTTTAACGGAATCTTCTAGGGTAATGACGGGGACTTCGGTCAGCGTTTGACAGAATTCATGCCTTTCGCAAAGCTGATATTTGACTTTCAAAATGAAGCACTACGACTATTGAGCTGGTTGAAGGTAACGGCGAAGAATTTCCGGGGCAAGCCTTTTAATACTCAAAGCGTCCAGTCTTTATTGGACTTCAAGGTACAATTTATCAATAAATCTTTATTTCCGAACTATCGAACCGATTTTTCACCTTTGTGTCTTGTAGAGACGTGTAGATGAATACGAATCTCTCATGAAATCTTCTGAGCATTTGTACGATTTTACCAAACAGCTGAATCTGTTCGCAAGGCCTATCTCGCTTTCTGCCACACTACCCTACTTTTCGGATTCTATCACTAAATCCGACTTTTCACATTCTTTTTCCCCAAGAACTGTGCTGTCAAAAGATTGTAGTGCTGTCTTAAACCTTGTGGAAAATTGGTGGACTAAAGTGGGTGCGGAGTTGCACTCTTTCGGTCAACTTCTAAATGAGCCAATGGTTTTAGCTGGTAATTGGTTTTTGATGATTTTTCTTTTATCGAAGGCGTCTTCTAATTATCGCGTTTTTTACTTCAGTATTGCAATGTGAGATATCCGTCATCTCATCGGTCGTTTTGAGTACTAGTGAAAGTAAGCAAAGTGCCAGTTAAAGGTATTTTAATTTCCTTGCAAAAATGATGTTGCCAGTTAAGTCTCTTAAGCTTTTGGGTATCGATAGTTTCTTTTGTTTTCATTTAACCTATTCATTGATGTTTTCGCATCGTGCTTCTGTACTTATAGAATGCAATAGGTCATTTAAACACTACCTTTAATCAAATCGTTTTGTAACGTATTTCCGCATGGCCGCTTCATTGCCGTAATAAATGTTCTATATTGACCTGTTGGCAAATAAGCGGTTTCGCCTCCACAAAATCACTTGGATTTGCGATAATCGACCAATGTAGATGCACATAATGGTCCTTTTTTGGGTTCCTCGATAAATACCCAGGATTCAGTTAAATTTATTGTTGATATATCTCGATGGATAGCTTGCAACCTCTATTTTTTGTGATGAATTACTATATTCTTCATCTTAAGTCTGTATTAGTCTTCAAGATTAGGTCATGCAAGCCATTTATACACCTATTTCGACTATATTGCCGAAATGCGGTTTGCACTCATTAATATCTTTTTTTTTATACTTCAGAAACTGACACAATATATCTTTCGACGAAATGCAGCCTGATTGAAGTGGTTAACAAAGCAGTTTGCAAAGAATTAAAAGTAAGAGGCATGCCCTTGCGTTTCCTGAGAATTTTCGTTGAACGGATTTCTCCATGCATAATTAGTCTCACAAAGATTATGCTATTTTGCACCTGATAAAAGTTGCCTATTTGCTAGCATGACTCCAGCCGCTATTTGTAATTTCGGGTATTGCTAATTTTCACCATCAAGAGCCAAAATAATGAATTAGTGTCAACAAACAATAATATGGTTAACCACAACTTAATTCAAGTTGCTGTATACGTTAATCATTCACATTTCTCGGACAGTTGGTCCAGAGTGCAAAAATTACTGCAAGGGATTTTTGCCGCCATCTGCTTAGCTGTGCCAGCCTTAACGCCTCTTACTCACATGGTACTGCTTTCCATCTGCACCGAATTGAGGCATTTATCAGCAGCGGCATCGGTACTCGTTTAGTCAGTCTCAGACTATTCTCCTGGAATTGCATCTGAGCGAAACGGTGACTCAGTTCTCGTCCAGCTTTTCATACTTTGGCCAAGTTTCTCGAGCTGCCTTTTCGCTCTTCTTTATTGCGGAACTCAAGTTTTATTTCACTTTTGGGGTGTCTTTATTGGCTCTCTGGCTGACTGATCTAAGTGCCATGGCTCTATTTTTTTCAAAATTTAAATTGATTTTTGCTGACATTGCAAAATCAACGCATTTTTAACAGAAAACTATTCGAATCACTTAGAAATATAAGAAAATTCGCACCGTGTTATACCATTGGATTAGTATATCCCTTACTTGTTTCATTTCACTGGTTTTGTGGTTCTAGGGGCTATCTAGTTTTGTCTTTAATGCGTTGTTGGGATGGTTTAATGGAATTGGACTGTTTAGTATGTCCCAGCGGCCTTTTTATGTGATTTTACGGTGCCTCATTTGAACCTTCGAGGAAACTAATCATCGACCTCTTCTTCCCAGCTTACGGCTGAGGGGGGTAAGTGGTGGTGCTGATGACCTTATTCAAGCACCTCGCGGTCACCAGAGGAAGGAGGCGGGGCTCTTATGGAGATTACCTGAGTCATTTCGAGGTGAATCCTAAAATACCTCGTCCCTCATTTCGAACCATGTGGATGGTACGCACACACGAATTCAGGGGTCATGTTTGGTTGAAGCAGGTGTCTAGCCACGCTCCAAAGTATTAATCTTACTATCAAATTGAGTGCTACCGTGCTAATTACTTCAAAACATTGTTACATTGCTGTCTTAGATTTTGTTCAAAACCGTCATGTTCTAGTACGAATATGTAATGGTAAATCATATTTACCAACTAGGAATAACGTGATGACAATTTCCGGCACGAAATCACGTGTTCCTTGCTGATGCGTGATTCTGTACTGCATTTATGCACTCCAACATATGAAAAGGAGGCCGTTGGATATACGTATTAATGAACCACCCGAGTGTAATCTTGCGGAAAGAATGGTCCTCTAATTGTCTGATGATTGCATTTCTACATATCAGTAATGTTTCATTCACTGGAATTTTTCTAGTCAAACCTCGAGTTTTATCTAGCTCAACGTCAGGTGGATTCTATCGGCAGCAACAGTTAACCGGTTTTGATAAAGTGCGGGAACCAAATGCAATGGTGACTGAGGAAATTAGTGATTACAACTGCAGTAGTGAGACTAGTTCCAAAATTACCAGTTCATGAGTGACGGAATTCCGTTTTAATCACTTGGAAGCAGGGAGCGCGACCTGGTCTTTTGTGTACGTGTACTCGCTGTTGTATACCAACATGGATCAGCTAAATTTGCTATCAGCATCACGTGCCCTCAAGCACCCATATTTAGTCACACGCGGTTCACGTAAAAGACGGCGAATACTCTCATAAATCAGTGCAACACATCCTTTGTCGAAGCAGTCTACGTGAGGAGTAATGACCGTTTTAGCTACTCCCGGACGTGACATCCAAGATTGTTTGCTTCTATTTCGTAGGCGATTTCACGATAACAAAGGTTGTGTAAGTCCACATATGTAAAAAAGTATGACGCTGTTTATTATTTAATAAAACCTTAAGCATTTATCTGTACGTTTAGTGACGGTGTCTAGAGATTCCATCCAAAAAGTGTGGCTCTTTTAGGTGGGTTAAGCTCTCAAGTCGTCTTTTGGACTGTTTTGTGTTCGAATGTTCGATTTAAAGAGTGGGTACTGTCTTTTCGTTCAGATAAAGCAAATCAGCCTTGATCGGATCTTAACTTGTTAGCAATAGTGTTGGGCCGTCAGTAGGTTTAATCAAGTTAATTCTTCCTTAATATGAGGTTTGTTGTGCTGAAAACGCACTTTAATCAATCGAACACTTGCTACGACGAAGTTTCATATTTAGGCCTGCATGTTTTTCAGTATTAATCGATTGCACTGGCAGAAAGCTTGCAAGAACTTTGGTGAAATTCATATTGTTATAGTCCGAGGGATTCATTTATCTAAACTTTGCAACCACTAAAACAGGTGGTGTACTAGGTACCTCGAATCAGCGGTGATGACATCATGTATGATTCCAAGTTTTCTGTTAGTATTCTTATGTTGATTGTTCTATAGGAGTCGGGAGTTGGATAGTACTTTTTTCTTACAAAAGGCACTGTTTTCGGTAAGCAAGTGATTTGGCGGTGGGTTGGTACTTTGCTCCTGATCATGGCGGAGTAGTTCGCCGTCCTTACGCACTTGCTAAGGGACAATGCTCCCTGTTATCTCTATTTATCCGGCAGGTTGCACATATTCGGTTGAAAAAGGCCTCCTGGCGGCTGGACGGTGTGCAGAAACTCATCGAGCATCTGGAGGGTGACAAGGCACGCTGGCCTTGGTTCGATTTCTCACCCAACGGTGTCAACACGCTGCAATCGAGCAAGATCCAGGTGGAGGAACTTGCCAGCCGTATTCATGAGACTTGGCTAAGGCAATTGGAACTGCGTGAATTGTTCAAGCTTGTGCTATCAACCTGTGAACCCAACCAGGTACGTTTATGCCGTATTATCTTGTTGAGAGTTGTTAAGTTTATTGATACGAAGAACTTAAGTGGCTTTATTCTGATGAATTGTGGTAGGGAAGGCGCTGGGGTTGTTAATAAGTGAAAACTTAGTATCCTGTATACTCAAGGAGCAGGTACTACGGTTAGAATGTGATTGAAAGGTAGCCTTCAAGTTTTGCATTTTTTGCAATTTTTGGGTCCTCGAAATGGTAGATGGGGTATGGTTTGAATTCTGTGCAATGTGATTAAGCAGTTTCACTTCACCCCTAGAATACGTGTATGCATGTAGGTTATTATTTTGTGCATTATGTGGCCCACTTATTTGGGTTTTCTTTTCCTGGCGGTGTTGCTTCATTTATAGAGGATTCGTTAAATTAAATTAATAAGGGTAGTCTAAAGTAGTATCATTTTGATCACCACCTTAAAACATCTAACTCAGTCGATTCATATATATTCATATATTCACCATTGTAGCCGAACCCTGTAGAACTCAGTTTCTCCAACGAGACATCCACATCACTTCCTCTCTCGAGATGTTCCACCACCGAAGTCGCTACTGCTTCTGCTGCTCCAATTGATGTGCCCCCACCCGCCGACGACTTCGTCACGAGGTCTTGCCTGTGCAATCCCACCTCCGCTCCCCACCCCATGCGCACCTCAAAATCAGCTCCCTGTCTCTGGTGCTTACAAGTTTATCATCAACCGGCGAGCACTCAACGCCGCCACCACTATCGCTGTCGCAGATACTTTACCTCCAGTGGCGAGTCGGGCTTTGTCAGCGACTCGGACAACGTTCGCCTGCGCAGACGACGATGCCAGCAACAACTCCCAGACAAATTGCTGGGGTGTCTGGATCACGCGTGTGTTCGGTCATTGTCATTTCCGCTCCCTGGCAGGATTCAAAACCTCGTCATAAGTTCCCTACCTTGTGAGACCTCAAAAGGTGATTATGGCCCACTGTGCATACAAATTACTCCGCAGCTGACTTTAACCTGCATCAGGTAACTAGTACGTGTTTGACTCAAGAGCAAATAACCGTGTGCCTTTGTGCCTACTTTTGATGTCTGATTCGTGAACAGGCCTGAATCGCGATTGGAATACCAAAAACCGTTGCTATCGAGTCAATTAGAGCCGGTTGTATAAGGCTCCCTGAGGCTAATCGCCTCAGTTCTCATCGCCCTTACAGGCCTGATCATACTGAAAATCATTGACCTTTTGGTTGCTGGAAAGCGATCTTTTATTAGTAATTATTCTTAGGCTTATTAAAGGTGCGCCGTTTTCAATGCACGCGCATGTTTTCTAATTGCGATTTCCTGTAAAACTAACCTAAACTGAATGCCTCAATTTGCTGAATTACTGTGCTCAGTGTCGATCTTAGAACTTTGGCGAATATTATTGGATGTTGATCGTAAGTAGAAGTGCTTTTATTGGGTCGCTCCATTTTTAGTTTTTATAATCATACCTTAATTGGAATAAGCTGTTTGAAGTCTCCGAATCCTTGATTTTTATACCTCCGACAAATCTTTTGACAACTCGCGAGTGTCCAACATAACTTAGCTATGGTGTTTGCTAGAAAAGCCAAGAATGTTAAAGCCGATTTTGCTGCCATCAGGTAACGAAAAACCAGTTTGGTGGGTTCTTTGATCATTCATCTCTGAAATTAGACACAGCAGACTATTCGCTAGCCACAACATTCCATGGCGTCATTGTTTCACTCATTTCTAATCTAATTACTACTTAGCCTATACTTTTACTATCCATTAATTAGCCCTCTACCTTCTACTTTTATGATAATCGGCTACGCACCATAAAAGTGAAACTGCCTCTCTCACTAGAATCCTGAGTGTTTTCGTTCTTTCAGAGTATGCACGTACGAAATGTATGTGTATCGGTAGGGTTAATTATCTTGCACAGCTGGAATAGCACAAAAGATGGAGTAAGGCTAGGCGTGTGCCGGTCCTGAATATCTCGTCAAGATATTTCACTCTAAGGCAAGGCAGATCCATTTACTCATGCCCACGCGCTCGATTAATGCGCCTACGGGCCCCACCATGGCTCACCCTGTTAGCAGAAGAGCTCGTGTGCACACACCAAAGCCATGACTTTGTGAGTGCGTGAGTCGGTGTTTGTGTGGTTGTAACTTTGTTGTTGATTATTTCTACCTCCTTGCAATCCAGGCTGTAATTTTGCTCATGTGTGAAATTTCTGGCATTGCTATGTCCCTCTCCGGTTTCAGTGTTAGTTTTTCATCTAGGTACTACAAAGTAGCCCATGGTTTATTTGACGTTAAATGAAACTGACGGGACATTGGTCAAAGATAAGTAAATGGTCGTGTTAGAGTTGCTAGTATTCATTTATGAAATTATATATTTGATTAGCCTGTTTATTTTCACGTCAACCCCATTTCTCTACTATTTCTGTAGCACTTGTTTTTTAATATATGGTACTCTGTTCACCAGATGTACCCGCATGCCTGTGTAATCAACACTTGTTTGACAATGGTAGGAACCCTGTGCGGTGCGTATCTTCCTTCAGTTTTAAGTAAAGCGCTAGCGAATTTGTAATGGGTGCTATTTTTGTCAACTTTTGGTTTTTTACAAGTAAGTTCACTTAAACAATGCTTTCTCACTCATTTCGTCTGGTTAACGATAGGCTATGAAAAACTTGCTTGTCCGTCAATTCTGTGTGTCATTTGACTCTTGTGGGTAAAATTCATGGGCTGTGAAAATCAGAGGCTTCTCCTGTTGATCTCTCGTCGATCGGCACCAAACGTGAGACGATTACTGACTTGAAAAGTGTTTTTCATTAAATAGCTCTCTCTGAAACCAACGTTCTCCTAGTGGTAGTGGCTCTAAAGTGATTTAGTAATTGTTTATTGTGAGTTTAGGGTCATTTCGTACGGTGACATTTCTTAAACAATTTTGATATCTTATAAACTGCGTTAGAAGCGAATTCTCGGAACTTTGCTTCGTCTGTTGTATTCATGGTGTATTTCCAGGATTGCTCTTCATAATGTAGTGTTTCTCTTGTGGAACATTTTGTAAGTTAAAAATTGGACGGATTGTTTTTTGCACAAAGACTTCGATTATGTTTGATGTCCATGCTATTATTAGTTTTCGTCATCGCATCCCCTTGAATACGTGATCTCACTGATGTATATTTGACGTGGAAAGTCCGTTTTGCCCTTCGCTGTTTAGGAATTCTGTGATATTGTAGGAAAATGAATTGTACTACCTTTTATTACAAGTGTGCTGTGTAAGGAACGCTTTTTTAAGAACTTACTTGACAAATAGCACAAAATGCGTGATTTGTATTATTCAAATCCTTCTAGGTATGTCTGGTAAGCTATCCCTACTGAAATCGACATGTGAAGAAATCGGTAATACACGTCACACTGTAGATGAATCCTGTGCAAGCAACCCGACCAGTCCGTTTGAAGAAAGCACTCCTGTCAAGAGCAAGCAACAGCATTCTCGCATCTCAGGGAGCTATTCAGTCCATGACCTCACTGGGACCTTCAATCACTCAAAGCTTACTATGGTCGCACTCAGCCCCATTGCTCCTGCCCAGGCTCTTCCGATCAACCAATCCCACCGGTAATTCTCGGCACCGCCTTTAGCCCTTTTTCATCGTGTCCAATCTTTATTCTGTGGGATAGATAAGGTAGAATTTGTGAGTGAATTAATCTGGTACACCGAGGTTTCCAGTGCTCTTGAATCATCTGCGTAAGCCCTCCATTCTTCCTGTGATTTTACCGTCGATGTCTATTTTTTTGGACTTCACAAGGTTGTGGTAAGGGGAAACATTCGTACTATGAATTTTAGTGGGTCATTTTGCCAAGAACCGTCTTATTTTGGAGCACTTTTGTACTCCAAGGATACATGCGCTTTTAAGGATCTTGTTGATGTAGTTTCCACTAACGCACTTGCTGGCAACAGGCCATTTGGAGTGATCGCTTGCTTGGGCAGGGGAACGAGAGGTCAGATTGGCTAGTGGGATGAACTTTTGAGAGGCGCTAAGGAAATTTTAATGCTGTTGTAATTTTGCTTGAACTTGCATTATAGTCACTCCGTGCTTTACCCTACATTACGAGCGAAGAAATCGGTGATGGTTGTTTTCTTCTGGTGTTACGCATCGTTTGCCTGCCAAAATACATTGTATTTCTGGGGTTGGTTAAATTTCCCATCAAAGTAATAAAATACGGCATGTTTCCGTATTTAAACTGAACGAAACCTTAGCTGTCTTCACCATTAACAAATGATTCACAATATGTTCAGGTGTTCGTCGACAGAGACTCTTATTCCGGTGGTTTCCACTCGATTAACACATTGCGGTAAAACGAACCGGAGAAGCTCAGTTTTTACAATTTTTGGGTTCTAAGGTTGGAACGTCTGTCATTGGTTTCAACAAAGCTTAATTTATGTTAGCTATTTAGAAAACAAGTAAAGAATATTGTTCTTCATTATCGAATATTTTAGTCATTTTAAAGACAAGTAAGTTCGATTGTTTCCTTCGTGGAGTTTGAAACTAATTCCAAAGGGTCACCTGTTTTCCATGAGCTCCGAAAACGGGACAAGGATGACTCAAGCCGATAATGAAAGCGATACCTAATCATGCTAAGTCGGTGCACCGTTCCTACACTCCGAAACGCCTAGCGCTCAATGATTTGCAATATTTCCAGGCTCCTCTTTACCCTTGGTCATTTCGAAGTTCCCTTCCTTCGAAGGGCCTGCTGTAGCCTGGTAAATGTTGTCGCCTGTGGAATTTTGTGCTGTGGCATAATTGTCTAGTTAATAAATTTGGAGGAAATCGGTTAATTTAAACAAGTTTTAAAAGAGCACATAACACCAAACGTTGAGCAGATCTCTATAAATCCACTTGAACTTATGTATGATCCCTAGCTGCCCAAGCCTGGTCTCCGATAGTATGCTGGTTGGTCTCACCGAGAACCAAGAGCTAGAGCCCTACAACTCCACGTTCTCACTGGTCACCTCTACTGACGAGATTGTCGGCAGTGACGCTGAGAGTGATGACAATACCGAGGCCGGCGGGGCATGTCTGGAAACGGAGGAGGACTCGGCTTTCATCACATCCCCGACCTCGTTCTACTCTCACAGTGACGCGTCGAGTAGTGAAGTAGCGCTTCAAGATGGCGATATCTTTGCCCAAATCTACCACGGCGGGGAGCAGAAAAAACGCCTCGTCTTGTCGAGGAGTCTACCCAGCTTGGCGGGTGAGTGGCTGTTGAGGTCACAGTTCGGTAAGCGTTCATCGCAATTGTGTTCTTCGGGGCTATTAGTGTGGTATTTTTTATCAGCAATTGTCTTAACTACCTAGTTAACAAAGCAGTTAAGTGTCTAGCAGACAAGACAAAATTCTCTTGACTGCAATTAATTGCTTCGATGACCAAGAGACTCAAGTTTAATTGCGCAAGTGCGGAAATTCGTTGATAAGCACTGAAGGATTAAATTATTCATCAAACTGTTCGTTGGTGTCTATGAGATAAAAATCTGCTTGAAGAGCCATTGTAAATGATTGTTGCTTATCATACTTTAAGTAATATTTGTTGCAGATTCGGTCTTCGGCTAGGGTCTGTTTACTGCATGACAAACTCATTTGTGGTTACTCTCTAAGATGGTTGGGTGTTTTTTCCCGTCTTCGTGGTTGCGTTTTGGGCATCTCTGAAACCATTTCAAGCTGCCTTGGTATCTTAATGTAGTGTGTTGGTGTGCTAATCTCAATCTAGAGTACCCTTGCGAATATAGCTTGGAAGTTTAGGTCACACTTCTGTTATTCTAATTTTGTACTAATCGACTGTTACTAATGCAACCTATCTGGTTAATTTTCAGCGTATAAATTATCGGGTGTAAATTCACCTCGCTTTGCGAAATTGGTTGAACAGGGGCATCAAAAATTCTTGTGGGGTAGGTGAGACTAAACACTGTTGGGCCTTTTTCAAGGGAGTACTGCTACGTTCCATTTTTTGGTAATTTCGTCTCCTTATCCACTCAACAAGGGTGTGAACTACTTTTACGCTCAGTTGCTGGTACGAAGAAGAATAGTACCAGAGTATGAGTGGTAGACTTAATACTGTTAAAACTGATTTACTTTATAAGAATTATTGCAATAAGATTTTAGATGTCTGCGAAATACACAGATTTCTGGACGATTAGAATTTGAGATAAGAATGTGAAGCTGAAAGTAGCAGTTTCATTAAGGCTATTTTACGGATTCTGGGGGCGGGGTGTCTGAGTATAGTATAGTCCATAAGTATGCTGCGGGATAATTTATAAGACAAGTTCCCGTCCCTAACTTGCTAGGTGATTTATGAAGAATCTTTTGCGTTGTCTTGTTGCTCCTAACTATCCAACTAAACCTTAGTTGTCATCATAAGTTGGAAATTAAGGGCTCTGAAGGGTGTGGTATATAAAAAATTCAAGCCGGTTGCAAGGTTACAAATTTAATAATGATTGGCATGTGCAGTTTGGTTACGGTTGTTTTTACTTATTGGCCGATACTAGACCGAGTTGAGTTGTTGAGATAGGTAGCCTGTTGCTATATACATCGGTGGTTGTAAGAAGTCACAAACGGTTAGTCATGTATGACTTTTGTGTTCGTAGATAAACCAGGGAAGGACTGTAAGGTGTACCTGTGCCTTGAGAAGCCTTCACAGGTGGAAGTCGAGCCGGAAATGAGCACAGTGGAGGCCTACGCGCCGCTCACGATGCTGAGCGAGACTGCGACGCCCGATGATGACTCCTCGGAGTTGAGCGAGACCGGGGCTGCCACGTCAAAGGCCTCCGTATCCACCTCCGGTGGCGGCATTTTCGTGAGCTCTTTCCAACGTCCCCGCCACCGAAGTTGCCAAGGAGACGACCAGGCCAACTGGTCTCCGATCAGTTGTCAGTCCGAAGATGTGAGTTCACTGCACTTTCACAGGCACTCAAAATTGCCAAAAGGTGAATATTATTTGCTACGGTTTTGTCATGCTGATTAAATGGGTAAGAGTTACTACTTCTGTATCACATGAAATTGCGCATTATTCAAGACATTCTTTTTTTTCTCATGGGAAGAATAAATAGCCTGTCTGTTGCTAGCTTAAGCACCAGAGTGTACTGGAAAGGTGAAACACTTGCGGTACATGATTCCATGTCAACGTTTTGGTGCATTCCTTGGCTTTCTACAAGGCAGGATTTGTGTCCGTTTTGGATTAGCTTAGTAGCAATCCAAATGACCTGTCTCAGAGTAGGCTAGGAAGTTCGTCAAAATCGTATTTGTATTTAATGTCCGGTTATATTCCTATTTGGCGCATCATTTAAGGGTGAGCATAAATCATTGGTGTTTTGGACTTTTAGTCTCGTTAAATACCTCGTGACTTACAATAAAAGTTGGAAGTTTGGATGATTAAAGTTTCCTTTTTCTTTAGTTCAGAGCATGTGCAGTCGTTTCGTTGACCTTTCAGTGTAACAATTATTAACTGAAGGCTCTCGTTGGAAGTCTTCACCTCTGGTATCTTTTCAAGAAATAGCGACCGCTAATGGGAGAATTCAATGTTTCATTACATCGAAAATTGAAGTTGTGGCAAGTCACTGGAAGAATCCTCTTCATTTGTCAGTCATTTGTTCTCTTGACTAGGGCTCCAAAATGGAAATTTTATTTTAGGTGTAACGCTGCTGGTTTTTACTGTAGGGACCTACTGCAGTGTATTACTTTCCGTTGCTTCTGTATCTACCTAATCACTATTCACGTGTGTACCTTTTCAGGCCCTCTCCTGACAAATGTCAAGTGGTTGGGGGAATCATGTTTTTATCGGTGGGGGTGGCCACTGTGCGACGCAGTGTCTTCAATGCACACTAACTCCGAGGTCACTACAGTTTAGTTGGATGTGAGAGGGCAGAGGGGAAATTATTCCTTAGAGGGTGTGCCACTTAGATTACGTATTTAGTGAGGGTCATTCACTTGAGAATTTTAGTACTTAACCGTGATTAAAAATGAAATTACATTGACAGATTCTTGCTATTGTCTACCTGTGCAGATTTTCAGTAACATAACGTACAGTAAAATCATTTCGACTTTTTTTGAAGAACTTTCCAAAAGATGACATTTGTTATTTTGGTTTCAAGGCAAATGCAGTGGCCCACGGCCTAGTCTAGTTTGTGTAGCTGCACCTAGAATTATCCATACTTTACCCTCCCAGTGTGAATTTACCAACATGCATTCTTACCGTTTAATCCATGCAGTACTACGATGGTGTGGTTTAGACATTACCAGAGTTTTCTTACTTGGACACACTGTTTCATTCACCTATTGTCTTATCTATGTTATTTTCGCGGTGCTCCCACATTCGCATGTGATTCAATTCATGATCTCTCCACCTTCTGTTTTTGCATTTTCCTGGCATTTGTAATTAAGGTAATGGCGGCTATAAGAGGCGGTATAATCATCAGCTCATGGGAGGAGAAATAGTTAATCATGAAATTTGGTATTGCAAGTTTAAAAATGTGGTTAAAATTAGGGTGTTTCAAATGTTTTACTCATTCTGACCATTAGTTTTGTCTTAGTTTTAGTCACCGCTTCTTGTAGTAAAAAAAAGGGACGTATACGCGCTAATGTGCGATGAATTTTGTTGTTTTTCAGTGTTTCAAACGTAGCGGTGCTCAATTACAAACTTTGTCGGTTTTGCACGGTTGTTTCTGAGGGACCTGTTTCGTCAACTGTCGGCGTCGATCTCTGTGCGCTGGTTTACTATGTATCAAAGGATTCATTCAATTCGCGTTTCTCTCGTCAACAGTTGCATTCACCACTCTGTTTACTTTGTAGGGGGTTTTTCGAGCGATAGTGACATTGTAATAAATTTGCTATTTAATCCATTCATTCTTGACAGCATAACCTGATAAAAGTTTGATAATTAAGTAGTGTAGAATGATCCTTTATCACTTTTGTGTTTAATATCATGACGCCTATGCCTAGAAGTGCCTTATTATGACTGAAAAATATGCAAATGACATGTTAATCATCACACAGCCTTATTCTCGACTGCTTTGTCACGTCTACGCACTATGGTCACAGGAAAGATCCCACTCTCTACCACTTTTTCAGGAAAACTCTTCTAGGTTCACATGTCCCGCCCAAGTTACACTCTACCTTTTCGTTGCATTTAGTCTTTAATAATACCTCTAGGCGAAAGGTTGTTAGTGTTAGTGTATTGGGGCCTATTAAGCCCCCATTAGGGAGCATGGCTCATGTGTAAAATGCAATTCTAAGCTGGTCTAGTCATCTGTGTCTTTTTTTTTTGGGGGGGGGGGTGTTTGGATTTTCTCAGCGCTCCCGATTTTTGACTATGGCTACCGGGGCGTGGGTCTCTGCTGAAACAAGTAGTTGAAATGATCTGATCTTTTGACCGTCGCATTGCAGTTGGCCGACCTGGCCGCTGCGCTGCGTCTGTCCCCAGGAGCCTCGGAGCGGTTTGCTCAGGTGCTGCGCAAAGGGTCGGACCTAGTCGCGTGGCTGGCTGACCTGGAGCACACCATCTACCGCTCCTCTCCCGTTGCTGGTGCCTCTTCCTCACCTCGCATCCCAAAGAGGTTCCACTCCAGTCTCCTCTCCCGTCTCAGACCCGATTGTTCCAGGCATCACCTGGAAAAGCTTCTCAGTCAGCTCAAGGTGAGTCCTGACTTGATAGATAGTCCCAAAGGTTACTTCCTGTTTCCATTCCACAGTTTTACACGAAAAAGTTCTAGTTTTATCCATAGAGTCCTATTTACACATCAAAACGTGATGTGATTAGATTTTGACAGTCTGCCAATGGCTAGTGTACATGCAATAAAAGGTGAGTTGTGCACAGATGGATGTGCGAGTCAACACGTTTGATCTAAAGCCTATCTCGCTAGCTTATTAGTTGAGCGAAGATAAACAGAAGGTTGCCCCAGACGTAATTATGGACAAGGTATTCTAAAATCATCACCAAGGTGGCACCCATAAATATATTAGTCCAAATCGTGCTTTTTGCTTCCAAAAAGTTCTGATATTCTGGTATTCTGCTGTTGACTCCTTGTAAGATAGGTTTCTCACATCTAAATCACTTAATTATCGTAAATAAAATCCGATTCTCGGAC
The DNA here is from genome assembly GCA_030710315.1 of Anomotaenia brevis. Lineage (NCBI taxonomy): Eukaryota > Metazoa > Platyhelminthes > Cestoda > Cyclophyllidea > Dilepididae > Anomotaenia > Anomotaenia brevis. The sequence goes on from JAUOZQ010000002.1 coordinate 1,613,648, forward strand.
AACCCGGGGAGTGGTAGCAATTTTAGGGCCTATTGAAGATGTCACATCTGAGAGATAGTTTCGTGACTGCGTTGAAACCCTGAATTGAAAGCATGGGAATGAATCGTTTCCGATTTATCCCGTTAGTACGTCACGTACTAAATGAGGTATTGGGATTAATTTGGTGCGATTAACAGTGTATGATCGTCTGACCTAAATTCCCTATTAAAGACCCCTAACACTTTTGCCTCGTAGGAATTTGAAATTATTTCCGGCGTGTCTAGGTCCCGCCCTTCACCTCCTGGGCTTGCTTATTTGGTTCGCGGTGCGGGATTTACGTCCAATGCATGTGATGTCACTAGCCATATTCGCATTCTCATTCACCTTGTGCCTGTTCTCATTCCATAAAATTCACAGAATCCTTTGCGATTCTAGTTTCGCTTTTCATTGCGTGCAGGCAGATACTGAGTAGCTAAATTTTAAGGCCAGTGTGTCTAACCATTGCTATGTTAGCGGTGACGTCAAGCCTTCTGATGCCATCCTTCATCATGTCTTCATTTGTTGCTCGTGCTTTGGAAGTAAAAATCAGAGTAGGTGAGGTGTAAACTCGTTCTTCGTGCATAAGTTGCACAACCAGTTGTGTATATACTGCGTTCGCTAAAGGGGTACTGTGTAAATGTCAGTCGACCTGTCTTCCTCTACGGTAGATCTAATGCCATTTCGCCTGATTCTTGTGACATTAATGAGCTGAGGGTCGTGATATTTTGTTAGCCTTGAGAGTATGTGCCCTCTGAAAGTGCTCTGCATTTGAATGCTAAGGGAGGAATGCTCCTGATATCGTCATCGTCACATCAAGTAGGTGCCTTTTATGGCTACTTATAGGACTTTCTTTGAGTTTTCACTCCATAATCTCTGTATTTTAGGCTAGTCTAAGTGGGTGCAATCACCGACCGATCTGTTTATTTATTTGTCGAAAAACTAACTTTCGAACTTTGTCAATTCTTTCATTATGAATGATTCTCGGACAAGGGCGTAGGAGATTCGTTTACCTTGGAAAATGTTCTCAACTGGGTGCGTCCTTTAAGGCGTTTGACCCGAAAATACTGATCCACGAGAGCTTTGGGACTTTGACTGTCTAAGTACTTTTCGATGAAATGGGCTCATAAAATGTAAAGCATGATTGATAGTCGCAAATGTTGTGCCGTATTGTACTTTCTGCTCGAAAATGTTTAATTTCATGGATTGGTCGAAGAAGTTGTGAACTGTTTCATAAGGATGGTTTTAGCTATGCTGCTGCCAATTAATGCCGTAGCATCATCGCTTCAGGCCTTGCTGATGTGTTTCAAATATTACCATCAGCCAAAAATGGAGCTTCGGAACCCCAAAATTGTTTCTGTTAGCGTCTCGAGCGAAATGCGCATATCGTCATCGCAAGTGAAATGAAACCCCTCTTACAATTACTCTCCTTTGACACTGCTGTATTATTCGGACTTTGTACAAGAAGATACCTTCGAATCCCTGGTTAGAGTAGTGCTCATAAGCATTGTCCTATCGGTTTCAAGTCCCCAGTATTTTTAGCTCTTGCATTGCACGATCCGTTTAGCTAAACACAGAGGAGGTCGAGCGTTGGCGCCTTGAGGTGAACACCCTTTTCCGGGAGCAAAAAGATCGCCTGGCAGAACTACAGCCCGAAGCAGACAAACTTCTGATTTCAGACCGCGGCTCTCTCCCTTTGTTCCCCGCCTGGCTCGACATGATCTCCTCCCGGTAGGTTATTTTCGCCTCGTAATAGTTATGCTACAATTTTTCTTAACAGTAGGTCAAAATGGAATAACTCTATTCATATCTGAATGTTTTTGTCTTTTTGTGGCATCTTAGGTGCGACGAAGTAGGACGTGAGCTGCGCTGGCAGCTGCGTGTGCGGGATTATGTGGCCACCCTGAGCGGCGAGACGGATCGTCGTCTGCAGGAGCTGGCCGACCAGGCAGAACCTGCCATCGCTGAGGCCCACAGCCTCGTTCGGCAACTCGGTGGCACATCGAGCCAACGCCACAGTCACTGCGAACATGAACTGGCTATTACTGCACTCGTTCCAAAGCTACAGGTGCGCCAGGCTTCCTTGTCACAGCCCAGTTCGCGTTGCATCAATCTTGTGTAGATACTCACGAATTCCATCTGATCTGAAGTTTGTTCACTGCTGGATGTTCTTTCTGTCATGACCCAAACTAAAACATGCTGTTTGCCTTGAATGTGACAGTGATTGGTAACTACAAAATTCAGTTTACACTATTACTCCAGATAGCTACCACAAGTGCCATTACAGCCTCAATTTGGCGCTACCCGGAACTTGGGCAAGCAAGCTAATTTCCTGCTTTACATGTCTGGGTCTCAAAACTGATTTTATTCTGTCTCTCAAGTCGGCTTTTGTAGTAATGTCAAGATGGAAATTAGTGCCTTTTTCGACAAATTGCCATACAAGGTAGTGGGAATTTCGGCTGTGTAGTTGTGAAAGTTAGCTGGCAAGCGTTTGTAATTTTTCCCTGAAGTGTGGGGCAGGGAGGCTACCCTTGTTATCATCCAGGGCCTAACTGTAGTGGTCATCAATTCCACGTCGATATCAAAATTCAACCTTTGCCTCTGGAGCACTTTTTGGCACATTTTGGAGGAAATCTGCTGCTGTGCGAGCGCAATCAAGCCATCTGTTATGTTGCTAACTTCCTGTAGCCATCGTAGGCTCGTGGTCTCATGCGTTGCGATTCGTGCAGCCGGATTTACAATGTTCAGTGTCGCAGTTCATTGATTACTGACCCTGATCTCTACCTTTGTGACCGGTGCGAATCAATGTGATGCTAATGGGTCGTTCTATTCCATGATGAATCGCCTATATCAGTGCGGAAGAGGGGTTTGAACTTTTAGGAAGCGTGGTGTGCGTGAACCATTGCAACGCGTATGAAAAAAGGGATTATTACTCCATAGAATGTTCCAAATATCCTGTATACATATTGCCTACATTGCAGGATTTGTTGGAGCGTGCCTCGGAGTTGGATCCCAGTTGCTGTCTCATGTATAATCCCTCAGTGGAGAGCCTCTCAGACAACCAGATCTTGCGCGCACGCCTCCGCTCTTGTCTAGCCGGTCTGAACTCCCTCCTCCCTCTCCCAGTACCCCACCCCGCACACGTAACACCGGCCCCCACGAAAAGACCTCTGCGCTGGCGTCTAGCGTGGTGTCTCACCGCTCTCGGTATCGCCTGGTTGCTTCTCCCCTTCCTCATCCTCCTCCTCTATCATGCATTTACTTCACTCGAAGTGGAGGCAAGACGAACTGCGGGCACAGGCAGCTGCTGTTCTGGGAGGGTCCTGTGCTTCGCCACCGTCATGTCGCAGTCGCTCTGTGTCATTGTTCGTTCTCTCTTAGCACTGCCAGCAAACTTGGAACCACAGCCCCCACCGCCCATGTAGAAGTAGTGGGACTGTGGTGGTTTTGTTGCCTTTGTACATGATCCCCACTCCCCTTCACTCTACTGTGTGAATACAGATGGATATTTACAGTCTGATGTTTGTCGTAGGTTCGGTCTATGGGTGTTAAGAAAAGTATTATGTTATGCAAGTTAGAAGCGAGGGGCTGGTGTTGTTGAGGCTCTTGGTCAGTCGGAAACATGTCTAAGTAACAAGAGTAGGGCTGCTACTCCTGTATGATGAAAAAAGAGATTGTAAGCGAAAAGTGATGAGTTCTGATTAAATATTACAAAAGTAGTTGTAAAACCAATGCAACTACCTTTGTACTATTTCTGGAACGGCTATTTAACGGGAGAGGAGAAAACTAGCGAACACGAAAAAACCAAAGGAATGTAAGTTACGACAGTACGCAAGTGTAAAGTATTAGAGGAATTTGCATCTTTTAAACTTTCCAAACTTAAGAAGTTTAATCTTTATTGTGCACGCAAAGAGCTAAAGCACATGATGGATTAAGAGATAGAAACCAGTCTGGAGAATGGAAAACATGAACCCCACTAGAGTACACGGCTGAAATGGCCTCTGTATGAATGTGTTGATGTGTTCACCTATTCGATTCCAAATCGTGGTTGAAGTTGGTCTTTACATCTCATCGAGAAAAAGCACTATGCAGTACCAATCGTTGTTGATCAAATGGCAGTATGTGATCACAAAACAGTGGGTGTGAATCCCATAGAATGGTTTGAGAAGTAATTACTAGCCGGTCACATTCACGTTTGGTGGTTAGCAAACAAGCTGCAGATCATGCACATACTTGGGCTAATTGCATGCCTGTGAGCTAAGGTCTGGAACCCTTATAACCTCTCAACACCCTACTCTGCAGTTCGCATATACCGTTAAACTTGGACAAAAGTTCGGTTCAGGTACTGATGTCCCATCATTTGTACTAACCGTATTCTTGATTACCACAAAAATCTCAAAGTTAGCGTGTGTACTACTACCTCTTATATTCCTCTGTTTAACGGGGCAAGTGAGATCTTCTCGCTTAGCTCTAAAAATGGGTGAATCCGGATTCCCACGGTGGCATTTCTTGCATGGATGTTGGCTCCATAACAACGGTCATATTCAAATTGATGTTTACTCCATAAACTATTGGTGATCTTACTAGTAATGGTTACTAGTGGCAATTAATGGTACACCATAAGCAAACTCTCGAAGATACTTGTCTTGAGCCATGACAAAGTCACGTAGCCGTTTCTTTCCATAGCTGGAGAGCGCACGCGAAGATATAAACCCTCAATGTCCTAGACAAAATAAACTGATCAAGTTAAGATGCCATGATTTTCTCATCGAAGTCACCCAAACCGGAGCCAAGAATTTCGGAATGACAATACGATCCGACTTCAAGGTAGCCCATTTCATCAACAGCTGAGCAAGCAGTATAGAGTAGGCATAGATTCACCGAATACTGAAAGACCCTACTACAGCAGCGATCCCCTTTAACAAGGACGTGAATCTTTGCATCAAGAAACTACATGGCAGACGGATCTTGCAGTTGAAAAATTTCTCACCAAAACGCGGTGACCCCTCACAACTTGTTTCACAAAGGCTTAGGTCCCGGTCACAACACTATAAGCTTCAGTTACAAATTAAGGCCGTTTTGTGAATTTCGGAGTAGCTTAGAGCTCGTAGGGGCTAATGAACCCTATAACTTCTGATATTCCTGAAGTGACGGCCTGCATCCTGATTCATGAAATTCTACATTAGAATAAACCATGCAAAGTTGGCACCCCTTCAATCCGACGACCTTAGGAGTAAAAGTTATTCTACTTTACATCAAAACTTTTTTATTGTTTAAAAATTGACAACGATTACAGGGATGGAAAAGCGCCTAGTTATCCATGGGAACAGAACCATCGCCGGCCTCTTCCGGCTTGAGTTCGCCGTAGACCTTGACAGAACGATCCAAGCTGCAGGAGAGAAGGGATTTAGCGTGGGGGCCGAAGCGGACGCCAGTGGCCGGCGCCGTGTGCCCCGTAAAGACGGCCAGCTGGTCCCACTGCTTGCACAGATACACGCGCACGTCACTGCCAGCCACTGCCAAGTAGCAGCCAGACTTGTCAAACTCCAAGTCGTGGATCTCGTAAGTCACGTCATCGCGCTCAAGCTCCGGCGTCTATTTCAGGACAACACGTCAATAGGTGAAATCGTATTGAACAACCAAAATAACCTGACAACAATTTCCATCCTTACTGGCAGACTATTGGCTGATGCCCCCTGGCAAACTAACCTTGATGCCTATCCGACGCCCTCATATGAAAAAAGCCCGTTCCAGATAATAACCCCCAAGCTGTGGTACCTTTATATGAAGAATCTCGTCCTCTTGAATATACCGTCCAACGTTCAAACAAGGGTCAAGGAGGCACGGCTTACTAGAGTCTTGAAGTTCTTGAGTTTTCGCAGATCCCAGAGCTTGACCTGACCGTCGGCGGCACCCGAGGCTAGGTAATAACCGTTCTCGGAGAAGGAGACGGCAGTCAAAGATTGGTTGGCGCCCACACCATGCGTGAAGTTGGCCTTGTTGCCACGCTCGCGCACGTCCCAGATCTTCACCTCGCCGTCCACTGTACCCGTCGCCAGGATCTGACCATCCGGGTGAAACTGCGCACAAGTTAAACCTAATGGCGTTGGAAAAGCCCGAGTTAATGCAGCTGTTAGAGCCGTCTGTGAGGAATTTAAAGTTTTAGATAAGCAATTAAAATAACAGCACTCCACCAACAACAGCCTACTGAGTTAAAACATGATAGGTTAGTAACTAATCGTTTGAGTGAACTTGCAGAAACATGAAATCTAGTATAAACTAGGAATTGTCTTTGATTAATGGGAACGAGATAGCGTCATATCTGTAGCGACAACGCAAGAAACGCTTAAAGAACATTGAACCCGTAACAAAGCCGTACAATCAAAGAGATTCAAGTTACAAAGTATGAATGCATCTCAGGTACTTATAATAGCACAAGAAGTCATTTCATTGGAAAATATCCCGAAACGCAACCGACAAGGCTACCACAGACAGAACTCCTTTGCCCATGGAAAATGTGTGTATTGGAAGGAATAAACGACTGGATGCGAAGAACGGCACAAAAGCCAAGACTCTACCTCAGCCTGAGTGAGGCTACAACTATTTACCTTGCAGACTGCCACTTTTCTCAACCTTGACGCGAGTGAGGACCTGACCACGACGAATGTCGGAAAGGGCCCAGACAGCGTCGGTGGAAGAGGAGGAGAGGACGAAGTCACCGATGGCGTGTAGAGAGAGGCCCGTGACTGGTCCTCCGTGGGCGCGGATGACAGCGCCGCACTGCGGACCCACCGCCTTTGCGTCGCCGATGCCGCTCCATACGCGCACCGTCGAGTCAGCTGAGCCCGTCAGCACCACCTCGTAGCCCTCGGGCTGAGCGTAAGGGTGGTAGATCACGCGTGTCACCTTCTTCGTGTGGCCCTTCAGCACGGTCACGACCTGGAGAATGCAGAAAGATGATAACCATTCCCTTAGACATTGCAAAAATTGCGTAATACATGTCGTCAGGCAGTTCATTGTTTAAATTAAGGATTTCTACGTACAAAACCATTTGGCAAAGGTTTAATTACCAAAGCGATTATTGCATTTTTTAAATTCGCGAGCATTCAAGATCCAGAAATGTACATTTCAAGAGTACGATAAAAATTAAAATGATGCCTGTGATATCCAAATTAAGGATGTTAACAGCACAATCAATTTTCAAATTAACTCTAAGACAATCCACAAGGAAACTATTATGACATGACCGTATAACCATCACTTGCTACGCTTATTGCCAAGCCTCGGATTAAACCAGGTCGTAAAAATAAAGAAACTGATGAAATCGCCTTTGCGACTCAAGATGCTTAAAATAACCATATTTTGTATTGCAAAATAGGAAAAAGTGTGCTACTGGCTAGCATACATTAACACTGACATTGGCTAGAAGTAACGGTTTAATTGCCGCGTTGCATAGGCTAGTTTATTTCAAGAAAAACATCCGTGCCAATACTCGGCGATTGTGTCTTCACCAAATGAGTGACTGACTTAAAGTGACCTTGTAAGAATGCCAATTTTAATAACGAATAAAAAGGTTTATAGGGTACAATGAGACAGAACAGTTCAATACGACAAATCTGGCCCAGTTTTAGAATGCTTATCACATGTACGAACAAATGTTAATAAAAGCCATGGCTTATTCTAATGTTTTAAAAACCTTACATTGGAACAATAGAACGCTAAAACGCTGACAATTACTACCGCCTGACTGGGAGGAACGTTACAATTACGCTCAAGCTCATGATCGAGAAAGCAAACAACCAGTTTCACACGAAAACAGGCCATGCGGAATGACCTGAGAGGCATGAGTGTTGAAGACGACGGCAGTCTTGTCGTTTCCACCAGTAACGATACGAGCAGGGTCAGTGGTGCAGAGGTCAAGACAGAGGATTCCGGGGGTGGAGGGCGAGTGAATGCCAACAAGGGAGGTCATTTGATGGAAGGCTGAGATGTTGTGGGCCCCCGCTAACCCTTCGGGAGCTGTCTTGCCACGTCGCTTACGCTCCTCCGTAAGCTGAGCAGCTTTCTCCTGTAGCCTGGACAGGACTTCTTCCGACACACCCACTTCTTCTTGCAGCTGAAAAGCAATGAATGCCAAAGGCTTTACAATTCAAATCCTTCAACTAAAATATCGGTTTTTTACTATGCAGGCCCAACTAGCGAATGTAGAACCACTAAAAATGCACACTGGTTTAAGCATAACGCAACCAAATACTATAAACCTAACATCTGATACAAAGCTATGCAGGCAAGCGGAAACGGATACCAGACCGTCTACGTCCTCGAAAAAAAATGGTACGGAGAGATTTAAAGACTGTGTGGGGGGCAATAAGTAGTAATTAAGCATTATTAAAAAACTGATCTGGAACAAACATTGGCTCGCCACTATTAGGAAGTTAAATGGGAATCACAAAGAAAATGAAAGGACTTAGACTGACATTCGAGACATCGACACCGGGGGTCTCCGTGACTTCCTGTGTCTGTGAGGTCTGTAGATTTGCAGTAGCTCCGATGCCTGTTTGTGGTTTTAGTGTTGCCAAGGCTTCACGAGCAGCAGTAACTTCTTTCATCAACCTAAAACATAAAAACGAGCATTCAACACATGACAACTGAAAGGTATCCTGTACCACAGAAGTGGTAAAGTTGAATACCTAGAGATGACGCGGCAAGCTGCATCATGTTGGTAAAGAGCATGTGAAAGTTCCTGTCTGGCAGTCTGCAGCTGTTGACGAAGAGTAAAAGAGTGCAGCATGACAGCATCCCACTCATCTTGAAGGGTTTTGAGAATAGCCGGAATAGACGTGGCATAAGGCGGTTTTGGGCGGACGATGGGTGAAGTTTTAACTTCGATCAATTCATCGGCAGACAAAGGCTGTTGATTGATAGGATCAACGCCAGTCTCAGAGAGATACTTCTCAATAAGACGACGCTCAAAAACATGGCCGGACCGCGGAGAGACCACGGGTTCTTCGGGTACTTCGTTGCTGAGAGAACATACTAGAGACATTGTCTGAAATGGACTGGAAAGTTAACAGAAGGCACAACCCAAAGGAAAACAAAAGCAGAAAACAAACGGTTTTAGTGAGACCCGATTTATTGGGCAGCTATGTATACAAGAAGAAGCGAATAACGAAATCATAGGTGTGGCACTTCAGGCGATCAGAGAGGATATCATTCTAAAGTCCTAAATTATACAAGTAGAAATAGCACCCTTACCCATAGAGATAGTAGAAGAATGTCGCTATGTAGAAGGCCAACTTTACCCATCCTTCCTTCATGGCCCGATTAAGCTCGTTACTGTTCAGAATGGACGTCGGATGGTACAGACCAAAACCAGATTTTACTGGACGCGTAAGGAACCTAAAGATAGAGTTTAACCCACACGGGAAGTACCTATGGACATGATAGGCGAGAAGCGGTAGATTGAGTATCAGAGCCGTAATTTGCCACGTTAGTAGAAAAGATATGGTTATAAAACCATGAAGGAGGTACTCGGGGAGGACAAGCTAAAACATAAAAGTTCCAATAGATTACATACTGGATTTAAGTTTCTACATTGATCCACTGGATTCTTGTAGTCTGTTTTAAGTTCATCAAAAGCAATGATCTACGAAATGTTGCGACAAATGGAATTTACATGGTAAATAATGAGGAATATCAAAGCAATTGTAAGTATGAGAGCAGCGATGTAGGCAATAGCAACAATTCCAAAACCCATGATTTAAATTACTCGCTACCCACAGCCCCTAGACTCCCTATGCCACTTTTACAACTGCCCAAGACAATACGCATGAAATAGCACGAGTTAGCTTAAACAAAGCACCTTAACAAATGCAAAAAATATTCTGATTATTTAAACCAGGGTTCATAAATATAAATTGACTATTTCAGCGGTAAAGTACTTCAACAGAATGCTGTTTTGCTTAGCTACTACTGCGAATTGGGAAAAATGCTAACATAGCCACCCTTACAGATTTTGCTTTAATTACATTGACAGCGAAAACAAAAGTTTTCAGACTTTTACTTTTAAAGTTTTGCATAGCAATACATTGCCCAGTGCAATATTAACCTTTTTTAACCAATCATATCACTAAAAGTATCACATTCACTTAGGCTATTAGCACTTAAATATTCAAATCGTCCTAATTCTCTTGCTGTGGAAATACATTTTTTAGTGTAAGAGAAAATGCTTGCCTGTTCAATCCTTAGGGTTTGGTCCTATTTAATAGTTCAGAACTCAATGTACTTACAGAATTAAGTAGAATGTGTGTCTAAAACTAGTCAAATGTTTTTAACTTATGTAATCAAGAAGACGTTAAAACCAACGGACAATTATGGAGTCCATAGTTTCGTTGATCCGTCTGAGGGTTGTACTATTTTAAACCAAATCTTCCACTTGGTTCAATCTCTCTGACAAAGAAATATGGGTATTATTATTCATTTGAAGCAAAGGTTGCAATCGGCTTATTTGAGCTCTTCATTAGGGCCCTAGAATAGCATTCGACCATTAAATCATGCATAATCTGTACTTTGGAATCTTAAGAACTTCCCTCTCACAATCTTTAATGCGACTTCTTATTTAGCGGGCTCGAAACGCGCATTTGCCTAGGTCAGGCCCGACCCCACACCTCTTCGTTACAACGCGGTCATTTCACGCACAACAGCGGGGTTACTACGCAGCAGAGCAATTTGGCTCGTGCTGTGTCTACTAAGGCATTTCTGCCGATTTCATGGTTAAGAGTGGTTCGGGCAAAGCATCTCCCATGCAATCTCCACATCAGAGATCCAATCAGAACGGAAACAGTGTGATTCAGATCACCGCCATTGATCCTGGTGGATGCCGCGGCAGGATGACGACGGGGGCGGAGGCAGTAGTCGCCAAAGGGGACGCGTCTAGAGGTGCAGACGCCGTCAAGACCGACGAGATGGTGGAGACTGAGGAGGAAACTAGTTGCTTCACTACTAGCCAGTCTGTGGTCATTACACGGTGCGCCGATAAGGAGACGAAACACGTGGAAAGAGAAGTAGTTGAGCACACCAAGGCCACTAAAACCAACGCCATTCAGCCATGCGAGTTGGAGGACGTTATCCAAGGACGGACCAGGGAAAAGTACGAGCTGCAGCGACTCAATGACAGGCTGTCCAGTTTTATTGAAAGGGTAATTTGTTTCTCAATGTAAACAATACCAGCTTCACAGCCCCCATTATATATGGTATTAGAATCAAGCTTTCATGGGTCTAGAAATCGATGTTTAATTTTATTTGCAGTAATTCCAAATATGACCTCTGTTGATGTAGCGTCGATATGGATAAAAAGGATGTTATGAACAAATTAAAATGGGAAGCTTCCACAAACTCATTTGTCAAATTCCTCCTTTTCTATTGTAAAGTCATTTCTCCTAAACGTTACATTGCTTAAGGAAATTAATAATGCTGTATTTTAGACGGCGGATATAAAGTTGCGGGTGTAATGCTTTCCCATAGTTTTTTACTGAAAAGATAAACAACTGGTGGCGATTCATGTGTCTTCTGCTTTTATTTCAGGTTCGTCTTTTGGAGGCGCACAATCGGAGTCTTGCTAAGGAAGCCACCAGCTTGCGTTCAAATTACAGTGGTGACATTAATCGTCTCCGTGGAGTATACAATGCTGATCTGGAGCAACTTAAGGCCTCCCTGGCAGCATCTGAGGAACGCTGTGCCCACTGCGAAATCCGCACGAAACGAGCCGAGGCGGAGCTCAAAGAAGTTCAGCAAGAGTAGGCAAAATAACCTATTCTTTCCCGTTTTAAGGCCCATATTTAGCCAACTACTCTTGCCATTTCAGTCAGCTGATCTTTGACAATACTAGGCCAGTTAGGATATCGATCGCATATCTTCATGTGAATTCTCCACACTACCAAAATCATCGACAGAAAAATAGACAATGTTATATTCATTGATTACCGTGAATTTTATTAGCTAATATTTTAAAAGGAAAAATACAGAGCTGTATACGCATTAGTAGGAGCATATTATTTGATTCCTTTTCGAGGTAATGGGAGATTCATTAGTCGACACCACTGCGTCTGCAGCTTTAATATATTCAGTCGGTTTATATTTTAGACTGTGTGCGAAAGCAAAGCAATTGGCCTGCGGACAAGAGCAGGTGCGATTGCTCACTGAGCAGCTGAGAAACGCAGAAAACGAAGTACAGGAGATCCAGCAGCGGTGCACCACGATGGCGGAGGAGCGGGCAAAGGAGACGAGTGATTACAAACGTCTTCAGGAGCAACTAAAAGACGTTTGTATGGTATGGCTTTACGAACGCGAATTAAACTATTTATTTCCATTTAAATATGAACTTGTTTCCAACTTTGCAGGAAAATGACAAGCTTTCTATCGCTCGGCACGCCGCCGAAACTGATGCCAAGGTTCTCCGTGAGGAATTGGAACACAGAAAGAAGGTTCAAGAAGCTGTAAGTTCTCATAAAACTATGTATCCTTTCTTTCATGGTAGAAAACTAATTTGAGGGGCTATCTTGTGCAAATTACTTGTTCTTCGACGTTACATGAATCAAAAAGGAAATCATTGGTGAGTTTGGTTATAATTAAATAGAGTGACCTATAGGGAATATTTTTCTCTACTCATTATGAAAACTGCATTCCAAAATGTTCTAGCAAATATTCTTATGCTCGATAGTTTTACCTGGGGGTTTGTAGAGATGTTTTAAGATCGTGGAATCTGTGTAAAGGAATAGATTAATGTTTATTTGATTCATTTGCTTTCATTGAATATCTGCCTTGGTACCGTTAAATCAGAAAATCCCACGTCTCTATCTATGGAAATTATGCAAGAAAATTTTGGGGTAGTGCTTCGTAAAATTTAATCTTATAACTCAATCAAACTTTGCTAAAAAGGTTATAAACTCTATGCATGTACTACTCAACAAACACATACTTGGTGAGGCGGTGAATGATCAGTAAACCACTATACATTAAGGAATTTGTTGAAGGAAAACTGAGAAAGGTACATGCAATGAGCTCTTTTTTAAGGCCATTTGGGAATGGGGTATTTCAAACCTCAATCATATTGAAAAATGGATATTTTTAAGACATAGAAAATGTGCCAACTTCGAGTGACTATAAACCATTGCTTTAAAATAGTTTGCATTATGATGAATTTCATAAATCTAAAAGTTGCATTTGCAAAGGAAAATTCGTGCTGAAAACCATTTAGCATATACTCATTTTGCCACGTCGTTCCAGACCTCTGAGGAGGTTAGAACTGGCCTGACCTTACCCCAATGTCTCTTTACAAGCATGAATTGTTTATGAATGCGAAATTTAGCTAGAGGCGGTGCAACATGTCTAGGCTTAAGATTTAATCCCACAAAAACCAACAATTCGGGCTCCCAGCACTAATAAATAGAAGATCCCTGCCACTAATATGCAAATCGCGTTTCATAAATTTTGGGAAAAAGCACAACTATGGCAATGAATTAGATGGTCTCATTGGAAGAATCGTGGCTGATAAATACGAGGTATTTGTAGATTTAAAAGAAATTCAATAGAAAATCAAGTAACTCACTAAGTTTTACTCGGAATAACCGGCACCATTAGCGTCTATCACAGTCCGAAAAATGGAGCAAGTTCTTTTCACGATATCCTTGGGAAAAGTCATTTCAAATACTATAATTTTGCCCTGGCAGCCCTTCTCAACGATGGCTACCAGTCATAAATAAAAGTCTATCGGCGGTTGAAGATCCAGAGCAAAATACTGAGACTGGTGTAGTTGGAAAATGGCCGTACGACACGCAATTTCGACTTTTCCCTTTGGTGGCAGGGTGCCGGATACTGATGCTGTTATACATAGGGCTACCTATTATTGGGTACCCTTTTTATCTAGAGCTTAACTACAGTGGTCCGTGATTCCATGTGAGCATTTGAATTTAGACTAAACTACCTTCTAAAGCTATATCTGCAGAGTTCCAGGGAGGAAATGTGCTGCGCGAGTACAATCAGATAGTCTTTTCTTAAGTTAATTTCTAACCACAGTCACCTCGCAGTCGCCATTGGAATTCTCCACTTCATGCCCCTGAATTACTTTCCCAGCGTTGAGATAGCAGTGAACAGCGTCCATGACCGCCTCACTTTGATGACGGTAGGAAACATCACGACGAATCAAGTGGGGAATTACAGTCACCTATTCGCCTCTTTGCCATCACATCTATGAGAGCAGAAGAACACATGTTGCAAAACAAGTATATATATATATATATAATTTATCTCAGATACCATATTTATCAACCAAAACTGAATGCAACCAGCTACCTTCATATCATCATCGTCTATTTACCCAAGAAAAGACAACTTTAAGTGTCGTGAACAGAAGACACATTGCAGCGAAGCCTCCCATATGTTGATTATGAGTTGTTGAACAACCTGGACGGCATAGGAGCTACGTGAGCTGTCGAATCTGGTGCAACGCGAGTCGACACAAGAAGCGGTGGCGATTTTCCGGACGGAGATCATGCAGGTGCTGCGAGAGATCCAGATTGAGTATGAGCAGCGCCTCGAGTGTGCCAAGGCGGACCTCTGCTCCGCCTACGAGGCCAAGGCCCACCTCCTCCGGCATAGCGGAGGCGGGGCGCTGGCGGATGCGGCGCCCGACGCCTCACAGGCCCACCTCCGAGGGCTCCTTGCTGAGCAGCGACAACTGGTCTCGAGTCTCGAGGAGGCCGTAAGTGGCTTGTGTTACTGCTTATCCGCACGGAGCCGTGATACAGAAGACTATCAATGCATAGAATATCCGTAGAACAAAGGGGGAGAGCTGGAGACTGAAATTAGAAATACTAGAACTGCCACGAGAAGATCCTTAGAAAATGGGGAATATAATCACTGTGTTCAGGTTCACACGTCATCTATAAATTGTAGAAAATGAAAGGTTGTTTTTGCATGCGATAGTCATATGCGACCAATAAAGGAAGACAGTGTAAGGGGTTTTATTCGATTAGTTTGTCCATCCAGCAGTCTAATTGGGAACGCTGGTTGGATAGAAAGGTCCTAGGCAACAGGACTAATTTAAAATGAGAGATAAGAGAGAGGCAGTAGCACAAATTTACTCAACATGATCCAATGTCAGTGTTCAATATAAAAATATATACTATTGTACGTTTAAAACTATATGGTGGTAAGGAAGTCTGATCAGGAATACTGGCTGGACACGGACACTCAGGAAACTGGTGCGTTAACAGGAGTTCGACTCGAAGGTTTCATGAACGTGTTGATTAGGAGACGAAGATGATGAGTCATCCGGTTGACCTCAGCAGCCCTTACATGGAATGACCTTCGAACAAAACTGTAACATTTCCTCAATCATTGGATACTGAATCTAGCAATGTCGAAAGAGTTCGAAAAGGTTCTTTAAAACGTCGACTACATGCTGCAGTATTAGAAGGCTTCCCTTAGAATTAGTAGAAAGAGAAGTTGAAATACTAATCGTATAGGGTGGTTGTCAATAAAAAGTAAGGCAGCTAGAGAGTCCAAGCCCTGCTGCTGCCCAGGGGCCAAGGAATACGGCAGGTGTGTGTGTGTGTCTGCAGAAGGCGCAGCTGGAGACGAGACTGCGCGAGGCGCGAGCGGCGGGGGCGGAGCGCGAGCGGGCAGAGGAGGCGGCGCGGCGGCGCCTGGCGGTCGAGCTGAGCGCAACGCAGGCAGAGCTTCTGCGCCTCCGCACCGACTTCGAGGCTCTCCTCGACTCCAAGGCCGGCCTCGAGTTCGAAATCGCCTCCTACCGCCGCCTAATTGAGCACGAGGAGAGGCGCTGCAATCTGTAAGTGAATAGGTGCTAACTCTCAGTCTCACAAGCCACACATCCTCACACACACACACACCCACACACACATAAATTCCTTCCTGTGGCATGGCATCATGTCCTATCTAGTAATAGCGTGAACTTAACATGCTATTTTCATTCAAATCACCACATGTATATTTCGGCTTCGCTTGGATAAGACCTCTTAGAGAAACACCTTGAAGAATGAGTGGTGGTTATATCATAAAACAAGTAATCAAAGTACTATTTGGTTGAACTCAAATCGAGAGAACTATCCAAATAACGAGGTAATACTACACCGAATCGTTGTATTATCAACTAAAGTTCATATAATACAACTCTACCAAATCCCTTAGTAATTGTAATGGAGTAGATAGTCTATGAATTAGCGTGTGCGGAAAAATGTACATCTACAATCAGTAATTCAAAATCACTAGGAAATTTGTAGTGAAGCATAGATTTTAATATAAAAGTTTTGGATAACGAGAGCTCTCATACATCAGAATTGCAGACAGAACCCCTTGAGTATTTAGATGATCAAAATGGTCTATGTGATTACGGAATTAAAGTACACTTAAATATTCGATGTAAGCCCATTTCTATTAAGAGGATAAATTATAGCTCAACTGGAGTTATTGTCACCCATATACGATGCGGTACAACTATCATTTTATTCATTAGCTTGTTTTGAATGAAAAAGATTGAATACAGAGCTATCACTTATAGCATTACGTAGTCCTAGATACTAAGAAAGTTCCATCAGTTTTCAATTCTATTGAAATTGCTTAGTCATGAGACAATATTTGCAGATCAGCGGTAGAAACTGGCAAGTGTTCTTGACAGTACTTCATGTAGCATTGAGTTACAAAATGCCTTCATTGAGGTCGCATCTTTTCATGTTTAATTAATTTAGGCATCAACCATTGTTTTCCAGCATTGTAGGTGAGCCACATCGATCGATAAGGGAAAGGTTCTCCTTGTCGTGAACTGTCTCAATTTTAGCCATTATCGAAGACCGCAAATGGGCTGTAGATAATTAAATTTATAGTTAACATTGTTTATCAATTCTTATTCGATGTCCTTTTGTCATCAATAGTACAAATATTTTTTCAAACTTGGAAAATCAAATTATCTAATCCAAATTCTTCCCTTCCTTATAGGACAAACATTCTGGGGCATTCGAGTAAGTTGTTAAACAGTACTTCCCATGATTAATACTGTCTTGGTCAGTAAGCAACTTTTTACTTAGCAGCAGAGAGACCTCGAGCGGAGCTACTGCCCCCAGAGCCGACACCGAAGAGGATCAGTCACACACGCAGTTCCAAGGGCAATATCTCAATCGTTGAATGTGCAGTTGATGGAACGTCGGTTACTCTGGCCAACACTGGCTCCAAGGTTTGATTGGCGCCTTTTAATTCTTAAATCAGTTGGTTTTCACCCTAAAATTCCACCCAAGATACAGAAAAGAAGTGCATTTTAAATGGAAATAAATCAAAGTGCTAGAATCTAGCTTGTGTGCTATATACCGCACCTAGGAACGGCGTTATAATAAGCTTGCTCAGCTCAACTTTCAACGTGATTTTATTGAAATCTTTTCAGCTAACCATATATACGTCATTCATAATTTTCTCGCCATTTATTTATTTATTTCATACTAGTCCTAGCGTGTGAACAAGGCGTAGCCACTCTGAAGAGTACATAATATAATAAAACTGCATTGTTTCGTTATTTTTGCTAAGCTGATAAAAAGCGGGGTTACCTTGGCGTTGCACCAACGGTTATTTGATTGATTTTTCCCTCTAGCGCGAGGACATAAGTGGCATGCGCCTGGTTCGTCAAGTGGATAATCACCTGACTAATAACTTCACCATTCCCAAGGATACCGTTCTCGAGACTGATCCCGGTCGCAGACTGATTAAGGTGCGTTCCCTGCTTCCGAATGAGATGCTGTGTCACCCCTTGCCACTGCGATTTATTCGACTGCGGGGCCAACGCCTGGTTTGGTCCGCTTGCTGTCCATGAGGTTTGTGCTGCCATCGTGGAGGGGGGGGGGGTTTGCTAGCGCGCGTAACGCCATAAGAGGAACGATGACTCATCCCTTTCCGACCACGCTCTGCGGAGGAGGCTTTCGTTCGGGGGTTTTCGATGCTATTGATTATCACTATTGGCGTACTGATAGAAATTGGTTTTGAAATAAAGGATTTGTCTACAATAATGGAATAGTTATTATCTTACTCAAACTTATTATCTACGAAACCATCGAATTCAGATATGCAAACGGAACCGAGGTCCTTTCACACCTTAATAGGCATGAATTCTTTTCCTTAAATGGTAAACAGTGAAATGGAGTTTCAAATTTGCATTATGGCTTTGTAATTCAACCAAAAGTCTTGGCTACTCTGGAGACATAATGAACTAACTGGGGAAAAGACCATTGTATCTTCCCTAATTTCCCGTATTTAAGGGCGTGTTTGCGATGTTGGGCGTTTACCAATTGTGTGAGTAATGAAATCAACCTCCAAGGTTTGAGTATGAGCTGAGTAACTGAAATTTCTGGCTTTAGCACAATCTGAAAACTACATATTGAGTCTTGATTCATAACACCTGCTTATTTAGTGCTGCAAGAAGGTAGAATCTGGGTCTTTAAATTAAGCTGAGTAGATGCCGTAAATAAATAATTATGAAATCATTCGCATTAAATACGTTATTTTTACGAGAAAAGAACTAGCGTAGGAATATTCATCAAATTGGTAATTTATTCATCAATGGCTTTAACGCCTGTTTATCGACTAGTGAAAGATAAGTAATAAATACGGCTGTAGTTAAATGAGTATTTCGTCATTTCAGATTTGGTCAGAGGGCTGCAAACCTGTGGACAGCATTGGCTTTGAGCTGCCGGACTCTAGATGGGGAATCGGAACCACCACAAGAACCATTTTGATCGCACCTGGAGGAGAGGTTTGTCTTAAAGATCCAATTTGCAATTCACGTGATCTCTGAATAGTTCCAAGGTATATGAAGGAAAAAGTACGGTTTGGGGTACTGGCCAATAGAGTTTGTTTTGTGCTACAAATTATCAGCGCTCATTGAACCGCCTCGCTCGGAATTTCGTTTCCTCTGCCCTAGGTCGGAAGTCTTCATTTATTAACAATGAACACCAACAAGTGTGCATCCAAATTTCCAGCCCGCTATTCTCTGGAGAATCTTTCACAAGCTTACTTAAGTCAACAAAAGCCCCCAAACTAAAAACACTAAAAACGACAGGTTATAATGCCCCTTTTGCAGGCGACCTTGGTTTGCGCAAACCCTGAAATTGATCTAGAGCAGGCACTACTTTAACTTTGGTTCATAACTCGCGGACACAACCTTTTCCCCGGGGAGAGGTATTCCTATTTCTAGTGGGCCGATTGCAATAAATGACCTTACACATTTTGCTTGCGGTGAGAGCAACGTGGCTGATGTCTGATAGTTGGAGCTCATTCTATAGCATTTCCCTCTCTTTCAGGAAAAGGCAGCCTACACATTGAGAGTGATGTCCCCACCAAACGTATCGGAGCGCAGCCTATCAAGTTGTGGTTGATTATCTGCTTCGATGTAGCTGCATATCACACAATACAGCAAATCAAACGCTGCATTTTTCGTCTTCCAAGCCAATTATATTCTCTAGCATAAACTAGTCGACTTCCATACTCAGAGTCTCACCAACAGTAAACCTGAGAAAAAAGAGATCAGCCCCATATGTGACCCTAGACACACAAAAATAAATGTTCTAGTCAAACCTATAACTAGTTATGACCTGGAGAACAAAAGAAGATCATACCTATGCATCCAAAGACTCCTAGCAAAGCTTTCTTGGTGTGATGTAGCCGCTATCATTTGTAAAAAAGGTTGGTGGGGTTCGCATTTTCTAACCAAGTAAGTTCAATATAAGCGTCTACGCAGAACCCTCACTAGGTACAATTTATTGCTTATAAATGCAAAAAAACAATGCACGTGAAGATGACGTGTACGGTGATAGAGGGTATTACAACACCAAGATGAGAAGACGTGTAAATTGGGCTGAAACACAGGGGAGGGTGGGGGCCAAAACAGTGATAACAAAGTAGAGGAAGGGTACTATACCAAAACACCACTAGGTGGGCCCAAAAAGTCCCGTATTTTAAGCCTCGCGCATGCGCACGTCTTATGAAGTACGACTTGATCGTTAAGTGAGTAGAGGTGTATAGAGGATAGGCATAAACAAACGAGTAGAAATGAAAAGAAACTGCTAATTGGTTGGCTGGTGGTGGAAAGGGTAAATGAAAGAGGAGGTTTAAGTTTCTTGACATGTGTTTCTGCTCTAGTTATTCTGACGACGGTGACGACGACGTCGCAGATTACTCAGTGTAGAGATTCGCACCTGCAACTTGCAGAGACGGAGACCCCTTTCTGTGGCGTTAACTTCATCGTCTTCCAGGGACGGAGGGTAAACCGCATACACCTTTGCAAACATCAACAAGATTAGACGACTACCTTTACCCCAAATTAGTCATCAGATTTCAAGATACATTCTTTACTACAATATTTTAATCAATGGCCTAGAGCAAAACTTCTCAAATGCATTGGCGTATCAGGACTTTCTCACAGAAGCCTAGAGTTTAATCACAGGAAGCAGAAGATATTCGGTAATAAATCACAGTGAGTGCATAAGCCCATGAATAAGAACGTTGTTCTCGGCATGGGAAATGGAAAAAAAGCTCATTAGATGGTAGTCCAGAATTTGCGATGGTAAGGAGCATTCATTCACCCTTAAAAACTCGCAGTCTCCACTGCACAAAAGATACACAGTAAAAATTGCACGAGACAATTTTATCGCAAGAAAGACAATACAAAAGCACCTGCCCACAAGACGCTACAATTCAATGCATATAATAATAGGGTCCTTATGTAAAATGCAGTACAAGATGGTAACATGAATGTATTTTAATGGCAAACTAAAAATAACTACGACCCTAAATGGACTCAGGTTCGCTTGACAAGGTTTTATGCTTGCTTCAAATCACGGACTCGAATTCGCCTGAGGCAGCACAATTACCGGTAAAACAACTGCATGTTTGGAATTACAAACCTCGAAAGTGAGGAGCTCTATAGAGAGGAGTTTCGCCCTTACCGCCACTTTCCTGGGTGTAACGTGACTGGCCTTGGTGACGGGCCACTCGCCTCCCTTCGACGGGGCTTCAGAGTCTCCGGAAGAGGCAGCAGAGGCGTTGGCATGACGATGATGAGCCAGGTGCCTCCGGCGTTGATGTGGGGTCAACTGTACATCTGGCTCCTCAAAACCACCGTCAGCGTCAAACACAATCCATACCTACGCGTAAAGCACGAACAACGGTATTGGATGGATTGGTAAATGGGTTTCGCAATAGTCGGTAAACCCGAGTGCTAGATTGCTAGTGAAATAAACAAGCTCATGGCTTCCCGGCTCAAGTTTTCCACTTGACCGCTTCTTATTTATGAGCAACATGAAGAATTTAGGCATTGGGTTCTGCATTCAACGCTCCACTAAGTCAAGAGCTACCAACCGAAGCACGTGCAATGATCAATTACATAGGATGAACATTAAGAAGGAACCACATTGTGATGCTTGCTGCAATTTCAATAACAACTTGTGAGAGACTTGCAGCCGATAAAAAAATGCGACCTTGACCTTTGAAAGTGAACTAATTCAACCAACTTACCAAACGTCAGTTAACTACCTTAGCAACCGTTAAGAACTACTGTGTTGGCAGCTTTCATGCACCAGTAGTGTTGCGGTCTTCCACGGACACAGACAGAGCACGAGACCAAGAAGACGCACATTACGCATGCACGTGCGGGGATGTGTTTACAAAGAATCAGGGTCGTGATTTCTTGCGCATAAACGGCATGGACAAAGCATCGTGAATCATGCCCGTTCGTGTACCGGGTGTACACGACCTCTGCCTTGCTAACCCAAACAATGTTTTCTATACGAGAAGTTCCTCTTCTTAAAAGTTACTCTACTCCTACACTTACTGAATAGTTGACGGTCTATATCACTCTGAAAAAGATGGTCCTTGTAGCCAAGTAAGAAAGAAATTTTAGGGAAAAGTAATTGCAATGGGGTTAATCTTAGTAAAGTGAACATTACCACAGGGCGTAAAATTATATCATGGTGAGAATATCACTACCAACTATTTCAGTTGTATGAGTGACTGGTTTTCAGGTACACAGATGACAAGAAACTGTTACAGTTAAACGACAGATAGGCAAAATACATACAACAATCTGATAAGCATCGGATGTCCATTTCATATACTTCGACAGATCTTCAAATACAGATATCAACAGCGCCGTATAGAAACTATCGCTTTGCAAAAATTTAAACATTAACTCAGAAAAGGAGGACCCGCTCATGGAAAATACAACTGCAAACCTAAAATCTGTTCCTCAGCAACTTGACGCGATTTAAGGGTAAACGACTATCAAACAATGCGCTACATGAACAGTGAACTTGGTTACGCGGAATATCCGCGAACCACAAATCACCTAACCGAATTGCCAAGGCATAAGGCCATAAACTTAGAAAGGGAGGTCACTCACGGGATGCCCATGGGAGTCGAAGAAGTCACCAGGCATGCAGTGTTCGATAGGGACCTCCTGGGGGGTTGTATTCATCGGTGGTTGCGAGAGTACATCGGTGTCGATTGACGTCATAAGCGTGTCATTCTTGTCGAGCTTGGCCGCCTCCGCTGCCACTTCATCTTTCGAAGAAGGAAAAAACAAGAGAGTGCGCCCACCCACTGCTGCTCGGAATGGCACCTCCCCATAGCCTAAAAATTGATGCATACCATAAAGATTACTTGGACCAAGAAGTACAGCCACATCCCACATTGTGATGATTGACAAGAGGATCCAGCGATGTTCCGTAAGCACCCGATTGAAAATAATTCAACTTATAACACTTCGAAGTAATAATCCTGATATTAAAAGGTGAGAAAGCTAATAGTTGCCCCTGCCCCAATTACGAACCGCAAGTCATTTTGTACATACCCTGACGTATCCTCCATTTTTGAAACCTGTACTACCCGTTAAACACTGTTGTTCTTGAATTTTAGTTTTGGGCAAGGTCTACTCAGAGGTTGACACACACACACACACCACACACACACACACACACACACAAACAAGGTAGAAACGTATTCCAAATAGGCACTCATTTGGACCTTCCAACGGAGGCCTGCACTCCCCATAGCCTTGCAGTGGCAATTTCTTACAGAGGAGCCATAGGATTTGAAACCCATTCAATACGGTCTAAGTCGCTTAATATGATTATAACATTCACGATTTCTTGTTTGATCATTCAAGAAATCAACACACTTCTTTAACAGCTACAAAACAAAAATGCTCCTATAGGTCCGATACTCAGCGGTAAATAAAAGACTTTTGCCACCAATACGAAGATATGTGATTTTCCAAAGCCCATACAAGTCGGTTACATTTTGCAGAACCATATAGTTTTTCAACCAAGTAAAACATTGAAAAGAATCAGGAATACACGTAACGTATTCTGAAACACGGTCTACTTGAACCAATGCATATTGCATACTTAATTGGAACAACGATGGTGCTCAACATAAATAGAGTTCATTAAGAGGGCTTTCCCGGAAATAGAACAAGCCACGCCAGATTTTCACAGTCAGATGTATTGGCATCTAGACGCACGAGGGTCTTCAGAGTCTCGTAAAACTAGAGCCACAACAGGTGATTTAGTAGAAACGGAGGAAAGAAGCACCGAAACCAAGCATTTCTTGCATAAATTTCACGGTTGATCGCTTTAAATGAAAAAATATACACGAAGCTGATGTCGTTGACTTCAAAAAGGCAAAATTAAACCTACCGGGTGACATGACCCCAACGTTCTTAGCGCTGCCGAATGCGGTGGATGCGAGGGAGCTAGTGAGAGAGCCCCCAAGTTGTCCCAGGGGAGGCAGCGCGGAGAGGTTGAGGAGGCAGATGCAGACCAGGGCGAAGAGGCTCGTGGTCACCTTTTTGCGCACCCCGCGAGGCAGACTCACGACACCGGTCAGCGACGACTTCTGCTGCAGAACGATGTGGCTGTTGCCTCCGGAGGTGGTATCTTTGAGCGAGAAAGACAAGGCAGGAAGTGATGTACATTTTGATAAAGGATATCGCAACGTTTAGACAGAAGCCTTACGTGAAGGATAACTGGTTCCCCCCTCATACTGTTTACAATCCGGGAACATAACACTTACCAATGCTAACGGCTACCGATTCTACTACACTTGTCAAGTGAATTTCCGTCTGAAAATATGTAAATACACAACCACTTCACCCAGAAACACTGTCAATAAAAGCGGAATCCA
The DNA here is from genome assembly GCA_030710315.1 of Anomotaenia brevis. NCBI lineage: Eukaryota > Metazoa > Platyhelminthes > Cestoda > Cyclophyllidea > Dilepididae > Anomotaenia > Anomotaenia brevis. The sequence continues at coordinate 1,637,900 of JAUOZQ010000002.1, forward strand.
CTCACCGGTGTTGATCCGAGAAGGCATCGTGGATAGCAGAGGGGGGTGCTGCTGCTGACGCCTGGGTGGGGGTGAGGCATCCGACGACGATGACGATGGTGGTGGCGGCGGAATCAGAGATAGCTTCGAGGGGGATAGGAGAGCGGGAGGCGAGAGGGAGCCGTCGGATCCGCCCGACTCGGAACCACGGCGTAGAATCGCGAACTCAGTCTACAAGGAACACACGGCACTCGATTGATATGCGTGAACAGTGACAGTTTCGGGTGCATTTAAGATCTCAATTCATGCTCATTATCTGTTCCGATAGTCAGAATTTTTGGGTAGTTGAGGAGATCCTTTTATTCGCTTTTCTATAATAAGCAAGAACACTTGTAGAAAAACTGACGGTTTTTAATCTTGTACGAACGAATCGATGCATCAGTTATTCAGAATGCTTAGTTCTGTGCAAAAGAGTTTAGGAGAAATAAATTACCTGAAGGTCGTCGAGACACCTTTCAAGATGGTCATAACGACGCCGCCACTCGTTGTTTTCTTGACGCAAATGAGCATTTTCTTGTTTCAACTGGTCCAACTTATGCTCCAAACGCTCCAGGTACTACAATAAACGAAGAAATCCGGTCAACAGTTCAATCCACACAATGTTCAAAATACTTTGAGCACAATCAAAAATTATTACAAATGAAGTCGATTAATAGAAACTCTGAAAGCATCACCTGATAACGTGAGTTCAAAGACTTTTAAAATGCATTTTGGAGTCCCGCTACAATGGCGCTCAAGCGCAGTCCTTACAAAAGACATCGACAAAAGTTTGAAAAGAACTTCATTTAAATATATGTGAGCCATGGGTACCAGAGAAGGACCCAGCGCAATGAAATTGTTAAATTCACACTATTTATCGTTAAACCCCACGAATGAAGCTTGTTCATTTTACTTCCTATACAAAATGACGCGGATAACCATAAAATGGAGGGATATTTAGAGTGAACCGAAGCTGTTTGTTTCATCAAACTCGATTGCGAATGATCACGTCCGATGGAGTGAGGCTATATGGTGGGTTCAAACCAAAGCAGACATTAAAACGTATTTAATGTTATCCAGGTTACGAAGCTGTATTTTTTTTCACATGATAGGTAATGGGAGTTTCATTAAATTCACGCTTAGCGAAGAAAATGACAGTTCATCAATCACTCAGATGTGCACATGGAGGGGGAACTAGACCCACACTGTCAATAGCAAGAAAAAAGTTGGTGAAATGATGATGCAGTGAGATTGACTAAAACGCTGAAAACCAACAGTTGGTAGCCTCAATTGATAACACTAGTGTGACTGACAAAAGTATAATAATATGAAACAATTACATTGCCATCGTCTATCACACGCTTTAGAGCATACCTATTAATGTAGCTTTAGATTAATCTTAAAAAACTGCGAACAATAGACAGCTAAGTCCAAAATCACACTATGGTTCATTACAGTTTGTGGGCAAATGCTCGAAACCTACATTATAAGCTAGAACTTAAAATTTGCTCAGAAGAATAACAAATAAATTTTATCTCAACTAGTGAACTGCTTTTAGCATTTATGCTACCGCATAGGAAAGATCTGGCTAGGAATGGAAGTGATAAGAATAGAAGCCTTAGAAAAAACCTCGAAACACTTAGTTCTGTAAAAAAGGCTACTAGAAAATTCAATATGGCTGCCAGGTTCATTGGGTACGATAATAAAAACGGATAAACTTCAATTTTACGATAGGCACTGTGATGGGATTGGAGGGAGGTTAGGTGATGGGATGAAAGATATCGTACCTCCTTCTTGCGTAAGCGGCTGAGACAGGCCGCTTGGCGGTTTTTGATCATGCGTTCCTGCTTCTTGATCATCTTCTCGTAGGTCTCAGGCTCGGGAGGCGGCGCGATGACTCGGAAGGAGTTGGAGAAGGTGAACTCATCGATCACCGGCAGGCTCATCACAGCTGGTACCAGCGTCGACGATCCACTTCCATCGCCTCTTTCTTGCTGCTGCTGCGGCTCGGCGTGGCTGCTGCTGGCAATGACGGGTGTCGCGTTGGTTGAGGAGTAGAACGCAGGAGTTAAACTCACTGGCGCCGTTAACTTTGGAGAAGTGGTCGGTGTCAGGAGGGTTCCGGTGGCGGTGCCATTGACCTACAGAGCAGAAACGAACATAATATGCGACTCTTCGCTCTAACTTAAGGGTATTTACTACTGGGTGATCGAAAAGAACCAACAAAGTTCAATGAATAAGAAAAGAAATATTGATTTATCGAGTCAAAAGCTCGAGTAGGTAATACTGGCTAGTATTTCGGCATTCAATGCCATTAACCAACACTACACTTGAGCATGGATATTACCACAATTCAACGAATTTGACCAGCATATTAACTATTTCAAAGAATTCCACACATCTGATGGGAATGCAGCAAAATAAAAACAAAAACGCTGGAATGGATATGAAACAGACTAGTTTAGATACCAAGAGTAGGAATATTGGGAAAAAAGTTACATCACGGACAAGTTTTGGATTTGTATAAACGATTAATTGCAGTGGCAGAATAAAACAAAGGATTAAGGACCATTAATGCATGGTACATGCGCCCAGTATAATACAACCTTTTGACCCTTTTACTAAAAAGCGAAGAACAAAAGTGGATTTATGACCGAGGTAAAAGGAGCAAAAAATATCAAACAAGTACAAAATGGAATTTGGATTCGAAATTTACAGAATGCAAAACATCAAGTATTGAAACAATCAAACCACTTACAGTCTGACTTCGTGATAGGATTCGAGGAATCTTGGTAGGTATCTGGTTTGATGTTGGCACAGTACGATGGACAGTGGCTACAACAGGCGTAAGAAACTTAGCTTTTTGAAATAGAGAAGCAATATCGAATGGCGACATCCTACCAACAATTCTAACAAAGATGAATTTCAGAAAAGCACTAAAAAATCAGGATTAGGAGTTGCTTTACTTTAAGTCTATTCATGCTATATGATTTTTTAAACTAGATTGATCTTTCAAATGCTATATGCCGAAGAAGTCCATCATTGCTCGCTATTAAAATCAGGGAAAAATCGCGGCACATTGAGGACAGAATAAACGAAGTGTATAGACCTACAGGCATGAACAGAGGGTTCCGACTTGATGAGCGTAATACCACCACTATGCGAAAATATGCGGTTAACGGAGCTGGGCTTTAGAATAGTAACAGCATTTGATAACCCAGCGGGAGCTGTAATTAGCGGCTCTTGAGGTCTGGGACGTTTGAGTGGTAAAGTAGCTAATGAAGTAGCAGGAAGTTCATTATTCATAACACTAGCGCTTGACGTATGAACTGAAGAGCCATTCGATTGAACTGTTTCCATGCTACCTTGATCAACGTCACACAGAAAGGGGTGTTGACGGTCCCCATGATCTAGGAAATAAAAATACATCATTTAGGTCACCTTGGTTACAAGCCCAAGTGAAAACTTACTACTTATACCACTATCACTATCAGATGTGTCGGCAGAAAGTTCGGGCAAAATGTCCTCCGATAAACCGAATAGACCCAGATCAATATTGGGATCGTCAAGAGCATTCGATAGACTAGGATCGAAATCTAAAAGCTTTAACAAAAAATAGCAACTTACTGAATTCTGTACCATCAATAATTTCATTGAAATCACCGAATTCAAACGGGGGATCGTCACTGAGAATACCCGCACCAGAAAACATTGATCAGTCTCAATCTAAAGCAGGATACAAAACAACAAGTGAGTCGCATGAACTAAGACCGAAATTTTCATAAAAATGGGTGTTCCAACTACGGCAATAAAAGATCAGGCCTAACTTAACTAAGAGCAGAAGAAGCTTGGTAGAATTTCGATATTATTTGCACTATTTAAATATCTACATAAATTAATTCAAGTCTACGCTGGCACATCGCTATCGACGTATAAGATGAACTATGAAGCCGGACACAAGAGCCATACCGCAACTCAGACAAAGAAACTAACAGGCTCCAAACCACCCTCGATAACAGCCAATTACTGAATGATTGCAAGGACATAAAGGGTACATGATTATAAATTTTGGTGAGTTTAAACTTCACTGCCCAATAATAAACATTATGAATTGTGTGTGAATTTTAGGGAGTGACTGAAATTTAATAGTATGAATTCACTGAAATCCAATATGATGAGGCACTGACAGCAAACCAAATTTACCAATCGCAGTGAATTATGATTTGAGCCTGCAAATTTTCCTAGAGTATTCTCGATTTCAAGTGATATAGGTACTTAAATCTGATGTTATTGCACTCAGACAGTAAAATACTGAAAAGATGCTCGAATACATAGAAATACTTTAATCTTGCGAACAAATGGCCATAAAGCCATCAAATACCAATTTACAGGCCCCCAAACACAGTGTTCGACCAAACTATACTTGTTTGGTTAAACCAAAAGACCCGGGATAGTGCACCTCACCCCCACACTAACCACGAAATCATCTTAACGGGCCCACGTGCACTAAAGAAACCCCAACTTGTGAAAGGTCCTATTGACATCATAGTGATTTCTTCCTTAATGAGAAGCTCCTGTAGGAAGCGATTTATTCAGATCACAACAATGTCAAGGATTAGGGTAAAAACTCAAACAGAGAAGCGCAAAAATTTATTGTTTATTCCATGCAATATTATTGGCCATCAGTCAACTTGGGGTCATTGAATTATTATAAATTAGGACCTTTTCCAAACCACCGAGCTTTTAAAATGAACACATAAGTAAAATGTATTACTGCATTACGCATGAAACTGAAAACAGTCGATCAAGCGTACCTATGAAACTGCATACGTACAGCGTTATATTCGAAATGAAATACGTTCGGAATGTGAGTAAAGTCCTGAAGCATGAGGTATTTACCCAGTTTGCTATTAGAGGAGTCAGTTTATATAGAACTGCATACCTTTCAGTCATCATGGGAAATAATGGAGACAGTATGAAATGGACGATGTAAAACCAAATACTACCGAGAGTAACTCCAACAAGAGATCCCACTATTACCTGGTCCCAGTAATGAAATCCTAAAAAGATACTACAAGACAATTATAAAATTCATTGCATACCGTGTATAGCAGGTTAAAATTGATACAGACACTAGAAATGCAGACATGTACGTCTTGAAACGAGTTCCATAGTGCTGAGTGGATATCCGAAATTTGAGGAAAAGCAAGAAATACGCGACCAAAAAGAACATGAACTGTGCGTGATTGGATGGCATTCCATAAGAAGATACTAATGATCTCGCTATATGCGAATTTTTTTTAAATACACAGTTTACGGTGCACAGGTGGACGTGGAGCTTTTAGAATGTTCTTGATAACCTTGCACGCAAGTTCATTTCCAAGTGCCCCAATTGCGTAGAAAATCTGAATAATATGGTAATTCAGTGGAACATACTGTGTGCAAATCGCGGCGAAACACCACAAGGCAAAAAACAGAGAAGATCACAATAAGTGGAATTTGCGAGATCCAGGCAGCAATATAACTAAATAGATCATCTTGACTTATTTTCTGACTGATGTCTTACCCCGTTTATAAAGTACTAAAAACTCCCCGAGAGGTTCCCAATCACCCAGATGATCCATCACCACTGCACCAAACCTGATGTGTCCTAGACACGTCCTAGAGTATTGTATATTTGATTTCATTCAGTCCAACAAATTACTTTCTGAGTACATATTTGGTTACTTGCTAGCGAAAAACCTGAACAGAATTCAGTTTTGAGGGTAAGTTTCCATAAATTTTCTGGGAAAATTACTAATTAATCAATAAAATTCAGATCTTTAGAATTTACCTACTAGATTAAGTAAATTTATTCGAATTTTTATTGTGTATTTAGTGTTATTATAGATCCCCGATTGTATGTATTATCCCCAACTTGTTGTTATTCTTCATGAAGCAATCGTAGCGTTATAATGGACCAGAGATTTAGAAAAGTTGAATTAACACACTACCACAAAGAATCAACTCCATACAACTTACGCGCTTTGTATGGCTTAATTGAGCTGCTCTGTTCTTTCGCAAGGTTGCATAATAATGCTTAGTCCCCGTGCCAATAAGTCGGAAATGGTTAGCCACGGCTTCGAAATGTCGAATCGATTTTGCACTGCTATACGGTAAACTCATGTTTTAATACATATTAATCGAATCCCTCAGACAAGGGAACTTCCTTGCTAAACTTGAAACACTTTTACGAATTTGCATTTGAAAAATTCTGCTTGCAAGTTAATGACACAATAAAATTTTCTCCTGGAAAATATAAATTTAACATGGCAGCTGTGAATATCGATTCCAAATTAGGAATAAATTTCAATAGTTTTATATACTATGCTTTGAAAGATTTCAAATATTGATCGTTTAACCAGCTCTCTATCACGCGTTCTGTTAGTTTAAGCAAAGGAATGGTAAGTCTAGCCTTAACATTGACGCTTAACGACTGTAACGCGATCACAGATTACAAGGGAGCATTTGATTAATGTACATATATTATGTTATTTTGCATAGTGTGACCTGATTCCACAACGGGCATTTTTATCGCGGGGATGGATTCCTATAAAACATGCCGCTGCATGTCCCCGAATCGGGTAGATTCATGGAATTTGTGGTCCAAAACCATGACAGTATTGACAGAACTGTGATCCGAAGAGCTAATACTTTAGAAAGATCGTCAAACATTAATGCTACAGGGATAACTAAATTTGACCAAGCCATCTTGGTTCTTGAACATAAATAGTGTCTTCAACTGACTGACAGCCATCAATCCAGCTACTTATCTGATAGCCGATTTATATTGTGTATATCCTTTTACTTGGGTTTGTGCCTTTTGGACCCTCTGATCATGCTCTGACTTTTAAAGGCCTAAAATCCATTTTTACATAATCTCTTTGGGCGTCAGACAAGAGACCACCCCGCTTTAACAAAGATCACTCCACACGACGGTGTCATTGTCAATTTATTTGATATCTAAACTAAGAGTCAATGTGTTGATTTTTCGCTCAATAAGCTGCTTTTATTGCATACTTCTAACATCTAATGGTATAAACCACAAGGTATACCTCGACTGACAAGCAAAATCATAACCAATTACTAGCCACAACTGTTTAAACTTGAGAGGTCTTTATGCGTCTAACGAGATTATGTGAATTCACATCTTTGTTAAAACGCGATGGGGCTGGTGAAATCCACCATCTATCAAGTAGCTTGAAGCCAATTAGGTCAATAGCTCAATTTTATAGGAGGGGTTTATTTTACGTTTTAGCGCACTTAACTGTGGGGTTTCAGTGGCAGCTGAAAAGGGCTGTAGAAGCTAATCTGTCACTTTAGGAGGAGCAAAGCTTCGGCCTCTCGGCGTTAAAGGAAGAAGGCAGGAGTCTGAAATGCTCCCTCTTAGCAGCTCTGGAGGCCTGCTCTTTGAAGGATGCAGAGATTCAGGAATTGCGGTTGACATTAAATGACATGGCAAAGGACGTCGAAATCCACTCTCGTTTGTTGACTGCGCACACACGAAAGAAGGCCAACTCGAAAATTGTTCAGCTTCTTAACCATCAGTTGGATCTTGAGCTGGCAAGGAGTCGTCTTTTATTTTGCCTTCTGTTATGTTCTGAAAACACCTTTTTGACCACCTAATTTTGCCCTGCGTTTAACCCTTTCTTACAATTTCTAATTTAGTACGCCTAGGGAGCTCAGAAGCAATTAATTTACCGGGATTTGGTCTTTTCGAGTTCAGCGAAATACACTTATCTAGCAACTCTATTTGCGTAATGGTAACCAGTAATACACGCGATGGAAGCAGTGACTACTGACATATCCTTGTAGTTTTCCTAATTAAGGGGTTTAGGTTCATGATAAGCAATAAGAATCTGACGGTAATTACGGTGTTTCTATGCATCTCACAGGAAAAATCGGCCCTCCGATCCTCCAATGAATACCTTTCAAATGAAGTTGCGAAGTTACACGACTTTTTCAGTGAATCCGTGGCAATGAACAGTTTGTCAAATGCAAACCATATTCCCATTTGCGAGTACTATGAACAGGAGGCACTCAAGGCGAGACAACAGCACAAACTGGAATTACAGCAGGTTGAAGCAGAAGTCGAGAGACTCAGGCAGGAACTGACCTTGAAAAGTATGCAGGTATAGCAAAGCCTACTAGCTATACACCCTAGAGAACATCTAGCAGACGAGGACGATACTGTGGCCGCCAAGGGACTGAGAGCTGGAATAGCAGTTGAACTTTTCTCGTTAACTGAGTTGATGGTAATCATAGTGTATCTACGTGACTGCGAGTTCGAGGATATTATCATAGCTGCGCATTTGTGAACACGAGGTCGTATGCCATGCAAAGTTTAATGACTAGATCCGAAAAGTAAACCACGACGCATTGAATCCCTGTGACTGGATGTATACACATTAATCGACGACAAGATGCAGCTGCTGACACGTAAGAGGTGTTCAGGGAGTAACGAGATACACTGGAGATGTGTCTCAAGAGTTGGCATACTGGGGAAAGCACTCACTGTAACTCACTATAGTCTGCCAAAACTAACAAAAACAGTACTTAGCTGTCTAATGGGTATTTCATGCTTACGCAACAAATAGCGTGACAATTCATTTCGACAGGACCCATAAACTTTAATTGTGTATAGGGATCCATGTATGCATAGCAAGCGCCTTACAGTGCAGTGGACTTACAAGCATTAAAGTTCCCTCGGAGAACACAAAATATCACAAAATGCCACCAAAGCTGTAGCCCAGATGTTATATATGATGAAATGACAATAACATTATTTTGTGCCTCGTTTTGGTATTTAATGCATTGCTTTAATGAATTAAAATTGTAGCTTGAGTCCTCCAACGAGAAACTGACTCAACTTCAGAAACGCAACCAGAGGCTGGAAGGCGAGCTAGCTGCTCAAGCTTCTGAGCTTGAATTCCTCCAACGTCGTGAACGAGAATTGAGTAGATCATTTGTTCAAAGACTTCAGGTACTTGAGATGGCTCTCAATGTCAGTCAGAGTTCATTCGCTCAAAGTAAGAGAGAACTAGCAGGCAAAATTAACAAGACTGGATGTGAGGCCAACCAAGTTGAAATCAATCAGTGACTGGCTAATAATAAACATTTTATGGTATGCTCTAAAAATTTTGAAACTTTGTAATCCAATTGTTAGTTTACCTAAGGGTCCATATCATTATCACAGAGCATGAGCATCAGGTCTGAAATTCAACGACCTCGTTTACCAAGTCTCGGAACACACAGACTCAGTCACCACCTGTAACGGAACTAATTTCTGCTGCTGGCCAAAGCAGTCCATGCGAGTAGGAAAACTTAGGAAGCTAGCCTATTCTGAAGATAACTTGTATGTTACGCAATAGGTCTAGAAACCCACCATTCCTTTACCATCTCAAAAGAAAATCCTTCCAAATAGAAACAGATAATAAAATATAATTTAATAGATACACAAACACACCATCTATCACGCATTCGGGAATGTTGAAAGAGCGAGTTGAAGGGCGAAATGTGTTTGAGGTACAGTTCGGGATATTTTAGTTTTTTTACAGAAAATACGAGTGAAGAGAAGGACGAACTTGCAGCAGAAAAAACTTACCAATTTGGATAGGGCCTAGGAATTTTTTTAGGACGTTCCACTCCAGAACCTTTTTCTTCTTTCACGCTACAAACGTCAACAAATAGTGTTTAGCAACATAACACACACGAGGCGTCAAGTTGGGTCCAAATCCGATTAAATAAGTTACTCCATGCAAATTTTGGATTACTATGGTCTCGACTTGGTTTCAATAGAAGACTGACGGACTACCGTAATCTAAAAGATTTCGAGCTAACTACGCATCTAAATAGCTGTTCACATAAAGGCCGAGATTCTGGACTGCATCAAAGAATCTGATGATTTCAAGTCCTGAAAATACTGCTTTCCATATAGTAAAACTAGTACTACTTCTACGCCTTTAAGCCAACATTACAAAGAAAACCTCACAAAGACATACGAAAGAGTTACGGCCGAAGACGAATTCCACCACTCCGCAGCAGATTTTAGAGCAAGAGAATCGATTACGGAGAAGTCTTTAGACGGTGAACTAACTGCACCCTCCTCTTTGAAGACCTCCTCAAGCACATCTTTGAGTTCGCCAGCGAGGGTCAAGATCTGTTTCTTCTGCATGGTAGTGGCCTGTGCAAGTTTACAAACCACCCCATAGAATCGCCAGAGCCTACAACTTAGCGGAAGAAGTTTTACCGCTTCGCTAAGACACTCGGATATGTAGGAAATTAACCGTTGACCTCCCCTGTCTTGCTTGGGTGGGTAGAAGACTACTCCTAGAGCAGTCACAACGAGCCAGAACTCCTCGTCAAGTGGCTGCTCCATCCGAGCAATTTTACACATGTTTTGTAACCATCCAGAACAAGAGGAGTTCCTTAGACCACCACCAGCAAACAGCGCCTTCAGTGCTCGAAAGCCGTAGGTCTCAACCAATCGAGTAAATAGCGCAGCTGGGGAGCACTGTTCCGTGAACTTGTCGATTCGGATGTACTGCAAAATCTCCAGGAACCATGCCGGTGGATCCGATCGGAAGTTTCCATCTTTTAAAAGGGTTGAAGGGAACAATATGAATTCGAGACTTCTCAGGTATTCTTCTGGGGAAGGCAGGAGGTTAGCCAGAGCTAAACCCAAGTGTAACAGAAAGGCTGTCAGAGGAAACGGAAAGGAGTCTCTGTTGAAATCTTCGAGGTCCGTGAAAGTACGTTTCAGCACACCGAAAAGCATGTCCGAGGAGCATGAATGAAGAACACTAAATAGACCAAAGCACAACAACAAGTATGCGTTCGCTTTGGTTTCCTGACAAGGTACACGTGTGAGTTCTTGAAAAGTAGCATAGACAGCACTTGGGTTTTCAAGTTTGGCACCAGACATAGCCGTCAAGCGGTTGGAGAGATGGGACAAACATTCGGTGGTCTGATGCGCAGCCTGCATCAGATAGCACAGACAGAAATCCACCGCAGAGCTGAGGTTATGCCTATTAGCGAACTCGGAGACATCCACAAAGGAGACGGTGTCGGCTCGATGAAAATTTTTGCTGGCAAGGAAGATGGCCGTGGGGAGAAAGACATTGTCGGCAGGGAGAAAGGAAGCAAGGATGCGCAGACAAAAATCCGCTCCACTGTCATTATCATCAACAGAACTTAAGAACTGTACATACAAGTGACAGAAATTTAGAATCGGGAACACGTCTTTGACAGGAATGGATGCCTCTGTACAGGACGCAAACAGATTGGAGAGATGGGTAACCCTCAGGTCTAGGTCCTGCCTCGCATCTGCGAATAGGCTACCAAGTGCGGACAACTTTTGGGGGTCAACATAGGGGCAATATTCAGGGTGAAGAGGGAATGTTGAGGAAAGCGTGACGATGGCTTTAAGGTACCAGAGGCCCCATCGGGTTAAGTGTCCAGGTGGAACATAGTGGAGTGAACCGTTTTCACAAGTATTTGAGATAAGTTCATCAATTATTAACAAACCGACCGTAGAACCACTAAGTTCCCATTCAAGCCGGCATATCGAATAGACAACCCAGAATGTGCTGTTCATGCACACAATCGAATCAATCAGAGATCGCTGTTCGAGTGCTGATAAAAGCAGGCAAGACAATGACTCCTTTAAAAGCTGCCTACGTGAAGAAATTGAGGAAATCATGGGTGAATTGAGGGCAAATAAGAGGAGCTGGTAATCGAAGTTAGTTTCGCTGAGTAATTGCAAAGCTTCTACCACCGGAGAAGGCTTAGAGACAAGCCTCGCATGGAGGTAGTGCATAAGCACAGCTGTATCCTCGACCACGGGTGAACTTAAGTACGCTGTCCAGTCTTGAGCTATCGAAAACACCAAATGCCAATCAGACACAGACGTGCAAACCTTCGGTATTTCACCTTTGGCATCCTCCATATAGACTTTGCAGACGCTGCAGAAGGACTTAGGGTTCGAAGATTCGTCCTCTGGAAACACGAGGGTTTGGTAAGGCCGTTTAGCACTTCGTGAATCTTGTCCGAGATGCTGTAAGGGGCAGTCCAAATCAACACAACTACCATTCAAGAAAAATGGGCAGACGGGGACGCTGGCATCAATCATAATCTCAGATTTCAATAAGGACTGACCTGGCACCGGGGAGGATGGTGTCATTTCGACTTCGTCTAACATATTCGCGAAGAGAGCAAAGAGAGAAAAGTAATTGAGTAAGGGACTTTCGATTCGTGTAGCAGCCTCGAGTTTTTTCAGCAGTCTAGAGCAATATCTTGAAAGCAGAAAACTGTTCGACGTTTTCGATTTCTTGGAAAGAACAGAAGAATCAAATCCCTTTGAAAGATTCGGGCCCTTTGTTTTTCCTACATTAAAGCTCCTAGAGTAAATCTTCTTTTGAACTTCCATATACAGTTTAACCATTGTTTGTCTATCGGTTTCTGCAGCTGCAATTAGACTTTTAAGACGATTCTGTTTCGCCTTTTCAGCTATTAACTTCGCCTCCAGTCGGGAAAGTGTCGCACTCGAGTCTTTTAATTGACGCCTTAATTGCGAAAGTGATCGGTACTTACGTCCCAGGCGCAGCTGTAATTCTGTCATTTCTTTTTGAAGCAATAGAGCCTTTTTAGCACCGGAAAGACTAGCTTTCCTTTTTGAAGACACTCGATCAACGGACGGCTTGGAGTTGGTTTCCGCAAGATTTGGTGCCGCAGGAGCTGGAGGAACTGGACTTTGTCTAGAAATCACGTTGCTCTGCTTGGGTGGTGGATTTATCTTAGGCTTGGCTGCAACAGGATTTTGATGCGGCAATGATGATGGGACAGCTTGTTGCGAGCAAAAAATCTTACAAGGTGTATAACTTAGATCATTAACTCCACTTTCGAAATCTAAGGGATCCTCGTCGTCACTGTATCGGTCTGGAGAAACGGCGATGATGAATTTTCCATTAGCTGAAACTGACTGACATACAGAAATTGCCGGCGGGGGCTGTTTGCGTTGGGGAACAGGAGTAACAGTAGAGGTTTGAGATTTCATACTATCATAATTGTTTAAGCGATGGCGTAAGGAAAGTAAGGCCTTTTGGCGAAGCTCTTGCTCTAATCGGAGGTCGGGCTAGGAAATTTGATAACTGCAAATGCTGACAAACCTCAGACAAAAGTATGGAACGATTGCCGATCTGAGGGGAATCACCTATGCTTGAAGTAGTCTTGCATTCGGTGTCATCATCGTAGACAGCCGCTGTACTTCGAGATCGGTTAGCTAAATCAGGTCACTTTACACAACTTCGTAGGCAAACCTTGTTGGATGTCCGAACGCAATTTCCTCAGACTTTGAAGAGCTGAACGACGCAGTTCTTCTTCAGAAAGCTCTGAGTCAGGAGATTCTACAGTACTTCCATTGAGCATTGTAGATAGAAGAGCTACAAAGGAAACCAAGACATAAATGTTCTAATCCCAGTAACACCTGAGTAATAAATGTATAACACAAATATTAGAGTTCGCGGAATAAATTGAAGCTCTATATTATTTTCAACGATAAAAGAAACCACCTAAACTGTTCCCAACCGTAACCACGTCAAAAAAGAAAGGGCACGTAAACGCTAAATTACTTAAACACAAAGCCCATGTTATCCTGAATAAGAAAGAAGCAAATTTTCATTTTAACAATGTGCCAAATGCACTTCAGTAGGTAACAATTAATCTTTTAAAAATATTAATACAAATGCCCTCTTCTGAAACACGGTGTAATAATGATGTTAGGAGGTAGAATGGCATGGACGGAGAAGATGAAAAACAGCATTTAATAACTGACTAATAGGAAATAAAATTCGATAACTTGGATTTGACTCATGCTGTTAGAGGCGATTGCGGAAGCTATTGGTTGGAAGATGTTTAGAGGAATCAATTTTTCAACATTGGTTCATGTACACATGCCCGACTCAGCCATATTGCCCTTTATTAGTAATGCTTACGAGGGATAACTGAATAGGTTTCGAAGGAAAGTCAAACTTTTCTTTAGCAGATTGGAAAGATTTGCTCAATCATAACAGCGATAACACATTCTGGCACTGTTCATGGTGTCGTTAATGCTTTATTTACTTATTATGTATTTATTTATAACAACCGATTGTGCCTTTGAATGCACTGTTTTATGGACCAAACCAGCTAACGTTAAGACGAAACATTGTACTTTGACTCATGAAAAGCTCGCAACCCGTAGTTGTCCGGTGATGATCTGTTATATCTTCAGAATATTATATTGATAATTTCTTATTATCTTGAACTACAATTTATTTATCATTTGTTATTATCTGCGTAATATGTGCAGCAGTTCAAGTCGTTTTATTACTTCTTGCACTTCGTCAAATAAACTTTTGGGTTATCGCGCGTCCCGTCTTTTGTTACCGTTATCTAAATTAATATTTACTATACGGACTATTTAAGCAAAATAGATCCTCGTAATTTGCAAAATGATCCAACGTGGACTCCTGCGGATGACCAAACCTCTCGAAAAATTATCTCTTAATTGATTTGTCATTTTTTACCTAACGCGAAATTCATAAAAGCCTTCACTGGATGTAAAATGACCTCGCTAGGAATGCCGCAAGTGACCTTAAGTGAATTGGCGGAGAAAACGAACGCACGTTTACTGAGCCCATGTTTCACGACATAATTTTCCAGAAATCATAAGAATGGTCTGGCGATCGTGATGGAAAAAGTAGCAGCGGTGGGAGATCTCAGTATCGGTTGTACTGGGAGGGTACTTTAAATTGCTGGTGTATGTATTGTAAGGGATCACCGTGTATAGTTGCTTAAAATGAACAGGCCAGGCAGTAGGAGAGGCTAATCAGCCCTGTTGTGGAGAGTCATACAGGACATTTAATATTACGCTCTGCAGGTATCAGCGTAGTTCCTTCAACAAAAGGTGAAAAAGCAACCAAATCGCCTTATCCTCGCTTGACCCAGCTGAATGGAACTCTATTTCGTATTACAGAAAGTAGACATTAAGTCTTGGTTTCAGCCAAACTTTCAAAGGGATTTCATTTATTCACGGATTCAATTTCCTGATGTTCAGGGCGGATTTTTAGCAAACGAAAATTCTCACACCGACTGCTAAAACGCTTTTCAGTGACAGATTATGCTAGCACCTGGGGTAAATCTCTCCAGCATGAGTGCCACTTACTCATCTCCTTAAGCTGCACAGTTACAAGACGCAGATAATTTGCTGAAAGAATTCCATGGGCTCGGTGATTCTGTGGCTCCACATTTTAGGACATCGCACCCAAATTTACGAGCCTGGGTTTTCGCAAGACCATGCCGAATAGAGAATTTCCGAGACTAAGTTTATGTTTGAAAGGAAGTAGCGAGCTCATTTGCCAGCTCATAGGGTTCTAGGCTACATAATACTATCGAAATCCACTCACATGAAGTCCATGTAGGAATTATCGAGTACAAAATCGTGACGATCCCTGTCCGATTTAAAAATTGAAGTTTTAAAAAACAGAGTAATAATATTGGAATTTATTATAAATCGACTATGAAAAATGACGTTAATGATAGCGACTGTGGACACAAAAGCGGTTTAAAATGTGCCAAAAACTGTTGTTGAGAAATGAAATACTGGCAGTTTAATAAGCTCGCTTATTGGCCATAGAAGGAAGAAACCCAATTGAGAGCGAAGATGGCCCAGTAATAGAGGTCTTGTTTTGATCGGCTCGACCGTTGAGCTAAAAGACTCTGCGTTTCACCTTTCATATCCACGGTTAACGTTGTGGACCTAGGATCGGACATAGGAGGCAAAAGACGTTAGTAATTTTATAAACAAAAGGGGACTAACTTCATACAATCAATCATAAAATGGTAAAGGTGGATTTCAAATTCAAATTTTTGACCGTTCGCACAACTCACGAAGGCAGAAAGTGCCTATTTGAAGTCTAATTTCTTGAAAATACATGATAATGTTCGATTTAATTACGCACTCATTCATATTTAATTAACTCATGTTCAGAATTTATGAGGATACAAAATAACCGTAGCAAAACAACTACTTGTGATTTTTTAACCCTTTACACAGAGAGTAAAAGCGCTAACCAGGAAGCAGATTTCGCAGTCTCCTGTCCTGGAGCCATGAAGGAGAATTGTTGCATTCGCATTCCGACGGGAAGGAGTTTTAGTCCACCGCTTCGCACTTTCTGGAAGGACTGGTCCAAGCGTCTGCCGTAGAGTGCCTTGGCCAAGTTCGGACGCAACCTTCGCCTTTGCAAAGCGCGTTTCAAGGGCTGCCGCGGTCCCGCAAATACTGTGAAAGGCTTTTTGTTACCCCCCTCTAGTATGAGGCCCTCTGGGTGAGGGTGGAAGAGCACGGGTGTCTTGTGTATGACATTGGTCGAAGGCACAACTTGTCGCCCATCGATGATTGACTTGACTGACTCCTCTTCTAGGTGAACGTAAGCTACCTATACGTGAGACAGCGTCATCCTTAACATTCACAGAACATAATAACATCTTAGGAGGATCACACCAGACCTCTACTCTTATTAGCCGGGAATCTGGGTCCTTCTCCCTAATTTTTTAATTATCATCACAAAAGAAGATAATTAGTGGCGTAAAGGACTGGAAGACAGAAAGGTTAAGTGGTCCTATGTCTGGCATTTTACGATAGCTAAATGTTTCACTAAATGAGATTAACTACCACTCAGTTAAAACCATCAATGGTTTCAAAGATTGTGTTACGGGTTTATGAAAATTAGCTATGCTCACCTCCTGGTGAAGTCCTCAATATCAAATCTTTTAGTCGCTAACACCCACGACCAATTATTGGCTGTACATTTCAGCCACAACAAGTCGGCACGAACAAAGAACCCGTTCGGACAAGAGCAAGCTGACGTGTCTTCTTTGTTTGCAGGGCACATATATAATTCATGGAGCTTTGAATGAATAGGAGCTGACTCAGAAAGAGGGCTAGCAAAATACGAAATGACTGGGGGTCTCTAAATAATGCCAACTCAGTTCGGAGAATGATAAAATCCTTAGATGTATCACAAAGACCCGTCTAGTAAGGAATGGTTTATGAGAAATGATGACCACATTATTCGGTAAGTTACTTCCTTTGAATTTGACGGCAGATCCGACAAAGTAAACAGAAAGACGGTTATGAGCTGAGAGTTTGCGTCAATACAATTCAAACTGTTGCTAATAATTAGTTACTTATAGATCTATTTGGTAGTGTTTCAAAGTGCATAAAATAGCTTGAAGATGAGTAGCTCACAAAAGGATCAGATTATTTACATGCATATAGACATCTACGAACTTAACCTTGGTTAAAAGCACGTTTTTTTGCCCCTACAGCTTTATTAAAGGTACAATAAGAAATAAACTACCTAAAGTTCGTTTTTTTAAATATTTGTGAATGTTCTTCAGACGATAGTACGGGCTATAGCCATTGAACTTCATGTTAACATTCAGTGCTGAACGTACCCAAGAAAAGTGGGCAATTTTAACCAGAAGACATGAAACTCGTCTTCACATTTTCGGGAAACAGGCTTAGAATTACAAATGGCCAGGGAGCTACATAATGGTGTTAAAGTTGATTTATTCCATATCTAGAGCAACCAGAGATTTGACGGCAAATGCATTTTATCGGAATGCGTAGATGGGGCATACAATGTGATGGCAAAATCTATTATTCCTCTCTATAACGTTCTTTTAAGCAAACCTACCGGATGATTGTTAACGCATAATTTAAAGGTATGGAACAGCAATATCCTTAGTGGTTCGATCTCTCATAAAAAGTTAGTTACTAAATAACCAATCTCATGACTGGACGCTGGAATGCAGGGTTAAATGAAGCTAACAAGGGCACACTCACTCCTTTGGCGAGAGAATTTTGCGAGGTGTAAACCACTTCTCGAAAGTCTCCAGATGGGGAGAGTGTGTGATTTGAAAAAATAACTATCGCAACACCAAGCTGGGAATCAGGATGAAGAATATTCAAATCATGAAAGGAAATTTCGCTCTTGAAAGAAAGTCCAGCCCTTAGGCCATCAGGTGCTCCATCTTTTGCAGAAATTACAAACTAAAACAGAGCATTATCATTAGTCAATTACTAAAATAGAATGTGGTATACTTCATACGAATTACCTTTACTTTAAGGTAACCACCGTTGGATACGAGATTATGACGGCGAAATGAATCGGTTTTGTAAACAATTTCAATCAAACCATTGACAGCATCCGGAACTGAATCAACCTTTACCAACGAGTACTCAAATCGTGATAAATAGTACTCAACAAAAGTTTTGTTGCTTTGAGAAGCTGTCCAGAGATCGCCATAAGCATCACCATCACGAAAGTCGATAACCTAAAGGAGAAAGAATGCAAAAATATTGGTCCGAATTGTCCGTATAGTTTAAAAATACATACCGATAGGTAGGAGATACCATAGATTTCAGTTACGTTTTCTACAGTAATTCCATCGTATGTTGTATTCTCAAACAACCTTGTCCAGTTATATTTGACGGTGGCATCAGGCTTTGAACTGTGAACAACGAAGACTGAGGGTGGACCAAGTGCCTTAGAGGCTGCTGTGAAAAAGTGGATTGAATACATTCTATTTCGAGCACAAATATGGACCAGATTAGGATAAAAGTCCAGACATTTGGCATCACAACCGGGGTTCCGATTTATCGATATCTGGAAGGTCTCATATGGCAATAAAACTTACTTCCCAGGTGTGACCTGAAATCACGAAGCAGATGAGAATAAAAACGCCAGAAGAACACATGCAGCAGAAAGGGACTACGAGTTTCAAAATCTCCAAGGTCAGGTGCAAATAATAAGCTCCAGTCCAGCAGCCCATTAAAAATCAAAGAGATTTAAAACCATTCCTTAAGTTTAATAACGCTTTAAATACAATACAATTTTTGAAATTTATCAATACTTGTCTTGCATTTTCTGATTAATTAAGGTCTATCTACTGCCTCATCTGCGATATTAGTATCTTTCCTTCGTAATTTGCATATATACCATACTTTTATGAAAATTCGTGGATTCGTAGATTTGTAGTCATATGCAAATTAAGTACTAAGTGTCACTGTCTACCAGATAATGAGGGTCAAGTTCGGTCCTGAAATATTAAACCGATATGAATCTTGGTTTTGTAGAACTTCATTTATTGAATATGTGCAATTATTGGGTGTAAGTAGTCAACATAGATTAATTCATTTCAATTTTTTGCATAACCTGCCTTAAATATTGTGATTTGAGTTTATTCACTGTGCCGTGAAGTGGATTTATCGGCATTACCCTCCTAACTATTTCCTAATGATTTGCTCTGGTTAGTGATAATGGTTCACTCATCGGTACCAATGAAGTTGAAATTGTCAAGCTTGCCTAGAAGTTTATCGTACTCTTTGCTATTTGAATTTCCTTATTTTGTTTATCACAGTTCTCTTCATAAGACCTTACGTGTCTGTCCGGATTTAACTATAAAATGTGGTAATGTTGATTGAAATTTGGATTCATAAGGTAAAAAGGATTTAAAAAAACCATTTCAATTTTGTTGCTTTAAAATGTGTAAACGCAGTCAATATGAAATAAAACCCTGAATAGCCCATAAAATTTGAATAATTAGAAGTCATCACTGCTACTATACAATTCTTTTTTATTTTATTGATATCACTGCATTATAAACTATTGTTCTCTCCAATCATCCATGTTGCCGGTCCTCTTCTTATTTGCAGAGGATGCACCAATGCTCCTTTTAGAAAGGAGTTGCGAGGTCTGGCATCTCCCTTGATATTAAGCGTCACTCTCATCCGTTTCCGTCATGGCTTGTAGGAGTACGGTTAATGCTGCGTTGCCAGATTTTTCAGCTAGATCCCTTACCGTCTCACCAGCCTAAAAGTAAAATTAGACACTCAATCAAGGAACATTATTGAATAGAGGGATAATGACTACGAATATTCTTTGGTTCTACCTTCGAGTTATTACTTTCGTGCACATCATCATCGTTTTGCACCCATACCTTATTTTATCATGCCTTTTAAAAGCAAACCTTCATGATAAAATATTCAAGGCTTTTGAGATTTGCGTTTTGCCCTCCAGAGGGCAAACCGATGCACGAAGTGGTAAATGAGAACAGAAAGGTGAAATGTTGACTCTGGAGACGCACATCGTTTAGCCCATGGAGTGGGGCGAAAGCCTCGAGTAGAAGCTCGGCCACCTCGTAGTGGCCGGCCTTGCAGGAGAGATGCAGCGGCGTGTTGCCTCGGTCGTCCGTCAAGGACACGTCCGAGTCAATCTCAATGAGCACACGCACCATCGTCACGTCACCCAAAGCTGCCGCCTCGTGCAGCATTGTTCGGCCGCGCTGTAACATTAGTAGTTCTGTGGGATGATTTACTCGAAAAGTACTCCAATGGCTGATGACAAGCCATCAAACTAGTTGCATATTCGTTTATACGTACTGAGTCGAATTGATACATGCTGAAATGATAACTTGTAATCAAAATCCTCCCTATTCGCTGCACCATTTCACCATTATTCAATCTACCTTATATATTATTGTAAATGATTGTAGAAAGCGTAGAGATATATTTATATCTGTTAGGGCTCCACTCACAAGCATAAGTGTACAATAGTCTACAAAAATTGTAAGTCCTGCTACATTAAAACCTGCTGACATTTGCGAACGGATCTAATTGATTAATCAAGGCTATTCACGTTAATACTACATGTTAAGGAAACTGTAGTATCTTTACACTAGAGGGGAATTCTATCATTTAAAAGCAGGTACTGAACCATTTGCCTAGGGCATTTTAAGAACCAACTAAAAAAGAAGTAAATACACTTACTTAGTAACTTACTTACCGCTTAGCAACTTTGAAGCAGAATGGAATGCTCCTTAAATCATCCATATCAAAAGGTATGCTGGGGCCATACCACTAATAGCATTCTTTTTTAGTGATTTATAGGCTTTTGATTGCAACTGGATCCCAAAAGACTGTGATCAAACATGCAGTCTAATCGGGGAGATTCTGGTTGCTTGTAAATCGCCCTTCGTCAGGTGGTACTACTAATTGTTGTATCAACATGCATGACCAGTGACTGTGGCCATCTTAAAAGACCTAATTTTGAAGAAATGGACATACAACTATTCATATTTCTCAATGGTCGGTGGTAACATTGACATAACTCAACCCCAATTTTTCCTTGAATAAATAGGCCTCAAAATCACGATTCAGCATTTTTGCATTAAAGATCAAGAGCAGAAAACGAAGCGATAAACTTAGAAATCGTACCCATGAAACAATAGCAATGGTGTGATTTAATATGGCCTTAGTGTTTTTGTTTTCCGGAACTCTTGCAAAAGGACCCTGATCTTCTAGTAGTTTTTCATTTATAGTCCTGGCAGTTGTCTTTATTAGCCACTGTTCGAAGAGGCATTACACAATCTTGATGGTACATGGATTCGATGCAAATAAATCTGTTTGAAATATACGCGCATCTTTTGAGACCTCCAGAACAGCAAAAAATAGGGTATATCAAAGGGAAATGTTGCATTTTTAGGAAAATGAAGAAAGCCGGGAAAGTTTTGGTTAGCCTTTCTCTATCCTGTAGTAACACAATTCACATTTATTATATAATCTACGAATCCTGGTTCAATGAGTAATATAGCTAAAACAAGGGCCTAGTGGGTTCTTACGAGACATGTTTCGTTGACATCGGCACCGGACGTGGCCAGGGCAGGGATGATGTCGTATCGTTTTGCTTCGAAGGCGCATCTGAGAGGACTTGTGCCCCGAAAGTCCTTCAGGTTGGGATCTGCGCCGTAGTGGAGGAGGAGCTGCAGTGCGTAGAGATTTCCTTTAGAAGCTGCCAAGGCTAGTGGGGTGGTCCCGAACTACATTTGGGAAGGAGAGGGGTATAAGCCATTGGATCGTCTAGGAAGAAGCTCTCAACTCGGAAAACTACTTCTTATCTTGAGAGGTGGATACATTGACTCACCCTCAAGTCCCGAATTGCTCGATACCTTATAGCCGTCAAAATGCATAACTACAAGAATAGCCATTATTTCACTACAAGTCCTTTGTGCTCATGGTGAGTGATTTAATGATTACCCATTCCTACTAAACACAACAGTCTATTCATTGATATCCAATTTATGCTAACCTCAATTTGATGGATGAATCGAACGAAAAATGATTTCCCTTAGCCTCCAAGATTTATTGAGAAATATTTATTTCAGTTAAAACTCGTTCTTGATATCACTTTCTCAACAAAATTTACTTTAGGCCAAGCTATCTCATAAACGTTGATCATTAAATCTCAGTGTTCTAAAACTGTGCAATCTGATAATTTGTTTTTGTTTATGTTGCACAACAATTTAGCCTTTCGATAGTGCTTGATGTTGACGTTATTCTCAATCCATATCCATGTTCCTTATCCTGTGAAGCCCTCAGCCCGAATTGCGGAGACTGAGCAGCTATCATGTAGTTCTACAAATGCTTGAGTCCCAGCTAGAGCTGTCTTTGAGCTAAATTTCGGTATTTTGACACGCAAAGATTCCGAAAAGAAGCGTTCTCACCGCGTCTTGAGCGTTAATGTTGGCCTTGGCGGCAATGAGCATTTTGACGCACTTCTCGCCGTCGGTGCGAATGGCCTTGTGCAGTGGGGTCTCCTTGTCTTCGTTTCTGGCATTGGGGTCAGCACGGTGCTTGAGTAAAACGTCCAAAATCTCGTGGTACCCGCCACTCGCCGCTCTGTGCAGAGGCGAGTCGAGCAGCTAGACGCAAAGGAAGGACACAGTTCTAGTTGGCAGCACTTCGATACAAATATAAAGTGAAATCCGTCATTAGAAACCCTGAGCAAGGCCGTTCTTGCATGAGGTTTCTTTTCTTTTAACCACAGTACCTTAACACGAGTTCTAATTACGTGGTCCAGGTTATTCGACATAGAAACCGAAGAGCATATTAACTTCTGTGTGAAACTGTATTCGATATAACTGACATTACATCACTGCACTATTTACTCCGTTCGTTTCGCTATGGATTATTCTGCAAAGCCATTTTTCAATCCAATCATCCAGTGCTGTTATTGAATTTTAAGCTCTTCCACCATTTTGAGTCAGTGGAACCAAACGAAATATGGATTGATTATCTTAACTGCACCAAAAGGGGATTTCAAGCAGGATTTTTGAACAATAGTTTTGTTTAATATTTTTTGGTGAATGATACAGTACTGTCATAAATAGATAAGCGCTGCATAAGTAAGGATGACGAACGCTTAACAACTCGTATTTATGGCCTTTCTTAAAACCTTATTCTAGAATAAATCAATCTGGCTTAGCACGCTGGGTTGAAAGTGTCTCCTGCATGCAGATGTTAAAATAGATTACTTATTGTTTTGAAACCGTTAGCACCATAATCTTACTATGACAGCGGCGACCTCTTCTAGCATTCTGGTTCCTCATTTACCTCTGGTCTTAAAGATTTTAGGACTGTGGCCTCTAACCGAAGAGCCTGTGAAGGGGTATTGCAGAAAATTTGTGAAATCTCTGAGCATCTGTGTCTAAACTGTTATTTTATAGCATGATAGTAATTCATGGTTTCCATTGTTAATATATACGTGGAGGTAAAATTTGATTTAGGTTTAAAGATTCTGTCAAATTTTACCATCAACATTACAACCACGGCTTTCCGGAGTTTCAAAAACTGAGTTTATAATTTGCTCCAAACTGAGATAAAACGTAACTCTGAATTTTGCCTTAAATATGTCCAATATTCAGGAAGATATAAAACAGAAGTACAACTTTTCTGATTCGATTTCTGGCGATTATCACAACAAAATTATTAGTTAATATTTGATAAATAGTGTAATACTAGCATTATTTTAACCTCCTTTCAAACAACGCACCTCTTAGAAATAGTTTACATTAATATGGAATTTTCTCGAAAAAAAGAGTTTACTAATCCAACTCATTTAATTAAAGTTTAAAAATGCCATTGCAATCTAAAGAAAAAAAAATACCTCTGAGTCCCTCGCACTCACGTCAGCCCGGTACTGGAGTAGGAGTTTTACCATCTCTAAGTTCCCAGCATCTGTTGCGATCCACAAGAGCGTGCTGCCATGGCGATCCCGTGCCTCAACGTTTGCACCCCACTTCAGGGCCTCGTGAGCCTCCTCCACGTCTCCCTTTTGCACCAGGGGCAAAGCATCCGCATTTTCCTGGATGTAGCATAAAAGACTTATTCATACTTCTTCATAACTTTAGCGCCACTCGACGTTACACATCCTTGTTCTATAGGGGCTATGTCGTGAGTCATATAAATCTATATCATTTAATGCACATCGTCAGTCTAACTGATAAATCGAAATAAAACTTCAAATTCAATGAAAATATAGTTGCAAAAATTGTCATATTATAAAGCAGCTCACGTATGGATGACTCTCCCGAATCGAGCCAGGCTCATAGCAAATAATTACGCCTGATTTCGATTTCACCTCCTTTATGTACTTCGGTGCAATCGGAGGTCGATCACTCTTTATCGATTTTTCCTCAGACGGGCTGCCTCCATTCGACTGGGAGGATAGTGACGTCTGCAGACCATTCGTCGGTGGCGAGGAGAGAGTACTGGAGGCCCCTGGTGAGATGTTGAACCGCGCAAGCACGTTTGGCCGCTTCCTGGCGCGGTGGCGACAATTGAAG
The DNA here is from genome assembly GCA_030710315.1 of Anomotaenia brevis. Taxonomy (NCBI): domain Eukaryota; kingdom Metazoa; phylum Platyhelminthes; class Cestoda; order Cyclophyllidea; family Dilepididae; genus Anomotaenia; species Anomotaenia brevis. Next base: position 1,662,683 of record JAUOZQ010000002.1, read on the forward strand.
GGACTGGCAGTGTTGGCCCGCGGTGCGGTGAGGTTCACGCCACTCAGGAGGCCGTTGGGCTGCACGGCACGAGAGCGTGTTTCTCGCAGTGAGGCGATGAGCGAGGTCTGGTTGCGCAGCGAGGACGTGGACTGAGAGCGTAGGTACCGCATGCGCTCCGCCACGTCCGCTTGGCTGCGTGGCGAAATACAGCGCTGGGGCGAGGAGAAACAGCTCGGCGTGGGCGAGCGATTCAGCAGCGGAGAGGGTGAAAAGTACCGGCTATTACCGGCTAGCATGTTCAGGTTGCGAGGCGTCTGATTCAGCTGTAGTATTGAAATGGGTGGTGAAGAGGCCTTTCGCTTTATGGTGATATAGAGAAATTAACCTAACATTTATTAACTTTCGATAGCTACCTAGAGAGCTGTATTCAGTCTTAGCAAAAACCAAACTGAGCCGAGGATGTTTGTCTTATTTTAGCTAAACTAAACTGCAAGGTTTTGGTCGTCGATCTGGGATTTCTCACCTACGAAATCCAAATGTTTATATTTGCATTTGCTTATATAGGTGATTAAACCTCTTCACAATACCTCTTAGAGCAGTTTGAGGTAATAAGCGCTCTTAAATCTGAGAAACGTAACAATCCTCAGACATAGAACTTCATTGCGGGAAAAGAAGTTGATAAAGCCGATTAAAGTGGTTAAATTACACGACCTATGAACTTTTGAGAATACGTAGGATAACTCGCTGCATTGGCATAAAGTAATAAGCCATTTGTAAAGAAGTACAGCGTATTTCGACATCCGTAACAGATTCTGCCATATCTTATGCTATAGTAAGATGTTCTTTTTTAAAATAAATGATTTTCTAAAATTATAAATATTCAGGAATAGCGCCGTTCGTTCAGTCCTCGGTTGCTCAATTCTTGTGAGTGGACAGGATTGTCTAACTCACCTCATAACCCAATGTTATATGAGATGTAAGAAATTTCGAGAAAAGAACGTCAAAGAAGGAAGAAGACTGCACCCAGGATCGTCGAGAATGGAATGCGGTAATTTGGTCACGAGGCAGTAGTGCAGATAAGGGGATCGAAAATGGATCGGACAGGTACCGGTTGCCGCGACACACCTAGCCGGGCAATCGGTCCTCACTGAGTGACTAACTCAAGGGCCTTATTAGAGACGGCGCATGTGAGTGCAACAATTAATAGGAGCTCACAGAGTCGCGGGCGAAGCGGTCGGCGCCGTAACTGAGAAGGAGGTTGTACATGTCGTCGTTGCCCTGCTTACTGGCGATGTGTAGAGGTGTCGTGCCGTTGCTGTTACCCAACCGCGGATTGGCGCCGTGCATTAAGAGCATCTGGGCCAACTTCAGGTGACCCTGTCGCACCGCCATTAGCAGAGCTGTCTCGCCTTGCTGTGGCCAAGAAGCAGAAAAAAGGTAAGCAACTGACCAGACAGGAACAACGATTCTCTCGTATACTGGGGAGTGATATTACAGCTACTACCACACTCACACCATTTAACTGTGAATCGTAGGGATTTACCACCCCCGTGCAGGTCATCATTATTTCCGAATTTTTGACTCCGCATAGCGGGATAATTTCTACCTCATTTATATCTCCTGGTTAGTGAGTTTATAGCGGCATGGGTATACTAAGACAAACTGCCTAGGTGAGAGAACCTAATCTTTTTTGGTGTTGTTAAAATTCGCAATTGTCGATTTTGTTTCCTGATTGATTTACACCTAATTATACTAATAAAGACAGCTTTGTTCTTGCAGGTTCTAGGTGATTACGCTTCGTGATCCTGTGGAGATTGTGAAAATTGACAGGTCTACCTGGTTTTTACCACTTAATTGCACCTGTTGACGATTAAATTTGAATCGAACCTGGGAATTCAGTGTGTGCACTGGGAACCAATTAAGTGTCAGACCTTTGGCGCATGAGGACCAAAATTTTTCTAAAATATAGGTCAGGTGAAAATTAGGGACATGGAATAACGCACTTGTGAATAGTGCAAAATTAAACAGAGAGAGTTGTGTCTCTTTCAAAAAAACACCATACGAGAGGGACCAACAGTTTTTGCTCAATGCCAGTCTTGGCACAATTCACTTTATTTGTATTAATAAAGATTTATTTCAGTAAGCGGAAAAAGTTGAACTGGGAAATTCACTTAGTCCCTGCACTAGAGGCCTGAATAACCACCACATTCGCTAGCACTTTAGAACCAAGGCATATTTTTAGTAAACCTTGATATGGTGTGACTACAATTTTGAATAAAAGCATTTTTGTAACGAGATATCGTCACTGTTTGGGTAACCTCGTTGATGACGTGGAACTGGTAAAAGAGCGAAGACCAAGCGAAGGTGCGCTTAAACTCATTACGCAATCTTATCACATTAACTTAAATTTTCAACCTGAAATTCTAACTAAAAGAACTTAAGAAGAACTAGCCATCCAAATGAACCTAAATGGAGGAATTCCTTCAAAAGTTATACTTTGCCTTATAAGATGATGGGTTTTCCACAAAGTATGGTTTTATAAATTATCCCATTACAATGGACCATTCATAAGTGACTGGTTTGTGACTTTTTATTAAAACAATTGAGTTTTGCTGATCTAAATTAAAGGAACTGTAGGTGCGTTTTCATCGTTGTCTCTTGGCTTTTTCAGTTAATATTGAGCTCAGCTTTTTTGAAACCTTTTTGGGATTCCCAAGGTCTACTCAGTTCAGCTAAGCAGTTTGACGTAAGTTTGAATTTTTCCACGTGAGGCACTGGAACTGCTCTTTTCTCAAGGCAGCCAGAGTCCTTCGTAAAACGAGCAAGTTAACGAAAATACATATATTTCATACCATTTGAAATACCCTATTTCGACAAGGAATGCTTTGAATTTCAGGATTCGGAACGATAATAGTACCATCTATCTACCTATGCTTTGTTGATTAAACAATTTTATTTATTTATTTTAATTTATTCACCCATAAATTCACCATAGACACGACCTCAGTTAAAGCACGTTTTCGAAGGTAGTCAGCAGATTTACATACGAGCTTAATCTAGATTTTCAAGTCATTATTACAGCAAAATATTAACTTTGCGCTATACTGAATTTACTGCCTTTCTTGCATGTTTAGCTTATTTAGGAGGTTAGGCACATGTGGGAAATAATGCTCCCAAACTTTCCATTTAGCCCATATTTCAACATTTTCGTTCCTCGAGCATCCCATTTAAATGGTTTGGAGTGAAAATGAAGCCATTGAGCATTCCAAAAGAGGTGAATTGACAGCATAGTATGAGTGAGGTTAAAAGACTACAATCAGTAGCACTCTTTAATCTGGTAGAAACAACACTTGAGTGACTGGAAGTCAGCCCGAAGGATGTTGGATTAACGATTACCTCAAAGAAAGAGGAGTTGGTACTTTCCGTCTTAAAGACATAGGACATGTTTTATTGTTGCATCATTCGGTAACGAAATTCATAGGTCAGGATGACACATTGGGTAAGAAGTGGGCAAAGTACCATCCATCTGCAGCTGAAGTGAATTACGTCAACTTCCATTCCTACTTCAAAATTGGAGTGCTTTGTGCAACTCGCGCACGTATTCATGTGATTTTGAGGTAGAAATCTAGGTTCATACTCCTAAAAATGATCTTTCCTCAAAGAGAAACAACCGTTCAAAATGTACGCTAAACGGAACGGTAGTCATCTAGTACCACATGCGGAATCAGGGACTTCCATCATCTTCGCACACTAATCATCGGATACACAGAGTGAAAGCGCACTTGCAGCCAGTAATTCGCTCTATTAGGTAGGTTTGACAGGGTTAATCGCAATGGCTGATGATTATTCGAAGTAACCAAACAACTTTCTGCAAATAATGGGGCAGGTTTTACCTTGGTCTGGATGTTGGGATCGGCATTTTGCATGAGGAGAAAGCTCGTCATGGTGTACTGGTTGGCGCGGCAAGCGTTGATGATCGGTGTTGCACCTGTGTAGTCCTCCATGTCCACATTGGCTCCGCCTTCCACCAGAACCATCGCGCTCTCTACATTGCCTCGCAACGCCGCGTAGTGAAGCGCAGTGCAGCCTCGCTGGGTGGAGCGAGCAAATGAAAAATCTTATCCTATTTTTTGGCGCATTAACACGTTTCCTCTGTATTAATTGTGAAATACCGCTACTCAAGCCTACCTTCTTATCAATCTTCATCAAATGACTTCTAGTTGCTCAAGATTCGCCTATGGCTTGAGCAACTCTTAGAGAAAACCTTCGAAATATAACCTGTATCTAATGAATACCCATAGGGTAAAGTGGTTGTCACTTTGAAGGACTTCCAAATACGTCCCAGGTAAGAGAAAACCCAGGATGGAAGCATAAACTCGTATTAGGAGAAACAAACTAGCACAGAATGGATGAGGTGTCGACTGCACGCCGTCGTACGGCGTTGTGTGCACTTATTCTCGTTACAACAGGACACAAACTGTCACTGAGCAATTTTTGACTGGTTCGTGTCGTTAGCGTCCTGTCCTTGAACAAGTATCCACACAGCACAGCGCACAAGTGCTACAGGGAATTCATTCTGGGCGTCCCCATCAATTTAAAGTAGAAGTCATGTCTGTGCTTGAGTTACTTGCAAGATTAGTATATGTTACATTTCCTAAGGATGCGTACCAAATATGACAACTTGATTTCAAGGGAGAATATTGAGACATACAATTCCTACCTTTTCTAGTCAAACTATCCAGCTTTAAATACTGTTTTTAATTGAATTTGTGTTATTATGGAATTAAAATTGCTTAATTTCGGGGAAATTTTGAAAAGGTTTTGATGATTAAAGACCGATTAATTTATCTATTAGCTTTCAGATAAATTTCACGACTGATTGATGTGTGGAAGATCATGAGTCATTGCGATGATAACTTCGTTCATATAACCTCAAACTTTACTAAATGCAGTGCTCAGACCTCACTCCTCTTTTTCACTTACTAAATGTTAATGCTGCACCAATGGACATATTTCATATCCATTCTCAATTCTCAATTTATTGTGATGGAAAACCATATTTTTTCTCACTTCGAGACCTTTCAACTCAGCAAGAGAGCACAATTTCGGTCTCTACTCATCCTCGCCCAATATTTCCTATTTGGTTTCCAAAAGAACTTCTATTATACTTTCTTTCAAGTTCCAAGGTTAGATTAGTTTAATCACTTGTGCGTATCCTGCATTTGCCTACATAAAAATTCAGACAGTATCCTTATATAACTACTGAGCTATCTTAAGCGGAATAGGCCAGATTGCATTGAAAAGAGAGAAGGAGAGAGGTAAAAAGGCAGACACGCACCCAGTTCTGTATGTTGAAATCGGCGCCTTCGAGGGCCATGCGGCGGAGGGCGTTGCAGCGGCCCATCTCGGCGGCGAAGTGCGCGGCCGTCTTGCCACCCTTCCCCACCGCGTTCGCCCGCGCGCCCGCCCGCAACAGCAGGTCCACCGTCGACTCCATCCCGTTCAAGATCGCGTAGTACAGCGCTGTGTACCCCTCCTGCAGCAAAACGGCCACACAGCGACTTCGACTATGAGCTCTTGGCCCGAGTGCGCTGATTCATCGATGACTAACAGCAACACCTACTACTCTTCTACCCAATATCATTTGCCCATTGTAGATTAATTTAGCTAATTTTCTCCTTATAGCATTTTCTTGAATTCTTCCACTTGGCTTATGATCTTCCGATGGCAATAATTACTGTTCCTGATGCTATTTCAGAAATTGGACCTGACAGGACCGTGATAATTGACAAAATTTATACTAATCACTTACTATTTGAAATTTATAAAAATTTTATTTACATTATTACCTCTTTATTAACCTATCTCAATCTCTTTTCATGCACTACCAATTTACTGACCCGAAAACCGTTTTCAAGGCAAAATAAATCCTATCCTGCTCATGGGGTAATTCTACGAAATGATTTGGTAGCATATTAAAGGCTTCTTTCCGCACTACGGCAGTTTTGGTCCAAAATTAAATAAAAATAAAAATAATAATAATATTGAGGATGCAAGAGTTGTGAGGCTCGGTGCATCAAAGCAGAAATACAAATCTGCAAAAAAACAATAAAATGAATAAAAACTGATAATCCATTCACCCATGTCATATAAAATCCTATTGGATATGGATTGCTGAATCGGATTTATTTCAAAGTTACCATACATTTTATGTTTGACCTAAATCTATGTTATCAGAAGATGGGTACATCGAAAACCATTGTGAATACACCACCCTCTATAATATTTGTTTACATCACGAGGGCTGTTGAATGAAATTATTCCAGCTTCCGTCAGCACCTTTTTATCCTTCATTGTAATTTGATTTATCCATAATCTCGCTCCGATTTGAGAGCAGTGAATAAGCTACTTGTTCAGTGGCTAATCAGGTTTTCTACTCCCGAATCCAATTGAGACTCTCCAATCATGAGAAAATTCTTCTCAGAAACGATTAAACCTAATAAACCGCTAATCCGTGTGCTTCCTGCTTTGATTACAAAATAAATCTGCGAGTGCCACTTAGTAAATAAGTATGATGCATTTCGAGTTCAGAATACCCAGGCGAATCAGCATCTAATACATTTAACTCGAATAAAACTAGTCAACATTGGAAAATCTAGGACTTTGGATTTGCTTTAACAAATTGCCATTTACAAGGTAATTCCTCTCTCTTCGATGTTTATTTAAAAATTCTAAAAAGATAGAAATTATTATCGAAAAATCGATTATGTTCTAAAATGAAAAGAATGTGGGTAATTATTAAGGGGAAAGGGTAACTCATCATTATGCTGCGCATTAATGGAAACATCTGGTATGCTTAATTCAGTCAGTATGTTTATTACAATTTTGTCAAAGAATTTTGCTTGCTAGTGAAATTAATTACATTCACTCTCTATACTCTCATACAAACTAATAACCCAATTATTTTGCGCAATATTTAATTTTACCCATAAAACAAATCTAATTTGAGAGAAATCACGCATAATTTTTATTGCCTTGTAGCTATTTGATTCGAGGTGGTTTTATTATAAATATTGCTCTTATGCTGTGCTATCCGTGAGAATTTTTCGTCTTGTAGAAGATCAAAAGCCTAAATGCATTGAATTAATGCCAAGGGCAATTAATTTTTGCAGATAAGTATAATTAAGAAAAGCCTTTCTTTATGAGCAGCCATACTAATTGCTTTTGGCGTCTTCAAAGTTTTGGATAAACGTCAACCTGAGGAGATTCTGGTTGCGATTTTCAGAAAGTTAGGGAATAGCTCGCTCATCAACAAGAAATAAGGTCGACGAATGGATATTTAATGGGCTGGAATCATCTACCCTGCATAGTATAAATATTTAGCTTCTAAGTCAAGATAATCCGTGTCCAGCCTGCATTTCTGACTGCGGTCTGGGATTCTTCTTGATTAACTACTACTCAAGCAATAAGTGCACATCAGGTTTGTCAGTTCAGGGGGCACATGCCTGAAATCCTCAGGCGCTCAAAGAGGATAAGTGTGCAATTATCTAAGCATTTCGCTAGTGAATATGGCGGGCAAAGACTCACGAAGGAGATGTGATTGACGTTGGCACCAGCCTCGATGAGAACACTGACCGAATCGGTCTTTCCCTCTCGACAACCGACGAGAAGGGGGGTCAATCCGTGCTTATCCACGGCTTCGAGATTCGCGTAGCCCTCTAAGAGACGAATTATGCCCTCAACGAAGCCGGATTTCGCTGCCAGGTGAAGCGGACAGGCTTGATCTACCTAAAATGCAAATTGAGGTACTAAGTACTTATACCATTTGTGGTTACATTGCCTTCTGAGAGAACCCAGTTCTTCCCAGTAAACTTGCACAGCCTCCCACAAACAAGTCCTTGGACCATATCTAAGTAGCCGGATGTAATAATTTTAATTACTGAGAAGCTGGGGATCTCAGAATCGTATGGATGTCTGAGTGGAAAGAGTGGGAACTCTGATTAGTTTTTTGTTATACATTCACATAATAATCATTTAGGTTGTTGAAAATCTTAAAGAGACCCCTATAACCACCATCTAGCAATAGCAATCATAACTAACCAACATTCGCCTAAGATTCCAATCTATTTGGGTAGATTTCATGTCAAATACCAAGTCAAAACACTATGGTGTATTTTTCTCCATTGTGAGCTTCATTGTATTCCTCTCAAGTCAATTACCTCGGTTAATTATCCATGCTAGATTAAACAAGAACTATACGTTGCCTATACTGTTTGATGAAAGTTATAACTAAAAACAAACTTGATAATATTGGATAGTTGCATCTCCAGAAGCCGATAAACACCAAAAAATGCCATTTTTAACTTTGCCCAATTAAGCATGAGTCCTAATGCCTCTGATTTAAAGAAAAGTTATCAAGGCTTTATACAACTTAATGAAAGAAATCTTTGTGTCTTGACTTAATATGAAAAAAACCTTAGAACCCTTTAAATGAATAGTAAATTTTAAACGTCGTAACATCTTACAGGTAAAACGGACTAGGAATGAGGAATTATTGGGAATTAATCCATCAGATTTAGCTCAATGCAGAACTCATTTCTAAATGGGGGCTGATGCTTTTCTTCCATTAGCTCTTTTTAATCATTTGACTGTTAAACTAGGGAGTCACCACCTAAGCGAAACTCCCTCCTGGTTTGAATGTCGTCAACGTGAAATGACTTCTCAGCGGAAGCTTAGTGCCGTGTACTTGGAATTAGTAGTCATTCATCAATGAGAGCTCACCTTCGTAGGGTGGTTAACATTAGCGTTGTACTCAATGAGGAGGTCGAGCTCGTTGAGTTTGCGGCGCTCGCAGGCGGAGTGAAGCGCGGTGAATCCATTTGCATCGGTTCGGTTCACTTCCTCGCCGCGGTGTACCAGTTTCTCCAAGTCCCCCGAAGTCCCCGATTTCACTGCCTGCAGCACTGCCGTCATACTTGTTTGGGGATTCCTGCCTTTCTCCCTTTATCGAAACTCTTTAATACCTTTGAGAAGGCAGAATACATGAACAATTTAATCGTTTATAACTGCTAAACTAGCTTTATCATGTACCAAGCACTAATATGCCTTACTGTCGTTGAGAAATCGACAGTGTTACCTTAAGAAAGCTAGGTCTGCCTTTTATTCGGTGTTTCTGCATTCTCTCAGATTTGTGGAACGAGAAGGTATGGTTATTCCACTAAATTTCGAGTTTTTCAGCAATAAAATTGGACTTGTTGAAACTGTGGTGTAAAACTGATTCCACGTGTAAAAAGTTGCGTAGCCAATGAATCACCACAATATCTTCCTTTTATTTTCCCTTTCGCAAGTTAACATCGTGCTAGACACATCTTGACTTAAACCTTGGTAGTAAACATGCTTGCTCAAACGATACGGATTTAGAATTAAAAGTCAAGTGTATTTACTGCGTTGCGGTGAATAATTTATCATATCTACTCTAGCATTCTATCATTTATTTTATAATTGAGCAGCGACAATAGGAATTGTATAGCCTTTCTTTGATACAGAATTCATTAGTTGTCAATTTTACAATTGAGTCTACTAATAGACCCTTCTTAAGCACCATTACTGGTAGAAAATATTTAACAATAAATACTCCAAGACAATTCGATTGACCTCCTAGTCCACAGTGCAAAAAGGTCACCCTTCAGTGTCCTCTTCAGTTGAGATAACCACCGAATGTTACGTTACCGATATGAACTCAACCGGTGGTACGAGGATTTTTCGTACGATTTCGAAGCGCAAAGGCACTAGAATGTATCATAACCAATGTTTTGAAGGACAAGATGAAATTGGCAAACTGAAAAACGCACCAAGCACGATGATCACCTAAAGCTGGTACTTAGTACTACTTGGTGCCGTCACTGCTTCCCTAGAGGTTAATCTCTTAATCAAACTTCTATCCGATTTCTTCACAATCAGTAAAAAATATATTGGAATACGTGCCAGTATATTGTCGCCATGCATCCACATCACTTTTCAGACTATGGGAAAAATTACTAATATTATATCGTTACGGCAGCGCTTTTTTAAATTTTAGTCAGTCTTAGCACATCTTTTGCTGATAATAGCCAAAGCAATTTAATGTTACTTTAAAAATGCAACTTGTCTTCTTAAAGGTTCTAACCGTATACTAAAGAAAGATGTTGCTATTTTATCACTAGACTACTGTTAAATCGACCTACTCTCTTGCTTTTATTCACCATTCCAAATAACACTTTTCTCCCCCTTGGTGAGTCATCACCTAATCCTAGTAGAGTTATTAGCCACGCCGTTTAACCGCCTCTGTCGCGCATCAAATGCTCTTTAATCCAATAAGCCACACTGGACTATGCGATTCGTCCCTTTACTTGGTTTCGATCCTGACTGCGCCTCCCCTGCTGTTCATAAGATCATTGGCAAGCTCTTTCGATGTACCCCATCCTCCATTAAGTAACTCCATTTAACCTTCGCACTCAGCAGTGGGAATTCAAACATCGCCTGTTAATTTAATCAACACTCATTAATTCTGGGAATATCTGTCAGTTGCTTTGAGACATCCTTGTGTACAAAAACGATTCACGATGAGCAATGACGACTTATAACGGTAAGCAATGAATGGAAGTCAAGTGATTTTAAGTGGTACAAATAAGTAGTTGTTTCGAGTAAATTAGTCAAAATATTGTTATTTTCTACGCATCTAATAGGAAATACATAGTTCTGAATATCTTCGGCCTTTCTTCCGAGCTTTTATCCGGGGAGTACCCATGGTTCATCAGCGAAAAAAGTTGATACTCTTAGAAGCAGTGGTGCTCAAACATAAATAAATAGCTATATTCAATTCAACTCGAAGGAGGCAAAAGGTATATAAAACCAAAAATGCATATTTTAATGCCTTCATGTATCAAAATGTCAATGGCTATTTCAAACACCGTGATCTCATTCGATTAAGTCAAAGGTTCTGTGATCATGAATATAAATAACCAGTATTGAAAGAATACACTTTTATTTCTGTAGGGATTTGATCTTTTAACGAATGCTTAAATATGTTACGTTTTAAAATCCATTGAATTGATGTTTTAATTTTCAGTCTTATTAAATTTTAAATTGGATCGAATTCAGGGTAAAATTAGAAGTTTTTCATTTCATTTCAAATTTTATAAGTCTTAAGTGTTCGACTGCTAAATTTGAAGTCAAAACCTGGAATAGAAAAGGGAAGGGTTAAAAAATGGGGATGCGGTATTTAAATTATCTATCGAATTCTATTCATGTACTCCCTGGTAATTTACCAAGTTTTGAAACATTTGTACATAAATGCAATAACCAGCTTTGTTCAAATAGATGTATTATTGGACATGGAGACATTTATTTAATCATTCTCAAGGGAAAAAAATTAAAAATGGCTAAAAATGAGCCCGATTGCACTGCGCAAAAGCATCACCACGATTCAGTTTTTTTGCGAGCATTTGGAGGGGGAATACTACCACCATGACAACTGCAAATGCGTTTTCTTCGTGACCTCCCTTCGAAGACTATTCTTGGTTTGCAAAATTACGCAAATCAACCCCTAGCTCCGAGTCAGTGCAGAGGATGCTCCCAGAAAATCATGTGCACTTAAGATGTTTAGCCCTTTATTCAGTGATTTATAATGATTAAAATATGTTCGTCCTACCATTTCCTTCTCTATCGAACATTTCATCACTGCTTCAACATCCACAAGCCTGAAGGATGAGATTGTCCTACTTCCTGATTTGCTTATTTCAACAGTGTTTAAGTACTCAACTTCATAAACAAATATTTTCTTAATTTTGATCACATCTTTAGAGATATCGCACTACCCAATACCACGAGAAAAGCAACTGATGCTAACATTGTTAGCACAGTCACAAACCTCATAATTCAAACTGTTGTTCAAAGGCTCTAGTCAGGTGTTTTTCCTTAAATACCGGGTTTCCTTGCTGAGTGCTAATTTAATTGACTATGCCCTGTTTGATAGATGCCAGGCAGTGACAGCCCGCTCGTTACGACTGACAAATGAATGCTTTGGGTGAAATTAGGGTTATTCCTTGATTTTTTTCTACCAGAATTGAGATTTGTGCTTAAATAGTAATGAAAAGCACTTTGCCAATCATGTGACACCTAGTACAGCATTATTTAACAAATAGGGATGATCTTTTAGAGCTAATTTTAAGAGTAACACACAATTAATCATTATATTTCGAAATTATGAAAGCTATATTTATTCTAATGACTAGCATTCTATTAATTATTTCGATATAAATGAAATATTTTCTTACTTTTAAGATTTACCACCTCATTCATTGGATGTATTACCTCCTATTAATAGTCTAAAAAACTGATTAACCATCGGTGACTGCATAGGGCATTCAATAATTATCTAAAAATTTATGTGGTAAAAACTTACGAAATATCGAAGGTGGTGAGTGTAGCTGTATGTCCGAATGGAGAGGGAAGCAGTACTTCAGAGAGGTTCCCACTGTTTGAAGTTTGGTTTCGCTTGGCAGCATATGAGGAGGAGGGGGCGCTGCGGGTTAGTAATATTCTCACCCAACCAATCAGGAAATAGGGTTGCTTTGAGCACTGTGTTTGTGTGCACGCGCACGCGCAGCTGTAAAGCATAAACAGTAAATTTTGTCAGTCATTATTTCGCATTTAGTTACTTTTTTTCCGCTATCACACATTCCAAAGTATGGCATGACTTGAAGTCAGAATATCTACTTCGTATTTCTGTTAGAAGTAACTAATATAAAGGACTCATTTGATGTGTGGGTCAAAGAAGGGTAATTACCAATTTAGATAATGATACAGTAGCTGCAATAGAGTTCCAGGTCTAGCCTTTTGGTAATCCTTTGATGTGGTTCATGAATCATTAAACACTCCAGTGTTTCGAGGTGAGGAAAAAACCTTAGAGATATTGATTCAAACTAAGTACATATGCCACAGTTTACTGGATGATTGTAATCAATTTGACAGTGCCATGAGGAAAATGACTATATTCGTTGGTGAGTGCAACTTCAACGGATTTAAAAATGGTTCCATAAACATGGAGGTTAACTCGTTTTCATCGAGATTTGCCCAGCTTCAATCCACCCCTTAACCTGGATCAAGCTGATTTTAAACTTTTCCTGGAATGAAGGTTCTCCAAATAAACTGCTTTGAATCTGTGGTAATTTGAGTGGGCTTTTATAGTAATTGCAGAACAGCGATTAGCCTTTTTATCGATGACAGGCGGAGGGTAAGTTTTTTGAGCGAGTTCGACGTATAGTAAATTTAGGACACTGATGTATTCGTCGTAAAAATAGGCTGACATCTATTTTTGAATTTTATGTTTATAAGCGAGGTGAGGGAGAATCCCCGATATCCATAGCTATACGGCAGTAATCCGAAATTTAACTATGGTATCTGTATTTAAACTAATCCCCTCAAACATTTTTCTGCAGAATTTCGAGGAAATCTGCTGCGTGAGAACTTATTATAGCAGCAGCTTCGTAGTCGTTGTGGAACAAAATGTTCTCTTCCACAATTCAGTTGGCTGTTCCAGTCATTCATTCCTCCCATTGTTATTGCCTATGTGAACGAAGAAGGCGTTGCAATTTTTGAAGGCAGAGTAGTGCACACGACCATTTATAAAAAGTGTAGGAAAATTTTCAAAAAATTTTTTAAAATGTATTACCAACCCCTTGTAGATTTGCTATTAGCGATCATATTTAAGGTCTGAAATAGATATCACGTGCTACTGGTTGCCTTTAGGATGCCGTTTTAATCTAGACTAAACAGGAATTAAATATTCAAAGAAATGAGGTTTTAAAACATACAAGCTTTCTATACTCAAAAGAGTGCTCTTAAATTCCCAAAAGGATATTACTTACAATGAAATTTAAAACCATTAATATTAAAATAGATTGACGTTCTTACTAGAATAAATATTTTTAAACAAACTACGCATAAATAAGCAAGTAAATATGTCCTGAAGAATGTAGAAATAATTTTACTTCATGACATATCTTAAAATATGATTGGCTGGTTAAGTGTGTTAATAACTCCGTATATCACTTGAAGCATGGACGATCAGGAGGTCTCGTCTGTTAAGGTTTCTGGCTTGGTTCTTTTGAAAATAATCAAACATTGTGAGGAGGAAACGCTTCTTGCCAACGAGGAAGTCAACGGTGTCCTCCTTGGATTAGTTATCGATGGTACCCTGGAAATAACAAATTGCTTCCCTTTACCCAAAATCGCTGAAGATGATCAAGCCGGAAATGATAGCCTGGAAGCCTACGAGTACGATATGATCAAAAATATGCGTGAGGTAAGTTTTATTAATGTGGGATTGAATATGGTCCAGCTTAATTCTGATTACCTCAACGTTGGGTATTATATTGGTGGCTATGGCTGTTCCTATGTTACTCGTGGACTTCTTGAAACCCTCTTCCAACACCAGGAAGCTGTCTCTGAATCCGTTTTACTGACGTATGATCCCTCTTGTGCGACGCGTGGTCAACAAGGTCTTAAAAGCTATCGTCTGTCTAAAGTTATTTTCGATGCAATGTTGGAAAATGAGAAGCGTATGCGTCTCATGGCTAGTAACAAAAATGCTGAATTGTCATGGGAATGTGTAAGTTACAAGTTGCTTTTTTCATAAGGTATCTTGTTGTTTTCTTAGGTGAGGTCTAACGATTGGCCCGGTTTTTTTCTCAGGAACCTACCTTGCATGATGGAAGGACAAACTTCACTCGACTCTTGGAGGAGCTACCGACTGTGGTTGAGAACTCAAAACTCGCGCGCATTCTTCTTAAAGACATAGTTGACCAGTCGGATGAGCAGGCCTCTGACGGAGGTCGAGTGAAGTCCCGTAACAAATTCTCCGGTCTTCATCTGAGCATGGCAAGCGATTTGGAGCAGCAGCTTCGCTCACTCATCCAGCGCATGGATACAATCAATGAGCTGCAGTACAGCTACCAGCGTACCGTCTCGAAGTTGGGTTCAGGGGCTGTCAAGGTACAGTTTATCAGTTCACATTTGCTGAATTGGGTTGGTACTGAGTTTTTACCCTTTTAGGAGCAAAAGACAAGAGAGTTGGCGCCCATTCGGCTGGAGTTGGCTTTGGCCTCCTGTCAGACCGACCTCTACTCCTCTGGAATCGCCCAACTGGCCGGCCAAACCGTGGGAAAACTGATGCTTGCTGAGGCAATTCACCAGTACAGAAAAGACACTTCTAATTCTCTTGATTCGGAGTAATTGTGTGCGGGATTAGACTGATCATTTGGTGTCTGTCCCTGTGTATATTCGTCACTTAAATGGAAATACGTGGACCGAATACATCATTTTCCTTCCTGTGTATCGACGGCTGCGTTAGCAGTTAATCGTCCTGTAGGTACTTATTCCTCTGTTAGCCGTTAACTGCAATTATTTTTCCCTGCAACTTTAATGTAGCATAAATTTTGTTCTGCAGGGAATAACTGCGCTATTTGTCATTTGTCCTCAAAACGTGCGCTTCATAATGCGTGTGTTTTCTGTGTGATTTCTGTCACGTTAGAAACTCTAAGTTACGCTGAGCGATTTCTGCTCATTACTTCTCGTCTGCAAAGCTATTGCGTGTTTCTGAAATCAAAAAGGGTTACCCTAATAAGTGTATATACATTTAGATAATGAAGATTACTGTGTTGACCGACGGGGAATGTCATATGGGGCTGAATGGGATATCATGGTTAACGTGGGGTTTCGTCTTTGACCTGTACCTATTATTTTTTTCTCCTAAAACCGACCTACCATTTTGGCTTATTACCAAGTTGCCAAATTAGGCAAGTGTACGTGTTTGTAAATGTGCATTATATAATAACGCAGCGGTGCTCTTTGATCATTGCCACGCCTAATTATTGGCTGATTGATCGCATCGGAGTAGCTAGGCGGGCGCAGAAAGGACTTTTTTCTTGGGCTTTATCTGAGGAAACTGACTCCTTTGAATTGGCGATTTTGAGTGGCCACCCCCAGTGTGAGGCACCTTCTATTTTGCATTACATGGCCTTTTAGTTGTAACACTTCTATTAATGAGCATTTATGTCGGATTCAGAGTCGTCCATTCGTCAGTTTTATTGATTTTCAATGGTCCGGAGTATCTGCCTCTTCATGAGCTGATCTGATTTGCACACAGTTTCCACTACCGTGTCTTACATTTTTACTCCATTCCATACCAACCTGTTAATAATACTTTAAGCTGACTGCGTGACCAGAAATGTTTGCTGTCTCATCTTAAGCTTGGGTCAATTTGGGAACCACCATTACTTCATTTTTGATAATTTAGTAGTGTTACACACGAATCACCTGGATTTCACTCATGTATTTAGTCACATCAATACAGAAGTAGAAACACCGAGCGAGAATTACATCAACAACATTACATCAACCCACAATAAGACCCAGATGTGGGTTTGGGTGGGTGGGGTTTTAGTGCAATTTTCGAGTCACTAAGGAGGTGTGGAGGGCTAAAAGCTCAACAAAGACTGGTGTGAATTAGGCTGTGGTCGTGTAGTGTGAAATTTGGGTGGGAAGTCCATGAGGGTCTTATGACGTTTACATAGCCAGCCATTGCTAAGGTTACAAAATATTGTTTACTCATTCGCCATTCAGTAGCAGCTACGTGATAAAATCAACTCAGCAAGTGAACGTGGCGGGGCTGATTGGCCATGTTCATGAGATCGGAGACGCCGACGCAGTTGAGATTCTCTGAAAGTGTAAAATTCGCGGCCTTCTGGACTCGATTAACCTCATGACTGCAAAGGGATTCTGCTGCAGAGCGTTTCCAAGGATCTTCACCATATTCGCAAGGCACTAAAACACAAAAGCAGAGCTTCAATGCCTTGCTTTTAACCACTCAAACTGTAGCTTTGAGTAGTGGCTTTCGCGTGGTCAACACAGCCTGGATTGATGCCGAAAATAAATTAGGAGTTGCGTCTGGAAACTCGCATGAACCAGAAACCTCCGATGATATAGGGGAGATGGTTGAATTAAATTTCAGTGTGCATCTTGTGCACCACTAGTAATGTTTGCTTCAAACGAGGTAGAATATACCTAAGTATTACTAGGAAATAATGCTAATTAGTCCATTAGATAGCGATGATGTTGGAAATATATAGCCCATGATACTAGCAACCTTTAACCTGTCTGTCGTTAAGAAAAAAGTATCAAATTTAGCGAATAGGATCCTGCAATGAATCATATCCAACTTGATGCCGTATGCGTTACCGCTTTTTATACAAGCATGGGCAAACATCAGGTCTTGGTAGGCAAACCCTCCCTTCGGTAAAGAGGTGCTTTAGTTTTGTGGACAACTCACGCTGCACAAGGTTGATGACTGGTGGTAGTTGAAATTGACAACCTGCTATGTCGTCATCGCTGCCTCCTTGTCCCGAGTCCGATGCGTGCTCGCCTATCCGCGTTTCCTTCTCGACCTTGGCACCTCCCTCTGTGGGCACGAGGCGGATGGTGGAGTTGGCCGAAGTGGCACTAGTGGGGGCGAAGGGGTTGCTTGCAGTGGCGACGCTGTTGGCCGAGGAGCGCAGACACATGGCTGGAAGCAGCGTGACTGGCACTGCGATGTGCGACGCACTGCACCTCTGGGGAATGGAGAAAAGTCACATCTAACCAGGACCACTTCGATCAATTCAAACAGCTTCGTTGATTTTGGTTAGTTAGGTGTGCATGTGGTCAACACAAAGCTCCTTACCTCGACTGGTTTTGGGAGTAGTCTTAGGAAAAAATGCAAGACTTTAGTGGGCAGAAGCAAAAAGCGTCACTGCATTACAAAAATAGCTCTGAACTTAATCGAAAAGGGCCCTATCTACTTATGTGAAACCATTAAAATGTATTTGTATAAGTCTGATCTTTTGTAACTTTCCTCAAACAATACATGCTGCTCTACTGGTCTATAGTAACATATATTAAGTCAGCCCAATTCATTGAACTATACACCCGAATTACTGATCTTCGTTCTTTTCTAGTTTTCACTCCTAAAACCCTCGACTGGCCTGAGCATAATTGCTGAAGTTACCACATCGCTCTCAACAATGGTGGCTAACCGATGCAACTACACGGCCTCATGACCAGGTGATTCGACGGTAAATTACTCAACTTACAGCTTCAGGAGGTATTTTGGGTGTGGCCCAATGGCTAGGTGACTGAAGAAGCCCTTGTGAGTTCTCCTCGATTTCCCGAAGCGGGGTCATCAATCCTCCCGCCGTCGACGCACAACCGCAGACGGTGTCGTGGTTCCCGCTCTGTGGACTGACACATCGGTCGAATGAGTCCCTTGGTAGAGAGTTGCACTTGTTCCACATCTGGGGGACCCGGCTGTTGGCCTAACGTGAGAATAAATGAATGCTGTTACAAAGCTTTCGGGGGAATTCGCCCCTTTTCATTAATACCTTATGGTTTTAACGCAAGGGCTATATCATAACAAACATGTTTTGCGATCGCAAAATGTGGCACCTTTGAAGGACACTGACACCTTCACATTTATCTACCAGCTACTCTTCTGACGTGAAAATGACACTTGATGTGGTCGTGTGAGGTCATAGAGCAATCCGATCACGTAGTTAAATCCCAGTCATTTAATGCGTGGAATACCCATTGATAATCGTTGTTCCTGTGCAATCATAGAGCGTGTTGCCCGCTCACATTTACCTCCTCACTGACTGTGCTAACAGTGTCAGCGCTGACGACTCGGTACGTAGTAGCGCCCTTTCCGACGCCGTTGCCCATCCACCCGACGTCGGGATCCACGAGTTCCCCATACCCGTAGTCATGGCCTGTGCCTCCGTTTCCTTGCCCGAGACCTAAGTTGTCCATCGAGGTGTTGTCGATCAGCCGGGCCTCTTGCAGAGAAATGACGCCTCCGTTGACACCGCCGTTGTGCGGCGACATGGCGTCGCCGTTGAAGACCATAGCTCCAGGTGGTGGTGAGCTGTTCTGATGGAAGAAGCGCCGTGATTGGCGCGAGAAGGGTCTGAAGGAAACGGATGACAAGAATAGACGGCGACCTCAGTGGAAATTCTTTTAGTGTATAGGTGATAGCATGAACGAGTTCCTTACTGGGCTTGAATTTGGCTTACGTTATTTTCGTGTTTCACAATGGTATTCTGCATACTGCTAAGCCTAGGTTCGATTGAGGCTGGTAATTTGTTTCAACGAGGCCTTCATTCTGGTCATTTTATTTGCAATCTTCTTAATAATTGACTTTTACTGCACCCCCTTTTCGGCATTTTGGTGCCACTAGGTAGGGACCCTTGAGTTAAAAAATACGTTTGATTTGCTATCCACAGAGTGTGATTAGATGGGTTTTTTTCACCTTTAATTTGGGTTTATCGTTTGTGATAGAACATATCTAATGTTTTAGCTTATGGTTCTCAAAAAAGCATAACACCCCTCGAAGCCAAATCTGCTCGTAGATCGTGCAGGCTACTAGTCGCAGCATAGTATGAAGTTGTGTGATTCTTATTTAAGCTCAAAAGGAATGTAAGGCCATCTTGTCAAAGAGAAGATCACACTGGAGTCCCATTGTGGTGGGTCTGGTAATCGATGGATTGTCGACCTCTCCCTACTTATAAACATCTTCATTAATCCATGAGAGGAATAGTTGAACAATGGAAATATGATGGAGCGTGGATTGATTCCGACCGCCCAAATATTAAGGGCATCGAAGTGAGCAAGCGTGCATACGTTGTTATTGAAATTAAGACAAATCGCGTAGGCTGATTAGATGGTAACATTCCGGAAATTGGGGTGTTGAGGTATGCTCACCCGGCATGATCGATTTGCATACTGATTAGTTTTGATGCCTGGACCAATCCTGAGACCCAAAAACATGGATCATTTTTTGAGAACGTACCTGCAGGGTTTCAGCATGCAGATCATCGCTGTGACGAGTATGATGGCCAGCACCACAGAGACGGAGATTAGTCCCGCCAGAATGAGGACGTTTTTCTTCTCCCCAAGTTTGATGGGGAACAGGGTGGCCAGCAAACCCTCCCCTCCATCTGCTGAGGCAATGAAACTCGAACTTTCTCCTCCCACGTCTAGTGAACGCGGTGGAATATCCTCCACAGAAATTAGCATAACCTAAATGGTTTGCACAGCACTACTTACATTCAATAAATGGTTTTAGTAGTATCGAGTTGACGCGACGCTCACCCTACTCTCGGAGCGAGACAGTGGAGTACCCTGATCACTGGCTGAAACGATGAATGCATGAGCTCCTAGGTCCTCCTCTTGAAGAGCTCGCTTCAGCCACACCTCACCGGTGTTCTCGTCAACGCCCAGAAAATCGCCAGCAGCTCGGTTGACACGAGATCTAGATTGAGCATGACGTCTCAGGCTGTAGAGCACCCGTCCATTGTCCCCACCATCTGGATCCGTGGCTTCGAGACGACTGACCAGTTGGCCGCTAATCTCATGCATAGAAATGCGCAGAGATGGTTCATAACTGCTACTGTCGCCTCCTCCGGTTTCGTCTCCCGATTTGGAGGGTCCTATGCCTGCATCTGAGGCCATATCACTTGACTCACGTTTGCGCAAAATAGTCGAGGGTATATCCCATAACCGATCCTCTGTAAGACCGAAAATATAGTTGGCAGAAACTCTGGTGAGTACTTAATAGTGCATTTAATACCATGCACTCTCATCCCATACACTATTTCGCAGTTGCAATCTAGAGTTTACCCGGATCATTTTAACGCTCATGAAACATGCCTCTTTTTGGGGTTAAACTAGGTCATGAATAAGGAAGAGGTGTTTATAATCTACATTCGAGGCCTAATAAGATCGAATGAAATCCGCACTAATGGATTTGATTTTAATTAGTGGAATTTAGTGTGTGACTTAAAAAACTCCAAAATTTCTATAGAAAAGGTGATACAGACCTCATCAAAGAGCCGGCGATTCTTACTGAAAGGCATTAGCTTGGGATAACGATGAGTGTTTACTTGAATTAAAGCTCGGTTATTTCAATCGGCTAATGTAAAGTAGGAAAACAATCAAGCATCTCATATTGTTGTAATTACTAAACAACGCAACTTTCTGCATCGCTTTTACATACTTGAGAAAACATTTTACTATTTGCTTTATTAAATTAGGTAGAAGTAATTAGCCTCGAATTTAACTATATGGTTGAGAAAAAACCACAAATTGAATTTGACAGCATTTATGCATTACTCATAGAGAAACATTTTTACGTATCTTAAATTATGAATTATTATGGAAAAAACAGAAAATGAACTTTTTTTAGCTGGTGCCAAGAAATTTACTGATTTAAACTATCAATGACCTCTTTAATATTTCATGTGTTTCATGATGTTATGACTGTAAAAGGTATGAGGAAGTAACTGACACTTTAGCTTTGTTAGAGGATGATATGCGAGTTTCCCTGTAGTCCTTTAATCTGGCATCTTATTGAGGCTCTAGTTCCCTCATATATGCAGAGTTTAAGCCCAATACACGTAACATAGGTTTGTGATAAGCAAGAACAAACTTACCAATGGAGTAGAGTCTATCAGGCAGAACGAAACGAGGGTCGTTGTCGTTCTCGTCCAGAACGGTAATGCACATGGACTCGGTCGAGGAGAGCACGTTGGGGTTGCCACGATCCCGAATCTCCACCAACAACTCGTAGTTTGCCTGACAACAAACTCAGTTTGATTTAGTTATGTACCCACTCTAGTTGATAAAACTTTCAAGATTTTGCCTGTCTTATTTTAGCCACATTCTACACAGACTTGGGAAATCTGTTTATTACAGAAATGGTTAACTAGCCTATTCTTTGGTCTAAAAAGACTTGGTTGGAGTAGTAAGTTAGTGGGTCAAGTCCTTTCGATGGTTTCTGCTAGCCAAAGAAACATAAACCACTTGGAGATGGTATCTGGGTGAGATTTGATGTGCTTCGTGCCGAGGGCTAGCGGCGGCAGCAGCAATAACGGCTTCGATATCAAGCCTTATTCCTGCCACCAACATCCACTGGGTTGGAGGGGGTTTTCTGCGGCTGCCGCTGCGACAATGCTAGATACAATCGCGGGCGGGAAGGAGATAGCTTCTGCTCTCAAGCCCATAAATTAGTCCCCAGTCATCGACGCAGCACACACGTATCTGGGTTGGAGCACTTGCAATGGATGTACTCACGTGTAAGCATGCTAATTAGCTGATAAGATTAATTTAAGTTGCATTTTACTATGTAATAATGCAGATGATCCCATCGAGTGAATATCTATTATTTACGTAGAAAAAATTGGAGTGGGATAACCCTCAACCAGTTGGCATTTTGGCCTCAAGAAAGATGTTAGAAAGGTATCTTTTAACTCTACTAGTGTTAGCTTACTACTTACTGGGTGATATGTACGAATGGAGTTGGAGTCTGTGGTTATGACTTAAGCTAGTGTCAGAATCAGGATTATAAACCAGGTATCTGACACTAAAAGGTGCAAATATTAGTAGATTAAACTCAGTCCTGTAGACTTCTGTAGTACAACGAGGGAATAAGATAGAGAAATGGGAAGTTACTTTCTGTTCCCTATCAAGCGGCATGGCGGTGAACACCGATCCATTCGGTCGCAACTCAAAGTGCGAAGTGGAGCCCAACTTCTTGGACAGGCGAAACACGATTTCACCATTTCGCCCAGCGTCCTCGTCTGTGGCGATCAGGTTGCCCACAAACGTGCCCACTGGGGAGTTCTCCCACACCACCAGTGGGTTCGGTATCTTATCGCAGGGCAAGAGGTGGGGTGCGTTGTCGTTTTGGTCGATGATTGTCACGTTCAGCAGCGCTGAGCCGGTCAGACGTTGAGGGCCGTTATCAGTGGCAACGATAGTCACCTGGTAGGAGTCACGCTTCTCCCGGTCAAACTCGATCGCTGCGGAGACCCAACCTGAGACTGGGTCGACGTTAAAATTGGCTCGGTCGAGAAGGGAATACGTTATATCAGCGTTCTCGCCTTCGTCAGGATCGTGGGCTTGTACCTGCTCAAAAAAACTCCACGTGAGTAATCAGTCGCGTTCCAAAATACGTGGGTAGTTTATTCGGGGCCTTACAAATCAAGTAACCACGTTAGAGTACTTTCAAAGTTTCGTATGCCTCTCAAAAATCTCCCTGTTTAATGTAGTAGTTCCTCTTCTTTAATGACATGGAAAACGTTCAACTAAGTTAATACAATTTTTCATTTCTATGAAGTGAATTTTAATGAGTAATTAATTTCCGGTTCGAAAGACCGCTAAATGGATATGACAATGGCACTTAAAAAACAATCGCTTTCGGGACAGTTTGTGAAGAAGTCCACTCAAACTAGTCAGTATAATTTCTACAATCCACATTATTGCTACTTTTGACCTGCTCAGTAAAGACTACCAGAAACGCCTTGAGGGACATGCCCTACATACCTTGAAGTTCTGAAGTCAGAAGTAACTTACAGACCTTCTCTACACCAACTGCATGCTCTTCTAAAGGGTTCTCAAAAGGGTTCTCGTCAGCCATGAGGCCTTTTCACCCACCTGAACCATTTTTGCTCCGATGTGGTTGTTCTCCGGCACGGTGACGTGATACACTGGCTCGAGGAACGTCGGAGGATTATCGTTGATATCCCTGATGGTCAGCGTCGCCGTCATTGTGTGCGTCAGTCTTTTCAGAGGAGCCGCTCTACGTGATTCCAACAATTCGTTTGCATCCCAGCAGATGAGGCGCACGAGAGCAATTCCACTTGGCAGGGTATCTGGACTCTCTCGGTCCAACTCGATCCTCGTCTGGAGGTCGTAAAGACCCGCTGAGGGATGCCCTTGAGGGTCTGGGGAGAAGGTGAGGACCTGACGATGCGCCACATCTTCGGGCTCCTTGCAACGGACTACCCCGTTTACTTCCACGCTGTCTGGATCGTATACACGAACCTGAAGGGAGCAAATATTGAACGTGGATAGATTCAAATGAAAGGAAAGAGGAGGAATTGTGCTTTGTAATTTAAATGGTCAAAGTTGTCTGAACCCTTCTATTAGGTGAAAATATTTCAAATACGTATTCGAATAAATGCATTTTGTTGAAACGTTCGATGCATTTGTACCAAACCTCTGTTTTTACGCACCTATAGAAATACGAATGAGCGGTGATTTCTTGTACCAAAATTAATCTTTCCTGAAATAATTACGTTGCGAAAAAGTGACTTACGTGAATTTAATAAAGCAAATAAAAGCCCTGCGGTCTCTTTGAAATAGCCCATGGCTGGAGTAATGGGAGTACGTGACAGCTCTCCTGCTATTGCCTAACCTTTCATTAGCACTCTTTAAAAACGCCAATATCTCATTAGTAGGTTCTAAAGTCCTTTTAAGTGGCTAGTCTGCACTTCAGTTCGAACTGACAAAACGGTAACTGTGTATTTGCTTAGTAGTGACAATCTAAAGTCCATTTACTTGCATTTCCTCTGGAAAGAGGCGAGATACTATGCCTGCTCCTTGATTGCGCACATTTTAAAAAAATACTCAAGTAAAATCTAATAAACTACTTTGTCTAATGTAGAAATATGCATTCCTTCCAGTCAACTAGGCTGAATCCTTTATTGCCGGAGCTTAGCTTCATCGACGCTATGCAATGGGGTAGACTGCAAGTGCACACGGTAAACGGCATCTCCGAAATATATGGTACCCATTTTAATGTTTGTCATCATACGAATAGAATCTGAACAATTGATAAGCTTATTTAAAACAATGAAGCAGGTTGTGATCTAAAGTGGGGAAAGCCTTGTCTCGACAGAAATGGATGTCTGTGACAGACAAGTGGTTCTTTAATTTTCACATCCAGGATGGTCCCTGGGGCTTGTCCTCTATCGCATGACCCCCCCCCCCCGCCACCGCCCTGCTTGATTCGTGGACAAAAGGCAGGAGAATGAGGGGTGGGGGGAGTAGGGTATGTTTTGTCATGCAAGGAAGCGTGAAGAAGAAGCACCCATTTGCATGCGTGCAATAACTGGCAAGGAGAGAAACTGCTCAGCCCTCTAATTTTAGGACTGTGCGAGCTCTTTGCTTTTTGAGAAGCCGAAATGCACTACTTTTCTGCTTGTGCATTCGAGCTCATACGCGCCTGTATACGTCTTTGATGTTGGGGCAAAAAATGCTGGGGCGTAGCAAATGCAGCTTGTCTGCATTGACGTGTTTATGACACAGTGGGTGTTGTCACGGTCAGTGCCTGTTGGCTCCTTAACCCCGCCTCATTATGCATTTCACAGAAGTGGCATTATTGCAATTATAAGTAGTCAGGAGCCGTCCAAGCCCCACCCTAGTCCGAAAGTCTTTTAACCTGACAAGACTAGACAACCAACAAATTGATTAAAGGCTTCAAGACGCCTATCGTCATCTTTCAAACACGGTACTTATGTTTGCGCTTTTAAAGCATAAAGATAAAACGCAATGCAACGTAGAGAGATGATCGCATTAGAGTCATCTGGGGATTCGTTAAAATCTTAGTTAAATTTCTCTCTTCCACTCACCTATATCATTTGACAGCCACTAAAAGGCCCAAATGTCAGTTTTCCTGTTTCATTATTGGAAATTTTAAAGCAACAATTTTTCATTTCTTATTGACCTGTATGGGAATTTTGAAATCGGGCTCTCTAATCCATAGTTTACTCTAATTAGTAAAAAGCGTAATATCTAGAGTCGCATTTAATTAAATGATTTTGAAAATAGGCTACTATGTATTCCTAAGGCCCCATTCACGACTCGAAAACATGAATAAACCAATCTTTTTTGTCAGTCAAATTTCATACTTTTACTCTAGCCAGTGCAAGAAAGCCTAAAGTTACCTGTCCGATAGATCGTTTGGCAGCGGTTCCCTCTTCAGCAATCAGGTGGATCGGGTTGATTTCGAATCGCGGCTCCTCGTCATTGACATCGGCCACAGCGACATGGAGCGTGGTCTCGGCGTTAAAGTCGCCGTCTGTGACTCGCACGGGCAGGATATAGGTCTGCACCGACTCAAAGTCCAGCGGTCGTCTCAACACCACCCGTCCGCCCTTCTCAACCTCAAAAATTGATGCGATTGCTTGATGGCTGCTCCCCACTGCTTCAATCAACGCGTAGTCCAGTTGAGCACTTCTGTCATCGTCGTGAGCTTCCAACTGTCCAGTTGAAATAGCATAGCATTTAGTTAAAATTAGGCTCTACCTACCTTCAATAGCTGAATTGAAATTAGGTTAGGTTATCTTTTAAATGAATTATCGCTGGGTATTTAATCTTTTGGGAGATTGGTTAGATATTACCCTATGTCCGTTGGATAGTCCCCTTAGGTAGATGCTTTGAGAAAAATTTAGTAAATAGTCTGTCTATGAAAGGTTTTTGAAACTGTGTCACTGAAGTAGGTGTCGCTTTCAGCTTAAGAATACGTTTCGATAACGGTGTTCACTTGTCTTTATTTCAAAATGGAGATGAGTGCATTAATAATAATAACGTCTTCAATTCCTAAGCTAATACGGAGTAATTTCTCACGACTGAGAGTCTGGGATTACGTTTGCAGTGCTCGTGGGAACGGTGTGACCTGAATATCACAAATGAATTCCAAGGCCTAGAATCTCCTCCAAATCGATCAAAATTTGCTCTATTCAAGTGATCATAATCTTCTTTTGAAATGCATTACTTAGAAACTAACTGGATTTTTGGGTTGCAGTTTCTTTTTAAAAGGCCAATGCAGCATAATATGCCTGTCGAGTTCTTTGTCCCAAGTTAAAAGTGACCCACAGGCATATTCCCATGGATATCGGATAACCACACGAAGACCCCTTTCCCACATCAAATTACAGTCAAATGATATCTGCCCTCCAGGGACACCGCTTCCAGCATAGCCCCTTCCCCGAAACCCCACGTGGGCTTTTCATTGATTACATCTCTCCCCTTCTCTGCATTTTTGCTTCAGTGGGTTATTCATTAAAAACGGTTTCCCTCATCCAGGCAAAACATAGCACTTCCCTTTAGGAAGAAAGATGACAATGGTTGAACGTGGCCCGTCTTCTAAGACTTGCTCGGGTGAATTTCAAAATACTGAAATCTCTATGGCTGTGTTCTAAAAATCATTAGCACAATGCAGGGGCAAGGATTCAGGATTTGTCTTCATTCAAGGATTCGGCTACGTAGTTGATGTCTTAGGCTTCATTTCTAGGCTTTGAAGTTCGATGTTAGAAACTACTGCTTGCCTGCTTCATCACCTACTACTAGAATTAATACCAACTAACCTTTCAAGAGACGTGTAGAGACATTTAGCGAAACGAATAACTAATTAAGACGGTTCTCTTTAAGAGACATTTCATGATTTAAGGAGCTGTTGAAGTCTGGAGGAACAAAGAGAATGGACAGAACAATGACTTACTAAAATTGCTAAAATTGTCATGAACATTGTGAAAATTTCGAGTGAAATTATGTAGTTCATTATTCTTTCTTTTTGCAACCTCATTATACTACTTTCACAACAGTAGAACTTACGGACCGCTCTTAAATCAATAACAGAAATGGTGTATTAACAACGAATTAGTAATACTGTTTAACCGTGAGTCGGCCAGTTTGGTAGACTAAACCTGAACAGCTCAACTCATCAATGCTTTAAGTGCTTCTCTCTCTGTCGGATAAACAGCTCTTCAAGATTTTGGATTTGCTAAAAGATGCAGGTAAAGTAAATTCTAAATAATTCTTCGAATCGGTTATATTGTATTCAGAGTTGATATGGACGAGGATTACGTTGGAAGCTTGGAATTCAATGGCACCCCAATATGTTGGGTGTAGGCACACAGTGTACATATGACCAGTATGTTCTGAAGCAGAGATTTGGGATTCACTTGATTATGCTCCCTCCCGGTGCCTTTCACGCTGTCCTGAGCTTCCATGAATTCAGGTGCATTAATGACTCGGTAGCTTTATGACTGCCGTAACTACGTGAGAAGTGGTCGATAATGGACTGCGTAACAATAAAATTGTATCGTTGCGCTCAGTGCTCACAATCCCTCCGAGCGCTGTTTCAAAGGCTTATTCGCCCCAAGTAAAAACTGAAATGACTACCCTAGGGGATTATAATAAGGCAGCAAAAGATAGCCCATAAAATATCGCAAATTTTTACAGCTTGATTAAACCCGATGTCTCAAATTCACTAGCTGCAGAACTTGGGGCTTTATTCAATAGCACAACAAGGTTAATACTATGCATTATTAAAGCATTAAAGGAGAGTCGCGAGTTTTAGCCTTCCGCACCGCCACGAAGTTCAAAGAACTTTCATCAACACATTATTAGACCACGAAATCCCTACATGAACTGGATTTTCTGGCCATCACAAATGGCACTGGAAAAGCCAACTGTCAATCAATTTGGGTTATTTCGTTACAGTAATTAGTGATAGTAGTGGCATTACTGTTCCATCTTTTCGTTGCTATGGCATAACTTACATGTTTATTTACCTGCCCTCCCAGCCAGAACAAATAAATGCCCCAGGCCCCCCCTCTTCCACCAATGGGAATCGGCAGGCAATGCCGCCTCCACCTGGGCGGACTAGGTCATTGGGATTGACCTCTGCACTGTGGCAACCGCACTTACACGCGTTTTATGATAACATCTCTAATCACCGCCATAAATCACCTCATCATAAAACTTCAGGGTTTAGCGTGGAATGAACACCTAGTCAATGCAAAATCTCATACAAACCCACCATCGGAATCATGGGACGAAAGTATCCTCCCACCTATGGAGGCGCTGACAAAAATGACCTTTTAACTAAATCACTACTTGACCGGCGGCTAAGCTGTATCGACTGGATACCTAAAAACACCTACCTCGATTCAATAAATAGACTACTACATCATCCTTTAGTGAAAGGATAAAGAAATTGGCTAAGTAAATTAATGGTGACGAAGCGCTTGCATTAAAACCTCTATGGGGAAATCGATTAAAACATGAGATATAATGCAGGTTTTAAAATGAATTGGCAATGCTTGGGATTGATCTAATTAAAATTATGTTAGTTACAATAATCTAAATATAAAATTCCTCCAATAGAGACTGATTTCGTTACTATAAGTAAGTTGCCAGCACTAATGGTGTCGTTTATCATTTAAATTATTGCTACCATGGTAACGATATTTTTCAGCCAATTGAATCCTTTGTGAACGACGAACCACACTCGTATGAAGTTCACAAGTCGATGCTCTTCCCATAGCAACTATGGAAAAATGAGCATTCATAAATTCCACGTGCATGCTGGAAAGAGCCCCATTTGACAGAAATCTTAAAAACAAGGGCACAAAAGAAGTGGTTTATTGCTCCATGGCAACAATAAAATAAGTGCGTCAACTTCTTAGAAAGCTGAATTGCCGACTCTAGGACGTTGAGACTCAATGCCAAGGTGCATGTATGATAACATCTTTTAAATATCATGGTGATAAATTGGGCAAATATGGTTTGAAGGCCGCAATAAAGCCCATGTAGGGATTCGAGAAACAGGTAACTGTCCTGCACTATAATAGCGACAGTAAAAAGTACATGGTACCTGATGTTCCAGTTGTACTTAGTTGCAGTAACACGAGAACTACCTTGCACAAAATATCGATGCTTACAACGTCTTTAACCCCCTTGAATTACGAAGAATATTCTCCAGGACCTAATTTCTCAACTCATCAGCCAGCCCAAATGAAATAATTCTTCCCATTTACTATAGTGACCTGGTAAAGTGGGCTAGAAAAGAGTGATTTTCTAAAGTGCAAATATTAACCATCAAAATATACGACTGTAGAACTCCAATAATGAATTAAAATCGAGAAAAAACAGTCGCTACTTTACAAAGGAATAGATAACTCTTCATGTAAAGCGCATTTGCCTAGTTTTGACTGTATGCAAGTTATGGTAGTTTAATGGATAAAACCACCATAGCAACCATGGTATAGTAACTTGCATGGGGAAGGCTTTCAACTAATGAATCGATCAGATAAGGTGCTTGTTGCTCAGGGATAATGGGTAGTATTTCTCTTGTGCTGGTGTTCACTATTGTTTAAATTTCAGCACAGCAACATGTGGATGAGCTTCAGGAAGTTGCAACTTAAGTGTGTGCCAGAAAATTAAGGCCTCGCAAACACCATTAAAATCTGATAAGACATGTGTGTAGCCATGGAAACAAGAGGACCCCTGTGAGTTTCCATGATCGCATTAAAACCATGAGTCCCTCCTCAAGAAATCACCCTTTTCCCTTTTACAACTACCCATTATCTGATATTTCTGGGTAGTGACGTGGAGGGATAATGTATATTGGCTATGCAACCACTGTTATTGTCACAGAAAAATGTTTAGCAGAGAAGTAATGTGGCACTTGGGCTTGTCTTCGAGTAGATTTCTTTGAGACCAAATAGTAACGGATTTCATATTGGGAAACGAGGAGAGTGCTAGTGGTCTTATAAAGAGTTGCTATATATATATATATAGCGAATATACACTGATTGGAAGAAATTTAAAAGACATCAGCTCTGTATATCAACCAGACTACGGAACTTAATTCAAGGGATTTGTAAAATGATGCTCTAACAGTTTAACAATTTTGTACGAATATCCTCACTTATTACTATTCTTCCTAGCCAAATTAATCCTTTAACCCCATAGGCACACACTTCGATCCTCTCTCTATCCAGGGTCGATAGATCGGGATTGCCACTATGGCAACCACTAAGTGTACCACTGCTGCTTGAATTTAGTTGTCCCCTTGGTAACAAGGCAATTTCTGTGGGATTTCATGCTGTTTGTTTTTGCCTATGTCAATTCGGACACTTTGGAAAGACAATTCCCACGAATGTCTTTACCTTTGTGTCCCTCAAAATCTGGAGGTATTGATGATGTTTAATGTATGGCAGTTTTTAAGGGCATAAACTCTTTTCTGCTGCAAAAATGACCAATTGTAAAATTATGTAGAGCCAATTTTAAAAGTAAGTAAATATAAAATCATAACTCGTTGGATGGGTGTTTTTAACGACTAGCGCAATACAGCTTCGAAAATTCTCAGAATTGCATAGACTTGCTGGGAATAAGGTAAAAATCATTAGCCATCTGTTAATACAATCCGTCTTTTATTTTCATGAGGAATTAGTTAGAGAGAATCAAAAGTATTCCTACTATTTATCCTCACTGTTACTAAACCAATTCGTATGAGTTAAATCTTTAAGGATCTGGCCAGTGTTAAAGTAAAAACAGCTCCGGTTAATAACTGATGGAGCAAAAAGGCAGCATTTATTGAGTGTTGAGGTCACCTGTCTAGACGTCGCCTTGAATGACCCAGCACCTCCCGGTGCAAGGAGTAGACTTTTAGCAACTGGCGTATATTTTTTATTAGTCCCAAGGCATTTATTACTACATCGTTATCAACAAAATTTAAGTTTTATTTTGCTGACCTTAACATATCCTAATGATTATTTCATTGTTGGGATTGAAATTTTTATTTTTTGGGCCTTTCGTCTAACTAGTAGGATATACCTATCAGTTAGCCCATTTCCCAGTTCCCAAAAGGCGGAACACCAACCAGCCTTTTCAACGTGTCCTCTTTCTACAGTTCTTGCTACGTTAAATTTGAAGGAAGAATAAACTAATCACTAAATCATCGAATATACATATATTCAAAATTGAGAGGATATGCAAAAAAGGTTCACAGTTCATCCATGTAGGGGGTATATTTGTAGGAGTTAGCAACAGGACAAATCAGTTTTATTGCAGTCTATATAGATCTCCAGTTAACAGGGAAACTGGTGTCTGATAACTTTTATCAAAATTTCTTCCCAAAGAACACAAACAGACCGGTTAAGCACACACGAATATCCTGTTAGTAGGGTTTCCAAGACACAACTAATCAAACTTCCTTAAATAAGTAGCAAAAATGGCTATTTATTAATACTTATTGAGATTTTGCAACTTTCAGAAGCCAGATTAGCACCTAAACAGCATATTTTTAATGACTATAGGCTAAAAGTGCTCATCATTTAGCGGATACGCCCAGCAAGAACTAATGTTAAATTCTAAGGAAACATTCGGCTATCCGACTCTGACGAACGAACTAAGCTTGCAACTACATTGTATTGTAGTAAGATGCATTGCATGTGATTATTAGACACTAGCCTTTTGAAGCCACGAAGTTAGTCACTAAAGTCTAATATGTGTGCTAGTATCGCCGTCAGTATTGTCCAACTACGGAGGAGATGGCAGCGAGCCTTTCACCGTATGCATTTATTTACTCAAGAGGTTATGAAAATATACATAGCCTAAGGTCAGTGCAACAGCTAAGAAAGAGCACGCGTCCGCAATGGCGAATGTTAAGCAGGCCACGCGATTCCCTGCTGAGCTGTTTAATTAAGAGCATCGGCTTGATTAGGAGACATGGAGGGACTTAAAACGCTAACAACATTCAATCAAGTTAGCAATAGACAAGAAAGAAATGGAGTTTTCGTGTTGGTGAAGACAGTCTCGGCTGAAGTTTGCGAGCAGTACTCACAAACCATCTTAACATGAAACTGCAATAATTCAGCCATGCGAAATCAAATATTGTCATTTCTATTTTTGCTTTATGACTCCTGGCCAGAAGTTAGTAACCTAACAGACGGTCTAATTTGCGTTCGCATAGCAGCAGATTTTCTCTGGAAATCAGCAGAAAAAGTAAGGGACTTTGGAATTCGGGCTTCGTCGCTAGAACTGAATGTTTTAGCCTCTTCCATGAAGCTTACAGTACTCAAAAATTGTAACATTTCACTTAAAAGGCCTTCTAAAATCGTCTGACGAAGGTGAAGAAACTTCCGAGTAAGGTTAACCATCCCGATGAAGAACGAACTACGATGGGAACAATATTGCGACGTTTTAAAACTAGCAGAGTATCAAATGGCTCGCTGTATACAGTTCAAATGGTAGAAACTCTCCAGTCCTGTAGACGAAAATTCTCGAAACTGCAGTGGGTGGTCGCTGTAGTTGGTGAGCCCCAGATAACGCGAGTAGACCGCAATAGGCCATATGTATGGCAGCAGCTGGATTCGACTCTCCCACACCTCAGGGAAGAGTGAAAATGCTCGTCTCCCCAGGGCATTTTATCTGTGAGGCGCAGTCTAAAAGGGTGCTAGTCGTCATGCCAGTACCACAAAAGCCGAGTCTATGGACGAAGAATTTCGACCTGTTTTCAGAATGTGTAGGATTAGCTTACTCCAAGTCCAGGGAGCAGTTGTATTGTCACTAATGGCAGTCATTTTGAGTAAAACTCTAAGACAATGGCTATTTTTTTT
The DNA here is from genome assembly GCA_030710315.1 of Anomotaenia brevis. Classification (NCBI taxonomy): domain Eukaryota; kingdom Metazoa; phylum Platyhelminthes; class Cestoda; order Cyclophyllidea; family Dilepididae; genus Anomotaenia; species Anomotaenia brevis. Next base: position 1,695,985 of record JAUOZQ010000002.1, read on the forward strand.
GTTTTTTAAGTGATCATAGTTATCGAACAGTTTTCGTTTATCTTGATGGAAGTGTCCAATTTATGCTTTACACCCTTCATATCGAGGAGTCGGAATAATCCCTAAATTTAAATAATTTAAGTATTCTAAAACTATCCCAAAAGAATAGAGATACTAAGCACCTTTTAGGAGTGCATGGGCAATTATATGTTTGCCTTCCTCAAACTTGGTGCAGAGAGGATTACACGATGTTTTATCTTGTGGGAACTGATTAACATTGCCTCGTAAGGGAATAATGCTGTGGTTACCTCGTCTATTGTGCCAGTTTCTGCCTTTATTTAAAGTTTCAACTGGCGTACGACATCTGTGACTCTCCTCAAAGGTGCAACTAATTGCTACCTTTCTACAAGCTTATGGTGATCTCTTTGAAAAAATGCTTATTTTTGATTATGTTCTAGACAGATGGGTTAACATAATCCATACGACCCAGATTCCGGGTTCGGAGCGACAACTGTTGTAACCTAAACAACTTACTTTGAAAATTATCGACCCGGGCGGGGTATCCTCGGGCACTGTAACGTTGTAGCTTGACCTGTCGAAGTAAGGCTCGTTGTCATTCATATCCACCACGCAGATCTCCACTTGCAGGCGTGATTCAAGTGAATGGGAGCTCGGGTGATCGTTGAGGTACATACCGTGGTGACTAGGCCCTCGCGAAGGATTGAATGCGACCAGAGTCATGTTGAAGTACTCCTGGGTCTCTGTGTCCAGATCTTTCAGTAAAACCAGGGTCGGCGTTTCGCTAAAAGTAATGAAAGGAATATATGCACTGTGTAATCGAGAGATTATCGAGACGTGGTTTTACCCTCGAAGTCGGTAGCTATTTATAACTAACAAAATGAGTGCTGAATTGCGCACTTGTTCTTGTGAGCTCTGCATTTAGAAAGCATCGATATTGTTATTGGTAAAATCAAGTGGAAATCCCAATAAGATGTGTTCAGTGGTTGAATTATTACAAGCCCCACTTGGAGGTTGCCAATTGTCCAAAGGTAGAGGCCACTTTATTTCTATCGCAAAAAGCGCCTATAACGGGGACTGTCACTGCTCACCTGCTGCTAACTTCTAGATGGAACACCTCGTCCACACTGTGTGATTGCGGTTCTAGCCTATAGCGAATGATTCGATGCTCAGGCAACAAATCGGCGTCTCGGGCTTTCGGTAAATCGATTTTTCTGCCTTTGCGGTACAATGCTTCTCGCAGCTGTCGCTTCCAAATGCGCTGTTTGTCGAATCGTGGCGGGTTGTCATCCACATCGATGACGTCGACGGTCACTTTAAAAACGGCTTGCAGACCACCATCGGGGAGAAGAACATTTACGTCTAGCTGAATCGCAAGTTCTCCGATCAGAGGATTGCAAGTTATAACGTCCGTGAGGCCTCCGTCGTATACTGAATAAGAAGAAACAAGCCCATGTTAATCTAAAACGTCGGATAGGTGTGCCTTCTCCAATATTAATAGAGCAGTTTCCAAGTCCTCCAGACTTTTTCAAAATTTACCAATGTATCTTTCGTTGTACTTGCATTACAAAATGAGTCTATTCGAATTTTTGATTCATCGAAAAACCCAAATCGCGTCCACTTCAACCAGTTATTTAAAGTAATTCAGTCTTTAATGAGTAAACTGGCGGATGGTGTGTTCACTGAGGCATTAAAAACTAGAAAAGAAATAGAAGATAGATAGTTTCCATAGTAAAAGACCCTTTGGACAAAACCCAGTAACTCAGTGTCTAATATATACACAAGGGAATAACATTAGAAACAATGATTCCACTTCATAAAAAATGACTGATCCAATTCCTGAATGAGGTTGCCGTACCTTTTCATTAACTTGTATTTTAATGAAAGTTAACAATAACTTCACTTATGACAATGCCTTTTGCAATGGCTTTTCATTGTAGGTAGACGAACTGGACATTTCATTAAGTAGATTTAACGGGTGCTGTTGTGGGGCCGAAATTCATGAAGACTGCACGCATGACCAGTCTAGCCAATGACAACTCGGCCGTAGCCGCGTCCGTGATGACATGCGCGCATGTACGTACCTTGGCACACATCGACAACCCTCTCCCTCCCTACCCCGCACACCCCCTTTGCCTTGTGGGGACAACATCGAGGGGCACTACTGAGATAGTCGAGAAAATCAATTAGAATTTACACTATTTGATGAAGCTGTGAGAAAAATAACTAGAAAGCCCTTTCTTTCACTTTGAAAATGCTATGAATCATGTTTTGATAACTTTAAATGGATGAAAGTAATTTTGAAAACCGAATAATTTGATTTTTTAGGCTATATCGTATATGAGAATGTTTTCACTCGAATTAAGCATTTCGTACAGCCAAACTCTTAATTTGGGCGTTGCCACTGAGTGGAATTTTATATTAGTCGCAGATGTTTGAGAACACATCATCTGGTTGGTCACTCAAATACGCCACTTTGCTACAATCTGGGTGCACAATTCAGCAAATGCACGGTCGCTTCGACTGTTACAAAACGCACACACAATACATCCTAATCAAGTGTATCACTCTGACTGCTACTGTAGTCCATGAGATGACAATAGAAGAGTATGCCTAGCGTCTTGCATGCATCACCGGGCTTGTGCAAGCAAACCAATTTACTTCTCTCTATTTGGCTCCAATAAACTCCACAGACATCTCAGGGGACCTAATGGAGCTATCTAGAATGTTTCTTAATTAAAATGACAAAACAACTCTTCCCAGGAGAGCAATGCTTGGGTAATTGGAATTTGCACTGCCGTAGCCAGAGCAAGATGGGACACCGTATCTCGTACCTATCTAAACTGCGTACATTGGGCAGTAAGTGGTTTGTTTGGAGTCTATTTTAAGTATTACTCACGAGGCAATTGTGTTGCCGTCTTTATAGGCCTGGGGCAGCAGAGGCACTGGGCATTCAGACGGGAGGGAGCAGGCTCAGATTTTCTTAGATACCGACCAGGAAAGCGGCAAAAGCTTTGATCTTATTCCCCTTATTTCTGGGAGTATGAGGCAGCTAGTTAGTTAATTCTGAGTCAGCACGAGAAAAATTGCGCTATTGGAGAAATTGGGAACCTATGATCCATAATATTTGCTTGTATTTGTGAGGCATTTAAATAAGGCAATTACATACAAATGAAATTGAATATTGGCAAATTATCTGAAGTAATCTATGTTGGAGATTGCGGTGAAAAAAAGGGACATTTTAATGACAATTTATGTCATTAAATCCGAGGCCGTTTAGCGAAGTGGTGATTTTTTGAAATTCCAAAACAGGTAGTAATCATTTCTGCATCACAAACACATAAAGGCTCAGAAACAACCAAATTGGAGGGATTCATTACTAGGCTACGAGACACCGTGAAACTGTATTAGAAAGAATAGTTATTGGTGAAGATTCGCCCAGGGCCGCCCTAGAGTAACGGTGATTTCAAGACGCAAAAGTAATTACGAACCAAAAATAAATAAAATTCGATCAAATCACTAAGTCCACACCTACTTTTATAAACGGTTGCTTAGAGTTCAAGAAAAGAACAAAATTTCCAATAAGTCGATCAATTCAGATTGAAATGTGTCCTATATATCAGATAATACCATTCTAAGGAATACAAAAAATAATAGTCTTTATCGTTAAATTAGTTTTTAATATTGCCATTACCTAAGATATGTTTAAACAGCAATTCATGGGGGCCGCCATATTTGCAATCGAATTTCCATATGTCCTGGTGGGATCAAGAGCTATTTTTACCAGGAAACCAGTATTTTCTCTAAGGCAATCAAGTCAGTACGAATTCTCACATGGTATGTAGACTGGAAGGGCTAGTAGATGTGCTACTAAAACAATCCCACCATTTCACTGGCTCTGAATTGGGCTAGTTGAATTTCTGACAGAAAGCAAGTAATTAGTACTGTGGTTGGAATTATTAAAAATTAGGTAAAATCACCCACCAAATGTGGACTTATACTTACACTTAACTAGAAATCGGGACTGATAAATGAACCTTCAAAGGAATAGGATGAACGTAAGTACATTGGAGAAATATGATGACAAACAATAGCTAGAGCTAGTTAAACTTTTTCCTTTCAACGGGAACTGCGTCTGCAGCAAGAATGTAGTTCTACCCTGCTGCTGAATTTAGTACAGTGCAAATGGACAAACCCTGCAATGCCGATTGCTCGATTTTCACGAAAAAATGTAGCTAAAAAGCCTCAAACGAGATCTTGTTCCTTTCAAAGATATCAAAAATACTCCAATATGACTCTGTAAAAAAATCGAGGACACCCTGTTTTCATATCTTTGAAAATTGGCCAATAACTTGCGCAGATGAAGGTGCACTAAATCTAATGCATTCATGTTTCATTGCAGACTGGTTGATATCTGAATATGATATCCTGAATATTGCTCTTAAAATGAAAAGAGGTCTGTGCACGCGAAAGCGAAAAAACAGCAACGTCAGTCAAATCCAAGAAAAATGGTACGGCTGTTTATGAATTTTCAAATGAATTAAGACATGTAATACCAAATTAAAAGCATAAACAGGAAAAGTATCCTATAGAATTTTTACAAAATTAATTTCCTAATAGAACAATTGCACTGCTCATTAGGGGTGATAATTGCAATTCAAAAAAATTTCTTAAAATTGAAAATTAAGATCTTAAAAGTGTCAGTTGCCACACGATTCTATGTTTATGCTGGCAGTATGAATGGAGAGTCATGAGAGAAATTACCGCAGCAATCAAAATAGTGATAGATGTAACACCAGCACTTAAGACAACTAGCATTTAATTAATGATTTTGAAACAGAATTATCTCTTCTCAAGTATTAGTGCTTAGTAAACTATTGTGTGAGAACTACAAGGGGTAAATTAAAGAATTTTAACAATCTGAATGTCAGCAAATTGCAGGAAAATGAGACAAGGAAGCCGAATCAGTACCAAGATCAACCATTTAGATGAGAGACGACAAAAAAGATTAGAGTGATTGGATACATCTTTAACTTCCTTAAAAGCTACGGCCTAGATTCTGGATGAGAAAAGTCCCCCAAGTAGTAATTATTTTTTCTAAAGAATTTTTATCTTGAGTTGGCTGACCATCAAAGTCGCAATTTCCATAAGATATTCTAGAAAGACGTCACTTGTACAGGTGACCCGGCCTAGGTCGCCATGCTGAATTCCCATTTCCAATTGACTCGATTGCATTGATCAAAAGTAGTCTAAATTCTCGTCTATAATTCTTCTATGATTCGAAGAATTTTGAGGAGGTGTTGGGACCAATGATCCCACGAATTAGGGTGCATGCAAGCCACAAGAGAAGCTTTGGGAAGACCAGGGCCTGAAACATTAAGTTTATAAATTCAATTTATTGTTAAAATAGCTGAAAGCCCCAAGTTGTATTGGATCTCCCAATCTGTGCTTGGCTCATTATGGTGCTAGAACAAAAAGGAGCTATTTAAATGTTTAGTTAGTTAGCTATCCATAAAAGGAAGAAAATGGAACGAAACCGTTCGAAACATTCTAAATCAATACTGGAAATTAAATCGATTCTATAAAATGCTTATATGTACCCTTAGAGCTAAACAAACATGGCTATACAATTCTCCATTTATCAAAGCCTAGGCAATACAATTGGAAAAATCGACGAATAAAATAAGAGGATTATGCAAGTTTTAAAGTGGACTATTCGCCCATAGCATTAGAAAAAATCAATGGGTTTCAAAGAAGGACCTATTGCAAGAATTCAGTGACCTATGCATGGGCCCCTACGTAAGTCGCCATATTGGAATTTGAATTCATGATCACTCAAGCAGTTTTCCAGGAAAAAAATCTACTTTAAATTTTGGTGAACAAAATTTTCATGTGATACAATCAACTAGAACTAACCTTTTTAATAAAAACTCAAAATAATTGTCATAAATGAATGAAGTAACTCGATTCTCATCAGATAAATACGACATAAAGGCTATTATCATTTAAAAGACGACAAATTCAAAAAATCTGTCATTATCAAAGGCTCACATTTTTCGCAATTTTATCAAAGAAGCGTTTATGGGAACTCATTAATTATTCAATTATTAAGACGTTCTGGTATCACTGGAAAGGAAAAAAAGCAACTATGTGCAAAAAGTGGAGAATATGACAAAGGATAGAAGTGGTAGATCGTCTGGAGGACATTAGTAGATATGATACGATAACAAATTACGGAAATATCTAATATGCTACTGAAGCGGATGCCTAAGTAGAATCCAGCACAAATATAAAATAGAAATCAACCAGATAATATTCTCAAAGGATTAGGAAAAGGTAGAATATTTTTTACTAGTCAAAGACTTTTATTAATAGAAAAACAAAAACAATTATACTCTAAAGCGTCACGTCGATGCAAAAGTAACATGGGGTCGCCATTTTGGATTACGAATATTTTATAGAAAAATGTCATTACTGAGGATTCTCTCACTTCCACCCAAGCCCATGATAAGGCGAAATAAATTTACTCAACATTCGGATAAAAAAGTTTATCTTTATAGAAAAATTCCGGAGCTAATGCAGCATTTTAGAGGCTGAAAATGTAGATCTTAAACAGCAGTTTAATTCCATAGAAAATATTCAAACTTTTTCCCATTTCGATACATCAGTAGCATCCAATAGGCCGTAAATAGAAATCAAAGAAGGAAAAGAAGTAAGACTATTGAAATAAGTGGTGAGAAGAGACTATGTTCCTACTAAGTCCAGGTTTCGAAATTTCTTCACTTAGCGTCGGAAAATCAACAAATTCCTTTGAACTTCAATAAATGAACAAGTAACCACTGTGTTGTGTACCAGATTTTAGGCACTGGAGCTCCTTCAGGTAGGTAAGTAGTTCTAAAAACATGGAAGGCTTTAAATTAGAATTACTGTATTTACGCAACCAAACTGATATGACAATGTAAGTAACCGAAAGGTATCTCCTGGTACAGGTACAATCTCCAATTTCATGGCTTCATATCTCTACTGGATCTAGGCAAAGTATGCAGCTATTGCTAATTTCTAAAGGACGTCGCTCCAACATTAGGCAGCAACAGGAACCTGTTCAAGTCTGCAGATAGCTAACGCCTAGTATCACTTGGGCATCGTCGAGAAGAGCAAAATCTTCTCGAAAATAGCTTGACAACTGATACCTAGATAGAAACTTCAATTTTCTATAGAATTCCTCGCGTACCTGGGTGCACAAGGAGACCGCCATTAAAAATTCAACCAATGAGAGTAGGACTCAGAAAAATTTGAACCAGTCTAGCTACCCCTTATTGGTTTACCACCTGGCGCGAGTATTAAATTCTAAAAACCGAAATATCAAAATGAATGAACTTTAGCTGGAATTGACAGGTATGGGTGAACACTACAGGAGTAGGTATTTTTTCGTTCGAAAACCGTTGCTACAGTGGAGACGTGAGATAGGGGAAGAAGCTTTGTGAGTAATTTTGAGGACTTCCATGGGAATATTGATTCTGTGATCACAAAATAATATATATAGTAATTAAAGGATAGTAAAATCATGTTGGAGCAGGTAGTAATAGAGAAGACAGCTCGAAGCTGTCATAGGGGAGAAGGGGTCGAGAAATGGGGTCCCATAACATGTTTGCACTCCACCAACATCCAACTATTATTATTGCCAAGTTTCGAGCCAACCAAATCAATTTGGATTGGGCAATCTATCCTAATAGGATCAAGACAGACAGATATGTGGAGATCCCTGAATCCTAAATGGATAAGGACACGAAAAATTAATAGGGATATGAAAAGCGTCGATGGATCAGTTGATCAACTATAAGGATCGCCAATCTTAGATCATGTCGGATAATTAGTCGTGTCGGGGTTTGAAGGCGAGAAATGGGAGAGTTAGAATCTGAATATTAGGGTAGGAAAGTGAAAGTAAATGGATCTGATCAAAGAAAGGGCGAGGTCTTTGAAATTGAATGGGCCCATTTCGACCACTAGATAGGTTTTTATTCGTCCAAGGATGAAGCATCACGAAGCACCAGCTTAAGTGATTATCAATGAAATATAGTCTTGGTTTTTAAAAACTGGAAAAAACATTTGACACAACTTCCTTCCTTATGCTCAGTAACCAAGATCACCTACAAAGCGAAAACATCAAATTATTGAGAGCCGAGGTGGAGAGTACTACAACCGCTTGAAAGAAAAAAATGGATGTTTTTCTAGTACAGAACAGTTGCCAGTCTTCCAAAGAACGCTAGGATACCTCTACGGATCACAGACAGACTAGCAAGGAGGGAAGATACCAACTACTCCCATTTAGATATGAAGAATAGGGAATTACAAAGTGTAAAATGTGACGCACAAACCGATATAAAACCTATCGTGTTGCAAAAAAAAGAATCAATCCGAGCATACGAATCTGCATGAAACTAATCGTGAGGAGCGCATAAGTGGGATCTCATGCGCACTAACCTCCTCCATTATCGTCATCTCGACGATTAGCCAAAGCACATAGCTTTTCTGCATCGATTTCTGACTTTAGCGATAGTTCGCTTGTGAGAGGATCGAGGTGAAAGAACTGCGACGGAGCCCCGAAAGCATTTGTGACGCTCTTTTGAGGAGCTGGACCAGCGACAATGCCCAGAACGTGTCCAGGAGGGCTGTTTTCCTGCAAACGATATTTTACCTCAGTAGCGGGAATGCGCCAGGACGATGCCAGTCCACAGGGAAGGCTGAATACAGTGACGACTATGAGAAGAGTCAGAGTACAGATCATGCGTTCCTCCGCCATGTATGTCTGTGGACGAAAGAGAAAGTGCAGAAGAGTAGAGGGAGAGAATAGCAAATGGGAAGCCGATGGAGGAGGTGGGTGCGCACGTGCGTGCCGCACCAGTTCCTCCGCCATCGGATTGGCCAAGCCTGGGGGTCACGGCGAAAGTGGCCAATCTGGGACTACTTCTGCATGCGTCAACGTCGACCACCAAGACTACCCTGAGAAGTTAAGGCGAGAGTGTGCAAAACTGCCCTACTATTTACTGTTGGTCTGCTGTGGCTCCAGCCGCTTTGGCAGTCTGTTGAAATCGACAGCCTTTAGTCTTTTCGACGGTAGGTTATATATGCTCGATCGTTTTATGCGTCAAAATATCTTCCTTCATAGGATAATCCTATGTTTGATTAAATACTAGTTTTTCTAGAAACAAATCTATGTGTGCTATAGTCATACTAACATAATGTATTCTTTCTAAAAATTTACCTCTCGGCTACGAAAGAGGAGACAATGCATGTCGAATCTTTTCTACAAAAAATATGAAGATTTGTGGACTAGTTATCAATGGCTTAAATACCCATTTTTCTCACCAATTTATCATGCGTAATTTATATGCTAGCAATATGTTATAGTTTCTGAATATTACTGAAAATCTAAATATCACTATGATGTCTCGGATTCGGCAGTTGTAAAGAAACGTTAGTCGAGATTCCGCTTATTGATATCTGTGGATTCCCATGAACTTGACGGCCTTGCTAAGAAAAAATAGATTGAATCGTTAACTGCAATAGCATAAAGGTACTCTCCGCAAATTTAGATTTGCCAATTGTCCTCGATTTCTTTTCCTTTTGTATTTACTTTGCATTGAATCATGCTCACTGCTATTCCCTTCATTTTCACAAGCTACTACTCAGTCTTCAGTAGATGGATGACTGAGCGATGTAGGAAATTATGCACTCAGACAAAGGTAGTCCTGCTTATGATCCTAACTTTCCGATTGTCCCGAGTTTCCGCATCCCCACTCAGCTGACTAAGCAATTACGACCATGAGCATTCAGGAGTTTGGCACACCTCCCAAATTCAGTTTGAAGACTTTTGCAAGAAGTTGTGTGAATTCAAGTACGCATAAAGCAAATTAGTTTCAGTTTTACGACTGGATTTTCACTATAAAAAGGCGATAGTTAAATTTGGACCTTCTGATTTCAAATAATTTCCTTTGTAGCGGAATTCACTATGATTGTATCTGAAAATGCAAAGCTGATGGGATGAGGCCTGCTTTGGTAAAAATATTACTATATAGGTCATGCGAAATCAGAAGTTTCCTTTTATTGAAAGAATGCTACCCTATGTAATCACATTTAAACACGTTCTGTAATAGCTAATCGTATATGAATTTCGGTAATTGCGTGGCAATGGCATTTTTGTCTTCCATAGGAGTAATTATTAGCCTTACTAAGCCATATTTTTTTTAAGTTTTAGGACATGGAGTTTCGCAAGTTAGTATCAGTAGAATTTTCAGCTCCGCAATCGAACAGTTTCGAAATGGTGGAAAAAAGGTACCAGTGCACTTTTGCTATCAAAATTAAAAGCTTTTTTACTATGCTCTTTCCGCAGATGATTAAGCAGTCTTGGCCGCAGGGCATACCTAAAAACACCGCCAACGGGCACCTGAAGCTTCACCAACCGCTCGCAGCGTAATGTTGGCCTCCTAAATTGAATAAACATTGAAATTTCCTGGTAAGCCTTCTCTTCAAGCAATTATTAACTGTGCCAATTTATTCAAGTAGTGGGACTCTGTCATGCATCGCTTGCCTTGGGATAGCACTCAAAACAATTTAAAGGATTTTCTTCTTATGGACTTTGGCCTTTTCTGTATGTAAGGTTTTCTGCTACACTGTAAGACTAATTGTTTGAATAGTTTATATTCTCAGACGAGCTTTTTTATTAAATTAGGGAAAAAGTGCGGAGCCATGTTTTAGTAGTAGCTATTCGATATCTTGTCAACTTTATTTATTGCAATTTTGAATATTCTTATTGCTCTTCTTTGAATAGAATGGTAGCTTGAAATAAGTCGCATATGGTTAACAACATGTCTCTAACCATATGCGTTGACAAGATAATAAAAATTTCCTTACTCGATAGATATAAGAACATCATTTTTTATCTTCCAAGCATTAAATCCAACATATCTGATGGTGGTCCAAAATTACGTTGTGGAATAATTTCCCTAGCATGAATAAAGCCTTATTTTGTATCCACAGCTTCAGGACACTCACCGACAATGGTGTCTGAGCTGTGGGTGAGATGAAGGGATGCCTTAATGGGATGAATTTATGACTGGTGGCAGTCTTAGTAACCTAGGTGATGTTGCGCACTCCGAAAATTATGAGACCGCATTCAAAAACTCCCTATTTTGGGCTCCGTTGAAATTTCCCATTAGTTGCTATGACTGCAGATTATAGGTTAAGATAGCAACCAGAGAGAAGATTTTACAGTGATGGAGGAGATAACGTTTCGAGCACTATTGTGGTTTTTTGGAATAGGTTCTCTAGCACTCATGATCTATCATTTCAGAATGAAAATTTGTTTAATCCTAAAATGAGGCCGACTTTACCTGCAGTGATACTGAAAATACCATTAGAAACTTCTCAGTAAACTAATTATTGAGGATTGCTTTAAGGTTTATTAAACTTTTGAGTTTAATCGTTTTGATAGTCGATTTGGTCTGTTTTTTGAATATATGATGGGTAAATTTAAACGTTGGAGAATGGAAACATCTTTAAATCGCCCTATTTGCAGCAGAAAGATGAAAAGCAAACCTAATAAGCTCATTAAAAAGGAAATGCAGATTTACACCCATTTTTGGTCAATATACATTGCATTATGTTAATTTTCAATGATGTGTAATGAAGCAAATTGACTAAGATACTGCACGAGTTTCAGAATGATATTTGATAGAAAATCTAAGCTCATTAAGTAATTAGAGAGGCTGTGGTCCAAACCAGCAGAAAAACTCCTTTATGATTTTAAATTGTATTTATCGGTTTACGACTTAAATAACCTCATACAAGTACAGTTTTTAAAAGATCTCCATATTTTAAGTTGATTTTAATTTATTTCCTGGCAGTTAGTCAGATTTCCTTGATCCAGAGCATTTATCTTTTCAAAATTTGGAGTCTATGGCAAACACGATAATAACCTAAGATTAATAATTTCCGATACTAGCAACTGTTGTCATTTAAAACACGAAGAAAAATTTATCATAAGGTATGTTTTTGCAGGTTTTGAACCAAGAATGTGTCAGTAAAATATTAAGATTAGATAATGACAATTATTCAACATTTTCTCAGTGGAAACCTCTCCAGCAGACAGGCATTTCTGAGGCGCCTTGATCAATTAGCCTGGAGACAGGAGGGGGGAAGCTTGGTCTCGTCATTTTCCTCTGCTGGAGCTGGAACAGTTTGCTATCAGTAGGGAAGCATCTCGCAGCACTGTTCCTGTCAAAAACACTTCCTATTAGTGCTCCTTCCCCATTCTCATATTCCTTCTGTCCCTAGCCCTCTCTCAAGCGAGATAAAGACGGTAAGATAGCGTATTTACTCAGCAATTTCTCACTTATGGCAATGTTTGCTCAGGACCAACAGAAAGACGTTATGATTCCTTTATTGAGTCAGCTTATCCTTGTCCATTTGGCATCAGAAGCAGAGCAGTACCTGATCATTCAGTCAGATTCAAAGGATTACTCAGAAGTTGTAAGTTAATGGGACAATTATTTCCGAGAGAACTGATTAGCGATAGAATGACTTGGTATTCCATCTTATTTCATTTGGAAATAGTGCGTGCTTACAAAGGTTAAACAGTAGCTAATATTACTAGCTTTGATTCATTTTGGAAGAGCCTATGACGGAACTGCACAATAGGTGATTGCAATTACCACAGATTAATTTTGTGAGGCCTAAGGAAAATCCGAAGCCATGCTTTGTGCGTGACTGCTACCCTCAAACGTATCTACATCTCAGCATTAAGCTGTCCCACTGGAAGTAAAACACAAATAATGAAGTGGGACGATGACGAACAATTTAGTTTGAGGTGTAAACACTAATTATTTTGGTTCTCACTGAACAAATTTTATTACATGATCGTCTTTTGTTGAAAAATGCACATTAGACTTAGAGAAGCCGCTTTCAGCATTTTTTGTTAGTGAAAAGTTGTAGAGCATATAATATTAAAATGTAGGATTAATATCTGCTCGTCTGCCGATTAGACGAAGTTTTTGTGTCCATTACTAAGGCACTACGTCAGCAAAGGCATCCTGAGCAGTGTGGTCTCGTGTGCAAAAGAGGCATTAATATGAACTGGGAAATGGACATCGTCGTGGGTTACCTACATCCGTGAATCTCAGTCTGTATGTCCGATCCCGAAATGGAGTTGTAAACTTAACTTAAATTTGCTGTTTATCTTGACTTCCTTGATCACTATTTGCAAAATTTTATTGTTTCGAATGCTCCCAAGATCAGACAAAAATTGGTTGCGAAGTTTCCTCTTTACTGAAAAAACTCAGCAGCTGTTTAACTTGTATTTGAAGCATCAAAAGCCTTAAAGTAGCTTATAGTTTTTGTAACGAATTCTGATATTCCCGAAGGCATTTAATAGGAAAGAAAATAAGTGTAACTTCGTTCTGAGTGATTGTTATTCTTAAATTTCTACATACACTTTAAAAGAATCAAAATGATTATTTAATTCAAGGCTATCAAAAAATTACTCTGTTAACGAATGTTAAGTTCCTAAATACATGGAAGATATGTTCTGATGGGTGGAAATGTGCTCGAAAATGTAATAATTCCATTATCGCTATATATTTATTTATTAATTTTTCAGCTAAACACACCTGTGACCTTGAGAAGAGCGGCTGTAATTTGTAATCATGGTCTGAGAAAGTTAACGCTAATTTAAAATTTTATACAATCTATGCCAAAGAGATTTTAGAACCAGAAAACAAAGATATCTCTAAGCTGTGCTAGGTCATTAGTCCCCACTATCCTAGTAGTAAAAATACAGTTTTAATTGGAAGATAACAATTTAGAGTATGCCGTGTACATACGAATCAAAGAACTGTAATTAGTGCTGAATTGATGAAATCGCTAGAGGTGGAAATCGAAAAAACCTTTAATTACAACATTTAGCAAGTTAGGAGGCCTCTTGATAATTACATGGTCTAGAGATGAAAAAGATGATACTCTTCTAACACGAGCACTTCTTAGCGATAAATTGTGCCCAAAGAGATGTAGACGTTTTATACAGACTGTACCGTAGCAATTTTAGTGGACAGTACAATTAAAGACCCATAATAGGAGTGGACACGTTTGTTAGCCCGGCAATTAACTCCAGTCCATTGCAGGGGGAGATTGGGAAGGCTTCTGCTTAAGAATGTCACATTTCAATATTTTTAGGTAGCATTATTAGCGAGCTAACGTTAATCACCGGAGCAGTCTAAAGAAAGAAAACTCTCGTTGCTACCGTTCAGTTCGATTTCTTTGATTAGTATCCTCACTACCATTTCTTTGGCTGTAGTGTAGAAATATTTTGGGAATAAATCATGACACAGGAAGCAGACTCAAAAAAACAACTTGAAAGACTCCTGAAAAAATTGATCAAATTTTATAAAATCTGGTTTCCAGTTGCAATTGATTGCACGTTAATTGAGAATATGAAATGATATAATTTGTGTGATATTTTTTTTCTAAATTGGGTCATTTGAAGCCAGGATATTCGTGCTTTGGTACTAGGCATAAGATGTTCTCACAGGCGACATAGCTTGAAGCTACAAGATTAACGTTAGGTATTTGTTCCCCGAAGTCTTGCTAACCTCTAAGACGAGTGGGACCTTTTCGTACCTGATTTGCCGGGAAATCTGCATCAAATATATAGAGCCTGTTTTATAAAGAAATAAGCTGTCTCAAGAATAATTCAGTGTATTGAACGAAGCACGATTTCTCAACTAGACTCAGGAAAATCCACCCAACCTGCTAATAGTGAGGATGAATCAAGTCATAACGATTTCTCAACAAATATTCATATTTTTTGGCAAGATTAGATACAATTCCCAGATGTTTTTTGCAAAAACTGGAAGTACCTCAGGGCATTAATTAAGAGCATATTTAAAGTAAGGCCGATCATGCCGAAGTTAATAAGAACATTACGACATTTAAGAAACAAGAAATTATACCCAATAATAAACGAACGAAGGCATCAAAACGCCGTTTATTGAAATTGAAATCAGTTTCATAATTTTGATTTGACTCATCTCCAACATTTGGAAGCCCAGTCAGACATGAATATTCGATTTATGCTACCTTCATTGAAAAGGGAGGAGGTATCAACGAAAGTACTTCAAGAGTTCTATGCTGGCTATTGGTGGTTTCGTACATTTTTTTCTTGCCAAACACATAGCTAATATCCGGTCGGCTGCAATAAACCTCTAACATCTAATATTTGTATCTGATAAAATTTCACTTGAAGTTTTTTATAAGATTTTAAATCAAGGTCACAACTTTAATTATTATTTAATTGACTTCTGATGTGAAAAATACTTTTACATAGAGAAAACGGTAAACTGGTCTTGAAACTAGAGAAGTTAAGTTTAAAGACCTTTATTACAAAAGAGCACTTGAATATTCCAAGTTGTAAAAATACCCATAGTAAAAATTTGAACGAAGCCCTATAAAATGATAATCTTCGATGATGGCGCCACTAGAAAAAGAGAATCTTTGAGACTGCGCCCAGATAGCATCCGAGAGAGCGCCTGTTTTCATCACAAAAGTCCGGTGTTCGTTGTCATTGACTCATCATTCAAAACTAAATAATGGGTACTCTAGTGTTGCACCAAATTAAAAATCATCACTACGAAGAAGTGACTGACTGCAGAGTTTTATCATTTAGGTTCTAGTGAATTCATTTTTTATAAAAATGATTCATTGTTGTTGTCGCAATCATGTTTAAGAAATTGTCTGTGTAGGTACTTAAACCGAATTTAATATTAACTGAATGGGGGGACTTGAGAGAAGCGTTAATGGAAACGGGATTTGAAGTAATGCATCCCTCAGTTGCCATAACCACGCTCACAACAACAGGGCCAGGCGATTTCGATACAACATGACTTACAAACATCTATTATCTGTAAAAACAAAAGTATTTCAAATGGGGGCTAGCGTGATAAATGGCGAAACATTGGCTTATCCAAAAGAATTGGCTTAAACAATTAGTAGTGAATATTTTGAATAAGTTTGAATTCAAAAGAGATTTCAGAAGTAGTCTAAGCATTATCTTATTATATTTGTGCATTACGAAGTACTGAACTCGTTTGGTTTCAAAAGATCTTATTTGCACCAAGTAATTTAGTGAAGTTACTGATTTTTAATTTGATCAGAGTTCCTAATGAAATTGCTCTATCTCCTAACTGTATATATTATTCTAATTGAATTAATTCCCCTCCAGTGTCACCTGAACTAAGTGTAGCTGAAAAACGAGCAATGATTCTTGACCAACCTTTTCCCCTTTTCACGTATAGTAGATAAAGCAGTTTAAATAATACAGATGTGCCTAATTTAAGACAAGATGATTTCTTCTTTGGAAATAAATCAAAACAAGATCCATCTGGAGAAGGATGCCACGTTATCTGCCTGACAAATGACAGACGGTGAAAAACCGAATAAGTCCTTCGTTAAGGGACCCAGGGCAATTATTGGAGGTGGCTAAGAGCCTGGCCTAGTTGCTCTCTGATGGGCTAATTACAGGGGCGTCAACCAAGGCAGGTAATTACAGGCCCTTGAGTGGTGATAAAGTTGGCAACCATTGCCCTACTAAGACTTTGGATAATCTCTAACTTCTCAGGTAACGCATGGGCTCCCACGGGTGTTGATCAATCGAAGCCATTTACAATCTCATCAGGCACTTGAATTCGACTTTTGTGCGTGAAAGTGATACGCTTAAAACGACCACAGATGACTAGGTAGGAGTGACACTAATTTTGCCATATTTTATAGTACAGAGAGATGCAAATGTCTGATGATGAGATAGTCTCTAGTAAGCCTTCAGCTTAGATCTTCAGAAAGTTTCCAGAAACGAGAAAAAATTTGAGGACATTAAATGAAATCCGTTTTTTTAATACCATGCCTAAGGTATACATTGGGTAATGTGACCATTTATTTCTTCGACTATATCCCGAAACTCATTGACACGACAACTGGCGTAGCACCCACACAATTCCATTCTCGATAATGCAGGGATTTTGTAAAACCGCTTGAATGTGCGTCAGTCCTTTCTTTAGGGGATGTAGTGAATATTTTCCAATTCACTGGGTCAAGACTCATGCTTTGGGAATTCCACCTAGGGATTGTTGTGCGATCATGAATTATGAGGATGTATTTTTCTAGCAGTGGTCAAAACTAACTGAAGAAACCATCTTTAGTTGATCATTTCTTCAAGCCGTGATTTTGATCGACAAAAATATGTTCAATTGTTGGGAAGTAATTGGGATACAGCCTGTTCTATTTACTGGAATTTTATGAAAACCAGAGATATTTTATAGAATATTTATCATGAATTATGCAAATTATTACGACTTAATAAATCTCTATTATAGCACGAGAAGTTGTCATAAATAGTTATTGACACTACTACTTCAGGAGCCTAAAATTCCATCACTTTACCTATTTTGGGCACAACTAACATTATGTCTCTACAAATACGTATTACCACAATTTCTACAACTCTAAGCATGAATTTCCTCATCAGTTTCAAAAGCCCTGATATTGGCACTAGTGAAAGAGGCATGCACAAACGTATAATTACCTTCAAATGTGAGTCACCCTCAAATGTACTGTTTTTGGGTGGGGGGGGGGGTAGAAGCTAAAAAAGAAGAAGAAGATACTGCTGTCAGGCTCAGAGTGATGACTCGAATTGCTCGCCTCAGTACTGGCCTTCAAAGCAGCTGATTGGACATGTAGTGGTATGCTTCTTGAGTTGTTCTGATTCCAAAAGAATTTTAATCACGGCCTCGTTTACTCGAAGTGCGCGAATCAATTCAATAAACACTCCTGAATGATCCAAATAATCTTTTTTTACTAGGCGTTGGCCTAAGTTATGCTTCAAATCGTCTTAGAATATGTACAATAAGAATACTGCAAGATTTCAAAGCAGAAAGATAACTGCATTTGATTTATTATGGGACAGTTCTGACAAAGGTTTTAGACTAAGTAGAAACTTCGAAACTACGCTAGTTAATAAACCCAGCTTGATGGGTCCTTGCGATATTGAAATGAATTCCTATTTGAAAGGTGAAATTTTCAATGAATATTTTAAACTTCCATGGTTAAGTTTACTATAGTTTTAACATGCATTTAATAATTGTGTCACTTGTGTACGATAAAAAGAGACGCTTACAGTTACAGTAGAAGGCGAGATCGCGGAGAAATATGAAAAAGCGAAGGGTTCTAAAAGTCAAAGTGGAGAACGCTTCTTGTTTGCAATAATGAAAACTAACCTAACCCGACAATCCGAATTCGTAGGGCGAGACTGTAGCTTTAATATGAACGAAAAATGCAAGAGACAGACATGGTTTATTCCACCTTTTGGTGAATTTCAGCTGCTGACCCACGGCACCCCTTATCACGAGCTTTTGGACAAATTGAGTACTGCTTTCACACTCCAAATGGAAAATTTTCGAATACCAACAGTCCTTTACGCTTAGCTAGAATTGTATCCAGTTAGAAATAAAACAAAAAATTCGTCCAGTTCTCCTTTGATATAGTAGACAATTTTTCAGGATTTTATGATCTATGGCAGTGGTAATCTTTGCTGCTACTTTTTACATCAACTCCAGGGTAACAGATGCACTTATTTGATCATGATGCACTAATGTGTTTTGGCTAGCTTAAGGTCCCGAATAATTGTATCGAAATGGTGCTAGTTAATGTCTGGTTCGTTTTCCGAATGGAGAGAATTTGAATAGGTATAAATGGACGCGGGCTGCATGGCGCACAAGCTAGTAGCATAAGAGCCTGATGGATATAGGATTGGAAAACATGTTGCACCACCCTAACATCCCCTGTCTATAGCATCTGGAGAGTGGAGACCATGACAACAGCCGAAGTAGACTGGTGCAAATAAGCTTTTTCATCTCCACAGAAGAACCAGCCCCACCTACCCTATGATTTGGCTAATTTCCCCAGGAAAAACTTTTGGGCGTACCCCTGCTTTGAGTAGGGGTGAGTAGAAGCACCACCCCTACTCAGTCTGAGTCACACTGGCCAGTGGTGGGGTATATGCCAGGGGGAGGGATACCATTAACACATGGGGAGTTAGAGAACTGAGTAATGTATCAAACGCGGCCACTCATTAGTGCCGTTGTCTCCAGTGGCCGGTGTACCTATTTACGATAACACAATGGCCGGGACTCTGAGTCAGGTGCATAAATGAGTGCAGAAAGACAGCTTCCTATAGGCCCATCGAAAACAACAGTCGACCAAGTGTTTGTGTGCATGTCGTTTCAGTTCCACTTAAACAAACAGGCCTTCCTACAGTTGTTTTGAATAGGTGTTGAGGGGAGGCAAAACCTAACCTATTAATGTTCACACTCCTTCTTGGGTTTGGAGTTCAGAGCAAATAATAAACAGAGTTAGAAGTTTAGTGGATGAAGATCGATATGCTCAAATTATTCTGGTTATATCCAAAAAAGACTGGATATTTTTTGCATAAAAAATATGGAAAGAAAGACGGGTGCACTTTCGAAAATTTGAGTTTATTTACCTAGTCTGAATAATAGTGAGTACAGTAGTATTTTATGAACACTTAGACCACATACGTGGTAGAGTTTTTAAATAAAATGCATTGAGTTCTCCAATATTTTGTGCATATACATTTTTTCTTGTATCAGTCTAAAAACGTAACAGTTGCAGAACAGATTTCTAAATGTTACATGGCCGAGAGTCTGAGCTTTTCAAGTCCTTGGGAGGTTAAAGTTTCATATCTGTTTGCAATGGGGGGATGAATTTCAAAGATTTACTGTCAATTCATTATCAAGTGATTTGCACTGCTAAAATGGCAAAATGCTTCTACTAAACCAATTTTATTTATAAATAGTCCATTAAAGCCACTACAGTTCGAGTGAATTCTTTAGATGATTATATTGAATGAGGATGACCGGATTACTCTTGAAGCTTAACGAAAAGCGATTTGATGCAGAGTACATTGTATTGTACTGCATTGTATTGTACTATTACATTTCACCGCTTACATCCAAATTTAGAAATCGTCGACAAATAATAGAGAACTACTTTATTATTGGTAGGGATAATATATAGTCCATTCATTCAACTAAAAGAGACTAATGGACAAAGTATTACCTTTGAAGATAATTGCAATCTTAAGTGTAAATGTGCTAAAATTATAGGTAGAAAAAATGGAGGCTTGCAAAGTTTGTGGATTTGCTGCCAAAATAGCCAAAGTCTAGATAAGATTCAACGTTTGATTAAGACCTTTTTAATATTTCATGCTTAATCTTGAAGTGTTTTATTTATCGTAGTGATGCATGTTAATGTTCTTGGCAAAACGAGAAAATTAATTGATGTATAGTGTTAGGGTGAAATATTATCGTGATCTAGGGACCCTACTTTAGGAAGTATTTAGGAAATGAGTGCTTAGGGCGTGAAGAATGTCCGTTATCCGTGTTTGACAATCGGGACACTTATTAGCTACTTTTGACTGTTTTTTTTTAAATTTAACGGAAAACATAATTCCTAAATGGATATGCCCCATCAACCACACTTGGACGTACAAAGTTAAATTAATACGCAGTGTCTATAGGGTTTAATTAGTAGATGTTGTTGATGATTGAAGCGGAAACAGTCTGTATATATGGATCGTATCATCTGTCGATGTAAAAAGACCATCTGTGCACTGACACAGGGTCTTGGATGTCAGAGATTGCAACTTATGCTTTGCATCATATTAATATGTGAGTAAGAAGAAGTATCTCCTGGTGGGACGAATTCCCTTTATTAATCATAGTCATGTTATACTGAAACTATTGAAGCTCTATTCCATCCATACAAAATCTGTCCAATATGAACGAACTCAGTGGATTGAGTAATGCGTATTCGAATTCAGGAGTTGCGAAGTGTACGAGAACCCAATAATTCAGTACTTTTCGTTACTCAAAAATCTCAGGCCTATCCTTTTGGTGTAATTCAATGACTTCTTCATATGATGCGAATTTACACTGAGGTCTGTGAATAACGTACAATTTCACTATTAAGCTTTATTTCGTGTGTAATAATTTCTAAAAACAGTCTTTGGGAGGAACAAAGTTATCATCTCGGTAGAAATATGACAGTTTTCAGCAATAAAAAAGTTAATAAGCTGCTTTTCTGGCAATTATACCCACGAGCCTATTCAAATTTGACTGATGCTGTCCGTCCAAATAAGTAGGCAATAGATATCAAAAAATGAAAAGATTATTCATCTATGTAGATGTCCGCAAAATGCTCCTAAGTTGTATTATTTATCAATGTTCAATGTGCAAAATCGTAGATATTTCCTATCTGTGGTTCGTCCTATCCCGTTTCATTAATCATGAACTCTTCAGGAAAATTGGATCTTTTCAGTGCCATGGAATTAGGGCGTCTGTATTTGCTATCTAGCATCAGTCAGTGTTCAGTTTATTTTTATTTAAAGATTTTGGCAATTAATCATAACGTCTTATTGTCACCTCCTCAAATATGTATCTAAAAGTTCGCCTTTACTAAGCGGGATGAACTGACAAAATTCGATCTCACATAAATCAAGTTAATGTGTCAGCCGAAGCCAGTGCTTGACGGTTCATCAGTTCTAACTCCCAGTCATTCCACTTAAGCCTGTCGTGTTTCCCATAGGGATGCATGATTTAAGAAAACAGACCGGGGTCGAATAAAGTGGACAATTTCATCCTAATAATGAACCAGTATCATTAGGTCTCTCAGTAAAATTGGGAACGGATCGTTAAATATGCACTTTAGCAACTATAGTCGGAAAATATGTGGCGCTCCTTGGTATTTTATGTACAGTCAGAAAAGGTTTAAAATAACTACTAATAAACGGGTTTCGGTTATATTTTGGTATTTATTACCTAGATCTTCGGCTTCCAGATAAATGATTGACAAGGTAGCAATTTTTGCTTTTTAGTAAGAAACCACTGAATATTTTCATTTAGCTTTTAAACAGAGCCCTTTGTTATGGTCGATAATTTTTTAAATCACTAATAAAAGTATGCAAACATTATTTGAGATGCATATCATTCTTGCTCTATAAGAGCCAAAATGTTTTTTTTATATTTTCATATTTTCATATTTTCATATTTTCATATTTTCATACATATGCGAAAATTCCTTTTTCCAATTGAGTTCTCAACAATACTCATTGAAGATAGACTAACTGTTGATTCACCAATGCTAGCGAAATGTCTCCAAACATGCATGCAGTCGAATGACTCCATTCCTCAAATACTTGGCTTAGGTTCATTTAGTGAGCATATGGAATCAAACAATATTTCAGGGAAATTAGGGATCGCGCTATAAATACGAAGATTTGGTGTTAGAGCACCATAAGACCGCTTTATGAGCTTCGCTTTAGCAAAGCAAATGAAGAAGAGGCCACGTTTCTATTTTAGTGAAGACAAATGGATTGAGTTTCAAGTACAAAAATTACTAGAGACATCAGTGTTTTCACTTGCTCTTCAGCTTTGCTCGACTATATTCCTAACAATATAAGAAGCATTAACTTTTTAATCATTAGCCACCTATATGATGGATTTCTGCTCTTTAAGGTCCTTCAGTGATCGGCACGATCACCTAAGCAAACTTGTAATTATTCCGTGGTGGTAAGCAGATAGCCAACGCCCACGCTTTGAAGTATTATACGGCTTCTACAAAGAGCTTATCCCTCTTTCGGTTATCGAAGACTTGACCAATGGTAATTTGTTGTTTACACGAAAGTTAGGGACACTTCTAAAACCCGTCTGGGACAAAATTCCATTTCGTACATTCCTCGATACAAGTGAGTGGCAGCGCGTAAGGTGGTAACGCATGCACACCTTACGAGTGTGACATGCATGACTGATGGTATCGGGAGGAAAAATTATCGTTTCGCAACTGGAGAATGCAATACTTAGTAGATTGTCATGACTATACTTTGTGAATATAACAAGGCAACTGCTGCTCAGTTATTCGCAGGCCTTGTATATTAATATATTCCAATTTGAAACTTTTTGGTAGAGATACGTCCAGTGAGCAAAGGTCTTACAGGGTTAACGGACATTTTAATGTCGAAACACCATACTTATTAACATGTATGCTTTATTAAAAATTTAAATTAAATGAGACGAAAAATCATCAGAGTCTGCATAAATCTGCTCACTATGCATACGATCAAAAAGGCTGCAAAATATCGATATTACTCATGTAACTGGAACTCCAGTCAATGCTGTGCATTCTGGAAAATCCGAAATGGCAAAAAATTCCTCCCAGCACTCTTAGTGCAACCTGAAGTCTAAGATTGCTAAATTGTGATGAAATGCGGTGAATTCTGAAAGCAAACTTTGACTAAGAAACCAGGGAATGGTAATTATCATCGGTTTACTTTAATGATCGCTTTCGCGTGTGTGGTCATTAACAAGGGAGATTTTTTTCGCTTGTACCGAAAATTGCCCAGAACTTTGTACTAATTTTTACAACTACATGGATTGAAAAAATCCGTTAATTTTCTTGAATGGACGTTTTTATTGAAGTAAAACATTTCCATCCTAATTTATGCTAAATTCTGTTACCTGCTTGAGCAAAATTTTGGTTGATTAAATTGCTGGGATGCAAGTATGCCTTGTTTAAGAGAGCCTTTCACTGGAGCGAACTAATCTGTTGCTTAATCAAAAGCACCTTGTTTTGCTAAAAGATCCACACCAGGCCATGTCATGTCAGAAAGACTCAAGTTGAGTCATATAGTCCATCGGGATTCTTATTAAACTGAACATGTACAAAACCACTAAATCTGAGTTAACTACATTTAAATCCATGCGTAAGGAAATACCTTAGGCAACTGCGTTTATGGTCATTTACTGACCAGTCTTCCTATGATATAACAGAATGCATTTCTAATCTTCTCACTGTGTTGTTTTGCGACCGGCAATTTTAAACATTTAGTTTTTTTCCATCCAAAAAAGGAGATAGTGCTGTAGAAAATGGGACACAGCATTGCTTCTTTTCCGTGGAGCGCAAAATTGGGAAGGTGGTTGATAGAGCGTAACACAAAAAAACTATTTTACGATCCACAGTTATAGTCACTCAACTCGTTACACGGCAGTGAAGTGGCCGGAAGCGCCTCTGTTTCTTCAGTGTTTTGAGCTTTTCCAAACTCTCTCTCGCCCTCTTGGTGTTACAGTCGAGCTTACTAAAAGGAGGATGCGGAGAAGATACACCCCGAGGCCTACACTACCCCTTCTCCAGCTTCACCTTATTCCCTGGAGGTGTCTGTGTCTTCCATTGATAATTATCACTGAAGATTCGGTGGCCAACGATTCGCCACTCATCTGACTAATAAATCTCGAACCGCCTACTTCTCTTTTGTCTTTGAAAAGCGCTTTGCAATGCCTCCATTTATTTAGTGGTGACAGAGAGACACTTTGACTCCATTAATAGCTTCTCAACAACTATCGGACTCTCAAAATGCATATATCAACAATTCACTCATCACAGTCATAGCAAGACTTCACATGTGCTTCTGTTTCTTTCTTTAAATTAATTGTAAAAATATACAGCTTAAACATGGTTAGACTCTACGATTATGCTGATTTTTTCTTAGATTTTTATAACAAAATCATCTTCAAAGAGCTCGAGCACATTAAAAAATTGCAGCGTTCGATTTTGAATATATGATTAGGAGGAACTTCCTTGAAGAGTGGCGCTGTTTGCATTGCCACAGCGTATCATTACAAGGAATGAAAAATAAATCGCAGGCTAGTTGCAGTTTGAAGCTAAGTCTCGAAATAAGGTCGGTTAAAGAGCTTTTTTACGAAGTTCGAGCGGTTGGATTAACAGCTAAGAGCCGCGACCGTAGACCTCTCCGTGGAAGCTATCTTTACCGATTTCAATAAAAAGATTATTAATAGTAGCTGCAGAACTGACATTTGTGGAATATCTAGGGGACGTTTTGGGTCATGGAGTTCACATGAAAGGAAAATTTAGCCGTAAAAGCCAAAACAGGAAAATTTAGCTTTGATAACCTCCACTCTTCCCATTCCACATTCCGCCTTCGCTAGTTCAGCTTAATGGATACCTCTGGTTAGGGCTACGAAAGGGGACATTTGACCCAAATATAGAGAACCTTCGAGAATTGTACTTGGCCAATTTTGAATATTCTTCTGAAATAAAAAAGTGAATTTTCACCTGAATATTTTCTGCTAACGTTAAAAAGTGCCTTAATTGCCCGAAATATCCATAGAATGAGCAATTAATTGCAGGCATGACTTACAGTGGACTAGGTTGTGAATGCTTGTGGTCTACTGAGGATGCCGACGGTGAAGATGGAATGGTGGATAGGTTGTGACGGAGAAAAGCTCCCCTCCTCTTGCTCCAAGACGTGCACACGTACAATCCCGGTGTGTTTGCACGCACAGTCGTCTCGTGCTGCCGGCCAAGGGCTGGTGCTCTGCCCGTCGCCCATTGGTCAGCTTTCTGAGTCCAATTAGATGCTAACAACTGCCATGGACGATGTGGAGCATGGCCGGGATATGCCGGAGGCGTGGGTGGTGAGACGTTCCACCGTGGCTGAACAAAGCTGTCAATTAACTTCCCCATATACGAGAGCCTCGTGGTGCGGACATTTTAGCCTCTATCAGTGTGAGACACTTGATGGTTCGTCCCTTTACTGCCGTTTGTATCGGACGCCAAATGTGCATAGGTAGCTTGGCTATAAGTAGCAACTGTACCGGGTATTTCTGAAGCCATAAGGCTATCAGCTTGATGGACTTCTGCTTATTAAATTTAGTATTGGAACTATAGTTTTCTTGCGTCTGCTAGTTTGCCATTAAGAAGAGGTTCCTTTAAATAAAAACAAAACTCTAAACTAAGAGTTGTATTTAAAAATGTGAAAGAACTAGCTTGAATAAGCAAGGTACAGTACGTTTGGGCTTAGCACGAATATACTCAAATGATTATCAAGGCAATACTGATGGAACACATTTTTTATTGAAACGTTAAGTTATTGAAATCGAATACAAATTTGTTCGATGTATCGGACACAAGTAAAATAGTTCCACAAGATGACATTCGAAAACAACCGATAAAAATGTTAGTTTTAAAAACCGCTTAGCTAGAACTTATAAAAGAGAATAAACTAGAAATTTAAATATTTTTTCAGGTTACTATATTAGAGTAACATTACTTCCATTGCAGCGCTTGAAAATTTCTCTTAGTATGTTATGGCGCTGGAGACAGTTGGCATATTTCATAAATCCCTCTTACTAGAAATTCCTATAAGAAGTTGAGCGATTTAAGACCTGAGTTCTGCACTTAAAATCATAGTAAACATTAAATTAGACCACTTATCTAATCAAAACTTAGTTAACTACGCATTCGAAATAGAAACCTCACCATACCTCTCGATTATAATCTCTTAACAGGAGAGTACTTCGGCACTTCTCGCCACATTTAATGTTTTCGTAAATGCATTAATGTACGCAACAAAGCCTTTTCCATATTCAAGCAGAGTGGTATTTTATTTCTATTATAAACAACAAAGACTGGAGGTTGCAAGCAGACCGATCTAATAGAATTCGGAAAAGTAATCAATACGATTTCTAGTAATAATGTTATTTCCCCTCCATAACTGAGTAATTTTCAAATAAATTAGTTTGCAGTTGAAAATCGCTGAATCGATGTCTACGGTTGCTGGAAATGCCCAAATTTCAATGAAGGTTTGCTGTTTCTCCGTCCTTGTTAATTAAGTCGCTTAAGCATTTAGAAGTAACTTTTTTTGAACATAAATTTACATTTTTTCAGAATATCAAATTCAAGCTTAAATTAGGATCAATAGCCGATTCATCTGCTCAAAAAGCCTACATAGAGCATAGAGCACAATTCGAAGTTGAAAATTATTTGTGGAAAAAATATTTGCCCCTGTTCTGAAGGACATTTTTTCTTCCGTAGGAATCTGGATTTAAAAGCACGACTAAGCCGAAACTAACAGATTAAGAAGGATCGAGGTGAAACTCAACTTCAACTTCGTTCGTACAATTTATGAAATGTCTTGGCAAATTAAAGAATCTAAGGAACTCTTTAGCTGTTATTTAAAAAAATTCAGGTTGAAATTACTGCGTTCTGGTAATTTTTTAGCGTTTTCATTTTGGCAAATTGTTAGAGTGGGCTCTTGCGAATATTTAATTTTCTGTCTATTTAACATTCCCACAATTCGGACCTTTAATATGTGCTAACAAACGAAAGAGAAAATTATTTCAAATTTTAAAAATGAAGTGTATCAAAGTTGTTTTCAAGAGCACTTCATTGAGATTCTAACTAGCCTAGCTCCCATAGGAGTACTTTAACGATAAAAAACTCATAAAATTATCCAACATTATATTCATGATTTATATTATTTAAATACACCTTATAGATTCTCAAAAAATATTCTGGCGTTGGCAAAAGTTCATATTGTGTTTGAAAGCTCCAAGTACTGAAGAGGCTTAATGGAAATCGGTCTCTAGATCAGAGCTTTTTTTACATCCTCTATCACACTCTGGAAACTGGTAAAATATTCGATTTTATGTTATCAGAAATATCTTTTTGGAAGTGTCGATAAATGGCTCCCTTTCAAAATCCAACAAACATTTCATAATTCTAGGATACGGAGATGAACTTCGAGAGATTCGTAATCAGTCCACTTTGATTCAAAAACTTTCCTTATGGTTATTTGAATATTTGGAGCGAAGTAATCAGGCACTCGTTCAAAACGGATATGTTTTCGATGAAGCATAGTTTTGGAAACCTGAAGAGTGTCAAAATTTCAATATAGGTTGCTTGGCAAAGAATGTTCCTCAAAAAATGTAGAGTTCGATTTACCGTTGATTGTGCATTTAAGATAAAGGGATCAAGCAACAAAAAGTGATGGTCAACAGAAGTTGGGAAAGGTGAAAAGAAAGCTTTACGGCAACGATGCCATTTTTCGGTCCATAACTACCCAGTTCAGAGAACGAATTGTAACTCCTCGCGATTGTCGGGATACTATTTTCATCCATTAGGAATTTATGAGCTTCTTGGCCATAACGCAGGACTCGTTCTAATGCTGGTGCTCATTTAGTTTAATTTTAAGAAAATCGACATTCACGAAAGTAATTCCTGGATTCAACATCTGATTTTCTAAGAAGAATCAGGCTTTTGTCACGTACGGAGATATGAATTCGTCAAAAATACTAAAGTATTGAGACACTTGGCCGAGGTGTTTGAATACATAAATATTGAATTGTAGACCATCTAAAATGTAGGGTGGCTTCTTACTCCAATTACATTACAGCCCAATTATTATTATTAAAAGTAAAGTTTCCCATTCAATCGTTTTTGATCTAACATATTTTGATGCCTTTGAATAGAAAATTTTCATGTTGCTTTTCAACTGAGAGAAGCCTTCTAGATAGCTTTGAAGTTTAACAATATAATGTCATCTACTGCAAGAGCACATTGCTACTATAAAGCAGACATTTTTTGCAACAATGCAGACGGTTGCCATGGTGATATATGCGCGAAACAATCACGACACAAAGCAATAGTGTTCCTAAATTTTATCACATCTTAGCTTTAATCTTTCATAATTTCTAATTGTGCTGTTATCATCTGAAGTTGAAACAATGTTATGCTTGTCTAATTGGAAATGTTGAAACTACTGTTGTACTCTTAAATATCAAATTATAACTTATTAGATCAGAATCTGACTTTGAGTATACTTTTTATTCAATCAGAGTGGTAAATTTCTCAATTATCTTCATGAGGTAGCATTAAACAGGGAAACAAACTATGACATCACTCCTAGAAACCGAATTACATCGATGTAATGCCAGAGGTTTTCTAGTGTCTTGTTGAATAGCAATTGCTTGGCAGTGTTACCATGATTGCAACTGCCTATTATCCGAAAGTTGCTGTGGTTCCAGAATTTAGAGCCAAGGGTTCCATGAACCCAGGTACCCATACAGAAGCAGTAGCCGATAGTTTGGATTGGATCAAAGTAAGCAAAAATTGAGCTTAACCAAATAATGACGAGCACTTATGCTTTCTAATAGTCAAAAGCTACCAAGAACAGTTTGATTTGTTTTCCTTTTTAAAGGATTAAAATTTTATAAATTTGCATTTGCACCCGATTTAGGTAAGGAATACAAGTCACATGTTTTCTCAACATTGACGTCGTTTTAAAATTTTTCTCGGATGCTAAATTTTTTAGTTCTGCCATTTTAACCTATGTTAAAGTGGAATTTCATTAGAAGTTGGCAACCTTCTTATGTTCTTTTTTGCTATACTGCTTAAGATATGCATTTAATACTTATGACCTATGCACATTCTCTTTTCGTGGTTTTAAAAGTCCTTGAATGAGAACTATCTTTTTGAGTATTATAGCAGTTTATCAGGCATTCGTGGAGGAATCTGACTGTCGCATGCCGTGTTGCCGTGGAAGAGCAGGGCTCAGTGCCCAAAAATACTCACTCACGCCGTTTTACCTGCATAGAAACACGCAAGGCGTTCGTTTTCCTTACTGTTCTCGCATGCCTTATCAGTTAGTTTCAATGGCCTTATTATTCAGAGGAGCAAACTCCTCTTTCCTTACTTCTTTACCTGGTTAACATTATGATGAACAGCAATAATGTGCCATAAACACAAAGATCCGCCACATGGAGATAACCATCTCTGCGAGCCTCCAAGACCCTTATCTTGCAAGTGCGTTGGTTACTGCCTCACCTCTACATCCTCTTCCTTCTTAGTTGCTGTGGGGCAAATGCGAATACGACGACCTTCCAAGATATATTTTCACCCAGCAAGGCAAAATAAAAAGTATTTTTAGTGTGAGTTATCGACAGAGTGAGCCTCTCGGTCATCTATGATATAGGTGCGCGAATTCGTAGTCTTCTGTTTTAGATATGCACCCCCTGCTTTCCACAATTATTCATCTCTGTGCCTAGGGCGTGGTCTCTTCTTTCCAATAAATTTTATCCCTCTCCGCTGTCCACCGGTTTTAGTGAGGATAACGTAACACACATAAAAGCAATAATCGTTTGAGGTTGAGCTAGTTTCTAAAAATAATTGAAATTGATTTTAAAATGACTTTTATATATGTTTTGGATATCTGCGAAGCTTATTCAGATGGTACCTACCTTTGTCAAGGTTTCATAATGTACCTGATTACCTCATTCCATCAAAATTAGAAAAGGAGAGTCGGCAACACTCTATCTAAAGGGTGCGACTTTCTAAACTTATTATATTCTTCGTTAATCGAACATGCTCTGCACTATATTTGTAACTCTAATTGACCATCTTATCAGTGTTTAATTTTAAGATTTTCAGTACCGTATGATATTAAAATTACATCAACTCCTAGCATTTTTTATGTTCCCATCAGATGGTTTTCATAAGAGTTGCAATAGCAACTACAGCTTCATACTAGGGTAAATAGGTATTCTCACGTTTTCTACCACAAAGCAAACTAACCACAATGAAGCTAAGAAACGAAAACGGTGATAGAGCACACATATTTTTCGCATTTTCATTTCACTGCTTAGTATCCAAATGGGTATCAATCAGGCTTTCACGGAAACGGAGGGCCGATACTCCTTTGATACTCACGCCTTTGATAGTTATGACTTTATTTGGTTCATCGTTTCCGAATATTTAGAAATGCCGAACGTAGCAAGTGTGCAGGAATTCCAAATCAAAGTGTATTATTTAGTGATTGATACCTTTATTACTGGACCTTGGAGTGGAAATAACCCGGAGCAAAATTTTTCTCTGCCCGAAAAAATATCGGGAAATTGCGAATGTTGTCTGGTAACAGTAGTGGCATTCTACAGCTTGACGCTTAAGCTATCTGATCATTATGTCTCGTAAGAGCACAGTCCCAACCAAAATGGAAAAGGCGGGTGCGAAAGACGATGATAAGGAGTACTCGGTGGAAGGAAAGGCGCACGGAGGAGGAGGAAGAAAATGAGACAGAAGATAATTTGAGTGGAACGAGCTAACTATATCCAACGCTGTATGAGTCAAATTAGCGTCCGTCGTGGGGCGGCTTCCTGACGCAAAGTCGCGGGCAGAACAAACTTGCCTGGCATTCACCACAGTCCTATCTGATTCCTATCTCTGCCCCCACCCTCTGCCTCCCTAGTCGAGTTTTGTTTCGGCATTGAGGTGTGAAATGAACATAAATTAGCATTCGAGAGAAGTTAAACAATAGTTACCGATGTTAATTAAGTGTGATTACTGTGACGACGGAAGATGTAGCCATTAGTGTTTAAATTCCTTTTTTTCAGAACTAGAAAGTATGAAGTAAATCCATCTTCCCAATGGCAAATATATAAAGGTTGCGAGGTTCTATATGAAGCTATCGGCAATATAAACGAAAATAGATTGTTCGACGAACTACCACAATATCTG
Organism: Anomotaenia brevis; assembly: GCA_030710315.1. NCBI lineage: Eukaryota > Metazoa > Platyhelminthes > Cestoda > Cyclophyllidea > Dilepididae > Anomotaenia > Anomotaenia brevis. The sequence continues at coordinate 1,727,464 of JAUOZQ010000002.1, forward strand.
ATCTGATTAACTCGTCCACTTCTTATCTGTTAAGATAGCAGCTTCTAATTAGTGGGATTTGTATTGTCATATAACACTTTTGCAACTTATTCAAAACAACGAAGCCCATGGAAAATTAAACAGCAATGTATTTGCCATTAGTTTTATTTATTGGATCATAGATATTGACTTGCCAGGCCTTCGAAGTGGAATCAAAAAATGAAGTTGGACCATAAATACGACCGAGTAAAAGTGATATTTTTTGGAGAATGACCCCTTCCTTTTTCAATATCTGTTTGTCTTTCGCAATTACTGTAGTGTATTATTGCCACCAACCCCCCCCCCCCCCGATTAATAATTGTGACTACACATAGCTTCAAGAGTGGACGGAAAAATATACCTTTAATAATTATAATCAGGAAACTTGTAATTTGGCAACGTGGTTATCACGTTTGCCAGTAATGAAGCAGTGAGCATTCAAAATGTTCTTGTATTTTCAGCAATAACTCCAATTTGAGGCTTTTTCAAATTTGAGCCAACAAGATGCTAATGAAGTAACGTTTGTAGACACTTTGGGCAGCAGATTTTTTCCGTAAATATCCATTTGAAATCACGTCAAAGAGAGTCTCTCTGACCATAAATTAACTATTCTGAAATAATCATTGGTAAATGAAATTTTATCAAAACTAGTTAGTACGCCTGAGTACTTGATTATTTACTTTATATATTTCACGATTAAAAATACTGATTATGACATGTCGTTGTGAGAATCACTCATCAACCTTTTGATATTTCCAAATAATCCTCAAAACATGCACTGATTTGAACCACGATTCAAATATCCAATGAGAGCATCAAATGATAATGTGCATAAACCTGAGAAGAATTTGTGGCCTGTATTAAGACAGAGCCCCCAAGCTGTTCACTTGGCCATCGTTTATCTGAGATTATATAATAGGTTCACAATTTTGTGCTTGAAATAACCGTAATCATCAAGTACGCTGGAGATACGAAGGGTAATGTGGTCTTTAAGGAAACTGAAGTAAATGTCGAAGCCTCAGACTGAATTGCCTCTTAGATCCGATTTTTAACATTTCTTTATAGATTAGAGGAGGAATACTTGCAGAAAATTATTACATCAATGGGAGATTTCCCCCCTAGTTTTACGCTTCTAATAAGAGTGATTTAGTACGAAATTGTTTATTTAAAGATGATTTCTTAGTAATTATTTTTGCCACTTAATGTCATGTGCTTTCATATCTGCGTTAACTGACAGGCAAACTGGTTTTCTTGTGTATTATAAAGTGCGGGCTTATTGAGATCGGCTAAATCCTGGAATTAGTGTGCAGTAAGGGTGTGATTCATCCAGTTTAAAATTACCATTCTAATATACGTAGAGAATCAAATGAAGGATATAACTAAGGAATTTTTCGAGGCCTGTAGCGTTTGTTTGGGACCTGGAGACTTCGCTCGCGAAGAGCATTTTCAATTGCAACACGTCATGTCTGCAATTGACATAATGAATCCCAGTATGGATGTTGGCATGGCAAAGAACAAGGAGCTTTTAAGTTTCAAAGAAGCTATCAATACGGGAAAGTTGAATCCCTCCCAAAATTTTTCCGTGAAAGATATAATTAGTATTATGGACGAGCTATTCGGTCAGCTTGTATGTTGGCTCACCGGTGATACACTTGCTCAATCCGTCTACACTTGTATGTACATGCATTGCATCCCATTAATCAAAGACCGTCGTCTTTCTCTGTTCTGTGAGGGTATGAGACGCATTGTCGTACTTTTCCGTCGCACCATTTTAGCTATTCCCTCATTTGAAGACGAAGATTTTTCTCCATCCACTTTCGGCATTCCAGTAATGGATGATACTAGCCAATACTTTCCTGACAGAAAGCCAAACAACGCATTGTTCTTCGACACGGATGAGCAACTTTCTCAAAAGATTGGGACTTTTGTGCGGTCATTGTCGCTCATGACAGACGACATGGCTAAAGATATAGGCGATAGGTTAAACGTGATTGCAGCCATATTACGGTCGTCAAAGTGCTTTACTGCTCTATTTCTTGCTTTAGAAGATGCCTATGACGACTCATACATCTTTTCTGATCTGCCTGAGTATGTGAAGTCCCTGAATGTCAAGGACGACCATCAATCTGCATACAGTTCATTCAAGGATCACACTGGCGATTTGCTAAAACATCTCATCAGTATTTGTAGCGCCATCGAACCAATAGAAAAAAAAGTATTCGAGTCTTCTAGAGTGAGCCCACCTCAGACTACCACAGTTCCCGGATTTGAACCCTACCTCAACGTTAACAATCCCACCTCATCAGTTCAAAAGCCATTGCGAAAATTGAACTTGATTTTAACTTACCGATTCCTACTGTCAAGTTTCCTTCGCGCACGTCAGGTGACAGAAAAGATGATGCAGGCTTGCTCTGAAGATGTGATATTTTTTCATTACATGATGGGAATCGCCCATGATCTCGGTTGTAATATCTGCCATGCCTACGTTGATGGTCCCCAAGCTTCCGATCTGTTTAAAGTCGAAACGGTCACTTGTAATTCCTGCGTCTTTTCTCGTGCAGTGCTGGGGCTTATCATGGCACTTGTTACAAAGTACCCACCCGAGGTGTCCGACAGAATTTCGAGCCATCTTGAGCTCTCTTCTGGTGGTCTACAAGGTCTCTTCTCTTGGCTATCTTTCGAAACGAACCATATACGCCACCTTATCTTCCAGCAATATGAAACGGTTGCACCCTACCTGGCCTTCTGCGACCACATGCACTCACTTCTGTCCTCGGTATGTCTGCTTTCATTCCTATTGTTGGACAATGTTGCTACATTTTTATTGAACCGTCTTTAGTAGCACCTTCTAGCACTCGTGATTAAGGAGCTGTCGAGTTTAGCTAGAATGGTCGTTTTTCATTCACAATAGGTCTCCATTCGGAAATATTGGTAGCAAATGTGGTTTTTTTCTCCAGTGAATTCAAGTGCCGTGGTGTTTGCATTCGCTCCCGGATTGCTAAAATCTTTTTGAGAGGAATCAAGTGAATGTTTCAAATCATAGTTTGTACGACTGCATATCCATACTTGCGCGGTCTCAATGCACTCGAGAATTAGTCATTTTTCACTTTGTCCTTTTGATTCGCCTCGGATTATGGAAAGCAGAAGCGGGATATTTACTTACAATTAGTCTCATGGTGTCTTTTGGAGTACTGTTTTATGCTGAAGCTTGCCCTTTATTTTGCCTGCAAATCGAAGATCTGTCGATGCTACACCTTCAACCGTTCACGCCAGCGTACCAACGTGGAGCAAGTTTTGCCGCGCCTACCGCTCTTGATCGAAGACGCTGCTGCCGTCGAAGCGGCCATCTCAAGGCTTTTGATGTCCGCCGATGCCACCACATCCGACGTCAAGCTGCCCCGGCTGCACCTGACGGCTTACCTCTGCTACCTCTACTACCACTTTGTGTGGGACTACCTTGTCTCGGGCTTCCAGTTGAGCCTCTACGCCGTGCGGGAGTGGCTTTACGTCTACTCCCTCCTCATCAGCATCCAACGCAACCTATCGGCCTTGGTGCAGAACCTCATCGACGAACTGACCACCGACTCCGAGGAGGCCCTGCAGTCGATGGCTAGTACGGCTGGGAATGTCGCTAATCCCCTGGGACAAGTCCTTGCGCACCAGCAGCGGCAGCACCAGCAGGTCAAAAAGCGCCGAAAGAAGCGGGAAAACGGGGGTGGTGGTGGTGGTGGTGTATCAGCTTTGAAGGGGGTGGCTGCTGATCCTAACGATACCGTGGCTGGAGGTGATGTCAAGCGCGAGCACTTCTTAGGCGCACTCTCTGTGGATTTGCCAAAGTCGTTAGAAGCTCCACTGGATCTATGCATTCTTTCTTATCAGGTGAGGATTTACTGCGGCATTTCCATCGCTTTCTTAAGTCACGAAAGTGAATCTACGTCATCAGATGGTGGCCTTCCAAAATAGACGACGATTGGTGAGTCGTAAGGAACTGGAAGTGTCATACGAGCTAGTACGCTCGGGTTAAGGAACTAATTGTTATTTAAACTTTCCATTGGAAATCAATTCCTAAGCAGTCTTCACAATCCCATCTGGGTTATTCTCTATGTCGTGCTTCAGTTTGGGAAATGAGGCAATGGCTTTGTGTTAGCATCTGCTACAATGGTAGCACTTAGAGCGGTAGTTTACTCTCTGCAGCTGTTAGAATTTATGTGCTTGGATTTAAAATACTGCTAAATCCAGGAAGTCGCATTTATAATTGCTAATCGAAAATCAACAATCTTGTAACGAGAATTATTTAACTCTTCAAGTGGGGAACCATTCGTTACGAAGGTTTTCAGTAGGCAAAAACTAAGGTGCTTTTCTTGGAAACGCTTGATTCTGTTATAGGCTTTCTGAAAGCGTTAATTAATGGGAGACCATGAGTTTTTGCTTTTTTAACTGCTCATTGCAGCTGAACCTAGTATATGTCCGTATACGTGTTTGATTTTCAGTTGGCTCAGTCGAATGCTCACAGGTTCATGTGCCTGGCCACGATGTACGTTCTGCATGCCCTGAATCGCGATGTCGGTATGGGTGTGGAAAACGTAAACCCTGCTTCCTCCTCAGCTAATACCATTGTGTCCTCGTTGGATACTCAGTGCAGATTTTACTCGTCCATTCGCACTCAGCTCCTCAATCGCATGCAGCCTCTCATCAGCACCCAGTATACCCCAATCGTTGACGCGGAGGGACCAGAGGCCTTCTTTGAGTCTACTCACAGGCACGTGACGAGTGAGATCTTCACCAAGCCTGAGTCGCCTATACTCTACCTAACTGCCTCTTTCATGTTTGCTCTGGCACAGCAGTGGTTCAACACTGCCATCTCCCATGAAACCAAATCCCCTCAACTGGGTCCCTTTGATTCCCTGAGTAGTTTGTTGACTCTGGCTAAGAAGAATGAGATTGCCTGCAAGATTCTGAACTCGGCGCCAGATAGACGACCAAAGGGGTCTTCTGACGACTCGAAAAAAGAAGTACAGCAGCCGTTTCTCCCGGTAAAGCTGGATTTTCACTATCTGAACACGTGCAACTACCCACTCATCGTCCTCTAGTTCTTTCATTTTGCTAATTTCCCCTGTCCCCCAAGTTCTATCGACAAACTTATTGAACTGTTGATGTGGTGTACGCAGTTTGTCATGAATGAAAGCGCTCTGAAGTTGTATTCTCAGCCTTATATTTTGGTTGATGTTTGCTCGAGGGATCGGCGTAAGCGACGGCAAATCTTGGCTATGCTAGATACTTCATTTCCGCTGTTGGTAGCCAATGTGTTCTCAACTGTAGTGCCCAATTTTTTCGCAATAACGTCATCTGAGTGTGATCCATAAAATGTCACGTCCTTAATGCTGAAATCTCCCCAGCAGGCGTTTGACTGCTGTAGAAGAAAACACACACTACAAAGGTATCTAGGCTTTGAAACGGTGGGAAAATCGTCAGGGAAATCTAACCTGACGGTGATGTTCGTAGAAGTTTCACGAAAAGCATGAGGCATCAGACGGTACCGCAGAATTTTTGCTGATTCTATAGTTTCGATATCCTACCAATAGAATATATTATACAACATATTACTGATTTGTAGAATATGTAGCCGATTATGTTCTCCGTGTAGTCATTCGTAAATGAAAGTCCTCTTAGAGTACAAAGCATGGAGCTATCAAATTCATATTTAGTAATGTAGCAACCAGGAAAATGCAGTTCACTATTTAATGCTTTAATATTGAAATTGCTTATTTTAGTAGGTACCAGCACCTTATTCGCCATCATAATTCTGCGCATTAAAGGTTGCCATGGCGACCCAGGTCATATTATTTTATGGATACTTGAAAATATATTGATAAATTGATTTATACTTATGTGTAAAAATGAACTTTAGATTAGTCAGACATCCCAAAATGTGTCGATCTGCATTACAACAATAGGTTATGAAATCGATGACATACTAATCCGGTAGGTGCTGCGTTTTTAGAAAAGCTTGAATACAGGGTTATTTAGTAGGGTCTTCATCATTTGAACATTATAGAGAAACATTGTGAAGAAACTACCAAATAAGAAACACATGGTCGCTGTTTTAATACACGTCTGTTTCGCATTGAAAAAGATATCAAGCAAATCATAAGTAGTAAAAAATCCACGAAATCGTGTCTAAAATAACATTCGTCAATTATTTTCGTGATTACCGTTTTCGATTATTGGGAAATGATGGATGGATTGACCGTCCGAGTACCGATGGGTGCACGCGTCAGTGCTTTATCTGTGGTTTTTCCACTCAACAATTCTTCTCTATAAGGTGTTAAAAAGCGTTAGAAAATCATTTACTCCTTCTTGCATAAACTTTAGAATTTCTGTTTATTTTCAATTTTTGGGTAAGTTCTTCAGTACCTAAGACATTGAAAGTTACAGGTGATGTTAAACTGTTAACCGGACTTAAATCATTGCGGGATGATCTCATGCTCAATTTCGTGTAATTTCCAATGCAAAACAGGTAAACAAATAAGGAGGAGTTAACCGAAATAATAATAATCTTCTTGCCTATGGTGATTTAAAATCTGAAGAGGTAAATAGTCTGATGATTTTGTCTATGCATGACCTCATTTCGGCATTCGGAGAACTGGTTAATAGAATAAGTAGCTCAAGCGCTCTGACTGTCTGGAGTTGTCTTGTAAGCTGGTAAAAGCTTACGTCGTGTCGACGGCCGGTGGATCTTCCGTCCTGATAGCCACCGTATAGGCACTGTCCGGCACGTACTAGAGGTTAACAAAGTCAAAATTAAGGCAGATTCACAATTGAGGTAAATAAACGAATGTTTTGCTATCCGCTATGCATTCGTTAGATCAATTTAAGGCCCTTATGATGCTCTGTATTCTACTTGCCAGACCCGTTTCAAAACCATGGCAAGATTTTAACAATAAATATTAGATCAAGTCGACAAAAATTATTGAATATTTTGAGGACTGATCTAGGTAAATCACTTGAGAAACCGTACGATCCAGCAAATTGATGATTCTTATATGCCTCAGAACCATGACAAATATAGACGAGTAGTCACCCAATCTTTTACTGTAGCTTCCATCGAGAAGAGTCGCAATGATCGCGATATTTTAAAGACTTCAGGCAGCTGCATTGGGCGTATCCTACTACTACTACTACTAACACGAGAGATATTAATTTAGTGTAGAGCAACTTACAGATATACATAACATCATTTTTAAGAAGGTATTGGAATCAATCTACTGGAATACCGATCCAATAAGAGAAAAGCCTCAAATTTTACACGCAGATATCTGTTTGATTGTAAACGTAAGTCCTACATCATATTTAACAGCTTTTTTCTCGAGATCGATTAAGATGCAAAAGTGGAAACGATATTTCCAGAAACGAACCTTGATCTTCTGCCTCTCTCTGGCTCCTGTCTGATAAGCATCGTAGAGGAACTTGAATCCCGCGCCGAGGAAGAGGAAGGAGAGTCCGCAAAGGAGGGGGCCGATGCACTCACCAATGTCCGTCGAGAGAATGAGGTTCATGTAGACGTAGCGCAGACAGAGGATGAGCAGACCCAGGAAAAGGGTGAAGAGGAAGAATGTGAAGAAGAAGATGGACCAAAAGTAGGGCTTCGTGGCGCGACGAAAGTCCACCGCGTTGAGCAGCAGCTGCACCTTGCGGTCGTGGTGCTCCGCCTGAATGGTAGAGCGACCACTCTGCACTGTGGCTATCGAGGCCTATGGGTAAAAATCAGCATTAATTGCCGCAAAGAGCTAGGGAAAAAATATTTGAATGCGATATATGAAAATTTAAAAAGTACCCTGAATCTGGCCTTTATCAAAATTCTTGTAGATATACTTCTGTTCTTTCTTAAGATACAGCCTCTTAGCATCAGTTTATTTGGTAACCCTAGCTTTGGTAAAACTAAAGTTTCATTTTTTTTTCGTGATCTCTCACACGATAACTCCAGCATTTCACTTGCATCGGGCTGTCTTTAAATGGATGGGTCCGAAAAAAAGCCACGTGAATTTCTTTTTAGGTTTTTTAGTCTTGTAAGGCTCTAGATAAGTATTAAGAGTTTACACTATGTTAGGTATGTATTTAAAATCACTTGTCAAGATCCCTCTCTGACCTCCTTTACCGTACAGCAAGTGACCGAGAAAAGCTTACAAACCCAGACATCAAATGGCAAGTTTCATCAAGTGAATTGAGTAGTAATTTCATCCTCTGCTCACTTGAGTATTTCAATCATTCTTTAACATAATAAATAATTATATTTTTAGTCTCTTCGTAACCGATAAAAGGTATTAAATCTATATTCTTTCAACACATTCGGATAAACCACATGGAAACGGATAAATGTGTCTTTGATAAATAGGCCGTTCGTGCTTAATTTAGTCCCCGTAATGAAACATTAAATAATGCAGACACAATTATGTGGGATAATTGCAAACTAAAATTATTAGTCGGGATTACTAATTACATTGTGTTATTTTGATTGATAATATATAACTTAAGGTTCGATAAATATATAGATAATATTCTTATTTTAACTTGTTAGTTATCATTCATTATCGTATTTCATCACTCCTGTATTCGGATTATCGCAGCAGTCGTGAGAGGGAATTCAAGCGTTTTTTCTGACAGTACGACAAAAGTTAGAACTCTGGTTATCAAGGGGCTATACCCAACATTAAAAGATCCTATAAATCTACTAAAAATGCTCTCGTTGTCAGTTCAGATTCACATGCAGTAGGGTTTTGTGCAGTAACTCCTTTTAGTTAGCTTAAGAAGGTTGGGTGTCAGAAATGCTCGTTTGAAACAACTAAGTTGAGTATCTTAACGCTTAAAAATTATATCTCTGAATTTAGGTATTTTTCAAACGCTAGGTAGACACCTCAATAGGATTATTTATTTCTGAAATTACTTGGTCTCAAATAATTAGGGAATTCTTCAAATGTACATGACTACTAAGTGATGCATAGGAGATAAATGAAGTGACCACAAAAGAGGAATTTCATATTGAAATACGAAATTTTAGATGATTTAGCAAATATTTGAGGTTATTTGTTAGATTACAATAACTAATATAATTACCAAAAATTTACATTAAGGTTCATATATCTTAGTTAGAAGTACGAAAATGAAAACCAAGAAAGTTCACGGGCTAATAAAACACTTCATTTTGAGACATGAACCAGAAATATGGGCAGTTAATATCGATATTTGGAAGAAATTCATGGGAACACAAATGAAATATTTTACCTTAGAGGCACCCAAACTTCTTGATCGGTATACACTGCTCTTTGCGTACAATGACGGCCTGCCTAGCAATGAACGACTGGCCATAGTTGATGGTGGATTAAAACTCATAATGCTTCCAGAGGCTATCGGACGTCGATAGCCATTCCGATCAAACGCAATAACAGATCCAGGAATGCCTTTTGAATTTCCGCCACTCAGCCCACTGAGATAAGAGACTGCTACGCCAGGAAGAGAGGCTTCGTTACGATAAATATTGTCTTCAGCGCCGACTCGAAGTCCGAGTGAGGATAAGCTGCCATTTGTATACTGACGCTGAAGCTGAGTTTGTCGTTGCTGCTGCTGGTACTGAAGTCGACGGACGTGGCTACTCATTGACGAATTTCAGCTTGAAATTAAAAATAATAGGTTAATTCTTTGTAACATGTCTAGTGTCCAAATGAAATAAAGCAAAAGCCCTTTTTAATTAGTAAAAATCGTTTTCATTATAAACTAAGGATTTTCGACCAATTAAAGCCATTATTTTGTTGTAATAATAGGTTTCTTCACAGTACACATTTCCTTACTTTCAAATTATCCCGTTTAGTTATATAAATAACCTTATTTTTAATGATACAGTAAAACAATTTTTAATTAAATGTAGAATAAAGACAGTGTATAAAAGTCTTAGCTGTAACTTCAGGCAAAATTAGCTAAAATATCGATAAATTATCAATAATTTAAAAAATAGCTTATCTTTTCACAAAGGGAAACATATATTTACTCCTGATCTGATAATAAGTGATGAATACTTACCATCAAACTAGAGGTAAGTATAAGGTCTTTATCCTTAAACACTTTCCCATCGCTTCCCTTAGTTCTATTTGATATAGTTAATCAAAAATTTGTGCTATTTATAAGGTATTATAGCTACGAAAAGCCAACTTTTCACTGTGATGACATCAAATTAGATTATTGACACCTGGTATTCACCATACTAGCTACCAAAAAATAAAGCATATCCAATATTTCGCCATATAATGTGTAGAATAAAGTCTCATTCATGCTACTTTAGAGATTCTTTTTGTTATTAATGTGTCATAACACTGAACGGATGATTGAATAATACAACAGGTGACAATTAGTAAAATAATGTTAAACATAAGCACTGAATCATCCATAGTTCTGTTTGTATCAGTACGGCAAGGCGGAAAATCAATTGTTATCTCCTCTTCATATCCTCCCCGTGCACTTTAATCCAATCTCTCTTCCACCATTACTCATATAACTTGTGATTTATTGATTAGCCTCGAACATTGAAAGTAAAGAATGCCTCTCCATGCACCAAAAATCAAAATTCGAAATAGCTTGAATTACTGTTCATTATACAATTGCGACGATTAATATTGTGGAGTTGACGGCACCTAATAGGTCTAAATGACCAAAATAAACTTCGTGATTGCAAATTAATTTCGGCGTGTTGATAAATCAATTATAATGTTTGCCTTATATTTTTTATTGATGACGAGGAAAAATTTTTTCGGTGCATTTGGATGTGTTTAAGTTTACCGTAGGTTTCTATCACGATTTGCATATTGCTTCAGGGTTTCTGTCACGTTCTGTGGTCGGTGTGATGGCAGCTTTGGTTGAAGATATTTTTGATGTCAAGGATGTTGACCGAGATGGGAAGAAATTTGACAAAGTCTCCCGTATATTTGGTGAAAGTGAATCCTTTAAAATGAATCTGATTCTCGACATCAATTCCCAAATTTATCCTCTGCATAAAGGAGAGAAGTTTCGTCTGGTACTAACGAAGACCCTCAGCAATGAAATTTCCAACATTGCAGATGATGATGACGACGAGGATGCTGTTGAAGACTTGGAAGGACAAGCTGACAATAGCCGGCTGACTGAATTTGACTATGTATGTTACGGAAAAATATACCGCATTGAAAGCTTGGACAGCTCCGAAGAAATGAGCAAATTAGCTTGCTATGTATCTTTCGGTGGATTGCTTATGCAGATTACGGGAGACGCATGTAATCTTCAGAAGTTTCGTGTTGGGAAGCATCTTTATCTCTTATTGAAAAAGCTTGCATTCTGACATTTATTTCACAGATTTATGTTTATGTACATATTTCCGATTAAATTTACCTATCTTGGAGAATTTGATATTTTTGGTATAGAAAATGATAATCTCACTATATCTAGAGATAGCGACTACGTCTTCCAGGTCTACGTTTAAATGGTAATTCTGATCTTCATTAGAGCTTTTGTGTAGTTTACTAAGAATAACTGTGCCTTGTTGCTTTTGTACATCATACATCTCAAGTTTTGTCGACGCTTTCGAAATCTGATGCGTAGCCATCAATAACTATTCAAGAGTTATCCAGATCTCGCTCTAGAATTTCGTAAGCAGTCGACTTATGTGGATACCGGCTGAACTATAAATAATGCCTCAGTTAATTTATCCCATGTAAGACCTTATTTGAGGATCCGTGAGTTGGGCTGCTCTACTTGATGTCTGCTCGTAGTTGGTAACAACTTACTTTAGGCGGTCTGTCTCAGCTGATCCAGAGAAGAATGATTCTGCTAAGATGGGACCATTTGACTATTCCCAGTTTGTCATGTCTGTAGTGGGAGCGGTTAAGGTCTACGGAAGCTGATGGGGCTGCCAAGTCATGATGGCGTTTTGCATAACAGCAGTAGTGGGGATATCTATTTATGGTGAGCTAGAACAAGGGAGTTGCTCAAATGTTTCATCCTTTACATCTTTAAAAACCACACTAAAGTAACTACTTCGACATTGGGGGTCAGCAGATAGACACGTTGGGAGAAAAGATTGTATAACCAGCACTTGTTCCAAGTTCCATGTGTGATTGAGGCCGTTAGCAGCGTATGTAAAACGATCGTGTACACTGGTAAAACTAAAAAGGTTTTCATAAAAGCACTTGGAGGTGAACTTGAGTCTAAATTCCGAAATATAGTAATCGTGAGTACCTAGGATTGGCCCCAAGTAATATTGTTGTAATGAATTTTAGGTTGCTAGTCAGGGTTAAATTTGCTAACCCTAGCTCGTATTAATTTGAGGATTTGAAGTGATAATTGAATTCAATTTATCTCCAACTTTATTGTCAAATTTTGATGAACACTAAAGGAGGCTTTAGTATAGTATTGTAAATGGCGGGTTAACTTTACTCATTTATTTATGTCGTATATTCGATTCACTCAATCCTGCGAACACTATTTTCGCTACCTGTGAGCCTTGTTAAAATGCAAATGATGGACAGTCTAGACTGACACTAGTGTGGCTGAATGGGTAGTACAAGAAATGCCATTAGAGGCACAACAAGCTTCGTATTTTACATTAAGACCAATTATTATATTTTTTTAATTTATCAAATGTATAGGCTATTGAATTTTGGCTGATGCATGTTTTAATGAATCAGTCGGCTGACTCAAGGCTAGAGTATTTGTTTGCTTTCCCTTCTGCCTACAAACAATGGCCAGAAAGCCCTGTCGGCGTGGGGCATCGGGGAAATTTAATTACGTGAATAGGTGGATCAAGTACCTGTTATGTATAACAAACTTTTACTTTATGGTATGTAAGGTGGAATTCAGTTTATCGGTTTAGATCGCTGGGTGTTTGTTCTTCGTACTGGGAGTCATAGCCTTTATGGAATCTGGCATCCTTAACAGGAAGTCCAGCATCAGTTTGCTGCAATGGCTCTTTAATTTGACAGTCCTGGTTTTTGGCATTGGTTTTATTACAATGTGCGTGGCTTTCACGGGGTTTATTGGTTCTTTACGAGAGAACCAATGTCTTTTAAAATTCGTAGGAGCAATATTTTTATGAATTTTTTAGTACTATATATCTTTGGCTCTACTTTTCGTATGTGAAACTATTATTGGTATAGTCTTCTTCATATACCGTGAATCTGCTATCAATCGGATCGAGGATATAGTGAAGAAAACATTCATTTCCCAATACCGCGAAATTGGATTTGAAGATTCCACGAATTTCGTGGATTTCATTCAAATTGAGGTGTGCAAAGCTTTCTTAGATAGTTTACTGAGATAAAGTGTCGTGTAATCGTGTTTTAAATCAATGTTTAGTTGCAATGTTGTGGTGCGAAGAGCTATAACGACTGGACCGAGAATCGCTACTTTTCATGCAATTCTACAAATATCAGTTCAAAGGCCTGTGGTGTCCCCTATTCGTGCTGCAAAAGGATGAATAACATAAACGTACGTATAATTTGCTCTATGTTCTTTAGCTTTTGTGTCCAAGTTACTCGATACGTCTTTAAGATCACACCTTCGGTACTGCCGACACTTACTTATCAATGGCTATGATTTGTGGGGAATGGTAGATTTCTTCCTGTTGGGTCATGCATCAGAGTACGAACCAATTCATAGACATTTAATGGAATCATGCATTTCTTAAATCTGTAAGTGCGCACCCGTTTCAATATTTGGTCTGAACTAACTGTGGTAGTGTTTCGGCAGAATGTGATCGGCACTATTGCAATATTTTTTGAGTAATAGCTTGTTTGACATGTGAGGGGAACTAAATTGTTGGCATACCCAGTCCTGGATTTTTGTCCCCCTTCGATAGAGTCCAGACATGTTCCGTCTGGTTTGAAGGTCCTGGTCCTTCATCCCTATCACCGCAGTTATGTCCCTATAAATGAAGGAGGCACTGGGACTCGCTCTCCCACTTTAATTTAATTGGCCGTGGTGGCGCTGTAGGAGAATGTAATAAATACGTCGTGCGGTCACGGCGTGCAGAACCTGTCGCCCCCTCAGGCCTCGCCGCTGGTGTGGACGGTGGGCTGCGTGCAGGCGCTCGCCACTCTCCTCGAGGCCAACGTCGTCCCCGTCTCCTGTGCCGTCTCCGGGGTCGCTGTCCTCCAGGTCCGTTCTCTCACTCTTCATCAAACCGCACTCAAGGGTTTATGTGGCAGGCGGTTACAGCTTGCTACCGCCCTAACAAAGGTCACGTAGACGCCAGTGGATGGAGACTCAGCGGTTACCTAGGGGCCCTAATTTCCTTTGCTCAGTTTCCAGTGGAACTACTGTATTGATAACGTAAATATCGGCTTTCGCTGTAAGGTCGTAATTCACAAAAATTCGCAAGGACGAACTAGGATTGAGTTGCACTCTGGATATTTACTAAACACGTCAGCCAAATTCTGTTTGTCAACCATTAGGTAAGGCATATTTTCGGTACTTGGGTGGGCGTAAGCTTGACTAACAAGCTCTTAACTGGCCGGGTTTTTTCCATGAAACGTGTTTGCTTTATGCATCTTGAATGTTCCACCTTCGCTTCCTTGCACATAATCATCATCAAATGATACGATCTGGCAGTGAAAATTAGGTAGTGACAGAGATTACAGCGTTGAAAGCGCCATTCCCCAACGGACTCTCGTCATTGTTTGATATTAGTAATTACGAAGCTTGCGATCCTACTTTTTAATGGTCTATTCTCATGTCTTGTAGCTTCTAGCGATTCTGCTTGCGAAGGCGCTCCACACTCAAATCGGTGACCAGCTGCGACTACTTCGACAGGAAAGCTACTCCTACTAGGCACCACATGCTACCCACTTCTGTCTCCACATGTCCAGTGTTTTGCCCCATGGTCGTTAACTGCTCTCTAACATACTTCTTTCTGATGTGTTGCTCTTCATTGAGCCCGTCTTTTTTCAAATACAAACTGGCTGTTTTAAAGGTATGGGCTTTACTTTTCAATTCACTGTTCACACTATTTGTCCCACAAGAAGGTCTGCACCCGTGACAAATTGTTTTGATGGTTTGTTATTGGTTTAATGTCGTTGACACTTTCCCCTATCGTGTGCACTGCCTTGTGTAGCTTATCGACTGATTTGGGATGATTATTAAAGCTTGCGTGATAAAAGTACATCCTAATTTTCAGCTCATTGCCGGTGATAGTTTCGTTCGCAATACCTCGCTTATCTAATCTAGCGTATGGCTAGATCATTTAGGTCTAAAATAAACAGTTGATTTAAAAATTTCATTGTCATTCGGGTATGAAATTTGCAGGTAGAGCTAGTACTTGAGCAAGCAACCACGTTTTTATAAACGTGCCGATTATAATCGGTTGAATTCAGGGTTAGTGAATCTATCACCATTCGCGTTATCTGATGCAACTACAAGGATTCTGATTAGAGAGCTTGGTATTTTAAAATTTATCATATTGAGTCACACAAAACAGCGGTAGATTTCGTTTTGTCCGTTTCCCCCTAATGACTTTTAAGAAATACCAGCACCAGGCCGGCACAATCAAACCAAAACAATCGGAGACTACAACGTTTTTAGATAGATGAAAGCGAAGTAGAAGTTGGTAGTGAGAAGCATAGATTATTCAGTTCTGTCTCGGGCGTTAAGGAATCGAGAGAGCCAAATTGAACTCGTTTTCGATTGCTGTTGACGTGAGTAAGCGGGTGAATTTATCAACATAGAGTAACTGTAATAAGCAAGATTATGGAGATAATTCCTACATCAACTAGAGGGCGATTGAATTTGAAGAGTTCTTTGGATTCCAAATCGATAATTTACGCGGATACTGCATCACAAATCCAAAAGCCTCCGTTGATGTTAGAAGAGAGTTCGTTTTTCCCACGTCTAGTGTTGTGCATTTGACTTCCAGCCAATGCCGACGCTCCCGGGCTTCACGAAGAGGTTCAGCCTGCCCAAGATGCCGGCGCGCAAGGCGGCCAGCATGTCGAACCTGAGCCAGTTGGACGCCAGCACGCGCAACAACGAGTTCGGCCTCGACTACGGCGTCGTGAAGGCACGACTCAGTGGCCGCAACCTCATTTTCAAGAACGGGCGCTGGAGAGTTGGTTAGTCGACCCTGACTTCGTCCCATATTTGGGACAAAAGCTGTCCAGGTGATGACTCAAAGAACAGGGCCCTTAGTTATTGGAGAACATTGGGATTGTAGCCTATCGTCACATGAGGTTGCTCAAAGCTTTAAACAGTTAAAATTCCAAAATAGAATGGATACTACCCTACAAATCTAGGACTAGATGCTTTATCCAATTTATTTATTGGATAAGTATTATTGGTTTATCCTTATAATTTTCTCGTTCCCTACAATTCCCACCTTCTAGTACGTCTTTGAAAGGTTTGTATTCTTAAAAACTTATATCTTTTACGAAAATGGTAAAAACGTGAATGTGATTGCGTAGATTGCATAGCCCTAGGGCTATACTAATGATTTTTCTGTTTAAGTCTCCTCCAAAAACCTTTTTAAAAGTACCCATTTTTCGCTTGTCCTTATTTTTCTGGTTTTATAATGATCTATCTGCTTAATACATCCATAGATTGCATATAAAATGGGAAATCAGGAGTGTGATCATGCAGATTTAAAATCGCATGACTATTGAAGCTATACAGTCTACAACTGGTTGCCTTAGTAAAGTAATGGCCATTACCGCGTAAAAAGTGGTCATCTATGCATAGATATACGTGTTATTTACTGAAGTACGAAACTATTAAGCAAATACCTAATTATCTATACCTAAGTCGATTGAGTGTCCGCATTTGAGTGAACGGAAGGCTGTTTGGTTATTCCTAGGTTAGTTACGGTATATTGTAGGGACTTCAGGGCAAAAAGCTTTTAGACAGATAGTGTCTATGCTCGCATTAGGAAATGCAATCTCATGATTCGTGCACTTAATAGTGACCATTGAATTGTGGAAATGCTACAAACAATGCGGTTGTGATGAGCAAAGAGGTTCTAGTGTTTTTTCTCTTCTGCGCACACTGTGATGGGCCTTTAAAATTTTACCAAAGCTGTTAGATAGATAAGGGGTGCTGCGTAACCTCGTACGTCCTAAGTGCGATAAAAGCCCAATGAAATACCACAGATTCAAATATTACTAAGGTAGCTATTGTGAGAAGTTTAAGGGCTAATACATTCCCTAGTCAGGGAGTACACCATAACTCACAGTTCTTTCCTCATTGTTCACATTTAAACAGTCAAATTAACAGCAGTAGGCTGCTGTAAAAGCTCCAATTAATCTCAAGTAGAAACTTCGGCTTACAACATGGAAATCGGGAATAAAAAGTCATTAAACCACTAATATTATTAATTATTACTTACAGATTTACTGTAATTTCCACTTCTGTGACTTTTCTGGAGTGGTACCGAATGGTGGTCTCAATAGTTTTATCTTAGACCAATTACATGAAATTGAAATTCACGATTTCAAAACATTTCTTTGTGAGGATATTCTATGGTCGTTACAATTTCGGATTGAATGAAGGAAGCTATTATTCGGAATCTCAATTAGGTTTATAGATAAGGCCGGTTTAATTCATAGTTTTGCTCCAACTTTAATTAAGAAATTAGTATGTAGATATCAGAACTTATGGGCGAGATAATCAGTTTAAAGTTAAAATTTAAAAAAACATCTTCCACGAATGCAATTAACTTCTATATCTACACAAACGTTTACTTACAAATTGACAGTAGATAAGTAGGTATTCATAGACTTAGAATTTCTGCAACTACATAATGTCTAATTGAGAGTGAAATGAACAAAGTTCAGAGTTTACCTTAAATGCTATCATTTAATTAGATTTAATAAAAACTACAATCTAAACTCTAAAACTCACAACTCTAGTCGATTTAATCTTGCCTAAAGGCATGGCTAAAATGAGGTTCGAGCGATAGTGCTCTCCTAGGGTATTGTGTGGCACACACTTACTAGGGGAAAATGAAAAGTCCCATCTTAATACAAGGCCGTAGATTATATTAGGACTTTTCTTTAAACTAGAAAAATCTTTGTTCCAATGAAGAAAAAGCAGGGAATCTAAATTTCACTTTTGCTTCACACGGTGATAGATTATTACAATGAACTCAGTCACTCTCGGAAAAAAAGCAATCATTGCAGTTATGAAGAGCCTAGTTTGTACTAATAAATAGAAAATGACTGCTTACATCAGCCCAGTTGCTTCATTCACCATGCATCAACAAATCTAAAACTCCCTATTTCCGTATCTGTGCTGGTTGACTGGGATACGTTGCAATCCTCCTGTCTGTTCCAAGTAGTGGTATATGCATTGAACAGTCTTAATCAATCAACGAATGCATTTTTTCTGCAAATAATACCTAAACAAAAGCCTGCCAACGTTCTTATTAACCCTGTTGCTTTTGTTATTTTAGAAGTCCAGTTCCGCAAATGTCACTAGATATAGGTGAAAATAAGTCCTTTTGGAGTTGAATACACTTGACTGCTGGCTATTGCTCGAACATCCCAACTGAATATCTATTTATAGAACTACTAAGCTGATATATTAATTTCAATTAGCCCTCGAAAACATGTCCTACTAGTCGAGGTCTCATTTTGATGCTCGTGTGCAATTAATCAAAAAAGACATTTCTCTAAGTCAGAGCTTCATTATATGTTTCAAAATGCTAATTTTCGCAAAACTCGGCAAGGCTGCTAGTGGATTAATTGCATCAATGTACAATGTGTGTAGCACAATTAAAAATTTAGCTATTGCTATCAGAATTGTGAATGATAATTCCTATCTGAAATTCATGTTTCAATTTTGGCATAAATTTAATAGCAGAATGTTGCAGTGATAGACGAGAAAACACTTCTTCCATATTGGTACATGATGCATAACCTGCACCAGATGAAATCAGACAAAATTGAAAGTGACTGCATGCCAGCTATGATTTGCATGTCAAACACTGTCTTCAGCCTAAAATTTCTGGTTTGTAGACGCCAAGGTTCAAACCTCCGTGTTGAGTGAACTCTTAGGGTCATATGTTAGCTCTTTATGACATGAAAATGAGTGATTATCCATTGTATTAGACTGAATTGCGGTTGTTCAGTTTCTTCTACACATCCGTTCTCCTCTGTATAAAGTGAAAATTGAATCAATTTTCGAACTGATCGGCTTGAGATAACCATGATGTAAAAAAAGGAATAGTTGAAACTAATTGTAGTGTTAGTGGTTTTGTCCCCTGTGTTTTGTGTTCGAAATGTCCACGTCAGGTACACATGTAGTAGAGCATCTATTCTCCGATCATAGTGAAAATCTCTCTTAATAAATTTTTAAATAGTCAGAGATACTCGAATACATGCAGACAATACTTAAGAAGTTCATTGATTTCAAAACTTCGTAACAAATGTGGTTTATAGTGACAATTTCTTGAATAGAATTGAGTAAGATTGCTTTGGATCTTGAATCTGATTATCCACAATCCCGAAAATCTTGATATTGGAAAGAAATTCTGGTAAGAGGTCATATTTTTTACGAGAGATTGCAATTTCAAGTTTCATCAGCCAGAATATCAAGCAAATGTAAAACGTTTAATGGGAATGATTTACATAGTCATGCGTAGCACCCAAGCTGAGCTAGTCAACCAAATGAATGGAGATGGTAGTGGGCTTGTTACTAGAAAATGACTAGCTTTCTACAGCATCCTTTGTGGCAATGGTCGGAAAGGCTTGTTTTTCTAAAAACGGTCCTGTTTGTAGAAGAAGGGCGAGGTGACACGGTGGACGAGGGCCTGAGCAAGGAGGCCACCCAGTTAAGGAGCGAAAATAGGAAGCTCTACGAAGAGAACAACCTCCTCAAAATAAAAGTCGAAATCCTCCTCGATATGGTGAGTTCACGACCTCCTTTTTTACACTCCCCATCTCTCAATTCTCAAGCCTTTCACGTATTAAAATGCTCAAAAGCGTAAAGACCTATAAAAATATAATTACAGAATAAATTGCATTTTTGTCTATAATGCCCTCAAAAAGGTCTGAGTTTCACTATTTCTGAAGTCGATACTTCTCTGCGTGATTTCATGACTTCGAGGGAGGGTGCTGTGTGGTCAATTCGCTAATTAATTGTCTCAATTAACCTGTACTACTTGCGTGACGCCTATGAAGAAAATAGCTCTCATAAACTACACCAATTAACAGACTTCTATCCCTCAAACCGATACTCTGCGGGTTTGTTCCGCGGGGATTGGCCTCACTAAGTGGCCGAAAGTACTTAGGCGTTTTCCGAGGTCACAGACGTCGGTTGTGTTGTAGATGCTTTATTCCGTTGCCGGTCCCATCCAAAAGTGGCATACTTTTTTTCAGCATCGGGCCCTTCATAATTCATAGTCAGTGAGCGAGGATATGGTACTCAGTCTGAGCCAGGATTCAGAAATGCTAATTTTGCAGCTCCACTGTGAAGAGCGTCTCTTTGATTTCGCGCCACAAATGGCTGTCATCCAGAAAGCACTATAATATTCGAGGCTATTGTTCATCATCAGTTACTGACTTAGGCCGATTCTACGTAAATGCCGAAAGTACGGAACCGCTAAGAAAGGCGTAGAAGATCGTACCTGTCTTACATGCTCAATTAATGTGATTTCTTTTGTTAAACTCTTCCAACAATCTTCTTTATTATATACTAGACCGTTTTCATTAGTCTTGATCAAGAGTAAGATGTGATCAAGCGAATTGTGATGTGTCCCTCTATTTCAAGGTCTAAAAAAGACCAGATTGCGAAACGATAGTGAGGGATGGACTAAATTCAAAACCACTAATAGATAGTGCAATTTTTTAAGAGTACATTTCTCAGTAAGTTATAAAGTCGAAACTACGGTGATTTATTCCCTTTTTACCAGATAAATAGTTCCTACTTATGGATGTCTGTTTTTTATTCACAACGGGTTTCAAGTAATCGTGGTTGCGAAATTAATCACGTTTGTCAACTAGAGAAGTCGCTGAAACCTCACCATGACATTCCCAGCGCTTATTGCTACTGATATTTTAGAAAAATGAATCAGTTTCTTTCAACGAAAGCAGAACTACTTTAATGACTGTTGGTTGACATTTACATTTCTTGAGCATGCTTGGTGCAACCCTGCTACATTTTTCATTTATTTAATATTGTTGGCCTATTTCATAAAACATTCGAACAAATTCATATGAAAGGATTAACCAAAAGGGCCCTATTTCACACTAAGTCATTCATTTTATCTCCTTAGATAGCGGTTCATAAATGCAAAGTCTTGAGTACCACATTTTGCAGGGTAATCGCAAAGAATTTAATAGTAACATCAGGAAAAAATGGTTCAAAAAGGGCGAAATTTGATAGAACCCAAACAAATTAATTTCATAAGGAAGTTGCGTTGTCCTCAAAGTTCTGCTCAAAATAACCGCCATTAACCACTGTCTATTGCATCTTTTATCTGGCGCAATCCCTAACAAGCTGGAGCAAGCTGATTCTGCACTCTCCTTGGGAAGGGTCCCCTCCGAAGCTGATTTATTTCTGTCTTCAATTAAATGGGCTCTTGTAGTGACGGTAGCACAGAGCAGATTGATGCCGACCTGGACTGCAGCGACCCATGCATTGTAATGGTTCGTCAGCCGAAAATTAGGGTTTTTACGTAGTCGTCGCGCAAATTGACTGACGAGCATTTTCGACCGCTCCCAGAAGTGTGGCAGGCGAACTTGCCTCTGCTGACAAAATCACTTTCGGTGACGATAAAGGCGAAATTCCAATTCCACGGCCCTCCAATCAGATTGTCCGGTGGCGATTGGAAGCACTATCGGAGATCAAATATTTTGGAGGTAACTTTTAGAAGTGGAAAATTTCTTCAATATGGTATTATTTATCGAAGAACACCTGAACTGATACCGGGAAATCACCTTTTTGCCAAAGAGTTTGTACCATATAGTATGGACTAAAAGGCACCAAAATCAGGATGGGCGACGCCGTTGTTCGAAAGCCTGAACGATTCACTATGATGTAGTGTATTAAAACCAAGTAAACTATCCTCGTCGATAAATTGCCTGATGAAAACCACTCCCCATTTCTCCGTAGCTAACAGAAACGACAGCGGAGGTGCAACTACAGGAAAACGAGATCGAGAGTCTACGAAGCCTCATTCATCGCAAGAGTTTCTCCTCCTACTCCCACCCTGCAATGTCCGCCACCTGAACCAAAGCAAGCAACGCCTTCACTACCTAACCAACCTGACCTCTAACTCCGCCCTTTTTCGCTCATTTCAAATCCCGGCCCATCTGTCTCACAGGCTCGACCAAAAGTCAAAGCGATTAAGACTACATAGCCTCTACTTCCCTGCATGTTAGTTCACCGTCCCACTTGTGGATCTATTCATAGACGAGGTTTTGAATTCCAAGTCAACTGGTAACTGCCATCTAGCATTATTTTTATTTCTGAAAACATTACGGTTGTTCAGATTAATCATGTTAGCCCACCACCACTGGTAATTTCAGTCCTGTTCCGGAAGAAGTAGTAAAGAGAGACGTTAAGTGCTCCTTCCCAATGCCACAGTAGCGTCACCAAAGAGGAATCAGAGTTTCTAAAGGTAAGAAAGGGTTAAGTAATGCGTTATAATTTTCAGCTGCACCATGAAAAGGTGTGCAGCTGGAATGTAACCATTTTATTCAAACTTCCAACACCTGTTCACGAAATACCAAGGTCTCATGGGTTTTGCGACACTTGAAAAGTAGAGTGATTCTTAGATGTCTTTCGTAGTTTCAAATGACAAATGGCTCACCAACGAAAGTTGCAATCATGTAGTGAATGTTACTCATGAAATGGACCGGAGGCGTTGAAATCACACAGAGCAAGTGGATCTCACGGTAATGATATTTTGCCTGTTTAATTGGAGACTGAATGACGCTACTCCTTAGGTTAATTAAACTTGTTCATGCATTTTACCTATTTGGATAACTTGAATGGTTCATTCTAAGACTCTAAGGCAGCCTTCAAAATTGGTAAAGGCAGAATTAGGGGACCAAGAATGAACCACCAAGGGTAAATCCCAAGTTGGAGGCTTATTAGCCTGACTTCCCATTTTCTACCAAAGCGATATTATGTAATTTCTTCAGTCAATTATTTCTTATTGAAAATAATACCCATTTATCATCAGTCAATCTTTAAGACTCAAGAAATATTAAGTCAACTTTAATATGTAAAAGTATTGTGCTGGTTATTTATCAGGAAGGCGTTCGTTCTTTTGCATCAAGGACTCTTGAATGGATCAGAAAGATGCTTCCGCCCTTCTTTGATGGTTGAATTGATTTCACCTTTGGAGATTGACGTAGGAAGAGGCCGGATTTTTTCACCCCTATTTGCCCTGCAAACAGACCTGATTGAAGATTCGGAGCCGTATCAGCATTTCGGGTATACTGCTTCTAAGTCAACGTGACGGAGAAGAGCAAAACTCCCACCACTTGCGATGCTGCTAAGTGTCAGCTGTGACAGCAGACACCAAAGGCTCCAGTGTGCGCGGCCTATTAATAGTCTGAGAAGTGCTTGAAATATGTACGAAGCCACGCAAAGCCATGCGTTATGACGGGCCACTCGTTTATATGCACGTTTTCGCATCTTCACCTTCCTCTATTTACTGATCCCTTGCACGAAAGGGAGGGGTCCTGGCCAATAGTAATGATGACGGTTTTTAAAAGTCTACTTTGACTTTCTACTTAAATGAATAATGCAATTAAGTTGGGCTCTTAGTGATTTCGAGTGTTGTAGTTTTAGAAATACCACCCCCTGAGGCAAGATGAATAGCGCAATGTCTCCTATGGACTGTTGATATGAATTTATGTGTGGAATCATTTTGTAAAGCAATGTGCCGATTTAAGGCTGAATTTGTGGAGGAAGTACAAAGTATAGGCATCGCAGAATTGTCTCTACTTGTCTTACTAACTCATCCTTAAGCAATGCAATTCGACGCTGAGGTATGTGTCTGGGCCGAAAATACGGAGCAGATAAGATTCAGGCAAGGCTCTGTCCTAAACAGTGGCCTTTTGGAGCAAGCTTTTTCAATGACTTAGATAGATTATTATTTGAATTCAATTTTTTGAATTGTGTGACCTGGATTTTGAGTATTTCCCGCAAGGAATGGATGGCGAAAAATTCGAAGACTTTTGGTTGCCCAATTTAAATATCTTTAAGCCATGGTAGATTCTGATCGAAATAACATCTTGCAAATCAAGTCTCAAAACAATCGCTTAATAATCAGTAAATCAGTATTTTAGCATAGAAGCTATACAGTGTGCTTCTGTGGCGTACGGTCTTCAAGCAATCCCCTCTTAATGGATTAACAATGACATGCCTGGCAATCCCATGTAGAAAAAGGGGGCGAAATTAATTTCTGATTAAACTATTTTTATCGCTCAAAGACAATAAACTCAGTCATGAGGCTTCCAAATTAAGTTGTCCATTTCACATTAAACAGAACACATTTCGTGTATCTTGCTATACCGATTTTAAATATGCCAGGTAATACTCATCAGTTTTCACGTTTGTTATGAGAAATTCTAGTCATCTAAACAGCCACTCAGGTATATGTAAAGATTGATATTTCGGTCTAGTTGAACAGTTTCGATTGTCAAAAACTGAAAACAGAATATTTAAATAAGTGTTGGTATTAAATCAAAGAATCACTATACTGTTTTTAACTAAAATACGTCAATTGCCCCCAATATCCCCAAGATATCATACAGTGCTAGAGTTGCTTTATAGAGATTAATGAATGTACACAACCGTCTTCTACTCTTCATCCAAACGTTAAACTCTTAAGAATTAATCGGTTTTGTTTTCTGAACACTGAAATCTTTGTTACGCCCCAATTGTTTGTTCTCTCTTGTATCAAACTTCGGGCATACTGACCGTTAACGTCTGGATTCCTTACTGAATGCCCCTTCAGACTCATAGGGCGAACTCATCGATACCTACGTTCTCGTGCCTACCATCTATGCAAATGACTCTGCCCATTCTGCATCCATCTAGTAGTAAGGCTCACACTTGGCTCTTGAACCTGAATTGAAATGCTAGATTTTTTATGCATCAATTTTTATAAAAGTGAAGGCCCAAATAACTGTGCAAATTAACTGGCTTTTGATACAGATGCATAAAACCAGTAAGAAGGTTTCTGAATTTTGAGCTACTTACATTAAAAGTGCTCAGATATAGTAGTGTTCACAAAAGTTTTGCTAGTCTATAAATACATATTTTCGAAGTAGAAGTATAAATATTTGATTGAAATTCCCAGAATCCGAGGATTCACGAAGGAATGGTTTCTAGTAAACGTAGACAGCACCAAAAAGGAACACATTGGCTTAACTACACACCGGAAAGCTGAGCGGATATCCTCTGCTCTCACACAAAGGCGAGGAAGGTGAAATTATCCTTTAGAACCTCTATACAAAAATCAGAGTTCCTCTTAATTTATAGGTGCCATGACATGCAAAACAAAGTAAATAAAGTGATCATTACTATGAATGTGTGATACACAGCAGTAGCCATTAAATAAGACTGCTATAATTCCAGCAGTTCAGTATTGTTCCAAAAATTATTCCACAAATGATGATTAGAATTTCAGACCCAGTAAATCCGCGCTTCGTTTCTTCCCATTAGCCTACTTCACAGAGTTTTACTTTACATTCCACTGTTTGTAGTAGGAAAATGGTTCCAATTTGGTTCAGCTGAGGATGACTGAGAAGTTGAACGATTAAGCATTAAAATAAGGACTTAATTTCAGATGGATCTTATGAGGCAAATATGTTACGTATAGGTTGGAACTTTGTATGAAATAAAGCACTGTTCTTTCGTAATGAGAGCTTTATTCATTTCTCATTAACTGAGACATTGGAGTATCACATTAATGGATGTCGTTGGAATATACTAGAATATTATTTCTCTACTTAATTCTGTATGTACTTAAGAACCAATCACACTAAGTCTCTATTCAGAATGTGCAATTTGTAGGCCATTATTGATGATTTTCAATTACTCATTTTAGATTCAGATAGTTTACATATTTGGGGGTTCAGTTCCCTTCCCAAATTAAGTTCCCACAGCTTCCATGGTGTGGTGTCAATCAGACCTTGCACACTTTGGCTGAACATTTCACTATTGACATCTTTTAAAGACCGACACTACTTGAGACCTAATTTTAAGCCATTCAAAGTGCAAAGTACGAAGTATGCTTATGAAATTAGTCTCTTTCATTGGACAATTCGATCTCCAAGGCATAGTTTACTGGCCTCTTTTTGTGCTGATTTCATATAAATTAACCCTTTCTTTGATATCGATCGAAGTGGTTTTAATTCTTGAGATATGGTAAGAGTGGATGTAGACATTTACGTGAATGTAGGGCGATTGTCAAATTGATGACTTGCAACCAAAACCGGTGTAATGTTAATGTATTTATTTGCATTAGTGGTCAAAATTAAACAGAAAATCAGATTCGTAACATTAAATAAATAGAGAAGACGTTATGATATAGGGTTATGTGGACATATACAGCGAAATTTGAGATCTCGATAACTGTATAAATAATCGGGATGACGCACAACAGAAATAATGATCACAATCGATCCCAGGACTCTATTGTGATCCCAGAAATCAAGGC
Organism: Anomotaenia brevis; assembly: GCA_030710315.1. Taxonomy (NCBI): domain Eukaryota; kingdom Metazoa; phylum Platyhelminthes; class Cestoda; order Cyclophyllidea; family Dilepididae; genus Anomotaenia; species Anomotaenia brevis. Next base: position 1,754,162 of record JAUOZQ010000002.1, read on the forward strand.
GGGAAAACTCCCGCGCTTGTTCTAGTGTTCCAAGCAGCCAAGCGGGAGCTTGCTGCGTTCACATATTTGAAAATTAATGTCATGTAAGCACTTTATTAAATGTCAAGGAGGCATACCGCCCAAGACTGCCCAATGCCTACGTCTTGACTTTTGAATAACAGCGTCTGCTAAAGGTGGACAGCGCACCATTTGAATGAACCCAGCCTTCAAGAAGCGGCCTCATAAAGTTTTATTAACTAATTTTTGATAAGTATCCTCCACTTGCAAAGACCAAATTCCAGTGCCGAAGATGGCTGTGTAGGCAGAAGAGAGGTTCTGAAGGAGCCGTCATTCTTTCCGTCCGTTGAGGTTTGGTGTCACCAGATATCGGATCCTCTACACAGTAACTTTCTCATTATTCATGAGTTAAATATTAAATTGTAATCAGTTTCGTCTTTTCATGGGACCAAAGTCCGGCTGTATCTAAGAATGAGCGAGTAACTACTACAGCACTTCAGTCAAATACCCTTCCCGTTAAATAAAAACGCTTAACTGAAGTCTAACTAATGACCACAAAGTACTAGTATCGAAACAGAATTCCTTTGAACTAGTTAACTTAAAATGTCCATTAGTCTTCGACAGATCCTTACCCGTTCTTCGGTAACCAAATATAAAATTGAGATTCAGGATAGGAAAAAAGTCGCATAATCTTCCATTCAAAGCAATAGATATAAACATCTCAAAGAAGTGGAATAGTGTGTAAGTGCTTTAAGAATTTCGGGGCGAATGCACACACATCTACGCACTTCTGAAGCTGGAAGATTGGTAAGTTGGAGAGGAGAGAGGATGAGATTTAAGGGGATAGGACTTGTGCTGAGAAGTGTACACGCGTTCTACATTGGGGTAATCACAGTTAGCATGGCGGGAGGAAAGAAAAAAGATGGGTAGAACCAGGTAGGGGGGCGAGGTCGATCATGTACTCAGAAGCCGTCGATATAACAGTAGTTCTCGAGTGACGAGAGCAATACATAGATGAGCCACAGCACCAGGAAGAAGATGGCCGAGGCCCATTTGATGCCAGGCTTGGGGCCACCAAGTTCACCGCCTCCGAAGAAGGGTTTTCGGCGAATCACGAGCAGAGCGATTGCAAAGAGGGCGAAGATGCAGAAAATGGTGACGGAGAAGCCCAGAGATCCAGCTGGTACGTCAAAAGTGGTGCCGCGAACCCAGTGGGCGATCGCTGCGATGGTCCAGGCCACGCCAATGCCGAGGAAAACGTTGACGGCGTTGCTGCCTGTCACATTGCATATGGAGGAGTCTGCATACTTGTCGCCGATGGCTGCCACTTTGCTTGCGAATGTATCTATAGAGGGATTTAAAAACGGATTTACTATGGATGCCCAGACAGGCGGGAATATCAAACTATGCAAGTAGCATGCGTTTACTTAATACAGTTCCGCTTATTATTGTGATTGCAAGATTTCGAATTCCAATTAAAAGTATTCACCTCGTTTTTGGGTCAAAAATAACGTAAGCGTAGATTTGATAGAGATTTCACATTAGGGACCTCGGTGCGTTTTTTCAAACCACCCAATGATTTCTCACCGAATTTAATTTTTTATGCATATGCTATGTAAAAACTGAAACTCAAATCTCATTCAAATTGAAATGGTTTTCGATAAAGATATAACGTGGAAAATTTTCAACATCAGCTACAAAATATGTACCACGTAAATAATACGAAATGACAAATGCGGTTGAGATATGTTATTGCGTTTCACTGTGTGCATTTGGACCACGGTTTCTCATCATCTTATGTAACAGCTTCTTTAAATGGATGAGAAGCAGGGTAAATCATACTCAAAATACACGTTGTTGGAATACAGGTTTTTCGAAATTAGATTATTTTGCACATGTGTTGACAGTAGTGACGAGTATAAATCTACCTTAAAAACGACCAAACCCCTTTCGTCATTCATCGAGGTGATTTAGGGAATTGCTTGCCTCACCAAAGGGAGGAGATTATAGCCGCTGCCAATGCTCCCTGAACACTGAGAACAAATGTCCAGTGGAATGAGCCTGGAATTGCACAAGCGACTATGAAACAACATGACAGGTGAGGGGATGGTGCTAGTAAGGACACGAATGGCAGTTAGTTTGAGTAAAAAACGCAGTCAGCTATCTGGGAAATATACCCACATTCCTGTTAAACGTCACATGAAGGCGAACAAAAATCATCAGTCATGGTTATTTCTCAATGGTGAAGTTAGCTTGTTACAAGTTGTTTTCTTTGTGTTTGAATGAAGGGACTATTGCTTCATCTGGCTCTTCCTTGCTAATTGAAAAGAGTCCCACACTAATGGATAACGAACAATGAAAGTTGTGTCTCCAACTTGGCCATGCAAATGGAGAATTAGTTGTAAAACAAGCACCCTTTTGAGAGACAGAAATGCTAGTGCCGAAGCAGTCAAAAAAGCTAGAATTTGAGACTGGAGCTTGTGAAATGAAGCACGTTAATGTAATTTGAGTTTTAATCCGAAGATTGGCTTTGCTGATTCCCAAAAAGTAGGCTTTGCTTTTCTTGCAGTAACTCACAGTCGGTCTAAAGCAAGGAGTACTATAAATATGAGCGGTCTGTTTTAAAGACAGCTCATTAAAACACCGCCTATTTTCAATTCAAGGCTTTGTCTTACCCACTTACGGTAATTTACAGCTCCTTTTCAGGTTGTAAAATGTTCCAAAACGAAAGAGTTGGTGTGTTAATTTCCTGCGAAGACGTGTCTGCGCTGCGTGACCCAAAGTAGTTTTACATAACTCCCACCCATGCTTCTAATTTCTAAGATATAACTCTTGAATTTGAACTCGGGCGTGGATAGGCAGTGTAATAAAGAACCTTTAGCTTTTTTCGCTAGTTAACAAGGCGTTCAAGAGACTAGGTTTTCCAGTAGCTGATGGTGTGCACTAGCTCCATTGTGTCTTGGTACTACATTCAAAGAAGAAGTCAGTTACCACTGAAAGGTGTTGTGGTATAAAATCGCTACAATAACGGCTTTGCTCAACATCACAGGCTGTAATCGACTGCCTTATAAGTATTTGGTAAATGAATGACTCTACTACAGAGAAACGTTTTCGAACTTGCAATAATTAGCCTTTCCCAACAAGTCAGCACGATATTGCGATCGTAATTCAAGCATTTTATGTTTCACTTATATGCTGCAGTGATTGATTCCGGGATAAAGTACTAATCATTGAGTTGACCGAGAAGGTAATTTGATACCTAGAGAAGTCAAATGGACCATTTACAGCCCATCGATAGAAGGCTGCAATACCCCGTTTAGGTCTCTGTAGTAGGATAAAATTTAGTGGACAAATAAATGTAGTGGGTGCTTACCAGGGAGACTGGTGCCCAGAGCGACGAAAGTGGTTGCGGTGACGGCATCGGTGAGACCGACAGTGCAACCGAAGGCAGAGGCCAGATCTCCAATGACAGCAGTGAGAATACCGATCATGACTATGCTCACGAAGAAGCAGACCCAGCCACCACCATAATCTGTTTGCGAAAAAATTACTTCACTGTATTAAAAAAAAGTTCATGGGAACAGGATAAGATGAATAGTAGTGTATTTCTTCAAGGATAATTGCCAAATAATATACCAAAAATCTTCGATTACGTAAAACAAAAGCTCGATTGTAAGCCACAGGTTTTGCTAAGTCATAACCAAAGGTTATTTGGTTAAAAATGGAAAGAATATCTATGGTTGGCTTTGTCACAAACTTAAAATTGTTGGAGAAATTGCTTATCAGGACTAAAAATGCAAGTATTACATCTTCAAGCTGGCGAAATTAAGTGTTTTTAAACCTGACTGAAATAGGAAGGAGGAAGTAGAGAGGACATTCTAATTTGTAGTAATGCCTTTATGAAATATTTGCATTAGCTAGTAGTCGTCATGTAAAAAGACATTAAATCACTACCACTTCAAAGTAAATGGCCATGCACAGATGTCGTTTTGAGGTTTTGCGTGTGGAAAATAACACTTCAACTAGAGTTTTGACATGCAAATGTAGTGTTACGTCGAATGATTTTAAGATAGCTTGATACATGACCCTTCAACGGCCAACCAAGCCGTAAGGTAAATCATTAGTCGTATAAGATTAAGTTATAGTGCCCAAATGTTTCCTAAATTTTTACACAAATGCACAAATGCTGGGAAGATGAGTGTAAAACCTCATGTATTGAATTACCTATTAGAAGGAGGATGAAAAGGCAACCACTAAATGCGCGCTTGTGAAGTTTTTTGAGGCTATTCAGAGCTCCTGGCTCACTCGATCGTGAGACACTATATCCAGGAGTCTTTGAATCAAAGTAGCGATGTAGAGAGTATAAGACAGCTGCAACGCAAATTATCATTTCTCCTTTACCTTAGAGTATCAAGAGTGCTCTAGATAAGATGATGAAATCAGAAAATGGAGAGAATGCCTCAATCAAGCAACCAGTCTACTAAAGTAGAAAAAATTTGAAGCGAAATTAGTCAAACTACTACTACTACTACTACACATTTTCCAACGTAATTGTCGAATAAGTGTTGGAGCTAGTGTCTTTGAGCCTGAATACGGAGAGTTAAAGTACTAGATCTTTTAAATAATAATGTTTGTTTTTTCTCACAGAAATCGATAAAATCTTCTTAGGGCTCAGGAAGTCCGTGTTTTGCTAGAACTTTAATAAAGTCGCCTTGAACAAGTAGCGAAAGCTAAGTTTCAAAACAATCACAGCCAATCATAAGCGAGCATTGAACAATTCTTTTTTATAAACCTATGTGATTATAATTGCACTTTACTCCCCATAAGAATGATATGGGTAACGATTGCGGTACGGTAACCTTATGAAGTACCGAAGGAGACGAAATAATGAAGGATTAGTTATTCATCAAAGGTCCCATGACTACAGGACCTTTACTCATGTACAAATTGCGAGAGAGGGCTTTGATTGCGATAGAGTTCCTCTGCATACGGTTATACAAGGCAGTTTGCCTGGTATCCAAAATGAGACTATAATAAATCAGACCATTAAATAACACTTCCACGCAAAACCGCATGGAAACTCAATAAACCATCTACTTACAAACTCTCATATGATAATGAACGTTTACAGCCGAGATAAAAGGCTTTGCATATTAAAAGATTGTGGCTTTGTTATCCCGAACGACACATTTGAAGTAATTTGGAGCAAAAATGAAGGGAAATGTTATTATAATTGTACCTGATGAAACACTTTTAAGATGTCTCATATACAGTCGATTATTCTCCCAACAGCAGTTCGCTGGCTTTGATGATCTTAAAACAATGTCATCCCATCCAAATTAACTTGATCTTTTGTGCAATTAAAAATGGCACTTTAATGAACAATAAGCAATCCAAAATCATCACACAGTGTTAAGTTACATATTTACTCGTTAAAGTCATGCAACTAAATCTAAAATCCAAATCGGGGGGGGGGGGGGTTAGACTATTAATAGACAAAGTGCTGCACCGAGGTCCTAGAGGGACATATCTATCATTGGCTTTAATCTATTCGTTGGTAAATAGATAGATGCTCCATACCTGCTCTTAATAGCACTCTTTCAAGAAGTGCAATTATAGTTAAGAAGGGGGGCAAAGGTGAAGATTAACAAGGAGCAAATAAATTGAACCCACTTCATGAAAAAACTCCTGGAGGGATGTATTTACAAAGCGTTTGAGTTCTTTGCCAACGACAACGCGTCGTGAAGTTTACAAACATCTCTACGCCCCTATTTGAGTGATGCGAACGAACCAAATTCCCTTCTATTTGGCGAAAACGGTTGAGACCGTTACTAGCGCTTGCGGAAATTCGAAATGGCAAATTAGCACTCAAAATTCGAAAATTGCCACAGGTAAAAGTTTCAATTTATCCAATTCAATAGACTTAGGGGTAATTTCGAATTGTCGAAAGAGTTCTTAATTCCACAAGGGCGACTTCCAACACTTTAAAAAGGACTAATTACCTTTTAAGCATAATTCAAACTTGCTACAACGTAACGTTTCTCTTTGAAAAAATCGGAGCCCCGCTAATAGTGACCAAATTCCGATGAAAAAGTTCGTGGTCTCAAATACTATTGTTGACTTGAGTGCATTGGAAGGAAGTTTAAATTCAGCATAACCCCAGCACTGTCATGGGCGTTTTATGCCTTCTGAAAATTTGCCGATTTTCTCTATTTACCAATTTCCTTAGTTAATGAATATATGCATAGTTCAGGAAAAATAAGACCCCATTGGCATGACCTAGAAAGGAGAATATCCATCACCAGGCGTTTTTGATACTCACCCCTCGGAAATCAGAATTTCGTTAGATATTTAAAGCTACCAAATACTTATTACGTCACTGAGCACACCACGAAATTTAAATCGTCGCAGAAGCTAATGGAAAAACAAGATAGGAAGAATCCATAGTGTGAAGGAGAGACGCCAAAGGCTCATAGAAGGAATGGCTGAAGCGAGGGGCTTACCAGTGGGAGGCACGAAAGCGAAAATAACCTTCCAGAAGACGGTGAGGAAGTGCATGACGTAGTCCATGCAGGAGGGCATCTTCACATCGCCTTCTGCTATGGACTCCAGATCCTCATCGTTTCCTATTGAGGAAGAACAGAATCATTTGAAATGACATCTCAAGTCCCGATTGACTCATCTAAGGTGTGAATGGGGAATAGGATAGGTTCTTTGGTATTTTGGAGGTTCTAATATGGACACTAGGTCATATTTATCCATAGTAGACACTGACAGCCCATGCACACAGCATATTCCAAAAATTATGCAAATGTATAAAATTGTTAAATTTAAAACCCTAGGGCTTCTAATGATGGAAAAATAATGAATGTAGAGTCTATTCTAAGTAAGCCCCCCTCTTCGACCCACAACCGATAGTTGGTTTGGCTGCGGGTTTGTAAATGAGTTGGCCTACCAGTGATAGGCAAGGCTTTTTGTATACAACTATTCTATAAATAAAAATTTTAATTGGATGGGACCGAAAGAGCATAAGTTATGTCCTCACTGGTACGAAAAAAATGACTTGGGTCTTATTTCCATAAAAAATGTAGACGGAATCATAAAACCATGGTATTTCTCTGCAAAAAAATCTGCTACTTCAAATTTGAAATTTTTTACATATGATCCAAAGGAAACTTGTCATGTCCAGCTGCAGAATGCAATGAGACTCATGCATAAAAACGAAATAATGGGCAACAATTTACCAGCATTGACAGTGATGGCATCAATGAACTGCTCTTTCCAGGAGGAAGTGCCAACGAGAATCGCCCATTTCCCGTTCTTCACCAAGCGATCCACCGTATTCTAACGATAAAATTAAAATTACAAAGTGAAACATTCTTCAGCACAAGAAGAGTTGTTAAAGTGACTTTAAAGAGCAGAAACACTTCAAGGTAGAGGGGGAATAACTTGGAAAATTGGTAAATTTCGAATGGCTGAAAAATGCAAAATCTCTAATGGTGCATAAGGAAATATCTAGTTCGTACTTTGATGCAACCTTCGCTGTTAGTATGAAACATACCGATTTAAAATAGCCTGACCGGAAATGGGACGTAGCATTAGTGATGCCTTCGGAAAATGAGATAACGTGAACGATTTTCACTCAATTAATTATATACACGTTTGAGCCCAAAATAACTTTATATGCATCATGAAAGGACCTTTCGTAGGTAACTAAGTGTAAATTGGAAATTTTCTGGCAAAAGTAGATGGCAATCAAGAGGGAGCAGACTACTGCAATAGTCCGGTCAGCGAAACTATGTGGTATGTCTGCATTATCTAATTTGCTTGACTGACACAAAAAGCAACGGCAACCTTCTTTTCGACCCCAATTTAGTGTCAAAAGGAGCCTTGTGCAGATTTCCAACCAGCAATAAAAAGGATTTAAACCACTTCGGTGGACACAAGGATTAATGTCTCAATTTGAAGGAAGATGCTCAGTGAATGTTGAGAGTTACAACGAATAGACAGTATAGTGTGCTAGGGACACCCTCATATTGATGATTTATTAAATGCGGCATCGATAATAATAATAGTAGTAGTAATAATAATAATAATATATTTCTCAGTTGCAGTATTGTGATCTTGTAATCGCACAGTAACATCATGATTAAAGTTTCATGTTTTCGTTCGCATTTCGACGGATATAACTTCTTGCAGAAACTTTCAATGAGTGTAAGCAGAAATCTCAATGGAATGTTCCCATTTATAAAAGTCAAAATAAATCGTCTTCACTGCAGGCGCACGACCGCAGACTGGCAACTGCATCAATCGAGAAACTTTAGGCATTTATGAAGAAAATCCCCGAATTGCATAGAGATCGGGGATTAAATAAATGAGAAGATAGAAAAGCTGCGGAGACAATAACTTGAATTTTGTTTTTAATTTTGAAGCAAAGTTATTTTTTCTAAAATACACTTTCGCCAAATAATTAAATAAATCAAATGCATGATGGGGAGAGCGAGAAAAAAGCTTTCGCTTTAACTGAAAAAAAGTGAGACCAAAGGGTAAAATCAGGCCTTTAGTTTCATACGATCGCATTTGAAATATTGGTTGTGACTAGAAGTAAGGTTGACCGTTTTCATTAAAATCTAGAAGCACTAATATATTACTTTCTGGCATCCGAATAAAAAAAAAGCCTGCTAATAATAATATAATGGCCATCCAAATAAGGGGATCGTGATCGATGCTCAATGCTCACCCTTCAACACCGAGATAACCATTCAGCGACATGATCTCGAGAGTCGCAATGGAGACGGCTGTGGATAAAAGCTTGCAGCTTAACGAATGCTCGTATTGCACAGGCACAGATGATTTCCTCGAAAATCTACAGAAAACGTGCTGGAGGACTCCAGGAAGCATCAAAATTCGCTCTAATGGTGTGGACTAACTACACCAACTTCTACACACAATTTTCACAAAGGTCGAATTCTCACTGGAATGGTTGTCAGGCAATTTTTAACACCTACTATACCAGACCCCCTAAAGCCTGGTCTCTGTCAAACTCCTCCAATCCCTAACCGCGTATGACCTATGTTGTCGAGGAAGACACAGCTCGCAGTGCCGCTAAAATTACTCTAAAGGCACAGCGAATCGACATAGAATTAGAGATTTTTGGGAAGATTCTTTCATCGGTGATAGTGTAAAACTAGTTAGCTCCAGATTTCCGGTTGCTCCGAATTGAGGCTGTATGGGCACTTACGACGGTTATTTTGGTAACAATGCACTGGCATTTATCCGTGACACCATTCGTAAGCAGAGTAGATTTGTGAAATGGGGAAGGGCATTTCTGGTCTTCCATTCACTTATCCTTCGGGATTCAAAATATGTCAGACTATTACGCGAAATCCCACTCTCAAGAATCGGCAATGCATAAAAATGTGGCACCCAAAGTAAATATTTGCAAGCGGGAATTGCCCACCTTCAGCTCCGTGCTCTCCTTAATGTTAACTCGAAGTTTTGTGTGCTGTCCCAGACGCGGGAGGCCCAAGTCGAGGCCCTCCTGCTTCAAAACCCTGTTGGCTTCAGCAGGGTCCGAGGGTAGATTTATTTCATTTGCATTGACTTTACGCACCACTGAGCTCGACCTCTGATACGCGTCGGGGAAAAGTTTCTCCGACACGATGGCGAAGAACGATCGAGCTCCTGCTTGGGAAAAGAGAAGGTGGGTGGACGATTGTCATAAGAAGCTGCGAGAATGGCAAATAGGCTAAGTAGAGCATGCCATTTCCAAAAAGCACGAAGAGCACGCATTCAGAGACCGCATCAGCAGCCTGTGCAGTTTTAGAGCCACGAAAATAAATTCGTTCTGGCTATTTTTACTCTTTCTAGTTCATTTAAAGCCACTGAATTGCAGTAGGACTTAGTTACATTTGTTTCATTTCAAAAATTTGTGTTACGTACGTAGTACGTAATGACTCAGTTACCTCATCTCATGTTATTTCTAAGATTCGGAGACCATACATGCACTCCGGGTTGAATCCTTGCAATATGAATACCATTTTCTGAGAAGCCAAGAAGCAGTTTCGCTAGTTAGATTAACATTTTATGCTAATGAGATAAACCCTATGGTCCCTGGTAAATTGCTATTCTTTTTACTGTGATAGTGGAACACCTAGCTTTAATTATAGTTTATGTTGCTCAAAGTGGGTCGGTTGTATCATGGCTCAAATCCAGAATATTTTTAGCTTCTAAGGAAGGATTCATGGCGACAAGAATCTGAAAAAGGGCACAAGCAGTATCCTGTTCACTTAATTGTGGGTTCATCACAATTCTTGATAGTAGTGTTAGTAAAGTGGTTCTTTTCGCCAGAAGGAAGGTTTTTGAAAAGCTTAAAAAAGGAAATGCAGCTGTGAGCAACTTACCTTCATCGTCTTCGTCATCTTGAGGAACGGATTCGAATGATTAAAAATAAGTCTTATAAAAAGGTTAGATTAAATAGCAAAGTGATTCAGAGCAGTACAATAAAACCAATCTCAAAAAATGACCGAATCACTGCATTCTTCCGAGTTTACTACGGTCGTTTCACGAAATGCGTCAGTGCTTCATGAGAATATATGATAGTTGGCTGGTTGCATGAAATAAAGACAAAATTACTTAAAATTTCAAACTTCTGAGGTTAAGATAATTCCTACGAAAGCCAGAGGCTATAGACATTTCGGTAAATTTCAGCGTAATTTATATTTTCTGAATTAACAGAAGTGGTCGTGTATGGCAACTTCCTATGACAACTGGCTCCCCAAGCATTAATGACCATCATTCCCAGCTACAACTTGTCAAAAGTCACAAATCTGGCGTATTAAGCTATAAATGACAGTCTCCATAAGAACATCTTAATTGCTCCCTCCTCCATTGTCTCAAACCCAACAGGCGTTTACAGTCAGTCCTCTGCGCATTTAGAAGGTAAGACAAGTTTCGTAAACTCAACTTAAAAAAAAAGAAATTGAGAAAATTCACGTGCTTCACTACTTCCCCAATAGGCGTAGGAGGACATAGGCAAGTACTTAACCTCCTATACTCGGGAAGAAGTTATTATGTTTCTAAACAATTCAGATCCCCCCAGAATCATTTTGGGAAATATGAAACAACATCAATCCTAAGAAGGGCTTCTTCTAAAATAATATAAGTAAGTTGGTGGGATTCGCCGACTGACAATTTTTTAAATATGACGCTTACAAATTCTTTAAAATTCTTGCCTAGAGAGCATACCGTTAGGACATAAACCAAATAGGTGGTGAGTAAAGTTGTCATAGTGTTATATCGATTTTTTTCCATCAGATCATATTAGAACGAAAGGAAAAGTAACCTTTTGAACAGTTGGTGTAGGCCTATGATTAAATTCACAATGGAGCCAATCGTTCCTAGGCAACTAGGCCGTTACAAATTTACTCGGCCCAGCGAAACGCTCATGGTAACAGTGGCTGATTTATCGAAATTCCTTCAAATCATTCATAGAGGAAATCGCATACAATATCGGAAAACAGTTTCATTCGTTAATTACTTTCAAAATGAATGCAAATAAGCGCGGACTTTAGCTTAAAGGATTTCATAACTTTGGTGAGCTCTTATCTTTATTCCATGATATTAACTCCTGAATTGACTATTCTGGGCTTCTATCAAGCACCCAAGTCTATTAAATGAGGGTAACTTTCATCGAGCCGCCACGGCCTCTGATGGATTTGGCAGAGAAGCTTGTACGGACAATGCACACCCAAATGCATGAAGACTATTATGACTCATCTCTACTTTAATGGCCAGTAGAGGCAGGACGCATGGGGAGGTGTGTTTTATTACAGTAACATTATAGAAACACCATGATGCTATTAAGGCTATCAAGTATAAAAATGGATCAGAAACCATTCCCTACAGCAACAAGTTATAACCAAGCACAAATTAAATTTAGTTACAAGACCATTTGTAAGCAAAGCATTATGGGTTTCTTCTAGTTTAACAGAAAAGTGAGTCATCCTCCTAGCAGCAAAGCTGGCCTTGGTATGCAAGTCGAAAGTGGTAAAGTCAATTAATGCCAGCATGTCTAAAGGTCTTTCTTCGAGAAATCTTTCGAAAATATTATGAAGGAATGCTACTTTGATCGTCCTTCAAGTAGCTAGAATGCGAAATTTTGAATTCTTCCTGACAATGTAAATGAACTAATGGAAAAGTTGATCTCCTAAAATAGAAGGCAAATCCAAAGATAGTCTAATTAACGTTAAAATATTTTGCAGGAAAAAAATGGAACAATTTCTATGCGACATTGCAATCATGACGAATCAAATCCATAAGATGAGTCTGACCTCAAATGGATATTCATCGTAAGCAAAAATCGAAAATTCGAGGAGAAAAACATAGGCACAAATCAGTCTAGGTCAAAGAATTTCAAAAAAATTCTGTGAAATGCACCAAAGAATTCTCAGTTTTATACTCATTGTCGAATATGCTTCCTGTTTAATTATCCGCAGAAATCGAGGACGCCAATGCTTTACTTGATCTTTTTTCTTTTTGGCTCTGGATTTTTTCAGAGAAAACAAAAACTGAGGGGATATGCAAAACAAGATTAGATAAATACATGCCATGTTTGCAAAAGCATAATACAGAACGGGTGCAAGAACGGCGATAGAAAACGTCTTGAGGAAGTGGTACCGACTTTACGGTTGTCTGGAGCCGAAGTGGAGGTTTAATGAACAATAATGTCACACTTGGTCCAACTAGAGCACAGGCGTAAAAAGAGCGATCAGACGAAATTTGACCAAAATCTGACAGATTTTCTTCGATAGAACAATAGTCGGACATATCCGTCTGTTCTGTTAAATGAGCTGGAAAAAATCGCATCTACTTTTCACCTTTGCTAGATGATTAGTAGGTCACAGGAATACTTGCCCGGTGTGAAATTGGTAATTCAATAAAGCATTCTCACATCGTGAAGAGAGTGGTAAGAAGACAGTATTCGCAGATATCTGATTACTATCGTTTTGCCAGTACAAACAAAATAAGGCAAAAACTACGCCCCATAATAATTCAGACATTTTGCATAAGAAAAAAATGAAAATCTGAGAGGAAGAATGTTAAAGCAGAAAGTCACATCACTGATGCTCTTACAGGTGACTTCTTCAAAATCTACAAATGGCGAAAACTGTTCGGCTCGGCAGAACAAAACTATGCTCAGGAGGCTTGTGCTGATTCAGATTGAAGACGATTCAGTTTTATACGTCAAAACGCGTGAATCATGCTTTGTAGTTGGTCTAGAACTCGGAACTGCAATGACAGAGGAAGTTCAATCCCTAACAGACACATTCGGTCAGAATTAGATTATATCGGTTGGGCAGTGCTTTGGGGCTAGGGAACGCCAGCGTCATCAGTGGGTGACGCAAGTGCCGACGGCGTAGCTGCTAGGCAAAGAAAATACGCCAGTTCTGAGACAGCCCAACCAACAGTAAAAATTCTGACGTTGTGGTATTCGAGTGTCCGAATTCGCTTCCGACTTATAAGCATAAAATCCACTATTTGCTATTCCTTTTGTGTTGTAAATCAATCTGTGAGTATAAGCGATTGATACTTCATTTACATCATTATATATAAACAAATAATTTAGATTACCAAGCCCATAAGGTAGATTGCTATTGTTATTTTGAAAAATGAATAGTTTGTCTTAGTGCATAGTATAAATAATTTGTAGAAATTGCTTAACATTTTCTCATCGAATCTCAAAACAATTCCTCGCAATATCGAGAGAGATTCTCATTATTTATAGTGAGTCACTCAATATTCAGGATTACTAGCTTCGAATTGCGTAATATGACTCGTAGAACTCAGCGACGATTCTAGAGACTATGTGGCTCCTAAGTGCTACCTAAATCGGCATTAAACTCACACACACACACACACACACACACCCATAATGCCGACTAAAATCACAACACAGACGAGGCCTTACCTTCCCGGTCGATGAGAATCGGATCGCCAAGCTCAATGAAGAAGTACTCGTTCTTTTCATAATCGTTGTCATCCACAATGGGGACTCTAATAACTCCCCTGAAAAGATAAGAATATTAATCAGTAGCAAGTGTTTGATGACTAGCAATGTCCAGTAGATATAGAGATGAAAATAATGGTTGACTGCATAGGCCTTTCGCATATTAGACTCAAAAGGGCCGAATTATGAAACCCTATATGGAAAGGGTTTGATTGACAGCCTGTCATATCGAAAATGACTATGCGATTAGAATAATTAGATTATAGGCGTTCACGATTATAAAGTCCGCATTCAAAGCACACAGTGATCTAAAGCATCCCGAGCACAGGAGTGGTACCCATACATTACTTAATGAAAAAACTACTGCTTACAGAAGATGCTAATAAAAAATATTCAGCTTTTTCTTAGGGTATACGTAAATACTTCATGTGGTGAAACAGCATTTTTGTGGGGCGATTTCTGTGAATTATAGTGAATTTGGTGGAAATTCAATCTAAATTTTCGCTGATGATCGAGTGTCTCTACCAAACAACCTTTTTAACAGTAAAATAAGCCAAAATTTCCCATATGGGTGATCAGTCTGGTAATTTCGTAACACTTCTAATCTGTCCGTAACCACTTTTCACAAACCAAACAACCACTCTGTATTAAACAATATATTGTTTTAATAAAGCAAGATTAAGATGAGGCAAAGAAAGTTTACTTATTCCCGAAAACTACGAAGGAGTAAGAGAAAAAAGGTATTAGTTGCAGCAACCTGATGTTGCACTCGGGATGAAAATATGTCTAATGAATGAGGGAAACTTAAATTTACATCGAGGTCGATTACTCAAAACTTCTGTTATGTAAGCCGTAAATTAGCGATTATGCGTGTGTCGTTGAAAATGAATTTCCACACCTTCGACTCTGTCTACCAATAATTAGGCACGGTTTCCCTGCTCTTTATCTGACAAAAGCAAAATGAGATTTTATTTCAAAACAATGCACAATACATATTTCGAAACTCATGACTAGAATCCCACAACCATGTAACTACGTTGGTCAGTATGACTAAACAAAACTATCGTCTTTGATCTGCCTGACACGATGTATTTATTCTTATCGGGAAAACAAAATGTTCTTCCCGATTTTGAATTAAAATATTTTTTTAGCCTCAATTTAGGCAGTGTTAAGAACGTTGAAAAACAAATGAGAATCCAGTGGTCCAAGAACTACATTTATAAGATTGAAATACGACAACATCTTGCAGAGCTTAAGGACTGAATGGAGAACAGCCTCCATCCCATCTGCTTTGTGTGCATGACATTCACCACAAGTGTCCCAAGAGCCTCGGGATAAGGAGGGAGTCAAAGGCGATTCTTTTTCAAAAGACAGAGTGGCGCTTGTGATGTAAATAATGCCTAGGCATTTTCATTGAATTCAACAGACTATTGAGATTAAATAAAGAACGAATTCTGATTCATGCTGAGCGAAACGAGGTAAGCATGAGTAAAAACGTCCTAAATTGAGTTAAGCCGTTAGGCCAATTCATGATTTAATGCCACTAAGCAAACGAATATGTGATTAAACTGTGAAATTGGCATTGAGAGCGAACGTGCGAGCTCCACCCAAGTTGATCTGTATTGAATGACTAATACAAAAGTACTCATTAAACACCCTGCAAAATGGATAATAATTCGAACTTAACCATCCTCATAAGGGTGTATTCAAACCCATTTTTACCAACAAACCCTAGTTACAAAAGCAAAAAGGTGGACTCAAACTTACTCGGTTTGGTCATCCAGAAAGTCGATATTCCCAGAGACGTCGAGGTAATCCTTGCCATTGCCCTTCGCTGTTCCAGCAACAGTTTTGAACGGAACCCTCACAACACCCCGTGCTCCTGTAAAGAACAGAGCAACTTTTATGCATTTTCGACTAGAAATAATCAGATTATTAAGAAGAAAGGTAGAACGGTACCTGAGCTACGAACGACTTTAAATTGGGCTACTTCACAAGCCTCGCTGATGGAGACCACGGATTCTCGGAATTGGAAAACGCCGCAATGATCGTCATCCAGAACCATTATGGAAGCGACAGCAGGATCAACGATGCGGCAATCGGGATGGGGTTCATAGGCATTGACCACTCTTAGGTTGCTCAGACGTACGTTGAAGTGCTCATCCTCTTCGAAAATGTCATCGTCGATCACGGTGACAGAGATTTGCTTGTGCGATTCGTTTGGTCGAAACACCAGGGTTCCATTGGTTGGCTGGTAGTCCTTTCCTGCCACCGCGGTTCCATCTTCTGTAGCATAGTCGACTGCAACCTCGTTTCTCAGATCACCACCCCTTCTTGTGACAGTGACTTGGAAACTTCCGACATTTTCCATGACTGTATAGTGGCCTGGATCGAAATAATACTGTTGCACCTCAGGTCCGTAAATCTCCTTGATTGGAGGCGGTTCGATGGAAAATTTTCGATCAAGCTTCGATTTGGTTATAAGATTACCACCACCTGTGAGCTGGCGTGTTGCCTGCATCCGATAAAACGCCCGAGATTTGGGACCTTTATTGAGAACTTCAACTTGCGCAAGCTCTTCCAGTTCTTTAGGGTCAATGTTAGGGTTTTTCTTGCGAATTTCCTTAATGGTTTCTATGTACTCCATCCGCGTCTTTTCGAATTCTTCTTCCAAAGAACCATCAGTGTCTTCGGATGAAGCATCGGGGCTTGACAATTTCCCATTGGCTTCAATATCAGCGCCACCAGCAAGAGCATATTTTGCCTTCCGCCTGGCCTTATACTTCTTGCTCAGAAATTTTCCATGCAAAAGTTTAATATCAGTTATATAGGAGGTCAAAACGGTGACTGGGAAGAAAATAAAGGTGAGAAAAGCCTCCCAAAATTCAACAACACCTTTAGAAGTAACAGAGAGAATAAAGTAGAGCCATAAGTACGCAAAAACACTCCATATAGCCGTAACAACAAAGACACCAAAATGCTTTATACGACGCGTTTCACCGTTCGGAATAACAGCGATACATATGCCAATGATAACGAATAAATTGAAGGCAGCAGATCCGACGATTGTACCAGGTCCAAGCTCACCAGCTTGAAAATCGTTTCCGCAGATTTCGATGATGGATAAGAGGATCTCTGGAGCTGATGAACCAAGAGCCATTAGTGTTAAATTTGAAACTGTTTCGTTCCAAATACGCACGGAAACTACTTGCATTTCTCCCGTTTTGGTTTTTATTTTCACTTCTTTCTCCTTACTTGTGATAACTTCGATGGCAGCCATGAAGCGATCGGCAATTATTGATACTCCAAGGAAACAATACATCATCGAAGCGAAGTACACTATCGCCCGGCCAGCTGTTTGAGCAACACTGACGTCTGTCTTAGGCTCCCAAGCGGGAAGCAACAAACCATCCTTGCACTTGATTTCAACCAGAGATGGGCACGTACCATTCACGTTCTTAGGAATCGCCTGGACCTCAAACGCTAAAACGATGACTCCTAGTATTATAATGGGACTCGGTAATAAAAGCATATCGACAGGGGAATCAACCAAATCCACAGGTTATATTTGCTCAAATTCCCACCCTATAAAATGCATTAAAAGGTCATTTTCGCAAGCCAATCAACGAGCCCTAATGAACAAGTCACCAATAATCGTGAAGCATATCCTCGGAACGTACAAGTGCTTCAAGGTCATCTACCGTTTACCTCAAATTTAAATGATTTACCAATCCTATTGGGTTATAAAAAAATTACCCTTTTGCTTTATTAAGTAATTTTTTCCTTGTAAGCAAGCCTTACTAAAAAGATGCATCTTTATATGTTTATGCAATAATTAATTGTTCCATATGAAAGGGAATGATGTATTGTAAACCTATTGAAATATTAGATAATCATTAAGCTTATTCACATTTTTCGAATTCTGGCATTGTTTTCATTCTAGAAGTAAATATGTGGTTGTGGAATACTGTAGGCTTGAAATAATCAAGAACCTTGGCGATTTTTGAATGTACGAAGAGCCTCTTTACCCGGCTGCGCTCATGTAAATGGCTGGTTTCGCTATCTGTGTTGTGTAAAATTGCTGGACGTCTAACGCATCTTAATTTATTAGTTGCACAATACTGACTTCCAAGTGTTCAACCATTTGTGGAATTCTTTTAAGGGGTGTTCTTAGCATCTGGGCCTAAGGCCGATACTAAGTAAGACCAATGCTTCAGTTCCATACAAATTAATAATTCATAGACTCTGAATTAAATATATTGAATGATTTTGCATTTGATTTATGAGTTTTGTCAATTGAAGTGTCGCTGTGCATCTACGTTATGCTACCCTAGTTCTGTAATTGCATGGAAATATTTTTTCATTTTATGCTGTAACTACTAGCATTCCTTTCAAAGTAATCAATTTTCATGAGAGCAAATTGGAGTGAATAAAAGAAATGAATGATGGCTCAAACAAATTAAAAAGATTCAAAAATGCATCGTGATTACTGACAAATCATCCGTGGTTTGTAAAGATTCGATGCAAAATGTTACGTAGTTGACCACATCGGAGATTGTTTTCGAGGGATTTCGCTCTTTTGATTGGCATTAGGTTAAGTGAGAATAGACGACCATGCTCAATGATATAAAATAGGATTTTAATGAAAAAGTAAGCGTCTTCACTTCAGTATCACTTGAGCCCAGTGCCCTCTGGCTGTCCTATCCTATTTTTCCACACTATAATCAAGAACTTATCATAAAACCACACCTTCGCTCACTATTCACCGCTACCTGCTGATGATAAAAACGAGGATACTTATAAATGAAGCATAGTTTCCGTTCGCTTTTGGCGTTAAACCAGTAAAATATCAGCAACTGAATCCTCCTAACTGAAGTAGAACCCTGCTTCATAATATTTCATGTTATAGTATACTGAAATTTAAAATATTGATTTGAATAGCTGACTGAACATTTTCTAACGCTCTCATTTATGAAATTCCTCAACCAGTAGCAGCCGTATGTTTTCACCATTAGTGCCAATACTTATAATTACGGCAACCACTGATCTTAAGAAAAATTCGGGAATGTTGCGGGTAAGAACCTTTATTCCTTGTTGCAGCACATTGATCCAGTTTTCAGCCATTTCTGAGAACAAAAATTGTAATTCATCTTTCAAGAACGCAAACTGTCCAATGTTGCTGCCTACTTACTTACCAGTGCGCTTTATTTTCTTCGAATGCATAGGGTTGCAGACAGCAAAATTTTGGATTTTAAAGCATACAAGATTACTTATGAGCATGCAAGTAAATCGATGAAGAGAAAAGGAATTTATCCTTTAAAATATCAGCAACTCGCATGAATCGAGCGAATGTTAAAAAAATAGATTTGGTTTGTGTGTAATTCTTTGAGGTGCACTTCAGAAGCTAAAATATCACCTTGCATACCCACTGATGGCACCACTAGTACCTATCATCCATAAACGCTTCTAATAAATGACAGGTGTAGGTATTGTATAATAGTGCAACCAAGAGACTTCTCTAATTGGATCTCTTTACCTAAAAATATATAGTATTTTAGTGAAAGAGATGGCAAACAGGGAAATTTCGTCCCAGGTGCAGAAACCTGTGCCCTACTGCGCGCTTCTGATTTCGATTTCAATCTCCATAGGCGAATTTGTTTAACTTTACCCGAGAAAAATGAAAAAGGATTTTTTAGGCATTTGACCGTATTAATGACAGGTCAATATAAATTACTGAATTGAAAAGTGGGTAGCTCAGATTTCGGCTATTTAAAAGTTCATTTGCCTTCGAGGCATTTCTTTTGCCTAACTAAGAATGCATGTCTAAGTTCTTCGTTTAACGCAATTTTGGTACTCAAACGTTATTTTCTTCTATATCTTGCAAAGTGAATCACCGAACTTCTTGTTTAAATAGCCTATGTAATTTACAGTAATAAAATTCCTTTTTATAAGCCATTGGTAAGGACCGATGCCAGTTTCTTGGAACAACCAGGTCGGCTGATTTATTTAAATATACATTAATAAATTCGGTTCAATAAGCTACATTATTTAGCATCTTGGCCTCATAAAAGACCTCCATACAAGACGAACGACCATGACTAAACGTCAAAAAGGACTATTAAAATGCTCGCAATCTCAGAAGTGCACTTTAATAAATCGGTGATCGACGGATAATGCCAGATTAATCAGTTCGAGGAAAGGAGTAGAAACAAGGAAGTGACTTAAGTGTGAGTGCTGGTCAAGTGAATAATCTTTTGAGTGTACTTTGGCTGTACAGCAGGCGCGAAAGTGGGGTCCATTTACACTATTCTCGCGACGTTTTGGAGAAGTCTTTTCGTCACACGGATTTAGAATGACCAAATGAGACGCAAACCGGGTAAAAATTGAAGATGAGCCGCGAAGAGGTCATGAACTGCGTTCGAAACTGCAATAATCAATAGGAATGTAAATAAGGTAATTAAATACAAATGAGGATTAAAGGGATTAAAAACGTTAGATCACCTTTGTTCCTCTTATGAAGTTCTAACAAATAACTTTTTGACCGTTCGGAAAATATCGTCAACATACCCACGTCATTGCCTACCCAAAATCGGAAAAAACTATTATGTAAATATACTCTAGTTTCCCATTTAGTCGAACTGATATATATATATATATATATATATAGTAACTCTCAATATCAACAATATTAAGAAAGGTAAACTGAAGGCCTATAACCTTGAAATTTTATAAAAAATGAGTGATTTTTAGCTTTCTGTAGAATGCTTAATTAAGTAAAGGATATCCAAATACAAGAAGTCTCTACTGTAACAAGACTCGAATAGAGAACCTAAATCGAAGATGCAATTATTTCGAACTTCGTAAATTCCAAGTTCCTATGAACTGCCTTATAGCATAATCAAGTATGAAGAATAACATGATGCACTAAAGGCAGATGAAATTCGACAATGAGGCCTCCAAACCTCCTTTGAAAGCAGACTCTTTTTTGATGAACTGTTGAGCTCTTGAGAGATCTAACAAGTGTATGTCAGTAATCAAAGTTCCCAGAGCCTAGCTGTCTGATATAGAGATCGAATGCTCCCTTCAGTAAAATGCGTCTCCTACCTACCAATTGAAGGGGGAACAGTAAGCCGTCTCGATGAAGGATGCGCGCAGTTGGAGAAGAGACAGTAACCAGGAAAGCAGTGCCATCTCAGGCTCCTCCGCTGTTGCGGTCGATACCGGTGAGCACGGAGGAGGGGAGTTGCGGTCGATGGAGCAGCGGCGGGGGTGGAAGTGGGGGCGATGACACGCCCGATGCGGGAGGAGGAG
The DNA here is from genome assembly GCA_030710315.1 of Anomotaenia brevis. Classification (NCBI taxonomy): domain Eukaryota; kingdom Metazoa; phylum Platyhelminthes; class Cestoda; order Cyclophyllidea; family Dilepididae; genus Anomotaenia; species Anomotaenia brevis. The sequence continues at coordinate 1,775,478 of JAUOZQ010000002.1, forward strand.
GCGGCGGTGCTGCAGCGGCCCGTGAACTCGCCCCAGGAATAGCAGCAGCAGGTGGCCCGCCGACTCGGCCGTCTGCTGTGGGACAAAGGAGTTAAAAGGTCGCCACCGCCTCAACAACACTAGAGAAAGGTCCAGGCAGCAAGCAAGCATTTCTTCTCCGCGCCCCTGCACATTATTGCCATGAACCCCTCACGCAGTGTATTTGCAGTAAAACATCTGTTCCCGTAAATTAATATGAGGCAATTTATCTCTTAGTCTATGCTTTGATAAATGTCTGTGTCGAGCAATAACAACATCAAATCGGAGTGATCATAAGTCTAAGGAAAAAAATTTGCATAGGAAAAATCTACTCGGAAAAGTTATTTCTAAAAATATGAAGAATATTTGCACTAGGGATGCGGTGCCATTGCTCAGTAACTGAGCATTCCTCATCCCATCATCTTGCCTTAATCGACCGTCGATAGTCCTTGATTAGTGAATTTGGTTCATTTTCGTCATCCTATAATAATCGAACACCTCCCTTTTAATACCACCGATGCCAGTGTTGAAAAGGGCGCAGCATAAAACTCAGATTCGAACCTTTTCCAGTCAATCGAAAAAGGCCCTATTCAACAAGCCACAAGTGAAGAGTTTATAGCCCAGACCACCCGATTCAAATGGCATTCAGGGCGCGGAATCCCCTGAAGAAAATGTGCTCGTGAGTGAAGAGGGGCAGCTTTTGGGGCCTGGCCGTTGAAAATACCAGAGCGCAAACATCCAGCCAACGTAAATACCACGCTGGGAAGGGGAATCGTATCTTACACGGTGGCAGCTTGTTGGAAGACCAAATACAACTGACTTCTAAAACTAACAAATCAGGCGATTTTTTCAGCTTCAGGACTGGCCGCACTCATGAAGTTGTACAGCACTTAGTCGTTCCCATAACATCTAGATTCATTGTATTCTCATACATGAACACATACGTGGATTTGGAATGAATTGAGCAGAAAAACATTTCCGGCCACTTCATTTCAGACAATGCTTCGACTGAACGCTAAAATCATTCTTCATTATATACGTGACAACAACGTGAATACCCTCGCAGAGCAGCAAATCAGTTCTCGAAGATCTACACACTCAGCTATCGAAGGGAGGGCTGGGTTGAATTCAGAAGCCGGGATAACAGTAGGCAGTTGTCTGTGTGGCGGCAGCAGTGTCGCCCCCCACGCATCGGGGAAAATCCACAAACGCCCGTTAGCCAATTTGTGCGACGACTTCAACAGTCCCAGCGTTTGGCCGCCGAACTCCCCATGGCCGAGGGAACTTTGTGTATGGACACTAATCGCCACTTCGCCAATACTACGAAAAGCCAGTTTATTAACAACAAAAATCTGAGCAGCTTTGATTTAGGTTCCCCTTGTGAAGTTACAAAACTGTAGACTTATTTTAGAAGTCGCTTGTGTGGATTATCAGACTTCGGAGGCGGACACAGAGGGCGTAGGAGGAAACGGGAGTACCTTTGAAGGATGTGTCGGAGGATGACTGAGCAAGTGACGCCGGGACGGCCGCATCGTCTGAGCAGCCGGAGAAATCGGCGAATCGATTGGAGACGGTTGTGGCGGAGGCGGCTCCAGCGGAGTGGTCGTTGAGGGAGTGCTGTGAGTTGGTGGGCGTCTCCTTCTTGGCACTCTTCTGCTGCTGCCGACGCCACAAGTTCAGACAGGAGCAGGGTGTGGCTGCAACTGCATCAGCAAACACACAGAGGAAAGTGTAGCTCGGTATATGTGAAGAGCCGGGAGGTATAAGAGACATGCGAGCAAGGTGTGGGATGCTAGACAAGGAGAAACAGACAGCCGAGGCATGCGGCATAAGCCCCAGGAAACCACCACTGGATGACCGAACGTTTCTAAATAATAACTGTTCAAATTAAGTTAACCTAGAGATAGACTAGACGATGCATCATGTGAGTATCGCACTATCAGAGGAGCACCAACGATGTTGCTTGGGCTTCGACTGTGGCAAGAGCAGTACCGTCCCCAGGCTTGAATTTCTCCAGCGTGCAATGTCAACTCACTCAGTGTTGGGGGCCTCCTAAAGCGGAATGTCAGGTGACTGTCAAATGCAAGACTAAATCAAGTATCAAGCGGCATGCGCAATCGACGGTGGCAGTGATTTGCAGCCTTCTTCTTATGCACACTGCAGCAGCAACAGTATACGCCATTCCCTTGGATTTGTTGAAGACCGATGTGACACGGTTCCATTGTGCATCATACTAGGTTACATTTAAAATGATGTACCATAGGCGATAATATTAAAACTACTCATGCAAACGAGTGGTCAGTTCCCTGAGGCTCTAATGCTCGCGTTTTTAAGAAGCTGGAATATTTCACACATTTCATGACTTTGGTTTTTTGAAATAAATATGTTTTCAAATGTTTGAGTAATGTAAAAGGAGGTTTGCGTGAAGAACTACTTGAAGTCAAGAAATTAACTTTTTACTCAGGAGATAAGAGACACTGGAATATTAAAAAATGACAACAAAATGTTGTAGCGGGAAACACATATTGCCTTTATTGAAAAAAGGAATAGTCCTGAGTTTGAAACCAAAGGACCCTAAAGAACGTTTGAAAAATGTCAACGAATTTTATCCAGCAGAGACAAACAGGTTTGAGACAAGGGGCTTTCCCGTGATCAGCAATTCCTCGAGTGCCATGTGCCAAGTAAGTAAAATATGCCAAAATAAGCATTCATTTGCGATGGTTCAAAGCTTAATACAGGGAACACGTCAACATTCATTGTGCGCCCCAAGTCCATGTACGTAGTCCTAAGACAGGGAGAACATATCCATGACTACATGACTTCGCCGCACTAACTTCCGGTTTGGGTGATTGAACAGGTGCCTATTACGATGTTCGATTCGTAAATTTGTCATAAAAGCTGCGCAGTGACCAGAGTTTCGGCAGAGGAATGGAGGTAGAAGTGAAGGGCAACTCACCGGAGTGGACAGAGGGAGCGAGGGTGTCGAAGGAGGGGCCCTGGTGCTGCTGCTGCTGCTGCTGTGGAGGCGGCGGTGGTCGGCGAGCGGTGGACGAGCAGGAGGATGAGTCCGACGAGGAGGTCGACGTGGAACTGCTCGAACCGCCCGAGGAGCTCGCTTCGTCGTCTTCGACGTGGTTCGGGTTTCTGCGCAGCTGCTGGTTGTGCAGGAGTCTGAGAGATAAAATGCGAAACAGGCCTCGTCAGCGAAGGACGGAAGGGGCTTGCTTTGTTGCATAGGGGAGGAGAGGTGAGTCACTGAGGCTAATGAGCGTCAGGCTCGTCAGACTAATCACCACGAGGCATGACTTGCTATCCAGATGCACAGCTGATGAAGAAGGACTAGAGAACCTTTTAGAAGCCGAACGTGTAAATGGAACCCATCTGATTCGCGCCAGCAATGAAGAAATGAGACCGATGTCGCTGACATGAACAAACAATCAGGAGGGATGAAATGGCGTAGTGGTACAATCAAGACCACGAGGCTGTGATGGGTGGATGAAAGTAGCAACAAAACGACGCAGTAGATTTTTTTGTTAAAAGTCTATAGCAAAGGGTGGGGAGAGCCCAGGTTAAATTCGGATGCCTGAGTGGAACTGCTGGCCACTGTAGTCGCCACTGACCGATCATGAACTTGGCAACAGCATGATTCAAGAAAGGGCGTTAGTTGATTAAGATCTGTGGGTGAATTCGGAGGGGCTCGAACATTGGGGCCTGTGGTATGCGCCGGCCTGAGGCTGTAAGAGACGCTAATGGCAGGAAATGAGAGCATAGCTCCTTTACAATATGGTAATTTCGATGTCGATCCTGCATCTCTTGAATCTAGTGCATTTGATTCCGCAAACCCAGAACATTCGATTGCGAGTATTTCGCCTCCGCTCAGTGGTAATCGGTAAGACGACAACGCAGCGCGATCCCTACGTATTACTCTCGCTCGTCATATTGACTACGTGTGCCTTTTGTGCTTGATGTGACTGGCAGAAAACAAGGCCTGATGAATCACGCACGAGGATGCATCTCTATGCAAGTAGCACTAGACGGACTATTTTATATAGAAAAAATACTTGCAAGATACGATTAAAGCGGGCAGTTGAGGAGAACATGTGGGGAGAATTAACCTCCTTCATACTGATAGGCATAGCTAACTATGAAACCTCAGATCAATTATTTATACTCACTAGGTGGGTAAGGGTAGCTTTTCAAATTTTTGGCTATTGAAATTTTTTAAGGCAATATCTATGTAGCAAGGCTTATGAAAAATTATTTGTGATTAGGGAAAAATATATGGGGCTAAAAATTAATATTGAAAAACCAAAATAAAAGTTAATTTTTCACAAAAATTACACAGATATTTAAATTGAGATCAAAGCGTTTGTTAGAGCTCCAAGTAATGCCTGACACGACTTTGTCTCATGGTAATTGGGCTCAATGAAAATAGCTTATAGAACGGAAAATGAGGAAGAATTTTTTTAGACCGATTTTAGTTATAAAACGAAGACCTACCAGTTAGTATTCACTCGGTGCTTTTGAAATGAACAGCTTCACGAAAATAGGAAACAATGAACGGGAATTATTCCATAATTTCATCTTCGTGTATTTCCAGGTTTACCGTCTCAAATAAGACCTCATCTGCAGGCAGACATGATGAAATAAATAAATAAATAATGCTTAATCAGCCCACCCGAAGTTACAGCACATGGTCCGCTGTCGGATTTGAAGCTTGAACTTATGGAGTGGGTGGCGATTTATGACTTTTTATAGAGCACCATAATTAGTAAATAGAGCAGTAATAAAGGCCTATTTTTCAGTCAATTTAGTTCCAAGTTTGTTCAGCAGATTTATTCATCGCACTACGTATTCGAATCCATAATTCCTAGAAACATTTTCGAAAATCATTAGGAGCCAATAGTGGAATAAAATAGGGCCGCAAAAGTATTTAACTGTTTGATATGAGGCGTCATCAAATCGAGAGACTCAATATAGACACCAATAGCCCAAATTAGGGAATATCCTGCTTGCCAATTTGCAAATCCCACCGTTTGTGGTCTATGCTCAGCTCCAGTAGGTCATAAGGAAACCCTATCGAAAGGGGCACGACAACCAACTCACGCCTTCAAGTCGGGATTCCCCATGTCCTGCATCAGGCCCTGTGGCGCCGACTGCATGTGACCGGGGTTCCCGGGAGTGCTGAAGAGCGGCGGCGGCGGCGGAGGAGGAGGGGGCTGCTGCTGCCCCGCTGCTCCCGACTGCGACCAGAACCCGGCCCCAGCGCCAGCGTTGGTCAGAGTGGCTCCACTCACTCCGCTGAAGTTGCTAAGTGGCACCGAATGCGCGAACGAGGAGGCGCCCGAGACCGAGGACTGTGCGCCGTTGCCACCGCCGCCATCTTTCATCGCGACTAGAGCACTGCCTACCGTGTAGCGCGCGGCACCACCGATCTCAGAGACCGAATCCATCTCTTCCAGCATTGCTGTGAAATAGAAAGAGTGTATAACATTGCATTCGTTTTTTTTCCAGATGCTTTAAAAATATTCAAGCACACTACGCTTCCTCAAAAGGTTCAGAGCCTTCTTTGTAATTGATGATGTCACCTAGAATAGACGACAGGAAACCATCTGATTCATCTTGGAAGCGAACAGTTTGTACCGTGACGATCCACGAAGGCCATCAAGATGAGGAGGAGAATGTAGTCGCTGCCTATGCTCCGAAACTCTGAACACTGTGGCATGCACTGGAGAATGGTCATGAAATCTACGAAGCAACCTAACAGGTTTTCTGTTTTCTGGTTCCCGCGAAATTCAGTAGAACAGTGCTGCAGGAGAACCCTGGAGAAGTTGAAATTGGGTCTTTGGATTGAATGAAGCTTGCACTGAATGAAGGCCTTTGCTAATACTCATGGAATTGTCGCAAAGCCCAAATAAATCAAAATCATTCTCAGCCGGTAGCTTTTAAGGCAACACAAATTCCCTCAGTGTTTGGCCTTCGGCGAACGCCCGAAATCATAAGCCGATGGACTATTCGATATGGCACCAATTGCTGTGCTGTCAGCACTAGAAAAAATAGCTGATAAACAATAGAAATTAGGGGAACAAGTATACGATAAGCCTGTATATTCCAGGTTCCGGGGCTGACAAGATGGGGACTCTAATAGAGGCAAATGGCGAGGGGTTTTGGGGAAAATGTCTTTAAAATTAGTAAAGTTGCCACGTCCGTTGATTTTTTCCTGCTGAGTATTCCATGGCTTCTAAACACTGCATATGCATGTTAGCATGTTAATAAGGGGCCCAAAGTATGTATTCAAGCTATTTACTTCTGCTACTGATCTTCTAACAGTTATTCAAATAATGATAATAACAACAACAACAACAACAACAAAGACATGACAAGCCAAATGCCAAAGCTCGAGTTTTCCAACACCAGTGAGGAACATACCAGCACCCGACAATTCACTGAAGACGTAATAGCACTGCTCGGAGAAGGTATTCTTGTTCACCGTGTGCTGGATGTAGCCGAATTTGAGCAGGTTGGCCGCGTATTTACGCACTTCTCGACGGTCGTTGAAGCCGTCCACGTGTGCGAACAACCAGTCCACCAGGTCAGAGCCTACAAATGGGAAAGAGCGCTACTGAATTCGCTTCGCATTAGCAAAAAAGGGCCGTGTCTTGCGAATTGATGGAACCTGCCGGTAATTCAATACCTCTGAGATAAGTGAAAGGCACTCACGTATTACCCAAAATTAATATACACCATAGAGGGGCACTTATGCCACAAACGTGTTTTGCACATTACAAAGCAAACCAGCACCTTCAACGTCGACAATAGCCTAAAAGAGGGCAGAGAACGTAGCGGAGAGTGTCCAACTCACCGATGACGGCATTGGAAATGGTGATCTTGAGCCAGGTGCGGTCATGGATCTCTAAACCTGAGTCGGGAAGGAGCATGGCCTTTACCACCAGCGCCATGTCCGTGTTCACGCACAGCTGCTGTGGCTGCTGCTGCTGCTGCTGCTGCTGCGAGGTCTTGTCCACCAGCGTAGAGCCCGCCTGGGAGTGGTGAGAGGGCATGAAGGGACCAGCAGCGGTGGAGGCCGAGCCACCGCCGACGCCAAGGTCGTTGGAGCCAGACGGAGCGCCAACCGAGGAACCGGACGCGTTGCTGTTGGGCATCGGCAGCATCGGAGCGCCCGCGGGCATCGGGTAGTCTGAAAACGAAGTGCAGGCCCGGGGCTAGCTGCAAGCGCTTTGTGATGCCCGATTGGGCGGTGAAAATGTCAGCCTATAAAGGGGGGGCGGAAACCTGTCTAGACCGAAAGGGAGCATTATTAATGATGGGGCTGATTTCCACTCTAGGGGTGGGGATTGAGATGAATGTTGCACCTTGTAACACTCTAAGCATAAGAATCATTGAAACGGTTATATTATGAATAGTTACCTAGCTTTATTGCTCCTAACAGAACGTGAAAGTATAAAATATATGGCATTCTGAAGAATTTAGCATTCTACGGGTAAAACTCAAAATGTAGTATTACTAATTTGCCTTTCGCTATCTAAAATACCACAAGTTAGTAAAGAAAAGTGAGATTAGTCCGAAGAAAGATCACTGCCACAGCAGTGTATGTCAAATAAAGAGCACCTTACAATGCGATTTTACAGTAAGTGGTCTGGTCTTCACTTTGATTAGCGCAGCAGAGGCAAATGTAAGTAATTGGTAGGCAGAAAACGAAAGGACTCGCTTTTGAGGAGCAGAGGTCGAAAAAGAGGTCCGGAACGGAGCCAAAGCGAGCGGAGACTCCCCCACCCTCCGTACTTTCGTTCCGTAACACTCCTTCCCCTTTTGGATCCTCCTGACTCACGGGCATCCGTGTCGTCAGATATCAAAAGGAATACGTCACGCTCCTTCTCAACTCGCGATCAATCCCAAGACCAAGTAATACTTACGAGTTGGCCAAAGATGGAAGATGCTAAATATCTTGCGAATGCTAACATGTTCTGCACTTGAAATAACCTGTTGATGGCCCACTAAGGACTCCGTCGACCAATCATGAACAACCATTCTGGTTGAAGACAACCCAACTCAGCGTTTCAAGAATGTTCCAATCCAATCATTATTACCATGAAGTATGAGCAGTGAATACCGGCGAGGACCGCAACGGATGCTAGGAACGCGTGTTTGCCCAGTCCTACAAGCTGGGTAAGTGAGTCGGGTCGAATAAATCCAACTTGTCCTCTCTTGGTTAAAAGAAGCTTGATAAATGTCAATGGACCAAATGTCAACTGATCAAATCTTGTGTCCATTTTTAGGTCTGATTAACGGCCACTGACGCAAAGTGACTTGTAGTCGACGTTTCAGTTGCTCTCTCACTTCACTCAAAGTACTTCATCATTTATCTAACAATAAGACAAATAAGGTTGCAAAAAATTATGTGGTTCGGAAACGAACTGCTGAGTGCTGAACATTTTAGTTCAATAATGGCTTTCTCTGTGAAGAAGGCGACGTCTTCAAGGCACAGCCGCAGGTAACATATTAAAATGGAACCATTCTACACCCGGTAGAATCAGTTGAGAAATAAGATAACCTGAAATACAGGGTAGTTGGCGCACTCTCTGGTTCATGCCCGAGATCTAGCATGGACTCACTTCCACAGAAAGCAGCGGAGTTGGCATCGGAGATGGCGGGAAGCGCGTCGCCATGGAGCGAGTGTTTTTGGGGCGCGCCAGGGACAGTGGGGCCGGTGCCGGCGGAGGTCATGGCGTTGGTGTGGAGCACCCAGGCGCGAGGGTCGATGGGGCGCACGGGCTCCTGACGCGAAAGCACCAGACCCGCGCTCCGCGGATTCGTGTCCCAGCACTTGGCCACCACCAGCGTGATCGGGCTGCCACAGGAGAGGTGAAGAACTCGTAAGCACTGACCGTACATCTCACCAGCTAGTTGAATGAATCAGCTCAACGTAGCTTCCCAGCTGGGTCACTTAATTATGCTTTCTTCACTAGCCCTTCTCTAAGTCAATTCATCCCCACTCCATGTTTTCTCACATTTTGAGCAGCTTCATGTGAGAAGTGTGAGGTTACCATGTACAGTACGCACCTAGATAGACGATCAGCCTACTTTAGAAATCTGCTGAGAAGTCCGACTGATTTTTCAGGCTATTAAGGGAAACAGATTCCAATAGTGTCGGGAATGAGCACGTCTGCAGAAGTACCCGGGTTTTTGGACCTGCTCCCTCAAGACCCTGACGGCATCGTCATTGCTCATGTCTTCGAATGAGATTCCGTTGACTTCCAGAAGCATGTCGCCGGGTTCGATGCGTCCATCCAAGTCGACAGCGCCACCACGCATGATGGAGCCTACGTAGATGCCTCCATCGCCGGAGCGATTCGACTGGCCGACAATGGAGATGCCCAAGTAGTTAACCTTGTCCATTTTCAGCGTCACTGTGACTATGTTCAGCGACATGGTCGAGTCAGTCATCGAACTGTACGACGAGGCCTACAAGTGGGGGGAAGCGACGGTCACGCGTAGGCGAACTCAACAAAAGGTAAAGTAATTGTGACAACTACAAATCAGGATGTATGTAGCTACGTTAATCGACTGCGCTACTAACAATACATCAATTCATACACAGGTACTTGTTAATTGAAAGTTTGCGAGAAATATTGGAAAAGAAAAGGTGAGTTTTGTTTAATATCTGCATAGTTTGAAATGCTGAAGATACACCCGAATTCGCCAACTGATAAAGTCATTTGGACTAGAATTAGTGTAAGAATCCATGAAATTAACCTACAGCAATTTTTTGATGATTTGATAGATCAGTAACATGGGGATGGGTGCATTAAGCATAACAAAAGAGATACCAAATTGGAATGTAAATCTGGTCCATCTGAAGTCAGGCGCCTAAAGCTCCTCAAGAACAACGCAATTTGGATCGGCTACGAAGTAAAGAAATACGGCATTACAACCTGGACGCAACTAAAAGATTCCGGTTTAGATTAATGTAACTGAATTCGACCATTCATTTTGTCACAGGGTGCAAGGCTTTTACCTACAGGCTGTGTTCGGCATCCATGACGAACCTATAGCCATTAAGGTTACTAAATTTTTTTCACGCAGTACTTCCGTTTGGTTATACATGCACCCTGTTAAAAAGCGATGGCCACCTTGATTCCGAAAACGTCTTAATTTCTACGACTGCCTTTAAGTGGCCTGTTCTTTTTACAAAACAGCCTTTTCTTGATATCGCCGATAAAGTAACCCCAAATCTCTGTAGGCCATATTGGAAAAATCACACGAAAATAATGACCAGCTAGGTATGTGGCTTCGAACGTCAGGATAGTAATTGATGATGCTTGTTTCCTAAACCTTTCTCAGCTTGCACTTAGTGTCCGTTACGCTGAGTCTGTTCCGATGGAGCACAGTTACGACATCACAACTTAAAAGCGCAGTCAGAACAGCACGATTCGAGCGTAGATAGAGGGAACTACCCTTCCACCAAATCAGCAAAACCTGGCATTCACCTATGAAAGGGCGGACGACACAAAAGCCAGCGATAAGAAAGGGGACTTTTTGTGATGAAAGATTTAGTTTTCCCAGGCCTGAAATTATTTATTATGAACGATTTTAGACACTAATCGTTTTCGAGAATTCCTATGAGAAATGAAAGAATAATCCTAGAAGAGCAATATACGTGCTTTTCTGCAACAAGATAAAATTCTTTAGCAAAAATGCTGAAATTCCAGACCATTAGTAGTATATTACATCATTGTTTCCACTGAAATGGGACAACCATCACAAGATCGGTTGAATTATTTTGACATTTACTTAGCCGCAACACTTGCAAAACATTAGACCTATTCAAATATTAGAAGGGCTCTTGTCAAGAGTGCACAAAGCGGAGTGGATTCTGGAATGATTGCAGCCTTTTTCTTCTTTCCCATCTGAATAATAACAATATCCCAGAAGATGACTATTATTGATTCCTACTGCATTACGTCCGCTTGCACTTAAACTGCCCAGATAAAATGTCTTACTAACGGTAAAGGGTCGTTTGAGTGACATTACAGGAATTGCAACAAATTGGCTTTGTGCTGGCTCAATTGAGAGCAACTGAAATAGCGTACCTGTAGTATCCCAATGATTGAACTACCATCAATTGAAATCTTGGTGGCCTGACAATGTTTGTAGTCATGACCACCGATACGACCGATCTCAAAGACAAGCCATTATTTCCCTTTGGTATAAAACTATTAAAATATTTGCATAGTAGGCTTGGATGCTCACCTAGTTTGTTTACAGTGCAAGTGAACAAAATGTTAGGTAGAGGGGCAAATAATTAATGAGCTCCATCACTCTCACTTACACAAATTGCTTTAGCTTCGGAATCAGGTAGGTTAGAAGTTCTGTAGTTATAAAATTATTTGAATGAAAAGCTCTGTTGCAAATGAAGAAACAGGAGAGGTACTTTGGATCGCATTTTTCATCAACATCATAGTTGATGGGCAAGTCAACTCTTCCCTTTTTCAACGAAACTCCATTAATCTAGCATTTACCAGAAGAATTCTTTCTGCTATCTCAAAGGCAAGCTAGCAAAAAATTATTACTGTAATTTGGGAGATAGCAGGACGTATTCACAAAATCGAATAAAGGAGATTTCATTAGAAATTCCCAGTTGCTTCTGTCGCCATACACAAATGCAACATTTCCAAAAAAAATGACGAACATATGGATTTTGTATCGGATATCAAACCATAACCACCTGGAGCAGTGACTTCTGAATTGACATTAGTCTTTCTTAAGTCTCAATGGCACAGAGTCAAGAGAGTACTTTGGGTACGCGACACCAGCGCAGGCATCAGTGGACGCCCAGTCTCCAGTTAATCGACTTGGTGAGTCACGCTGACGAAGCGAGTGCGAAGACCCGATTTATAGAACGAGGGAATGTAGCTACGCCCAGAGCAGGCCTCGTATTCACCACCACCAACAGCAACGTACTGCCACAAAACAGACGTAAGTGGATGCTGGCTACGACCGCGTAACACACACTCGATGAGTGGCCGCGACAAATACTCCGCGGACCGTGCACATGTACACTTGTGCACACGCACTGGCACAAGCCACAGGCATGTGTTAGTGCAAGCCCAGGGTTCCTAGAGCGCGATTTCCGAATCCAATCAAGCATCCAGCTAACTAGTTGACCTAACAGTCCCGTGGCTGACCAAGTTCCAGAGGAAAAGCGGTGACTTACGTCCTCACTGATGCGACTAATGGGCATGAAGCGTCTCCTTCGTCGTTGCCTATGTGCTCCGTAACGCATCGAGGACATTGTTGTTCCCGTGGCCGTCGATAGCCTTGAATAAAAACAAAACACAATAATTTTGAAAAGAAACTTATGCTCTTTGCAAAATACAAGTAGCCTCAGGCAGTAAGCTTGAGATCATCCCAGATTTGATAACGCCTAACTGGAAAATTTGGAAGAGAAGTTTAAAATTGGAAGCGCACCGGCTGGACTCATCTTCCGAGTCGAAGAAGCTGGTGGATTCGAGGTCGGAACTGAGAACGGAGGAGGAAGTGTCATAGATGCTTTGGTTTCCTCCCCTCCCGATCTTTGCGAGTCTCGATCCTAAGCAGAGCAAAAAGAGAGGGGTTAAAGAAGAGTAAGTGTTAACAGCAAGGGAAAATATCACCATCTACCAAAGGCCTAGCACAAGCGAGAGCTGTAGCATTTCGCCCCTTACACGTGCGTGTATGCACTGGGGGAGAGTGGGGGAGGGGTGGGGGAGATGGAAAGGGTGATCTGCAGCACACCGAATGACTAATCTCAAACGACGTACATGCACACCCCGTCCCGCACACTTTTTGAATTGCACCTTTTTCCTAGCGCACAAAATGCCCTGATAAATGCAGTGGCAGAAGAGCTGAATGTCGAAGCAAAAGGTCGTCGAATGACAGCGGCTTACTCATTGCACAATCCGATACTTGGAGGAGGGGGACGATTGTGGAGGGTGTGCATGAAAAGGAAGACACGAGCTTACCTTGTTTGTAATTCTGGAAGTTCCGGAGTGGAGGGAGATGGTCACCGCTATAAGCTGACTCACTGTCTCCACAGGTCTCGCATTCATCACGATTGTCACCATCATTGCCGTCGACCTTGTTCGAGTTACTGTTTCGACCGGCTTCGTCGTGAATCTCTCCTGTCTTGGCGCTTCAATAAATCAACAAATGAAGCATCAGATTCACTTTTAAAAACAACTTTTGTAGAGTAAGCTGCCCAGTATTAAAAATTATATCATAGCTCATTTTAAGATTAGCTCAAACTTATAGGTGCGTAAGGAGTTATTCATTTACATATGTCCTATGGTACACAATTATTTATCGAAAATAAAGTAATCGGGAGGGTAAAAAAATCAAGTCAGAGAAGTAAGTAAATTTAGTGACAGGAGCACCGTTTTAATTCAGCACAATAAGTAGCTATTTGTTTAAACAGATTGAGATTGTGTGTTTACAAATGTTCCATGAAAATGCACTCACGGCAATCCTTCGCCAGTCGATGAATGGTTATCGGATTTGGCACTGCTATCAGCAGTTACAAGCTAAAAAACGGTAAAAAAGCATGTCAATCGTGACAACAATCAAATAGAAAAGAGAAAAAATCTTGTCAATCCTTCGATTTACGAGTCCAGTCGATAGAAAGAAACTCCATTTGCGAATATAAACACTCATAGAAATTAATCAAACACAAAACACGTTTAAATTAAAACGAAACCTTTAATAGGATGAATAAAATGAAAAAAAATTGCACATTAATGGAAGCATACCCAAGCTATTACCCTCCCATTAAAGCAAGGAAGGTGGGCCGAGTCGTCACTTATCTCCTCTTTAACGACACTAAAACAATAACGAATAACTAAAACACACCCAAAGTCAGCATCGACGGATTTGAAGAAAAATTTATAATTTGGTCTGTTTAAGGCGGCTTTGAAATCACCAAGAGTAACTTTCTCAGCATTAACAGCAATCTTCACCAGATACGGAGTATTTTCATCGTCTACGTGATAAATAATTTTGGTATCATCCATATCAGATCTGTTATTACTAAAATATATCACATATCCAAAACGCGACGCTTGAAATCGGCGCCTATTTATGAAGGTTTTGTGCAGCAATAACAACAACAAACCAAGGTCATTTTAAATATTTATTAATAACACGCTGTCAAAAAATACTTATTTGCCATTCTTGTGCAGTAACTGGTTTAATTTTGGCAATTTAAACTAATAAAATTATTAATGCCTTGGCATTTGCAACTCCCAAAATATATTGAAGTACACAACGAAAAACATTGGCAAGAGTTATCACTTTGTGTAAAACCCTAACTTTATTAGTGACTTTTTCTTCGTCGTAAGTTTGACTTAAATAAATGCATGGCATCCTCAACATTTACTTCAGTAGCTCGAATTAATTTTCTATAATAATGTTGGGCAACATACGTCATAAAATAATACTAAGCAAAAATAATCCTTTGATCATTGAATAACTGCATTTTATTGCTATATTATTAATAATAGTAATGGCCATTTATCTTCCATAACTGGGGAGTGAGTTTTAAGCTTGTGAAGCTTATTCAGTCAATGAACAATTGTGAGATTTGAATATTCAAAAATCCTGGTGCTATCTCGTACATCTGCTTTTTTGACACAGGTTAACGTTTTAAGTGAATACATCAATGAAAGGTTTGAAGCTTCTTAACCAAAATTGACAAATGAAATCGTAGGAAGATTTTGTAATGCATTGTGACAAGAGCAAGGAAAACGTGAAGCAAATTTTGTCCTATCCCAAACCTACAATATCAGCTTTTCTCCATCTTAAAAACTTTTTGGATCTTTTCCAGGTATTGTCATTTCTAATGGCCAATAATTCGCTCAGTATCCTTTAACTCATTGGTTAGTCGAACTCAAATACTAGCTTATGATATTAGCATTATCGGCCCAAATGTTGATACATATGTTGAAACAATGAATAAATATTGATAAATTTGATTTTCGCTCGCATAAAACAAATATGCATCACTAAGTAAGGGAAATGGATAACATAAAATGAACCTCTACAACCAGCAAGACTTAATCAATAAACAAATAGCGTCTGTTTACCAATGGGTATTGACCAAGGTCTCCAAGCAGGCATGAGTAGTAGTACGTGTTTTGTTATTAAAAGTGTCACCTTGATTTTGCATTGATTTTATTTGGTTTTTTGGGATTAGAAGAAGTGTAAGTTTACACATATTTGGCTCCGAAAACCGTGTGACCATCATTGATCATGGAGTGTCCAAAGGCATTTGGTGTTTTTAGCATTTAAACGAGTAACAATCAACGACAATGCGTATTTTCAGTCCCTGAACTAAACCGATGCCAATCAAGACAGATTTCACTTATTAAGGATAGCTCTTTTCTACGGGCTTGTCCGTTTTCCATAACTGTGAAAACTAGTGCCCTTCAATACGCTTAAGTTTTGATTTGTCTGTTTGAGTGTAAGAGAGTTATAACAGTCAACAATGCCAAAAGACTTTTTCTTTGAAGGCTGCGAAATCTGTTACGGCCCCCACCTACTGCATTGCAAAAACGGAGCACGAAAGTGATATTAATGCATAAATCAAACTAAGGGTGTACAAAAGTGTCATTTTCATACTCCTCCTTCCTGAGTGTGTTCCTGGTGCTTAAGTTGACTGCGCTGTTAAAATTTAAGTAAATTCTAAAGCAATTGTTGCATTATGGCATGTTTAAAATCATTCAACCCATGGAAAGTGGCGACAAATCTAAAATGAAAATGACAAATCCAGCAATACGCAAAAGCGGACGCTCTCTTCGAAACGCATCCCACTCAAAAAGAAACCTTTCCTCTCTATTTCATTATAGAGCATTTTTGAGTGGCATGGTTTAGCATCTCTCGCACTTCTGAGAGTTGCCAAGTCCTACACTTTGCCATGCCAATCGCACTCTTCCTCATCTGCTTCTCTCTGCCTTCTCCCCTTTTTCATTCTTCGCTTTTCTGAGAGAGGACATGGATTCATACTGTACGGTGAAGCGACACTAAAGGGTGCATGCTTATTAGCACTGTAATCGCTTGCATGCAATTTGGTATGGAATGGAGCGTTTGTATGTTGGATCTTTCCAAGTAGAATGATTCAGCTAGTTTTTCGCTGTTAAATGATACATCAGTGGTTATGTAAGCTTTCGATCCCAGAATGGATTTCCCACTTTTAAGAATACAAGTTACTAGTGCTAAATAAAAGTCTGCCAAAAGAGAGAAACCTGCGATCAGAAGTACAATTGCACTCAAATTAAAACACGTGAAAACTCTGTTGAAAAGTACTAGATATTCGACTGGTAGTTGATTGTAAATGTCACCTCTAAACCGCGTAGGAACCCCTCCAGTGACAAATATTTGAAGGGATACCGATTTACTTGACCAGACCAATTAGGGCTCTGACTGGATGAAAACATTAGGAAATTCAGCCAACGGAATTATTTTCAACTAGCTGAATCTACCCACTTGCTGGATTTTCGATGTAGAATAGAAATTACCTGATTTTGAGGCTGGAGACTTCGTTGCGGTCGCAGCAGGTAATTATTGAACTAGGAGATTTCAAAAGCTTTGGGTACCAGGAAGAGAGTTTGAAAAACGCACTGCCATTGATTAGTTTTCTTCCCCCCTTTACAAGGGCTCCCTAAGACACTCCTGTTTGATGGTACAATCGTGGACACTGAATAAGGGACAACGATCTGAAACAGAGGTCCATGTTAGTGACTGGATTTTACAGCAAGGGTTAACAATCACTACGTTGATGAGACAGTGAACAGCCAATCTGTTCTTAGTCCGGTATAGCGTCTAACTGTATCAAGTACTGAGGTTCAACGAGATATCCTTCCCTTTCTCCATGGGCTGAGAATAGTAAGAGGGTAAATAGTGCTTACATTATGGGGGGCGCCATGTTAGTAAGACCGGAGAATTGTGATAGGACCGATTGAGATTTTGGCATTTCTGGATTTAAGTACAATGGAAATGATCAAGATCAGAATAGATTTGTGCTAATTTAGGTTTTATGATCAAAACTCAGTTAAGGGAATGAATGAATTCATTTGTGAAATCAGCCGTATCAGGTCTTTACCGCTCGAAAGTGCTTGACTCATTGTCCCTAGTAGGATATTTGCTTAAGTGTGGTCCCTCAATTAAAAAATTAGGGCTTTCATTAAAGTGCACAGAAGTCGTTCTCAATGATTAAATGATATGAGGCACTTCTGTTAATTCAAAATTCTTTTGCTTTGTGGTCTTTTGTATTTTTGGAATCAAAGGCTAAACGAAGAAGTTTAAATTGAAGATTTAATTTGCCAAATCGTTCCCAGAATATAGGCATTAATTGATTTATTTCATCAGCAAAATTGTAACGCTTAGAATTAGCTTTTTCCAGCATCATTTGAGCAGAAACGGATGCAATCCAAAGCTTATAAGGGCTGTCGATGAGAATATCAGTTGTGGGTTTAACTAGCTTTAACGTTAGAAGTTTCGAAAAATAAATTATTGTAGGGTAGTGAGGATAGCCGCTTATTTCCGTTTCATGATTCACATACCTCCGGATTAGTTTCAGGCTTATAACTGAGAAAATAACAACCCTAAATGAACCAAGTTAAAGTCCTAAACTGCTGCAAACTAGTTGTTGCAACAATAGACTGATTAAGATTTAGGGTTTGATAAGCAACTATAGTATATGAATTGACTAATATGTGCATAAAAAGACTGTTTAGCATTGGGTGACTCGGAATTTTCATTCAGTCACCTCTGCTTACCCTGCAGGATCTAAAAACATTACTTTGCGTTGCTATTATCAGCACCACAACGTCATCACAAATGGATACTATCACAACCTCTCAAGAAAACCATACGTAGCGTGTCAGTTTATGATGGATTTACGTGTTTCCTATAATATGACCTGACTTTCATGGGTTCTGAAAGCGCTTGAAATGCATCTGCTGGTTATAGTTATAAAGCCCCCTTCTCGTAAATGATGGTGTGTATATTTGCTACATAAAAAATCCAGTGCTGCCATATGGCTGCATCACTGGAGAACATAAATACTGAGCAACCCAGTTTCATATAAGGCCTGTGATTCAGAAATCGATAAAATACTTGTGGTTATTGGCTAGTCCTCTAACAATCAAGAGCAAATTTCGTCAAGCATACTAAGAGGTATTTCGACGGAATAGTCCTTTGGATGCTTATTGCAAGGAGCCAATCGTTATATCATCGTCGGAGGTGTGAGTAGTAACAGCAAATTTGTATTTGGTGTTATGGTGAGTACATTCGAGTTTCTAAATTCACGTTAAGCTACCGAATACTTGTCAACCATTTCTAGCTAAGTGGTAGTTTCAGACGAGCTTTTGCGAGAAAACACTAATTTCATTTTGCAATGCAGTTGCACATTTGAAATTGATTTCTTGGGAACTGGACCTACCATTCCCTTGGCAACTCGTTTGGTTTGTTAAGCATACCTTCTTTAAGCAAGTAGTAGCAGTTTCAATCTTCCAGTTATCAGTTATACATTAACCACCTAATATGGGGGTGGTCAAGACAGGAAGGGAAAATGCCTGTGGTATTAAAGAACAGTCAAATACTCAGTCATCAAAGGGTGGGAATGTAATTTAACTCCATTATTATTTTCTATTGCAATGTATTACACCGTTTTCTGGGTGATTTCACAACGACATTTATGTTCGCCGTATTCAATTTCCCAGAACTAGTCGCACGCGGTCGGTTGGCCTTTGAAGCTGTAACCAAATCCTACTCGTAGTGTTTTCACAGTACTAGGTTGACTCACCCGTAGGTTTTGCCGGCACAGAAACCTAGCGTGGCCTGAGTCACCCGCCATGATTTGCTCGGACACAACCGCCGCCACCACGACATAGCGACCGGAGATCTCCAACATGCACAAAAACTTGCACATACGTACATAGCAGCACACGCGCACACCTAATAGTGACCCAATCAGCGCCTGCGAGGGCGTAAACTGTATCTTCGTGAGAGCGAGTCATGCGCAACCAGGCAAATGACATCTCAGCTCGGTGACATTATGCGGTGCTAACTGTAGCCGGCGCGACTGTGGGCTCCCTCGATCTCGGACTTTGATTTTATTCCAGAATAGGCCAACACCCCGACAACTCGCGTGAGTTCTGCCAAATCACGTGCCATCCCATTCCACTCAGTGCCAAGTGTCTGGCTGAATACCCCCTGATTATTTCAGCTGCAAAAGTTATTTATAACAGATTTTTTCTGCTCTCTGCTTCAATTTTCATTCAAGTAACATCGTAATAGACTTTCCTTTCCAAGATTTGTCAGTTATTTCAGATTTCAGCTTGCTTCATTTCATAAGGAAGTTCATTACAAATATGCAAAAAAATATGTTGGCAATGAGTTATTTGGTTTACATAACAGTTGGGGTATATATGTATGCTCAATGGCTGATCATCTTGTTTCGAATTCTTTCCTGACCTAACGAAAGCACAAACTCAACTATGTTCTATCCAACATTTATTGATATTAATGTTTGCAAATTTTTACATACCATCGGCATCCTAGGAGTGCTAGGCATTATAAACTATTGTTTCACTAGTTAATTGCACTACCAAGTTGCGCTGCTTGTGATGTCGTTATTTATTGTCAAAAAAATGCATAAGGACCATCCCCTGGGCGCAGTACTTTTAATTAAGGCTGTGGGTCAAATCACCAAATTATCTATATGAACTGAGTACATTTTCACTAATTCCTGAATAAGTTGGATTTTCTCATGGGATTTCTGCAAGAACAACTGTGTCGGGCTGTTCCCGACATTCACTTTTTCCTCTCAACGAGATTTATAAGAAAATAATGATTCGGCTTAGAAGATGTAACTGAACGATGATGAATTTTGTATGAGCAAGTATAGAGCCCAGGGTGTTCGCCCTTAATCTAGTATTTTCTCAGAAAGTTTTGCGGGAAATTTAGTCAGACTGATTTAGTTGGTTTTGGATTCAGCGTCCATATGCGTATACATATGGACATATAGCTGTTGTATTCATGCCAAGGGTCAGAGTCAATTCCTATACCAATAAAGGGCCAGAATACGGGACAGGATAATAGAAAGCTCGTTCATTCTTTAAAGCTAGTCATGTCTTGATTTGAAGTCTTCTCCAACTTGCCTTTATTATTTACGCATTCACCACCTTGTTCAGGATTATATTTAAACGAATTTTGATTATTATCCTTATTTACCTATTGAAACAAGTCCCTTACAGCAAATTCATGATTGAATCTGACATCGCATGTTTCTTACGTGTGCTTTCATGACCTACTTCCGCCCAACGTTGTTGGTGAAGGTTGAACAGAACAGAATTGAAGAACCAATTGACCAAATCAGCTCTAATCTACAAGATTTCAGCAGGAGAGATAACCAATGCTGCTCTTTTAACTCCTCGATAAAAGTTCAAGTGGGCAGAGTGCATAAATAAAGGTCAGCGGACATCAGTCCGAGTGGCTTAGGGCTTGCCACTGACCCCTTAGAGGTTGTTTTAATATTTGTGTGCTAAAATGAGGAATCTAGATGCTTGGAAAACTCCTGACTGATTTCGATTGAGAACATGACCGCAAATACACAGTTTCATAAGTTGGTAAAGACAGATTAGCCTACTTGACATGGCATTGATTCGAGCGAAGACCCGTTATCCGGGTGATTGTTTTTACTCCTACCAATTTCGCAGTGTTGGGGCCTCCGCAGTTTGAAGTCACTTCAATCAGGTTCTGTTTTTGCTACCCATACAATACAGATAATTGACACAAGTCTCAACCATCTACAACTCTTCAGAACAATGCCAAACGTAACTCCCGTACTCGAGACTCCCATTACTGGGTGCTGATGAGCTGAATAGCTGGTTTTTTCTATGAGAAGGCATTCTGGCAGAAGTTCGCTTCTTCCACATTAGAGTTTCGAGCGAAGAATGCAGCTAAATTTACTTGATTCATTAATGTTATCACTGTCAACTGCTGCCAAACAAGCATTACCCTACTTCCAACTGATGCCAACAAATTCAGCAAACTTTACGTATTTTCGGCATTCCTTTACTTCAGATATTCATACTTAAACGGCATGAATTTTCCATTCTGCAAAACGGCTCATGTATCAGTTCATGAGGAATTCCTTGGTCATTTTGTGTGCTTCCAAAGGCATTTTTAAATATTACTATTGATAGTAACGTATTATGTGGCTCTACTCCTCCGCCGCGGCGTGAATAAGTCATTGCCTTTCCTACATTCTAACTGTCAAATTGGGGATACGAGAAGTGCCCCGTTCCAGGTTCTAGGGAGACCTATTATTCGCCGTCATTCCACCGAAAGCAAAGCTTGATTTGCAAGTCAAGAGCTTAAGGAACTTCTCAAAATTAGTCCAAACGTACAAATAATAGTACGTTTGGACCTTTGAAATTCCCGGATTTCGAGTTTTCACACATTTGATTTGATCAGCTTAAGCAATTCCACGATTACTTTTAAATTGCTTTATAGTCAGCCCAGAGGAACTATCTGTGCCTGCAGTCTCTTGATTTTCAATCTACAAATCTTCAATTCAATTCAGTGTTTAATTCATTATGGGTCGAAGGAAACATTTTCTAAGACTTACTTACGAAAGTTTATACATAGAGGGAATTTTCACCTTAATAGTCCCAATTCCACACTATTTTGCTTTATTTTTCGAACGACGGTGAATCAATTAGTATTTGCTAGCAGGTAAAATGATCACGATTTCTATTTCTGTCGATTCACTCTAACAAGTTTTAATATAATGAGATTTGAATAAGTGCATATCAAACTTTCGTTCTTGTCGGTTAACACATGGAACTTTCATTAATCCGAAAATCACCATTTTCACGCTAACCCATTGCCAAGAAGTGAACACTAAATGAGTGATTATTTAGTATTGTATGAGGAAAAATGTTAACACACGTGGTGGAACCACAGCGTAAAACAACGAAGGAGCTGATATGCCAAATCGAGGATCGTCTATCGAAACGCCTCTTGCGAAACCAGCTCAGCGGCCTCTGCCACCCCATCCCATCCCTACTTCCCCAGGTCTCGGGCTCCTCGTCCAATCGAACTCCCACTTCCCCTGGCAGCTATGGTGAGTCCTGGTATGTCTTTTACTTAAGAAGGCTTCAGAAGCTTATAGTTTGCAATAGAAACACATTACTTGTTAAACCAGTACTTCATTTCGTTTCCATAGTTTTTCTTCAATCCGTTTTTGGTCTCGTAACACTTTTAAATGGAAATCGGTGGCTTGGTGATTTATTTAGATGAAGACAATCAGAGTAGCGAGGGGGTGTGGTGTGGTATCATAAATGTAGGTCTTATGAGAGAACCAGCTGCATGCTCTTGTGCGAAATGTACAAGAAAAGGATCAAGTCACTAGGGAAAAGCATTCGGCAGTCACATCGACTGTTTTCTACATATTCTGCCTTTCCTTCGAGGAGTTTGACACAAAATTCTGCGGAAAATCTGTATTATTATACAAGTTATAGTTGGAGACAGAAAAGGCTACTAACATAGGAGGCCAAATTAGCAGAAGGAACTAGTGGTTCCTGATTTCGAAATGGGAATTAGAAAGTGTATTTACGTCTCTATGGATGAGAAATGCGGGAGCTCCAAAAAGATAACTTTCCCTAGAAGGGAGTTCGCTCCCATGGAACCCGGGTAGGGAGCCCCTAGAAACACTTTGCAGGTTGTATCGCTCAGTCAACAGCTCCGCAAGGGAGAAGACCATTAGGGGGATCAAGAACAGGGGTCCTTTGGGCGTTTGTCGGGGGTTTGTTGTTTCAGTTGGGAGCCGATAGAATATTTCGCTGAGTCATTTTCGCCTAGAAAGTGATATGCAAATACTTTGAGTTATTGAGCTGGGTGTCTTGCTATGTAGGGCCTCTAAAGGTAGAAGGGTTCTAGCTTCACACATTGGCCCTTCGATTGTTGGCTGTAGTTTAAACTGGAGAAGGTGAACGTATCTGTCCAAAATTTCAAGATATGTTATAATTGCAAGTTTTTCATTTGGCAAAGACGACTTGGGGTAATGTCAAGCAAGGTATATGATTAATTTCTATTCAGTTAGTTTGATGGTTCATCTGGCCACAGTTTGGGGTAGTCTGTTTCACATCCGATTCTTTAAATAGGCAAAATGAGGCTAGAAAAAACGTGCTAAAATGAGTTGTAGCATTCCTACCACCAAAAAAGGAATTCCTCGGTCGACTTTTGGTGAAAAGATCAGGTCGAAGGTGGTCGTTAGCTGAATCAAACCGAAACATCTAGAATGTCTTACCTGAGTCAGCGAGGCTAAAATCAGTGGCTTAGGTAAAATACTAGTGGTTTTCTAATAATGCAGAAGTTAATAAGCAGGAACAGTTAAAATTGCTTGATGCCTCATTATCGAGGGCCCAAAAAAAAACACTCGCAACACCATAAAACAATTCTCTAAACATTTAATACTTCTGAGGCAATCGATAGTAATATACAACTCCGATGTAGTTTTCTGACTTACTAGGCGATTATCACAAGAACCAACACGCGAATGTCATGTGAGTTGTGATCACCTGATAAGGTGAAGTGAGTTTTAGTAAACAGTATTAAAGTGTCTTTGTGTTAGACTGCTTTAAAAGCGTAATGGGTGAGTTCCCGTTTAATTGGTTTTGCATTCGTACTTCCTGGAGAAAAAAGTGCAGCCCTTTCATGATTTTTCCGCCGTCTGGTTTTCAGCTTCTAATGGCACGAAATCAGACTCCCTTCCCGAATCCTGGACATATGGTAACCTAACCCCAGGGAACAACTATGACAAGACCATTGGGAACGGAATGGTCAATGATTCGTCTATAGTGGTGAGTGAAACACCCAATAACTCCCAATTTATTTATGAAATAGCATTTTTCATAGATAATTCATGAAAAGAGATATCTTTAGTATGTTTAGTCAATACAGACCGGAATGAAGAACGTTTCGGTACGCATAATTCATTAACGGTTGATGATTTCTCCTCAAGCGACGACTCGGCAATATCCTATTGTCACACCTTGGGCCAAAAGGGGACACTGATCAACTCAGAAATGCACTTTAACTGCTGCAAGAGGGGGTATTAGTGGGTGCAAGCTTCGTCGTCAAGGTTGAAACAGCCCGATTCCCAATTTCAGAGTCTTCCAGCACTTTCTTCCTCATTTTTTCGTGGTCTCCATTCCCTTGTATCTGCAGTGTTCAGTGGGAGCATAGAGTGGCCTCCTTAGTCTCCTTGATTCAGATGGGTTCCAGTCATTATCCATTCTCCTTCGCCATGAGTGCAGAAGGCGGGTATAAACCTTTAATACACCCGAAAAAGCGGTCATACTATTATATAAAAATTAGTCGGAACGCTCTACGTCAAAAAATTTCCTTAATCTCTTCAGAATCTTTCAATTTAAAGGGATATCTTCTACATTGCTTTCTAGGACAGAAATTTGAGTGAATTTTACTCTTCTACCGACTCTAATGTGGCGTCCTACATTCGGGCTGCACTCAATCCTCAGTCGGGTGCTAACTGGCGTCTTCTGACCCACGTCAATTCGAAGACTGAAGGAAGGAGCGCTACCTACTCCAGCGGACAAATAAAAGCCCCGCTCTCAACCAATCCTATGACTTCCGTCAAGGACACACGGGACTTCATTGGACGCATCGCTAACTCACCGTCTAAATTCACCTACACTCTGCCTAAATTGACTGAAGATGGACACAGACCTCTTGAGAGTTCTAGAAATAAAGAATTGTGTGGTAGTACCACTGGCAAGAAGAGTGTGGGGTAAGTTCACATTAGCCTTTTTGATCTTATTCAAAATCGGATTCAATTAAATCATATTTTTCGACCTCAAATGAAGTCGGTCGGTCTTTTTTATTTTTCCTTTCAAATGAGAAATCCAATGTCAATAAAGATTTGGACCTCATTATCATTGATCGTATGATTTGATTCAAACGACTCACAAATCTGTTCTGTAATCCATTAAAGCGTAGAATTCCGCTTATGAGCCTCTTGATTTTTCATGATGCAATTACTTTTATTGTTTTCAATCGGTTTTCCCATCTTTCGTTTCAGTGAAGGTGGAGTTGGTTTCATCATTTATGAATCAGTGTTGAGCTGCGTTAATTGCCAGCCAAAATGGCTTGAGAATTAGGCCCCATTATTTTGCACTCAGACTCGGGAAAACATACATTTGGTGTGCACTCAAAAGTCAGCTTTTTCGAATGCGAACTTGGCTGCTATATCGATACCGAAATTAAAGTTGAAGTCGAAAATACACCACTTTTGCGAAGGGGTTGTTACTGCAATGTGAAAGGATCGAATCATTTCACCATGATGGCATTTTGTTTCTTATCCCATTTGGCTTAAGGGTCAGCAGTATATAATTTCTCTTTTGTTCTACTTATTAAAAAAACAGTTGAGCATTTCTGGAGGCTAGACTCGCTCTGTATTTCAGCCTATCCTCTAAACAACCAGCTAGGAAGACATCTCAACCCAAAAGCCAGACAATAGAACGGAGGCGTACTTACAAGGCTCCAGATTACCTCTCCGAAAGGCAGCTCAACGGACACAGGGCACTGCAACGGAGACTGGAATATGACCCCCACGCTTCAGTTGTTAGGGAGCGCCTCAAGACTAAAAGCAAGGAGAATTGTGAGTTCATAGAATTTGCATCTCGAACTAAGGTGCATGCGTGCTATCTTTCCTCGTCTTTCTAAGCGCTGAATGCACTTTAAATGGACGAAATACTGTTAATGATGCATTACGTAGTATCATAGCCCTGGTAGGATTGTGATAAGCTTTATTCAAGGGAAGGAACTTGGTTAAAGCGGCCCAGTTGCCTGGTAAAGCCTATGCCCTAGTGGTAGAGGCACTACCAAATGACAATCGAATCTGGTAATAGCAGGTGGTTGTAAGTTAGGTGATCGAGCATCTGTTTTGTCCTAATGGAAGTGGCACACTGAAAAAATATTCACCTTCTATCGCGAAATGTAGTGATAAAGTCCATGCTCCTCATGATTACTAATAGAGTCGATTGTCTTCCATTTTAGACGATGTTAGCGCTACAGGAAATAGCAGTGTAATCACTTCCTCAGGTGCTAGAAGAGACTTATTACAGCTGTCGAAACAAAAGCCCCCTCAAGCGGGATCTCCCATCGCCGCCAAGACGATGCAGACGAGGCGAACCAATTCCTTCCGCAGTCAAGTAAGTTCCCTGGGTTGCCTTTGCTAAATACCCTGGGAAAAGGAACACGCCGAAGTCTCAGACTTCTATCAGTTGCAAATTTATCCTGCGCCTTATTTCTTCGAAAAACGTATCCAAAGTCTTCCTAGCAATACACTTGAATAATTTGGGTGCTTTCGGAACAAATAGCAAATAGATGCTCATAAAGTCACGGGGGCCATGTCTTTGAGCTGGTAACGTTCACTAGGTAGTTAAAACCACCAATAAACTGCTCTAATGCAATTACTACGACAACTGAATCAACTCCACTAATTGAAAACCGTGGGTGGTTTGAGACTGGTGTCAAAGCATGGCTGCATTAAGAATCTTTTTTTTGCAGAATGGTAGTAAGATCGTTTCCTGTTTAGGTGAAATGTTTTAGGCCATGGGAAGTTGAAATACTGTGAATTTAATTTAAAAGAAAAGGCGATTTGATTCTTAGGGTTGTTAACGATGTGGTTTTTTGAGGGTTGTGCTGGATTTCGAATTCCTCATACTAAATGAGGGTGTCGACTCTTTCCTCAATTGAAAAACTTCCAATTTAAATCCTATCAGATTATTCTAAGTTAAATTCAATAGTGCGTTTTCATAGATTTATTTCAAGGTTTATCGTGCTTTTTTACCGCAAAACGACCAGTATTTGCTGAGACAAAAACACTGCAGATGTTGATTTGATTTAGAAGTGATGACTCCTCAAGTTTTCGTGGAGTACTGTGCTTACTTGACTTGTACATCCACCCCAAGCGGCTTTAAATACTCATAATGATTGAATACACTTAACACTTGTTTAGGCCTTGATTATGAAGCAGGTTGTTAACCCACATGTGTGCGCACTACCTCCACCTTCTCCACCACACAGTTAGTCTTAGTACATGTTTTATGTTTTATGGAATTCTTGATCAGCTCCACTCTTGGGAAGGCGGTTCGCAATCGGATCGATGACTTCTTCAAATAACAATTTTGTAATTGCTGCGTAGTTTCGTTTCTATGGCTTAGGCGTCGGGGAGTGTCAATGCCTACAGCCTAAGATACGCAAAGAGTCTTTTGCAACTTTCCATTAAATGATTTAACTTTAAACATTCCATTTTAATAGTTACTCAAACTCTTCTCATTTACAATTCAAACCTAAAAACAAGGCCCTGACTACTGCTTTTTGCGACTAAGTTGAAAATTTTCAAAGTTCCGGGCATTCTAAATAAAATCCAAGAGTTTCTCGAATAACATAGTTTCATGTTTGCTGAGTCATTGTCATCGAGTTTCTTACTTTTTCGTTTTTAAACGTAATTAACCTGGCAAGCCAATGCACGCCCCTCTGCCGTAAATAGTAGACTTTACGGGTCTTCTCAAGGTGCTTTTCAGTTTTCAGTCACTGAATAAATGCGTTGTTTGGTATTATTACTTAGCGCTAATCGAAATCTTTCATTAATAGTTATTTAATTATAGAGTTTGCAAAGAACGGAGAAGAATTTGAGTGGAAACCACGAGCACAATGGTGCCCAGTCCCCACGCGTTCGTGATTTACCCCCCAAAACCTCTAACACTATGCAGCAGGTCACGCAAAACCTTATGGTAGTTATCTACAATTAGTTTAATGCTCATATAATAATTCTTACTTTCACTAATTCCAAAGGCGAAAGAAAACGAAGATAAAGTAGCACTGACTTAATCTCTAATTCACAATTGTAGATAGGATATTTATCGTTATCCCGGGTACTTAGTGAATAGTACTCTCTAAAGTGACTGTTTTAAGGAAATAAATGCCAAAATTGATACCTTGCACTATTGTAACCGAAAATTAATCTAGAATATTGTTTTTTTTTCAAAACCCCCTTCAATTGCTCTTCTTAATAATAATACTCCTCTTGAAATTTTTTAATTAACTGCCGAAATGGTACGGAAAATCCTTACTTGTGTTATGTCGAGATAGTAGACGGCAGAGAATCCACTTTAATCTAATCTAAGGCTCAGAGTTTATGGTTGTCTTCCAGAATAACTCCGATGTTGCGATCGAAGCAATCAGTCAGAAACTGAGCCTCCTTTCTCGGCACTTGGTCCACCTTCGAAGACTGGTGGAGTAAGTTTTATGGAACTTTTCATAGCATCCATATTCAAGAAGTGGTTGTGGTACTGCGTCAATGAAGTAACTCATGATTCATCTATGAATACATCTAGACTACTTTCAAAATCTATGGTTGGCATCTAAAGGATTGGCTTTAGATTTTGGGGTTCTGTTTAATGAGGCTAATGCTCACTTTTCAAGGGAGGATAGTTCACTAAATTGGCAATTAATCCTGTGGCCAATAATTAAAATGCTTACTGCTAAAGTTTCCTTCAATTGCGGGTGGCGTAAGTTCTCATCGATCCTTCATTACTCTGCTCAATGAAAGTGGACAGTGTCTGTTATGCAGATTAGCTGTGCCATTGTCCATTAACTCATTTCAAGGAAGTCTTCTATTTTCCAAGAAGCAAATACTTTAAATCCTTTTTTGCAATTACCTTCTCAAAGGAAAATTCGGTGTAGTTAGTATAAATTCCTGTTGCATACGTATGCTTTATTAAACAGGGCACCATGTGTGGTCGCTCAACAAGAACCGAACAATGAAGAGGGCTCACCTCAGTCTTTGTCGTCTGTGGGATCTTTAGTGGAACTATACCGAGTCCTATCCCAGTGTGCCTAACATGATAGCACGTTTTAAACTCGTGTTCTTTACTCTGGTCACATTCCTTCATCTGTAGGAGCTTACCAGTTCTTCTCGACAATTTTGAAGGGGCGACTTGATAGCCATCTTATTTAAAATTCAGGAGAGACTACTCAGAGACAGGATATTGTTCTGCGGGAGATGACATATACGCGGATGAGGAAGTAGGCGCCGTGACCAACGGAAAACCAACGGGGATGCATCCCAGCATCGCCAAATCCCTGCGCAATATTCGCCTTATGGAGGCCAATATGCAAGGTAAACCATCTCGCCTTGCATATTTCAGCAAACGCACATTGTAAAGTTAAATCATGCCTAGATTATCTATGCTTCATTCAGGTGTGGAGTAGCAGGACTTTACTAATCGTTCCCTATCGCTAGTGTCAGAACGTCTTCGCCCAATAGACTCCTGTTTCGATTGATGGCATCTGTATGAGGAGTCAAATCTAGGCGTTTCACTAGAGAGATGTGTGCTCATTAACTGCCACGAGAGTAGGGTAACTAATTCTAAATCGATAATTTGGGAATATTAACGATACCGAAGGGTCCGTTAGTTAATGGAAATATTGCCACGTTGGCGCTTTCTCTGAAACTTGGCCTTGAGAACCATATATGCACATCACCGTTTTCCCTGCCCTAAAACGTGTCCGTTTTAGCATTGATAAATGGAAATGATCTGGTATCGTCTTTGGCATCTTAGGCATAATTGAGATTATTATTAATTTTTACTTTTTAGAAATCTTCGACCTCCTGTACCCTAATGAGGCCCGAATCTGGATGCCCTCTGGACTAGAATCAGAGTGAAATTGAACACATGTGCTCCCATGATCTCATGAAAACGCTTCCAATATTAATTTTCGCAGTCGTTTTTTTATAAAATTTGTGCAGTTTTTGAAAGTATAGCTTTTGTCTGGATGCAACTTACAGTCTTCATTAATCAAAGTAGAAGCGCTAAAGATGGAGCATTACTTTTTAAGGCAAGGCTTGAGGATTAGGGTACACCGTAACTGCCTGTGTGAATTGATTTCCTCTACTGCAATAGCGTACCTTATTAAATATTTGAATTGGATCTCTGCAATAATAGTGGTGTTTTGACCTGACAACATCATCGCATCGCTTAGCAAGGAACATCCCAAGTTGACTGCTACTCACGACCGGTTAATAAGTCGCCATCTAGTCAGCGTCATTTAGAGGAATTCAAAGCTATTAAGTGTGCTAGAATAGGACTTCAACTGCCTTTTCATCCACATTATATGTTTCTGTTAGTGCTTCGGCTCAACGAATCTGCGTCTTCTCGTCGTTCGATTTGTGATGTAGCCATTACGGTAGTCAACTTCCCCAGCTTTAACTTAAGGCACATCCCCTTCCGATGTTTTCAGTTTAGCTTTTCGAAAAATTTTCAGCAAATACAGCAAATGCGTGCATTTTCTCAAAATAAACTGCGATCTTTGGTATCTTCTAAATGTTAATCAATGGTTTCTCTTTCAGAAGGAGTAGAATATGGGTTTGTTTTATAAGGTGTTGAATGTAAATCATTTGGTACTGAAAACAGTCTTTGGATATAAATGCTGAAAAGTGGTCGAGTTATTAAGACACAATTTAAAGATCTACTGTGAGCAACTGGTATCGTGGAACGATGATTTAAGGATTTTACTACTGATTTTGTTGGAGAACTCTGCATTTGTAAGGGATTGTTTAACATTTCTGGATTTGGGTTAATGGATGGTGAGTACTATGATTGGAAATACGAGTCGTCCATTGGGTCTATTCCCCCGATCACGGACCAGGTGAGGGCTGCTACTAACATTGTTTTAGTAGCACCTTCTGGCCGAGCACCAGTAGTTGCAAGTGTAGTGTTGACGAGTACGAGAGACCATTAAGTGGGTAACAACTCCACTCTATCCCCAAAGTTGCGGAATGCATTGTCTTTTAGTGACTCGCGGCATGTTCTTATTCACTTTCA
The DNA here is from genome assembly GCA_030710315.1 of Anomotaenia brevis. Taxonomy (NCBI): domain Eukaryota; kingdom Metazoa; phylum Platyhelminthes; class Cestoda; order Cyclophyllidea; family Dilepididae; genus Anomotaenia; species Anomotaenia brevis. The sequence continues at coordinate 1,806,467 of JAUOZQ010000002.1, forward strand.
GGAGTCACTCACAGGTCCCTTCGACCAGTATACCAAAGCCAGTGTCAAGGGACAGGAAAGAAAAAAACAGAAGTGGGTGGAAAGAGGGAGTCTGGTAAAGCACCAGCCTCGAATTACGTTTTCGTCCAGTAAAACTAGGTGATTTGCTTAATAATGGCCTTAATTCGATTAAATCAGGCTTGGAGCAATGAAATCCATTGCATTCCTACCTTACTATTACTACCCTTTAATAACTCAAGTTTTTCAAAATACTAACCTTTTTCTTACTCTTCTAACAAAAGCACTTCCCCTTAACTGAACATTTCTGTATTCTAAAAAGTATCTATAAAGCTGTGAATTGAGCTGTTAGAACTATTGTAGTTCGCGAAATTTGGGTGGAAGACAGTGGTGGACATTTTGAAACTTCAAGTCTCTTTTGCACTCACTAGTGATTTTTTTAATTATTTACAACCCGACTCTTTACTTGAGATAGGTTGATTCACCTTCCAACGCCGTACGTACTCAACCTAATAAATGCGACAGCTTGAAATCTCAGTACTCGAGATGGATATCATTTATGTTGCCGATTTGTGAAAGGTTTGAACCAGTGTAACTATTCACCTCTTAGTCTTACTTTCAACAAATAAACCCAAACTTGTTACAGTCTTGTGGAAAGGGTTGAGTATCTTAAGGACCCATTCGATTCTGCTAGTGACTTTCTGTACTCATGGACTGAGGCGCTATTAATATTGCAAATCAACAAATGGGACGCGAATGCCGTATTGGATACTAATTGCATTTAAAAGAGCTATCGATCGAAAATGTTAAAGAGCCCGGTGATTTTAGGGCCGCTTCTTCTCCCTTGCAATAGATCTTCCTTTAAGGGTGAAACTGAGTCTTTTATACCTTCATAGAAGGCTTAAATAAGAGAAGAAAGCAGAGTCATACAATACGATGCACGTTCCACGCCTACACTAAGTAGAAGTTTTACAGATAGGAAATACCCAAACAAGCGATATGTAAGTTTGGATATCTAAACGATTTCTACTCACAATGCATTGAACCCACCATTTGTTTTGTTTTAAGTTCATAGAGGACGCTGTGTTGTACCCAGATACGCAGCAGAAGGCACTTAAAACACTTGAGTACTGCCACCATCTCCAGCAACTAGATGCCTGCTTCAACTACCGTTCCGCTCAATGGTTTGCAAATACCCTGCACTAATAACACTGCACTGATATACTACGTTGAGTATCCTATCACGATAAAGCGGCCACCTAGTCAATACATGTACGCATGACAAAGTGAATGAGGTGCTCCCTAGACTCCAGCCTACCGAACCACTTCCCGCCCAAGAAATCAGAGAATACAGGAGAACTGAGTTGAGATTGACATAGATAGAGCGTATGCCACTACAAAAACAAAATACACTAAGATTGCAAAAGCACTATCTGGGCGAGATTCTAGTCCGAGTCGCTTCCCGCCCCGCTGCTGAGCATGGAGCGCTGGTGCTGTCTCAGGGCTGCCATCGCCGATGAGGCCAGCGTGTTGGCGGATGAGCTGGTCGAGGGCAGGCCGCTCCCCGCATCCTCCTCCTCCGCCACCGCCGCCGCCGCAGCCGCCGCCTCGCCTTGCTCCCGCGTAAACCGCATGATCGGCGTGGCTGGTAGCGACAGCACAACCCCTCCATTCACTCTCTGTCCTTCTTGCAAACCGCAACCTGCAGCCACTTTTAACGCCGTCCAGTTTGCTAATGCCACTGCACCACAAACCGCAGTGGCCCGATGTAGTAGTCCATCTAAGTCCGCAGGCAGAGGAAAGGTAGGCTCACGAGCATCACTAGCTGCTCTTCTCGCCCAGGGATCAAGTAGCCAGAGGCCGGAGACCTTCGGCGAAGGCGGCAAGACGGACTGAGAGAGGCGTCCGACCATGACCAAATATGAGCCGGGGTGGAGCGTCGACTGCGCCTCTAACTGGAGCTCGTTCTCGTCCAGGTCACTCTCGGTGTCGGTGAAAGTGGGCGGGGAGTGCTTGAAGCGAGGGATGGCGAGACTGCTGGTGCACACGACCCCTCGGAAACCGATGTGGTTGCGCGAAAGAGCGAAGTGCAGAAGGCCGTCTCCCGAGTCGCGAGAAGCCTCTGGGGTGAACGTGGTGGTAGGGGAAGAGGAAGCGGAGGATGGGGAGGGCACAGAGGGACCCGGTGTGGGCTCCCAGGAGTTCCAGGTGTTGTGAACCTGAGAGAAGCACATGCGCATGGCTTGGCTATCTCGTTGGCAGGCGTTGAAGGGAAAAGTATATGTGTTGGTGGGTTGTGTAGACTCCGATGAGGAATTTACAATGTCATCTAAAACATGAAGGCATTCTCTCGTCAGACGTTTCATTAGAGCCAGATACTTCATCTACTTGGTGGGGTTGTACTACATTCCCTAATGATAGGCTTCGAATACGATGGGGTAGACAATATTGATCTAGAAAGCTGTTACTAAAATAAAAAGATCACTTAACTTAAAAAACAGCTGCCCAAAGAAGGTTCTATAACTTGCAGTATATAATGAGCAAACTAGATAGGCAAATTGGTGACCTGCCAAGATTTAAATGTTCCTGAATACGTAGCCTGTTTCTCGCCTGATTAAGACACAGACGCGATTCCACTGATGGAGATAAGTGATGTAAACTTAAGTACACTTTGCGAATGTCGGCAAACTGAAGACAAAAGGATTTCTTGAGGCCTATGAAAGTCACGCACACTGCCAGTGTGACATGCGCTAATCGACAATTGTCTAAAGCAACCTATATTGATATTAACATCATCCATCTCTACCTTATAAGCGCAACTACAATGATGGCATCGACTGTTCCAACAAAATTCAAAATCGTTGAGTCAACGTCGGCAGCAGTACTTGTATATTGGAATACCGTATACATTAATGAGTTGCGAGAGAACTGCGCTTTTGATCATAGAAAACTGTCTGGACCGTAAGACTACAAGATTCCTAAAATACATTTAAGCCTTTCAAGGAACTATAAGCAACAAGCCTCAGCGTCAAACAAGCGGACACCGAATGAGCATGAGCGTACCCGTGGTGGCAATGCAGCGGCTGCCATCGTGCACACTGACCAGGTTGTAGGCTCGCAGGACGAAGTCCGGGGAATTGAGCGACTCGATCTCGATGGAGTAGTCACCCGAGCCGGGCGGTTTGGCGGGCCTCATGCGCACAAACTGGCTGCCCTCCGCAGAATCCAGGGTGCCGTAGAGCCACCTCTCGCCCACGGCCTGCGCCGTCGCATGGGGCATCGGCTTGAGCACCTTGTGGTTGCTCCCTCCTCGCCGCATGGTCTCCGGGTGGTACTTCACCCACTGCCACGACGCCGCGTCGAACCTGTACACGCACAGCACCGTCTGGGTGCACAGGCTGAAGGAGCAGTACACCATCAAACCGTCCACCGTGTACACTACGCCAACGGCGTGGGGCAGGGAGAAGGCGGAGAACGACGTGGTGGCCCAAGCGAAGGAGGCGTGCTTCAGATCCAGATCGGGTAGCCATTCGGCCTGCAATGTGGCCATGTCCCACACCATGCCCTTAAGGGTGGCTGTATTGATCTGGTGAATGAAGAGGAAGACGAGGTTCTGGCAAGGGGGTGCTTCTGCAGTGCAGAGGTGGATGGGGTTGCTTTCACAGGGCTCGAAGAGGAGAGTGCGTTCCACCGAGAGGGGAGCGGAGCTGCTCAGTATCTGGCCGGTCAGCAGATCTAGAAAGTAGAAAATGAAGGAGGAGGGAGAGTTCTGGCGAGCCACGAGAATTAGCGTGGGAACGCTGGCACGGGGGCGAAAGGAGGCAACATTGAGAGGTGTGTCCACGGTAAACGAAGAGACAAGAGCGGCTTGGAAATGCGAAGAGTAGTCGTTTGAAGCAAGAATTTGCAGGGACGAACGGTACTGACTTAAGCACACATCACCAGAAATGGGTTCCGGGTATTCGTCCAGCAGATTGATCAGATTTTGCAAACCAGATGGACTAAGAAGTCCCAATCGGGTGGATTGTAGAAGAGCGAGTAAGACTTCAATGCCACGGTCAACTTCAAGCCTGCATCGCTTCGGAGCAGCTATTGAATGCTGAATCCAACCACAGGTGGTATTCAAAATATCATCTTCATTGAAGAGAAATACGCTATTTGACGAGAGAGAATTCAGCACATATATAATGGAGTCTGGCTGAGAAATATCGTGGTGGACAAACTTTTCACTTAGAAGGACGAGTGGATGGCGGTAGATAAATCTTAAAAGAGAGTTTTTCAGACACTTCAAGCGATTATCGGAGAGAATTGGGATCATTTCTGTGAATGTTTCACAATTGTGACTTCGTGAAAAGCAGGGGGAGTATGGCTGTGTCAGAGATTGAAGGAGTTGCTGGAATAGTGTCTGAAGTTTGTACTTGAAGCATGGCATTTGAAGGTAGTCAGCAATCAATACGGCTTCAATAAGGCGGCGCATTTGCTCCTCCTTTTGGCAATCGCAAGATAACGAAGAGCAACCATCTTCACTGCGAGCGGATTCCACTTTACTGCTGAAGAGGTCATTGTCATTAAGGAAGTGCTGGAGATGCTGGAGCTGACGCGGTGTGAAATCAGGAAGAAAGAATTCGCCAGATCGCGACTCAGACATACCACTTTGTAAAGCAGCTTTGAAGAAATGGCTTGAATCGACTAGAATATTGCGTGGTATCTACAATTAGGAGTTGGTTTTGTTTTTATTAACAAACGAAAGGGTAAATGAATTCGATAAGTTATTTTTTGAAGGCTGAAGGAATTAAAGGATGTAATTAACATGGCATTTAGTTGCCCAAAAGTACATTCTAATTTGAAAATAACAAACACAATCGGCTCACGTTAATGCTAAAGCCGTCCGTGTAGATTTTGACGAAATTATTCTGACGCTCATTTTGGTCAACAAAAGTTTTCATAATCATCAGAAGGTGGGGGAATATTCTACAATATTCTCATCAATATGCACCCCCTGTATATGTACATTCGGGCTGAATATGTCAAGGCTGAGGTAATATCAGGTGATTGCCTATTAAAAGATACCCAGAAACTTGTCAAGTATTTTCAAAGAGGAAAGAGTGGCGTAAAAATTTGAGATAAAAAGCTAATTAGCTCTTTGCAGTAGGACGCTACAAGTTTTGTTTACTCAACATTTTCAGCAATTTGATAATTCATGTGTCTTAATTTGCTGTGACTAAGGTTAGGATATCTAAAGCCAAATATGATAATAATTGTGTCCGTTGGATTTTTAACAGCTCATATAAGACCAGCTGATTTATTAATTTTTTGTAAAATGAAATGAGCCAATTATTCAGCTCAGTAAGGATACAATATTTGTCAACCAGTCACTGTCAGTAGTGATAAAAGAGTATGCATATTCATTTTGCAGCACTTGGGCTGTTAACATTTTTGCGTGCTACGATAGTCTTAAATGGTGTCATATTCGCAGTTTGCACCCATTGTCGTACACATAGTATGCATTTAGCTGCATGAAAAATCCTAATTTATGGCCAAGTTTTAGCAAAAGATATTTTATTTGTCGACGAAAGGAACAACTGTGATTTTAATCAAGGTTTTTTGGTCACTGTCAAAGAGGAGATGGACAAGTCGAAATCTATGAGTTATTTTTGAGTAATTTTCATAAATAAGTAGACGGAATGACTGGAAGTATTGGAACTCAGCTAGGGGAAATCAACATAGATCGTAGCTCATTTGAATCGAGCTTATGAAGGCATTTGACTTCGCTATGCCAAGTAGTTTGATACTGAAAAAACTAACCGCTGAAATAGAAAACAGCTGTCCCTGTAGTTTGTCGTATGTGGTCAGGCTATTCGACGAATAACGAATTTTATGACCGACAATGCACCATAGCCATAGATTGATCTAGTTAATTGTATTGATTACCGTTAAATGAAATTAGCTTGAATTAATTGCCCTAGCTTTCATATGCTCAGCCCATATTATAAATAGTAGGTAATGTTTCCCCTATAGACCGACTTGAATGTAACAAAATAAAGACAAAAATTAGAAATATTCTATCACGAACATTTTATTGTCGCGAAATCGCTGTAGATGACCCTTTGTTTAGCTGTAGTAAAAGGATTTGTAATTAGTTATTGTTAGACCCCGAAGCAAATTATTGTTTAGAATGAACAACACTGTTTTTCAGTTCATCATTGCACTCCCAATTTGTGTATCTTCATATACTTACTACAATGACACTGACTTTATGCTCCACAATCATATAACCATGAAACAGCATTTTATGAGTCCTGCATTTCATTATCAGAATTTGTATAATTTTTCTAATGCACCCCGTCAATTAATCGAAACATTCGATCTTAAACATTCTTAAATATTTCTGAAAATGCGTACATAACTACTGCCTTACTATTAAAAAAGCGAATTATCAAAAATGGTTTAAGTTATGATAAACCGTTTTGCTAGTAAAGCACCGTGGTTCTATTTAGTCTCTATGATATAGTGCACAACATACACTCAAATAATAAAGCTCTCTTATTAGTAACTCTGGATAAAAAGGTGCGTTATAGTATTCAGTGGCAGCCTGATTATGAGGAAAAGCAAGACAAAAACACAACGAACAAGTCCTACTTATTCATTGCAAGTTCACCACTAATTGTCGGGCTAAGCAAAAACTACATCAAGAGTATCTTTCGGGATAATTGAGAGAAATTAGACCTTAGGAAATAACTCCCACGAAGGGGGTCCGGAAAGTATATTTCAAAACAGCGATATGGTGTGTGTTTATTAGAATAGCCGGCCATGTCTTCATATGACATCTAATAAATTATTAGGTGGCTATGGCTTAGTCTATTTCTTGAGACTCATGAACAATAAAATAGCGTTACTGAAGTTTAAATATTAATCATGAAATAATTATGTATCACGATAGCTCGTTTACATGTGTCTTGCATCGATAATTTCTGTTGAGTCCTTGAAATCAAATGAGTGTTTGCCGAAATGGAATTGTCAGAAGATTCTCTGTTTAGTGAAATTAAGAGTGATTTAAGTTTCTTTGGATTGTCAATTAATAATGATGGCATTCTTGAAGACTGTAAGTATTTGAAAACATTTTCACTTCCTTAGTCGCTCGTTTATCGACAAAATATTGTTTGACAATATCTTCGTTGGTCGAAAAGTATGTGGCTTTTCGGGAAAATCAGGGCTTGTCTGATTGTCTCAGTGCTTCTGATGTCGCTTTATTCGAAAAAGAGGTATGGCTTTCGTTAAATAACTGTGAAAGAGTCTTATACCGAGTGTGGGTACAAAATCATCTCGAGTCTCCGAAATTAAAGCTCACGATTCTTTGAACATCCTTCCAGATGAAATGCGAAAAGAACTGTAACGTATTTGATTTTCGTTATTCTCTGTAGCCTTTCGACTCCGGACTTCGGAGGTCAGACGGATATTATGAATTCATATCTCCCAGAGGCATCAGATGTAGTACTACGCACCGTCAATATTGAAAGCAGACGAATTCTGTCATTACGTAATATACACTTGCTTGATTTCGAACGCTAAAATTTCTGCTAAAACACATGGCTTCTCTTCTTGTAGCCAGTGTCGTGAAGTCCTCGGGAAGAATACTCTGCTCTTTCACTAACAGAACTGAAGAAAAGTCTGAGAATATGTCATCTTCCGATTCTTACGCTCACAATTTTCCTTGGAAAATTCGCTCACTGAACCAAACCAAATCGGCTTCCGTTCGATACATGTACCAGGGACCCTTGACTAAGGCCGATATCCTCGACTCTTGGACTTGGGATCAGGTGAAGCGTGTCGTTAAATCGCTTCCATCTTCGATTTTGGAGTGCTCTGAGGTTGCCATATCCTCTCAAAAACCCCGGTTCAGTCTCTCTAGTGTTCTTGATTCCTCGAAGCAGCAACGGGATCATTCCAATCAAATCGAAAAGTCTGCTACCTCCTATCTCCGACCGATCAATAGTCGCCTTCAGTCCACTTCCCTGGTAGCTGGTCGTGTTGCTGTAGCACCGGAGTCAGGTTCATCCATTAATCAGCGTCTGCATCCTTCAAATGCCTGCATAGTAGGCACCCGAAGAGCTGGAGGAGGTGACTTGGGTCGAATTTCGTTGGATATTACCACGAACGCGGAGTCTCTGCAGTACTCCTTATACACAGGCCAACCTGTCGTCTTCAAAGCCACTAATGTCAGTGGCCGCTCTCTCACGGCAGCAGAGTTCTTTAGCGTAAGAAGTGCCGATATCGTTAATCGTACTCCCTAAGTCGAAAGTTTGTCCACCAGTAGATGTGTCGAAGGAGGTTTTTCCGGCAGACGAGCCGGATCTTCATGTCGTGGTTGCCTGTGGTCCTTTTACGACCAATACGTCGCACGATATTGCGCCGCTTTTACACCTCTTGAAGAGCATCAAGTACCGACGGCCTCATGTGCTTATTCTGCTGGGGCCCCTGGTCGACTCCTCTCATCCGCAGATATCAGTAAGTTATTGCTTTCTCAAATCACTAGTTGTATTTTCGTAGGAGTTTTGTGACTCGACCTTCGAGGAGTTGTACCAGTCGCGACTGAATATGATAGCGGAGTGGTGCTACCTTCTAAAAACAAAGCTTATTGTGGTTTCCTCCTGGAGGGAGGTGTGTGGCAGTCCGGTTTATCCCACTCCACCACCTTTCAGCTCTTCGAAGCCTGCCTGGGCTGTCAAGAACCCTGAAGTGGTGAGTCGCAATCACTGAGGGAAGAAACTAGCCCCCCTAGATCATTCAAAATGGGATTCTCCAGTGGATTTGAAACCGTATAGTGATTATTTTCTACCGGGTCATCAGTTAGCTCTGTAGCATTTTTTTTTCTTAAAATCATGCTCCCATAAGTCAACTGATTAATTTTACCTCGTGGGTGGGGTTTTGGTATTTTAGTTTTGTTACTGGTTAAATTGTAGTCCTAGTGGCTATGGCAGGACAACAACATGCATTCTAAGTCCCTAATGAACCCTGCTATCAAGCTTGTAATTGTGATTATTGTCTCCTCACCGTCATACTAAGTCTCACTTGTCCGAGTGTAATTAATGCTTCCATGCACTTGTATTGTGACTTGTTGTGACTTTGTAGTCTTCTTGGTACGATAATGTGATGTTTGTTTGGGACCCCAGTACGGTCAAAATCGGTCCCTACTGCATCGGCATGACTTCACCCGACGTTCTCTTCCAAATGAGCTCTGAAGAGATAAACGCAAAGTACGTTTCATATTTTTGGCTCTTCTAGAAACCGTTTTTTTTTATATTTCTTCCATTAGCTAAAATCCAGCTATGAAGCCTGGTCGATTACTTTTGCGTTACATTAGAGCCTGTCCCTTGATATTATCCAAAAGCATTTCTTATGGTTATGACAACTAGGACACTGATTCGTCGCACAACATATCTTGCTGCTGTAGTCGAGGTTCCTTTTTGTGGAATAATTCGTGGTGGTCAAGTATTGTTTCTCTCTGCAGTGCAGTTGAGATGAATGGTTATTATTGTCATCGCTAGTCATCAAACGTGTTACTTAGAGTTGGTTGACTAATTCAAGAACCTGAATAACTTGGAAAAATCTTCACCGGACCGTGGAAGTGGAAAGACTTAGCTAGAACGGCGCCAGCACTAGAATCTGGATTATAGCAACACCCTTCCATGGGTCGTGTGCGTTCAGCACTCATAGAGCTGATAGCCAGTGACCACCTTAAAAATTGGCAGTCAAATGAACGTGTAGATGATCCTTTGCTGCAATCGAGTCATTGCCTTGGCTCCTGCGCAGTTGTACGGGAGATCGGCTCTCGCGTCTGTGCCGCCACGTCCTGGCGTCTGGCACGTACTACCCGGTGCTGCCGCCGGAGGAGGCACTGCCGCTCGACTACCCCCTGTGGTGGGAGCACGCCCGCCTCCCTGCCGACCACTCGCCCCACTGCCTCGTTGTCCCCTCGAGGCTGAAGAGCTTCATCAAGGTAGGCCTGCTTTCGCCTTTCCGCTTTTAATCCTCCTCCTACTTAGGGGCTCGGTGTTGTGATTTTGTTCAGCAGGATTTCGGCTACCTGACAGCAGACCTCTTTTTGCTTGTACGTCTGTGCTTAGGGCATTCACGGGGTCAGAGGTCTAAAAGGTGTTTGGTTAAACTTGAGAATTTGAATGAAAGACTTGATTGGTGAATTCGTCAGATGTTGAGTTTTCACGAAATTTTGGGGTCTTTACTACAAGAATCGCTTACTCTAGCTCAAGGATTCGAGTATGTGATAATATGTCATTTTGAGGCTCTCTTAAATCGGGATCATTAGGGATTTTTAGGGATTTTCGCTTTTATGATGATGTGGGATGATATGGCATTGTTTAAGGCCTTAGCACATTCGTTAATAAACAAATTCAAGTCCACTCTAGATCTGCCGGTAGTGTGATGGTGTTCGTATGGGTGGATTTTGTGGGAGTGCGAAAAATGATTCATTATTAGACTTTTGCAGTGGCCGTAAAACAGGCAATGTATTAAGCAGCTCAAGTAGTGACTGGTCCAAACATTTACGGGCTTGAGTAGTTTCGGGTTTAAGCGTTAGATGGTAATGTCTATTGAAGAATACAGCCGGGGGCTAGGGGGAAGAAGACAAGGACGTTTCAAAGTGGTTGGCGGACGTAGTCTGAGCTCGTTTTGCTTGTCCAGCCATGTTTTTATACCCGGGATCCGAGGTTAAAAACCGTGAGGGCATGGGCCAGGCCTGGAGATGGTGCGACATTGCTAGGCATTTCTACTTGCAGGATGTTGAAGGCGTGGTGTGCGTGAATCCCGGGCTGACGGCTCGTCCGAGCAGCACAACGGGAGGCAGCTACGCTCGTCTGGTGTTCTCCTCCAGGCCCACCCCCTCCACCATGGATACCGAGGAGCCTCTGCGTGGACGTGTCACCGTCCAGGGCGAGGTGGTACAGCTCTGAAATCACCGTCCCATGAATGACTAACAGGAGCATTTGTAGCCGTTTATGATGATGCTATTTATGTACACAAAAGATAGGTGGTGCTGTATCTTGCCGCCTTTTTGCATCTTAAGAGAGGTTATGGCATCTGAAACAGGCAAATGGTCTTATGTTTTACATTTCTGAACTCAGACTCCATTCAATTTTTAAAGTTAGTATTTTGTATTAGTCGAAACAAAAGCATATTGCCGTTCGAAAGAGATACATAACCCTGAACTGTTTGCCATGTTCTTGCTGAGATTATGCAGTAACTATCTTTGTTTCGATGAGAATTGGTGTCTTGAAAGGGAGAAACGTTTCGGCACTACTGAGTAAAATGCAGTAGAACATCTCAAGGACCCTTATGAGAGATGGAGGTGAGAGTTGCATTTCTCTTGCCACGGACTTAACTACTGAGTGGGTCTATTCACAGGACCCAGGGAAACGTTTGGACTTGCACAAATTTAAAAGCCAATTTTTCAATATCAGAGTGATGTTGGAGTGAACATTTGCAACACGAAGATTAAATCATAAGTAGCATTACCATTAGCTCAAGTCAATCACCGGCACATTGCCCATGGGTACTTGTGCTTGGTTCTCCTAATCCTTCAGCCCCATCTTCTTGAAGGCAATGGTAAGACTTTCTGAGGCCAGGGGAGAGATCTACTGCCGTCAACTCCCTGGCGAAGTTTATCCCTTTTCAGCATTGGAACGACTTTGATACGCCTTGAACTATTCAATTTGCGTCTAGATGTGTGAAGGTGTATTCGGGAAATCGAGGACTGAATATTAATGACCTGATCGTTTGGTCTTTGGGGGGTATTTCGACTCCTTTCCTTGTTATATGGCTTTCAATGTTACGGCCGATGATATTATCTTTCTGGTAAGATGGAGCCCCGAATAGCCCATTGGATCAACTTCAAAGAACGTGACATCTACTACTTTTAATTGCTACTTTTGAAAGTTAAGTAGACAAAAGTCAGGCTTGTCTTCAAGACATCTCAAAATATTCTTTGGAATTGAGTAGAAAGCCCCTAGTATAGATCTGGATCTAGAGGTGAGCTTTGAGTAACGGTCTATGCTATCCGGAAATAAACCAGGCTAGGTATATTGCAGATTTCGTTAACAATTATTTGTATTAACTTGATAGTTAATGGTGGGCATGTGCGGCCCTCAGTCTAAATGAATTCTTCCACCATTCATATCAGTACCTATTGCCTTTTCACAACAGATGCAATTTTGAAGTAACTTTTATTCGATCTACTAAAATACGCTATGTAACCCTCGTTTGAACGAGGCGAACTGTAAAGGTAAAGTGCACAAAACTTCGGCAACAGTAGGCTAATATGTATTCCAAATGGATAAAAATTTTCGCACCGGACTGATGTCTTTTGAAAAATCTTTGAGGTGAACTGCCACCATGGAGAATAACTGAGATACATGCCTACCTTCATGGTCATCCATTCCACTGCTGATACGTGACTCTTCATTACTTGACTTTTCGACTAGGGGATATTTAGAAGCAAAATGTGACAATTTTCTTTCGTATTTCGTTCAGAACTCGTTCGAATCCATGAAATCCAATCAACTAATGTGTATTTCAATTCAAGGTACCGTTGCTGAATTTGACGTCAATAGATTCCAATAATGCAACTGGTACAACTGTAAACAACTAAGGGTGGTTGATTTCCTGATCATGAACCTACAATTTCAAGCATTAAACAAACAATTTTCCCATTTTGCTAATAGGATTCATTAGCAAGATTACTTGTTTCATAAACTCCAGAGAAAACCCATGGATAACTTTGCAGTGCATCGAGTCAAGTCTATAAAACAAATTGTTACCACCTATATGTCCTCCAATACCCCCGATTTGTTTATTTTATGGCAAAAGTCGTGTGTTGTAAACAGCCGAGGGGTCAAATTATCTGACCAGTTGTCATCTGTACTGCACGCATGACCTACGATTTCCATAAACCTAAGACACTGCAAGTCTGACACCAAGCTATGTTCGATGGCATCCTATATATCATCTCCCCATTCGGGACCTAGGTCTGAAAAGGAATTTAGGCTGAACCTGGGGTTTGAATTCCCTCGGAAGAGTTTTATTTTGGAGTCCGAGTTCAACAATACTTCTACAGGGTGCTGGGAACAAATAAATTAGAACAGTACTTGACTATATTTCTACATTTATTTACGGCGTTTGCCCACACCTCCAATTTTTTAACTTAAACCCAATTTTGACATCGATGTAGGTGATGAAAAGGGCAGTAAATGACTGAAATCCCCACCTGAATTCTCAAGGAAGAGAATGACTTGTAGCAAGTTTGTTTGCACCGGCTGCTGGCAGAAGAAGCGGTAAACAGAACAGTGGATGCACTCACATAGCAGGTTTCCTTCGCTAAAATTAGCTGAAAATGGGTTGGAGGGGACCAGGTTAGATTTAGACACCTTCGTGGAATTGGTGACCACAGCACCTATACTCAGTATAACGAGAGTAGTCGCCAATGATCGATCATGAACGTGGAAGGTCCAAGGTGGATGTCATCAGTCCCCAGTGTTTGGTCTCCTCCGAAATCCAAAGACCTTAGCCCACCGATGGCCTGTTATGCTTGGTTAAGCGCTGTAGTTGGGAGATGCACCACACACCGCATTGTTGCCAGTAATTCAAAAGTCAGCCCCTCCAGTAAGGAAGAAGAGAATTAAAGCAGCAGTTAAAAAGACCCTTCCCAGAGGAAGTGTAACATTACGGGCTACACTGGATTGGAGCTGCAATAGGTGCTAATGGTGCAGAACCAATTTCGATTCTGCTTTGAGACGAAGTCACTTCTCGCACCTGCATCCTAGCACAGCTTGGTGGCTGAATTAAGGAAACGGAAACCATGAAAAGTTTTTGAAAGCACACTGAACCACAGGCTCTTTTAGATACAAGTTCATTTATACAAAGGTACAATTCTTATCTTCTTTTCTTGCAAAACTCAGGGTATACTTCAAGCTTATCTAAGCCGGTATTTTCTGTCGGCATTGGAAACCTAAGAAGTATGTCGATAAAGATGTTTGTTTTTATGGAATTTTTGAGTGGTTAATTTACTGAAAGGTTGATTTGCTGTAGGAAGTACCGGTGAAGCACTTGTTAGATCCAATCTGCTTCAGGAGGCTTTTGCTACTAGAAAAGATATGCCCGCTGCAACGTGCCCCGGGTACAACCCTGCAGTAGCTATTGCAGGCAAATAGCCACTAAGCAGCTCCTCAAGTCGTGACTCACTCTCACCAGATAGTTGTTCCCATATGTTACCGACCACTTCCAGGTGATGTGTCTGCAATATATACCACACAGAAGAAAAAAACAAGAGGGAGAGGGGTACGAGATGACAGACAACCAGTACGCAGCTAGAGGAAGCTCAAATTAGCAGTGTTTGTGCCTTGCATTTCGACAGACAGGCTGGATAACTGTTACCAGAAAGCTACATCAGTATGCTCGAATAGTAATCATTAAAAGACTCCGATATGATGTCGGTTCATCTCTCCAAGCTAATACTAATCCAATTTTGCTTTTAAAACAATCACAACCAACAAGGTAATTGTAATTTGACCCCAAACATTTAAATACTTTGGGTTTGAAAGCTAAGGCAAATAAACTTCACTTCTACTGCGCGTCCGTCTGACTTTGTTTTGCTCGCGGGTAAGCTTGCGGATTCGTCGATGACTGAGAGGGAGTAAAAGCCCCCGGGCAAATTCTGTCCACGGAATGAACCCCCGTAAGGTTGTGTGCTTGAGTTGCCAAAGTGGAATGGAAGGAGCATTATTACGCAGATATGGAGTGCCAGGAAGAGTGCACACAGATTCAATCATCAGGGTGGTACTATGACACATCACTGATCTCCATCATATCATCCAGACTCCTTCTACACAGATGTGCTTTCTATGGCTACATTGTGGAGTGAAATTTACAAACGATAGCCAGTAGTAAAAAGTTAGCAAGTTTCTCGGCTCTGTCCCACTATTTTACCAAACTGGAAGCATCTTTTTGTCTTAAAAAGTGCTGGAAGCCGTGGTAAGCAGGGCGAATTGATGTATTTCCAAAAAGTCCCTCAAACGAACGATTTCGTCATTATTGTCAACTTCAGTAGCATCTTGTGGTCTAGTGTGATCGTAACTAACACATCTCGCTCTGAAAATCAGCTTTAATAAAGTAAAGGTAATGGGTTACCTGACCATTCCAATAAAATCGTTGAGTGTGTGTTCCTTTAAACAACTGACGCATTTTCCGAATGGAGTTTTCTTAGTTAACCAGAAACTGGTCGATAAATTCACGCGTAGCACACTTCGACCGGAATAGATTGACCTCATCATTTGTAAAACATTCCACAGTCTCCTAACCAGTCAACAAGTAGGTATTCATTCGGAATCTGTGACAATCCAATTGCCATTCAAACAGAGTTGTGATTGCCTTATGACAATTTTAAATTATCCCAGAGGACAATTTGTTTAACAATAGAAATACATTAAATTGTCACAGCAACAAGTTTCAAGCAAACATTACCTACATGCTGGAGTTAACGGTGTTCGCTAAGCGT
This sequence comes from Anomotaenia brevis, assembly GCA_030710315.1. Taxonomy (NCBI): domain Eukaryota; kingdom Metazoa; phylum Platyhelminthes; class Cestoda; order Cyclophyllidea; family Dilepididae; genus Anomotaenia; species Anomotaenia brevis. Next base: position 1,822,026 of record JAUOZQ010000002.1, read on the forward strand.
AACTAAAGTCACTATCCACTGCTAGTATTCTTTGAGGCCACAATACCCAAAGGTACCTCACCCCGTGTCCATACACTTACAAAAGTTGCTAACAACCCAGAAGGTAATGGTTAACGAGGGTTAGACGAATGGAGGGCCCCACTGGTGGATCCCGATGAGTGCCTCTTGTCCTGCAGGCATGAACCCTCGGTAGACCAAATCAGGCCCCACGCTCCTGGTGGAGAGCGATCCAGCACAACCAACTTGAACAGAGCCCTCACCTGGGGACTTGGAAGTGTCCTTAAATTATTAAAATAGAGCCTTCCTCCATCTCATCTCCTGTGCAGTCAGAGATTCTCATTTCTTCCTAGTGCGGAACTGACATCAGGCATCTAATGCTGTTTATTTTCTACCGATGAGTTCTGGTTATGAGTTCTGAGTTATGGTCCTTCGCTCTCAGGTTGCTTAACTTTTGATAAACCAAGCCAAAATGTGCACGAAGCTTAGCATAATCCGGTCATAAGTTCACTAAATGTAAAATAGATAACTTTTGCGACGCTCGCTTAGAAGCCAAATGCTGAAATCTTCTACCTGTGGATGTTTCAAAGAGAGAAATTCAATTCATTCATAAAGTCTTAACATAAACAAACCAATCCGCATAGCTGAGAGTTAAATATCTATTATAAATTTGATTGATAAAGCGAGACATTTTGCACAAGCAGTCTACAAATTTGCATTATCTAGCCAAATTTTGTTCTAAATAATCTGCTTATCAATTTATTGGTTTCCTCTACTGAGTTTATTAAATAATAAGAAAAAACTGACTGATAGTGAGTTGGCTCAAAATAGCCATCAGCACGTGTTTATTTTTATTCGGGTAATATCGGACTTCTCGAGGAAGATAGACGGTAATCCTACGGATTATCGCTCTATATGGTAGAATTTTGGGTTTACCTTCAGATAATCTTGAAGTAGTGACATTGAAGAATCAATCCAAACCTCTATCCAATCGAATCAATGGCTCAGATCCGTTTAATTTGTGAAAAAACTCTGTGAAAAATATAATTTTTGAGTTTTCGAGGAGTTCCCATGCAATGTAAGATCTGGACGTCACTTAGTATTTCCGACATATATTTTTAATAAAAGTTAAATCAATTAGAAGAACCAAAAAATGCAACTTTTACCTTTTGTAGTACGTATTTCATATTTTTATTCCCAATTTTTTGAACAATGGGTATCTTAAATATGTAGAGTATATCAATGGATTAAGAAATTTTTTTTATTTTTAGAGCTCGTATGTAGACTCCCTTAATATCTACAACCCCTTGATTTAAGTTCAAGTCTTCTTTCACAAGAAATTAAATCGATTCACTATCTTTCATAGTATTTCCTGCTAATTTCGCTATATATTGGTAAAATAAACCTCCAAACCATTAGAAAACAATATTTTATGACAAATTCACCGACTCAGGTTATCTCCTGTAGTGTGCTTTGAGGCATTCAAATCGAAAAATTCTAAAATAAGTTGCCGATTAAGAGGGACCCATATTACGATGATAATAAATTTATTAAGTAACGGAAGAATTATACCAGTACTTAGTAAAATTATTATTCTTCACTGACTTGTACATATATAACATTTTCACGTCTAAATTATCTCTGATTTGTTTTAGAGAATTTAGGTTTCTAAACATAGTTCTGAGGTCTCAATTGAGCATTTGCTAGAGACCCAAGGCATTCCTTGGACTCGACACTGAATTTTGCAAGTACTAGATGTATGATTAAGGTATTTTTCGAGATATTAATATAGAATATACATTTAAACACAATAAACTTCTAATGGAAAGATAACATTGCAATTTTCGAATGTCGTTAAATTATGCTTCAACAAAATCAACGAAGGGGTGGTTTTGATGGAATTAGATTGGCCCTTGCCATGAAGACGAATTCGTTTCAATTGCACACGAATAGGCGATTTGGTCTAATCCAGAAGGTCAGGAGGAAACCAAGTATTTCCTATCCCTTGGGATTCCATGCTCTCCTGTGTCCACACAGACACATTTTCTCTCATTTGATTGGTCGCTCGAGTTCGCAACGACGATGACCATCGTGAGTTGTAAGGATAGTGAATACAAACTGTATGCTAATCGCAGCACTGAGGGCAATCAGGGCTTGTGACCTAAAAAAGGCGTAGGAGGGATTTGTAAGTGGCGCTGTTGGCTCTGATCAGTCGACCGTGTGCCAATAGCTATCATTGTGTTGATAAATTAATGGCCACTTAGACCCGTACATGGCTATCTCTTTCACGCAGCTGGTCCTCAGGTTGTTATTCCTGTTGCTTTAGATTGATTTACGAGTACATGACTCTACAAACGAACTGGATTTTCCCTAAGGAATGAAAATGAAATGGGAAGTTCTAATCTGGAGCTACAATTGAGTGTGATTTTACGTGAGCATTTGAGTGTTTTGTATAGATTTGCTTATTGTCGCTGAATCCATTGAAAATACTTTTAAAGATAATGATTTTGTGTGATTTAAGACTTTGAATGGACTCAAAACCCCAAAACTTCGGTTTTCCTGTTAATTAGCTACAATTGGTGAGCATCTACGAGGAGTGGAGGGTTTTGCAGAATAATATAAGGTTGTTTTTCCAGTTGCGTTAAATATGTTGAGATTTAAAAGCCTTCATTTTCTCTGGACGATTACAACTGGGACTGATGATAACTGGGACCCAGCCGGTGAATCATGAAAGACGATAAAATATAGTCATGATTATTTACCTTGCTGGCCACCAAAATAAGGTGGAGGTTACAGTCGCTGCTCAATGAATGATCTGGCATGAACCTGAGGGTTACAATTTGGACCACTAATTTCTTTAGAATCTGCCGAAAAAAGTGTTAAGGGACTTCGGCATCGGAACTCGAATTTCCAGATGCCTTTATGGTATTTCTGACCACTGTCGTTAAACCTTGGATAGAGAGGGCAGCCAATAATACGTTGCCATATGTAGGGCAACAGTAGGATTCGGCCCCTTCGGGCACAGTTCGGTGAAGCCACAACTGACTGTTGTCGGCTAATTCGTTGCAATGATTTCACCAGTCCGCGATGTTTGGTCTCAACCAAACTCTCCAGATCCTAACCCACTGATGAACTGTTGTGATGTGATGTCAGTAGCCCATAAGCCCAGTTGATCAACGAGAGATTTCCAGCAATTTTGGAACATTCTTTACTTCAGGGAAAGTTTGAAATCGGTAAGCACCAGGTTATGATTTGTAGCTGCATTGACACTAATGGTTACTGATATTTGGAGTAGAAATATTTGACAATAGGGTTGCTCGCCTGATTGTTGAGTTTGTTTGAAATCCCAAAAATTTTGGAGTAGCCAACTAATTGTTCTTTTTTCTGAAAAGGCCGTCAGACTCATTGAGAACACCTAAGAGATGAGGTGTGAAAATGAGCACTAAACTTTGAAAACTACTTGCCAGAATATACCTGAATATAAACATGATTTAAATGACGCAATCCTATAAAAAGTTCAGAATTAATGGAAGATACAGTTGAGAAAAAACCCTGTACCTTGCTACAGTCAGACTTGCTATATTGTTAACCCAAAATAGCTGAATGTGTACCTTATAGCAGAGTGCGAGATGTCGGTCCAGAGCGAAGTGAAACCTTTATAAGGTTTCACTTTATCCCAAAGTGGATCCCTAGGTTTCCACAAATAGAACAGACCTATGAATGTGCAAGCAATTGTAAGGTGGCGCCTAGAACTTTCTAAATAGCATCCGTTCTTTACTTAACGAATATGTTAGCCCAAAAATTAGTGTTACACTTTATTACTGCCTCATGGTTACTAAGCTATAATAAAAATTTGATTACTCCTATTGATGTAATCTGTGTTGAGGTGATAGGTATCTCTAAGGAAAAGTTTTACTTTCAAAATTTCCCAACTAGTGCCATTGGAAATGCCCAATAATTTTGTCACTGATCAGTCCATATTCTCCTTTTATTTTAATCCAAATAAAATTCTAGACTGGAAAACAATTGAACGTCTCGAATGGAAATAGCTGGAGGAGGAGGAGGAGGAGGAGGAGGAGGAGGAGGAGGAGGAGGAGGAGGAGGAGGAGGAGGAGGAGGAGGAGGAGGAGGAGGAGGAGGAGGAGGAGGAGGAGGAGGAGGAGGAGGAGGAGGAGGAGGAGGAGGAGGAGGAGGAGGAGGAGGAGGAGGAGGAGGAGGAGGAGGAGGAGGAGGAGGAGGAGGAGGAGGAGGAGGAGGAGGAGGAGGAGGAGGAGGAGGGAGGAGGAGGAGGAGGAGGAGGAGGAGGAGGAGGAGGAGGAGGAGGAGGAGGAGGAGGAGGAGGAGGAGGAGGAGGAGGAGGAGGAGGAGGAGGAGGAGGAGGAGGAGGAGGAGGAGGAGGAGGAGGACACCTTAGCTTTGATCTCTTGTTAGATTTAACGTGATTCCATAGATCAGCTGAAGTACTTCCAGGAATCAATTTTCAAACAGCTACCTATACACAGAGTAATAGATTATAAGAGTGCATTTAAGAATCGATACGCAGAAATGGAAACATGACTTTTTTTCCTTAAGAGTTTGCGTTAGAGGTAACTGAAAAATTTGTCTTATAATTAACCAACTCTTTAGGATAATTTGTTTATTATTTCCCATTTAAAAAATTACGGCTCAGCGATATGATAAATCTAGTTAATGGGTCTCGCAGAGGCGTCGAAGTAGTCTGATCGGGCCCACACTACAAGACCGAAACAGCGACCTAAGGTCAGGAGGTGTTGAGCATCCACAAACATAAACACAGAGCAGGGTATGTGGGAGATAAAGCTAAAATTACGGTTACTAACGCATATCATTCATGGTAAGGGGAACCCCAACCTAAAGTATGGACGCAGCTATGGAAAGACATTCCTCTTCTCTAAATGGGCATTTCAATTATCAAGACCCTTTAGAAACACTGCAATAGTGTTTTCTATTCAAAATATGTTGTGCATGAGCAGAGTATAAACGACGAATTCAAAAGTCCCAACAGGTAAAAGAAACAGTGGTTGATAACGGCTGATTTGAATGGATTCAAAAAATCAGCTGACAAGAAAATTACAATACTTACATCAAGCTTTACTAAAATCAACCGCCTCTACTACTCTGGCCTCAGTCACTTGCAACCCGGATTGTGAGGCAATCTCATTGTATACTTGTTTGTGGGGATGGAGTCTTTTGCAAAACTGCTGCAATTCTACCGTCGATAAACTGGGCTTTCGGTAGTACTGGGAGCAGGGTGGTGATTGTGTGTGTCTTGACGACAGCCCATTTGAGTGACCGGTGGCCAAGGGCGCCTGGGAGGGGGGTAAATCCTGCCGCCATACACAAGGCTCCGGCCGGCTCCCTATTATTAGCTGCCCTCGTTACCCAGAGCTCGACTGCAGTGATCAGAAATTCCACGTAGGCATCTGAATCCATCCTAAGCGACTTCATCATTATTTTCTGCAGGTTATAGAGGGGATTTGCTTGTGTTGCTTTCCTCTAGCCATAGCCTCCAGCTCATACCACCAGACTTCATTGAGAAGCGACCATAACTTCCTCATCTCGAAGGCTGCTGAGAATCAACATGACATGCAACGTCGTCCTCACGTATTTGAATAAATAAATGAGCATGAAACGACTTGTGCGTGGAAGCCTTTAACACAACTGAGAAAAAAAAACAACTAAATACTATTACCTGCAATGTTTTACGAACAGTCTGCACTTTTTGGTAGATAGTGGAATATTAAGGTCACGAAGCATCTATCGTTGTTACAAAATGCAAATTTCACCTTTAGGACTATAAATCTATCGAAAGCCAGGAATTCCACAAAAAGCTTCCATCACTTGAAACCTTATCCGCGAATCAGTTCGGCCTTGAATCAGAAAGGCAATTGGGGATGGAAACCCGTCAAATCGTAACCATCATCAAAGACTGCGATATTTGGGGTTTTCAACAGACCAAAATAATTACCGAATGCACAAAACGGGAAATTCGATCCTCGTTGGCTGTCTAATAAATTTAAATTCTAAATAGCGATTAGCGAACATAGTGCACAGAGTGCATAACACTTATACTAATTTCAGCCGCTACAAACGCACTTGCAGTTTGTATCAGTGATGAAATACCTATTAAACTCAGATCAATACTGATCCTTGCTCAGCCACATCCGATACTAAGAGGGCTCGATATATGAGCTCATCAATATTAAGTCAAATGATATTCTGTGACATCTACTCAGGTATTATACCAGTTAAAAGTTTCCACAAGAGAAGAAAAAATGACTCGGAAGGCATTGAGATCTATTTCCACCGTTTTTGAGCGTGTATGTGTGTTCGGTTTTGCGTGACGTGTATAAAAGGTGTTTTTTGTATCCAAGATGTACAAAATGCAGTTGAGGTAGCTAGCGAGAAGAAATGGGAAAAGGGGAGAGGAGGACAGGTTTGCGGTTCGGACGGATTGTCGGGTTGCAGAGATCATCCCTGATATTGCAACTTCATCACACACGTGCATTATGAACTAAAAATGAAGTAATAAATATAGAAACAATTTTTCAAACTCATGGCTCTCATCAGTCATTTACACAAAACCCTCGATATTTATTCTTTCAATGGAGGCCTAAGTATTTTACCCTAGCCTGCATTAGATATGAATATACCTTACTATCATTCGCTGCGTATTAACCAGAAACGTCAGAAGTGGTCTCCAAGCGGGCATATTTGGCTATTGGCTTGCCCCAGGCTCGCTACTGCTAGTGGTACGCTTGTACTCTCGTGTTGGAAAGGTATTGCTGATGAGCGCTTTGGAAACACCACTCGTAAGCTATCGAGGTGACTTTCAGGACACAAGTGCGCGCCTGACTATGCACGCATGTAGCGGGTACGCAGTATAGCGAGCATGCGAAAATACGCCGCGGAAAGAAGACTCGATCTTTCTGCCAGGCGGCACCACATACCTCCGCCTCACCCCTGCCTCGTAGCAGCAGCAACTGCCGCAACAACACCAGCAGTAGTTGCAAGAGCAAATATTAATGAGAAGTTAATTAGCTCTTCCCTCTCGCATATCGCCAACCTTGACTACTCCAGTCTACTAGTCTCCTGGGACCACTCCTGATTTAGCTGTGGGATCAAGAAACGAACCGAGCACTTACCTTTTCGAGGAGCGACTTAGACTTTCACTCCTTGGGGTGCTTGTGTAGCCTCGCTTGGGGGGGACATCAGCTCGTCATGAGCAATCGGAACTTCGTCCACGACCTCCATGGCTTCAGGTTCACCGTTGTTGTCGTCACCGCCGCTGTTTTCAGCGGGTTTCGTTTCCCCATCGGACCCTACAAGAAGCAAAAGAAGACCCTAATTTCACAGATAATTAGGGGTTGGGGGATTACGTGGGTGTCTGAAATTAAGTGTCTCTCTTCCTCTGGGCACAAGGTCACCGCGAATTAGTTGGGTAACAAAGGCAGGAATTATTACTGCGATGACTCATTCCTTGTGTGCGTGTGTGTGTGAAATTCGATTGCGAAACCGACACATGAACAGAGGCTACCAACCCCCCAACCTTAGTTCGGACACGCAATTAGATTGAGTCAGAAACACGTGCGTACGCATGGATGAACTACGCTCTCCCAAACCAATACCGTATTGTCCGGCCAAAGTAGGTGCAACTTACCAGTCTTATGTTTCGACTGCATGTGCTTCTTGAGGGAGTGCTTCTGCGTATATCTGTTGCTGCAGACTGGACAAACAAAGGGTTTGGCACCTAGAAGAAGGGATATGCAAGCAGGAAATAGTCAATGTGAAATGGTATTTTAAATGAGAACAATGGCAGATCACACACCATGGTGCACGGTTTTGATGTGCAAATGAAGATACGAGTTAGTGGTAAATCCACCTTTGCAGATTGGACAAATGAACGACTTCGCACCTGCAAAAGAAGTCAAAAATGACCTTAAATAGCCACATTATTTAAGCAAGCATATTCGCAGTAGCACATACATAAGAAGGTTGGTGCTTTCGAGGCAGTGTTAAGTGCATCAACAACTCAAGTTAGTTAAAAGCTGACTTAAATAGCAGATAAAATGATGCTTTGCTAAAAGCCATGAATCTAGGGTGAGTTCCAGAAATATATTCTGGTAGAATGATCTATAAAATTACACGATAGGTTAGCGAAATGAAGCAAATTGGCATATATACCAGTTAATTTTAAAAAATACACTATAAATGTAAATGAAACAATAAATGTCGAGGATTTAAGGTAATTTGGCATTAAGTGTCAAGTTTAATGATTGAATTACCATAGACACATTTAATTACTTACGAATTGTTGGGCGAATGGGTTTCCTGTCAGAAGGGGTTGAATTACTAGTATCTACAAATTCATTTTGTTGCCGATTCAAAATGATCACAAATTCTAATACTCAGTTCTGTGCTTAAATACCTGTATCCGATGCTTCGTAGGCCTCCGTAACAAGATGCTTTAGCCAGAAATCGGGTAAATATTAAAAATAAGATGGTTCTTGCGAGTGCAAATAAAAAACTCACCAAAAAATTTCTACTTTCGGGAAGAGGTATTATTCTTGGCAATACTAATATAACAAATAAGCGTAAGATTAAAATGGAAATATTTGATCTAAACTAGTCAAGTATAGCAACTCACCAACTTTGTGTGAATACCATGCATGCTCATGCAATAAGCTCATATAAGGAAAATCCTTACCACAGAGCACGCAGACGCTGCAAATTTCTTCTACAATTAGAGAATCGAATTTCATAAAAATTAAACTCAACTGATAATAAATACTGTTACTGAAAAGCGATTTTTAATAGAAAATTACAAACCATCATCCAAAACTTCATCTGTTGTTTGCATGTGCCCACGATCACTAACCATCACAATGTGCAAAGCCAAAGCCAATTATTATCAAATAAGCGGCGAGGTTAACAAGAGCAAAGTTCCATCAATACAAACAAACTTTTTGCAAAGAAAAACGTATCTAAGTAATCAGAATGTAAAAAACTAAAAATGGAAAATTTAAGCGTTAATTTTAATTACACGATTTACTATTTTCAATTAATAAAATTTACGGTAAATAATCAGTTTATAGAAAGCTTGAATTCAGGAAAAAGCCTACCTTTTTCCAACACTGTCATTGAAGTATTCAATTATTAAGCATAAATTAATGAATACAGAGACCCAAAGGTTTTTGGAAGGTGGTTTGGATCATCAATATTCATTAGTACCGAAAGAACGAGTTGTGTTGCCAAGTTCCTACTAGCGAGGCTGTTATGACTCAAGGACTTAAATCACATTATATAGCAACACTTTTCGATTAAAGATGAAAAAGTGTGTAAGAAGAAATGTGTGAAGAGAAAGATGAGAAAAAATCTCGACCAGGGCCATTGTATTCGGCGAACTTGTTGCTTTTAGACCACCTCAAAATAAAGGCACCTACTCTTAACTATAGCTTCCTAACTATATTTAATTAGCTGAGCGCTGTATACTTTTTCTCCTAGTTCAATTAATTTCCTTTGAATGCGATAAAGAATTGAAGCGTGTATTGCATTTATTCCTCCCCTTCTAGTGATCAATTTGTAATTAACAATACTATGCAAAAAATAAGCAAAAAACATAACAATATAGCCAAGTAAATTGGGTTTCAATGAATGACTCTTACAGCTGCATATATTCAATTCCTGATATGAAGGTGGATTCTGCAAATTACTCGCCGCCCATATGACTTCGTGGTCTATTTATGAGGCCTTTCGATTTCGAGAGCGTAATTATTTCGAGTAATTCTTTCAGTGTATAATATTTTAAAATGAATTATTACCATATTCTAATTCCTATGGGATTAGTATGTACGATGTGCAAATATATCCATCAATCCACTTTGTATACGGCTCTAATTAAATCACCCAATCAAGTCTCGCCGGCGTTTCTCTTAGGCTTGGTAAAGTAGCTATTTTGGGTTTCACATAGTGTGACTGCTTGATGGCGACGCCTTCACGAATAGGAAATACTGGAATAAGAAGTTGGTGCTCGATTTCCGGATAAACTATTTAGGTCCCCTTGATGATCAGTGGATTCGTTTTCAAATTGAACTAGAATTCGTGCAATCCTTAGGAAATCCTGAATACCTCACCTGTAAGTTGTCAACGTGGTCTCATGTGTGTAGATCTTGCCCAGCAAGGTCATTTCGAAAAACGTGAATTTATAAATTATTTGGATTATCTGCAGTATTTCAAGTTGCCTGGATACTCAAAGTTCATAACGTAAGTTGATTCATTTCTCTGCCTGCTTTCACCCCCGGTGTGAAGTGCCTTTGCTCCTCTTTTTCTATCTATTTTAGTTATCCCTTTTGCTTGCACATGCTGGAGCTTCTACAGCATGAGGAATTCAGGCGAGATATCGCCAAAGAACCACTGCGTCGCAAAGTCGATGAGCAAATAATCTTGCATTGGACCCACTATATCAAAAGGCGCACGGATCTCATCAATAAACATGTACAGAATTTGGACACGATGGCTAATCCCGGTGTTTCCGGACCTCATGGTTAATCCCTGTTCATGTTTGTGAGCTTCTCGAACGTGAGACTTTTTTATCAGCTTGTGTTTCGTATTAATAGGCAGGCGATTGGATTCAATTCTTCATACCTTTGTTTATTTGTCCCATTTAGGATCGCATCTACTGAGGGTTGTCATCGGATTAACTCCTGCTAGTGCTTTTAACTACTTTACTCTTTGATTGACACGGTCTCCATGTTAATTAGTTATAATTTTTGTACCTTCATGTAAGCGTGCAATTGTAAGTAAAGCTTGAGTTGGGTGAATGAGTACATATATACAAAAGTGGCGAAAAATTGGAAACTTTATGTAGCAAATTGAATTCTAGCGTCGTTTTCTGCTCTGAACCATGCCTAACGGTAAAAATATTAGCATCTACTTAGGACGAATTGGTGTACCGGCTTGCCTGAATTGTATGTTTTCGCTGTAAATCAGGGTAGCGTGTGAAATACTTCATTTTATTTTAGCACAAATCATGCATTGAGGGAGTTGACCGACCATCGTGTTTATTTACTCATCAGCGATGGAAAGCAAATAGTATCTGATTTTTCAATCACCAAAGGGTTCATTTCGATTGATGCATGACCGTAAGATCTAACACTGGTCGTAATAGGTTCGTGGGTTCGACTGCGGAAGTAGAGCCGCTATGTCGGCAAGGATTTTAGGCAAGCGATTAACTTAGGTCCACCAATAATTATTCTGGTTAAATTGGTAGGAAGTCGGCTCTGCTGGTCCGAGTCTTTAGGTGTTCTAATTGAGCTAAGGAACGGTAAAGAGGTGAGTCTGAGAGCGTCATAAGGTTGATTTATTGCATTACTACAATTATTCCCTTCGTTCTATCCAAGATACTCAGCCCTAGTACCTGAGTCTTATTAAAGTGTATTTGAGTGGACAATGCTACTACAGCATATACTGGTTAACCACTAAATGGAGTACGAGGGAGTCGGTCGTCCCGAGGTTCAGAAATGAACCTTTAGTAATTACTCGAGCTGTGGTTAGTGCGATATTGGTTTGTTTCGCACGCCCGCCCCATCAGCATCACCGTTTTCGAAGCTACGGGCTTCTTTTGCATCTGTTATCAGGCAATCTGAAGCCGACTCTTACCACCAAAATGTCCTCTCACTCCACGGTGGGTTTTCTCGGGCTTATCCAACACGACTTTCCGTCCTTAGCTTGCTAAATGGTCTATCAGGTATCTTTAGGTTTCATCCCAGCGACCAGTCGGTGGTTTCTAACAAAGCCCTGCATTTAAGGAACGACAGTGGAGACAAGTGCGGGTACAAGATTGCGTTACCATCGAATGTCTGGAAGCATGAGCTTTGCGAGTTATGTTCTGTAGAAAGCCAAGTCAACCAAGAATTGGGGGTAGATCCAAAAGTGATTGGCTTGAGCATTATCGGTGTCACCCCGTACATTCTACCTTGTAAATAAGAGTAGAAACATGTGTTGATGTGAAATGAGTGTCCCTCTGTACAGTTCCTTGTTATCACATGAAATGACTGCCATGTGCTCATGTCCATGGCATTCAAGGTACATACGTGAAATTGATTCTGTAAACGCTCAAGTTTCCGTGTTACTGCCTATATATATATATATGCACAGTGTTCCTCATTGTTTTTCCGATTTCCAGATGGTTATTTGCACATTTTTAGCTTGTTCACGCTAGCCTTGCTTTATTTTTCAAGCCGACAATTGCGAGACATGGATACGTAGTTGCATCTTCATTAGCATAGCCTTGTATTCATAAGTTATGGAGCGTTAGGTGGAACGAAACAGCTAAATTATGCAGCTGAATTTTACCCCATCTTGGCTTAGAAAAAAACAAAGAACCAAGCATCTATTGTGTCAGAATCTAACCTATCGGGTTCGCTTGAGAGTTGGGTATTCGTATCTTTCATCAGCTATGCTCAGTATCGGCTGCTACGTTAACGCAACTAGGTTACGTAAAGCCACTCAGACTGTATCTTTGGTATACTGTAAAATTTGTTGCGGATGCCTTCACCGGTACTGAATTCTCCCGAACCTAACTCGACGTACAAAGGATAACGTAGTAACGCCGCTAGTCAATCTGGATAGGTGTGGATCTCCATCGTTCTGCTAACTGCATGTAGTTGTGTCAGCGATTCAGCGGCAGAGAAGAAGTGTAGGACCGTTCTCCCATTAAGTAATATGACGCCAAATGAGGCCTACTGAAAGGGTGGCATAGAAGCGGTAAGAAAGCGTCTTCTATAAAAGCACTGTCTTAGGTCCGCCACCGGTGCCCTCCATTCTTTCTAAATCGGAAAGGTCTATCCTCCCCGTTTGTGATTTGAGCAATGATTTGAAGTGTGCTTTCTGTTTGGCGTAAAGATCAGACCACAAAGATGCGCTTTTACTTAAAATGGGATCGATTTCCCATGGGGATGGGTAAAGACTCGATCGGACATATGCTTATTATATATATCCCTTGAGTAGTGGAATAGTATCGTATCAAAGCATTGAATGATCTGGTTTCTAAAAAATTCAATCGAAGGAGCTGTAGAGGGGGACTAAACTTTAAAAATATCAGAATTACTTATGACTCTTCAACTAGTTACACGAGGATCATTCAGCCATGTATCTTATGCTTAAAAGTGCAGCAAAACCTAGTGAGAAGTTGAACTTTGCTTCCATAGTGAAAGTTTCAGGATATCTTATGTCGTTACCGAAATTTGTTCCACTTTAATTTATAGGTTACAATGAGTCGTTTTAAGTCGTGATTTGCTTATTCTATTCCAACAAATGATTTCAAATCGTACAACTTGCTCTAAAGTGAAATGTAGTCACATGTTTTAATTGTAAGCCAGTTTGATTGACCTTTGATAGCTCCTAAACGGACGTAAGGAGTTTGGGAAACACAGGTATTTTGGACCATTCTCAACCTTCTGAATGCATTTGTCAAAATACTTTAAAGAATTTAAAAAAAACATGCATGGTTTAGTAGACCGTCTAAATTCATCATTCAGATAAAGGCTGTAAAGTGCAAACAATTACCCTGCGATTTGCAAAGTCCCTATAGTAATCAATAATTGGAGTAGCAGATACCTATCGGTTTCCGATCGAAGTTGATGGAGCAGAGAACCGTAATTTCACTAATTAAAGGGATTCAAAGTATAGTTGACCGTTACGAACAACGAATTTGGTTTTTACTGGTTCAAATAAGCGTGGGAGCAGATGGAGGAAGCGCATTCGATTGACAGGCAATCAGTGGTGCTTGTACAACCACTTCTGATATTGGCTAATAAGTTGGCATATTAATGAAGTGCCACAATGTCTACCCTGTTTAGCATAAATCGGTGCATAACAATAATACCAACTAATGCTAACACCAGTCAAATGAAGAATGTCTGTATAGCCGTTTCTAAAGTCATCGTGTTTATGATGGCAAAGGGTGTCCATTGAGTAATGGTGATCACTGAAGTTTGCTTCCTATCGGTTAAAAGGTTGCTAAAAATATTAAATTAGCATATATCAGGTTTTCTAAAGAAAAATGCTGAAATCACTAACATCATTCCAAATTAATCTTCACTTCTAGATTAGTTTTTTGGATATTGTTTCTTAAGGTTACATTACAACAGTTATAGAACCCTTATTCCTAGTATTTCGACTGCTACTAGAATGATACAACCGACTTTATTGGTACAGAACTCATTGTAGCATAAAGGTTTTTAACTTGAGATCCCAATTAGGCGCTTTGCGGTAATGTTTAAAAGTCAGAATACACCCACTTTACGATTCCCATTACCTTATAAGTGCCTATTTTTAACAAGACACTTTATACCTGCCGGGTAGACTTGCAAATGAGCTGAAGGCTGATAGTGGTTGCTCCACAATGCTGAGCTGTACTAAGACCGTCTGATCTAATTATTATAAAATTGGTCTCAAGATTTTGTACTAGATTATCGAACTCTATGGACTTTTAATGATTTTTTAAATAAAGGATCGATGTTTCAGAAGACATGAGACCTCGTGGGACTTTAGTAAACAAAAAGTCATCCAAAGTTGGAACAATGGCTAACTTGTATACTGTAACCAAAATGGTTAGTGACAGGTTGAAACTGATGACCTTCGTACTAGAAGCAGCAAGTAATGTCAAGGCAATTATTTCCTTGGGTTTGATGTGAAGCACACTAGCATTTTGTAATTTTAGCTTAAGTCGGTTAAGGGAACTTATGAAAGAACTCAAACCAGGTCAAACGCGGTTTTTTCCGGTTAGTATATCACATAATTTAACCTACTCGTTAAATGCGTTAGGTAAAAAAACACTGGATTAATTTTGAACTCATTCAGTTTAAGTGCGATATCGCTTATAAGGGTCAAAGGGTGCTCGAAAACTCCACTTGTATTGAATATTGGTAATAATTATGAGAAATCAGTTGATTACACTATCAAATAGCATAACAGGAAATAGCCCATAGAAAGTTCAAGTTACTCCAAAAGCGTGAGCCTATTCGGTAATCTTGCTCCAATGGAGCCACATCAATTATTAAATTGTTCGTTTCTTTCCTCCGTGGGAACTAAATTCGGTATAGGAAGAGAGGTAACTTCAAAGAAATTGTGCCGAGCGCCAGATTTCGAGAGTTCCTGAAATAGGACCACCCTTGATTCATGAAAGATGATTGTATCTATGTGTAAGAGAACAAAACTTTTTATCTCAGAAATGCATACCAACATTTGGCAAATGGAGCAATTATTGCAATTTAAATAAGTATTGAAATGGGGCTCCATGAGTAAAATTCATCTATCATCGATTGAATGTACCTCCTTCATAGGAATTGATTAGTTTGACCGTAGTCCAATCGAAGCCCCAATCTCAGGATTCGTGAACCGTCAGTAAATTGATTTTTGCGAAATTAAGTTAGAAGCTATGGCTTTGGATGCTAGTGAGTGGTGAATTAGGAATAAAATTTATTTAACAAATTCACCATCGACGAACCAGAGGTGCGATGATTGAACACATTTTTGCTTTTGAAATAGTGTCGCGAAACCTCTAAAGTTTCATCTCGGTAAACTAAAGCATGCACCTTTAACTTTCTTCCCAATTACCTGCACGGCAGCGTGATCAGTCGAGGCACCCCCAATCTCCTTGAGAGCAAACTCACGCACAAGCACACACACCGACCTGTCCACTAATCGGGTCACGATCTGTGAATCATCCTAAGCACCCAAGCTGGTGATGCTAATCCTTGTGTTGTAACACTATGACACGACTTGTGAATTATGGATACACAGACTAGAGGATGTGGAGCGATGTCTTGCTAGGTTATAATTTAGGCATTCCAACATGATAGATGATGCATTTTACCATAAGAGAGGGATCCACGCTCTAGAGCCCAAGTTTGTTGATTTTCAAAATGATGTTTCGAAAGCACAGAAATGACAAAGATTGCCATTTTTCAGGCCTTGACAGATTGCAATGTGTATGCCTACTTGTTGTTATGGATGATTCCAGCAGAAGTCACGACAGGTTTTGGTCAGCATTATTCAGATTGTTCCTTGAGCATAATATAAGATCTACAGGTACTTCATTAATTTTCATTGAAGAGGAGAATAATCTCATTTCACCTGGGTGAAAGAAGCTCAGCTCCAAAAGCAAATGAATGTTAATATTCCTGCCTATCTCTCGTAGTCATGAGTCACGTAACGAAAAGTACTAAGGGCGGAGAAGATAAGACCGTGCTGTTTCGGTCAAGTGCACCAAGTATCACTGATTCTGCTAACGCTTTAAGGTAGGAAAATTCCTAAGAGTAGAGTGGACAGCATTTTAATACCCACCTGGAATACTGTTTCCTTGTATATTTATCCACTAGTAAATCAATACATCCAGTGTGCATATCTGGGAGCAAAAGCAAGTGACGATACGTGACCAGAACTGGCGATGGATTAGAAGAAAAACAAACGCTCTCTTCTCCTTCTGCGGCTTTTTCCTAGTACATCCAGTCTCGCTTTTTATCCACACTAACCGATTGGCGTGTGCGTGGGTGCACCACCGATGGGGGAGAAGCAGCATTCCCGCTTACTCTCTGTTGCAAGACCATGCATCACGCTCTGTGCTTCCCGGTGTCTTATTCCAGCAGGGTTGTGTGCTTCGAAATACCATCGTGGTCATGCGTGAATAGATCGAAATGTATTTAACTCATTCAGCTCGTACGGAAAGGGGATGCCACACCTTTACAAGGCTCGAAAAAGCATTAGTATTTAAAGCACCGAAGATTGCAGAACCAAGCGTTGGTTGCTGTCGCTGCTCAAAAGTAAGGGGAGAAATCGATGGGAGAAGTCGTAGGTTATGAACTTATCTCGATGCTGCGTAGTTGCATTAAAATGGCAACGGATGCTATCGAGCCATTGAGTTTATCTCTACATAGACTAGACCTTTCAAACCTCCAATGCAAGTCGAAGCTCGCCTAATGAGTACCAGTTTTTCTTCAATAAGGATGTTTGATCTTTTTCAGTGGTGCCTTTCCATACACCAGGGTTGTCGGAGATTCGTGTGATATAATAATCCTTCCATCTGCCAGTCCTTAAGTAGAAATTAGGGTCTCTATCACTACATCAACTGACAACTTGGAAAATATGTCTGAGCTCACAATCGATTTATGGAATTAATGAGGTTCAACCAAGTCGGAATTTCGGGTCCTTTCTATCGAAGAAATTAAGAAGCTGTTGCTGAAATACCGTAACAGCACTACAAGTCAAGATAATTTTCTTATCATGTTTTTATTAATATCCAAGTTTTTGTTGTCATGGTTAGTGCCACTGACAAAGTATATCAATTTTATATCTTTGTAGGAGCGTTAACTTTCTTCTGACGAGTACAAATGTTGTCTAAATATATTATAACTAACGCGATTTTAAGCGCCGCTTTAGATTCCTGGGAACATGAAGGCCAAAGTTTCATTAATAGTGACTCAAAATGACAGGTGGTAAGTTCGAAAATTTTATCTTTGTCGAAAGATGAAATACGGGTACTCATAAAAGGATGTCATTTTCAAGTCAGATGATGAGCACTACTGAAAGGGATATGAAAGCGTGCTTCATTTCCACCTCAGCGTGAGCACCATCGATCGTAAATACAAAAAAATCCGGCCGATATGGCCACCTCAATCGTGAGAACGCACCCTGCCACAGCACTTGCATCGGACCAGTACTTGGAGACATTTCCTGTGTAGATACACATCCCCGTGAACAATAGAAGGGCTCCCAGGAACAGGTTCATGTAGAATCCTCCTATTAACGCTCCCGGGAACCTGTCAATGAACATAGTTAGCATGCTACACACGAGGGCTAGGGTGAGGCACACCGCTCCTGAAATCAGGAGGCAGAAGACCGTTTTCAGAGTGTTGCTGTAAATCCCCACATTCCTGATTAGATTTCCTCCCATCCACCTATCGGTACTGACGGCAATGATGGTGAAGGTGATTGCGAGGCTGATTAGGATGCAGAAGACTGGACGCAGCTCCACGAAATGCCGATGGAAAGTGGAGGCCTGTGGACGCATTCTAGGAGACCTTGACAGTGGACTGTGCTAGTTGGCGTGTGCATGTGCAGGTGAACCGATGGAGAGCCAGGTAAGTTTACATTATAACAACAACAACAACACGAACCACAGAGCGAGACTGTGCTTTTTCAGACAACCTGCCAATCGGAGACATGAACCAAATAACCACTCTTCGATGTCTTATTGGTCGCTGTAGCTACGAGAGTTGAGTTACATCAGGAAAAAGTAATAGTAAAATGATCTCTAATAGAGAGGGTCTGCGTCCCCACTTACTCGGTGGCCCTGAAATAACTGTCGTCTGTACTGACGCTGGATTTGAGCACCATTTTGAACAGTGGTCTTTCTCCCTGCCGACCTGACAACCTTGTTGCCAAGGTGAATTTATGAGAGCCACCTCATAATCAGATGCGAATTTGCAGAATGAACTAGCGTCTGCCGAATCCATAAAAATCGTCCTAGATTTCATTTGCCTGCTTATCTTATTTTAACATCCACACCCCATCAACGAACTCTCAGCCAAGAAGCCACTGATCATGGTTTCCTTCGTCAGATAGATTTTACTGTAGTCCCGATGTTCGGTAGAGATTCCCTTGATGCAGAACAATAGATTCGATTTTTATCAATTGCTGGGGGCCGTTAAACACTACCAACATTCATTTTTATGAACTTTTTAAGTTAATAAACTATTTTGACCTATGTATTGTTAGAATTTTAAGGTCATGAAGATAGTTAAAAGTCATTTGAGGCCATCAAATTCTGATTTGATGAAAAATATCAGCTTAATGGTAAACTGAAACCTTGAGCCCCCTCTTCCACCTGAAGTATTGAAAATGTCACAGATTCCGGGAGTTAATAAAAACAAATTGAATCTTTAGGGGCACCATATGATTCTATTTCAACTTCGATAAGCCATATACTTGATTCCAAAAAATCAGGCAGAATCTATGCGTCATCCATGGATAACGACACAGAGAGAGGGACTACTATAAAACGTAACCCTCAAAAATGCAAGATACTTGAATGTTTCACTAATTTTCACTATGCACATTAAAAACACCCTTAAACATGTTGTGATTTATTCTTATGAAAACGAAAGCAATCTTGGCTCAAAATGAAACAGAAATTCGATTATTGATTCCTATAAATCTCAACGAGGAAGTTTTTGGTTTGACCCATTCTAAAATTCCGAGACTATGTGGAATGTTTTCTTTTATTCCAGGAACTATCCAGCATTCCTGAACCGCATTTTGGACTGTTGCGTGAAGTCGGGCACTGTCATTGAGAAAGAGACTAACCCCTCTCCCCTTCAGTCAGTCGACGGCACAATTTCCTTTACGAAGACCCTTCCCCAAGGAAAATGCAAAATTCCATTGCATTTTCAGGCTTTCAGGTTGCGTCGGATCATACAAATAATTGATTTTTATGGCAGTGGCTGTTTTGGTTAAAACTCGCTGCATTAGGGTAATTTCCTTTTCTACTTAATTCTTCAATTACCGACGCATTTAATTTATATTCTAATAAGAAATGCATCGTGATCACCCTGCTTAGCATTTTGATAAAGCAAACGTAACAGCTAAGTTCAATAGCGATAGGAGTCGTGGAAATGCTCCGGTTGTCTTCTGTGTCCTGATAACCTCCTAACCCGGAATGGTATTTAGAAGCTTGCTAAGTAGTGCTAAGCCACTCACCAGGCAGAGGTGCTTCTATGCTGAAATCACCACTGGGAGGCTGACTGTTTCAAATGCAGGGGAAGTAAAGTGCACCTGTGGAAGACTTATTCTCCTTGTGTTTTTCATTTTCCTAGTAGGCCTCAGATGTCTTCACCCACACACCCAACAAGCATGGAAAGGCAGCTAACTTTTGAAACACTTTTAAAACTGGTATGAACTTTGACCATAAATGATAGCTGCGAAACGCGAAAGCCATTAAAAGGCATTTTGAAGCAAGTTGACTGGAGATTTCGGGAGCAGTTTAAGTCCTACCTGCCCCAAAGGCAAGGAATGGAATGACAAGGCAAACACAGTGGTATTTAACTAAATTGCTGTTTTTTCCCCAACCCATGTTGGTAAGGCAAATTGTTCTAGTTTAAAAATAATTAACAACTCATTATATATTGTAGCTAATTAATGATCTTAGTTCTGCCTTTTAATTAAGAGCATTGGAGCGTGAACAAGGCTTTGGTGAAATCTTAGTTGTAGGGCTCCGATGAGTCTTTTGAGCCCAAAAATGCTGCATTTGTTCCCTTTCTACTTTAAAATCAGACTAAAAAACACAATTCGTCCAGATTGATTTATACCACCAAATTTCAATAGAAAAGTATGAAGCTTCCTTTGTACAGGATACAAGTTCAAAGATGGTCCCAAATCACGTAACTCAGACTTAGACGCACTGTCAGAGACCTCTGCCGCTCATGATATCCACCCTGGACAAAGGCGCATCACGGCAGTCATCAAATGCTTTGTCCACAACTGTTTCACTTAACATCCAGTAATTCCTTCAATCAAAACAAAGGCAAAACAATGGCTAATATGTACAAGGTGAAGGAAATAAATTGTGCTTGGAAATATTCGAGCGGGTGTCGGGGGTGTTCACCCAAACTATGATTCTCTTACTAGCTTGGGCCCTTTTGCGGTACTCATAAACATTTTGTGGCAAAGAGATGGATAATGATTGGAGCCCAGCTGATGATTCATGGAAGATAACACTGTTTATCATGATGATTGGCGCTCATCCTCAAATGAGGAGGAGGAGGAGGAGAAGGAGATTGGGGTATTTGAACTCTATGGAAATAATCCGTGAGCATAAACAGGAGATGGAACTGCAATGGAGACTACCTGTGGTGCCAGAGGAAAGTAACGTAATGGACCATCTCAGTGCTCTCAAAGTCGATTTCTTCGAAACTCCATTGAAAAAGGGTTTAAGGACCCTTGCAACCGAAAACGGACTTTGCCACCTGAATGGACTTTTTCAGCTCTTACCATGAGACTTGCACTCAGTGAAGACCTTTTACTACTCATACTAGCCTCGTTGATGTCAAAGTTTGAAATAAATGTTTATTAATGGATATTTACGACTACGAAGGACCCCCTTCGCCTCCACCGAACTCACACCCTTCCCCATACGAGGATGGATCAAAAATATCTCCGAATTTCTAGGAAGCCAATTAATTTTACATGCTTTGTTCAGCACTTCGACTGTTGTCATTCAGGTCAATTAAATACAAAGTCTCTAAAAACTCGGGGGATTTTTTCAGAGCCAACTAGCGGCACAGTGTTTTTTTATTCTATGTAGCCTGAATGGGTTGCTTTGAGGATCTGTTTGAGTCTTGGAAAAAGGGAAGAACTGCCAAATCGCTATCACGAAAAACTTAATATCTAAACCCGGTACTTTTCTAGATGTTTCTGTCATTTTTAGGATTCATGGTCTTCCCGAGCGAGGTTTGTCTTCAAAGTTGTCTGTTTTTCCCTTAAATCGTTCAATCTACTCGTAGACTGCAGCCTTTTTTGGACCTAGATTTGAATAAACCCCGGTTTTAAAACACCCAATAAACTGTGTACCTTTCCATTCTAGCTTCTCCAAATATTTGATTTTTGATCTTATCTCAAAATATTGAATTTCCAAATTCCAAAAGCAGTTACTTCTTTAGAGGGTGTGAACGAAAAAGAGGCCTAGTTGGAATTTAGGGCAACTCAAAGCAAGGTTAACCACTGGAGAAGTGATCTGATGTCCTGGAATTACTCAAATTGTAATGTCATTATGCACTGTACTGTCATTTCGATCTACCCTCTATTTTAACCAGCCAATGTACTACTGCTTTTTAGTGGCCGTTGTCATCTTGAGACCATTGATCGACCCCTACAAAAGGCCATTTATTCGACGACAGTTAAAACGGCTTCTGTGGAGAACGAATGTGTAGTGGATGGTAATGGTGATTATTTGAAGAAAAATTCTCCGAAATTTCGTATTTGTTTGTGTGCTGAAGTTTTTGTGTGCTTTAAATTTGGTAATCATAAACTGCTTTTCCTTTCCCGATGAAACTGCCAAGTTTATCGCCAACACCCAGTATTTTATAACCCTTCACCACTTGCCCGTACCATTATCTATCCCCTCCTAGATACAAAGCAGAAAGGTCACCCCTCTCCTTTAATGCAAAACATTTCATTACACTCGTCCTCACCTAGAAGCGAGAATAAATTCGCTCCCGACAGTTGCTAAGAAGGGGATATCGAAGGCCTACAAATAATATTGGGACATAATACGGATTGTGGGAAAGTTATCTTCTATACCACTTTGCATTTGCGAACCACACGATCAGATGGTCATCGCACGGACAGGATAGTTGAGATATGCAAACATTAACAAGGCATTTAAAGGGTTTCACCCATGGGCCCTTTGAGCAGAGACAGTACAAAGGAATGTTAATTCCATCAGGGGTATAGGCACCGTAGGCACATTCAACCGAATGTGGTTAAGACGTCATGGTCCTGTAGGAAGTACGTTGATCCGATTTTAGGATTATGGGGATGTGATGACTCGCCATGACGAAACACCATCGTTCGACGGATCTTCTTAAAAAAGTTAAGTGACTGAGTTTGTAGCTTTAAAAAGTGATTTGTCACAACTATGCCTTACTGCAATTCAATTACGAAAAACAGTATGAAATCAAATGTCATCAAGAGGATGTTTCTATTTAACCTCAAGGCCTCAAGTGTAGCATCGCCTGAGTAAACACTTAGTATGAGTAGTACCGTGACTAATTGCAAGTAATAAACCTGATGAGTTGGTTCTTAAAGACAATAAGTGAAATAACTTAATGTTATTAGCTTTGCCATATGACTCGTTGTAATAATGAGGAAAAAGATATATTTTTTTATTATGTAGGTAAGAATGCAAATACGTATATTCAATTATTTTTACGTCATCGTATTAACGCTTGTTTAATGGATCTTCGTTAACGAGCAGCACGATTGCGTGCCGTGGGTGAACATTGATTTTGCCATTGATTTAGCGTGTCTGCTTCTCATTACAATGCACTTATATAGACTGAACCGGCTAGCGCCCTCATTCCCGACTTATGGCAGATATTTGGTACTGTGCCTACTGAATGGACTTGTTTAGGACTCAATTAAGCACAAGTAAACCTAGAAAGCATCTCAGCTGTTCTTAGGAGGCTCTGTTGGCTTCCGCTGTTTTGCGTTCTAGATCAAATGGATAATCTTGGACATCAGGATCGAACCTGAACAATTCTTTCATAATTGCGGAGGAATTTAGTGGAGGAAACTCATGCTGGATAGGCTCTGTAACCCTATCTAATTTACATGATTATATTTTGCAAATCAAAATCAATTTTCAAATTTTTGTGCATCTATCTTACCCCACACCACAAAAACAAACTATTTAAGATAAGGGTGCCTAAATAGTTATTTCTAATCTAGAAGTACGTTTCGATAATTTCCAACGTGGCTGATCGATCTACAAGTCCGTTTTTCCATAACCCTTGCTCTCAACCGTTCAAGTTTCGCATAAACGCATAACCCTATTTGCACAAAGAATTGGAATGGAGCAACTTGGTTACTCAAGTCCATGCTAAGGCTGAAGACGGTTTTTTTCTGTTTGTTTTAACTATATATCTGGTTGTTAACCAGTTGAATGGGTTAAAATAGATTCCACTACCAAAGGAGGCAAAATTCATATTTTGAGATCTGAAAGGACTAGCCTTTGCATTCTATCTAGCCGACGCAGTATTTGAACCTATCTCGAAACTGCGCAGATTGTTTGGCACGCAATTGAGGAAGCCTTCATCTCTCCAAATACGCTTAGTCATTCAGGGACGGCTTTTTAATTTGTTATAAAACAGAACTACCAGTGCCCTGCTCAATTCCACAATTAAACTGTTCTGGCATTTATCCTACGGTAAACCTCCTTCTCTCCTTAATTTGTCGAAATTAAAACCACGCAGAAAGCCCTTAGTCATCTTGTTCTCTGAGTGATTAGGAAACTACTAGCAAGGTCCCAGATTGCAATCAAAGTATTGTGATCATGAGCATTGTAAAACTATGAGACCAGCTCTCAGAAAATGTTTAGCAGCTTGGTTCCACTACCAGCGCTTTGTTTAATTGTCACTGAAATAATCGCTATACCTACCCACTGTGTGGATATATTGCCCCAGATAATTCCCAGTGTTGAGCTAATGCACCGAATTGACCGATTTCTCTATTATCGAACGATTTTCTGGGTCACTCTGTCACACCATGACATGAATTTTATTAGAAGAGATCTCTGTTGCATACCATTTGTTCCCGATTTTCGGTTTTGTCGTTCTACTTTGAACCTGGATTAGACTGTCCTAAATGTGACTTTGATGAAAGTGACGATTGAAGGCAGATTTTCCTCTATCAACTTTCCATGGACTCTGAATAAAGTAGTCGGTTAGAGTGTCATCCCGTCTGCAAGAAGTCTCAGCAATTGCAATTCGGTGAGCATAACCGCTTAAAACGAAAGTTTATCTGAGCCTGAGCAATAGCAGTTTCTTCCCGATAGTAAATTAAGCAGGCTAATCAGGCTACTAAATGCTTTTAATGGTTTTCATTTTGATAAGTTTTGAAATTGATACACATGGCAAGATTATTCACGTTATTTTAAAAAGTCACAGTACAAAAAGTAAAAATAATGCACATTCACAGTTTGATTATGTACGGATCGTTCCCACAAATTTACCTCTGCATTTAACATTAACTTCATCGATGTTAGATGTATTTTCATATGATTCTAACACAGAATAAAAATGATATTTAAAGAAAAAAATAATGGTAGAACACTACCACAATTACCTCTATGAAAATCGCATCTCAAGAGATTCTGATGTAAGACGAAGTTTAGCATAAAAATCTAACTATTCTACCAATTTTTGCCGAAGCCACTATTTTTATTTCTGCGGGCATTTGCATTTTAATGCAGGCGGATACCAATGAACTTCTGGGTCCAACTAGGGGTTCATCAATGTAGTTGAAAAGTATCCTTAAAATCAATCAGCTTCTATTTCAGGCAAGCTACCTTGCAACCTGTTTGAAACGCCGGAATGTGGGTTACGGGTCAAATCGTAAATTTTGTGGAAATTCGAGTTTGTCGCCACGAGCAGTTATTTTCATTCTGAAAATTTACGACTTTTCAGGCGCAGCTATTCTCAATACACTCATTGAGGAAATTGTTAATCTATTAACTCCAGAAAATGCAATTTATTAAAAGATGTAGCATCTCTTATGCATATCTGCAAAACGTATTTCGATGCACATCATCAGCATCAGTACAACTCCCAAATCTACGATTTCTAACGTTCTCCACATATTGCGTCTTTGGCTGAGCCTTTTTAGCGACAAGACGCAACTCTAGGCCGTGACCAAATGGACGCGCTTTCCCGAAACCACCAATTGATCGGTTTTTACCACTGACGTCTGGTGAAAGGACTTCCGACGCCCCATAGTTTTATGAAAAATACTAGTTGTGAGTTTTCAAACAGACCCAGGCGAAGTTTTTAGTCATGCATCCAGCAACCACCAAGGTCTCTTTAGACGATTCTTATGAATTTGAAAAGGAAAATCACATTTGAACATTGACTCTTATTCGTTGAGAGTGATTGTTTTACCCAAATTTTAGGCTGAATTACCAAACTGACTACCCTGTATTTCTATTGAAACAACATTCTTACGATTGATCTTTGAACAAAGTTACCACCGCCTTATCTTGAATAAGAGGATAAGGATCACTTTTATTCCTGCGAGAAATTCCCCCAAGAATTAGTAAACTTAACATGGTATGAACATTTAAAGACGTTCTGTTACCACCATTCAGGGTCTTTAACAATTACTATCGCTCTCACCCGAAAACAGAATTCAAGCAAGCAAATTGCTGCAATTATTCCCAGGTATATACAGTCGATCAGCAAACACTTCACTGCCTGAGAAAATCTATAAGCCTCGGTTAAAACAGCGAACATTGATTTCTAAAAATAAAGGGATCTTTTACAGGAATAGCATCAAGTGACGTTTTAGTTGCTTGCAAAAGCGAGCGAGCGAAAGAGAGTAGAAAAGACCTTTGGAAGAACTACAGAAAGTCGGGGATGGGTGGCTGATTCGGTCTCTCCTTCGGAATCCGCGGTACGTGGGTTTTTGTGTGCCACACCAAGATCTAAAAAATAATGAAAAAATAATATAGTGGCAACAAGAAGAGTGGCGACCATGACTAAGCACTAAGGCGGATCAATCACCCAGCTAATGAGGGATCAGAGTAGGAATCGGCAATTCCAGGGAGTAAAACTTTCGATAGGCATCTCCCCGCATCCACAAGATCGAACAAATATTCGCTCATGCAGATTGCAGAACTATATTACCTTTTTCATGTTGTTGAACTGCAAATTCCCATCTCATAGATTTTTTCGGTTTCGTTGATGTATGAATACCGATTGCAATGAATCGATGATTGGAGATTGGTTGATGGTATTAATGTCCAACATCGCGCAATTTTCAACAAGATGCACAAATTGAGGTGATATGCACTCGGCGCTTTTATCTAATATGCAACCCTATCAGTGGTCAATCTTGCCACTGCACAATCTCTAATAAGGTCGACCTTAAAGTATTCCAGTTTTTAAGTCGCCCTCTGCTAATTTCCAACGAATTGCTGAACCCGCCATTTGGGTTATTTACTGTTATTCGATAAATATGTAATGTATTCTTGACATTAATTGCACTTTTGTACAAAGATTTATTAGCCTAATTTGGACTATGGATAATTTGAGTAACACAAACATTCGTTCCAACGGGTGTGGGAATATTGTGTACTAATAATAACTTTTGCTCACAATCTCGTCCAACACGGACTCATGACCCTCAATCTAACGAGCGGTTCGCTTAGAGTTTCTTGTGACTAGCTTTTGGCTGCTAAGTACAAAGGTACACTAATCGCTAGGAGAGGGTCGATGGATTCAAGGTCTTTTTACTACTTTGAGTCCTCCCACCATCAAGCATTTGACTGAAATATTTACGTAGTTAAGATTACCTCGGGCTTAGACGCAACTCTGAAATGCGACTCAAAGAGAATGGAAATGAAGACCACGAGTCTGTGACTGTTTAAAGAAGGCAATACAACGGTCGATGATCCCATCGTACTCGCAGAGCAACTTTTCCCAAACATCTGCAGGGAAAAGTTAACCCCTTCATAAAGTGGGCAGCCAGTATTAGGACACATTTAGGTTAGCGGGAGGATTCACCTCCTGGTTGCCACGTCTCAGAGGAAGGTAGAAAACGTTAGTCAGCTAATTTTTGCAACTTCACCAGTCCCCAATGCTTGGCCTTCGAATCGCCGCCAAGATCTTTACGCACCGATGGACTATTGTGTTTGCTTTGGTGCTTTTGAGAAAGACGACAAATGGCCCCAGTGCTGCTAGTATTTCAAAAGCCGCTCCAGTTAATAGATGACAGGTTAAAAGCAGCAAGGAAAGCGCGACATCGTCTTACTGCAACTTCTTCCTTGAGGAGGAGGGGGGTTGTAATAGACGCTATCAGTGGCGGTAATTTTGGGTAAAACGGGCAGTTGTTTGACTTTTTTGTCCAATGAATTTATTTTAAGTCTGCTGAATTTTGTAGTCACCACTTTTCCTAATTGGGTGGTCATATTTACCTCAAACACCTTGGACTTGCAAGACAAGTTTTAGTGAGACCTTCTGTTTCGTTTTCCAGAAGAGATCCTCAAATTCAGTGCAACCACCACATGCATGTTTTCCATTTGCCTTTACTCAAAACAGGGTTTGCAGCAATCCTTAATACTGCTTCATATCATCTCGGTTTCATGAGTGACGTTGCATCAGCCTTGCACCGGTACATTTGAGATGCACACGGGAGGTCGTTCACTGTATCAGCTTGACTCCGACAATTCATGACATGTGCGCATGGCTGCAACTTTGGCAAGCATGAATTCGTGAGGGCATAATTAACCCATGATTAATCGCGATTGAACCTTAAGATGGAATTTTATTCAGCTTAACGACTATGCCTTCTGCATCAGCCTTTCGGTAAGATATCGAATGATTCAGAATGTCTACCGTTGCGCTTGGTCGATTTTCGCCTAGCGCTTCATCTCATACAACAAACTTGGTCTATCGCGGATTCAAAGAGGTAATTTTGGGACACATTCATTGGCACAACCGACAATCCCTACCAAAGAGGGGTTGTATAAGAATAATAAGATGAAAACGATGGGTTCCACTGGCTTCGCTTTAAATCAGCAAGCCAAGGAATCATTCACATGAAGGAAAGCAACCATAAAGGAAGCAGTCGTTAAAACGACCATTAACTAAGAGGCTGATAGCCAGAATGTAAATGCGAAAAGCATTGGCAGCTACATTTGGCCCGACTTCTAGTTATTTTAACAACAGAAATGTAGATTCAATTCGGAAGTGTCTTCCGTTCCGTTCTAACCAATACGTCCGTCAAGATAGACTCAAAGCTCATAAATCGGTGTTGAAAAACGTTACTTAATTAAGCATTATCTTCCCTAGATTTTGTCACTGATTTTGACAATCCATGGTTTGCACCGAAATGTGTAATCAAAACAGCTCAAAGCCGAGTTTATGAGACCACGGTAAAGACAGTCGTTTTCAAAGCACATTTTTGCAGCTGGATTCGAGTGAGCCAACGAGCTGTGATTTTTATTGGATGCAATTGTCCCACTTCATACCCACGAACTCATCCTGCTATTGTGGGCGAACACAGCCTGCATAACATGTCATCCATAAATGCCATATTATCTACCGCATTTGATCTGTGCCTAACAAAGGATTCACTTCGACTTGTCTGGAATGCTTCAATGAAAGTTGCTCTTTTACAAAAGAAAAGGAGCAGTGAAACGTGGATAAACGCGCCGTGATAATCCTTCTTAGAAGTCAGTTCAATGCGTCGATTTATCACTCCAATCTAGGTTCCGGGTTGCACTTCAATGCAAGTTTAAAAACGCATCCGAGATTCTGTAAGGGAAATGTGAGTTTAATTCTAAAGTTTATCAAGTGAGAAGCTGTGAACAGTTTGTCGCAAAGTAATTAACATCCCGCTAAACCATGCAGCCGTGAATTGGAATACAAATTGCAGTAGACTCGTGATAAAGGGGCTTTACTCTGTTTATCTCTTCCTAAGCCATTACTGTCTTGCAAAGTTTGGTTATTTTGCAAAACAGACACTTACTTGGCAAGCCTAGGCGACTTCTTCACGAAATAAGGTTATTCTGAGGTCAAATGTTGAGGCCTGCCACAACATGAGCTTCCGATAATGACCCGCTGAACGTTTGATCTGCTTAAGAACTCCAGTCGCTAGCTCTTTGCAGCAGTAGCAGTAAAACAGCCAGTAAAGCACGGAATTAAGGACAAGTTTGGAAGGGAACTGACTTTGGTGCAGCCGTTGGCACGGGGTTCGAGCTCAAGGGCGTTTTTGAAGCCGAGCTGGGAGAGAAGGGTTCCCTCCTGCTGCTCGACGTGCTTGTAGTCGAAGGCGGCGAAGGGGTGGGAGAAGAGGAGGTCGAGGTTGACGGCGAAGGCCGCCATGTCGATGGGGAAGGCGCGACCCGGCTTGTAGCCCGCCCAGAAGCCCACGATGCGCCGGCGGTCCTCGGATGCCGTGATGCAGCCCTCCCAGCTGCTCCCGCCCACGATCCCCACGGGCCACGTCGCGCCGCGCTCCAGCGTCCGCATCTACAGCCAAACAACCACGTGCTTCAATTCCAGTGTGCAAGGAGTAGCTTTTATAGGACAATTGCTTGTTGTTTCTTCCAGAAGACTTGAAGCGTTAACGCACTACACTTCCTCCCCACTTGAGTTATGAACCAGAATGATTTGCATCGTGGTGGTTAGTGACGACGAAGAGGGTGAAGGTTTACTTGCCGCTGCTAGGAGAAAGCAACACAACAGGCGATCTGCTAATCACCCTCGCACAGCAGCGGATTCCCCTGGCAGTCTACCGAAAGCGGGTTTGAGTGACCTAGATTGAATACAGATGTCTACCACTGTGGTAAAGCCATGGACAACGAGGCTTGTCGGCAGCAGTCTCCCCCCCCCCATGCATTGCAGCAATGCCCGCCCCCTCTTCTTTCGGTCAAACCTCAGGCGAAGCCCGAAACGGTTGTCGTCAGTCAATTTCACGACTCTGTCACTCCCACACCCAGTGTTTGACCTTCATCAGTCTTCCAGATCTCAACCTACCAGTAGACTGTCATTCAACGTTTACGCTGTCGTCGAGAAATACACTAATCTCGGTTCTACGGTATTTCAACAGCTGCCAGAATTAAACCCTTTTTTCAGGAAAAGCGTCAATTGGCCTGCTCAAAGTTCCGGGGGGAATTTATGCTTGAAAAGGCTTTACTGGTGGTTAGTTTGAATGGAGCTCTCTGATAGCATTGGTGCTAATTCTAAGTACAATGGAATTTTAAGTCGGTAATTCCTACCAACCAACCACTTCTTCATTTTCATAGTGAAACTGTCAGTTTCTGTAAATGTGTGCAACCATTTACCACGGCTTCGGTTGAGGAACTACTTAACTAAGTATTCTACCTTAATTTCAAATCAATTTTAGAAGTGATTACGGAAAGGCCTATTTTCGTTACCGAAAATCGAACCATACAAAGCAAATCGAAAATAGTGCTTCTAGGAGTTCAAATTACAATTTGTATCCGAAGTAACATTTGTACACTCACTTTGGCCGGAAATTCTTGAAATAAAGTGCTTTTTTAATTTGCAAATCAGCAATAATTGGCATCGTCGTGTGGCCAATGAATTCGAGTTTGGTGTACACATCTCAGGTACTGAAATAGTTTTGAATTGTGGTGTGCATGTGTACTTAGGCCCGCACCGGGTGGGAATCAGATGTTTATTTGGTAAAGCAAATCAAAGAGACTGCACTGCAACAATTCAGCCACATACACAGGTCGAACCAACGCAGCAAAACGTAACCATCATGAGACTCCTTGCCGCTTTCTTAGGCCGAGTTGTAAATCCAATTAAACTACCATTACTCGGCTTTTCGATTTACCTGATTTGGAAGCCAAACGCCATAGTAGGGGGACGCCTTGTTGGGAAGCTATAAAGTCGTCACTCTAAATTCACATCAAGAGCCAATTCAATGATTATTACCACTGTTCCTCAGTCTTGGAAGGTGTTTCATAATTGATCACTTTCTTTTGCGAATTTCTTTTCGCGATATTGACACCTCGGTTTGTAGCTCTTTGCTTAGGCGCATTCACTGGTATGTCTACCAGTTGTGTTTACGCTACACGCACAAAAATATACAGAGAGGATAGAACTTTACGTGGACGGTGATCGCAGGTTACGTCGACTAGGCTTTCATGACACTTTTTGTAACATAAATGGATTTATTGGTCCTAGCATGAGAGCCCAAATGAATCTGAGAAAATGTATCCTATTTTCGGTAAAATGACCACCCTCTAAATGCTGGTATTGTTGAAATTTTCTGTCATCTAACTAGACCTTCTGTTTGTCCAATGGAAATAGCTTGTTCTTTTCCGTAAAAATTCGAGGAATCGTCTCTACCTCGTTGATTGCCTTACTTCGCATACTTACACGAATCATTTTAATAGTAAGATGGTACAGACTAAAGCATTTAATCCCCTGGTCCTTTTTCACGAAAAAAAAATACGAGGAATGATTCCCAAATCTCTGACCATGGTACGCCTAAACCTACTTTGAGAAGCCCAAACTCTTACTGCCAAGCATTTGATTTAAATAAAAACGCTCTTCCTTCTAAGTGATTAACTATAAAGTTATACGCGTTTGACCAATAGTAATTGCCCAATTTTTAAAGCACTCCGCTTTGTAATTGAACCTGATTTTGGCTTCACTTGGTTTTTAAGATGACCATTGCTACATTCTGTGGTGCCAATCTTGGGAAAACATGGATTTTCAAAGGTTAGGAAGTATTTACTGCAATTATGAAATCAGTGATATACATATTCACTGTTCTTCAAACAGAGTAAAAAATACCGGGAATTTCGAGTGCAAAAAAATCACTCAGTTACGAAAGATTTCCAATAAATAACTTACTAGCATTTTTTGTGGAAAACTCCAAACTATTTAACTTAAAAACCGTTTAATTCCATTGTTTAGAACATATGAATAGAATATTATATCCAGCAAGGGGAAATATTTTGGAATATCCACTGTTTCTAATTTAGGGCAATTATTTGTTAAATCAAATCAGCCATTGGGCTCTAATTCTGTGCCCCACAGAGCCATACCATCTTGAATTGTTAAAGTAGTTCTTTTGGTCTAGTAATTTGTTTAACTTATAACGGGGTTCAAGAAAGGCTTAGAAAGGTCCAGGAGGATGAGATGTTTGTTCACGTATCGCAGTTTCTCGAATGCCTTTTGAATCGTACAGCGTACTTTCGTCATCCTTTGTTTTAGATGAAGGAAAAGGGCGTTTTACATCAAATACCCTCCACCCACTGCAGAAGAACATTTACAATCGAAGACAAGACCACAAATGCTGGCGCCGCATTGTGAAGTTAAAACTAGCCTTTCTAGCCCTCCGATCGGCAGCCTCATCAAACGTTGAGTTCTACCAACTAGAGCCTGCTTAGATTAACTCCCTGCACAACATGCTTCGCCGAATCCCCAGTGTAAATTTCAGGAATGCGGAGAAGAAAGTCAGTTTCATGCGTGATGGAGGGGGAGCCGCCGCCTGATGAAGCGCCCGCGAAGAAGTGTGCGAATTCTAAGGACACCGGTTCACTGGCGATATCAGACACTTGAGGTTCTAACTTTAGGCCTTTTCACAACATTACGAAAATGACCACAGTGGATGAGCTAAATGTAAATCAGACGCAGCCGGAAACTAAATAGCTTTGACGTGGGTCTTGATTAGCTAACCGAATTGTACAAAGTGATGCCAATCAAATCAAGTGCTTATGCACTAGAGATGTACTAGATGTAGGAATTGAAACCCGGAATCATAACGAGGGGTCAACGAAAAAGGGTTCGATTTAAATTCTCGGTTGATGCACAAAGTTCACCAAAAAATTGAAGATCTTTTGTCAAAAACTTCACAGTATCGATTAAAATCATTTTGTGAATTAAACTTCCAATAGTTTAGTAGTTTACCAATAGTAACTACTGAATAGTTACTTCAATAACTATGAAAAGGCAATTTTAATTAATAACAAGCCAAAAAGCTCTTTTTTAATAAAACATGGACCGAAATATAAAAATTTTAGCGCTCTGAGACCAGAGCCAATTTAAACCCCATAAATTAATCAAATGGGCAAAGTGACTTTATAACCAAGACTAGAAAAAGCCTAAAAGATTAAGTAAACAGGCTAACATACTTCCTCAAATATGCGAGGGTCGTAGGTGTTGTCGTCGTCAGCGAAGTATACCACTCCTTTTTGCTTTCCCGGCGTAAGATTTTCACGTAACCATTTCATGCCCGCGTTCCTTTGGTTACTACCCCTTATATTGTATTTCTTGTCTTTGGGGGACTCAGCAAACAGATGTGTAGAAGGTACCTTGCACTCGTCCAAAAAATTCGTAACCAGGCTAAAATTTGAAAGTCAATAGTTTAAGATGATCTTACTCATGTTAAACTTAGTATATTATATTTTCCTGTTGCTTTAACTATTTAAATTAAAAACACCAAATTAACGTCCGAAACAATGATCATACTCAGATTTGTTCTTGGAATCTTCGATAATAATCCAGTGAAGGTTATCGACAAGTGAAAATACATTACACTGACGAACCAATTCAGGCTTTTGTGTTATTCGATAAAACGTCGGCGTTATGACATAAATGGTGACCGGTTCATTTCTTGTCTGAATAATGTGTATTGTGGTCAATCCAATGATTGCTAGCGAGAGGAATAATACATGCTTCAGCTTAATAGCGAGTCGCATAATTCATAAATGTGACACAGTAACCGACGTAAATATCTATGCACTCAAACACATTATGACCTTAAAAACTTTCTCCCCAAAAACGCTAAAAGGCTTAACTCATTGCTCAAATATTTTATTTAGATGGTTTTATTAAAAGTTAGGTTCATTTTATTTTATGTACTTAATCACACCACACTTTTAAAGACCAATTGACGTTCTAGAGAGATTTGCATTTGAGACTTGTGAGTGCATTTTGCACAATGTCAATGCCTCTTTGAGACTTATTTATTTCTTGTTCCCCTTCACTCTAGCTGACCAAGCATATTTACTAGCACATGTAGGTTCAAAACGATTTTCTATTATCTTAAGATTTATAGCGAGGAAACTCGGTAAGACAACACAGAAATTAGTAGTCACTAATTGTTATTTGATCCTGGAAACTGTTCTTTAACAATATAAAAATTAATCGTAAGTTGATTTCTTTGTAATATTCTTTCCTGAGAAATTGACCAACTACTCGCCGCTTCTTCACAAGTGTCGAGGAAATTCACTGATTCACTTAACCTTAAGAAAAGTTCAACAAATTTTCCTTTTCTTGAAAATTTTGGACTTACATGAGCAGGCCTTCGTCAGCGTAATTCCCAGGATATTTACCAAATGCAAGTAACAGATAGGCATTTAGGGGCAATACAATTCCGTATGGGAATCAAGACTGAGAACTTCGTGTATGCTAAGAGAACAAGAGACCGCAGGGAACAAAACGTCGATAAGGCTCTAGTATGGATCATATTGGCGCAACTTTTTGAGAAATACTCTCTGAGTTGTTTGGTTTCTATTATACGGGTCTTGGTAAATAATAGAGCGAAAAATGGAAATCCAAGGACCCATTTCATAAGTGTCAATTAGCAAAATTGTCACATTTCAATTCTTAGAAACACTCTTTTATTCATCGGTATCAGGTAGAAATTGTTCTTCCATAATTGTTTAACTTGTAATAAGTCATTTTTTGATAAAAAGGTAGGAAAATAATTGGCGAAAGTAATTACTTGAGGGGTGGTGAAAATTAGTTGCTTTTACACCGCTGCAACTATTGAGCGATATGCGTTATGAACTTGAGAAAATCGATATCCATCAATGGAGCTCTTCAAACTAGCAAGGATATGCTGTGAATGTTGCAAGTTCTGCTAACAGTGTTTTCTATTCTCCCTCTCTTTTCATAAGGCTTATGAGAGCCCATAAAAGTTGCTAGTTATTTCCATCTGGTCTATTATAAAGCAGCTTTACAATCGCCTTGATTAAATAAACGGCAAAGATTTTCGTAGTCATGAAATGAGAACTTCAAATAGATTATCTATTCGTAAAAAACTGTGTAATAAGACTCAATTTGCCTGGCTGTTTTTGTTAGTAATTTCGCAAAAACCTATCTCAATACCTTTCTCATCACACGGTTACAATCAAAAGTTAAAAAAATTTCAAAGCGGCTATTGTGATCTTTTCGCGGACCATTTTTTGAAGTTTTCCATGGCTCTAAGAGAGAGGCGTTGTGCTTCACTTGGCTGTTTTTAATGTGCTATTTTTGTCACACGGCGTCGACTAGCGAAGTGCTCTCTGCCTACGCTTAATTATTATGCTTTTTATATTCAAATATAGCCATACTATAAAATGGACTCATATTCCCATAAAACGTACAATCTGAAAATGTCGGTTCTTTCAATTATGGCTAAAATGCCCCCATTTATCGTTAACTGCAACGAGTATGAGATTATACCAAGACTGGGAAACGTCTGCTTTTCAAGAATAGATGTCATGGAGGTGGTCGTGCAGTTTATTTAGGTCACATGAACAAGCGCAAAACGAGTCAATATTTGTGCGTGCTTTCGAAAGGGAATGAGTTGCGTTGCACGGATTAGCACTTGTCACAGAAAAGGCACCTTTAAATGGGCCACAGAGATCGGTTCCATTTCGGGAACTCAGCAGGTAACATTTCCGCTGTTTCAAGATACTATTAGATTTACGTTGGACACTTTGTTAGCTTTTATAAATGCCACCATTAGTAGCAATGTGCACTTTCTTATGATGAAAAATTTGTCTCTAATCTGACACAGAAGGGACTTTGAGCGCTGCAACTATGCAAAATACGGGGGTAACCAGGTAGTTAGACCCTTCTGTTTCTGGTACTGTGAGGAAACTGCATGCGGATGTCTTTAATAAGAGCTTAAGGAAACCCGTATACAATTTGTTCATTGCCGGATTTTAATAAGGCATCTGTTGTAGAGAGGAATTTGCATAAGGAAAAGTGTGAAGGAGGGAAAGGGCAATTTGTTAGTGCTTCGCCTCATCAGCATAGCTTGGAGCCTCATGATGTCCAGTAGAGCACCATTTATAAGCTCCTAGATGAACTCTGGCACTAAGCTTGCACAACAGAGGCTATTTCCTATAAAAATACTGAGCTGTTTGTCAAACGGTGTCAAACCTAAAGAGAAAGTAAAAAGCATTACGACCGCCACTAATTCACGTGGGAATTAAGTCATTAATTATAAAATCGACGCTCTCGATCTTACAATCGCTTAATGTGTTATAAATATAAAATACTAAATTTTATTGGCTGTGTCGTGTTGAAATTTTAACAAAATATACAAGCACAATTTGTTGTCTGCAAAGACTAGATCATCAATGCTAGGTTCGAACCAGTGGAATAATTTATTAAGCTAATCCAACATTTGTACTATTCAAACTAACCAATAATTGCAGCCTCTACAAGAGTCTTGAGGTCATAGCAAATGGCTTGTAAGCATTCCATTTGTTTGTTCGAGTGTAAAGTTGCCTGATAATTAGTACATTTGCTCTTGTCAAGCTCTTATCTGGGATAGTCAATTAGCCGTACAATCGCCTTAGAGAAACTACAAATCACCCAACGAATGTAGCTTCCAAATCTACAGCCAAAATTCGGTAGTCAGGAGGCCTCGCGCCTCGCGCGGTATCATAAAAGTGACCAATGGCGTACCTCGCCTGAACTCGTATGCGAGCGCGCACTCTAAACACAACACCAGCTAACTTACTAATCAGCTAGCCAACTAACGAACTCGCCTACGAAGCATGAAATAGAGCCTTCAGGGTGTGAAAAGGTATTGGTTAGATTACGGTTCTATCTCTAAGGGGAATTTGTGCCAGTTTGCCCCCCTTGACCTTACATGCAAGTTCAATTTATTTGATTGAAACTCTGCATATTGAACAGTAACAGGAGGGAAATGCGGAGTGCTCGCAAGAAATTAGACAAGCCGGTCAGGAAGGGAAGAACTACGACAAAGAGTTTTGCTGAAGCTGACCGCCATCGTTAGCGGCACCCTGGAAGTGGATGTGAATAGTACTGGAGTTTTTCTGTACAGGTCCCAAGCTTGCGAGACCTGAAGTTAGATTTAGGCCAAACACTGGGGAGACTTGTGAAGTCGTCATGAAATAGTTGAAGATAGCCTAATAGGTTACATGGGGTCGAATATGGCTTCCTCAAAGTCCAGATTACTGTGTGAGGGTCTACCGATAGATTTTTGGGAAATGGGCTTTATGAGTGCAAACAAAGCGTCCCGAATGTTGCTAACTTCTAGCCACACCTCCCTCGTAGTCCCCATAGCAATTCTCCTATTAATGCCGCGGGACTGTTTTCACGACCATAATCACTTCCTTATTTTGATGATTTGCCATTCATCACGATGTTACAAAGTATCCTCTCCATGATGAATCAGCTGGAGTTCTATTCATTCAGTATCTTCGTAGTCACCATTTCTTAAGCAATGATAGAGTGAATGAACACCTTCGATATATCTAGAGGAAGCAATTAGGTATTAGTTCGTACACGTAAGCCTCAAATATTCTGTATCAAACGCCTGTGGTATTGGAAAAATTACCCTGTTGGCTGCGCGAAGTGGGGGGCCACAGTGCCTTCCTCGCCACTTTCCGACATCCGGGGTAGCTAGACGAAATAGAGCGAATCCAGTGAAATGAGATCGATCAGCTTCAGGAACCCAAGTTTTTTTAAAAGCAATTCAGGACAATTATTTATCCAGAGTAATAAGCCTTTGTCAACTTTTTTATGGTAATGCAGCTAAGCTCCCTATGAGAATTCTGCAAAACCTTTTATCTATGGCAAGAAACAAGGAATAATTAATACCAACTCTTCGGCATTAGCTTTAGCGAATGGTCCAGCTTTGTAATCATCTAGGGCCGTCGTTTTATAGCGGAGAAATAAACGTCGTTTGAAGGTTTATTGGCAGTGTTTAAACCCACCAAGTTTATGATGAAGAATAACATTAACTGAGTAGCTTTTGATACAATTCACTCATCTCTATCCCATTCATGTGGTAAGAAATTTCAGGTTATGGTATGTGATTTTTGATTGGCACGACTATTCCAATCTTAGTTTATGGCAAGCTGTTGCCAACAGTTATCCATCTGTAACCCGTTGGTGGTTTCTTCTTTGGTGGCAATCAGAGTCTCACATGGATAATCCAACTGCAATTTATTTTACGATTTTTGTTAACTAGGGTATTTGAAAGGGATTCCATCATCCACTCTCTTGGCATCAAACGTTCCATCTAGCCATGTCAGCTTGTTGAGATTAGCAAATCTGGATAATGTGAAAACTTTGTAGACTAATGTGATTCTTTGGTCGTCTAAAGTCTGAGAAAGATGACTGAAGTTTGGCTATTAAAATGCGTTATGGGAAGTGATCTCGTTAATCTGCCTCAGCTGTACGACCGAATCTGCTGCATTAGAATAAATTTTCCTTTAATATTTATATTTGCGGAAGATAAATCAGGTTCCTCCGCAGCAGATCACCAACACAGAGGTGGGTGAGCCCTGTTCTTCTGATCTCCAATTTAGAGACTAGTGCTTCAAAGGTATGTGAATTTTAGCAGTAGCAAATATCGATGAAAAAAATAATTGCCATTTTAAGCTTTCTACAAGTGACGTACTCTGCTGTCCTAAAGCACAACGTTTTAGGGATGGGGAGATCAACTCTGCCTAGAAAGAAATCTAAATTCTATGCACCACTGGAAGTTTCTCCTTGTAAATGTAATAAATTTCACATTTATATGAACCATTTTCAAGGTCATTGCATAGTTTAGTTAATTGAGCTGCTGTTGGTTGACTTGTTCAACGATTCTTTATCACCACACAGGAATTGTCTTCTTTCTAAATTTCCCACCACAATGCTCGTCACAACCTGTAGCAGCTAACATGGGAAAAACAACGGGATACTGGCCTATTTCAGACTTTCCATTTCCTATCATATTTCGATAGCGAGTGTTATGTGCTGTATTTCACATTGTTAATTGTACACACTTATTGGTGGAATTAGTGATTTCCACCGACTTAGCTTAAAAGATACTCATTGAACTAGGTTCCAGTATGAACAAAGGACTCGCTAAAATATTAATGTCATTAAATGGGTTCATTTGAGGAATTCTATCTTGTAAAAGTAAGATAATTAACGAAATTAACGGTAGTTATCGAAGTGCCTCTCGCGTGGCCCTTCAGGAATGAGCTGGTGTATTCTTATGATGATGAAACAGAACCCCACCTTGAAGTTTCCCTTTCCATTATTTAGTCCAAACATCCTTCCATAACTTCTTTTCAACCTCACTATATGGAACTAGCCCACTCAAGGTAGTCGGTCTTTTGTGTCACTCTATGTAGCTCAGGAATCCGTATTTATTACGTCTGGAACTGAACTTTGAGCCGTTACGATTTTATGGGTGCTGAAGAACCTCTTGGAAGCCATTGCTTTGGCTCTTTGGTGATGATCATATTGGAAACTCTAATTTTCATCTCCAAGGATAACTTTGCTAGAATATTTTCCCAGTCTACTTTGATTTTGGCATTAAATAATGTTTAGATGAATCTACTGTTCAGACCGCGAGGCTCTTGAGATGCACTCGTGTTGAAAGTCTGCTCATTTCCAAAAAGCCATAATTAAGAACTGCATTTTTCGACCCGGTATGGGAAATGTCTAGGGACTCAGTCATCTGATTGACAGTTTTCGCTGATCTTTTGCAATCAAGTTTTGAGCAGCTTACATGATGCTTAAATCATTCTTAGATTCCTGGTGTTTTGATCAAGGGTCGGCTTCTTGATTATTTCTTTCTTCCTTGAATAGCTGAATTCAGTTGCAGACTGTGGTTCTTGGAGAGCTCAAGTTGCACGGACTCAGAGCTCCAAACCCCCGATGGTCTGTGATCCCTTTTCATTCGAGTTTTAGAGAAAATTTAATAATCGACCATATTTCAAAATATTTATGTTTTCAGTG
This sequence comes from Anomotaenia brevis, assembly GCA_030710315.1. Classification (NCBI taxonomy): domain Eukaryota; kingdom Metazoa; phylum Platyhelminthes; class Cestoda; order Cyclophyllidea; family Dilepididae; genus Anomotaenia; species Anomotaenia brevis. The sequence continues at coordinate 1,862,342 of JAUOZQ010000002.1, forward strand.
ATCGAAAAGTTCCTTCTCTTTCAGAAGGCATGAAAGAAATAGAGGCTTGCGTGAAAACGCCTGTAAGCAACTTAAAGCAAGATAAACACCTAGTGAATTGCTCAGCGATGATTTAACTTGTTTGGAAGTGATAATTTTAGAGCTATTAAAAAATCCCTTGAACTTTTAGTCCATCCTCCCGGTCAGACAATTCAGACGTGCTCTTAAGGTGGGGTGCTGATAGACAGCTACAAAAGATGTGGAAACGCTGATATTGAAAACGAACTCAATTGTTGAGGAATATCTAACGCTCCCGCAAAGTAAAAGGCAAACACAGCTAACTCCTGCTGATAACTTACTAGAAGACTACATTTTTGTATTCAAAGTATTGTAAAAGAGAGCTATGCTACCTAAAGTAGTTCCATTAGTATATCTAACTTGGAATCACGAAGGAAAATAAACTACAAGAGACGGGATGTGTGATAACTCCAAACGTATACTCGACCTATTAAAAAGCATCATAGCAACGATTTCAACAACCATGCAATATATATGCAGTTGATAACAAAAGGGAAATCAATAAATCATAAGTGGTCCGAAAATTAGCAAGATCATTTTCTGTAGATACAACAAAAGCCATCTACGATTAACTGATATTAGTGGAGAGGCTGCAAGAAGTAAGGACCCTTTCCCACATAAAGCAGGGTGGAAACACTCAGGACAAGATGCATCTTTCACCAAGGCAATTTCTTATAGCACAGAGGACAGACATGATAGTTGCAACATCTTATAAACAGAACAAACAAGGCATCTTACCGTTGCCCCTACACCGATGACCTCTACATTAACCACCGGCACTTCAAATATCGCTTTCTCAGCTCCTACTAGTCCAAAAGCTCTGTAACACTGTTCAATATAACTAATTAGTCAACCTTCAAAGTGTTAACGGAAATGACACACCTCCATAGGGCAAAAAAAATACTTTGCTCAGTGGTCGGACTGCTTGATTCATAGGCTCCTAGAAAGCAATGCGCGTGTACTTATCCATTCCTCTGACCAAAGCAAAGTAGTCAAGCAGGGCAGCCTGGATCCAGGCGGACAGTGACGGTGGAGCTCTCCCGCACCGAGAAAATAAGGGCGCAGACCCTCTCTACTAGGGAGGCACTGGTGCCGAAACTAACGGTTGCATCTTACTTCGTTCAGTACTGGGCCTGTCCCAGATGTATATTCTCGTAAAAACGCCCTCATTAAAGTTTATGGAGATCCTAGTCATAAGTATCCCAAAAACGGCTGCATTCCTACGACCCCTCATGTTCTCAAGTATCTCTGTTTTAACTGAGGGATTCATATACACCATCAGTTGACTTAGCCCTTTTCTGCAGGCAAAACCGATGATCCGAGCTGTTGTCTAAAGAAATACGTTGGCTAAAAAATTTGGGATTACGACCCTCAGCCAAAGAAACGAATTTTTCGATGACCAGCTAGCTCCTAATGGACATGGTATTGTTTTGGAGGACTAAAAATATCTCTTTTTGAGACCCAGGAATGTCATTATTATAAATACTACACGAATACCCTAGCTTTGGCTTATACGTACTGGGTCTTTAGACGATTCTACCTGAGACAGTTAATGGCACTGCGTCATTACTGAGTGCTCAATCCAAAACACCACGCAGGCGTTAACTAGTAACTAGCCCTTTGATGAAGCAATATAGTATATTCCTTTTGTCGCAACTGTAAATGTAACGCGGCTCCAAAACAAACTGATTGATCGACCTCCTCTCCTTCTCTTCACTACGGAAAGATTAATTCAACATAAGAAAGCCCAGACCTGGTGTGCAGGACAAGTTTCGGCAAGTTAGTCACCCCGGCTCAGCGCATTTGGTCGAGTGCGCGTCAGCTGGCACTCCGTCATTGCACCACTTCCGGGGCCCTGGAGGTTGCTCACCCTGCTCAACGAGTTCCCCACACCTCGTTTCATGGCCTTTTGAGCTACATCTGTCTGGAAAGCACATGACTACTCCTATTCCGAAGCCCACCCCACCCCAGTAAAGTCGAAGGGACTCCAGGTGCCACGAGTATTCATCTTTATATTAGTGTCAATAAACACACGAGACTGAGAGGGACACTGCAATAGACACATACACACATACACACACAAACACAGTTACTACTGCGACCCCTTGTCTCAAAGTGGGTTGCATTGATGGGATCGCATTTTATGTATACACACACGGGTGCGCGCGAGCATAATGAGTCACTGCTGAGAAGACTGCTTTTTCCTCGGGGAGGGGGAGTGGGGGGACTTGGTGGAGCCAAGCGCCAGCGCAATCTGCTCCCCGTGATCGCCCCAGTTGATTGAGAACTCCGCCGTGGTCTCAAGCACCGCGCCAGCGCCGCCGTTTGAGGGCTGCTCGGCCGCTGCCTTGTTGGGCGACGAGGCTTTCTGCGGAGGCGAGAGGATGGGGCTCGTGGGGGACGGCGTGGTGGGTCTGGCGACGGCGGCAACACTGCTGGCGCGGCTGTCCACGCTGTTGGTGTTGTGCGCGCTTGAGGTGGCGGCGCTGGTGTTGTTGAGGCGTCGCAGGTGGCGATAGATACGACGCGAGCGAAAGTCGTACCAGCCGCGGCAGAGAAAGACGTTCGCCAGGGTTGCGTCCTCCGCAAACTCCGACCATTCACCCTGGAAACAAATAAACGAAGATGAACAACTGTTGGCGGCGATTGTTCGGAAGAAGTTTCACTGAGCAATATTGGGTTCATCCTTCGCTGGTGTGATGTTAACCGCACAACGCTAACTTTAAATCCATGTTCATCATTCACACAGGTGACGTCAACGAGAATACATGGTTTTTAACCCTCACCTAGCGCCGCCCCTCAAAATATGGCCGACATTCATAGTCGCTGCTCAACGCTCCTCCTTGAACACTGTGGAAACAAGTCGGCGGAATGAGCTAGACTACGAGACTGTGGTACCCAGAAGTTAGCAACCTAACAGACAATTTCTACGAAAATCCATGAGCACCCCGTAGTAGGATACTGTTAAAACTTTACGCAAGAATTCAGAGTCAGGTATTGAAAACTGCAGTCGGATTCTAACCTACACTTCATTGAATTGGGAACAGAATCCCCGTCATGTGCAGAAAACCTCTACTTAGGGTCACGCAGCTAAAATATGGCCTTATTCCTCAAAAAAATCGAGGCTCCCTTAAGGCAACTCACAAACCTTACGTTTGTTTGTCCTTGAAAAATGACTAGTCCAAAACTACTGGGGTTCATTAAAACTATTGCCTGAGGTTGTTCTAGGCAAGCAGTAAAGTGGCGCAACAAACACAGTAACCAATTGGTTGAAGGAGGTTCCACCAACAGGCTACGCGACGCTAAACCATTGCACACGAGACGACACGCGAGATTGGTTAACGGTACTATGCACGTTGCCAACAAAACTGCAGAAAGTCATCCAACGCAACCCTTTCAGTTTCACTAAAACAGGAATTGATGGTACTATAGCCCGAGATTCAAGAGGTATTTCGAGCTCACTTTCCCCATTCCCCAGAGCAAAGCAAAGTTGCCTAATAACATCGCATGAACTAAGTCTATGTAGTTAGTTCTCCAACATGGTAAGAAGGCTAACCACCGGCTTTATTCGCATCGATGTATGAAATACCCAAACCCACTAATATGGTTTCTTGTTGAAAATAGCAAAAAAAATCCATAAAATCGTTGCCTAGCATGAACAACAAAGTTTGGTGCTACAGGCATAAACTAAGGATGGAGACTTTTGGAGAAGTTACACCACGGATTTTCGTCACCGTCTAGAGTTCCAGAAATTCAAATGGCAACATTCATCTTCATTTCGAAGCCAAGAAAATTTGCTTAAAAGTAACTTGTTGCACTGCGTATGAATCGTCTGGTGCAGAAGGGTGGCATTTTCGCTTTTCAAGGTCATAAAGGTTACTAGGCAGCAATTTGCAAAAAACGTGCAATCTAGTAAATCTGGAGCTTACAACAACAAAGACGACGGTATCGGTTTAAAGAAAATTCTACAAAAAGGCTAATTACCTTAGGACTGCCGGACGCCTTGGCCTTAGACGGCAGTGGTGGTACGATAGAGTTAGGGCGTGGCTGCGTCCGACCCTCCTGCAAAAAGGTAAAAACGAAAAAGCTTCAGCGCGCGGTAGCCAATGTGAGAACCCTAGCCACCCGATTCGTCTGAGCTCGCTGTGGGAGACATTAGTCATTTCCGCATATGCTGTGTTCGCTGCGGTTGGGAATGGGCTCTAATCAGCGGATGGCTCTTGTTTGTCGGCCATATTCACACCCATAAAAATCCATTGATTGGCTACAATGAACTTGAGGTCAGGACAATTCTGCTTGCAACAAATTAACAACGTATCCAAAATTCGTTTTCTGAGTACTAAAATAGCACCAAACTATAGCCCGATATCAGAATCCCAGAGGAGACATTTTGACGACGAAATCTATTAAGCTAGCAGCCAATAAACGGTAGGACTCCATGCTTGATTCAAACAACAACTAGGAATTACTCTATGACTGGAAATCCTTGTTTACTGAAATACTCATTGATTACGTAGTGCGAGTGCCTCTCTCCTTCCCTGGCGTGCGATAATGTGAGATCCTCAGCGAGGTGCTGAAGCGATGTTGAGTCGCTTGATCTAAAACGATTTTTTGGCTACATCGGAAAGAGCCAGTATGCCAGTCAATCGGTGAATTTCATCTGCCAATTCAGTCTCGCATACAAGTCGCAAAGTTCAGGCTTAAATACCAGCAAAGTGTCCTTTTCTACAGAAGCGCACTTTAGCTTCACACAGGAAAGAGACCTCTTTAGAGACACTGCAGCATTCCTGGAAGCCTATTCCAATTCCACCGCTTTGTCCACAAATCCAACAGACATAAGTCGGACAATGGGGAAAATCTACCCAGTCATTTCTTCGCATAGGAACAAGGTGCTTCTTTAGATTTGGATTGGATTTCTTCAAAATTCGAAACGGTGGTGTTTCGGATGGCGAAAGTTAACGAAGAAGAAGCATTGGTTATAACGGGTAGTAGTCGATCTGTGGAGCTACAGCAAATGCCTAAAAGTAGTTAACTTTACTAATACAAACAAATACACTTCAAAATAGTGGGCTGCCTTCAAGTGTTACTTACTTTTCCACTGCAATAGAGGAGTGATCCAGCGCATTCACCCGGATTTTTTGGCTTCTAGCTGCAACTTTAGATAAGCTAGATCAGTTGGACAACAAACCTATTATTTCACCATGGTCTCGGGGATGGCAACACTAACATGGTAGTGATTGACTGTTTCGAAAATGACACTTCAGAACGGAATTCACAAAAGCATGCCGTTAAAAAATACTAGCGAGCTCTAAATTAAAGACAGCTTAGAACTTTCCTGTTAAGGGAACAAATTTCAACCAAATTAGAATTGCCTCTCGATACCAGAAATAAGTACCTGAAGCATTTTTCAATATTTAAATGCTATATTGGAGCCTCAAATATGTATCACTATATAATTGATTCGAAATTACTTGAATTATTTCAAATACCTGCAAGAACACCTATGTAAACATTTACTAGTGTCTCATACTGCCAACTAGTCATAAAATTGAAAACTCTCGTTCGTTTTGACGGCATTCAAGTAAACCTTACTAAGCCATTCGTTAACTTTATTTAACTACAGTTAATACAGTAGCCAGGAACGGTAAAAATGCTATGGTGTGGAGAGCCCAAATACAGATAGAGACAAAATACTAGCACATCCTGAGTTAGAAACAAACAAACCCCCTGTGAATGGGACGAGATTCAACTCTAATTGATTGGAGCTAATCAAACACTTCAACACGAGGGAATGGAAGTCCGAGACTCCATGGAATACCTGCGGGCCTAAGACACCAAAAACCTACCGAACAAAACAACTACCAATGCATAGCAAAGAAGAGTCTAAGACAATTAACTGCATCACAAGAAACATTGATGACGGCACCCTGACTTCATGCAGAAGAGATCCTTTTAAAACTAACCACAGAACATCTCAGCTCAGCGGCATAACACGAACCCCCTCATCCACAAACCCAGCACTATAGATAATGATGCATTAGGAATGCGAAGTATTTATATTGTATACCTAGACCTGCTTAAGATACCAGCTGGATTCCTGGAAATGCATTTTACTAACGGCACAGGCAAGTAGAATTTAAGATTGGTTACCCACCAACACCTCCATTTTTACAGCACGAATCGCCTTTTTCGAAACGCATGGATACGCGTCGCAGAAACAGAGGTATTTGGCACGCCACATGGAGCGCAAAGCCCACCAGGAGAATAGGCTTGGCAAGCTACCCACAAAAACAGTTTACACTCCCTGACCTCAACCCTGCAGCGTAAGAGGAACTGGCTCTATGTTCTGGTGGTAAACATTGACCTATTTCGCAATATACTTTACAAAACAACCAGAAGAGCAAAAGACGTTTACCTACACTAGGATTACCTTAAGAACTTAAGCCGTTCTTCAGTCATACAGGCGACGACAACGAGAAGGGATTACTGGAACCCATCCGATTCACCACGAAGAGGAAAACTTGCATCAAGTGGGGGACTATGGCGGCTGCACAATGATCTCCACTGAATACCCGCAAAGCAGATTTGCTCCAAAGTTTGTACAAACAGTTTTGGAAAGAGAGGTGACTTATTCCGAATTCAGATGCTTATATGGAGTAACGAGGGTGACCAACAATAGGACCTTGCTGCCACACCGATTAACTATCTGTATGGGGAGCTGTCAGAAAAGGCAGTAATCACCCAGCTTCTAGTACTGCAAAAGCCCAGCAAATTCTGGGGTCTTCACCCAGGGAAGGTGTTAAGCCAGTTCGCCCAAGGCTCCGGATTGAACCGGATTGAGATGCACTTCTAATGGCGGAAGTCATTTCGACTGAAAGTTGTTGGCGATAGTGGTATTGCCAAGTTTGCTTACAAATCAAATAAATTTAGTAGTTATCAAACACTTTTTCTTCTCCCGTACATGGGCCACTCAAGTGGCCGAATTAGTGGGGGGGAAGGTTACCTGCTTGTACTTGGCCATGGCCATGAAACGAGCGTAGGGCGCAGAGGAGAGGACATAGGCCCGATCGTCAATGCAGTCCACGGGATTGACGTCGAAGTGGCGACTGGCGAACAACTCGCAGTCTAGAAAACCACCGTCGATACGACGCGGCAGGGACAGCGGTATACTCTCTGGACGGTAGTACCACATCAGGGCCATCATTTTCGTGCCTAGAGAGGAAGGCAGTGTGCTAGTATCACCCGGAGCAGTATCATCATGGTTTTCATCCGTTTCAACCGCTTTGCTTCAAGGTTACGAGAGAGGTAAAACCCTGCGCTTATTCACGTATCTATGAATGACGCAAATTTGATTAAATGTAACGTGGACAGCGAGGAAAATTACCAAGACACACCCGTTCTACGAGCTGAATGAAGGTCCTCAATTATGATTCAGGCTACCATTTTTAGGGCAATCCTGTTAAAGGGAAGCAAGAAAAAACCCTAAAAATTGCATGGTAGCCAAATCAACATCCCCTTTCCAATTACAGAAGCTTAAACGTCTCTGTAAATTTTGATATTAAATGTGACCACATGTTGCGTAAGGAAGCGCCTAATTTAATTCCAGTATACACTACCCCAAGAAGTTTAACTGCCGTGGTGCAATTATGATACAGGAGCACTTAGTAAACTAAATACATTCGAAAGCTTGCAACTTTGAGTCAGTAAATTTGCTGACCAATTCTAAATTATACACCAAGGAAACAGAGAATTTTCAAGAGTAAAACGCTTCACCAATGAGGACGTGGGAGATAGGACCATCAGAGCCTCAACAATACCCGATAATTCCAGCAAGCTGGCACTGGTGCATCAAAATCGTACTAAGAGGGCAATAAGACCGTCTTTATTAGTTCCAACACCTCTTCTACTACAACGGAACGATTCAAATCCTCCACTGGAATAAAAGCAAAACAAATCGGCTTTCTTTCTAGGAAGAAGGCCGTAATGGGAAAGATGTTCAAGGTAAGCCCACAAGAACATTCAAAAAACGTGTTAGTGTGTAAATCATTTCGTTGTGCACATGGAGCCAACCAGAGCCAATGGGAAGCAAGTAAGGTTCTGGAATCAATAACGTGAAAAGCCCAGTCTGGGAAGTAATAAAAACCATCCTAATGCCACTTCCTTTATGCTGCTCTTCCAGTACTTAATAGTAACAAACAACACCAGGGATAAGCAGGTATGGTTTTAGAGGCACTAATACCAGAATTACAGTGGAACCCTCGCCTGTAAGAACACGCACCTTATCATTTCATGAACTGGCGCTAATACTGTGTTAGAGAACTGATTTCCACCATGTAACACCTTGGTACAAACTATCCATGATCCAGAGTATCTTCTGATAGGATGCAAAACCATGATACGATCGCAAAACACCTTATTAGGCAACAATTCCTCTAAGCTTTGAAGGACATGACCAATTACAGCCGAAGTTATAAACTGGGAAATTAGACTCAGTACCGCTTACTATTCTGGGCAGGTCAATCATAACTAAACTTAGGGCTTGGGAACATGAAGAATATACCGAGATGAAGGAGGCGACAGTTTCATAGCAATAAACAAATGCGCATACCACGTTAATACCCTAAAAGATCATAAAGTACAGATAAGCTTTGACTTAGGATACAGCAATAAAGATGCTTCTGCGAGTCCCCAACTTAGGGGGGAATGCGGTTGAAAAGAGCGAGAGTGAAACAGTGACAAGTTCAGAGCGATAACAAAGCAACACAGGAGAATGCGAGGCACGAGATGGAGGGGTGGGCTTACCGTCTTGGGGACTGGCGAAGAGGGCGGTCACCTTGGCGACGTGGGGCGCGCTGTGGCGGTCGGGCCCGCTGCACACCAGCACGTTGTCGCCCGGACGCACCACCATCCCATCTTTCTGGTGCCGCATCGACGGGTAGCAGGCGTGAGTCTCCGGCGGCGCGTTCGGCTACGGTGAGGAAAGCAAAGGCAGGGAAGTCATTCAGAACAGCTCGAAAGGAATTAGCCTTCAAGCTACTTAAACTATTTTACGTTCTTACCAAAGTTCTAACTCATCACAAGGTGATCTATAAAGTTTCATGATTCGCTAAAACGTTAGTTTTAGGAAACTAATAAAACCACCAAAAGAAATATTACATAAAGAATTAAGAGGCAGTCAATATAAAACCGAGGCAGTTCGCTTAAATGGTGCAATAAGCTGAGCCGGGGGAATAATGGTAGTGCCAGCCAGTGATGTCAATCAAAAACAACTTTCCGCTCTTAATTTTACAAGAAGTCCTATCGAAGCACCTAAACGAGGTCAACGAAAAGACTAGTACCGTCCGCAAAGATGGCCTTCGTAACAAAGGTGAAATAGCGTCAAAGTGCGCACACAACCAATTGTATAGACATCCTAACGGATGCGTTAATGCCAACAGCGGCCTACCTGTGTAAAGACTGGTTTCTCGCTAGGCATGCCTTCCCATACCCACTGACAGGGCAGATGGGTCTTTTTGGCCACCGCCTGAGCCTTCTTTGGAGTGGCCTTTTTGGCGGGCGCGAAAGCCCCACCGGTGCTAGTGGAAGGAGGAGGAGGAGTAGAAGCAGGAGCGGTACCGCTGCTGCTCTTCAGCTGCGGCATCGGTGAGACGGCTCTATCAACCCGAGACATCGCTGAAGCTGGCAGTGGTGGAGGAGGCAGTTGGGGTTGCATAGGCGGTGCCTGAATCTGCTGCTGTGGCTGGTGGTGAGCAGAAAACATCGGGCGAGGTACCAGATGGTAGTTGCCAGCAAAACCGGATTGGGGAGGGAACAGCGGAGAAGGGGGAGCATAGAGCGGGGAAGCCAACAGGGGGTGGAACATATAGCAACTTGTGGATGGCGCATGTGGTGCTTGCATGTGAAGTACTTGGAATGGCGTAGACTGTGGTTGATGCTGTTGTTGTTGCGGAGTTGGGTGAATCAAAGTGGAAGGAGGCATAAGCATCGTCGATGGCTGATGAAGAGTCTGCAAGGGGTGTTGTGTCTGAGCAAACGGACTCACGTAAAACTGGCCGGGTAAACAGTGTTGCATGTCAGTGGCTTGGTTTGAGAGCAGAAGCATGGGCTGATTGCTGCCCTGCGCCGATGATGATGTCGCGTTCACGAGGACAGAGTTGGGGGGACTAAAGAGACGCTGCGGCTGGTTGGCAGTCGACGGTCCAGTTTGGAGTTGGGGCTGATTCGCGGCCGGCACGTGGTAGATCTGCCGCGAGATATTCTCTACTCCTATATACTTCGGTCCATATGAGATGAATTTCTGGGACTGAAAGCGCTCAACTGTTGGGACAACACTACCGCTACCACCAGCTGAAGCAGTCTGGGTTGACATGGTCACCACTGTGTTCGATTGGGTAGCATTAGGGGAGGAGTCGGAGGTGGAAGCATTAATTCCTACTTCCGGTTTCGATTCCACTTTAACGACTGATTTTAGCTGATCTGGTGACTCTAACACAGCTTCTGCCTTTGAACGCCTAACGTACCTGCGCTTTGGTTTGGGATCTGAGGTAGTGGGAGTTGAAACCTTGGGTGAGTCAAGAACTGCTCTATTGATAGCAGAAGCATTCAGACCTGCCATTCTTCTTTGCGGAGGAGAGTATGTGATTTCGGGAGCGGACGCACGAGAGCGCTTAGTCCACCTTCGCGGTGAGGTCCGCTCATCAACAGTATCTATGAGAGGTTCGTCCTTTTTTACTGGACTTTTAACGCTGGTTGGTACAGATTTTCGCTCGAGGCTACCCCCCTTAGGAGATTCAAACAGCATGTTAACCTTTGCTTCAGCGTTTAAGCTCGCTTCGCGGCGTGTGTATACTGTGGGGGTAGTGGATGTCGATTTGGATTTCCGTCTTCGAATTGGTGCACGTCGGTGGGGCGACTTTATATCTTTTTCAACCATTGAAATAGAATTCGACTTTTGTTGATCGGAAACAGTGGCGTTATCTGGAACATTGGAAAAAATGGAACCATTCACTTTATTTGATTTTGGTGATTTGGATTCGAAAGAGTGCACATCCACAGGACCATATTTGACATGCAAATCATAGTAAAGCCTTCCACTTTCACTGTAAGTTGCAACATTGGTTGATTGTCTTCGACCGATTGAATGCGATTCCTTATAACTAACGGGAGTTTCGACAGTCTTCGAGTCACTCATTTTTGAAGGGGTTTTTCGTTGCGACTTTACTCTCTGACTACTTTTCAGTGATTTTATTTTCGTTTCGGGCTTTTTGGGTGCTTTGCATTTAGCCATTGTTAAAGCATAACCATAGAGATAAGAAAGAGATACTTCGAATCGCAATTGGCAAATTTCGTTAAACCGGGTGGAATAAGGCACATTAAACAAAATATTAGAGTCCATAATTTCAGAGTGTCAAACTTAAACAAGTTATACAATTTGATTTATACATTAATTTATTATATAATTATTTTCTTAGATACAAAAGCACTACTATTGGTATTTAAGAGTAGTACAAATTGATTAAAACGTTACAGAAACAGTTATTCCTGTTGCCACATATATTATTTGATTTAAGAACACTCTGTCAATATTTCAGATCATGCAAACATGTAGGCATGAATATCACTATTAACACTGTGATCTACCGAAAAATATACTCATCGCCTGTGTAGCTTCGACGTAAACATCCTTCTTATAAGTGTTCAGTGTTTATGGGTTGAAAGTTATTTTCGTCTTCCATCACATCAGAATCAATTTTCGCTCATCTACATAGTTTAAAATGTATTGCCATATTAAGCTTTTTATGGTCAATTTTCACCATTTGCTGCTTTTATGCTTTGTTTGATTCTCTTTTAATAAATCTTCCTCTGATAAATTGGCCAGTCTTTAAAAAGTCTTTACACAACGAGATTTTTAATTAGAGAGCTTTGAAACGCTGCTACATTAGTTTATTTTTCGTTCAAAATTATGCAATTATATTTTTGAGTGAGTTGTGCTTGAGTATGAGCTAATGCGAGGACATATCGTCCTGGATGATGTAACTGATATTTCACGATGCCTGCCTTGTGTTTGAAGGAAACGAGGATCTTGAAGGTTAGCAAGATTCCTCGTTAGCAACTTTCCCTCGAGGATACGTTTCTTAGAACATGCCATTAGTGCATTTGTCACTTAATGTACAGTATGCATCCAACTCTTATTCGGTTAAAAGAGAAACCTGACGTGCTAGCAAAACGGCCGAGGAGACTTACTGAAATGATTTCTTAATAACATCTAGTAACTACGAGGGTAACAACCTATTACTTATTGCTAAGAATCTCAAACAAACTTTAAATCACTTAATGGTAATTTTCTCGCTTACCTAGGCATAACTGATTTCAATGACCGTGTGATTTAAAAAAAGCTGTAGCTAAGCAAGAGCAATTATTAGTGCCGGTCTTTCATGTAGGCTGCAAAATACTCAGTCATGCAAAGTTTCGTAGCTGACGGCCCTGCTCTTCCAGGTGAAAGTCGTGAGAGGAACGAAAGTGGAGCCGAACGTCGAGGAAGTCGTAGACGAGATTCGGATTCACAATCTTCTGTTGGAGCTTATCTTTTGCTGATCCAGCTACAATGTGTCGTTTAATGGGCAAGACTGGCCTATTGGAAGTTGATCGTATAGAGTGACAACCCTGGGGCTCAGTAGTGGGTGAATGAATGCCACTGGGCGGACGTTTCGGAAGTGGAAATGAAGATTAGGAAACCTATTCGACCTCAATATCTCTCTCCTACAGGATGGTGAATGAGTGACCAGAGCAGGACACTGGTATTAGCATCATTGTCGTCGCTTAGATCGTCGTCGTCGTCGTCATCGTCTCGTGGAGCGATCAAACCGTCTCTTCTCTTTCTTCGGTTCCTATTCCTCTCTCCCTCCCTTATTATCGTTATTACTTATTGTTCTGCCTTCGCTTACCCCCCTTTATCTCACATAAACTTTATGGCTTGGGCTTCTAATGGCGGCTTCTATTATATTTTTTCAATTGAGGATAACTGTGATCTTGTATGATGAGTGCTTCAGTGCTTAAAACCTGATCACAGAATCGGTTAGCTAGTCTGAATTCTAATATTGCTAGTTTTAGACTTTTGGGCTCCTTCCTCGCAAGGCCTCACACTCCCATCGGATTTCCAAAAAAAAAAGCAATTACTTTTTAACCATGTGGGTCTTTAACTAACCTATTAGGACCTCACAAAATGCTGCAAAGTACTAGCTTCAAAGAATATGCTTTATGCGCTCTGTATAAGACTACCGACAGACACACATTTCAGGCTACAAAAACTTGCAACTCCTGGAGTAGAGAGAGAAGAGTTGGATGAACTGCTTAGGGAATAGCACAAATCAATCATGCATCATGTTTTTTTTCAAATTCACATACCTTATATTAAGAAGATTGGTATTCTTCCTTTGTAAAATTTTATAGTGACACACCGAGCTCAACAGTTTTAGCTTAAGGCCCTGGTACCATAATTGGATTGTCCTTTTTTTCTACCTCATCATATAAAACTCCGAACTGCACCCTGATAATTCCTCTTCAGAGAAGTTACTACGTTGTCCTCAACTCATTAATTGCTAAAATGAACGAAATAGCTATTTCCATGATAATTTCAAGTACCAGAAGGAGTGTCTTTATTTTTTCTAATTTCATAAGCATTTCATCCCCCATAATCTTGTTCCAAATGGCACAATGGCTAGTTTTGACATCTTAAACGTGGAAAATCCCATGTAGCATTAATTACCCATTCCACCATGGACCAAAAGATTGCAGCGGCACTTGGCTTTATGCTATTTAGGAATCTTTACATACACCGCGGTTCATTTCAAATTTCGCAAAGGGTTTTATTGATGATGATTATATATTCCTACATGCATAAAGTAATTTTTCCAGCATGTTAAACGATCAGGAGCAGTGAATCATATCGCTCGCGTCTGCAAAGCACCAAACGACTTCTCAGGAATGATATTTTCCATGGTTGATTGTTTTGTCCAGTTGAATAACGGAGTGTCGTCTACATGGAGAAAGTCGGCCCGATTCAAAATCATCCGCTAAAGTTTATTTATGTCGTATTCGATGTCTCTGCGATGTGTTTTTGATAGGTATTAGTGGCCCGGCCAGCAGGCCGAATACGGAAAATATTTGTGCTTATGGAATCACAACCCCGGGGCCTAGCTACTTACAGGTAAGTATTGAATAATTGACGAAATAAAGATTGTGGAACTACCCCTCGACTGAATGGTGAATGAGTGACCGGGGTGGATTCCAAGCACTGATGTTGTCTTCGTCATTGAATAGATTCAAATGGCCAATCTCCTTCTCTTTACTCTACCCCTCTCGTCATCATCATCATCATTATCATAATCTCATCTCTGGTTTTTTCCATCATAATGTGGGTGATTAGGGCTTACAATATTGGCTTCATTTGAGTTTCTTATGCGGTGATTCAACAGACAGGAGATTCCAGGAAAGGGTACTTCGGCGAATAAAATTGATATCAGCACCCGCTGCCTTAAACTGCTATAAACTACAATAATAAAAATCATATAACGGTTTGGATTCTGCGTAGTCGTCAAAAGTGAGAAATTTTTCGTGGCCGATATTTCTGAGACAAAGTAGCCCAGCGGTTTTCATATCCATATCACATATTTTCCTTAAATACCTAGCCAATAACTTACTCTAGGTAATATCTGATAACGATACTCATTCCAGACATTAATATCAATTGAAATACGCTATATCTCAGTTGCTATTACCAATAGAAAATTGTACAACTTTTCATCATTAACCAATCAGGAACATGCGAATTTATTGATCCTTTCTGTAGGCTACAAAAAACTGAGTATCCAGACAAGCAAAGTTTTTGTGGCTGACGGCCCTGCCCCCGTACACAATGGAGGCTCTGCCAAATGGAAGTTGAAAAGAAGGAAAGTGGAACTGAATGTCGGAGGAAGCTGTTGGCGAGAATCAGATTCACAATCCTCCGTTAAAACTTACTTGTTTCAACTGGCAGCCTACTTTAGGCGTTGTTTTTTAGACGGTACTGGCTAGTCGAACAGATGGAGGTTACTTGTCTCCATGGAATCATAACCCAGGCGCCTAGATAATTATAGGCAAAAAGGAAGGGATGAATATTATTCGTATGCGAAAAAAGATAGTGGAACATCCCCCCTGCAACGGGGTGGTGAACCAGTGAAGCATCGATATCATCGTTCGCCCCCCCCCCTTCCCACTTTCCCACCTGTTCCTCATCTTACCACCTGCTCTCTTGTCCCCTCTTCCCCCTTTTTGCATTAAAGTGGGTGCCCGGCCTTCTGCAACTTCCTTCTTTTGGGCCTCCCTTTGGTGAATTTAGCAAGTTATAACTAGATTTCCAATTGATTTTAAGTTAATGTTTCCTCACTAATCAGGACAATTCTAAATGCTAAGTTAACTTCCGCAACTATAAGTGGCGTGGTATGTAAACTAAGATTTAACTAATGCAAAAGGAATTTCCAAAGACACGCGAAGGTATAGTCTTCAGCATATAACTCAACGAAAGACTGTTGGAAACATTTTCAAGGGTTTTAGTAAGCTATGATGTGGAAACAGGTGTCCTCGTTCCACTAAAACGTCAAAAGTCCACAGGTAGACCTTTTTGTGTCTACAATACCTGATTTTATCGATACGTGAAATACAGTTATTCCATTTGGGTACATTCCTGATGACATCTCGTTCTTAAATGCTAGTCACCCACTACGTTAGTTAGTACGGAGAGAGCCATACCACGGTCTAGCTGTCAATGACTACTGTACAAAGCCTCGATAGGTTGGAAATACGCACTTGAACAGGCAGAGGTTCAAAAATATGCTGAGTATAGTTAGTTAAGCACACATAGCTTTGAGGAAATAGGCGATTATCATGATGATCACAAAATATTACGAGAATATACAGGGCTAACAAGCTGATCGCTTCTTTAAACGTACCAACATTTTACCTTGTATACCCCCTGAGTACTTTTCACTTGAAACATCTAATCATTTTAAGATCAGGTTGATGTCTATTCACATGCTTGTTTGGGTGTCTCTGACAGTTCTTTGGATCTATCTGACATTGAGGTCAACCTTGCATCGCCAATGGACGGATCCAAAACCCCCGGAATACCTCATAGAGCTCCGCGTAGTTCGCCCTGATTCGCGCGTCCTAGTCATCCGGATGAACCCACATTCGAGTCTAGAAACTGTGATGCGAGCGTACTGCGACCACGAAGTAAGTTCATTGTATAGCTGACTTCTTTTTGATAGAGAACAAATGAGGAAAAAGTGCAACTATTACACGATGGCAGGCGGCTTTCGATTAAAGAATCGCCATACACGGTAAGACCTGATTGATTGCGTTCATCAAGCCTTGTGCTGTAGCTGGGCTTGGCAAGCGGAACCTTGCTGGAGGCTATGCAGCATTGAATCTGTGGACTCTTGGGCTTCAAGATTAGAATTCTTCGAAGCACTAGTCTTTCCTTTCAGTAACTGTGCATTTACTATGGCTGCTATTCGATGTGAAACTTGTTTGGTTGTTGCATCTTATTTAATAGACGTTTTTGAATATTCTCGAGTATTTTTGTGCCATAAAATGGCATAAAATGGAAAAATGGCGGGGGAAATCGCCGAGCTCCATTTTATTCTGGTGCCGGTGATTACGAAACGCCCTTATCGTATTTGATGGCAACTTCAGTGACGGCGATATCTACGAATGCAACCGACCGGACATTTCAGATCATATTCCACCATGGCTTCCTTACCAAGTTCATCGGCACCTGACAAACGAAATGCACACATTTCGTGACAAAAGTACGATATTTATTCGATAGGTCTAGGACTTGAACGCAAATAATTGATTTACAACACTCAAGAAGATTTTTAAAGCAGACTATTCACCGTACAAACACAATATCGATGTATAAACGCGCCTTATGCTTCATCTGCGATTGTGTTTCCTAAATGAAACGATTGTAATGAATTCCGCTGTTTTCCAAAACAAGGAAACATGTAGTGCTTAGATAAACCTAAGACTTCCATAGGTTTGTTCCAAGGTTGAAGAATGCTACTCAGGTTCTTTATTTGACAAATTATCCAAACCTCGAGAGTGCTTCTGTGCCGAGCCATTCCCTCCAGTAACTAATAAAGAGTCGCCAAATCAACAGAAAAAAAAACTTTTTAATAGATTGTCGGGGGTGGAAACTTCTCCGCTTAACATGTTGGATTTTTTTGCAATTTCAATGCGGTAAATAAGCTGTTTCGCCCTATTTGAAGTTAAATCACTACACTACGGATACCCTCTCAGTCATCTTACAAGGCGTGAGGAGCACGGTAGGGAGATATATTAATGCAAGCAAGAGTGTATAGCAGGATCTCAGACCTAGCCGGACCAGTCCTTCGGTTCGTAGAAAGGTCCCCAGCCATGGAAGCAGCGGCGGAAGAGGAAAGGCTCAGCGTTTTTGGCGGTGAGCTTGAGCTGGCGTGGGCGGCCGGGCTGGGCGCGGGTCATGTGCTCCTTGTAGAGCTTGGCGGCCTGCAGAGAGAGCTTCACCTCCACGTCGGAGGTCTTGCGGCCAAGCCAGAGGTAGATCTGCTCTCCGTTGTCCAGCAGCATCACATCATCGTTCACCAGGTCGTCCTGGCAGAAGTCCGCACACTTCTCCGACGCCCGGAAGTAGCCGGCGTCGTTGGAGAGCCGGAAAAGGCGCGCGAACTGCATGTACTCCGCGCTCTGGTCATACTTGCCGTGTCCGCCCAGCGCCACCCAGAAGGCCTCCGGCTCACCACCCTCGCTCACCGTCTCCACGTGCGTCTCCATCTGCGGGCCGAGGCGCAGCGTCAGCAGGTGCACCACACACACCAACTGCGCTTCCCCACCTCCCCTTCCTCCCTTAATCTCCAGCCCCTCGGTCAGAAGGTGAACAACCGCAATCCCACTATGAATAAGGGCTTAACCCTACAGAGAGCTCAGCATTCTAAAGCCAAACCTCATCTTGATAATGATGTTTTCCACATCGTGGCCCATATCTCCGGCAGGAGAAGTTAACCAGAAATAGTCAGTCCAAGAATAGCTCTAGCACCAATTGCAATGCCACTTAATGCAACACGTGGACACATAGCGTTGAGCCAAGAAGAATCGAAATGTATCAGTAAATAAAATAGTTCTATAGACGAATAGCAGCACCGAATTAAGGTGGTACTACTCAGTGGCCGCTAAGCGATTACTATAGAGGCACTCAACAGGGAGACGAGCTTTCCAGTAAGATGGAACGTGGTACATCTGTACGAATACTGTGTGGAAGTGCAGTCAGTTACCGTCTGCTTATGCAAGCCATGGATGCGTCTCACGAAGGGTTCAGAATACCACAAAAAGGTCTCATTTACGAACGTCCCAAATCCAACGAACGCTTACAAAAACCGATTCATGACATTAAGGGAAGCACATATTAGTAAAATCT
The DNA here is from genome assembly GCA_030710315.1 of Anomotaenia brevis. Classification (NCBI taxonomy): domain Eukaryota; kingdom Metazoa; phylum Platyhelminthes; class Cestoda; order Cyclophyllidea; family Dilepididae; genus Anomotaenia; species Anomotaenia brevis. Next base: position 1,880,892 of record JAUOZQ010000002.1, read on the forward strand.
CGGCCAGAAGTAAGTAAATGGCTGATTGAGTACTAATTCGTTATGAAGGACATCCAGAAATCCACTCAATTTGCACATGAGTGGAGTTTCAATCAATTCCAAGCCGTGTAGGTGAAAGTAGAGCAATAATAGTAAAGAGGGACCAACATAAAAAAACAGTTACACCAGCTGGAGAGTAGCCTTTTGGTTGCAATAGGTAAACTCCCACAACGCTACGCAAGTAGGCATTGCGGGTACCTAGGCATTATCCCGCCAGCGTGGTGCTCAAAAAGCAGTTCTTTGCTTTTACTCACTTCGCAAACTTCCTGAACTAAGTAAAGCTTGTGAAATGACTTACCGGGTCGTAGATCTGATCGCAGATGGATTTCAGAATCTTTTGATCATCTTTGTGAGAAGACTTGCCAAGCCACACGTAGACATGGTCCACATTACTATCCATCATGGCCTTTGGCACTCGCAGAATATAGGAGAAACACGAGTTGAGCGTCTGAACAGCTGGTTTAACCTGCAGGAATAAAAAAAGGGAACTACAAGTTGTTTAGAAGAAATTTCACGGAACAGCGCGCGCACTTGGTCGCTCTTTTTCCAGATGCGTCAAGGGTTCTCATGTACATGGTGCTTCCTCATTCTCAAGTTTTACTTCTTCTTCAGAATTCATATACTTAATGACAATGGGAATGGATCCATGCTGGGACCAACCTGAACAGTGAAAGCCAATAACTCGTACAATTATGACTTTTACTGGTCATAAATGAACAGCGGCATTAGACACTGTGGAAACAATCAAGCAGCGTGAACAGGAGAATCGCGGCAGAAACAATGGGTGACTTCAACAGCACAGCGAATTTCCTCCTCGATAATTTGCAGCAACAAATGTTGGAGGACTCTGACAGTATCTGAATTTTTAGAACTTTGAATGATTCAACCTCTACCACGAAGGTTACAGCACTCAATAGAGACCTCCGCTACCAATCACACCAATTTTGCTGGGGAAAATAAACTCTCCTGCTCCAGGTTCCTGGCTGCGCACGATTGAAGCGATTACTATAGTGTAACTAAGAGCCCTATGGAAATCCTATTGACCGACAAATACGGCCCAAAGAGCCAGAGTGGTACCTGGATACAGCGCGTGGCGATGGGGTTGCCGTTCATGCGCAGGTGGTAGAACTGGGGCGCCTGCTTGCGGAGGGGTGCATCGCGGTCGCGATAGCTGCCCGAATGGACGACGAGGCGGCGCTGGAAGTGGGCGAGGAAGTAGAGATCCTCCTGCTGCTGTTTGACGCGTTTGAACTCCACCGCAGAGCCCTGTGAAAGGCGCGCCTCCATGTCCTTGCGCAGCGAGAAGTTGAAAGTGAGCCAGGCCAGCTCGGAGGCCTCGCGCCCTTGCCAGAAGTATACCACCGTCTTCGTCGCCCCCTCCTCCACCGCCGCCGCCCCCTCCGAGTCCGGGGTGGAGGGGTCCTCGGACTTCGCATCGGCAGCTGCGGCGGCGCCATCATCACTAGCGCCTGACACTTCGTCATCCTACAAGCCAAACAACTGCGTCCTTCACAAATTCCCTCAATCTCGTCTCAGATCTCTACAGTAACACTTTAACAAAAACTGTTTTGGCTTGTGACAAATCAGAGCCTAGCAAGTAGGTGCTTTGCGATCCCAAGCATAACAAAGCCAATTGAAATTAGTGGAGGCATCTAGAGGGCGCCAACTAGAAGTGCACACGTTATCGAGTTATCCAGTTTTCTTAATCGACAATGCGTGTCTTCATCTTCACTCCAGCGTTTCCTTCTATAGGCACAGTCCACTTGGCCTCCCCCCAAACCCCCAAGTTTCTAATAAAACATTCCGAAAGCCTCACTGCCATAAAATGTGGACGGATGAGTTTCGCTAAGCATACAGTTACAGCCAAATGACAACTAAGTGGTTTTAAAAGTCAAGCATGCAAGTTAAAGCTCAATAAGAAAACACCGGCACTTCCTCGTGAAAAACATCCATATCATGCTACCAATGCCGAGAGCATACAAACAATCAAAAATGCATACTTTCCATAAATAATGGAATGACAACTCTGCCTTGTCCACGACGTCTCGTCCTCGCTTATCTTATTGACTAGCAGCCTAATCGCCAAGGACTTTTCGTCGCTGGAAAGAAGAAGCCATCAAGAGTCTGCTGCGAAGGTTCTCATGAGACACCACATGAGGATGCGAAATTCACTAACTCATGATGTGCACCTTTTAATGTTGGGAAGAAAGAGTGAGATACTAACTCATCAAAGATCTCAAAATAATAGCGAAACAAAGACCAAATCTCGTCAATTCGTCCGTTTAGTAATTCTTCACAGATAGCAGGACTTAACAAACGCTCAATAAGTACCCGAAATACTAACGCAAGCAATGGCTCAATCGGATGCAACGACGGCTTGTACGAAAAGCCTCTAGCCATCGGGTGGATAAAGGTAGTGGACATAGGTAGTGCTTACCCAGTAGCGCGCGATGACGATGTAAGAGTCCTTGTTAAAGAAGTGGCCGAACCACCGGGGCTCAACAGGGACCCACTTTCGGTCGAGGATGACGAACTGCTGGAGCGAGGGCGTGGCGAGCGAGCCCCCACCCTTCTCGTCCAGCTCCGGCGGCTCGATAAGCTCATAGTTGAGGTCGTGCATGAGCGCGATGGCCTTCTCCCAGGCCAGCGGGGTCTCCCGTGGCGCAAGTAGCGCCCGCAGGTCCGTCCTGATCTGGTCGCGCTCCAGAATAACGTTCGGGTCGGCGCCCCGCTCCACCACCGATTGCGCGGTTCGCGTGAAGTCCACCGCCATCGCCGGCTCCCACCCCACGAATTGAACCCGGAAGATCTGTTCGACAATAGCCAACACACACAACGCCTCGTCCCAGTACATTCCCACAGAAGACTATCTGTCTGCCTCTTTCGACTTCTTCCCCATTTCTAACACGGATGAAGAAAAGAGAAGAGTGGACGCCTGGGGCCCCTCTTAAAGGCTTCTTGGAAGAGACTTGTTTGTATGACGGTGATTATTCGCACCGGTCATCAAAACAAAACAGTGCAACCCCCACCCTAACACCGCCAAATCAATCCGGCGGGATGAGCGGGAGAATAACAACGAATACTACGAGGTGGCTAGAGGTGAGCAACACAACAGACGACCTGACTGAGCTCATGTAGCCCATTTCCTCTTCCAAAAAGTTGCGGTTAACAACTATTCGAAGGCATGTTGAAGTTTTTGAGGATAGCCTCCCACGAAATGGTTTAAAATCAGGTCACCACAAGTTGCGGGGCTGGCCGGATTGAGAATGCAATAGACGCCTCTAATGGCGGCAGTTATTTCAATCAAAACTCTACTACGCTAACATAAAAGGGGCGCCGACTGACCTCACTTTCGGCACCCTCGGGGCAGGGCTGCGGGGGGAGGCGTTTGTGGGCCGTGACGGTGTCCTCCAGGGAACTGTCTGCCACGATCTCACTGATGAGGGTGTCCTCTGCGCCGCCGAAGCAGCCGCGCGGCATCATCTCGGTGAGCTCCTCGGCCAACTTAAAGCCAGCGTAGCGCAGGAACCGCGCTGAGCGCTTGCCCATCCAAACAAACAACTCGCCGCCACTGTCCACCAGGTAAACGTTCTCCGACTTGAGGATGTCGCGCGTCAGCTGGCCCATTGGCAAGTCAACCTACATACCCAGGAAGGAATGCGGCACAAGTGTAAGCAACTCCATTCCCACCCATCCCCTAGTAACATCATACACAGAACCAGACCAATAGGCTAGTTAATATCTGGGTTCCGATTGTCCTTTTCGATTTACGAAAACTCAACGATTAACGCTTATGACTAGGTTTGCTCACTTGCTTCCACTTCTTTGGGTACTTATTGGAGCCCATCAATGTTTGCGATCCCTCTACAGTGCCATGAAGGTGATATGCAAGTTGATTTCCTTAGGCGTTTGCTGACACTGTTGGACCTCGAGGTAGGCAAAAGCCTCGCCAATGCCTGACGCACACGCACAGTCACGTGAGCTAGGTGAATGTGCCAAACCGAGTGACTGATCGTTGCCCTCACCCCATCAGAACGCTAGTTTATAGAATGTTCCCGCCATACTCAGAGTTTTGATTCGACTTCACTGCTATTAAAGGGCTAGAAAAAAAGCTGGAAAATCCTGTGCAACACACATTGAGACAGACTGCAACAGGGTTTTGCCAAATGAAACTGAGCTCGCATCCACTCTCCATTAGGAAATATGGCTGCGAACATGAGAAAATCGGTAAAAGATCAACTATACAAACCTTCGCATTCCACCGGTTTCGAATTAAGACAAGTTGCTAGGCTCACTTGATAGGTGGAGTAGAGAGTAGAGACCCTGTCACCACCCTCAAGGGAGAGGGGTGAAGCCCGATAAGGCCTACTGAAGGGTTGATGCGTAAACAGGGCACAATCACATCTTCGCAAAGACGGCCGCTTAGGCTCACCGCCGAAGCCTCTTACTCCGCCTTCAGCGATAAGGGGTCGGTTTTCTTACCTGAAGCAGTTCCAGGTACCCCTTGCCGAGCTTGACGTCATAGAGGATGGGTCTGGGGAGTTTCCAGTCGGTGGAGATGTAGTCGCGGGGTGGCGGAGGCCGCTGGACATTGGTGGGCGGTCTGGGGTGATCCACAATGGCCTGCACTGGCTTCTCCTCCTGGTGCTCCACGGCCGGTGGCCGCGGCGGGGGCTTCCACAGACCCATCACCACCGCCCAGAATTCCGTGGACTCGCGTCCCTCGTGCTCCAGTGCAATGGTAGCCTCGTTCAGTCGCTCCTTCTGCGCGATCTTCTCGGCCAACAGGCGACCCCGTGTCTGGATTAGTAGGCGCGACTTGGAACCGAACCACACGTAAAGGCACGAGTCCCCGTCCACGAGGTAGACGAACTTGGGGTCCAGACTGGCTGGACTCACCGGCATGGAGACTATGTGCATCGTCTTCTCTTGGCCAAACAGTCTGAAGGAGTGCAAGTTGAATGACCGAGCTTACAAGCATAAAAGGCAACTAGTACACACAACTTTATCTATTAACGCAAGGGCAACGTGTGTTTTCAAATCGCCTTCTATAGAAGCCTCTTGGCTTTTTGTTAAGTAGCGATTTCATACTACGGCAATTTTGTCGGTTGGATTACTTCCTCTGTACCTTTGCAAATCAATTAATCATTGGCTCATCCAGAACAGAGGCACAATGCCCTGAAAGGTTTTTTCTCAATCACAATACTTTTGGTCATCTACTTTCATAGATAAGAGAAAGTAAACGGTCAATATAAATAGACAAACGCCTACAAAAGCCCCCTTCATGTCAACTCCACCCATCAGACCACTTGAAAACAACCCGGACCTTCATTTCATGCGTATTATTTCATGTCACGATTTCTGTGTGCGTCGGGGTTTCATGCGAAAGAATTGGTGCTAAACGTCGCTCATACTGTTCGATTACGTGTGGTAGACCTGATGGTAGGTTTGTAGCGCATTTTTTGTACAGCTTGTAAGGCATACATGCTAGTAGGAGACCCCAGTGACGGCTCCGAATTCAAGTTAGAAGACTCCTTTTTGTGCTTCGAATGACTCACCGATACATGCGGACGACGGCCTCCTTGCAGGCGACAATGTGGAAGCCGGTGGAGCCACTGGAGCCCTCGAGGACGGTGATGCGGCGGCCGGGGAAGAGGGCGAGGAAGTCGGGCGACTCGTCGCCTTGCTCCTCGCGCTGCGTCTGCCCGTCAGCGCCGAGGAAGTTGCGCAGGTGCACGGCGTGCATGGCCACACAGGCGCGCTTGTCCAGACTGGCCGCGGCGCCGATCCAGTAGAAGATGCGCCACTCACGGCCGCCGCGCGCCCCACCGCAGTCCGCGTCCGCGCCCACCGACTCCGAGGGCGGGCCCATGGCAGCGGTCTCCGCGGGGTGGGCGACCTGGCGCGTCTGCAGGAGGATGTAGCAGTCGCCGGAGAAGAGCTGGCCCACGTACTCCTCGTCCTCAGGCTCATAGCGCTTCGGGTAGAATTCGTCTATCACCCAGATCTCCACCCCCAACTGCGTGCCTGCGTCCTACAAGACAGCAGTACTGACCTCCAGATTCATGGGCGAGGAAGTGGGTCACTGCCTATCCGCTACTTCTCGAGGACCCAATCAATGTTTTGTTAGTTCCCTAATCGAAATTTCTACTTAAGATTGACACACTATTGGTAGCTGAATAGCTAGAACACGCAAGGGGTTTTATTCGAGATTGTAATTGTACATTTAGGTAAAATCCGATAAGACGGCGAAATAATTCGGTATATTTATCGGTAGTTTGGGTGTACAGTAAGGGAGTTATTAAACGAGGATAAATTCAAACTTTTAGTTGCTATATTTGTACAAAATAAAAGAGTTGGAGACCCTCCTGCTCTTCACTGAAGCCATTTTGCGCAGTAAGGGGGAAAAAAACGATGAATTTTTCATCCATGTGCGATTCACCTACATTATCGCATCTCGACACTTTTGGAAATTTGGTAGTAAACTATTAAACGATGAATGAGAGGTCACGTACTATAAATCAAAGCTAGAAGTGCAGATTAAGGACTAGCAGCAAACGGGGTTAACATTCTCGAGGTGGAAAATGTCGAAAGTTTCACCTGTTAATGTTTTTGAAGTTGGAGAAAACCTAAAAAGAGTGCACACGGGAAACAATTACTTCAGTCGAATAGGGAACAGGTGCGAAGCAATGATATATAACTGACGTCACTTGTGTAAAAAACGAGTCGCTATTGAAAGCGGCAAGCAACTACGCGACAGAGGGCCAAAAGTGACAGCGACACGTGACCTTATGTCAAATACACACATATGAGATGAAGGCAATAAGATGCAGAAAGCGCAAATTATTCACGGAAATTCATACTGGGAATTGACGAAATGTGTCACAAATAAGCGAGAAAATGAAAAGTAAAAAATCGCTGAGTAGCAGGAGAAATTCTAGACCAGTAAGCGTTTTTTGACCTTGATAAAGTACGTTTACACTGCACACAAGATGTAAGGGGTGGTCTTAAACCACTAACTCGTAGCCTGTCTTGAGAATTAGGAACCAAAACTCAGATTTGTACAATAACTACGCAAACATAGACATTATAATGGCATACATGCACTGTCACGGCCTGACACTCAATCAACTGAGATGCACTATCATGCACTAGGGACAAGGCAACCTGTTCAGAGAGCCCATACTTTAATTAACGCAATTCACCAACTGCTGATTCGTACGCCTAGCCTAAGTGTCAATGCTACAAAGGAACCTGAAGAAAGAGGCCAGTAGTGAAAGAGGCACTCCTATCATTGGACTGCAGGAAAGAGATAAAGCTGCTAAAACTTGGCTCAAATCCGACCGAATAAGACCTTCTCAGAGTAAATTCTCGTCCCAAAAGGACCAATACACCTTGAATTCCCTCAACCGAATATGCCACATTCGGCGGGAAAAAAGAAAAGCCGCTAAAACTGGTCCCTCAAATTATATTGAAACCATGTCTTTAGGTGAGTGATTTTTCCCCTTATAGAGACTGCGAAACCCACATCACATTAGTATACTCTTCCAGTACGGATTTGATAAGGAATGCAATTTTTAAGTAAAGAAAACCACACTTCATTTGACTATATGAGAAAGGGTACGTTGATTCACCAAAAAATGTTAAAGTTGCTAAATGTGGCTGTTCAAATGTTATTAGAACGGTGAATGAGAATACATTGCTATAGCCCTTCGACGAGCTACTACCATTATTGAAGATCCAAAGACCATCCACCTACCCACAATTAGCGCTACAAAATACACTTTTGGGATAAGTTGAGAAAAGCGCTACCACTACGGCGCATGAAAGAGACCTACTGATTCACCAGGGAAAAGAAAATTTGCAAACTATGCCAAATCAAATCAGGCGATGCCTTTTGTCCAGCAAGTTTTAGCCCTAGAACGTCCTAAGAACACAAAGAACTCCCATTATGAAATATACACGCGCAAAACAGACGTGATTGGAAATAAAAAACAGCTAAGTGTATTGTAACGATAAAAGAAAATGAAACGAAGCCCCAGGAGAGTACTAAACTGCCTCACCTCGTCAAAGATGTCGCTGTAGTCGAGGTTGGGCTTGGCGAGGGCGTCCTTCCAGCGCTTCGCGGCGATCTGCTTCTCTTCCGCCGCTGCCGCAGCAGCTGTGGTGGCTTCGGCGTAGCGGCGGCGCATAATGGCGTCGCGCTCGCCAGCGATGTGACGCATGCCCGCCAGCACCGCCTGCCCCGCGCCCTCCGCGTCCCCCGCCGCCGCCGCCGCTCCCACCGCGTTCTCCAGCCCGTCCAGCCGCCGCCGACGCATCCGCTTCAGCCGTGCCGCCGACTCCTGCAACACGCCGCACACCTCGTCCAGCTCTAATCTCTGCTCGCGCCTCGACACTCAATGCCTTCTTTTTCAATGAAACTTCTCAACTAGCTTACAACAGTATTCACTGTGCACGGCCTTAATTGAAACTGCGGTCATCAGCCTCCTCAACCGGCTATCAGACATATCGACGATGACCAGGCTGTCTTTCCATTCTTCTGGCGTCCGTATTTTCGGAAGTAGCACCTCTTTAACCAGCCACACTTCTCTCCCGACATCACCCCCTTTTTCAACTTTTCAGCACAGATTACTCTATTTGACGACCTTCTACTCCACCCTCGTAGGGAACGTATGAGGAAACGACTGCTTTAAGAGGATTAGGCCAAATCTGGTCAATCCACGACCGCAGCCACAGCCACCATTTGGCCTTGGTGTGGGGTAATATAGGCTGACCATAACCCAAATCATAAGTGTCCCGGATGTTCCCATCGAATCAGAGAAGATGGCCTCAAAAGGAGGAGACTATTCAAAAGCATTAGCGTCGGATTCACCAATCGGATCGCTTACACTGATGCATCAACGTAAATACACTGAGGTAAAGTTGACTATGAAATTTAATGAAGCCTGATCTAATGCGCGAAACATCGCTGGCTGATGCACGCACTCAAAGGTCAAGTGCGGTAGTAAGTGGATATCACCAACTTTGTGACCCCATCTACCCCATTTTCATCATGACGGATAAACACTGGACCGGTCTCATGCATCACAAACACCCTGGACACACGCAGAGACGCACACCCCCAGCGTTGCAACTGTGGCTTGCCCGCTGTCACCGTCGCCGACGAATTGGCATAGTCGTGACTTGGAGAAAATCGTAACAAACAGGATGGGGTTTGGCAAGTTCAGCCCCTCTACCTCTGCGAGGACCGCGATCCCACAGAGACTAGGAAATGTAAGATAAGAGGAGTGGAAACGGACCTTCCCCTTTTTCACATCTTCGCTGGGCTCGGGTGAGATGCCGCGCATCAGCTGGAGCTGGCCGTCGAGAGAGAAGTCGATGTTGTAGAATGCGAGGCCGGCACCCTTCTGTAAGGCTGGTGGTTTGGGTGGGAAGCGCAGCTTCGGGTTGTTCTCCACGTCGAAGCGTTCCAGGTTCTCGATCAGGAAGTGGATCGAGTCAGGTAGCGTCTCCAGCTCGTTGTTCGACAGGATCAAGCGCTTCAGTCGACCGCACCGACACAGACCTGAGGACAGTCAAACCAGTAACCTCTGCCTAAGATTGAATTTCCTCGGGAATTTGCAATGTTCTATCGGAGCTTCTTCTACCACCTTTCAGCTAGACGATGTGACAGATTTTAGCAGAAAGTACACCTACATCGATGTCTTAATATCTAAGGAAGGTCTTACAAAACAAACACCACCTTTGTGCCAGAACTTTCTTTTGTATTGACCTCCGTTTTGATTAGGGATTTGTTGGCTTGGACATGCTTTTGGGTTGCGCTCGTTAATTTTTAATGTATTCGCATAAAGTCTGTCTGCCATGAAGTCGCCATTTACTGACTAAGTTGAGGTTTTCTCATTTGCAGGATTGGTGAAACAATGTACAAACCTGACGACTCATACTAGCTTGGATGTGCCGACGAAGTCATCTATACGATCAAGCATTAAGCGGCGTTTTGCTGTAGGAATAATGAAAACTATGAAACGTTAGCACACGTGGGAGATGTGAACTTTTACAGTATCAGAAGAAATTCCTGATTAGTTCTACAAATCAATCAACTAAAACGTCACCGACTAATGACAAGGGTAAATCTGGCAGAGAAGAAAATAAAACACTTTAGTTCCTCGTTGTTGTCGTAATGGGCACGCCACCACTGCTCCACCCACACACGCGAGAAGGGACGACCAAACAGCAAAATTGGTCAGCCATAAAAACCCCCTACTTTCGGTCTCTTGGAGCGTCGGAAGTAAGCTTTAAGTTACGACAGTTTGTCACGTCTAAAGTAAATGCCAGCGGCACAGACAAATTATCTCGTTTAGCAGTTTTTCCGACCCAAAATATCCGCCGCCTCCTCCTCCTCCTCCTCCTCCTCTGCTTCTAAGTGATTCCAATGAATGCCCAGATATAGTGGGCAAAAACATGAAATATCAATCACAACAATGCATATCAATAAAATCGTTTAGACTGCATCAATTAAGTGCGCTACGAATGCTCAGCGTTAATTTAGATTCGCACTGCTTCGACTCAACTTACCACAGACCAAAAGACGATTGAGCTTTTTAACATCCATCAAGTAGAGAGCAACATAATGATCAAAACGAACATTATGGACGATTTTCTATCTACACCACATGAGAGGGGAATTTCCTACTAAATAGCTTGATATGAGCGTGTTGGTTTCGAATGCTCCAAGACATGTGAAGCCCAGTCAGTGATAAAAAGTGACTTATGACAGGGGAATGTGTCTCGACAGCAACCCGTCACGAGGGAACGCCTCCTTTCCTTGAAGCATTTCCAATATGTAAGCAACCCTTCAGTCCACACGGAAAACGCCTAGCTGGCGAATTAGTAGTTAATATCGAAGAAAATCGTACTTCGCAGCAACTCAATGCACATTTAAACGCAAGACTTCGTAGAAGTAAACATGCCACCGCTAAATGCACGAAATTCCAAAGGGAAAGTGAAAAGTTGTAGACATGGATTAAGGAAGGTTTCCGACAACTGTTAACTATACTACTCTAGCGACCTAACAAATTTACCTGGGTGTTTAGGAAAAACACCGTTTAGTTAGTTACGCATTAGATAACCTAGTCCCCTATTGACAAATGCCTTAAATCTATTCAACTTCTGTTTAAATCCTAAGAAGTGATAATTAAACACTAGAGGGTAGGCAAGTTGAATCATGCGTTGTTTATTCACTACGGTGCTTGAAAAAACACCCGTAATGATAGGTAACCAAGGCAAATTTTGAAGACTAACATCTAACGAGGGTACCTTAAGTTTACCTCCAGCGGAAAAATTGAAAACCTGCCTCATTACTACTCGATTAGCAAAAGGGGAAACTAAGTTTCAGTAAATGCAGTCCTTTAGAAGACTCATGGGCCCTCTCTTAAAAAGGGATCTTTCCAGAGCTAATTATTTAGTTAAGACGAAGAAAGCCTCAAAAACCTTTAGTTCACTAAAGAGTCGTCTTATCAAAATTGGGGAATATTTCTAAGGCCCCACATTCCAAGACCCTTTAGAGGTAATGTCATTAATTAATAGGCGAGAAAAGTCGCTACGGTTTGCTTTAAAATGACCATCTAAGGCCAGCGCACCTTCAGGGATATTCTCGAGCTTATTGTTGGCGGCATTGAGGACTTCGAGGTCATTCAGCTTGGCCATTCCGGATGGCAGTCCAGAGAAGGTGAGTTGGTTGTTGTTGAGGTAAATCTTGCGCAACTTTGTCAAGCGCGTGAGACCCGCCGGCAGACTGACGAGGCGATTGTGGCTGAGGTTGAGGTACTCCAGGGAAGGCCAGTTGTCGGTGAGGGCTGACAGCTCGCCTATCTCGTTATGGCTAAGGTCGAGTTTGCGCAGGGCTCGCAGGTCGAAGATGGGCTCCGGCACGCCCACAAGCAGGTTGTGCGAGAGGTCTAGGTCCGCCAACTTGGTCAGACGGTCCAGTTCCTTGGGGATGTTGTCCAGTCGACGATAGGTGCCCGACATGTGCAGAACCTGGGAGAACAGCGTCGAAAATAGCAACCTAGGGCCACAAGGAACTGCCGACTCGGAAAGGCATTCGAAATCACCACTACGCGCTGAGGGCTGCTCACACGCAACCATGCACAGTTACATCACAAGAGCGGCCGCCGCAGAGGTTGGTTAGCTCGCTACACTAATCTATGCAAAAATAATTCCAAGTTGATGAAAGCTGGGGTCGCGCCATCTGAAGGGCCAGCGGGTAATAGGAAGATTGAGTGTAAGATGCATATGAATGAGATCGTCACTGGGAGGATATCTATCCCTGAGGAACAGAGCGTAACAGGGTCCGGTGACGAGCCCAAAATGCAGATTTGGACGTGCCTAATCACCAGTCCGGGATTCCTCACAAATAAGGATTACCAAGTTTATTTGTTCTTTAGATTCTGCAGGCTTTCCGAAACTCAAAAGATTCTTTGTTCTTCAAAATAGACAATCCACCACTACAACACTACAGACCGGATCACCAAGTAACCATGTTAGATTTGAAATTCCTTGTCACCTGAAGGTTGGAGTATTTACTTTGTAAAGAAGAACCAGAGTATTTTGAAAAAAGGACAGCGCGAAGCACTCTGGTCATACCTGGAACAGTTGATCAGTAAACTTTTCTGTTTGTTTTCACACTTGGCAGACGGCCTATTTTTTGACATGCTCACCCACAAAGTTCAAAAACCTCCATCACGTGCCACGCAATTTAGCACCCGTGACTGCCAAAAACTCACCTCGAGGTTCTTAATAGCCACAATGGTTCGCGGTTGGTAGTGCTGGAAGGGATTGCGATTGAGAATCAGCTGTTGCAACGAAGAACACCTCCGCAGCTGTGGAGGAAGGACAGTGAGGCAGTTGTCCGACAGGTCCAAGAGCATGAGTTCGGTGCACTCGGTGAAGATCTCCGGTGGCACCGAGGTGAGCTGATTCTCACTGAGGTTGAGCACAAGAAGTCCCGCCGCGTTCTCAATGCCCTTGGGGACTTGAGTGAGTTGGTTGCAGCTGAAATCCACCACCTGGAGGTCGGGGCAGAGGAAGAGATCTGGCGGAATGGCCTCAGCACTGGCGAGGAGGTTTTTGCGGCAGTTGAGCGCGCGCAGATGGGGAAAGACCTTGGGCCAGTCGGTGATGGAGGTGAGGCGGGTGAGCTTGTTCTTGGCCAAAGAGAGGTACTCCAGCCGATTGAGGTGCCGCAACTCGCTGGGGATGTCAGAATTGGTGAGCTGGGAGTTGCGCAGCTTCAGCCACTCGAGTCGTGCCATTTTGGCCAGGGGCTGCGAGCAGGGCAGCACAGCGGAGGCGGCGGAGACGACGGCGCGGTTCTTGCTGCGGCGCGCCACCCCGTCTGCCGACTGGGCAGCCACGTGCTCCCCCACCGAGCCGAAGTTGACCCCCGAGAGGTCGAGGCCGCGCAAGAACTGCGTCACGCACTTTGTGCTGTTGCCACCACCACCGCTGTTCCCGCTACTACTAGACATGGTTCACTTGGGCCGGTGCTTCGGCTTGAAGGGCCTGGACACGGGTCTGCAAATAGGGATACAGAGCTGCAATCAGGTGTTGCTCGGGCCAAACTTAACTGAACAGTATTTGGTTGTTCAGCCCTATTATGACCTTCATCACTCATACTGGTAGTGACAACCAGATGGGATGATGACTGCAACCCCTCTCCCTCAAACCACGAAATTGAGTAATTTGTACTACAATGATGACAATTGGCACCACCATTAAAATTATGGTCGCTGTCCAATACTAACTCTAAACATCGTGAAACCAATCCAGGGGAATGAACTAGACGATCTGAGTGTGCTCGAAAATATGCAGAAATGTGTTGGAGGTGCTTAGGTTAACCTTGCTGTACTTTGCTCCAGAACAGATTTGTACTCAGTGTTAGGAAGACACTGGCCTTTGTGACCAAAACGAGCTCTCTGGCCTACGTGGGAGTTGGAGTGCAGTTCTTTACTGTTACTCCTTCCCTCGTTTTGACAATCGGAGACAAATCACTTACAAATCAAGTGGGGTGATACATGTTTACGATGCAGGGCAGGCTTTTGGAAATCGCAAATTCCAAATCCTACAAAACATCATCTTCGATGATTTAGCGACTTGGCGACCTGCTGCCTTTAAAATCACCACACACATTTGTAGAGGAAAGTGCGGAAAGTTTAAGTGGGATACAAATGCTAACACCTAAGGACATGTGATTTCGGGCAAGTGGAATTTAATAAAACCAACAACTTCTGTGAAGAAAATTAACTCCGGCATAGATATTCAAAATCAGTTAGAACGAATGGGCTTACAAAAATCGACGTCATTTTGCCTTATTTCAGGTAAAAATGGGCTGAAGTGGGTTTTACTTCACATAAACGATTAATCTTTGCGAAACTCAGGTACAATCCAGTGTTGTGAGGATAGGCAATGAAATTGGGCTTACCTGAATGCGAAGGAGGTTGTCCTCAACGATACACAGACGCGATATTGAAGAGCTAATCTTCCGCGTGTGCTCTTGGAGATCCACGGGAGGTTTGATATGTTCCGCTGCGTTGGCTAGCTCTGCGCGTTAAGAAACCAAGGGTAGAGAGAGCAACGATTACTAAACGGTTACTTGACCACTCAACTTTGTATCGTTTTACGTTTTACTGACACCAGAAATACCCAAATGCCATTGGCGGCTCACACGTTCAAGAGCAAACGCACTAATCAACCAACTGTGTGATCGTACCTCACTCCTCATTTCGTGGTAGAGTTGAAAAGAGAATTCATTCCTTTCGCGAGATTTACCTAATAAACTAATTCCCCCATGTGAACGAAGACAAAAACTGCATAAGATTTTTTAAGAGCTGCCTAAATCAGATACGTGTTATTCGTTGGGGTCAATATGGGTTAAAAAGCGTAAATCAATTCCAATGACCCGATAGTATGATTCTACTCAGCACATTTCAGGACGTATTAAACCAGTTTACAGTCACAGAGGCATGCTTCCAACGACTTAGGAGCACCTATCAACTGAGATAGAAATTTTAACGCTCAATTAAATGCACATCAGCAACAGTAATTATTTAATTGACTGCGACACCAAGGCTGGGCTATCACTTTTGCTTACAGAATATCAGATCATTGGGTATGACTGTGGGCACTTCTTCGAGGACGAACCTTGATAAATGCTCTCCAGGAGACCCTTTAGTTGACTCTGCGTCTCCAGGTAGTTAGCAAGTGCGCTGTCGAGATGTTCAACACTGGGCTTGAGCAGTCCCACAAACCGACCTGTGGCGCCGGTCGGAGTGAAGGGGGTTTCTGGTGAGGTGGGACCAGTTGAGACCTTGGGGCCGCTGCTGCTGCTGCTGCTACTGTTGCTGTCCAACTCTCCTTCCTCCTTGCTGCGGAGAGAAAGCGAGGGTGATGCGGAGTCCTTCTGGTGTCGGTTGGGATGCTGAAGGGTGAGCTCGTCTTCCTCTGGTTGTAGTGACTCCCCTATTGTCGCCGGTGGGATTTCCTTGGAATCACTGCTGTTTTGATTGGCCAGGTTGGAGAGGAGAAATTGTGCAGAAGTTTATAGTCAGTCTTTGGTAGTCTTTTCGCTTAAAACAAAAAAGGGATCCTTGGGTCAACCACACGTTTACTGGTCTTACGCAACACAATTAACGAAAACGGACAACTTGTCTGGCCAACAGTTATAATAAACCCGATGTTCTAAGAGTAACTACCCGATGGTAAAATACTTATTTGAAACTAAATTATCACAGCTTGACTGGAGATCTGCGGTTAACCTGAGGAGCGAGCTAAATTGTTACTAGTTCCAAGCAACAAAATCGCAGACCTCAGTCAGACATTCTGTATACAGCAGAGCAACAAAGTGCTTTCAAATGAGTACGGACCTTCGTACGTACCACTTAGTTGAACCTAATTAGCACAGTTCGACTAGAAGTCAGGCTACCAATAGCACCTCATGAACAGTCAGACACTCCACGCAGTCAAGCATTCAACGATGGGCATGCAACAGCAAAAGACGCGAAAGTGGGTAATCGGGTGGTACTTTATTTTGGGGTTAGTAACAAAGTGGGTTGCAGCGTAACTGGAGTAAGTACAAAGAGAGAGAGAGCAAAGATATGGGGTGGGGGCTGGTAACATCTCGATGAGGGAACGAGGTGGGGCGACAACTTGGAGAAGTAGAAATGCAATTAGGCCGGCGGGAGACGCCTATATATACACACGTACACCAAGGTGGGGACGCAGAGGTTTAGTGGGAGCTCGTGGAATGAAAGACTAGACGAAGAAGCCAGTACCCCATGACGAGACGATCCACGAAGGGAAGGCTACTGAAATAGAATAAAATTGTTTTCAAACCATACAAGAAGCTCCATTTTGCTTGTTTGAGCTCTGGAGTGGGCGTTATCTCAGACCCTGATCTGCTGCAGAGCCATCAAGGGAACCCACCACATTAGAAGTCGGTGACAGTTAAGTCGCCATTCCTCTCCAGCTGTTCATCGAAGTCGTCTTCTTCCCCCTCCTCTTGCGCCACCTGTCGATGGAAGGGCACCGACACCTGGGTGATGGTGGCGGCCACGGTCTCCCGTCGCCTGTAGGCGGCAACAGTAGCAGCGGGCGAACTGGAGGAGGAGGAGGAGGCGTGGGTGACCACGAGACTGTGCTTGCGATGGACGTCATCCTTGAGGCGCTGCAGCTGGGCGGAGAGCAGGTCGTTGATGGCGCGTACCCACTGGCTGCGCACCTGCTGGTTGTTGGATTGAAAGTAGTAGGTCTGCGCCCGACTCGCTGTCCATACTGCGAAGCGCCGACGGTCCTCGCGAATGCTCGGCGTCAAACCCACCTCCATTAGCTTGAAGCAACCCAAGGAAATCAGACTCAGCACAAACATCAAATAACAAAGCTATTTCACTAGTACTAGACGACTGCACCCCTCGATATAAGTAAACAACTTAGCATATGTTTATCTGCCGACACACAAGAACTCTCAGACCACCGTAGTTGGGGAGGCCCTGACAACGATGAGAACCAATACCAAGAAGCCATATCTACGACATCAGGATTTGCCAATTTCGACGATTACACCACTCCTCCTCTCTAAATGCTAGTTCCCAACGATGCATTACCATGTGTGGGGCAGTGCGATCGACGTCACAAATTGGTTTGAACTAGATCCTTCCCTATCAGCATGCTCTACCTTCATTCAGGATTGAGCTTGATTGAGACTGCAATAATGGGTGCTAATAGCAGGGGCTATTTGTAGTTAAACCCTTTGGATGGCTATGGTTATTGGGCTTCTTTGAAAAAGAAAAAATGTGGTGACAAACCCATCGGAAAAACCCAATGAGACTATCAAGCTAATCGCGCATACGCCGTAGTTAGAAAAATGTTTACCTACCAGCATGGATACTGTCTTATGAACCAATGAGAATGGCTCTCCATATTTCTCGAAACAAAAACCAACCTAGGGTGGTATTTTGTACTTGTAAATGGATTAGTTCGGCCACAGTTCAGTTTCTGTAGTTTCAAGCAATGAGACTTTTTTTCGATTATCGTTTAAAGCAGATATCATAATAGACGTAAGCACTCCCAGTTCAAGTAAACAAGTCACCTTGAATTTATTGGAAAAGATAAACATCGTTACCCCAACAAACACACAACAGCATAGCTCTCCGGCTTCCCAAGCCACCAACGAGCCGTTGTAGGTTTTCGGTCCTATACTTTCTAATGTGCGGAAGTAGATAGAATCAACGTTAGAGAATGCCAAAAAGACATAAAAGGCTCCCAAGTTCCAACTTTTGCAGTCCTAAACTTAAAAATTTAAAGCTCGAAGAATTCTTGGCAGTGTATCAAAAACGTCTAAATTTTCATTTGAGAGCTGATTAGCTTTCACAACCTCTTCACTTTGCCCTTGAAATGAGGGAAAGTATAGCAAAGAAGCATAAAATGAATGTCCAATTTGTGCGAAGTGACCTTTCAAATCAACCAGACCTGCCGTAAACAAGGCACCGATTGCTTCCAGCCTCCTATCAACCAAGACACGCACCTTGAGCTCCATCTTAATGTCATACGTCGGTTTGGAGGCTCCCGATTCCACGGGGAGCAGAGTGGGCATGATGTCGATTTCCGACATCGACTCATCGCCATTCCTCCCCCCGCCGTTCGACGCAGCCGTCGTCGTGGTGGCCACGGACGAGTAGGAGTTGGCATCGCCATCCACGCTTGCAGCCCCATTTCCGTTCATCACCATCGCCGGCGGTGGTTGCAGTTCAGGAGACATGCCAAGCACTGTCTGGCTACTGCCGCTGGAGGAGCCGCCGAGAGTAGCCAGCACTGTGGAGACCAAGGAATTGTTGGACTGGCGCAACTTGGTGAGGAGGATCGCGTTCTCGAAAAGGAAGACGTGGCGTTGGTGCTTGCCGTTGCGGGTCTCTGCGCACCAGACCGTGAAGTTGTCTTGCAGTAGCAGACGACCAAGGCGCGATGGCCGGTCCTATGTGGGGGAGAGTGGGGTATTAATGATGTCAGAACCACGGTAAGAAAAGCACGACTCCGTTTTAAGACATGCATCGGAATCAGTCACATGATTTGGATGACGTTGACTTACTCGATTCCTGAAAATGGGGTGGTTCGGGTCTGTGCAAACCACGTAAACAACACCGTTTTGTTTTTCTTACAATTAGACGAGAGCGTGGCGCAAACTTTTAATCATCACCAAACTGGTAGTGATTCTAATGAACGTCAGGCACCAGATGGTTCAAAGCAAATATCAAATAAAGCAAGTCTCCCAAAGCAAGACATGAAACTAACAGGTGTCTTCTAACAGCGTAGAAGAAACCATCGATATCAAAAACAATCCAAGACGTAAATCGTTTAGGTATCCACAGGTTGAGAAAAGTGCTACTTAAGTCACCACATACCACCGTAAACAAGTGCTGGAGTTTACTTTAAAGTCTGCGAGGCAGCAATGCTTTCCTCTCTTGAACTGTTATCCTTAAAGCTAAACATTCTTATGCAATGAAAAACTAAAGAACCTTCAATTCTTAACTAATTGCGAAACTATGCACTAACCGGCACTGATTTGTTGGCGCGGACCAACAACGGGGTCTAGGAGTTCGTGAAAATTTTGATTAGTTATTGCTGGAGAAGCACCATGATGCGGAAATGACAGATGATAGAAATTTATGAAGTGTTTTGAAACACTAGATAATACAATTTAGACAACCACATAAGATTCCAAGACAGCCTGGAAAACTACCGACGGGAGTAGCTCCAAACAACTCAACAATTTATTTTGGGAATAAGACATGGGTTTTTCGCAATGACCTCGGGCTATTTAACAAGAGCCATAGAGAAAACAGCAGGAAAAATGCTCGATTTGCTAAAAATACACAACCATATAAGGGTAAAACGTAATAATAATAATATTTCACCGTTAGATGTAAATGGTCATTATATGCCAAGCACACAAAAAAAACAATTATTTGAAAAGCATAACTTAATAACGGCACTCCAACAATCAATTCTTATCCAAGGTAACTGGATAAGCTTTGAACTTAACCTTTCGAGGAATAAACCAAAAAATTACTAAGCATATACAAACTCGGCACATTGGAAAAAACGTCGAACTTCGCCATTCAGTTAAACAATGTAAAGGGTTTACGGAAAAGCGCTCTCGAAGAGCGTGAGTACTCACCATGAGCCCACGGAAGCGCATGAGGACATTGACGGTGTCGCACATATCGAGCATGGCCCGATGGGCCTTTCGCAGCGCCTCTCTAAAAGTACACCAGAACCCAACATTAAGAAGGACTACGGAAGGATACGCCAAAAAAGGTGTTCGGACCATATTCTGCAAAATTGCACTCGTTTGATTTTTTCCAGATGTGCCAAAGGTGCTCACGCACGCTACGCTTCCTTTAAAACTGTGAAAACCATCCAGTGGCATCAGCAGGAGAATTAAAATGATGACTACGAGGCGGTTGTGGCTAGAGGTTATTAGCATAACTTCAGACAAATTGCAGTCGTGTCAGTACCACTTCTGCGTCTGGTTAACCGACAACAGAACTAAAGCGATTTATGGGGGAAACCTGCACAGGGAAAGAAAATTACCACGCTCTTGGACATTATTGCAGCTTTCGTGCCGATTGAATTTCCTCAAAGTCTACTAAATTTCGATGTCACCAAGGGCTTTTTTCCGATGGGACTATACATTTTATCAAGAACAATATGGGCCCTAAAGATAATAACTATACACCTTTCTGCTTTATGAGGAGGATCAAAACTACTCCAGCGCCCACGAACAAGAGTTCAATAACAACACGCGAAGAGATTAAGGGGATACTAGTAAACATAATTAATGGCACGGCAATTCACCCGATTCGAGGCGAATTCGATGCCGGAAAATCACCTTAATGCTAACCAAACTTGCCCTCCTACCAGGCTAGGTCACAGTGCCTGGGGTCATGGTTGGGATTAGAGACTAGGTCATCAGCGCTGACCAATGTCCTTCACAACCCAAAGCCACACCAACTTCTAAGATTTATTAAACCCTAAAGAACATTGCTACAGTCCCGTTCACTTCATAGGTAAAAGCCTCAGCACTCCCCCTTAATGTTAGTACTACATTAAGCCCTACATTCCGCATAAATTGTGAAAAGCCGTAGCAAGTTCTTAAGCCGGTTGGTCTGTAATTCTCAGTCCAGTCAATTTGGGGCAAGATGCTCCCTTTCTGATTTCCGTAGGAGCTTATAGACCGGAAAAAAAGGAATCAAACTCCACGGCCCAGGTCCTTTGATCCGCAACACACCCTTACTTTTGCTGTCCCTCAGGCACATAGTCTTTGAGTCTCTCAATGAGGAGATGGTAGCGCTGGAACCTCTGTGCCGGCTCCAGGAGACGGGCACTGAAAGAGAGCAGGGGGCGGCAGAGTGATATTGATCGGGCCGATGCCGTCCCCTGGGAGCTCTTTCTGGATGAGGGAGGCAGGTTCTCCTCATCCTCCATTTCTGCCACCTCCTCCACCACGCTTCCACGACTACTTTGACCGGAACTAGCAGCAGGATTCGTAGAGCCCGCCTGTTTGTTCTCGAAGGTGATACAGGAGTTTGCCCTATTGAGCGTGGCCGCCTTGCGTAGATCAAGTGCTTTCACCCCACCGCCTCGTTTCTTGTCGGAGTCATGCGAGGGGTTTTCACTGCCGCCGACTTTAGCGCTATTGCCCCGTGACTTGCTCTCCACCTCAAGGCGGTAAAGGTAGTTGTTATAGGCAGAGATCCACTGGGAATGAATACGGTCACTTTCAAAGGCTGCGGCGTACTGACGAGCTCGGTCGTAGTTCATGCAGTAGTTCGTGTAAAGGTCCACCAGATTGGCCCACTAAAAGAAGAGGAAAACCAGAACGTCTTCATCTTCAAAAGTGACGTAGGCCTGGTCACTTGCTCCCTTGTCTAATTACTTGAGACAACGACGGCTTAATTACTTCTTCGTCGAGGATGAAATAGCATGTCTTGTGTCTTAAGTCTGCTAAGATGAGAATGCAAGAATGCACTGCTCCTATGTTTGGGTGTACGTAAATTGCATGATTCAAAAGTGACAGTTGCCTAAAATTCACTTAGCATATATTGAAGCACAACCAAAGACTTACACATATTTTCCTTCAAGGTATCATAGACGGTTTTTTAATCCTACGACTGGGCTTACTCATCTCCAAACAATAAACTGTTCTGCACTTAATCACTCTTGAAGATGCGCCGTTCTTTTGATCACCAATTTTGTTTTAAAGCTCTTGCAGACGAGAAGTTCGAAGCGGGGCTATGAAAGGACTTGAGGACTGTTCTGATGAAATAAAAACCGAGTTTAGAGAGCTGATTCCAAAAAATCTAAACACGTGTCTGATCCCAACTTTCGCTACACCAGAGTCGTGAGAACACTAGAAACAGGTACAACCGCCCCCCTCCCCCATTCCATAGAGAACGCGAGAAGTGACTAGGACCTACACAAAACACGTAGCCGCAGCCAAGTGAAATTTAAGCCCTCCCACACTACGACGGCAGATACAAATGAACCCCCATGTGAGTGTGTGTAACTGCCTGCATACTGCAATCAACAGAAAGCGGCAGAGGTGTACACGTGACATACCTACCACCCTATAGGCTCTTTCAAGTCAAACAACAATTACTCTTAATGGTTTCAAGTTTTTGTATTTTTCGTGCCTTTTGCGTGTCAGCATATAAACGAGAGGTTTACAAACCAGAGAGTACATCGACAGAGAGTACGAAGTGTCTTTTACTTACCGAGGATTCGGCCCAGTGTTGGATCAAGAAGGGATCTCCGTTGCAGGCCAAAAGTTGAGGATATAAGTACCTGAAAGCGATACAAAAGAAAGCTCAAGATTTGTCTTAGCAAGGTTATCAAAGCCTTGACCTCAAACGTCTCAATCCAGACTGTCAACAATGAACGAAAATCCGCGCAGAACCAGCCTACTACCTTCCGTAGATACACCAGCAGCGATGAGAAAGACTAAGCCTTAAGCTTAACAATAAATAAGAGATTCAAAATCGATAAATTAGCAAGACAAACTGCTCCGTGAGTCTGAATGCGTACAATAACCTGAAAAGGATACCCTCGAGTAATTTTCACAAACACACACGAAGCACTACTGCTTAAAAAACAACGAATCTGGACCGGAAAACGGCAAAGCTGTCTAGCAAGTGAATAGATATTCCTTCAGACAGTTCAACACCAGCCGTTCATAATAGTCAAAGATGCTTCGAATTCTGGTAAACTCTACCATCAGACTACGAAGACTGTTGTGAATCAATCCATGTGGGAAACCACTTTGATCAAAAACGCAATCACAAAATAATTAAAAGCACTCTAGGGTTAGTTGTTGAAGTCGCAGCTTCTAGAGGTAGTTGGATAACCCGGATGGCAGGAGCAAGCTCACTTCTTATGGAAGGCCAGCTGTTCGGGAATGTTGACCACCAGGAGGGAGCGGTTGTCCTTGAGGAACGCGGGCAGACGCGGCAACGAGGAGGGACCGCCGGGTGGCTCGAACACAAAGGCCTGGGTGGCCGCCTCGAGAAAGTGGACGTAGTTGGCTTCGGTGATGACGAGTTCCTTCAGGGCCATCTCGTACAGCCGATCACTGTTGAGCGCCCTAGGTGCTATGACCACTGGAGACATGATCCTAGGCTGCTCTAATACCTGCGGAGAGGACAGCACGTACACACAGGTGTTAACAGGAGAGTTATGTCTACAAACCACTGCCAGCCAGTAACTCTTGTCCTGAAAGAGTTCAAAACTCCTAAGTCACAAAGACAATAAAGATATGGGGGTACTTATGACTAATTTTAGTGCACAGGAGATTAAGCATGGTCTATGGGGCCGAACCAATGGAAAACAGCATTTCGCAATAACAATCGGGGGATAAACACCCGGGAAATGGCAAGGAAAGGACGACAACGTTAACAGAGAACGAAAGCTAAATTAGCCCCACCTTTGTGACAGTCGATGTCTATAAAACACACAAAAAGGACAGATTCCTAATCAACTGAACCCACAGAAGTTCCTGGGAAAGAGAGAGCACTCAACGATATAAGTTTGGACCTTAAGCGAGGGTACGCAGTGTGGGGAGAGTAATAAGCGAGGGGTAAATCACCAGTCACAGATGAGTGGGCAAAGAGGTCCCCTTTGATCTGCCCCTCACACCAAAAGAGAATGCAAATGCCATTAGAAAATAAAAAGTAAACAGCAAGAACAGACAGAAACCACGCCGGAAAACAGACATGACTGGATCAAATAATTGGCTTAAACAAGTCTATAAAATTTGGGCTACACATGCAAGAAGATGAGTTCAAATATTCCAGCTGTGTTGGGTCTGAACTTACAACCGACTGAAATCGCATGGGACATCGAAGCAACACAGGGACTCACTTTAGGCTCCAGGTTACTTTCACTGGGAGAATTGTAGGCATTAAGAGCGGCGGCAACGGCGGATACGGTAGAATCGGTTGCAGCAGCGCCGGTGTTATGGATGGCGTGGGCCGGGGAGGAGGCCTCGTGTGCCCCGACGGGCTTGATAGGGTAGGCACTGCGCGAGATCTGCTGCCGCAGGTTCGCTACCGTCACCTTCACGGAGTGCTCCACATCTTCCACTAGTCGCAGCATCTGGCTTAGCTCCACCTTGTCGAAGGAAGCAGGCAATAGCAAAAGTGGTCAGTTTCGATGGGGATGGATGGGTTGCTACCACAATAACGATATCAGGTGCCACACAGTCATCTGACAGTCAGTTGAGAGGCAAAGGGGGGGGGGCTCAAAGTCCTTCACCTAGGATTTCTTAGTCATCGGCCCAACCACCACGTGGATAATTCTTCTTCACAACCCCCTATATAAACCACTTGATTAACTCACAAGAACACAAGAATGATTACACCCAATGAACCTTAGGTCTCTAAAAAGAATAAATACCGTCAAAGGACTCAATAAGACCTTCCTGACTATTACGAATGGCAAAATCCGTCATCACCTATGTGAATGGCACCGGGTTCGTTTAACTCACTAGAAACTTTCCTAAATTACTCCATATTTTCGATAATCTTAAGGCAATAACGAAACCCAGAATACAACTGAAAATGAATCTTCTTCTTCGATTAAATCTTTCACCGGGCTGGCAAATTCCTACAGGAATAAAAGGGCAACATAGCCCAACTTGCGACATTGGTTCTATCCAAAAACCCACTCGGTGATGAAGAAAAAGTAGCAATAAAAAAACAGGGTTCAACAAACAAGTGACTAAGCAGGAGGACAGGAAGAAAAACAACAAAACGACGGTAGGGCGAGAACACTGCAGCGGACACCCCCTATAGTAATCGAGAGACCCATGAATGCAAAATTGGGGATGTCTCCTTTGCGAGAATCGAAAAAGGCATTGCCAGAATACCCTTCAACTAGTCCCCTTCTCTGCGGCCTACAAGGCAGCAAACTTTAAAAATAGTAGCCGTTTCCTCTCCAACCCTTACTTTCATTTCGGCGCTGAGAAGATCAGCGAATTGCTTGCGGAACTGACCCGGGTTGCCCTTGAGCACGAGGTTCTGCTCACGAGAGTCGGCGAAAGTGCTTAACTGGCGAATGGCCTCCTCACAGGCGGCCATGTCCATCATCCCGATGTGCTCGGGACTCAGCGGGGACAGAAGGGCGTTGCCCCTGGACACCCACTGACGGGCCTAGGTGAGGTGAAGGTGGATGGGTGAATATCGAGCTCTGCCAGAGCCTAAAACCTACTTCTCTGCATTGACAGAAAGACCTACCTCATTGATCTCGGTGTACAGCTGCACTAGCCTGGCCAACTGGCTGACCACCTTGTCCAAGGTGGTCGCGGCCAGCGTCTCAAGTTGTCGCAAAGCGGCTACCCGAGCAGCAGCGTAATCCGGTATTCGATATATGAGCGGTACTTGCTGCTGCTGCTGCTGCAATGACGCTTTGGCAGAACGGCTGGGCGAGTAGAGGGAGAGGAAACCCGAATCGGCGTTGCGTATCTCCCCACTAGCAGTGGCGGCGCTAGATGTGACAACGCTCTGGACGTCGCCTTTACCACAGTCCGAGTAGTCATCGTCTTCACAGTCGCCTTCATCTCCATAGTCGTCGTCGTCGCAGCGATACACCTCAAAGTATGGATCGTCGTCGTCGGCATAAGCTGCGTAATCACCGTCCACAAGCGGGTCTTCGTGGTTTCGGTGAACTATGAGAGAAAATCAAAATGCCTCAATGAGCAGCGACATTGAACATTGGAAATAATCAGACAGCGTGAACTGAATTTTTTCGATGGAACCAAAGGGTGGCTTTGACCTAAACAAATGAGCAACAACAGGCGACCTGATTGTGCTCGCATAGAGGATTTGTGCCTCGATAAGTTCATGAGGGCCCTAACAGCAATAGGCATTCGATACGAGTAATAAAAGCGTTGCAGAGGTCAACCTCACTGCCAAACCTCGATAAAAGTCAAGAACAGCTACCACGAGGATATTTTTTACGACTACAGCGGTCCCCCATGCTTGGTCTCCGCCGAAATCCCTAGATCCCAACAAGGCGATTGGCTTATGTATTATGATTGGGCTCTGACGTCGAGAGACTACCGCCTGGTATGGCAAACTTACGACTCAGTCGAGCGAATAGACTGCTGCAGCTGGCAGTGCTGAGTCTTTTCCGCTTCTCCTGCACCACCACCGCCGCAGCCTCCTGCCCAATTGCTTCCACCCTCGCAGACTCCGCCAGGGCCTCCCGCGCCTCCCGCCCAATGCTCTCTCCCTGGGCGACGAGCTCGCTTATCTCCTCGACAAGTGCGTCGCCGGCGGCCTGGGCCTCCTTCGCCCGCTCCTGAGTGGCCAACAGTCCCTCCATGGGGTCCTCGAGCAGTGGCGGGGGAGCGGAGAGGGCCGAGTCTATTTCCTCGGAGGGGGCGCTGAGCAAGGACGAGTCGCTGAAGGAGCCGGCCGAGGAGAGCAGGCGAGGTGCACCCGAGTGGCCCGGCAGATAGTCGGCGACTGACTCCACCAGAGACTGCCACATGGTCAGCAGCGGCTCGAACTACACACACAGAGGAGGGGAAGGGGGCTAAGTGCAGACATTCCGCGTGCGTTTTCTTCCCCCTGACTTTTTACTCCACATGACTTTGTCTTCCAACGCATGACTACAAGGTACTACCCGTACTAAATAACAAGAAATGAGTCAGTGCAAAAGATTTTCCCCTGTCCATACTATAGAACTCTCAAGAATGTTTACGTTTCTTATAACTAAAGTGAAAGTTCCTATTCTTCGTCACCGTTATCCTTACAGTAATGTTGTTGGTGGTGCTGCGAAAACAGCTTCTTAGAGCTAGTATTGTTTACTACTGCCTTTTCAAACTAAAAGTACTACAGCATGGACTACAGCCTAGAACTGCCCTCATGGCTGTGTCTTAATTGTCAAAACAATTAATACGGTCCAAAGTTCACGTGGTTACAGTGAGACCCGCCTGGTTTTAGGGTAGGGTAATATGGAAATCGTTTGGGAGCTGTGAAGGTAATTTATAAAAAATGCCCTTTAAACCCCTGGAAATCATCAAAAATTCCAAAGAAACGCATAAAGTCATAACTCTGAAATAAAAACTCCAGTTCAGAATAATGAGAGTCACATCGACCTCATAGACTGCATAACAGAATCACACGCTAGCCTAAGGGACAAAATGCTAAGGCTAACCGATAAGGCTTAACAGTTACAGACGCAAATGAATAACCACGGAAACTGAGATTTTATTCCTATGCTTTGATACCGCGTTGAGATTAAACTACTTCCAAGAGCCTCTAATGCTAGAATGAGTGCCGTGTAAACCATTCCTTGGTATAGACTACTGCTAGCATTCTAGTCATTCAACGTGCCAGAAATCGGCTGTAAATGAGAAACGGGATATACGGTGGTTCCCAAAGATAAAATGGGGCTTGCGTCACGCGTTGGGGCTAAGATACTTATACATTAAGACCTGAGTAAGCAAATCCTTGGTGTAGGTTACCGCTAGCATTCTAGAGCTAGCCAACTTGAGATGACCTGCAATTGCAAGAATTCGGTTCAGATCGGTTTACAAAATGGGTGATGCAAAACCTCTGGGCACTATCGCAGCACTGCATCCGATGATATGTGCGCAGTTCACAGAGCCCTTCGCACGCGCTTGGGCCGAATTGAGGCCTATCTCGATCACTCCCTCGGCATGTGTGTGCGTAAAAACTCGCGGGCGTGCACATTCGACGAGGTTGGTTGGTTAATACGTACAGACACACATTCATTTGCAAAGCTTATTAGCTCATTAGCATATAGGCAAAGACCCAAACATTCCTCAAGGACGCATGCTGATCAACTCAACATGGGGCCGACTAAGGCTCTCACACTTCTAGCGACATGTTCGAACAGTAGCAGAGACATGACTAGATTCAATTTAAGCAACGAGTTATGGGAATAGACTTAATCTCTTGCAAAAATGGCATTCTTAGTTGAAACTGGTATACCAGAATTTGAATAACATTTAAACTTTAGACTACGCAGTGCTACTGAACACAAACGAATCTAGTGGCGAGAACCCAACCTTAACCATTTCCAGTTTGGTGGACTTCTGTCAGCTTTTTCGGTTGAAAAATGGATTCTTTTAACTTGCACTTGTTTAGACAAACGTCACTGCAAAATGGGACAAAAACTATGAAATTACATTTAAGTAGGCCGTATTACCCATGCGAAATAAACACAGACACAGAGTGCATTAATCACTTATAATCCCAGAAAATGGGTAGAGCTCGGTAAATTTGATGAAGTTACTTCAATAAAGGAAAAGCTGAGAGGCTGGACCAACACATGCACTTCTGACAAGCAGCTGAGTACGGCGGAATTTTTCAAGGGAATGCGATTCTTGAAGTGATGGGAGTGTTGACCCATGGCGGGCCTATGCTTGAATAATCAACCTTGGGCGACACAACAACGAAAACCGCCACGGTGTAGAAACATCTGTGAAATGCTGTGTAAGGACCGGAATCCACCAAAGACTAATATAGACTAATAGATTCCTGGGCACCAAGCGGGTCACCAATTCACGATAGTCTGGCCACTAAAGACATTAAGTTCTACAAAAAGGTCGAAAAGGTGGCCAAAATTGTAGGCCAAAAGCGCTCTGATTTACGAATTTCGACACCACCACCC
Organism: Anomotaenia brevis; assembly: GCA_030710315.1. NCBI lineage: Eukaryota > Metazoa > Platyhelminthes > Cestoda > Cyclophyllidea > Dilepididae > Anomotaenia > Anomotaenia brevis. Next base: position 1,909,686 of record JAUOZQ010000002.1, read on the forward strand.
GACTTGGTAATTGTCCAGAAAAATTAAAGCAACAAATGGAACGGCGAATTAAACGGTAGCAAAAGGCATGATAGAAAAACCCGTGATAGTCAAATGACCTCAATTTTTGCATAGCGATTTTCAGCAATTATTCGGTGAGTTTTGAGGATTTTCCCATGTCATGACTCCAGCTCTACGCACGAAGATTTGCTGCAATTCTACATCAGTTAACTAGCAAGAACCTGTAAAAGCCTTCAAACACCGAAAAGCCTGAATTTTTTTTACCTAAAACATCCAACAGACGCTAAAGCAGAATGAGGGTACATGAAGACGCCAAAACAGCGAGAGACTGTGACAAGTTTTCGATTGAATTAGCATTCATGCCTCTCCGTCATAGCAGCAGGAAAGTGACTAACTACCATCAAACAGGAGAGACTCACCTTTTTGAAGCGCTTTTCAAATTCCTCCAGCGCCTTTAGATTCCGCAGAGCACGAACATAAGAATTCCAATAGGAGCGCAACTTGGACCGCGTCTCCGAGAGCTGGAGGATGCACTGTTCCACCGAGATAATGAGGGATGCTCTATCGACTGGGAGTTCTAAGGAGGAGCTTCCGGAGTCCCCTGCCTCCTCCTCTACCTCAGCGTCGTCCTCTTCCGAGTTGCTCGAATCCCGCAGCTCCCGCAGTCGCTTTCGTAAGTCCACTCCCTGTGACTCGCAGGCAGACAGGCGTCGAGCGAAGGTCCTGCGACGGCGCTGGAACGCCTCCACACGCTCCTGATCCAATTCGAAAATCGATAAATCCGCAGGCAGACGGGCTAGACTATCCACACAGCGGATTTCACCCACGAAGGTCTGGATAGCCCGTCCCAGGTCTGTGGCACGCCCCTTAAAGGAGTCGATTTCCTGCAAGAAGAGGGAATTGGTGGTCACTCGGGAGAGGAGGAGCCCGTGGGTCTGACTGCCGTCTAGTCGAGCGGAGAGGGGGTCACCGACACCGCGGCGACGGTGTCGACTGCGTCTAGCTGGTGCTGCTCTCAGCGTCGCCATCCTGCAGGCGCATGAACGAGGTTATGACGCGAGACACGCAAATGACGGCGGCTAAGAATAACCTTCAGCAGCGTACGTGCGCACCATGCATCGATTGGCACACTGGCGCGAATCGGATGCGTACGCACTAGTACACGCTCCAGTTGCACATACGCACGCACAAACGAATGCGCGCATACCAACAGATTTTGCCGAGGGAGAGGATTTCCCCTCCAGCAAGAGCCGCTTCCCGATTATTTGAGCACTTGGAGCAGCTGCAACACATAGGTGTGACTAACACGTGTGCTGGGTAAATGTGCGAGCCATTAGCCTTCTATCACTGGAGGATGCAAAGCAGCTTGGGTGCCAAAAATAATGAATTGGACGCGTATGACGTTCACATCCATCAGCAGCAGAAATCATTGAATGAGTCTCACACCAGCGTCTAGAGTCAGACAAGTGGCAACTGGCCATCACCAAAGTTGCTCAATGTATTAAGCCCTGTTTCCTGTGAACCTGGAAACTCCCGATTGATATTTGAATCAATTTCACTGAAGGCCTAGGAGACACATGTTATACTATCAATTACCCCATCCCTTTTATAAGAGATTTGATATTCAATAGCTTGGAGTCGTCAGTTGACCTAGAGCCACATTTTCAAAGTATATACAAATTCGAATAGACACGCTATGCCAACGAATCAAGGAGAGGAGGAAAACTTGAACAAATAACGCCTGTAAGGTCGAATGCGAAACGAAAATGTCTGCAGCTATTTTTTATTTGCATTTTGGGAAGAGAAATATGGTGTAGCAAAAGTGGCTCATAACGAAAGGAGGCTTCGTGCAAGGTAACCAGGCTAGAGAAAGTGTGACTCACTGTGTGAATCTAGCCACCACTAGTGGACTAAAGGGCTTATAACACATTCACCTCCTCCGTTCCTAAACAAATGGAAGATAACGGCTATTTGTCAAATCTGCACTAAATACGCCTTTGCACTTCGCAACATCCATGCTGGACATTGGGCTCGATTGGCTGGAAAGAGAATTAATGTCAGGAACACTGCACAGCGGTAGGATTACAGGCCTACAAATTGGATTTAAGCGATAGAATTTAACAATCAATTGAAGTTCTGTGAAAATATAGACCATTGTGAGATGAGGAACACAACCAATACTAGTGGGAGACGTAACGAAAAGTCTGGTCAGAAAAGTCTGGTCTCACACTGACATTATGACGCCTCTTTGTCAGGCTAAGGCTGTGTAAAATTAACAGAACCATCCATTTGTCAGAAACTGGAAAACACACTATACGCTCAGTTCAAGGAAATTCATATCCCCGGCATTCCTTTTTTGTCAGCCATTATCATATGCAAAGACAATGAAATGCAACACCTAGAGAACGTGTAACTAGGTCTTCATTCCCCTTGACTCCTTGTGCCTCGATAATATAGGGAATGTTTTAATTTTCTCCGGTGATTTTTTACGGAACGCTTGAAAAAAGCATTTGAATTAGGTAATATACACCGTATGAAGTGAAATTCAATAACGTTGCGTTACAATAATAACAGCGAATAATAAGCACACGCCTTTCTATCATATTACAAATTCGTAAAAGTCATTACATAGGCTGGTCAGTGCAGTCGCCTAGAAAAATATATAATTAACAAAACAGATAAAAGTACCCACATCTACCCAAAGTTCGAGAAACGTCTAAGCCCCCCAAAATCGAGTAGGCACGAAGAGGCATAGAGTAGAGTTCCTGTACGAACACGCTCAGCTCCACCGAATGGCAAATATTTCCGCCTGAATACTTCGCATACAGGCAAGCGCACAGGAGGAGTGAAAATAGCGATTCAGTCACAAGGGGCAGAGAGTAATTAATTCAATAATCACTGCCCTAGCAAAATACGTGGACCAACATGCAGCTGTATCCACCTAGTTAAGGGGGTCCATCTATAACCAGGTGTGGTAAAAGGCCTTATTAAGTTGACTACTGTGTAATTAATTTCACCCGTGGAAGTGGCAATACCTTTCCGGCTAGAAAAATCCTCCTTGTGCAATATTATCAGGTGTCTCTTTGAGAATTAAAGCTGCTGTGAGTTCTGTTGGGTAGGCAATGTGACATCTGCAAGTTCCATTTCAAATGATCGACTTTCACTTCTAATCAAAGCAGAATAAGTCTATTCATGTGCCGGCTCGTTTCAATTACCAACGCACAGTAAGCCACAAGGGCGCGGCATTTCTTTTAACAGTATTTCTACGGTACTACAATACCATTACAAAATACAAAAAGCGTGTTTGCACTGAGTTCTCGGTGCCTGATAGCAACGGAAGAAAAAGTCCGTGACTACGTCAGATTTCACATGGATTACTAGATTCCCATTATATTGGCGACGGTAATTTGTCAAAAGGGTGTGATAGAATTTCCATTCTACTGAGCTGTGAGTAGTGAATGAAACGAAGGTTGTTTTAATCTAATAGGAATAGTAGTTAAAATCTGTGAATACAGTAATGATTAGGATTTTTAGGCCATACCGGAGCCATTAAAGTTTTTAAGTTGACTTTAAGAGAATGCAAAAAATCATATAAACTACTTATAAACCATCCACCACGCAATCAAATCAGTACGGCTCAAGGAAATGCAGTCGTTCGAGCTATGCTACTGATTCAATTTAAGTAGCGGTGTACGAATTACTGGGACACACCAACAAAATACTTCTGTTAACGAATCTGTCCGTTAAAACACGATCGTTTGAAAATCTAAACAACCCATGGTCACTGCAATACAACCTATGCTTTTAACCAATTGACTAGGTAGGCAGTTCCAAACACGCAATCATCCAATGACACTAAATGTAAATACCTTTACTTCCTGAAAAAGTAGCTAATCTCATTTCCGCAACGAGCTACCAAAAACATGAATAACGACATCACGGAACTGTGGCACTCATGATGTCCAGAGATTTGTCCCTCACCGTCCATTCAAGTGATTACTGGATTCCAAAGACAGGAGCAAGAACTTAAGGCCCTAGTTGTAAAGGATGTTTTGTAGGTCAAAATCCGCAGTTCGAGATAGAGCAAGCACTGTGCACAAACCCATACCTAAAAGAAGCACTCGAAAGTTATACCGTGAATGGGTCAGCAAGAACAATATTTCCCGTGTAGCATTTCCAGTAATAGTGCCGTTACTGCCAACTCCCCTAGATGGCCGGTCTACATGACCGAGATGCTGAAAGCGGTTTCAGTTTCGACGTCTTCCGAGGGAATCAAGGTAACCACGAAGGTCTGTTTACTGATTAAAGTGCAGACACGAATTGCAGAACACTATTTCAAGGACCTGGATTTAAAGGATGCAAACTTTATAAATAACACGTTTGAGTGGGACTGTTAAACCAAGCATAGAAGCTGTTAATTGGAACATTTTTAGTAACTACGCAATGCTTAGAAGAAATTTCGCGACTAAGAGCCTGCTGAAATGATAATTTAGAAGTATCATCGCAAAAACTACACCAAAAGCATCCACCCGAGTGTTAATAGCAATTTAGGGAATGTTACTTCATTTCACGTTGTACGATGCACTGTGCGTTGGAAATTTGGGGACATGGTAAACGACCTGTTCATTACAATCTCCAGTGGGCAGGAAACTTAAAAATTGCAAGATATTCTCCAATCAAGAATGCATTTCATAACGTTACAACACTTTCGGGTACTAGCGAAAAAATTGAGGAGTACAAATCAAACTGTGGTATAGAAGCATTTTTTCGCAGTAACTTTAGCGCTGGAGAAGACCTTGCAAAGTGAGGAAATTGACATGTAAGACCACACAGATATGATAATAGCCGCTTGGGAGAGTTTCGAAACATCAAAATAACAAGACAGACTATTCGGCACAAGCGAAGCAGATAGATTCAAAGATTAGCTTTTCTATTAGACAGTGAAATAGGAAAAAATTTTATAGACTTTTCGTTGAAATTTACATCTGAACGAGGTAGAGAAATGAAGGCGAGTGTTAAACATCATAGCAAGCGCTCTAGTCTGTTGGGCCTTGCCATACGTATTGCCGTCTTATGGTCTGACTTGGTCGACACAGTGAACAATGGCAAAGCTTCCCGTTAGCAACGCCGGGGCTGTGGCGGCAGAAGAGCTGACAGACTCTTCTTCGAATAGTGCCTTTTGACAAGGCAAATTCTGCCTGTAAGCACGAGATTGAACCCGAGAAGAAAGTTCCTTCATCTTCACATGACTCCATTTGTGGGACGGTTCCGAGAACTAGGTCGAGCGTTCATACAGCAGCAGACATACCATCCTTGAGATGATATAAACACCAAACGCTATGCTACTAAAAAATAATTGGCATAAGATGATTCAAATCATCTGACTGACCAAATCGATGATAAGCGCTTTTTACATGCACTAGATATAAAAAGCCAACGCTTTAGCTTTAGCTACGAATATGACTATAATATACACCAGTGGTATTTGTTATCCGATGGCAACGAAAGGCACTTCTAAAGCTGAAAATATGGCGTGTTCTATGTCGTGAATGGACCCAGTTGAAACCCACTGGCTAAATGTCATTTTAAGTCTTGAAAAACGTCTATGCCGTATTTTTTTTGGACGACGCAAAAAAGTAAGTAATCACTGGACGGGAAGCAAATCAGGAGCAAAGCTACCTCGAAAAAAAGAAGGAAAAGGTAGGAAACTAGCTGCATTTTCTCCACGTAGGTAACCAAAAGTTAGAGCAAAAAAAGAAACACTCGTGGAAAAAGCCAGAAAGGTCATTGTAAACCATATATAGAGGACAGAGAATCAACTCTTTCCAATAAATTTCCAGCATTTGAGACGTGAACACGCCACCATGCGGCGTTTATTTCATTATGGCACAACCACTTAGCAACATTTTGCAGAAAAACTCACAGTAACTAGGTATTTCCGACCTAGAATTACTAAAGAGGTATTTCCCGATAGAATGCGATCATCCAATGCTACTTCAGTGAGTGATTTATACTTGAAAAGTTCGTGAGAGACCGATTATACCTTTAGGCTACGGACAAATTTTTCAAAATTGCGAAATGCCAGGTAGGCACTTTGAAAGCAATAAATTTAGCTAATAGCCACTTTAAGGACATAACAGAACCTATTTTGGCACGAATTACTATGAGATTGGGAGAAGCTGGAGTTGAGACAAAAAACGTCCAAATTAATAGTATAAAAGGAGATCGACGATTCAAAGCCCTTGATAAAGCCATCCTTTTCCCAATGGGAATGAGGTCACCAACTGAGGGCAACACCGAAGCCTACGCAATAAACGACTGTTTAAATTCTTAAGGGCTTAATTTTGGAGACTGTAGCAAAGTGTAGCCAAATACTTTGGAAAATCAATGAATAAGAGAAACTTTACCAAACATGGTGTGTGGAGGATATTCAGGATATTCAGTTGATTGCTTAGCTACAAAGTGGATAGAGAGCACCATACGTACGTCAGGAGATTAGATACAATTGCTACGCGAGTGTCTCCTTTAAAGTGGATCGTGGTAATAAAAGCAGCATTTTTCCATGTTGGCAAAATAACGGTTCTCCCAAGGTTCACTAATGGACACAGCTATTGACGTCAAAGTCACCAAAATGGGGGCTTTTGAACCTCCGTTAAGTAAAAATGGCACCAACTTCAAGGCCCGTGGAAAGCAAATTAGATTCTAGGATTCATTGTGGATGGAATGCTATGGAAAAGGGTGTTTAGATACATCAGTTTTCATGAGTTAGGCAATGGTGATTGAGGTCAAGAGTTTCGGCGACAGGCTGATGTAAAGTGAACTGTCTGTAAAATTTCATAACATGGAAGTGTCAATTCAAGACGGTGATAGTAATTAATGAAGGCAAGATGCACTATTTGAAAAGTTTAATTCACAAAACTGGAGCGTGTAACCGTGCTCAAAGGTTAAATAATGGAAGTTAACTGATGTATATTAGACACCAATGACCTTTTTGATGTGAAGGACACATTTAATAAGCAATTTCAACAACAACTTACACTAATACTACTGAAAGGCATTTCAATAAGGCATTATAGCTCATTAGATTATACGATAAGAGCAATTTCTAAAGAACGGTAAGGTGAAAGAGTAAATGTAGACAAAATACGCTTTTGTTCCTTAAACAGAATGGTTTGGTCAAAGTTTTCCGCAACTGAGCAGAATTTCTGTTGCCCAACTACACACAATCACGGTGCAAGTACTATGCAGCGAAAATTGCGGAAATCTTAAGATACTAGCTGGGTAACCCGGAAGAAGTACTATCGCAAAAGAGCACAACAAATATATCGGCCATCATCTCGTTTAGTACGGCGGTAAAGAATTTGGCCAACATTCGGGACAAATCGCTTTATTGGACGCGAAAAAGGACAATCAGAACCCGTGACTAAACCACAAAGCCTTCCCCTGATGCTACCGCAATCGAACTTCCAATAGAAAAGCCTAGAGGAAAGACGCGTAGGCGCTAGGACTCGGATAGAGCATTTTGGAGCAGACAATCAACAACGATTAGCAGGGGAATTCCATACGGAAAACATTTTCTCTTAAGCACGAAACTTACTCTAGGCAGTATAAATGCAATAGTTCATTTCTAGGAAGGGTGGAGGGAATAGGTACGACATTTGCAGTGTCTACAGCGACGGGTGAAGATGATGATTAGACAGCACGAGGGGTCACGAAGTGGGCGGGTCATTAAGAACCAATAAAATGCTGCAAAACGGAGTGGCAACGTACAGCACAGGGTGGGTGCGCGCACATGAATGTGTCTAGCTCCGAAACACGTTTGTGCGAAAAAACCTTCAAGTTCGAAATTCGAAAGATGGAGCATAAGGCCCGTATTCCAAGCAAAGATTCCGTGGCCCACCTTCCCAGAATGAGACATTGCTGACTTCTTCCAAGCCAGCGCATGAGCTTTTGTTAGCGCCACGTCCGCATTCGTAGACACCCGTGTCGAAGAAATATTTATGATGAGGCTTCTGATGTCCATTTTCGAGAAATTACCGTTTGAGTGAAACATCACGAAAGCTTTGTTTTAAGCGCATTCTACTATCTACCCATGTTAATTAATTTACATAGAATTAACACATTAGTTGGTTGTTCATAGAAACAAAATCTACGCAGAGTACCGGTTTATTTTAGTGGAAAACGATAGAGCAGTAGTAAGCCATTTATTCGAACAGTCATGAGTCTATTAAGGGAGGCACACAAAAAAATTCCAACTGCTTTAGTCTTCAACTTGGTGCACGAGCAAAACACAAGCCTTTTATCGAGCGAATTACGTAGTCACAATGCGAACAAATCATTCAGATCACAAAACGTATCAAGCTGCATTATTATGTACATGAGTAGCTGGTTGCTATACAGACAAAAAAATACTTCAGATTGCCAACAGGCATGGAGATTGAAAAGCTAATGAGCACTTTAAAGCGGAATTGAATAGATCCACTAGGGAGCTGAAAGTCAAACGAAGCGTCAAATGTGGATGTAAAATAGTCAAATGCGTTTGTTTAGTTATTAAGCCCCAGCAGAACAGACACTGGAAAGTCACCTGATCAAGTTCACAACAGTCCGAGCTAGACGTTCGTAGTTAGTTAAAAAGAAGCGTGAAAGAAGCCACAATCGTTCAAATAGAGTAGGGGATAAGTAAAAAAGCTGTAACGATAAATTTGAGGCTAACTAAAGCCATCAGCCAAATAAGTCGAGGTTGACTTACCAAATGTCAGGCTCTTTGAACAGAGTGGATAAAAAACACTTTTTTTACCTGACACAGATGCATTAGAACTAGCCCTCAGTATGGTGTCAGATTTAAGTTGTTACCAACTCCGTACAAATTTAAAAACGACCAATGGTCAAACTGCATTTACTTACGATTTGAAAATCCACCCATATCGAAACATCGAAGCGAAGATCACCACCGATTTGTTGAGGAACTTGTGAAGCAGAGATCAGCTGGAAAAGTTCTTTGGGTTCGTTTATCACGGAAAGTTGGAATGATACATCGTTGCATATACCAGTAACAGTTTTATCAGAGGTCAAGCGCTGGAAAAGACCCTGCGGGCGGATGACTACTACGTATTCGATATGATCTATGTAATTAAGCTGTACAAATAAGTCAACACAGAATCTTACACTTAAATGCATGAGTATCTTTTTAGTAGAAACCCATCCATTCCTTCGGCGATCAAGGACAATAGCGTGTCGAAAAACATTTCTACTAATAAATACGTAGGTGACCTAGCGTACCGATGGAAGAAATATTTTAGTAGAGAGTCCAGGAAGGTAAGAGACAAGTCATCGTTACCAGCGTCAGGGAAAAACAACACTGGGTGATTCCGACCATCGACAGACCCTACCTCAAAATAAATATGGAAATATCACTTGCCAGGGCCCCAAACATAATTACCACAAAGGTTTTCTTTGATTGATGTGGTAGGATAAATTTCAGGAATCTCAACCATTCAAAGTATTCCCCTCATAAGTTGAGCGAACAATGTATTTCACATTTATGCAGGACCCTTAGTGAGTATAAACAAGTGTTTGGTATAGGTAAAGAAATGTATTCGTCAGTGACATTTGTTTTAAAAGACATTAATCAGACTTTGAGGATTTTTAAAAATGAAATTAATGTAAGGTTTTTTGATTTAAACAATTAAATGTTTTTGTAATAACTGATAAACATCAAATCGGAGTATTTCAATTCAAATACATGTAAATAAGTCTAATTACTTAGTCTTTACTAGGTAGTATTATTCGATAAATCTTTAAGTGTATCAGGTGAACTGTAAGCAGCCTTTTTAAGTAAACGCAAAATTAAAGTTCCCTTGTGGAAAATTTCAAATTTGATGATTGCTTGAGTTTGCAATTGTAGTCACAAAAACGCTTTTAGTCTAATTTAATTAGTTTTAAAAGTTTTCAAAACAGTGTCTGTGCATATTTAAAAGCATCAGTGTCATGTCTTTCTACATTCCAAGATATATACTAATAGTAAAGTTTTCAATACTTGCCGGTGTTTTGCACCGGTTTCGCAGTTAATACTAGGCTACCTTAAGATTCAAATGGAAGTAAATGTTCCCATTCATGTATTAAAAATGAAGTCAGTGAGATAGACATTGTTAAATGAATCCAATTATTTTCCATTTAGCAGTCTTAACGGTGTTGTTCCTTGCTAGCTGAATCAAAGTGAAATGTTAAAACTAATGTAAGTGAGCGTCTGCTTAGAGTCAGCTTGCCTAATTCACAGCCGAACTAATTTTCCTCGGAAGGATGCTATTAAAAGCCTAGCTCATCGAATTTATTTGTACATATGAAAATATGACCTGATGTTAAGACAAGCAGGTAGAAGAGAAATAAACGAGTTGAGGAGCAGGTGAGAGACGACAACAACGGCGTCGAGGCGTTTCCCGCGGCAACTATTAAGTCACTACTGTGACCTGAGCTCCAGCAGGTTTTCAAATCTCCCTTTTTACTTCTGACATATTGTTCGCTCATTCACAAGCATTCAGAGATGGCTGGACTGCATGGATCTAATTCCATGACCCTCACCTTCTTCCTAAAATTCAAAGAGCACATCAAGCAAGCAAGGGAAAGAACATGAAGAAAGACGACCAGAAATGCTTTGACTACGACGACATCTGTTAGCGTGTGCCCTGCTCAGGTGAGTATAGCTCCGCGCTGTCAGAGGAAAAGATGATGATGTTGAATAGGTTTCACAATTATTATTTCGGCGTCCAAAATAAGGCAACACTTTATTGCTCATTTTCGGCTGGCTGGTCGCTATTCCAGGACACCAAACAAATATTATCAACTGAAGGTTGTGAATCGGATTTTAGTTAACAGCTTCCTCCTGACGTTCCAGGTCTAAATCGCTTCTCTTGACTTCAATCATCCAGCGACCTTCCACTGAAAATCGGGTCAGGTTCAGAAGCTACGAAAAACTATATGTATGAGAGTTACAAAAATCCTTAAAGTGTACAGAAATGATCTATAAATTAGCTAGCACCTGAATGGCTGATAAGTCAGTGAGATTGCTGATGTAAGTCGAATTTAGAGGAATAAAAAAGAGTGATACCAGGTTATTTGTAGGCAGAAAAAATTGACAATGATTAACAGCGAAACACGGATGCAATTCCTTGATGTAGCCCGATATCCTGGCAAGATGTCCGCGCTGAATGGCATAAATATGTCTTAAGATTATCAACTATAAAATTGTGAGTACTCATTTTATTCTATGGCTAAAAGACAGAAACGAGATTGCCATACAAGCCTTAAAACTGCCTTTTAAAGTCGGCGTCAGATTCTGCTTTCAATTTTAATTGCCGTAGTATCCATTCTAACAAGATCACATTAGGCTAAAGCCTATATAAAAAGTCGAATTAAGATAATGCTAAAAGCCCTGATCACCCACTTCGAAGGAGTACAAATAAAATGAAGGTAGCGCAAGGCAGTCGGTAATATGAAGAAGAATAAAGAAGAGTGGGGCCGATAGAAGCTATTCAACCCCTAAAGGACGCGATGATTTCAGGTTTCTGTTACGGTAATTTACTTGCCAACCCTCATATAGCATCCGAAATATGGCTCACTCTTTCGCACCTCTTACGCAACTGGACCCAAGAGATAAATCGATGAGCATTTTATTGACCGGCCAATATTCTCCAACAAGCAGTTAGATTCTAAGACTTTTAAGCCAAAAAATGTGCTCCATCAAAATGTGGTGAACCGTATTCCTGTCAGCAGCTTCATTCCGAAGGGATTTTTGAAGGTAATGGTAATTGTTGGCACTTGAAATTATCATAAATCCGCCTGTCGTAGTACTAGGCTTGAGGTAGTATTTTAGGTTTCATGTGAGGAGCTTGGTCGAAATTTACAGAAATTCAAAAATACACAGTTTTAATAATCTAGTAATTTCAATTTACTTAAAAACAACTCGTTAAGAAACCCACGTAGAATTAAATCTAAAATCATAAAAAAACACTTTTTCCCATTTTATTATCGAAAAATAAGCTGTTATCCTGATTTCTTAGCACATCTTGCATGTATCCAACCAGGTGAATATTTGTGATAGAGAACAAATCTTAAAATAAGTAATAAGTTCAGAAAATTTTAGAAGTAGGTTTTATATGCTGGCTTAATCTTGTCAAACCTCAATTCATTAGGCATTTAACTGGTCAATGGTCGGAAACCTTCAACTAATGATTTCTAATAACCTGACAAAAAGGTGAACTTCTTAAATTGGTGTATTTACATACGTTAAGAAGTGGATGTTTTCCGAGTTGCATAATAAAGTCTCAAAGGACCGAGATCGAAAAAGAAATTCTGACTCTCGGTCCGTCCGGAGCTCCATAGCAGGTATGTCGTTTCTTACAGAATTTCATGATTCTATCATTAAAGTATCTCGCCATAATTATTGTTACCACTACCCTCAACGTATGTATTCGGATATTTTGGGTAAACATGGGTGTTGTAGAGCTCCTTTTGAACCAAGTTTATGTTTAAAATTGGTAAAAGTCAGAACTGTTTGTTGTCTAGCTTGTTTGAATCATGAATTGCGGGTAGAATATTAGTATCGATTCCATAAATGGCAGAAGGATTTACGTAGGTCCTTAAAGTTTTGTCTCCTTAATGTCGATATTTTTCCCTTTTTTATTATCTTCATGCAGATCTCGGAATCCACTTTAAAAATTTACTTACAGAGCTTATATCTCATATCCATACATATTTGGAGTTGATAATATTTTTTGTCTCTAGCTGGATCAATGGTGGGCTCCAACGAGTCGCTAACTAGCTTGAACTCTGCCACAGGGGTAAATATCGGCAGTTTTGATTTAGTTTTGCTTAGCCCAGAAAAAGCGATCGTATTAAGTATTTGGAGACCCAACTGGCCGATTTGGGGGCACTTCTACGTCAAAGAAACGCCACCATAGAGTCGTCGACCAAAGAGATTGAACGCCTAAAATTGGGTTAGTTTCCATTCGAATTCATCCACTCCGTTTCTTTCAATAGAGTTGCAGCAGGTTAGATCTCAGTCAGACGACCAAATAGCTGATCTGGCCTCGATTCAAACACATGCCCAACCCAGCCCTGAAGAGGTAATTATTTGAATGTTTGCACACTGTTTATTGATGCTTGCCTAACAGCATCCAGACTTGGACGCCATGATCATGAATGCCGAAGCCAAACTGGCCGTTGTGAACCAGCTTTCTGAGGAGGTTATAGCCCACAAAGAGGAGCTCTGTCGGCAGGCAAACCAGGAGTTGGTTTGGGTTAAGAGTAGCGTATGTCAGTTTTTGCTTGCAATCACTGGTCGAGACCGGTTGTACGCTCTTTTTTGTGTCCTATTCCTCACCATCGTAATAGGAGGTGAAGTCAGCTGACTCGTTGGTACATTGACTATAAGGATCGTCTGTGGAAGATATCAATGCAGAAAATACCTACTATGAGGTCCCAGCTTTCGAAAACGTTATCTTTAATATTGGTAGGCATGTATATAGAAAATTCGTGCATGTAATGCTTTATTGGCGACCATTATGTTCTATTCAAACGTCATTTTTCTGACTGGGTCTGCGAATGCACATAACTTTATAGTGGTTGACACATTTACGTGTGGGTGGATCATGCAGGGTCGGGTGGAAGGGTAATCTAAGTACACATTTTTAACGGTATTTATTCCGTATACGAGTGTGACCTTTATGGAATATGCTCGTCAGGTTTACCTGGTTGAGCAAACTCGCACTACGTTCGGTTGATCCAGGACTAAGTACTAATCATGTATCTAAGTCGCTTGTTGAATAGCCTTTTTAATCATCTGAATATTGAAAAGTAAGGGGAGCTTTATTTCCGTAAGCTGACCAGCGCCGAGGAGGAGATAAGGACGCTGCGCGCTCGGCTGGCCGAAAAGACCTCGGAGGTCGAGAGCCTCACTCGTCAGCTCGGACAAGCCTCCATGGAAATGGAAGCTAAGCAGGCAGCTCTCGAGAAAGCCAAGGAAATCGGGTTTGTTCATTTCTTTTGGACATCGTTATTGCTGATTGTTCTTTCACTTGCCTTCATTTGGGTATTTTCTACTCAAACAGCTCAAAGATGATGAGTGACCACTCGAGCAAGGGTGAAGTGCTGAAACAAATAACACAGGAAAAGGAATTGGCTCACAAGAAGATCCAAGAACTCACTGCAAGCTTGGAACAGGTAAGTATTCCTTATACTCCAGATTAGTCAAGAGTTTTAACCCCAAGCAAGCCTCGTTCCCTTCGATCGTTTCCTTTCACTATGTTCTTACTTTCAACCTAAATATGTTATTTAAATCAAGTGAAATTGGGTTAATATTTGTGGCTTCCGTTGCTATGATTGTTCCGTGGTTCGCTCACGATCCCTGTCACTCAACACTAAGAATACCTAGCTGTCACGGCTCACGACTCACCCGCATCGTCAGCTCTTTTTGCCCTAGGGGAGCTTGCACATAATAGGTGCTATTTTTGCAGGCTCTTTTAATGCATAGTGCTCATTTTGTTGAGTATCAAGATATTTTGCTGTGCGTGTGGTTCACTTCGATTTGGTTGAACTGAAAGTCGCTAAGGATTCCAGTATGTGTAGGCAAGGTTTGTAGTATTTCTCTTATTTCACCGCGCATATTATATTAAACTTATCTTGGCCCCCATTGATGCGTACTTTCAATATATTTCATCAATTCCTTTTTGGACTAAGCCGCATCTCAAAGCACTGTAATTTTAAGACAAACAATATTAAGACCAACGCTGCGTTTTTGGACACCAAGTGTATTCATGCCTTGATGTGATGCGCAGTTTTATCTTCGTATCAATGTCTAGATATTTCTGGATGGCATTAGGTTTTTCGTGATTAAAATCCTCTATAGGCTGACTCTTTAAATCGAAATACATGTTGCGTTTGTGCCGCTTATTTTCGGTTTCTATGCTTCAATTCATATGAGCAAGCCTTTTAAAGAGCTAATCTAATTTCATCGGAGCAACCCTTGGTGGTTGAATAGCCCATAACGTGTTTCTAACTAGGCGAACTGTTAGGGCCATATGAACCGTGGAATCAAGCGTTGGCGTACTGTCTGATGCAAACAAAATCCTTTGCGTCGCCACTAATGACTCCCTTTAAGAAGTTAGTGGACATTTTGTGTTTGTTTTGGCTGCTCAAGGGTTTCAGAAATTCCGATTTACGCATGAAGTTTTGCTGCACTTCGCAATCCTTTGGTAAATTGATAACTTCCTGTAAGTACTCTTTAGTGGCTAAGTAATTTTATTTCTCACGGTTTGGTTGCCTATGCTTCTAATTTTCCCCCGTAAATGTAGCTGGAAAATAATGTCATTTTGGTGCTTGTGAATCGGAATTAACGTAATTCTGCGCATGGAAGGTGCTCAATCCCCTTTCCCCAGTTTCCAGCTTCAACAGGGCCTACCGCTATTCACCTCTTCTTTAATCACTTCTTTAATGCTTTTCTTTTTCGCATATTCACTTCCCTAGTGCGTTTTCATTAATGAGCGAGCTACATGGCCCAGATATCCGGTAACTGCGCTTATTAGAGTAAAAGTGCCGCCTTTCTCCGCCTGCTCTGATGCATAGATTTGTGTGCTCTGGCGTCAGACTAGTGCTCTGGTCTCACTTCATTTGAACTTGTAGTTTGTTATCAATACTGCTCGTTACGCACCAATGTAATTGATATAGTAACTTCTAACTAAAAGGATGTCTAATGTGGCTATTCATTCATAATTCAATGCCTACTTAGAAATTAGCCGTTGCTTTGAAGCCGTTTGTTATTTACGATTTCACGCCTGTTTTTTTGATCCATTCGAATGAGTTTAAATTGCAAATGTGGTGAAAAGTGTAGTTAGGCAGAAGTGGTGCATCATCGAATGAAGAAATGTATGAACTAGTGCTAATCTCTGTTGCTAATTGCAAAAAAGGTGGTCATAATGTACAAGATAGTTATTCTGCGCAAATCAAATAACCTGCTTGGGTAACTACCTTGAATAATGGCATGGTCACTCCGTAAGTATCGGACCCTACTAGCTGTGTAGGGCTCGACCGATTTGCATTGTTTGCTCATTCGGTGTTTGCAATTTCCCTTTGTGCAAACGCTGTTCTCCCTACTTTCCACTTTCGAGTGCAGATCAGTTTGAAATTGTCTTCTGATAATCTTGACTGGATTTATCTCTGGCTCCCAATGTCTGCAATTTCGTAGGTCTGTTTGCAAGTTCATCTGCAGACTGCTATTACCTATGATTAATTATGGCAATGGGTCGAATGGTCATACTAACTGCATGGTGTGAAATCAATTGTGGTAGATTTGCAAAAACTCCATACAAATGTGCTCATGATCGGATCCAATTCCATGCTTTCGTGCCTATGCCTATAGGGAGAGTTAGTTGGTAGGCCTAACACCTTGTAACTAGCTCTTTCGATCTGTTTAGAAACCAGCAATCTTTAAACCATGTCACATGTTATATCCCCTTACCGTTTCAGCGCACGTTGCTAGCGACCCAACTGTCCGAGACCCAAAAGCATCTGAACGACGTAAAGTCTTCATGGAACGAGAAGCTAGTGACCCTTGAGTCGCAGATCATCCACCTCAACCAGAAGATCTCCGAGGACACGGCTGAGCACGCTGCCAAGAAGGCTGAATGGGTTAAGGAACGCGCCAATTTGGAGCAACAGGTGAGATTTTATTCGGGTCATTCACATCAAACAGTGATCTGTTTAACGGTGGCCTGATACCATCTTCGGTAATTTTTCCATAAGTAGCACCATGATCACAAAAAATGCCTGAGAAGGCACTGAATCCATTTTTAAGCTTCTACGGATTCACAAAGTTGTATTCTTGCAATTCACTTCAGCTGTTGGAGGCGCAAAAAGCTGGCGAATGCTGTTTGAAGGAGGCTCTGGAGAAGGAGCGCAGCATGTGGCAACGAGATCTCGATTCATTGAGAGTGAAAATCGCCGAGATGGAAAAAAGTGCGCAAAATCAGGCTGAGAAGCATGCCGAGGCTCTCGAGAATTCGGTGAGATCATTTAATATTTGTAAACTAGTAGATTATGGTACACAGGTTAGTGTACGCATTTGCCATGGAACCGCATGATCAACAAAGTTTTTTGTCTAGGAAAAGCTGCAGGAACAAGTCGTAGCCCTGGAGAAGAAGCTGGAAGCCAGCAATCAGATGACCGGGACGTTGAAAGAGGAGGGAGAGCTGTTAAAAGTACGTTCCGGGGCTTCTGTAATGCTCTTAGCTTATTCTTGCACAGGCGTGAGTTTTGACGGACAGGTGTTGCTTGCCTTGCAGCAGGAGCTCCAGACTCGAGTTATGGTCCTGGAAAAGGAACTTGACGACACTACTCGGAGGAACAGCGTTCTTGAAAGGGAAAAGGCAGAAATTAAGGTGAGTAGGGCTATCTTTCTAGCACTGTACGTCTGCCTAACTTCGGAAGCAAAAATGGCATATAGCGCTCCAAGGCCCGACACAACGGAGTGAATGCATTTCAAGCCTTGGTATCTACAAAGAATGTACTGGAACAGGGGTCTTTTCTGGTACAAAGCAATCTAATGCGCTTGTCCATGGAAATAGCGTCGTTAGGGATTCACGAGAGGAGGTGAAAGCATTGAATTGGCCACCCGTGCTCAAATGAAGAAGATGAAAAACTCAACCCCGACGAAGGAAGTTCTTTTGGTCGATAGCAACTGAGTCTCGTTTATTGAGACTGGACGCTTAAATTGTGGCATTTTGGGTGGCACTCCGTTTGCAATGTCCGTTCGCCTTTCAGGAGGAGCTGCAATCGCGAATTTCTCTGCTGGAGAAGGAGCTGGAGAGTGGGGCAAACGAGGCCAGTAAATTGCACCTTGAAGTTCAGGTCAGTCTTCGTCAGTTCAAATATTTATCCCGCGCAAACTCGGTCGCATATTCTTTGGCTAAAATCTTGCCGACTTGCTTTTGGAGTCTGAGATGTTGGCCGAAATAATATTACTTTCTACTGCATGTCTTTTTTGTTTTTTATTCAGCAAAAGATTCAGGAGCAGGTTACAGAATTGAAGAAAGACCTTGAAGCTAGCTCCAAAGCGGCTGAAACTCTGAGGGAAGAGAAGGACGTATTGAAGGTGTGCCTGCGAATCTTCGCGCCACTTATGATCAGTATTATTTGTTGTCTTTTAAGAAGGGTTAGGTAAACATGTAGCTTACAGTTGCACTTGTAACATGTCCTCATTCCAAGGCGCTAGGGGGGTCTCTTATAGGTACTGATGTACAGTTTGTCACAACGTGTTTTCGATGGTAGGGATAGGTATTTTTAACGTACCATGACGTCTTCGGTGAATTCCATTCGAAAGTTGGAGGTTAAATCAAGGGTTCACTGAAGCGGAAAATTGTTTAACATTACAACCTTAGCCAATTAGAATGAATGCATGGATGCATTCGTTATGGTTGGATATTGCCTTTGTCAACGTATAAGAGCCTTATTCAGTGTAGGCATCACTAGATACCTAGCTTTGTTTGTTTCACTTCGGAAGTGTGGGGGTTTCTCCAAGGTAGAAATAAACTTATCAGCGTTACTCTCTTGTCTGTAGCGAATCTCTGTGCACCTATGAAATGTCTTTTATTTGTAGCAAGGACTGCAGGCCCGTATATCCGCTTTGGAAAGCGATCTTGAAGCGAGACTCCAGCAAACCAGTGCTCTTGAGAAGGAAAATTACAAATTGAAGGTGCATGTTTACAGATTTGCCAATATTTTCAAGTTAACATTTGCTTGAAACCGGTTTTCTTTCCTTATAGCAAGATCTGCAATCGCAGACTTCCTTTCTCCAAAAGCAGTTCGAAAGTGGAGCCGAGGAGACCAATGCTTTGAACCTCGAGATCCAGGCAAGTCTCGATCTTATTTCCACTTTTTATTTCTCAAACACGAGCTCTTTGTTTATTGCAAACCACACATGGTTAGGATGAAACAAGGAATTTTGAGCATGCCGTCTTTTTGGTCTTATCAAGGCTTAGGAAGACGCCAGACAGGCCTAGAAGATTACTGAACTGTCGTGTGATTCTATTTGAATAATCGGAATACGTCGCATCATTCTTTGTAGCGCAAGTTACAGACCCAAGTGTCAAACCTCGAAAAGGATCTTGAAGCTAGCTTCAAGGTAGCTGGATCATTAAAGGAGGAGAGGGAAGCGTTGAAGGTCAGTTATTCCAACTTTCTAAATACCTTTTGACTTACTAAATTTTAGCAATAACGGTTTATTAAATGCAGCGAGAACTTCAGACCCGAGCAGCTGCTCTCGAAAGCATTGCTGCGGACAAAGCTGAAACCATCAAGGCACTTGAGTGTGAGAAGGAAGAATTAAGGGTAGGCAACATGCTTTTATTTTGAAATTAAAAGTCATTTAACGAGGTATCAAAGTAAAATGGAAGTCCTCACTTCATCTTTTAGCGCGACCTACAGTCACAAATATCGGTTCTTCAAACTCAACTGGAAAACGGGGCTAAGGAAGCGAATAATGCGAATCTGGAAATGCAGGTGGGATTTAATCTGCCAATACTTCATTGCTCGTTTAGAGGCCAAAAAATACTGAACTGAAGTCAATGCCAATCCAGATTTTACTAAGCTTCCGTTTTTAGTCATAGTTATTGACGCACTTTCTTTCAATATTGTAGCGAAAGCTTCAGGAGCGAATTTCGAGTCTTGAAAGGGATCTTGAGTCGAGTTCCAAAGCTGTGGAGTCGCTGAAGGGAGAGAAGGAGACTCTAACAGTAAGTTGATCGAAAAAGGAGATGGATTAAGAGCAATTTGCTCACTGAGAGCTGATAGATGGGAATTGAGGTATCTGCTATCCACACAGAAATCCATCGTGCCAATAAAACGTCACAGATCGCGAGTTTCGATAAGCTAAAAAGGAATTTATTACTCTAGCAAGAACTGCAGGCACGTATATCTACATTGGAGAAGGATCTGGAAGATAGTGTCAAGAGAACCAATACTTTGGAGGTTGAAAAGGAGCAGACAATGGTGCGTTTTATTTCGAATGCGGCGATTTGAGTATGTATTCTAATTTGATTTGCCATTGCAGCAAGAACTGCAGGCGAAATTTGCGCAACTTGAGAGGGAAAAAGCGAATGGAGCTGAAGCCGAGTCCTCGAAACTCGAAGTACAAGTGAAATTTCCCTAGCGGTCTTAAATCGGGTGTGATGAGTGCCACGCCCGTTGTGGGGGGATTCAAAGACTGGTTGATGGGTCGACTGACTTGATTCGAGGGAGGGGTAGGGGTTGATCTGGTCTCTATGACACAAGTCTGTAGAGTTTGGGAGAATAGACCCACTCGAACCTCGGTGTGACAATAAGGGCACGAGCCTTATTCACACTTCCTTACTTCCCTCACATGTATGACGGTGCATTTTAGTAGTTCCTTCCATGAACTAGTGTGTATGACAGGCTTACAGCCTTGGTAGTTACAAAACTTAAACCAGTTAATCACTTGCAAGGCTGTAAGATTTCCCCGAAACTGGCCTCTACATGCTACCACTTTCCCCCTACGGTCTGTGTCATTAGTATGGGTACCGTGGTTGCGTAAAAGGCGTTGGAAACACCCCTCGCAACTTATTTCTGACCTCCCCTTATTTGGCTTCTTCTCCGTTCTAGAAGGAGCTCCAAATGCGGATTTCTGCCCTGGAAAAAGACCTCGAAAGCAGCATCAGTGAGAGCGTCAATCTGAAGCGTGAAAAAGCTGAGTTAACGGTTAGTCCTTCTTCGTTGAGCTAGGTCTTAGCCCTTTTTCACCGCCTCACATTTATGCTTGAACTAAGTTGCGTCCTACAGTGATCTGCTACTTTTTTTCTGCTCGTCTTTCAGCGCTCTTTGTTTAGTAGTCGGGTGCAATTTTGTATACTATGCCAAACAATCTATCTTATTTCTTGCAGGCATTGGGATAAATGTATTAATCATTTGATTTATGCCATTGACATTCGTGACGTTTTGAATTGTGTATCATTGTGGAAACCTGTATATTTTATTGCATTCTTAGGATGGATTAGAATCAAAGTTGGCTTCCCTGGAGAAGGCAGTTGAGAACTCCAACAGGGAGAAGGAAATCTTAAAACGCGATAAAGAAGTACTAATGGTATTGGTTTTTTCCATACACATATCATAAAACATCATGCCAGAACTTACTGAATTCTTTATTTCTTCATCGTCCAGACTGATCTTCAGGCCAAGATAACTTCTCTCGAAGAAAACCTGGTCAAGAGTGCTGAAAAGGTAGCGATACTGACCAATGAAAAGGCTGAAATCAAGGTTAGTGCCTCTGATCCATCAATGCCACACAAGTGCCTAATGCGCTGTTGTAATTTACGACCCTTTGGTCACGTTCGTAGCAAAAGTTTGAGGCACGGGTGGCTGCACTTGAGAAAGACGTTACCAACGGAGCCAAGGATGCCGATGCACTCAAACGCGAGATGGAAGCCAAGGTGGGGCCTTACCGCCAATTTCTGTATTACTCTACGAATGAAGGAATCATGGTTCAGTAAGGAGACCGGCCACTCTAGAATTCCTCGCAGAGAAGCGCTAGTGTATTTCAAGGGTAGTGGGTTTTCCTGCTTATTCAAAATAATGGGAGGGGACAAAGTACAGGCGGGTCTTGTCTCAACACCCATGAGCTAGGGAAGTAGACTCTTTGAAAAGCCGAGGTGAGCGCTTGTTGGTTGCACGGGAAGTCTGGCGTCGATGGCTTCCTAGCGGAGCCCATCAGCACTGTTACAGAAGGACTAAAACCACCTAACTTTTTTGTCTCTGTTACTAGCATGAGTTACAGTCGCGGATCGCTGCTCTGGAGAAGGAACTTAAAAGTGGTAGCAAGAAGAATGACGACCTAAAGGCTGAAAAGGAGGAATTGAAAGTAATTTCTCTCTATTTTGCTACTTTTTTGGCTTTCAGTGTTTACTCTTTACTTTTTCTCAACTAGAGAGAACTGTTGTCACAGATATCAGCCATGGAGAAAAAAGTTGAAGGTGTTTCTAAGCGCTCTGACTCATTGAACCAGGAGAAGGAGGAGCTAACTGTGAGTGAATTCCCTTGAATGTTCATTGTCTTCTAGTAAGCGGTGTACCATTGGTAAGCTTTTTCCTTTCCAGGTGAAGTTGTTAGCCCTGAAGAAAGACATCGAAAATCGCTCCTCTGAGAACGATAAACTGAATAGAGAAAATGAGGTGCTCCAAGGTCAGCTGGAATCTCTGAAGGCTGAGGTGATTAGGCTTCAGCAGGCCAACTCGAAGCAGCAATCTCTAACGCAGGATAGCAGACAAAAGGTGATCACCGTTTATTTACGCAAGTCATTACTTTACTTACAAATATTAAGTAACAGTGTTTGCTTAGCTGGCGAGGCTAAAGGAGGAGTTAAGGAATCTCAGCAAGACAAATGAGGACTTGAACGCCCAACTGGCCGGTGTTAGTAAAAGTCAGGAAGAGGGGAGGAGGGGTATGAATTGTATTTTCGACTCACTGCATCAACTCTTTAGCTGAATCTGCTCAAATCGCAAAGCTGCAAGGGGAATTGACCAAGAGTGAACTGGAACTGCAGGCTTCTGTGAAAAGAATCGCCTTTTTGCAGAATCAAAGCGACGAGGCTGAGGCGAGGTATCAGCAACTGCAAGCAGATAGAGATGCCCTCCAGGAGAAGGTACGTCTTCTTCACCCTGCTGGTCTTTGTTGAGTAATAGAGAACTCCCTTCTTTTATAGTCTGTTAGTTGTTAAATGCATCTCACAGGGCTTCCAAGACCTACGATGTTAAACAATGCGTCTTTTGATGTATTTATCAGATTGAATAGGAAATTGCAACAAAGCGTTAGATGTAAAATTCATCAGTTTCCCGTTGAAATGTAATGATATCGTTGTTGCGTTTAGACAAGCTTTGCTTAGGGTTTACCGCTAAATTGCTAACTCGGTTGGTGTTCTTGTTGATCGCCAATTGTTGAGTGGTTCATGGCTTCGAAGATTTGTGTAAAGTGCACTTTAGCGTCATTAACGTGAATTTTATTGCACTACTTCATAGGTGTCGGAGTTGGAGAAGGACCTCGAAAGCAAGGTGGCTGAGTTCGAGGTGAGACGGGAGGAGGCAGTGCAAAGCGGCATGGCCCAGGCCTCTTCGGAAGTCACCGCCTTGAAGGCCTCGATAAGTGACCTGAATGACATCATCTCCGACCGGAATAAGGCGGGTCGTAGTTTACGCATTTTAATTAGTCCCCCTGAGTTCGCTTGCTCTTTTTTGGACGCTTTTCTGGCTTTGGTGGTGAAAAGTGGCAGTGGTGATGGCCAGAAGGTGCCTCACTAATCAAACTCCACATCGTCTTTCCAGTGCCCGATTACTTCCCACGCCCATGAAAAATGACAGTGAAGTGTGCGTGCCTCCACTAGGGGTCATTAGCCCAATGATTAATGGCCTGCCACTCTCTCTCTCTCTCTCTCTCTCGCTCCGTTCTGTCAGCGCATCCACCTCGTTTAATTGAGCCCCAATTAGCCATGGTTCCACCTTAATGTACAGTGCTACTGCTACGGCTACAGCGCCTCTTTCAAAATCCGGTATCAAAGCACCGTCGCATCAGTCATCTCAGAGCTACGCCCCATTAGGCTACCAAAAGTACGACCATTTGGGTTTTAATCGTGCTAATATTAATTAATGGCTAGCTTCACCCTGATGATCGTGAGTGAAGCTCCCAGGTATCTCGATAATTATAAAGCCGTCCTCTATACACAGGAAACCATGTCTTAACAGTCACATTTCCAGAACCGAGCCCTAGCATCGGTTTCTCCCTATTCATATAACCAGTGGTAGAGCGAAAGACGTCTATTATCACAGTATTAACTTCCTGGGATTGCTGATATTCTGTTAGGGCTTTCGGCATTTTGTGGAGAATCTAGGTGCGTATTCAGACAAGCGAAGGACTATTACCAGAGAGGACTACAGTGCTCCCGGTGTAGACGGAGTCTTATTGAGTGGCTCCCTTACCGGGTATTCGTGGTAAATCTCACACCCTCTTCAGGAGAAGGAAAAAATAGATGGTAACTACAAATTCCATTAGATTTAAAGGAAATCCGGTGGGTAAGATAATTCCACAATGGCCGTCACGGAGCTTTGCTCAAAATAACCGTCAGGGAAGTTGCATTCTGCGGCGCTTACCTGAGTAGCCGATTTTCGAGGAGTAAATTAACTGTGCGAGCGCAATCAAACTGCTTATTATGTTGCCAACTTTGCCAGCCAAAGCCGCCTCGTTTGCATTGCTAACCTCCAGTTCATGACGCTGAATTGTTGTATTCACATTTCTCGGTGTCGCTGTTCATTGGGCGGGGATCTTACTTTTCCTCTTTTCGAATGGCCGGCGCCAATTGTCCTGATGCGAATCAGTCTCTTTCATGATGAATAAGGTTGTCACCACTTGCATGAAAGGATGGTTTACACTTTAAAGGTAGCACAGTATCGGTGAGAACCTTTAATAAGTCTGGAATATAACACCCAATTGGGATTTTGTAAAAGTTCTTTCCAGCACCTTGCATAGCGACGAGTATCGTTGGTGCATTACGTTAGTTCTCCAAACTAGTGGATGCAGCTATTTTTATTCGGATTTTATAGTCAGCTCAAGCTGATAAGACCCTTCATCGCATCCAAGTGTGGGAGCTGAGAAAGCTCTTCAGGAAAGAAGTACTCTTCCCATGCTTTCTCAATTCATCTTTGTTCCTCATTTTCACGAAAGGGGTCTGCAAATGTGCTGCTTGCTCAAAAGCCGTCTCACTGTGTTTGGGGGGGGGGGGAATTAGAAGTTCCAGGCTATTGCAGTTTCGGTAAATTAAACGCTGTTCCCCTTCTGAGAATAAGAGGTCAGAGAACTCTATAAGTGCTGATTTTTGACACCCTACTGAAGCCCTGAGTTTTCACACGGAACACCTGAAATGTGAAAAACTTGCAAAATCCCTTCTCCGACCCATTGTGCTTTCTCAAGGCTTTACATGGAGGTCTCTTAATAATGCTTTGAGAAAAGACCCACCCCACCAACACTTTGGCGTTTTGAAAATATTGTTGTCGGGGATTATTCAACTCTCCTCATCTTCCCTAGTTTGTGCAGCTTCGTTCGATTCGCTTGATTAACCGTTAATGCATTCACACGTATTTCTTTTCGTGAATGCACAAGTAGAAAGAATCCCCCTTCGCTTAATTGCAAAGTTGTCTTAAGTGTGCTTATTATCTCCACGAGCTTCCGACGACATTTTGGTTTCATTAGACCGTAAATAAGCAATCTGCAAAGGTAGCTGAAAAAAACTCAGCACGGAGGTTTTATTGACATAGTACAAGCAAGATCAAATGCGTGTGGTCAAGAAACACTCGATTCGCCTCTGGTTTGGTGTCTCCACTTTTATTAAAGCCCTGAAGAGGCAAGTCCCCAAGGCTGAGAGGCAACAACTACTGATGTGCTATTGGAGCGTTTCGGAAGGTTTATTTGTCTCTATTTCCACACAGACCATTCGGCTGCAGAAGCAGAAAATCTCCGAGCTGAAGAAGGCTCTGGGACAGGGACTGCGACCCGTGGCGGGGATGGGAACTGGGTCTGGATCGATGATGGCCTCCAACCTCTCCCTCTCCGCGACTGACGAGAACTCGCACGCCCACAATCAGCACAGGCGCAATTCCCCCAATGCTAGGTCGGTGTTCCCCCCCTCCCCCCGGGAAACAGTCGCCTTTAAAGGCGCTGAGCTTCGGCTCCACCAGAATATTGCTTTGAAGCTAGTCTACCAATGACACGGGGTTTTCGGGAGACTTTCGGCAGTATCCACGGGAAAAAATGTGGCTGATAACGGCATAATTTAGCAGATTTTAAGGTAATTAAGTAGACAAGGAGATTACACTATTTCTAGTAGTTTTACTCATCATAATCGCCGCTATAGGCCTCAGTTACAGCCTAAATCCGGTACAAACTGGAATAGTGTTCGGCTAATTCGCCGCAGGAAGGATTCTTCTTAAATTCTTCAGTTGGTGATCTGAATTTGTGTAATACTGACAGCAAGGCGGTGCTTAGTGTATTTCTAGAGGTAGGAGTTCATAATTAACTCATTTGGAGAAAGCATTTTCTTTTTGCCCGCAATTTCCAGAGACAGTGGTTTAACTGGTACTATTACTGAACCAGTGGTGTGGACGTTTGTCACTCTAACAATTATCTCCAGGTGCTTTGACGACCTCGAAAGTGTAGTGAAATGCAGGTCGGATTGATCAGTTTGAGAGGAAATCACGACAACGCCTCCTAAGCTTTCTAATCATTCCGTCGATTTCTTCCCTACCGATTTTCGCACTAGCTAGCGCCTATTTTTCACGAACCGTGAAATACCTCATCATCTTTGAAGTTAACCACACGGCTTTTTCCCTCGTGCTCTCTTACAAACAATCTGCAGTAGGCACTGGGAGCCTCCCAAAAGGGGATGACTGCAGACCATCAAATGAGTCGGAAGGAAATGTTTTCGTATATTTTGCCGCCCAAAAGATCGTCTATATGCCTTTTGATAAAGGGCTAAATCCGTTTGGTTTGTCGAAACACTCGCTGACTACGGTGTTTGAAGTCATAGCTTGACGGCACTTTGATTGACCGAAGTCCCTACACTGCTAGATGCTCCCGCTATCCCGTAAGTGGGCCTGGTTTTGTCGTCATTGTTGCTGCTGGGGATCTCAGTCAAATCATATCGGATGGTAGAAGTAGTTGGAACTGCATTGCTTAGTGATTTTTCAGTATGTGAATGCCGGTTTGTTGAGTCTGCAAAGTCTTGATTACAAGGTGGTGCCCACATGGAAGCTCAGTGCATTTTAAGGTCTATGCAAATGTCGTGGATTGCATGCTACTGCTACTGGTAACTGCCTTCTCTAAACCAGCAGTGCTAAGGGAGCAGCGATTTATTCTGCCGGGTCCAGATACAGAGCGTGTACGAGAGGGCATGCCTACATCCGGGCGTGTCCTCGTCAGTTTCTAGGATGTTATCATGGAAACTTACTCTAATCAGTACGCTGATTGGATGGGAACATTCGGCAAGCTGTCGATTTGAGTTACGCTCAACCAACGTGATTGGCATGCCGGCTGGTTGGGTGACGGAGGGCAGAAATCACTAGGTGGTGAGGCCTCAGCAAAGATCCTATTTACTGGAACGAACTCTCTTGATTGACCAAAATCGAATGGTTAAAAATCCCACCGCGTTAGGGTATGCATGGTACTACAACATC
The DNA here is from genome assembly GCA_030710315.1 of Anomotaenia brevis. Lineage (NCBI taxonomy): Eukaryota > Metazoa > Platyhelminthes > Cestoda > Cyclophyllidea > Dilepididae > Anomotaenia > Anomotaenia brevis. The sequence goes on from JAUOZQ010000002.1 coordinate 1,936,958, forward strand.
TACATTCTGCTCAGTCACGAAGAAAGATTCCCTATCTGAGCTAGCATCTGGCACAAGTCCATAGATAGAGCGAAGTAGTTGCTTCTCCATTAGTTAAAGGCATTTAATACGCAGAGCTGAGGAGGTTTTAATGGCGTTGTTTTTACCTATTTACCGAATCGATACGAAAGGCTTGATGCTTGGGGTTAGAGAAATGCATCATTATTCCTGTGGAATGCGTTATGACTTTTTGTCAGCGGGAGTACTGTGCCGGAGTCACCAGTGGTTGCCTCGGTGTCGGCGGACGAGGTGACGACCCTGCCGCCGCTCTTCGTGGCGACCACCTCGGCGGCACCGGCGCGCTCTCCGCCCTCTGGTACCACGCCCAAGGCGGCCAGCCCGCCGCTGCTGCCGCCCGCCGCCGCCTCGCCGGACATGGCCAGGCCGCCCCCCGGCGCCCAGGTGGTCGTCTCCTCGCCAGCCGGCAGCCTCGTAGGCTCGGCCAACTCCCAGGCGGACACGGACACCATCAACTTCGAGTACACCCGACATGTCCTCCTCAAGTTCCTCCTCTCCCACGACACCGAGGTAAGTCACCACCGGAGTCGTTCGAGCAACGGGCTTAGTGGAATACGTAGAGCGGATCCCTTGCTTGGTCGACAAGTCTTGTAACTCTGGAATGCGCACTACCTATTAAAGTAGCGATTTCTTCGAAGAATGAAGGGCTTTGCTCTAGCTCCTGAACTTGCTGGTTGCGAGTTCTACTAACGTTTAGAGTTATCAATTTGGAGTACTACTAATATTCATCTGGTCTTTGAAGGTGATTATAAATAACGGCTTCTGGATCGAACATGTACGAAGCCGTGTGCTACAGAACAGGATTCATCGAAAGAACAATCTTTATTTTTCAATATTTTACGATAATTTTTCATGCGAAAACTACAGTTTCCGCATCCCGTTGCTACAAGAATTAGATAAAACTAGGAGCCATTTTCGCGTTCAGTAATTTAGTCAATTTTTGAGGCATCAGGCAGGAAGTACTTCAGTTTTTGTGTGCCTTTCCTTGAGATGTTTTGATTTCCAAATAAAACGCTATTAACTTCTAAAGGGAATGAAATGGAAAAAGAAAGATGTAAATCGATGTGTCAACCTTTTGAATTAACTTTAAAGGGCTGCTTTTATGCCATAACCGATTGGTCCTCGATTCCACCCAAGGGAGAAAGGGAGGGCAGGGAGCACAGGTCTGTTCGAACAGAGCCAGTCACGGAGTGCAAGTAGGATTGGTAGATTTGCGTTTCAGTGTGTTTTCTCGCGGTGCCTAGATTGTATCCGGTATTTATGCATTGTGAGATCGAAAGACTCAACTCCAATCAGAACGTGGATTCGGTGGGCACGTGCTAGAAACCGGCATGTCAGCCGATTGTCTATGGTGAGCGTGCTCGTTGGGCGAGGAATACGATGTCTTGCCTTGCTTGAGGCCCGGACAGCCCCTACGAGATCTGGCATTTGGTGTTGTAGGCCCTGCAACTCGTGCGCGCAGTGGCGACAGTGCTGCGCCTGTCGAAGAAGGACGAGTTCCTGATTCGTCAGAGACTGGAGGAGCGTCGGTCGTGGTTCGCTACGCCCGTGGTGGAGCCCAAGAGCAGCGGCCAGTTCGCGAAGATGCTCTCGCCGCACTGAACACGAGTCCCCTCCCACCTGCTACCTCCCCACCCCGTCTGCGTCTCCGTGGTCGTGCTTCGCCGTTTGTGATGCCTTTCCCAGCCAAGCCTCGTCCTCTCATTCTCTCTCTGTGTATTTATCACTACTCTTGTCGAAGAATTAACCCCGGCCCATTTCCCTCCCCAAGTCGCTGTGCCTCTTTCGTTGGATGGGCGAAGAGATAGCAAAAATCCAATCGTTCTAAAATAGCCTTGGTTCTCTCCTTTGACATTTGGTAGGGTGGCTCAGAGCTGAAGTTACTCCTACTTCTCTCTGCTCTAGAATAAATATCCTTCGTGCGTTTGTTGGATTGGGACTGAGGTGGTCGACACGTCGTCGATTATTAATGTCGCTCTTGCAAAGAAGCAGCCTATCGTGGTAGTAGGTATATCACATTTATTTGCAAGCGAAACCTGCTGGAGTTCCATGTATGCACTGTAGCCTAATCGGGCTTGAATCGATTCACTTCATGCAAAAATCGTTAGTTATGCACACATTGATCTGAGATTATAGAAAAAGCTCATTTCCTAAGGTGGTTTTATTTCGGTTATCGGCAATTTTGTCACCGGTTCCGACGGTGAGGATTTTATCCAAGTGATCAAATGCTATAGGGACTTGAGGCACTGAAATCTGATTATGGCAATTCCAAAGTTGCAATAAATCCGCATCAGATAATTACTCGACTAATCAATTAGGGTGGGAACTCGAGTAAACGGATCATTTTCTTTTTGAAAATTGACCACTTAATTATCAAAATCAGGATTCGGTATAGACGGTGAAATGCTTGAACTTGCAGTCCCAATTAGCAGCTTTCTGCTGCATGTTGTGAAATTAACAATCTCTGCGCAGTTAATGCAAACGAGTCTCGTGCTGACTGGATAATAAATCATTAAAATACAAGGTCCCGAATTAACTGAGATGGAACATATCTCCACAGCCGGTATCCTTGCTGACTTGCACCTTGATGACTGAGGTTAGAAGACCCACGACATTTTGGAGTGGTGACGGCGTCACTTCTTTACGAAGTGGGCATCTAGTAGATCTTATTCACTTCTATTTTAATCGTCATCTGCTTACGTGTCCACGTTTTCCCATTAGTTTGTGACTCTTCATCATCCCTTGTGTTTCCCAAGATGATCATCCTAACTTCTTCGTCCTCATTGCGGAGCGAATATCAGTGGTCGTCGATGTCCACCAGTCCTATCAACTTTCTTCAAAGGTAGACCGAGTCTGGAAAGCTAAGATTTATTTGGCCACGTCAAAAATTCACCGTGGATGAGACGGGTGTCCAGTGCTGCATCGGCTTGTTTTCCCCCCAGAATCCCGACTGGGCGCCCTGGTAGCGATGAGTCTTATTCAGGACACTGATTGCACGTGAAGATTCTGAAAACTGACACATCAAGTTATGCTCCCCCAGCTTGATCGATTGAGTGACGGTGAGTCTAATTTAATCGCCGTGGACGCTTATTCACTAGAGCATTAATCTGACTTAATAATTCAGGTATAAATTTTATGTCCATCTGGCTAAGGCCACGTAAAGCTCAAAATGACCCCAAGCTAGAAGATAATTTGACGGGCAACGAAAGGAGAAGGGTGTGACATCGCTGATAAGAAGCGCTGGCTATGGAAATCGTAATGGGTTTTGTCTGAAGCACTGATCAGCACCGTCATTCCCTTTGGAGCAGCGTTTTGATTATTCATAAATCAGTTTTATGAAAATTTGCAGCTATTGGGGAAAGTAACGAATAAACTTGAACACCGTCGTCATTAATAGAGCAAACGGAATACGTATCCCGAAATGGTCTGAGACTAAATTGCAGCATTTTTACTTAACATTTGTGTGAAATAACAAAATAAATTTATTTTAGATAACGATAGGACCAAACTAATAAATTCATATTAGAACATAAATTAGTGCCCGCGAGCAGTTAGGTACTGATTACTAATTGATAAATCACTAGAGGCCACCTCTTTAGATCACGCGAAGGAGAGATTCCTTGGTCATTTTGTTAACCGTATGAAGCAAGTAGCATTCCTTGGTTTTTGAAAGGATTTCACACACTTTTGGGAGTAAAATAAAAATGTTCAGCATATTTACCAATACATATCTAAACGATAGGTTCTCATGTGTATGTGAGTACTACTTGGGAATTCTCAGGGTTCTAATTCATTCTAGTCATTGTCCCCATTGCTCTGTTTTAAATGTCATTATAAGCTGTGTCAAAATAAAGGCAGCCCAAAGTCCGGTCTTCATCATGTTGCTGCTCCTTCCTCAAAGTGCATTATATAATCTCTATAGCTATATTCCTATTTTAATTATATCATCGCAACATTTTCTCTTTTTCGCTAATGGTTTTTTCATGTTACTGCCTTCTTTGACCGTTTTTTCCACTCCTCATAATTTGTATCACCCTGTTTTACTCTCCCTACATTCCCCTTATTGTTGGTTTTTTAATTTTAAATCCTCGTTCAATCTTTTTCTTTCATCTTTCGTAACTTCCACTTACTTTCTGCCTTTCTCTTGCCTTAGTTAATGCTATTTCTTTTGTTGTCTTATTCAGTCTCGTCAAAGTATCATTCTAAATTACCACCAGCCCTCCTACGGACACATTTTCTTCGTTCTAGTGACTTCTATCATCTGTAGGGGTTTCTTTTTACGTTCTCCTTTAATATTGCAGTTTCGAGAGAATAGTCATTTACCATATTTGTCCACTCAATCATATCCCATGTTCTCCCATTTACAGAAGCCCAACAGGACCAGAACAATCTTTTTCAAAGAAATAATTTTGGTGTTTTGTTGCAATCGAAAGGAGGATGTTAACGTGGTAAATTAGCGATTGAAAACAAAGTTTCTCCCGTTTTCAACCACCAAAGGAAACTAGAAACAGGTAAACCATTTCTATTGGCTATAACATAATTTTCCATTAGTCAAAATGTTTTTTCTCACACCTGAACCATCATGCAGGTCTATTCGCCTACTGAAATTGCACTAGTTCCTATTTTATTTACATTATATCGCCACCAGTAGTACTTGTGCGAAAATCTGTTCATCTAACAGTGTTGATTGCATAACTACCATGGTGACTATAAGCTAAATCAGAAATGCCAGGTGACCCACAACGCTGTCTGTATTCATTGTTAAAATCGGTGTCAGGTGGAGATCGCAACTTACTCAATAAGCCTTTTTTCTCATATAATGGCTGTTCCAGGATCTTCAATGTTAGTCTTATCTTTGGGCGGTGATCCTATGATGACGATAGAAGCTGACGAACGTGAATTTTGAATAGTTCGTATTCCATTATAGGGGCAGAAGTAAAATTAAGATGGTCTTCACCATGTCATGACTTAATGAAAATTGCCAGGTAGAAGGCATCCCTGAGTTAGAGTCATATCTACAAATGCTAACTAGGATTCCTTTCGTAAATTCATCTATACAATCATTTTAGGAATCATAATTAAAATAACTGAAAAGTTAGTTGAAGTTTGTTTTCTGGAATGAGTATAGTACCAGAAGAACCATCCTTTTTACATTGTTGTCACATGTAAATGTAACTACTACAAAATAATCATGAATTCGGGGCTTTACGAAAGGAAAGTTTCATTTCTGTGCACACAAACACGACTATTGGAGAGCAAATGATAGTGGTATATTTTAATGTGCATTCTTATTAATTATCAACACATATCCCCGGCAAATTACTGATAACTTATAACTCAAGCTCAATAACTGAGCTAATGCGCAGGAGGCAAATGTCTATTTCGTTAGAAAAGCGTTGAATTGATGCTTCAAAACTATTGTCGACCTGGCTGATTGGTCGACGAGGGCTGTGAAGCAACTTGGGCCGGGGCATCATGGATTCATCTTCAGTCGGACATTCCCGCCCCTCCTCTCCTCTCTCGTCCATGTCGATACCACGCAAATGCAATCGAAACTCCACATTGCATGGCATTGGCGTGGTGTGAATAGAAAGGTAGGCCACTACCTAACCCCCTATATAGGGAGGGAATCTCTACCTAGAAGACAGAACTGTTTTTTAGAATTTGACAGTTGTCCAGTTTTTGAATGGAGATAAAAATGGAGCAGAATTCCATTTTCTTCACAGACAGATCCCGTCTACCTTATGACATTGACAACCATAACCATAAAGCCTCCTTCGGCTGTGTCAAAAACTTTTTTTCTGAGAAAGTATTCACCTAACTCGCAAGAACGAAAGAATGCAATATCATCTTATAAGCATTGCCATTTCATAAAGCAAAGTGAGCTTGCAAGTTGATGGTGATATTGGTGATATTTTAAAATCTTTCTAAAGCAAGGTTGGCTTGAAGCTATGGCAATGCATTTAAAGCAAAGAACGAAATACATACAACTGAGCTGTAGTGAAGAAGATTGCGCGGCCTCAATCCATTCACCCCCTTGGCGTAGTTGCTTCTCCGTGAATCCATCATTCGAGACACAAATTCTGCATTCACCTGACAGCATCGGCTGGCAGTTTCAATGAAATCATGATACAACAATGCTCCGTAGATATAAGTGCTAAGTGCCTCAAATTAGTCGTCGGAATCACCCTCAGCTCTACTCATACCGTTAAAATTAATGGGAAGTTTGTGGAATTTGGTTGAAGCAGCCAAATCATTCTTATAAGCACCATCAGTGTCCCACAAAGGAAGCCACTTCAAGTCAGCTCAGAAAGTACCAGCATTTAAGCAACACGGGCATTCAGGGCTGCTAGTCATGTCACCTGCTTCTTTTCACAGTTAGTCACTTAGAAGCTCTTATAACTCTTTTCTTTTCCTTAATAATACATCCCATGAGGGGTTGTACATCCATTCAATGTTTGTTTATAAGAGCATCGAATTTACCCCACGAATGACCAAAAGGAGCAAAACTCTCCCAAATTAGAAAGTAATAAATCAGATTCTAGCAAAATTTGTCAACTTTCTTGGTTTAGAAGCAAACGGAAACAGTACAATAGTCCCGAATAGAGTTCATTGTAGTGAAGCCGTGGCAGTGGAAAATTCAGTTGTTCACTAATCTGCTCTTTATGGATCTACTTTAAAGGCAAAAAGTTCTTAGGGCGCGTAATGCCATAGAAGCTGAGTTAAATTATGCTCACTCTAAGTGAGTGATTAGAGTACGAAATGCAAATAATTCCGAAAAATCTAAGGCATTCTGGAGATTATCATTTTAAGCTGACGAACAAATCCGTCCAATACCTTACTGACCTAATAACCAGCGCTCTTTGTTATTTTGGATACCACTGGGTGATATCGAGTCCGATTTTCTTACGTACGGACAACTTGCAATAAATTGTAGAGGGTTTCATGCACGCCGTGATTTCTTTAGAAGTTGAAACTCTTTCTCACAGTTCATATATGTAATGACAACAAGGAGAAACGATGAGTGGGACACCTACGTGCTTCATCATATAATGACCTGTATCGTGATGATTGTTGATGCTAGCTATCAAAATAAGGTGGATATTATGAACGCAGCTAAGTGCTTCCAGAGCATTGCCAAAATAATCCAGCAATACAGATCACGAGGCTGTGGCTATAAGAAAGAGACGCAACAGCCCATCTGATGAGTTCTCAGAGCATAAAGAATTTGGAGGCTGGACAGAAATGGGAAGCCTAACAGGCACTGCTGAATACTGCAGTTAAGCCCGGAGCAACTAGAGTAGCTGCCAATACTAGTTGGCCATATGAATGAAGGCAGCGGGATTCGGTCCACCGTTATAGATTCTGGATTCTATAGAACTGTTTAGTCGTTTGTTGCGACTACCAAAACAACCCCGCTGAACTCCCCAGATCTCAACAATAAGATGGACTGTGACAATTAGATAGGCGCTGTGGCAATAATACAAAACTCCTGTTAAGAGATGCTGGAATATAATCAGATTTCGGAAAAACCTTTTCCCGGTTCTTGTGTACAATGAACTAACCCCTAATTCGAAGAGGGATTGAGGCTGAAATGGATCTTAATGACGGTGGTTATTTTCCATAGAATCCTCTGTTAATGATGTAGTTTCCTTGTCTATTATTTTCATTCGGAGTCTTCTAACTTTGGAAGTTACCAGTCAATTTTTAATTAGCATCAGGAGGTATAGCTGGTATAGTTTCAATCACGACTGCCATCTTGGTAACGTTTTCTTGAGAACCACGAGAATTTCAACTATTGCAGTAGTTTCCCGAGAATATGATTATCAGAAGTCGCAAAGGCGATTCAATTTTCAGACTAAAATGTGGTTTAACTGGAGCATTTCAGATTTTTATAAATAACATAGGAGCGCAGCATAATGTTGTTTAATTAAATTAAAATTATCATTCAAGGCGAGTTAGCTGTTTTCCTTTTCATATCAGAACCGCTCCTAGCCATATCTGTATCCGGTGGCATCTCTTGCTGGGATTTCTAATTGTGACTCAATGCACTATCCAGAAGCCTCCTCAGACGAAGAACCAATTCGCCAGCTTCTTGTTCGTTATCAAAGTACTAATTGTACGATCTTACAGGTCTTTTTTTCCGTTCAAGAATTGTTGGGCCTCACGAAAGATTCGGGTCCCATCAATGGCTGGCGCATTACACGAAAGTGTCCAACCTGACGACTCCTCTTCTTCGTCCTCTGAACATCACATAACTTGGATATTCTGCTGGAGCATTCCTTAAAGCATTAGTTTATTATTTTTTCTATCGAATCGGGTTTTTGATCATAGTCATCTGCGGAGATACATCAGCACCTCCGCCACGGACGCTGGCGACAATCGCCGAGACACAAGTCTACCTGCGACTACTCACTCTGCTACTGATTCTTTAAGGGAAATCTGCTTACCCTCCTCTTTTGTTACTGTATTGAATCGATTCTCACTAGGTTGAGATAAGATATTTGTGAACGTTGAAGAAATCAACCAGCCAATCAATTATCAAGTCTTCTACATCCTCTTTTAAATTGTACTTGCATCCAAGGTCTTTCATTATCCACTTTCTTTACAGGAATTTTATGGTATTAAAAATTTGACTTTAAATCTCGTAACGAACAGATGAAATGAAACCTAGCAAATAGTGTAGGATGCCATTAACAAGATTGTGTAACGAGCGTTACCAGGCACCTGACCACATGGTGTCGAACTGAAATGAGGGCATTATATCAGTAGTATCACAGAGAATTCAATTCTACTTTCTGGTATTAGGTCAAAAAAAGCAACTGGTGTTGTGATGGGATACGTGGATTTCAGATAATGGCCGGTACGTCATAGTTCGAAGTAAAATTATAAGCGATTCTACGCTGGAACTTGGCAGAGCAGTGCAAAAGTTAAGGGAGTCTAGATAATACAGTAGCAGCATGATTAACTGCTTACAGTAACATCCATAAGGAAATGTTACTCCCTTGATTAGTTAAAACTTCCTAAAAAGCCTCTGATCATCACATTTTGTGAAGGCGTGATTATGCCAACATCTGCTGGATGTAGTTTTTATTATTAACAGCTGCTAATCTGGCCATTAGGCCTCCAATGACTTTGACAATACGTTGCCAGTTCTCTTTCATTTAAGTCGTCTCCAAGTGAGAGGAGCGCAATTAAGACCTTTGTCTATAAAACCAAAGGTGAATTCAAAATGAAGAAGTTGGCTTTTTCATGGAACGATTTCCGATTGGTTTTTTTTTGAATTGATGAATTCGTTTACCAGAAAGCGTCGGGTTGACCATGAATGTTACTTTAAATAGTCTAAGGCTTCGGAATCGCCTAACCCGATTTCTGCACTACTTCATATGACTGTTACTTAATGGATCAAAGTGGTCTGAGTAGCTGGGCCAAAAATTCCTTCGAATAGACAAAAAATGGAGAAAAACAGCCCGAAAGGAACTAAAAAGATGGAAAAAGGACTACAGCATAAGAAATCGTAATAAATGATCCCATCATAACGGTGCACATAGATTTTGTTTGATTGGAAAGTTCATCGTCATTCTTGAAAAGTGGTTTCCAGCCATATCTTATCGGGAGACCTACGCTACTACACTACCTTAAAAAAATAAGCGTGTTGAATCTGTACTGAAGTCAGTTACGATCAGATGAATGAGCCAGACTGCTCAAGTCAGAGAAATGAGGACAAAGGAGAGGAGAGATGGGGAAAATGAGTCTAGATCAGTACCGTGTGAAGTTCCTCTCAACCGAGCTCTTGGATACTTTTTATACTAAAAAGAAGCCCTTACAAGTACAATTACATTTTGTGCACTTCAGATGCAAGAAATGCGACAATTGATATAGAGGACGACGACATTAACCAATCGGTGTCAATCATCTCTATGCCTCCTGACGGCCTGCTTGACACAAGGTGAGAAGGGACTACCGGAGCAGACCCCAATTGTATTTGGTGCACGTCGAGACGTGGGTTTGCTTGTGGCCCCGTCAGTTTTCAGAGCCAAGTTTTTGCATATTCTGGTAGAGACGTCCTCTGATTAAATGTGGACATTCTTGAATTGTCGAGATATGCTCGACCATGATGACTGATCAGCTTGGTTATTAGGCAAGGGTGATTATCGATTCCCGATTACAGACTCTTAAGCCTTGTAACAGCCTCGGAAATTTTTTTAGGTGAGAAAGCAATGGTAATTCTTGTTACGGGTTCGCATGTTTGAGCAAGATTCCATCTAGGAAAAATTGAACACGTTTAATTGGTGAAGCTATAGAGTTTAATGCACCAATACTAACTGCATTATACTTTGCCGAAAGGAGCTTTAGTATTGGATGTGGTGATATATAATCTAAACTTTCTTACTTTATCCAGTCGACGGCACATAAATAATTCAGATAATGATAAGGTAAATCCTAATATATGTCGCGAGCATTTTAATCACTCATCACCTAGAAAATTATGCATAATTTCAACAGATAGAAATCGGTCATAAAATACTTTAGAGCGACTACACCAGCTTGAATTATGACCGAAGAGTGGTCAATTTGAGTTGCAAAAATGTGGAGGCATGGGTTACGTTAGTAAACGTGCACTTCGGGAAACAATTAACAAGGACACACAGGTTTGCTGGCGATCCGGCAGAAATCGAAATTAAAATAAACCAATTTAACTCTATTTGGTTTAGCCTTACAAACAGCATTTAAAATTATGACCTCCAGAAATGCTTGGTTTTGTTTGCGAATTGAACTCACATGAAGACGACCTGATCTAAAGTAGCTATTCACTTTTAAACACACGTTTTCGGAAGCAACTGTGAAAAAATTACAAGAATTAACAAACGATAGTAAAAAATTCCACAAATGCATTCAATACTTAAAGTGCCAACAAGAAATCCGCATAAAAGGAAATCGCTTACTATCTATATAAAAATTTTACCATGTCGTACTCTTTAATGTGAAAATATTTTACTCAGATCTTAAGGCAGACATTAGCGGTTGATTTAAAATTATGTAATAGGATTTAAGCAGATCTATGACATGCCAAGTTGCCAAAAAAGTTATTTTGAAACGACTAGTTAATATCTTGTTAACATTAATATTATCAACGAATCGCTAAGTTGTAATATTTACCGGTTCCTCGCACATTTAACTTCTTTATAATAGAATGCTGTAGTACGATATTTGAAAATCAAAGCTAATTAGTTAATAGGTTTTAAAGTGGATTAAAAGGTTTCATGTTAGCTAAAACAGCTTGATATATGCAAATTTTCATATATTAATTACAGGTATAACGAATCTGACTAAATCTTCACACAAATCCCTTATTGAATTACTTCCTTGTATTTTAACCTGAAAACAGTGTTTGGTCATCATCAAGAAGGTTTTTAATAAGATATTAAGGTTTATCATTCTTTTAAAAACCTGCTTTTGATATAATAACGCATTCAACTTTTAAAAATATGTAAAAATTACAATTTGGGGTATCAAAGTGCAAAAGGGCACCTTACAAAAATTTAGATTGAAAAGTGTAAGACCACTGGCAAATTCTGCTTTTATTTGTATTTTTAATTACGTAAATATCAACTAATGCAAATCTGAAGCTTTTTATTGGCAATTAATAAGCCGGTTATTTACTTAATAGGTTTGCCAATACTTCTTGCAAATTGCACACGTCAAAGTGAACACTAAGATGACTAACACAATATAATCTTAATGTTTTAAGTGGATATTATTTAAATTTATTTACTTAACTAATTCAAACCATTAATTGCATGAATGGACTCTAACGGAAAGCCAACTATTCAAATTCATAGTTCGTTAATCCAAAGAGAGGCTAAGTTATCCTTTGTTTGTCTAGAATTTCGACTTTTATTGATTTTCGAATTCCGTAAGCAACCAGCGTTCCTGACAAACATTGGATTAAGAAAATAATCGGATCATTCTGACCCAAATGTGAGAATCTGGACTGCAGTCAAGAATCCATCTCATTTGTTGAAAAGATTAACATTCCTGACTTAAAAACATTTTTTAAGGCGAAATACTACTTGAATTTATTCCACATGTTTCCTTTTTAGTAAGAGTCACAACTACGGAGACCAGTTATCTGTTTAAAAATCAATTTAGTTATTATTAAATAAAATGTGGTAGTTAATAATAAACTAGCAAAATTGCTTTGATTGTCAAAAGGAGTTAAAATATCAATTTTATCAATTAGCACACCTTCTAACTTCATGAAATGAATAATCATATCAAAAATATCAACAACCGATAAATTGACTAGCATGAACTTTTGCGATCCTAAAAAGTGAATTAATTAAAAATATTGCTTATTTAATGGTACCGTTCAAAAAACCACCACTGCGTTTACTTCGAGTTTGGTTCTCAGGAGCCAGCAGAATCACCGGAATGTAGCCAAAACGCTGCTTGAAGTAAGAGTTAGCGATTAGCTGCTGTTTCAGTTGCAGTAATAATTTTTCAAATAATTGCTTTTGCACCTATTAGCAGTGGATTAGACAGCTTTCCTCCTCCAGCACATGGTTTTGTAAGAAACCTCAATTTGAATTGTTATCATGCATTGACAGTCTGATATCCTCTTATTAGTTAAATGACTATTAATCTTCTGGGTTGTGTATTGAGCTTGAAATGGCCATGATTAATTCATCGAACAATTTGCTCTTTCGAGTCTTACAATTTCAGGCGCTCGAGCAAAGTTCTCCTAAATTCAATGTTGACTTTTACAGTGTGATTTGATGCATACATGTTAGCTTGTTAGTTAGTAAGTTAAACAGACCCTGAAACAGGTCACACTGTAGACGTCGTCTTCCGCAGGCCCCTTAACTCAAATTTATCCCGAGGTTAATGTACTGTTTATTTGAGAATTTCCAAATACCCTCTCTTAACGGCAATGGGATGAAAATACAGATAAGCCTTTTGGAAACATTTCTATTGAAAAATGCATTTTAAATTTTTACTGAATACTTCGCAGCACATTTATACCTTTAAGGATTTTATGTTTTCGTTAGTTCTGTCTGGTATTTTATATGACTGAATCCATTCATTTACTATATATCTAAATTTCCCAACTTTCATAAGCAAGTGCCGTTAGATTGTATAATTAATAACTTTTAAAATAAACTAAGCAGCAAACTATCCATTGAAAATATTAATAATTTATTTTATAGAATTTTCTTTTTCTCATCAGCTCTGAAGTCAAGAATTAAGAAACAAAATCTCACTGTTTTCTTGAGATCTTTGGAATACTTTAAGCTAGCCATTGTAAAGGTTCATTTTTGAGGATCGACGCACCGAATTTCGTCGTAGGTACTAAATAATGATCGCAAATTGAACCATAAAAACTAGTGTAGAACATCAAAATAAGATATTGTATCAAGAAATTCTGAATTATTAGTGGATTTGATGAAAAAATGCATCAAAATGCAATATTTTGAAATTTATCTCCTATGAGTAATAAACAAAAGTTTAGCCATCGACGCTTGATCTAACCTTACGCTCCAATACGCTAGCGCTGATTACTAGCATCAATTAACTGGCTTATTAGTTAAAATGTGTAATTAAGGCCTCCGAAGGCTTTCTTATCGCTTTCCATTTCTAGGTATTAATGTTAGTTATGAATTTATGTAGACACGGGTTATTTATAATGTGTTCTCAGCAAAAAATTCAATAAAAATCACTTTGAGGTTACAACTGCAAATGCACGCTTCATTTTCTTTAATATGATAAAAAATAAAAACTATCTTTTTAGCAAACATTACAGAAGGAAAAAACTCACTACGATGTTGATAAAGTCACAAAAATCGCGTTTTCAAGTTTAATTTGATATCAGCGAAAGCGTGTACTTTTTTGCAACTTCTTGGCACTGGAATATTTAAGAGTCTGTGGTAGCTTACCGTTATTGAAACGAATGTCCGAATCAGTGATTCTTTCAAATTATTAGCTTACAAGTATTCTAACTTTTACCTTAGGTCTTGGAGGTCCAACTTGTGTTTTTACATTCTGAAGACTTTTTACATTGTTCTTGATCCCAATAATTTTTGAAATGTTCATGTTCAAAATTACTGACTTTATTAAAGCAGTTTTTGTTTTAAATAGCCTTGCTGATTAGGAATGCTGCAACAGCAGCTTTTGTAAAGAGCCAAAGTGAGTCGAAGTCATAACTAGAAAACTTCACTGCTAATTATTTTTACTGTCTTGGTTAGAATGGTTAGATTAGATCGGAAATCTCACCTCATTAAAAGATTTTAGACAGAGTCTAGTGAAGCGATACCGGGGAAGCAATCCAATTTCCATTTATTGGACCTAAAGTAGAAGGACAATATGCGCCATGGCTTAACTAAGCACAACTATAATGAGTATTGAAAATACAGCAATAATAGGACTTTTTCATATATATATTATTGCAAGTTTATTAGATTAGAGTGTACTCTCCATCCTAAGATGAGGCTTATTTTAATCAAAATATTTGTTTGCAGTTTCAGTTTCTTATAAGCACACATTAATTTATTCAGGAAATTTAACTGTCGGAATCGTGTTTCCACAGCTTTGAGTACAGCATAGATGAAGCTTTCAAATTCCTTGGTGGATGTGATACGGGGTAACTTAATCAGTTTCATTAACGCCTCTTTTATGTATCCAGTCGATTTTCAGCAATGATATCCTAACAATTTATGAAAATGTATTTTCAAGTTATCTCCCCTCACTCGAATTCGTGAAAAAATACAATGCAGACAGCCTTTGTATTCTTTACTAAAATTTTTACATTTCAAATATTTATTTCAAAATTGCTCATTTTTGTCATTATGATTCATACCTAATACAAAATAGGAATAGTCTTCTTTCTAATATTGAATTTTTCCATTTTTCCCATTTGTATAAAAAAATAAAAAAAGAATGCAGGATTTCTTTTGTTTTAATAATATTGAACAACTGAATGGAATGTTATAAATCAAAGGTTAATAAATTTAACCAAATAATTTTAAGGTTTCAATCTTGAGTCTAATTTTTAATAATCATCTTTGTTACGTCTAAGGGGCCTGGTGGGGCCTTTTTACAAAAATGTAATTTGGCTTATAAATATTTACTGTTGTCGTTTTGAACGAAAATGACTTCAGGCCAGTTGTTGGCTTTATTCCCACTCTGAATTTGGGCTTATCAGCAATGACTTGGACAAAAACTAGTTCATTTTTGTAAAAAATGTCATTGACAGACGTTTTTAAGGCCTCTGCCGATTGATTTCAATTCTTTTTATCATAAACTGTCTGTCAGGTCATCCCATACGTTCCATCCCTAATTTCACCTTCTTAAATTGGATGAAATTTAAGAAGTGTTTTATAATATCTCATGTTTTAGGGGTTCAAGAAAGGAAATTCAGTAGCAGAAGTAGCAAAAAAGTGTTTATGGTGAAAGACGTGCGAATGAGAGAAGATAGTTGCAGGATAGAAAGATCAGGAATGAATCAGATGTCCACCGCGTCGGTTTAATGACAAGCTTCTTGAAGCAACAGTTGAAGAAGCTTATCCTGCTATATCTGGAATCGGCAACTTAGTTCAGCTCAAACTATACAATTGTTCATGGTCATCTTCAAAAACTTGGTTTCCTCATGAAAAAGTGTCTGAAAGCAATCTCCAATCTCGAGATGGATGGACTTTTGGATGTCGACTGACAGAAATAGGCCGTCTTTTATCCGATTTAATAAGCGTAGCATCCAGTGACAGGGTCATACGCCGAGGAAAGACCCCGGCCACAGCCGAGTAGGGGATTTGATGGGAAAAACTCTTCTTCTTCTTCTTCTTCTTATTTGGTGTCACTGCTAGGGAATTAATGCACCTGGAGTTGTTATCACCAAATGCAGCAACAAGTAATGCTCAAATCTGCTGTTAGTAATCGGGGCGGCGTTTTAACCAAGCTTTGAGGAGGGAAAAATGACTTGCTCTATAGACTGGAAAAGGGTTGATGTTTTATCAACAGAAAAATGCCCAACCCCCACAAAGCAAGAATCACGTCACAGAAGGTCGGAGAACTCGGTTGGGAGAAAACTCCTGGCCCAGCTTACTCTGCCAACCCTGCCCCTCCTCAGACTACTACCATTTGTTTCGTAGCTTGCAAAATCATTTGAAAGAAGCATATTGTGCAACGCAGGTGGTTTTAAAGCTGATATTTGTGAGTTCCTCGAATCAACGAAGGTATCAACGCATAAAAAGAAGTCGTAGAGAATAAGGGAAATTATATGAGAGATTGAATCTCCAAGTAAATTAAGCACATGACCACCTTTTCATTTATTCAACATTAGATCAGAACTTATGGACAACCTGATGGATACACTGCGACGAGCAACGAGAAAAATAGCTTATGGCAACTCCTTTTTAGGAAACTACAACTCAAAATTTCCCCTGAAACTTGTTCAATTAAATAATTAATAAATGTCTAGTTTGAAATTTTTCAAATGTACCTGAAAATAGAAACTATAGCATCTGTTCCCATACAGTTTGATTTTTTTTTCAACTGATTATGGATTACAGAATTGAATGACTACCACTGGATGTGGTTACGAAGTCCCTCTTCACTACTCCTCATTAAATTCTCTACATTAAGCAAGTGGTGACATCAGAATGAGACATCAGATATGTACAGCGATGAGTTTTATGTGCAAGTAAATGTCAGTTTGGCACTGATTTAATCATCAACTTGGTTGTATAGACATGTGAAGATGATGAACAGATTCATGTAACTTCCAATTTTAAGACTAATTTTAGGTTTTGAATTCTGTAACCAAAACTTACTGAATTCTACAAATGTTGTTGACCGGAGGTACTTCCTGCTACCAAAATCCTGGTCGTTTCTCACCTTATGCACGTTCGCCACTAAAGGAAGCCATATCTTCAAGTGGATGACAGACATTTCTGCTGAGCAAATTCTCATTTTCTACCATGAGCTTGTCAAACACGTCATCCATTCATAGCTCACATAAACTGATGGGTATATGGTCCCTGATGCTTATGGCAGCAATTAAAAGTTAAATAAACCCTTACAGTCGATTGAGTACATAGAAAATGCATTTTCATGTTTACCACATTTCCAGCTCCATATGATTTAAAAATAGATGCATAATAAAAATCAACATGATTACTACTTTCGATTCTTTTTACGTAGGAAATATCAGAAATTTAGACCCAGAGTCAAATTTCAACGATTTCAAAACCAAGACGTTGAGATGCCGTGTAAATAGCCCCAAAATTAGCATGGTTTCCGTTTTAAAGCAAAACCATCAAGACTTTAACTATCTTCTAATATAGTTTAGTGAAGTTGAGAAACTGTGATAAAATATTCTGAACGGGAAAATAAAGATCTTAGCACTTTTTTAATTACAGCTAAATCGGGTTAATCTGAATTGTGGCTTGCACTTCTTACTAGACATCCTTTTCACCACCATAGCAATAATATTTCGAAACCCCAAAAAATTCGTAAATTCAGGAAAAAGTGAATGTTTTAGTGAATGGTTCTTCTATCACCTGCCTACACAATTAGAACTAATTAAAAGAGGAAGGACCAAAGACTCAGTTAAGGCAGTGTAAAAGGATGGCCATTCCAATACATGGAGTGGCAGAGACAGAGATAAACATTAAGGCATGGGCGGAGTTTTCTTTACTTTGCTTGAGCGTTTCTAAGTGTATGACAACCCGGACAAAAAGTTAGAAGCACTAGCAGAATATTCGTATGGCGTCGCTTCGATATGATTAGCACTTTTTAAAGATGCGTCTCCATGGTTACGCCTATAGTTTGGTAGGATGATTCAAATGCAGCTTTGTAGTAGTCAGTCGATTTATATTAACTATTAAAAGAACCCTACTATTTCAGGTTTTTTAAATTTATCTACAATTGATTCACCTCATTGATTTGTTTAAGTGACTAATTTTTCAAGGCAGCTATTAACTTATCAATGTTTTAACAATGTTACACTTAAGTGAGGCTCAAAGTTCCAATGCGCAATCACTATCACAAGGTAAGTCTATTGGGCTCATGAATTACTAATTGCAACACCGTTCATGAACTATTTACGTAACCATAAGTAATGTACTGACTAATAAATCGAAAGAATTCCTTGTAATCACTGGATTATCTTACTCTAATTAAAGTTCAAGGGTATGATTGCTGTATCGTTGCTTTCACTCTCCCTTTATTAGTAGTATGGCTACACTCGGTGATACGTATTCAACGTTGTGTTCATGATCATCCCCAGTATTGAGGATTAGAAATGAATAAGCAAGTTTTTTAGCACGATTACTTGTGATTAAGAATGAATACCGCGTGCATTTGAATATTTCAAGTCCTGTTGTACGAATAATCTCAATAATAAAAACTTGACTACCCGCATCAGATTAAATAAGAGACTAGGAAGAAAAACCCGTTACCAGTTCGTGCATTGGGGTGAAGGCGAAAAGTGCCTTGCTTGACAATGCACTGATAACGGCACTGAATGGAGTGGCAGAGGTGGTGTGCAACTGGGAGTAACCGAAGCCTGGAGTGGATTGACACAACTGCCATCTTTCCATCTCATCGCGTGTTGGACGACTGGGGAAAAAGGCTAGGCCAGGCAAGCTGGCATCTAGTGTAGTGACTGATTGTCGAGGGAGCTGAAACCCACGCACAAGAGATTAATGGGAAATTCGATATCACGAACGTACAGTCCTCTGCTACGGCGTGGAATGCAAATGAAAAAGCCTGATTCTTTCGCACTTTAGTTAACTTAACCCACCTTTTTAAAGGGTAGAATTGTAGCTTTCTGTTCCACTTTTCTCTTAGTTTAAAGGTCAGTACGACTGAATGCTGTAGTGTTACGAAACCTACTGGATAAAATGTCGTTTTTTAAGTGTTAATACTATCTCCCATAATAAAAAATGCCTGACAAACATTTTAAAGGGCAAATACTAATGGCGTTAATGTAATTTGCCACTTTGCTAGAACAAAAAGTAACAATCGAATTCTGTAATTGTTCATGCCTGAATAAATTATTACTGGTTTTTAGAGCTATCAAGCGAATGGTAAGGCCCAAGTGTCAAATGTCCCTGATTACTACTCACCACCGACTCAATTATGTTCATATTTAATCAATGTCGTTAGAAGTGCTAATCATCAACGAAATAAATACGGCCCGCTTACTATATGCAATCGCCGACTTCTGAGAACACTTAGGCGGGGACACACTGTGAGCGCGGACGCACGCCATCACATCCCACGATAAGACATCGAGGTAATGTCAACTCACTGCTATGTTTGGGTCTGGTCTGATAGCACTTTGCTCTATCTCTGTTTACCTTGTCGATTGTTCACTAATAAAAACTTTTCCTCTACGGAGGGTGAGGCCTCATGAGGGCTAATCGAGGGTTTCGTATTAGCTGTCCATGTAGGACCCTTCCCAACCACTGGCATGAAGCCTTAAGAGGTCTTCCGAAGGTTAGTGCATGCAGGACAAGAATGGGTCTCCCAAAAGTCACTCTCTAGGATCCACTATTTGGGTGCTCCACTTCATCGAAATGGGGAGTAGTGAGCCTTCCGATAGGGGTTTCAGCCATAGACCCTCCTCTGGCTAAACCTTGGTTGCGTACAAAGTAGCAGTGATTTTGGATGCCTATCTGGGTTGGAGACTTCTTGGGATATGCATAACTAAGCCGTAATTAAATTAAGATAGCACCTCCACTATGTCAGTAGACTCAGTATTTGCTTCGGAGTCTTCGAACATCAAAGACCGGCTTTTGCTAGTCTTGGAGTTGGAGGTATTGCTTGATGTTTAAAGGGGGTTACAATCTACCTTGGTAATGCAAGTACTGCACGCTTTGTTTTTAACCAGTGCTGTCAAGTTCCAGAGGAAGCACCTCCGAAGCGTCACTTCCAAGATGCAACCGGATAGTTTCAGGGATAGAATCACCATCCAAACCAGTCGGAGTGTGACATCAAGTTCGTAGCCCATGCGTTGTGCACCCAATACTCAGACGAGATTGCAAACAGCATGGGTAGCCCGAGTAAGGTAAAAGCTTTGGCACCCAATACTCCTTCTCAGGAGTGCTTTCCTGTTCTCCAAAGATTCTTTTGGTTAGTCATGGGCAAACCCATATAGACAGACATGTTGGAGTGGGTAAAAATGCTCTATGTGAAACGGTGTCGAAGGATCTAACACCGTTGGTAAACACTTGGTCCACAATTGGCCTCCAATTCAGATATGTTTAAAATGAGTCAGTCTACTCGGTTCTCCTTCTCAGACACAACTTGCTTGACGGCTCTGCTTGTCATTTCTGTGATCTTAGAAGCGGAGAGCTTATATTATCTATCTTTATAATATGTACAGTTGTTTAAGTCATTGTTTTGGCACCTGGCACTTCGTCGAATATACTTTGGAGTTACCACGCGTCCCGTTATCTAACGTAACGTTTACCAATCATTTCATTTAGGTAGCATAGCTCCTCGTCTTTATACTGACAACCAATCACACCTCTCCGTGCCCCCATCTTGTTATGGCGCACTTTTGTTAATTATAAAGGGCGCACGGATGCAGTAGTTAGCATGCCAGAGGTCCTTTCTTATGAATTTATCTAATATTTAACTACCAAAAACCAGGTTCTCAGGTTCGAAAATTTAATTCAAAGTCATGTGGTCAGAAGGGCCACGCATAATTTCAATATTCTACCAATAACAATGTGGTAAGTGATTCGACTTTAAAGTGTTACAAGTTTTTTACAAATAGACAGCATTTTAATAGGGCTCAAATAATGAATATGCGGCATGCAAACTAACAAAAGCCTTTTCGAGTGAAGTGTTAATCATTTAGATTTGAGTTGTTTACAATTTACTTTCTGAGATTGTGTTTAATGACTTTTCGGTAGATGCATATTTATCGGAAGCTCCGGAAATTGAACTTGCATTTTGTTAAGGATGCATTTCTCCGAACAACGCTGGCAGCTTATTCAGGGCAATGGATTCTTTGAAATTTTTGAAAGTGTTAATGGGTTAGTGGTATAGCAGGTTGTTTTAACTAACAAATATAATTATTAATTAAACTGCTTTATTCAAAATCGCAGCGATCTAATGGCTTTCTTTACGAAAACTATTCTTGAGTATATAATTTGCACATCTTTGCATTTAGTGATTAAAAAATCGTTATAACACTACGTTTTATTTAGAGTAGTCTAGCAATAGGAATCCTCCGCTAAAGAGGTTTAATACGTGGATCATCATGAATTTGCGAATTGGTCCAATATTAACAAAGTTGGCAGAAGAAAAGCGTTGTATCTCCAGAAAATTGCATCAATAATTTTCTGGTTATCTTGAACTATTATTTATTTACCTTCCGTTATTATCTGCATGATATGTACAGTTGTGTGAGTCGTTACTATGACGCCCTGCACTCTGTTGAATAAACTTGGAGTTACAACGCGTCCCGTCTCTTGTGGCCGTTATGGAACGCAATGCATACTAATCGAACTATTTTAGGTAACATAGCACCTCCGTACTTTACATTAGAAGGTGGTTTAGGCATCTTAGGCATCGTAGTATAGGTGTCTTTATGAAAACGTTGATACAAAATATACTGTCTTTTGAAAGGTTTTGAATTCAAAAGTTCTTATCTATTCTACGTGGAGCAACTAAGCGATGCCTGTGCTTTCGCTGCAATAAAATTATCTCACAATAATCTTTACTCCATGCTTTTAGTGACCGAGTTTGCCCACCATTGAACTGCCACTTCTTCAATCGCAATTAAGTAAATTATGGATCGGCAATTATACATTTACATCATTTGGCGAATTGAATTTAACAAAATATTCTTTTACTTGCAATGAAGCCCCAGTAAATTAAGGTCATGTGCACAACACAAATTTTAGCTTATCTAAGTGGAGGAATCCCCATCAGCCAAAGAGGCAGCGAACAAGTGGTGTGCCACTGGACCATAAATGTTTCAGAGAATTACTGTACCCAATGGTCATATTTTGGTGAACCTCAGGAGAAATATACACTTTGAGCGAATTCTCGAGCCCTGAATAAGCGGGCGAATTTTCGTTTAAACTAAATAAATTTCGCTTTCTTCTACTCTGTTTCATTTCCTTACAAGCGATCACAGGAACTATGATAAGTTGTAGGGATATATTTCTCTGCAGCATTGCAAAATATTTAATATATGAAATAGCACGATTTCTACGTGATCTATGCCGTTGAAAAAGGGGATTTCCAAATGAACATGCCAAACATTCTAGTTTATTGCCGCCTGCGGTAAAATCCGAAATCATCGTCCGCTTTCTTGTTTTCTCTAAAAAATGGCAGTGTAGCCACTTAACAGACAGAACGTCAGTTAGAAAAATGAAATATCGAGAAAGAAGCGCGTCGAGGTGGCGCAAGCCGACTGGGGGACTGAGGCCACATTCTTGCGCACTCTTGCTTGCGAGTTATTGGGGCACACATGACTGAGCATACCTAACTCGATGTCCTCGAACCCATTTAGGGTAATGAATTGCCTTGAAAACGCTAGCCCTACTTAACTAGCGGACCTCACATTTCAGTTTTGGAGCAATTTTAAAATTTTGAAAAGAACATAGTGCAAATAAAAGTGACTAATTTTCCATGGGGTTGCCATTCATTGGGGGTTTGGGAGTCTATTTGTCCGCAGTTCATTATTAGGAATGCATTATTACTTTGGCATGAAAATATTTCAGGCGACAATTGTCAGTTGTTATAATATTTCGAATGATCGGTCAACTGTCTTGCCTGAGTAGGAAGTCATATATTCAAACCAGCTGCATTTGCCTGCAGTCGAAACATGCAATAGCAGCACTGGTTCCCATCTAGTTAAATTGTGAGACAATGGTGTTTGATTGGGACATCACAGATAATATTCATTCTTTGAATAACATCCCTTGTAATCACCGTATTTCAAAATTCAGTAGAGGGACTACCTAGTAAAAGCATTTTGTTTACATTGTGTGTATTCCTGTTTAAAATTTTTCAAAAAATGTCTATTTCGGTAATTATTATTTTTGCTAAATAGTTGTATGGAGAGAGCGCAATTCTTCAATGTGCTTTGGTTTGAAACGAGCCAATGCACCACATTAACGTGGATGGGGTTTTAGAGCAATATGAAATGTTGCTTACATTAGTGTAAAAGCTTATTTGAAAATGTGCTCAAATCTTCAGCGATTTCCGCACCCCATTTGGCAGTTATTATTGGTAAACTCTAGGAGGTTTGAATGTGCACTCGTAACTACTTAATTAATTACGAGGTCCCTAAATAAATAAATGTGTATTATTTTATTGAGCGCAACTGCTGGAAATAACATATCGCAAGTGCCATAAATGTTAAATGGGAAGTTATTCAACCCGAGAATGAGGCATTGGTATAGCCAGATGCAAATGAAGCTTTACATTAACTCAAATGTGTGCCAACTCAAAGTTCTTAGATATCACGTCTTTAATAAAAATGTAACTTTGTTTGAATTGCCTAATACACTAGTTTAAATGTAGTCGCATTAACAACATGCTATTTATATGAGCATTCCTGATGAGACTACTATTGAAATTCTCCTTTAAACAGACTTCAAAGGCAATCAGTCAATTTATTTAGAGGTATAAATACTCGCAATTCATTGGATTATTCACATTTAACTAACAGTCATTAAAGATCGCGTGAATGCAGCAAAACAAAATAAAATGGTAATGCACTAGCAACGGTGAAATCAGTTTCAATGAACTTTTAAAAGTGTGCATACATTGGCATAGGTTCTTGTAGAAAATTGGGAGTTGCTTCTTTGAGCTGGGAACGAAATCGGGTTTTTAAGCATCACAGTCAAGCAGTGAACAGAACCTCGGTGTAGCCATCAACTCAGCTCCAGGCACTTTGTCAGCGCTTCTCGGAAGTGACGGTTAAGGAAGAGGTATAAAAAGAACGTCACACTGTAGCTTATGAGGGCGATGTTAGTGGTCACCATTCGGTAGATGACATAGGTGGGGCAGTAGTGGAAGGCCCCCTTGCACGCTCCGAAGGCCTCGAAAATCCTCACGTAGGAGAAGGCCTGTGGGATCGCGCCGAAGAGATTTAGCAGTATGACTGCAATCAGAAGGATGTTCAGCTTTCTCTGAGCGTTTCGTTTCTTCAGATAGGCACTTTGGTGCCGCTGCTGTACAAGAATTGTCTCTTTGGCATCAACTACGGTCCCTGTCGCCTGTGACTCATCCTGCCCACTGCCATCGATTGCCTCAGTACCTAGGGAAGGCCTAGTCCCCATGTGCTCAAACTCCATGCTTTTGTCTATTTTCTTGTTGTGCTGGTACACAATGATAATGAGCAGGACGTTGAGTGTGCAGAGGAAAACCAGTGGAATGATCTGAACTGTAGTCATTCGGAACCACGAGTAGACTGCGTAGACTTTGGACTGGGCAAAGTCGTTTCTGTGGGTCTTGGCGCGAATTGAGCCGTTTTTGAAGCGATTAAATTCGATTCGGTGGATCATGAAATAGGGTAGATTGAATATAACCGACAACAGTGCAATGGAAACAATTAGGCGTCGGGCATTCCTGCGGCTGCAGTACTGCCGGGAAAAGTTCCAGTGACGCATGGCTATGTAGCGCTCCAGCGCCATGCACACGGTCAACCAGGAACTCATGTTCTCCGTCATGTTTGTAATGGGCACCTCTGCATACGTGGCGTAGATGTAGGTGTAAATAGCAATTGCTTGTGTCACAGAAGATGATCCACGATAGCTGAATGCAGAAAGTATGATTTTCTGACAATTAGCGTCTTTAAAATACCCTTTCATGTTAAGTTAAAGAACAAACAGACTAATAGTTTAGCCATTTATGTAATAGGGTTAGATGAACCTCGTCAAATTAATGCTACCTGCGCATGTTCTAAGAGACTTCAAAAAATATATGATATTATGCAATACGCATCAGTTTTTGTTTTGTATTTTCAGGTAATTAACCTCATATAAAATACTCTTAGCTAAATAAGTGAATCTTAATTTTTTCAATATGTCTATTTATTTCTCCACCTGTCTGTCGTATTACATTAACTGCCATTGTCAGAAGTTTGTTTGGAATCAAGAAAGAGCTTGAGATTCAATGCAATATCTAGGGTTTTCCCATATCATCTAGCCATTATTACTCTAATAATCGATTAATTTCGTGAATAATTATTATAATAATAAAAGGGCCAATATGTTTCTATACCGAAATTCCTAGTGTTCTTTCTGAAGCCTCGAGTAGCCTCGTATTTTTCTGCGGACATTTTACGATCGAAAATAGAAAGTTAATTTATAATTTTAATGCCTTATTTATGCTTTTAATACCCTTACAAACATTGGGGGTGTCAGAAGTTACTTCTAAGGAATAGCATTGCGTACTGAGATTCCATTAAAAGATTCACCGGTTTTTCTTTCATGCATCTACTAATGAGGAGAATGGAGGACTGAAACCCACCATCGGATTCACCACCGGTGAGCACAATATGCATCATGAGATCCGCGGCTGCCACACAAACTGCAAAAGAACTCCTGCGAGAATATAACACTCCTCTCAGCAATATTTTAATAATTTATAACTACACTCTATGTGATTTAGTTCTCCTCGACACTTACTGTGATATTCCAATCTTTCTGAAGAATCATTTTTGCACATTCGAATCGGAATAGCAAGGTTTCTAATTTTTCGTTAGTTTCAAATATTTACCACTGTGAGCCAAATCAAGGGATGAATCTAGAGAACCAAATCGCTAATTCAAGGGAACAGAGAGCGGTATTTGAAAAACGATCTGGCACAAACTAGAGAATCTGAAGGAGATAGCGAAACTGTTGCAAGAAGAAGGCAACCTAACATCCGACGACTCGACTACGCTCGCACACTGGATTTCCTCCTCGAAACTCTACAGAAAGTGTAGTGGAAGGCCCTGGAAATATCAGAATTGGCACTTTGTTGCTTGAACTGAATGTGCCTCATTTAACGCGCCCCGTCGGTGGAGACCTTCGCCATTGCTCACACGGGCGTGGTAGTGTCAATGTGTTCTAGCCCTTAGATGCTGGTTTGGAGATGCTTTTCTAAAATGCCTCTTTGACTGATTTATTGAACCGCCTTGCTACATCTCGAAGACAAGCCAGAATGCTTGACAGCCATTCTCAACATTCGGTATGTGCGAGATATTACGATTTACACAAGTGAAGTGCCCTCTATAAGCCACTGTAGCCAAAGGCATACTGAAAACAGTTATTCTCTAATGAAAAAATAGTTTTACCAACAACTATTTTAATTCTTCCCCTTATATTTTATCTGACGCCTTGATAAGCCATTTTTGGTTTACTCGGGATATCATCCATTTTCGGTAAACAAGAACGCGGGAGATAGAACGATTCTCACACTTATCAAGTAGTGCTACTGAAGAGGGGAATTTTTTCATAATACTAAGCTTGGTTAGATCGTATTTTTGTGCTATAAAAGCGCCAATTTGGTACTTATGAATTTAAATTCACTCTAGGACTTTAATCAGAATTTTGTTAAAATAACTATTTTTAACGTAGAAATTGATCAAAAGCGCATCTGCGCCAATCTGTAGATGAAAGTAAATAGTACCTCTCAACAAATGTTCTTAATCAAAGCATTCTAAAATATTACAAATATTTTGTCGAAAATTGCTTGAAGGTGAGCTTTTTCTTCGTTTTTGTTTATAAAAATGGAGTCGTAATTTTCAAATTCAATTTTAACCTAAATGGGATTCTACCAACATTAATATTACTGACGAACTAATGGGTTTGGATTGATTTATTAAATCGCATGAGTCGCTATGAAATCCCCCGACTGCTTCTACTCTTGTAAAAATCCATTTGGCTAATAAATGGGCACATAAAAGGAATTTTTAAATGAACATCCTTTGCGAACACTTGATTTAACATAAAAATCGATTACAAATAGTCAATTCGACTATACTCCCATAGTTAGCAGTTGGTAAAGTATTGGTAGCTAATCATTGTAATACTTGAGAGCATTTGTTGCCATGGTGGACTTACTGCGTGAAGCCTTGTGGAATGCGGAGGCCTAGAGTGACGGCGTCGGCTATAGAGAGAGCAAGCACTAACATGTAAGCCGGCGTAGAGGTGAATGTTTTGCGGGAAAAGATTACTATGTTGATGGTGTTAAGGGCCAGACCAACCACGCAGATGCACGGCTGCACGTACACGTAGCCGATGGATGCGATCTCGAGGCCTCGCTTCACCTCCTCCCGTGAGAGGTACTCGTGGAGCGCTGCTAGGGTACTCTGTTGACTTGGGCCTGACATGTTTGCACTGAGAAAGTTGCCTTTCCTATTGTGAATCAAGGTAAAGAAATCTAGAAAAGTATAAACTTATAAATGTTCATTCTTTGGAATGAAAGCCAAAAGTTTTCTATCACAGTGATTAGAAAAAGATTTTTCATAAGTAATAGAGGGCAATTATTTTTCATATTTTTCAAAATAACGTAAATACACTTCTCTTACGATTGTTTACCTATTTTTAAATATCTTAAATGAAATCTTAAGTAAATTATTCGATATAACTTTCATTTTAAAATTTCATCCTTTATAATAGGGAAGAATTCGTATTTTATGGGAGAATGAAATATTAAAAGGTGAAGTCAACGTTTGACAAATTCATGCATACTAAAGCATTTACTGCTTCATTTTTGTCTGGAATTCGGAAATATAGCAAAATTATGATGCTTTTAATTAGAACCACTTACAACTCTATCGGTCTATTTTGCACCTGTGATGATGAGTCGAAGCGGATACCACCTTAAGCAGGACGTCATACTTTCCTATTTGTTCGAAGGTAACGCTAAAGGCCCCTTATCAGACGGTTCACCGGATATTTCATTTGACATTAATTTGAATTATATGTTGGCTCAGATTCCCGTAACGAACCAACCCTACCCCATTTTCTTGCTTATAATCCAATTAAAAATTACAAATCAAAAGAATTCCTTATACACTTAAACCGGATATATTTCTGAATTATTTTAAAGAGAGAAGAAATATATAAATACAATGTATTGATTATTATATATATTTTGTTGAACATTACTAATAAATATCGTCCAGTAATTTAGAACTCAATAATTTAAAAACGTACTTGATTAATTACGACAGCTAAAAAGTTGAATATGCATAAATTAGAAAATAAAAGTTTATGTTGAGTTCAACATTTAATAGACCATAAGAGAGATACATGTTATGAAGAAAATGTGTGGCTCTATTCACTCTGAGTTGACTTACTCTATGTATTCAGCATAGTTTGCACCGAAAGTTGAACATATGAGCAATTGCAGGAAGCATTAAAGACCTCAAAATCATTGACCAATCAGGTTTAAGTGTTTTCTACCGACCAATGAAGGCAGAGTGATCTCTTATAATACACTCCAGTGCACATTTATACATTGAATTCTTTAGGTTACATTATGAAAATAAACAAAAAAAATCATTCGGCTAAATGCAGACCGACTGATTTTTTTGAACAATACCCTCTATGTGATTTTCCATGTAATTCATATCTAAAGGGTAAAATACTTCTTTTAAACCTAGGTTTATCCCTGTGTGCTTGATGGACTTTATTATTCCAATATGTAGAGATGTAAAAGTAAAATATAGTAAAATGTAAGACAAATCTGGAGCTAATTCTCCCAAACAATGCATAAAGCTACCCATTAACCCTGGGGGATGGCTTCAAAAGCCCGCTACTTTGTCCGTATTCCCTTGATTTAAATACAAGTATTCTCAATATATCCGACCCAGGATTGCCTGATAATATGAATTGAGAGGTATAAATGCTATCTAAAGTAAGGCGATTAGTAATATTATGTTCTGTCGCTAGGATAGCAGGACACCAGAAAGCGTATACATAATGACTCAAAACATATATTCGTAGCAGTACTCTACATATTTTACAGTCAATAGCAAGTGTAAGACAAATTAGGGTCTGAAATAATCAGAAAATTATAAGTATAGTTTTCTGGAGTTACAACAGCTGACAATTCGAATGTGAAATAGTTGTTTCTAAAACACACAATAGGTCTAAAACAAATCAAATATTTGTTTTCCTTCATATTTGTGACGAAAATAAATAAAAAAATTGTCCTGCGCATACAACGAACTTCATGGTACAAATTTTACTCGAAATTTCCCCGGATAAAATAGTTCCAATAACTCTTTTTTCCTAATTTATAGGTGGTGAAAAGTTCTGTTTGATTTTAGCTTCAGGCAGCTTTCATGATCGTGTTTTCTTTTAAAAATAAAATTTTATAACATAATGGAGGCTCTTGTGACTGCTACCAAAATGCAGTGTCACGTGGGTGACATTCGAGGTTTTATTCATGAAAGCAAAAATTTCCTTAGAAATACTGCATACCATCAAACCATCAAATTGATAAGGGCATTCTTCTACTCGAATAAACTTATAAGCACTGGATCTTGAGTCGATAAATAGTCGGATTAAACAAATTTACTGAAAATGCTACTTGAAGAACAAATTTACTCAAAATGTTGTAATAAAGACAAGAACTTGGGAAATAAATTGTTGAATCCTGAATCAGTTTGGATATTTCTTCGCAAACTCGAAATTGTTAGTTAGGGCCAAATAAAAAATACAGTTATGGGCCTCAGCTGTTTCAAATTTGTTCTCCTACAAAAGAAGATATGGATCTGGAATGCAGTCCTTAATTATGAGAATTTGAGTAATAAATCAAAGATAACAGTAGCCTCAATGACATTTACATCAAAACTGCACTATTTTGACCCTCATTTCGTTAAATGTAATTTTTATAAGTGGTATTCCATACGTTGAGGTATTAGACCCATAGCCATTTTATTGAAGTTTTTGTACGTGAAAGTAAATATTGGGTATTATTGGCTATTCAGTAATTTTACTGAAATTTCGGCTGCTTAACTACCAAAATCCGCTCAGCATTTCTTAGTTTATAATGGGCCGGCAGTATAAAATACGACCAAAAAGTGTAAATTTTTTTGAAAACTGGAATTACCTGGACCCCAATATATCTCTGCAAATAAGTGGCGATAGAAGATGAAAAATGGCAGTTAGTTTTGAAAGTCATTCTTGGAACTAATGGACAGCGATTCGACTGTTCCTTTTAAGCGGTAGTATCTCATTTTCACTTTGCCCAAGCTGGACACATGAACATTCGTTTCCTTTTACCGCAGCCTCTGTCTTCATATTACAAGCAGAAACGCTCTCTCTTATGCTCGTTACTAATCAAGAACAACTTTTGCTGCTCAATCACTCGGGATTTCGGTAGTTAGGATGAATCTAAAAATTTATTTATTATTTCCCCGATGATTCAAATAAGTCTCATTTTCATACACACTTGATAAGTGATATTTAGATCTTTTATTGTTATTTTGAGTCTCAAGCATAAAGAGTTCAAATAGCAGGACTTTAGTCTCACAGGAATAGATTCATGCATCGATTCCGGAGGAGAACAAAATCTCCAATGTCATTTTGATGGACAGTGTGTGGCGTGAATTAAATACTTTACAATTTTTCCTACCAGCAAGTCTGCAATTTTTATCATGTAATGGTTATGGTGAAATTTTTCCAGTAAATACAAAATAAATAAATTATTTGGATATTTAAGGCTTAAATGTTAATTAAAATCTGGTACTTGGGTATCATATTAAATAAATGGCACCTGGAAAGGTTATTGTGATTTTGGAAAAATAGATCTTTATTGTTATCAGAGTATTAACGTTATTGCGGAATGCCTATTTACAGTTCTTTGAGGTTCCTTTTTTAACCAAAAATTTCAAATTTTTGTTTTGAATTACAGACTGGTCAGTTTTGGGATTTCTTTGAAGGCGTATTTCGCAGTGATTTCTACGTATTATTTGGCAAACGAAGTGTAATCTGATAAAAGACACAAAAGATTAGTTGAGAATAATGCAACCTGGCATCTATTCATCGAGTTCTAGTAGGATTTCGAAGAAAGAGAATATTAGGCATTTATTATCTAGCAACGACGTCCTCCAGTCTTTTGAGAGTGCTGAAATAAAACAGGTTCCCGTCAATAAAAAGGGAACTGTCGTCAGTAAATTAAGCCAAATCTTTTGAATTTAGTCGAAATCAAATCAGACTTAATAATTCGAAGATTGCATACCGATGAATAAAAGTTAGAAGCAGTCATTAGTTGCTCGCACTACTGGTTCTAAGGGAATTCACATTGTAAGACATTATTTTTGATAAGGCTACACAATTATAACTGAATTCAAAAAGCATTCCATGGTTTAAATTTGTATTCGTATAGGCAAATAATTCAGTATATATGGAATCAACTGTCTTGGAATAACTAATTTTCCCCTTGGTAAATTTCAAGTTCTGGGTATAGTAACGAAAATTTAAATTCAAAATAATATCAACAGTAGTTTAGTAGTTTATGGTATGCGCATAGTTTTTTAGGTAGAGGCGAAAGGGCTCAAGTTAGTAATCGCTAGAACCTCCATTGAAATGTCACAAATCCAACTGGTTTGAAGAGTTCATCCGCGAAATTTTACTTCCAAACTTTTTTCATAAAGATAACCACTGTTTTTCCTAGAAACGCTGAAGGGTTTTGATTTTTTTTCTCCCATTTTTGACTTCAAGTATTGAATGACTACACTAGAATAAAGCGAATTATTAATCTGTCTGAATGAGGAACATACTTAGAGTACAACTGTAAGTTCTTGATTTTCTTTCCTTCGGATATAATTATTCATTAAGAAAACGCTCAGTAAAGTTGACAAGTGTCATTCCATTTTCGAGATTTTTTTAAAGGACTTCGTCATCCATTGAGGCAACAGGGTATTTATAAGTGACATAACGGACATTAGCTACATCCTCAGGGTACTGAACCCTTCAGCATCAATAATAAAGCCTTACGCATGCTCATTTAATGTCTTCTAGTATTTTGAGCAGACAGATACTGTCCAGATTTTCTAGAGCATTTCCATTCCGTATATCTTTCAAGTTTAATTTTATGAAGCAGTACTGTCGGATATTAAAAAAAAACGAGTGATTTGTTTGCTACGACTATAAAAATTACTATTTGATGTTTGCCGTCTCAACTAATGATTGAAATTATTGAATTTCATAAAACCCAGTGCAAAACTATAGTTAATCTACTTAAGCATCCTAATGTTTCATCTACAAAATTCTTCCTTATCGAGAATGTCTATACTCACCGCAGTTTGTTACAAATGGAAGGCTACATGTCATAACAATTGTTAAAGATAGACAAAATCATGTTAATCTAAACACCATTATAGGCAGTTATGAAGTATCTGAGTAAACTATTTTTTTAGGCCTTAGGGAATCTTTTAATGTAGTTTCCTTTTGTTTGCAAATTTGAGGGTATGAGAAGAGTTGGGTGTATATAGTCGAGATATACTTCACTCAAACATTAGATAGTGCTAAAGAAGCATTTCTGTTTTTATGCTTATTGGTAGCTTCTAACAGCCACATCCTCTATAAAAGACGAGGCTAGTTGAAAAAGCAGCAGGATCGCTGGATTGTGTAGTTACTTGAAACTGACGACTACTTGACGAAAGCGCTTTTATGTGCCCTATTTGCAGAAACTTTCAAATTTCCTGATATAATTGAAACCGCTATCTTTTTCGCGTTGCAAATTAGCCGGTAATTGTACATATCTGTAATCCAAAAATGCAGAAATATTCATTGCAGATTTTGGTAAGAACTTGAAACAGTGAATGTTAAAGTAGCAAAACAAATACCTTGAAATAAGTAGAATCATAATGATAAAAAATAAGGGTGAAAAGATGCAAAATAACTACCCATTCTGGATTCGCAAATAATCATTGACTTAATTGCATTCAAAACTAAGGAAACCAATAATATCTGTCTTCAAGTTTATCTAAAGTCGATGATTCTTTCTAAAAAGATTGAAACTTGCCAAAGCTCATACGCAAATTTATTGGGCGCGGCGGTAGTAGCTCTGTTTTTCTGCATAAACCTTGCCACTGAGTACCCCTATTAAACGAATCCTAGAAATTTCGCTCTTTTTAGATGCTCTTCCGCTGATGCTTCTGAGACAGTTGATGGTAAGATTTTATCGGTTGGATTTATTCACTTTTAGTAATCAAAATTTGCTTGAGTATCTCTCAGCACCTTTGTAGTTAAAGGGTGCTTATGCGATTTAATGAGCGTCGAGAAAATAATGGCTAAATTCATTGTTACGTAACAACAATTTTGATAACGTCCTTAAAATGATTCACTTAAAATCCAACTAGTAATCAGTATATTTTGGCTTAGTAGGAATTTTGCATGTAAACCCTTCCGGAGACTGGAATGCAAATGCCCAAAAGAGGGTAGAGTTTTTGGACTGAACTCTCAATTTTCCAAACCATTACACGCCGCTATAAATTCGTTTTCATAAACCGTTTCAACCGGAAGGCTAAAGGGGATGCGAGTTTTTCTATAGCAGGTAAATGGAAATGCTGTGAAGTGCAGAATACAGTTGTTATTTCATTCTACTGAAACTATATAGATTCATATACCAGATCAACGAAAATTATTTCGACTTTTTATGTGCGCCAAGCTTCTGTCTAGAGGACAGTTAACATGGATTTCAAACTTCAATTGCTCAAATTCAAAAAAAAACATTATTGATGTTTCTCGCTGAAAAGAACCACTATGGATAGAGTATTTTCTTCAAATATCGTAAAACCACCGTAAGATATTTCAAAGAAAGAAATACCTAAACAATACCAAACTGCTTCTTAATTTTTTCGTGCAATGTTTATATTTCACCCTGATAATGCTTAAAACAAAGTTTTATCCACGGATTGACAATGAAAGACTAAAATTTCATGATAAAAAATATTAACAAATTTGGTAACGAATTATTGACAGAAATAATTCAATATTTCAAAAATTTTACCGGAATTAAACTGTGCTTGAGTTATTATGAGTATTTCTTTAATTGAATAAAAATGATTATTTTTGGAATGTTGATATTATTGACGCACATTTCTGACAGCATTGCCAAAGAGAGTCTATTAATCCATTCATTCACTTAAATTTTTTCACGCTAATTGAAATTGGTTTTTAGCAGGATAGTTCAAGAAGTGCGTTCTATTTTTGATACCGATTAAGAAATTTTCATATTTTGTTTTTGATTTATGTTAGAAAATTTAATATATTGGTTTTTAGCCCAAGCTCAAAGTACATGCTTTAAATTATGATCAGAGAAAATAGGAATAGCTTAACGAGATTTTTAACTTGTATCAAGTATCACACGAAGCAGGAACAGAACTCAGTACATTTCTTACAAAGCCCATCAGTTAACTTCTTCGAGGATGTTCTGACCTCGTGAATGGAAAAGAGCAGTTAAAATTAACTTAAAATTTCGAACTATGTAACACAAAACATAGCCTTTGAGATACTTTACTGAATGCACAGTTTCGGTCTGTTTTTCTAAATTGTTCCTTATGGAACCCTCTAATTTATAGTTCAGGACTCATAAACAGGGCAAAAAGAAGGTTGCATTAGAAACACAAAGCCACCATTGTTAAAATTTTTATTGCAAATTCATCCGCTCGCGAATTTAATCGCGCACTTTAGATAGAGTCGTCGTTAATTAATGCTTACATTTATTTAACCAAATATATGAATTACTGCATTCGTGAATTCTACATAAATACAACAAAGTTATATTATAAAAGTTCTCTTGATAGATTTTTATTTTGAAACAAATAAGGTATCTTCCATGGCTATGATAATGACATCAAAACAGTGGTTTAATCTGGTCGATATGTTGTTGGGTTTAATACGATGTAATCTTATCCGGTTTTATTAATCAAATTTTCGATCTGGCAAAAAATTACCTTCCGAAGTCGAATATAGAAGATGTAATTATTTTGCATCGAGTGCAAAAGAAGATACTTTTAAAAATTCTTACAAAAAATTGAATATCATGTTGAAATGGCCACCGCCAACGTGCCATGTCGACGTAATATGACGATGATGAGCTCATTCGTCAAAATAATGCAGCAAAGTAAACTAAAGTTGTTCAGATATAATCAATAAATTATCAAATGCGAAACTCGCAGTTTTAGAAGGTATGATATTGAGATTCAAATACTTTTGGGATGTATATGCAGTATAACAACATTTAAGGTTCAACTGGTTCTGGCAATGTCATAAAAACCAGCTCATTGGGTCGATAAATGGACTACTTTGGTTTTATAAATAGAACACTGAGCTTAAATTAAAGACAGTTCACACTTTTAATACACTCCCATGAATTGACCAGAACTGACGTGAAAATTTTAGTTTAAGACAAAAATCCACTAAAATATTAGCACTGCCATTTATTTTAGCAGCTTCAATTGTTTAAAAAGTAAATGGCTAAAGATCAAATTATTTGGTTTTCAATTTTAGGTTTAGCATTATATCAAATTTGTTCTTTTGATGGAATATTTACATATATGTGCTGCACTTGAAGCACTATGTTGATGGAAAAAGTATTTCATTTATCAATAAACTTAACAATCACCAACCTAACTATTAGGTATTAATGGTTTTTTGGAATCTGTTAATGCACTTTTTTAATAGTAATTTACAGAAACCTCCTTTTCTTGCTGTCTTCTCTAATCTACGACGAGGCCATTATTCCAGTGTCAGGGCTACGTGGGAGTAACTAGTTACTATAATGAATCCGAATCTAGCGTGAGTAGGAATGGGTAGGTGTGTCCCCAGCGTCCTTCACGATCTGTCTCAGAGACAAATCCCCGCTAAATTCTGGTAGCGATTAGCCTGAATCATGGTACTGTTTTGACGCCCTAGAAACTGGCTGATTGAGTTATGTTCTACCACCATGATCGATCTGTATGTTTGCTAAGTGATAATGAGTAGAAATCACTGGTTTTGATTAGGAATTTTGCAAAGCCCCAGTAGTCTTCACAAAATACGCAGAGAGCTTACTTTTGTATAAGGGATGTACTATCATTCAAGATGCATTATTACCTGACGTTCCATAACGGCTCCTTAATATCAGTGAAAATGGTAGAAATAGTTTACTCTAAGATCTGAGAAGGGGCAACAGAGAAATAGGATTTATAGAAAAATGCACATTTTTATTAAAGGTTCAAATGTAATAAATCCTCACCATACTGGTGACGTTAAACCAATTTTACTATTCAGTGGACGTGCTCTTTTGCGATCTGTAACAATGTTCGTGGGTCAAGATATTTTAAGAGCTTTTAACTTTAAAACACCGAAGTGATAAGAGCATTAACTTGACCTGAATGCCTTGAAATTTTTAATATTTATATATTATTCAGATCGCCATATTTTTTAACTAATCTTTGCTACTTTTATTCAGTATGATTCAAACTATGAGCTTTCTTCCAAACAAGTAGCTGCAATAAGATGCTTTTAATATGCTTAATTATTGGTCAGTGTATATTTACAGTTAATGCATAGTTTGACCCATTTTAAGTACCGAAATTTCCGGGAATCATGAGTTAGAGCTTTGTATCATGGATAATTACAAACAGTACTTTGAGCACATGGAAATGGTCAAGAAACACTTGCCATTGTTAAGATGATGCCACTGTATTTCAAATAAGTTTCAGGTGGTCGCCGTCTGCTACTTAAATAAGAAGGATTTGCAATAAAGGCAGCCAGTTTGTGGACTTATTTTTGGACTAAAGATTTTCTCATTTAAAAGCACTTGAATCCAGAAAATGATATTTGTAAATTGTGCAATGTTTTCAAATCTCTCAAGAGATCTAACACGTAGACTGCTTAAAATATATGGATTTCAAATCAACAAACATTGCGTGATTCATAATTAGGAAATTATTTCATAAAGCGCATGTTTGACTTCGTGAGTGACGATTTGTAAATCAGCAAGTTTCTTTAGTGATGTGGAAGCATTATTGTGTAAATACTTGCCTTCTTCAATCAAATCCTAACTTTAAAGTTTTGAATTTTTGCATTTTTTTACTCAGTCACAAGGAGAAGAAACTATGAATAGTGGGTTTTAGCTAACTGCCTTTCAAATTTCGTGATCGGGAGGAAAATTAAATTCTATTCTGAAATCGTTGCCGATTGTTGCAACTCCTCTGTTTGTTTCAGGATTTTTAACGATTTGAAGAAAAAAATATTGGAGTAAATTCACTGAAGTGAAATCGTACTACATCGCTACAAAATTTCAAAATAGATATTTGTGAAAAATCAGCTACTTTGAGCATTTGTCATGGCAATTGGTATACACTGCAACGACATTTTACCTTTAACGAAGCAAAATCGTATGTTTTAAAGTAAGGAAGCATTCCCTTGGTGATTTAACGAGGAACAATATAAGTTAAAATGGTGCACAAGATTTCCCCTATTTGAAGGTCCATAGTTTAATGGAACCGAAAGTGACTTCCAACTTTCAAACAATCTCATAAACACTTTTTCGAGAATTTTTCAACAAACCCCGATAAATAAGTCCAATAGCAATATACATTTGCATTCTCATATATTTACCGAAATTTTAGCATGTCAGCTCTGTCAAAGGATGTACACTTTGGTTGAGTAAACTTGAAATATTATAACAATGGCCTTAGGACTTTCAAAACTTAATTGGGTTTAACAGGGTTTCTTGCCACTCCTTGGTGTCAATCAGATTTCTTAAAAATGACTTCACGATTTGGGAATAGTGCAAACATTTTCTTGTTTAAAATCTTACTTATAGGCGTAAGCTGTTAGTGCCAATTTCCTTTTTTTATATGCCCATAAATTTCATTTTAGGCTTTTCAAACAACTTTTGAACACTATATATGTTCTTAGTCTAAATTGGTTATTTTCGAAACTGCTTATAGAGTATCTAGGCTCGACCGACTTTCAAATCGAAGAGCAGTGAAATCTTTCGTATATCTTGAAGTGAACGCTTCCTTTTTCAATCCTGTTTCCCCTGAGTCGAAATCCAACCAACTCAGCGTCTTTCCTCTATGCAGTACATGCAAACATTTTCGGGATGGGTTTGTCGAGGACATTTACTTGAAGCAATTTCGTTTTGCCCTAATTTCACAAAATTGTTTCTCTTTATTAAACTCTAAAACCATGGAAGGATTAAACAATTTACTCTCCCTAACAAGATCTGACTTTAACTTAGAAGGTTAAAATACTTGTTTTAAAAACCTGTTTGTCAAACAATTAAATTAATTTTTAAACTTATTCTTCAATCACTATTAATGTTAATGAAATAATGATTTAGTTAGGATAATCATAGACTCAGACATAAAAGAAATAAGTCCATTAAATAGTATCTAAGGAATTTCGCTTAAACATTTCTCCACATAAATTCCTTAAAGGCACATCAAAAAACCGTTTGTTCTGGAAAAAACTATTTACACGAGAACAAACTGGGCCCTGTCGAAGGCCTAGTAAATTTTGTATCACGCCGTAAAGATGGGAACAAATGATAATTAAAATGACTTCTTGTGTATTTTAACAGTCATATATAACTATATTGTTGCTAAGTTTGAAAGTGAGCATCTTAAACTTATTGTCAATTTCTAAATCAAATCCTTTTCTTTATGACTTCAGCAATGTCTCAAGTAAAAGGTGATAATTAAAATGCACAGAACAATCAGATATTCACAGTAGCTGCTTGTCAAAGTATATCCTACACTGTTGAAAATAACTCATAGTAACTAAGCCTAAAAGGCAAGGATTTGGCTCACGCCTACGGTGAACTTGAAATCAAATTAAGAAACAGTCCGATAAGGAGTCGATACAGTAGTTACTTGCGCAGTAAAGATGTAAAGTGCATCAGACCACCACCCATCTCGAAGGTACTCCAGGATGTTTACCATCTTGGGCTTGTCATTTCTGCTTTGGTCTAAAATGTGTTTTATATCAAGACTACATCAAGTGGGCATCTGTCAGCTCCTACGCTCTTAGCCCCTAGGAAATTAAGTTGTAAATGTCGAATAACCTTGTATTTAGGTGTTAGCAAAGGTATTACAAACCATAGAAAAAATGAATTATTTTAGATAATTTATGAATCAACGAAGGCCTTTCTTCATATTGCCATAAATCAAGTGAATCCACTTAGCATTGCAAAGCCATTCCGAGGTGCAGTAAGTAGTGCATTTTTAATTTCTATATATATTCTTCTTCAAGGGATGGATTTATATTTACAAATGCTTTACACGTAGTGGCCTAAACTTGATTCTCATTCAAATTTAAAAAAACCTTTGAGTGTATTTACTATTTTCCTTTTTTTAAAAGCAACCTTATTTGATAAGTTACATTAGCAACATTGGGCAATTTTATCAATAGTTCTTCTGATATGGAAAGGTGTTTTATTGTTTCTCTTGCTTGCCACACATGGGATACATCCGAATATGTTTTTAAAGCCCGTAAGCTATTTAATACACAATACTACGTTTTGGTGGCAGAGACAAAGGAAGACGATTTAAGGAAATGTAAAAACGGATACAAGTGACAAAAAATGGAAAATAAATCAAAAATGTGTCCTCTTTAAAATAGATAAAAGAGTTTTGTTGATAAATAAAGGCCTTAGCTACCTTTTGGATAATGTTATTCTTTATAACTGAACATTTTGTTTTCGTAAATAATGCTTTATTTAGTTAGTAATCAATCTCAAAAGAGCTTAATGGATCTATCAAATTATCAGAAATAATTTAATAAACTCGTTTATTATCTTAGATTCTTCAAAAAGAGATAGTTGGTTCGAGTTCATGTTTTCCATTTCTTAAAACAGGCAATATATCTTATTGAGTTGATAAGGACTCATAGATTCAAATTTACTACTTTGCATGTCTCTAACCGTGTGAGCTTTTAGAGACCTACTGCTTATCGTTTATAGGAAATATCCTTAACCAATAAGAAAATATTTGTGGCCAGTCAATTTTCTTAGTAAATATTCCGCATAACAGGCAGTGCACCTCATAATGGTAAAAAATCACTGCTTTTTGCTCCGAATTCGTGGAGCTGAAAGTCACGCAATGTACGCATTTTATTTGTTCCAGAAGACAGAATGCTGTTTTGACTACTCAGAGAAAGCAGCTTTGCGGAAAAAAATATTTCGGGCGGATTTAATAGTGCCGAAATGGGGCGGTGATTTCTATCGCTAATTCTGCTCGCCTTTGCAAAGCTTTGCTTGCACAAATTATAAAAACTCTAGGACAAATCAATTTAATCTCATTGAGTGCACTCGCGCATATACCTTCAGTTGCCAAATATTATTAAATAAGTATTTTAGGTGTACTTTTGTAGTGCTAGTACTATATGAGTTCGTTTTAGCAATGCTTGGCTTTGAATAGGAAAGCCAAATATAATGTATCTGTTCAGAAACAAAAGATATAAGAGAGAGGAATAAATAAAGAGAACAACATCACTCTTGCATAAGAATGAGCAAGGGATTATCTGGGAATTTTCATTATTTTAAATTTGACCCCACAGCTGCATACGTTGGTGGTCGCTTTCGAGTCTGTTAATTTCGATATTGAAATATAGTCCTGGTATAATTTTCGATAAAATTTCAAAGGTTAGGGTTAAAAAATGAAATACCGAAAATACCAAAATTGAAATATCTTCAAAATGAAAATTTTCTCAAGCCTAAGTAACAACATCTTCTGCAGCAACTCCGAGGCAAAAATAGACATTTTAGATACAAGTTTAAGTGATATCTGAGAATCCGATTCAGAAGTCCTATTTTCACATCAGTAGTTTTTTCCATCACAAAACAGCTCGATTGTACAGTCACAAAATAACCAAGAGAACACAATTGCGAATAGATTGACCGGGAGTTGAAAGTGAATAGGAACTGATTTCACTTTACTTTAAAAGGAGTAATTTGAAGAGAAAGCGAAAGAAAACCAACTGTTTTTACTTGAATACAGATTCTATCGTTGATTTAATTGCCCGGCCTATAGAGCGACAATTTCTGAGATACTAGAGATACGCTAATCGGCTAGGTGATCTTTTTCCCTCATTATAAATTTGACGAAGATATTTCACAACCTTCAAAGTTTTAGATAAATTCGAAGATAACTCTAATTTGGTGGCGGTATTTTTTGGCAGCCTGTTTAATGTTTAATAGTTAATTAATGCGGCCATGTGGATTATAGAAAGTTGCGGTAAACATTATTTCCACTTGCTCTTCTCAATAATGAAATTGTATTTTACATTCTTCAATAAAGTTTTTGTAGCAACAGCAGGAAATTAATGGGAGGAATGAACTTCATTGCAGAGAATAGTAATATATTTCATCGTCTTGGTCGTGCTTGCGAAACACTTATTACATGGACTGTAGATTTGAGTATTATGGTGGCATTGTATGCTTTCCTGATTTTTTCATTGAGTTACGGAAAAGCGTTGAGCAAAGACTGCAATCTTCTCCTCATCTTGATGTCCATCATGAATCAGCGTAGCAGAAGATATTCATTTCCACGGTGAATCTGGTGGGGTGTTCCATTCATCGATTCTCATCTTCGTAATCACCAAGGCACCGATGAAAACTGCTTAAACAGAAAAAGCAACGTAATGCGCGTGAAAATCTTTAGCACAACCAGGTAGTATTACCAAAATTTAACTCCACCCAGCAAGTAAAACCTAACCTTTGACTACTCTGTTTCAGATAAGCATATTATTACATCATTAATCTTCATTTCGCTAAATCTTTTAGCTAATTTCGCAAGGTCCAAAGTATTTCACCAACCATATTCGGAAAACTGTTACTATAAACAAACATGTTATGTATGTGCAAAGTTTAAAATGTATCTCGTTTGAAGTTCAAGGATCGTACGTATTAGTCCTAGGTATGGAGAAAAAGGCTATTTCCTTTCATAAATGACTTATAATTTACTAGGCTCCCTATTCTGTTTGGATGAATGCATTTTGTTGTATTTGCAAAGGCTTAGAGCTCGGGATGCTTCTTTGTTGTTGAGGCAGTAATTGCTCTGAGCATATGAGGTTAGATTCATCAATATTACAATTACTAGAAGAGTATAAATGTACAGGAAGTGAGCATATGATGCTATATTTTCTAGCTAAAACGACAATATATTATCTCGATGTCCTATTTGGAAGTTTGGGGTAAGAATCTTATGCAACGTAATCTATTTCACACCTGATCTCTTGGAAAATGCCTAAACAGGTGGCTTGAAAAGGAGCCGACCCTTTGCAAAGTGCCAAGCTTGGAAAACGAAGGAAAGTATGGGAATAATTTCCAATATTCTCTTTGAAGATCTCTCTTAAGACATTAGTCGCTTTGGTCGCTTTGGTTTTAGTGCAGACGACGCCGGCTTTCCTAGAGTAGAATACGAAGGATTGGTTTCGAATATTTACCATTTATTCCCCGGGATCACATAAACCACGTATTTTTTTAAATAATGAATGCTAAACTTCTTTTCAAGTGTTCGACAGCTTGAAAGGAAACGAAAACAGGTCATAAACTTGCTATTCTTGTATACGGCTATTTTGCTTTTCCACCTTAATGATATAGTCTCATGATCTAAATACTTGTTGCAAAGTCGATGGTGATGCGATAATTTGTAATTATACTGATTGATACCGGTGCTTCGATATACAAATCATAGTACAAGGACTGCCTTCATGGATCAGACCTTTGTTACGGAGGTAGTTCGGAGTCTTGGCTTTGGTTGAATGCTCATAGATCTTCGAGCTTTAGGAATAGGGGACTTCTGAGCCTCATAGAGGATTTCACATTCCTTTTCAAGTCGTTCAAATTCAAACAAACTTCCCACATCTTCGTCAGTGAAGCAATGCTTGCATTCATGAGATGACAAGTTGGAGCACAAAACCTCGACTGTGTCGAAAGTGGGATCATTTGATGGTTTTAAAAAATAAAATTCATTCGGGTAATGTGAGTCCCCTTTAATTGAAGATGGGTGTTTCTGAATGTTCCGTGGTGCTCGACGTTTTAAAATGTTTTCGTTTCCACACAAAATCGTGTTTGGGCTCTCGAAAAATATGCTTCTATGGGTAGGGGGCTTTGTGTTGAGCTTGTTTCTAGGTCTATCTTCATATGATTTCCTTGGATTATCAATCGTTACATGCTTCTGTTGGACTGATGTTCTGATTTCGTTGGCGTTTCTGGGCGATTCATCGAAAATTGCTTCGTATTCATGTATTTCTGAATACTCCGTGCTACCTTGCAAATCATAATGCCGGGTTTTATTATAAGATGAATCTTGAATGAAGTTCCTATTCACTTTCTCGTTCATAAATTGCCTTGTGTATTTTTTATGAGCAGACGCACATTGAGAACAGCATTCACACTCAGATTCTGACTTTGAATCCCTATTTCCCATTTCTTGGAAATTTTCGCAAATTTTAGACACTTTCAGTCTATTATGAGTCGGAAAACTGCTTACTTTTGTTATCGATTGGCTTGCTTTAAATTTTTTCCCTCAGATTATCGATTTGGTCATCTGTTTAAATGCGCTAAGCATGATCGATGATTATAGCTCAGTTTTCTGAGCTCTCTTGACTAGTGGTGAGTATCAAGAATTTGTTAAAATTTATTTCTCTCCAATGGAAATGGTTTGACAAACAAGCTAATTAAAATGATTGGTGGTTTTATTGTAACTTGCGGTACATTCTGTTAGGGAATCTGTTAAACACGGTGTGACTGTGAATGATTCATATATCATGATAACAAGAGCAGCAAAATATTCCATTTGGTGATTTCTTTACTAATAAAGATAGGACTTGAATTCTTGATTGACCACTTTTATCGGAGTAATCCTCCTTTGTCTCTGTGGGAGGCGATTGCATTAATCGAAAACGCCTTATAACATCTATTCAACGTTTGATTTTATACTCTCATCATCTGCAAATAGTTTATATTTGCAACGTCCCATTGTTGTGATAGTTATGTGGTTTAAGGTATCCATTTATGTTTAGATAACCGTTTGTTAGGCCGTACTCGGAATCGGTTATCGCATCGATGGCCTGCTTTTGAGAAAATTAGAGTAAAATGCTGTGCAAATTCTTACCCCGTTTTAACTGACTAAATCACTTGGCAAACAACTCGAAAAACAGTTGTTGCTGGTTTTCAAGGTCTCTATTAGTAAAATTTAGGTACTTTGCAAGGTTGAAAATAGATTCCAAAGTAGATGATCTAAAGTTCACGATATGGTAGCACAACACTGTTAAGGTATATTATGATTAATTGTAAAATATCCCTTTCCCTTTGTTAGTTCCATTAGTTCTAATGAGATATGACTTTGGTTGTTAGTGAAAGCAGCGAATAAAAAGTTCAGTAAATCTGCTTAATTTCTTAAGAGTTCCTAGCTTACAT
Source organism: Anomotaenia brevis (assembly GCA_030710315.1). Taxonomy (NCBI): domain Eukaryota; kingdom Metazoa; phylum Platyhelminthes; class Cestoda; order Cyclophyllidea; family Dilepididae; genus Anomotaenia; species Anomotaenia brevis. The sequence continues at coordinate 1,981,409 of JAUOZQ010000002.1, forward strand.
TGGTAAGGGTAGGCATAGGACTCCTCCCCTTCCAGTTATTATTTCAGTGACTAGAGTTAAAATTTACTCATTTATCGGGGTTATAAGAATGAACTTGCTACACACTAAATAGTGATATGCAATAGCAACTCAATTCTATTCAATCTAGTTGTTGTCCCAACTATGTTTGAAAAATGTATTATTTGTCATAAAATTATGATTTTCCGCATATCTTAATGTTGCTAGTGCCCAGATGAAGTACCTGATGAATCATTTTAAGTGAAGCATCGATGCAGTAGCTAAGCATAAGCATGAAGCCAGTACCGTGGTGTGAACTGCATTCGATTCAGGTGCTGTGGAGGAATCCGGTAAGTAAGTGACTTTGTCCTCCTGCAGTTTCCTAGGCCTAACCGGGCTTCATCCCTGGGATCTGCCTGGGGAAGAAGGGTTCACCTCCCAGATAAAAGATTTCTGCCTAGAAAAAAAATCATTTAGAGCTCCTCAACCGGTCTTAAACAAAATTATAATAGTGGAGAGATCAAATATAATTAATCATGGGAGATTCCCTAATTAAGAGGATGTTCGTGAGGCGTCTTTGAACTGTGCTGGGCCTCGTGAAATACGTAACATGATATTCCACACTGACAGAAAGTAGATCAACTCCGGTTTGAGCAGTAGATAAAGACGGTTTGTCCAGTTCATGGCATGTAAACTTCAATTTGAATAATATATGATTGATGTTTTGTAAGCACTTTTCATTTATAATTGGAACACAATAAACTTAATGTGTCGGTTCCAGGGCCTGTTTGGTTTAAATTATTCGCCCTTGGCCACAACAAGACTCGTAATCCCATTCTGTAAAGAGGCTTTTGAGATATCAATCATGCTTAAAACCCACATTCGACGTTCAGATCAAAATACTCAAAGGCCTATTTTGTTGTCTTCTTTCACGGCAACAGACGACAACACTGCTTCTATTTTTTCGACGACGCTGAAGGCTACCTCCTTCTTGCCTAGAGTTTTCGGGTGCTCTTTTCTGAATAACATCTTTCATTGATGTAAAAGTTTAAACTCTTCTTTGTTATTGGTATTAGCGATGGCAAGGAGTAAATTGATTGCTGAAATCCCGCAGCTAAATCATGTAGAAAAGGGAATAACGTATATTGTGATGACGAGTTTGGTCGCTGCGCAATGTACAATCCAGTCGTCAGAGTCGAAGAATTCACCATGAGACCGTAGCTAAAAGATTATCCCATAAGTCCTTAAAATAAACGAAATTTAAAGAATGTTTTACAATTTATAATGGAACTGAGTAATATTTGTATATTTGATGCTTTTGAACAGGTCAAATTTGGTTTTGGAGAGCAAAGAAATTAGACTCTGCTTGATTCAAATCGTGCCAATTTGGAAGCACCCAAGAATCATTTGGGACATATAATGTTTTATAAGTTCAAGAAAGGAAACTCAGCAGCAGTCGAAGCTGCTGGAAACATTTACCAAGTTTATGGAGAAGAGGAATGCGTGAATGAAGGGAGATGGTTTGTGAAAATCTTCAGCAGTTGGAGTTCCGCCCTCTACGAAGATGAGGATCGAACCAGACGTTTTCCCGTTGAGTTTGATGTTAAGCTTCTTGAAGCAGCCTTTGAAGGATATCCTGATTATCAGTTGAGGAATTGGCAACTAAATTTGGTTTCAGCCATACAGCTCTTCATCGTCCTCTTTGAAAATTTGGAAGAGTTTATAAATTTAGAAAATGGATGTATGCCTCAAGAATTGTTTGAAAACAATGAACTTTAATCTCCAGTTTCGACTTTTTGCTAGATGGACTTGTGACTGACAACCAAAAAACAAATCTTTACCAAGACTTTAAGCGTCGTAGGCAGAGATTTCGAAAGCCGTGGGAAAGATCTAGCCACAGGCACTGCCGTGAAGGGAACTTCATGGAGAGAGGTTCTTCTTCTTCTTCTTTTAATCTAGGGAGATCCGCAATCTATAATCCACTTTGAATTATTACCACTTAATTCAGCATCTGTAAGTTAATGCTCGAATCTTGGTTGGGAGAGAAAAGCCCTCATTCAGCAACTTGCTCCGCCCTCAGACTAGCATTCCATTCGTAGCTTACCAAAGCATCTGTAAGATCTTCGAAAAAAAGAGGTTCGCAATAATGGTGGTATTAATAGGGTTGTTGGTAGATGGAAGGAAGTCAAAGATAGTCAGTAAAAGTACACAGATGATTGAATCTCTAATTAGATGTCGCATCTGTTCTGAATTTATTATTGAATGAATGATATTGAATGATATGTCAGAAGAAAGCGACCTAACAGCAGGCAACAGTGATTATTCCAAGGGGGTTAAAGGGCTTGGGTTGAATTTCGACGTCTACGTGGATTGTTAACCAAGGTAACTAGAGTAACCGTCAATTATAAGCCATATGTTGTATGGCAGCATCAGGGTTCGGTCTCTGTCATACCCCATAGGAAAGTCGAAAATAGTTGTCCTCGGCCAATGTTTGCGACAACTACACCAGTCCCCCAATGTTTGGCCCCACCGAACTCACCAGATTTAATCCACCGATTGATTAGTCGGCTCTGACGTCGAGAAAGACATTAATTGCCACTGTGCCAGTACCATAAAAGCCAAGTTAATCCATTAGATAATTATTGTAGTTGTAATCACTTTGCTTCAGGTTCCGGGTTACGTCAGAATGAGTCTGCAATAACCCCTAATGACGAGGGCTGTTTTTGGTAAAACGCTCTGACAGCAATAACTAAATACACGTCTGTTGAATTTCTTTAAAATCCATTAAATCTCGTACTCTCCAGACTAGCAAATACATCGCGAACACCCTCTACTGGCGCTGAGTCGCATGCACCGAATTTGCCCCCGAATCCGGTGTCTGAGTAAGCTTTTATTTGTGCAATGCGACACTAATCGTCTTCTTCTATGCATTTGTCGTTTTAAACTTGCTGTGAATAGAATCCACCAAAACAAGGAAAGGGGCCTGTAAATGATGACCTTCCTTCCCCTCAAACCGAACTCTCTCTATCTCAGTGTATAAATACCTTTACAACACATCACTCGAAGAAGTGCACTATCTCACAGGTTTGTGGCAGCTGAAAGTCGTTGTACTTACAGCGTAAATGAATACTTGATCGCTACCCAGACTGCACCAGCCGATCCTCCCCAAGCCCATTGCTTTTTTTACTGTCGCTTGGTGAAATTGACTACCTTACTATAAGGCACAAGGCTGCACTCTGTTCGTTTGTTCCATGGCTAGGGGGAGCACACACCCCTTTTGTCACCCTCAAGCGTAGTCTGTGCGAGTGGTGAGGTGTAATTTTCAATGAAAATATTCACCCCATACTTCAAAACCTTCAAAAATACTCGGCTTCTCTGAAACCTCGAAACTCCATTAACTTTAAAATCGTAGTTTAATCTTCCCAGGAGATGGTTATATAGTTCAACATCGCTAGACTCAGACCACTAGTATGATACTTTTTTCAAGGCCTTTTAAAAGCGAAAATCAACTCATTCTCGGATTCCTTGGGTGTGAAAAGGAATTTTCTGACGGTCTTGTTTAAACATTCAACATTCTCATACAAGAAATTCCATATGATTCATTTTTAAGTGAAAGAAGGCTATATTTAATCAATTAGTATTCAATTAGTACTAGCAAATAAACCAAATTTGGGCTTTGATTGGTGTCCTTCTCTCCCCTACTGTATTTGGACGAATGTCAATTTTCAATCGACTCAAAAGAGAAGGAATTTAAGTGTTTTCGAATATGGCGTTTTTAACATCCATTTATCTTTTTGCGAATCGTATCTGAATCCCTGATACAAGAATGGACGAATGATAATGACGTTTGAAGGCCAAATATAGCTCTTTGTGATGGAAGTTTGATACTATTCATGGCAGTCTTGTGGTGTAGAAATCGATCAGAAAGAATAGAAATTGGCATTCTCTTTAACTCAAAATGAAAATATTGGAGTCTTTACATCGGATTTGGAAGGAAAACAAAATTTGAAAAGTCGGCTGAATTCAAGAGACGTAGATACTGAGCCACTTGAAGCAGGTATCTCGAAAGAACCACCATCACTTTATTTGAGCTTTCCCAGTGTAAACTTTATTACAGATGAAGCACTTCTTAACTCCTTTCGTTTTTGAACATCAATTTATCATTCAATTCAGTAATATTTAATTAAATCTGGAAAGTAAAAACACTCCAATTAAAGGATCACTTCTTATCAAATTGAAAGGTGGTGAGTACTTGGAAGAACTCTTATTAGGCCAGAAAGCACTAAATTCTATTAAAGAATTATTTTTTCAATATAAAACTCCAAAAACCTATTTTACACCTAGAGTAGCTGAATTCCCAACTCCTACTCAGGGTATCGAGCATTGGTTCCTAGGGGCAGTAAAGGGCAGCTGTATTCTACCAACATTTATCTTCATTAGTGTCTTTATGATGCCAACCGTCGAAAGTTTACCCAATTCCAACGCACAACTGGACCACACAAATCGAAGCGACCCTTCCTCAGGTTCCCACGCTGCGACTTAAATCGAGGTGCCTGGCATGTTTGCTATAAGTGCATTTGCAGGTGAGTATCAGTGCCCAGCACTTCCTCTTTACTGCCCAATAGATATACCTGTCATGTACGCTTTTTCTTAAGTAAACGTATGAACCATTCCCCGTTTTATTCCCACAACATAGCAGCTGATAAGACTATTTACACATTGCTTTTGAAGTGCTCACCAAGTTCCCAAACCGTCAAGTAAAAGCCAATAGCAGGGTAAGTTTTCACAGTCGGTCATGGGAAGAGCTCAATTCGGTAAGCACTTTGAAGAAAAGATGGAACTCCATGAGCAGTGTTAGTTAATCATAGTTATTTCGCTTTTTTGTTTAGTTTGTAATGCACATATTGGAACTCCCTCAACGCCCGCCTTATTAAAAGAGAGAATAAAAGGTATTAAGGGTTCTCAAGATGGGCTGGGGCCTATGCCCTACAAAGATATTCATAAAGCAAGTTACGTATCTACTTCAACAGTCACTAGCTTCTTTCAAGTTTCATAAATAGACTAGTAGTAACAAGATCAATCTTTGTCTCTTAGCAAAGATGTAACTTGCCAAATGATGGCGTGCTGAGATATTCCCCTGCTGCTCAGGAGCGTTCCAAATCAAACACTGATCGTAATAGCCTTGAATGGCGTAAAAGGTCTTTGGAGGAAACGATCTCATAACGTGATGGTCACGAGCTCACTCATCTAAACCGCGTAGAGATGGCATTTCGCTGGCAGGTTGGTGGACAAACATGTTTCATTTTCTAAGGATGACGTTAGTCAAGGCTGAGATGCATTCGACCAATAGGAAACCAGCTAACGATACCACAGATGCAGAGTAGTCGAAGGATGAACATTCTGCAATGCACCAACGTGGCAGGGCTTGTCGAGACTACCTGAGGTAGTCTACGCTCGTGCTAAGTAATCACGCCGAAAAATTCAACCAGTTACAGTAGCGTAAGTGGATTTACCTTAGCCATTCGTCAACGTATCTTGGCTTCGTCTCACGGTAACTAAGGTCTAGTATTACCTGCCTTCAAAAACCGTTCCCTCCGTTCACTGGCGTGTTTCTACCGCTAGCACTGCAAAACTCTCATTTACCAAGACCGACAATTTGGCTAAAATCCCCCAGACTTCAGATAACATCTCCGCCCCACCGACTACTTTTAGTGCGAGACACTATCAGCAGCCATGTGTCCCTAATGCATTAACTGATGCTATCGGCCACCAGAACATCTACTCATGTAATTAGGCACTCAATACCTGCCCAAGAACGGTGAGTACTACTGTCGCATTCAGAAAGCACTGGGGTTGGAGTGGCGACTTCACTCAGCTCTCGAGTCAAACTAATCAACCATGTGATATTTTGACAACGCACATATTATCACCTAATTATAAAAGTAGGGAAGGACGTTTAGGGTAACAGGTTGTGTGCAGCTGTACATCTTTGGAGTCCGGACACAGTAGATCATCAGGTAGTTGCTACTTACTTGGATTTCAGTAGCACAGTTTCCGTAGCCTTTCTGGGATGTCTGGGGGAGTGCCAAAGAAATGTACAGGGAACGGGCAATAGGGAGAACAAAACTGCAAATACACCTGAAATGCTGGGTGGAAAGCAGAGGTAGAAATCTGAGGAGGCAGGAGCTTCCTAGTGCCTCGTGGGTGGGTTGCGCTGGAAGAAGCTGACATAGTCATCTACCAACTTTCGCATCTTCGCCTCCTTTACTTGGTAAGGAGCCTTAGAAAGGATCTACAGAAGAACAACTCATTAACATCTCACTAGCAGATCCATTTCTATTTTAACATTTTACGAGACTAGAGATATTTTGAGGTTGCGTGGCAATTAGAAGAGCCACTATTTGACTAACCTTCGAGAGAGCTCTTTTAATGAGCTGGAGCTTGATTTCATTGTCCTTCAGCGAGGGATGTGCTTGCGCTAGATGCGTCACTACCACCTCTCTCGCTCGAGCCGCCTCTGCAGAGGACCATGTCGTGGAGAGCGACGTCGAGGAAGCAGACGTTACCTCTGCCGACGCCTTTGAGGAAGAGGGTTGCACCGACGATGGTGAATCCGGTTTAGACGACGCCCCATGCAAGGATGTGACGCTGGCAGTGGTACTGGAGGAGGGCAGTTTTGCAACACTCGGAGGGGATCGCTTCGTGAGGCAGGACATAGAAGGACCGGGTTGCTGGGAGAGAGGCGCATCTTGGCTGCGTTTGTGCGACGAGGAGGACACCAACCCCGCGACTTGGGGTGGGGAGATGGAGTTGTCGGGGTTGACGCGCATGTTACCACTTCCGAAGCGAAAGAGGGCCTCCTGGCCAGCCATGATGCTGCTCAGGAGGTTGCTCGGGGGACTGGAGGCATTCCTGTTTATTCGGGCTGTTGAGGTGCTAGATGTGGAACTGTCGGAGTCGGGATGGTTGTTCAGCGAACTAAGCGTCGGTGGCATTTATGATGATAATTAAATTGCTTACTTCTTAGAAGTGGTGGGTTCTTCATCAGGTTCGAGAAGCGACCTAAAAGTAGTCGTTGAGAAAATTAAACACCCATAAATTTAGTGGGTCATTTGGAGAGGTCTTATAGGGCAAATCCAAAACCAATTAACACTACATATCTGCCTCAAGAGCCCCACGGCTTTTGACGAAACAAAACATCAAGTCGCTGAAAATTGTAAAATCGACGGCCTAAAGGTTAAACTAAGAGTCTGTTGTATCAATAGATGATAAAATTCTAAAATAATTCCGTCCCACTTCTAGCCCTATCAATTAGTTCTCGTCTTCACAATGACGACCTCGATTCCTAGGCAATTAGTCAATGGCTGTAATCCATTCCAGATTCCTCTCGACAAATAGCTATGAAATTTAGGAACTTACTCCACACCCATACCGCTTCCGAAAACTGACAGCTTCGATGTGGGCAACGCTGCTCCTTTGGCGCCAGACGAAGTTGACGCAGTCGACGCTTCTAACTAAAACGCAGCAAAAGGTGAGGGAATGGATGATTCCTCGAATCAAATCAGCAATGCACTATAATCTTCGGGCTGTTCGAAGTCATAAACATCAAACCAAAGGTGTTTAAGATTTAATGCAAGATTAAAAAATGCATTTTACGGGGATTTGTGATTTTATATGACTGTTCAAAACAGCACAAGACAGTCCTTTACAGTCTGTGCAAAACAGAAATAAAGTTAGTATTTAACAATAAGGCAGGTATTGGGATTGCTGCCATTTCACCAAAAGTACCGGTTGGCAGAAAAAGCACACATAAACACCTTCCCAGAAGAGGCACAAATGGTGCTCCTAAGGCCCAGGTTACCTGTGAATCACAAAGCCTCACTCTCCGCAGAGCAGTTTTACGTTTCCGCATCTTCATAGAGGTGGTTTTTCTCCTGCGCTTAGTTCGTCTCCTCCTCTTCCTCTTGGGATTCGACTTCCCCCCACTCTTCGCAGTGGCTGCCTCCCTTCTGTCTTTTGCCGAGGTAGATGAGGAGGCCTTTTTGGGTCGCTTGTGCGAGGCGATCTGGTGAATCTCATCCACCAGACCGCCCAGTTCGGGATCCGTATTGAAAGACTCGAAAATGTCCCGTGCACTGTTGTTCAGTTGCTCGCCTTCTTCCTCTGTGGTAGCATCGTCCGAGGATTCGGCTACGGTTGAAACCGATTCCTGAAGTCGGAAGAAATTACGGAACGTTATACAAGTTCATATATTACTAGCTCTTTCTAGCGAGGACTGAAATGATTTCATCCCTATGGGGATCCCTTTCAGTTGATTCAATGGGGTCCTGGGCATTGATCCAACAGACAACATGGCACAATGACTCAAAATTCACAAACATGTCTGGCACAGATGGGTCAATGTGTCTGTTTACGAGACAGGCAGGACGTGCGTTAGCACGATGACTAAACGAAGGATAAATTTCAGTAAATTTAATTGAAAGCTGGTTATTCTTAAGCCCTACGTGCCGAATAAATTACGCGAGTGCCACCGCGTTTGTTCATTTTAGTACTACCATTCTACGATCATATGGGCGACCACTGACCTCTTCGTCTTCCTCCCCCTCCTCCTCTTCCTCTTCGGAACTCGTGTTCTGAGGAGTGGATATGACAGGGTGAGTGGCTCCACGTCCGATTCTGGTCTCAATGGACGACTGGAAGGAGTCCTCGTTCTCTTCTACGTGGTTGCTAGCTTGTAATTCTTCTTCATCCTCATCGAGCTGCAACCGTCTCCGTTTACTCCGAGTCGACGGCGGCGGGGGTGAGGGGGAACTACGACGACGTGATGAAGGACCTTCCCGTGCGCCTCTCTCGTCCTCGGATTCAGAGGAAGAGAACCCCACGACTCGTCGACGCTTGCGGCTTGATGAGCCTTCGGTTGTGGTCGTGACACCGGTGTTTGTGCTAGCGGTGGCCCCCTATCAAATTAGATGCATTATTAGATACACTTTGACAGGTCTACCGTAGCCCTACTATGAGAGGTTTATAGTCTACGGGATAAAAAAAGCCTCAATTTCTTCATCGGTTGGTAGAACAACCAAAAAGTCCAACTAACTTGTCTGAAAGGGAACCTAATTAATAGTCAAGTACACGAAACTTAGACGATAAATCTAACGAAACCAAGTTCCCCAGATAATTCAGAGCACTAAATCGTAGTCTGCGACAATACTAGGGTAGCGGTCATCATTTACTTTTACCTGAAATTTTACTTGCAAAATTCGATTCAACTTGTATGAAAACATGCAGACATAATTCAAAGGATTTTGCAATAAACGTCAGTGGATCTTATCTAACAGCCGATCAACACATGATAGAGGCAATGATGCAGCTCAAAATCAAAAGTGACTATAAAAAGTACACTGGAAAAAAGGTTTACTTAGCACAACGATGATTATTTTATGACTAGTAATGGGAAATTAAGTAATATAAGACAGTTGGATCTATACGGTGTAAGCCAGTGGAGAATCTATTACTGCACAACAACTGGAACGATAACTTATTGTGAATACGAATTGAGCCGACGACTGTGAACCCAGAAACCTACATGCATTACGATACACTTGTTGTGCATGGAGCCCTAAAGAAGGCCCTTCGGTGGCAACTCACTATGTAGATGAAGTGAAACAAACAGCGTGTTTGATTCCTTGAAAAACCAAGCTCAAGACACCAAAAAATACCAAGAAACAAGGAGCTTACGGAGTGCGCCGAAGAAGTAGCATTCTCATCGGTGACGGCGAGATCTCCAGAGACCGACTCATTGACGGAGTCCTCGAGTCGTACACGTCTGCGCTGGTTATTCCTTCGATTTCGCCGCCTTTCACGCTGTTCCCTTTCAGCTCTTACAGTAAGATTTTCAATGATGTCACGCAACAACCCCGCACCACGATACCTGCTCTCTGCCTCCTGCTGCAACCGCTCCTGGGACCGATTCGAGAGTATGTGGATGTATGACCGTAAGTTTTCCGGTTCCTCGTCCCCACTGTCTTCATAGTCACCACCTGCTTCCTCCGCCTCTGGGTCAGCCAAACCATCGAAGGGATCAAAATCCGATTCCGCTTCGATGGAAGCAGAGCCATTCACTACCTCATCTTCCATCTCAAGTCGACGTACGGTCTCACAAGTAGGGCAAAACCAATCTCCTTCAGGGATTTCAGAGAGCGGAGTTGGTAGGCAATAGGTATGGAAACCCTTGTCACACCCATCGCATAGCAGAAGATGCTCCTCATCATCAGGAGAATGACAAATCTCGCATTCGGTATTGTCTTCGAAGAACTCCTCCAGTAAATCAGACTTGATAGGAGGAGTGGGGCGCTTTAAATCAAAAGAGAGGATGTTGAGTAGATGATAACCCCAAACAATACAACTGAAGTGGAAAAACGTACCCGCTCGATTATGGGGCCTCCAATGTAGTCCGAGAGGAGCATGATCTCAAATTGCCCACGGTCCAAAGGACATTGATGTCTGTATTTGGCCCACTGACTAAGGCATGACAAACAGAAGTAGTGATTACAAGAATCCGGATGAGCGACAGGAGGCTGGACTTCTTCACAACAAATGGGGCACTGGTTGTCCGCTGCAAGCGTTTTATACTCCTCGACAGGGCCTCCAATCGACTTTCTGACAGCAATAGCTGTGTACAACCGACCACACCCTTCGATAGGACATTTACATTCGCTATCGCTTTTGTTTTCTTCGGTGTACCTTTTAAGACACTCGATATGAAAAGCATGTCCACAAGATGAAGGTGTTGCATTTTCTCCCACTAAGCTGCCTTTACATAAGCGGCACTTCCTAGAATTTCTTTGAAGATTCATAAAATCAGTTAGTTTCATGGCTTAATGGCTGAGGCATTCACAACCATCAAAGCAAAGACCACACCCAGTTTGTAAAGTCGTACAGTGGATAGTCGAAGTTACCGCAGATTAACAATGGATTTATTAAAATCCTGTTAGTGGGAAAAATCGATATTATTAATCGTTTTAATAAGTGACGCCTGTTTAATTTTTTTATTATCGATAAAATAACGTTACTAAAAATATTCGAAATATTTTTAAACTGAAAAAGGAATACACTGTTTTTTACTGGGTTTCCATCTATTCCTACAACTACCTATCTTTTAGTCCAAACACATTTCAGTAAGCATTATTACTTCTTGCCTCAACAACTTAGCCTCACATGGTTTCAGTTTCACATGAAGGCTTAAGTATTCTATTTAATCTCATCTAACTGTATGCTCTCGTTTTCTTCTCCATCACATTTACTATGAATTAAAGTATAATTACCCATTATGCGTTTCACTTAGTACTCCATTGAATACTACCGACTAGCCAATGCTGGTGAATATCCCGAAATTAACCAGCATTCTGAATTCAGAGAATCTAGGTGTAGATACATTAAATCGATTACTTCCTGAAATTTAACATTCTCATTGATACGTGCCATCACTTTCTGCATTCAGTCACCGTTCTTTATCAAATAAGCTTTACTTTAGCATGTGTAAACGAATTATGAGTTTTCAAATAGCATGCCTATTCTGCTTAAACGGATCAGCAGCAGACACTTTTGATGGATCTCAGCTCAGGGATGTTACTTTTAATTTAGAACAATTATTTTTCGTCCCCCAGTAATCTTGATTAAAAACCGGTAAGGACTGCGATTATTGAATTTTTACCAAATGCTAACGCACGCTGCAGCCTAAGTGTTAGACGCATAACCTCTAGGCCAAACCGCATTATCTTCGAATTTGCAAGCCAGGTTGTACTTTAGTTGTACTTAGTCATTTTGTGGGCATGGCGAAGCTACAAAGGGTCTCTATTTGCGCATTTCCAGAGATCAAACCAAACCCACTTCCGTGACCAACTCAACATTTACAACTAGTTTTACGGGACTTCTTTCTGAGACAGAGGACAGTAAATATGAAAGTCCGGGGGAGTCTTTAGGCAACACGAACCGTGAGAAAATCGACACTAGCCAGCGAAATCGACACTCCTGATTTTCACCTAAATCTTTTTCTTTCACGATGTGACTGTCGAAATTTTTGAAACCCAATAACTAGGAACCATTAATCATGGGATTGGAATGTTTGGCTTCAATGCCTTAAAAGCTTTACTAGAACGAAAAAAGGCATTTCATATGGAATAATGACATTATGATCTGTTTAATCTGCGAAAAATTCATCGGAGAACGGTAGCAATAATAACATGCAGGGAGGGAACAGCGTTTCACGGTCATCGCTTGTAGCATTAGTACGAAATTGCTCAAAATAGAAGCGTTACAGACACGCAGACACAAAAGCGGTTCGATCCAAAGTGATTCGATGTCTTGCCGAGGGTAAAAAGGGGCTTTAAAATTGTATGATAAGATGACAATGGTGTGAGGGAGTGGGTGGCTGCGTAGTAGTCACAGACAAGGAAACGGCCAAGAAATGACTACTGCAAGCAGGAGTCCAGGTGAACCTCCAACGCGTGTCTGTCCGGCAGCCACGTCTGGCATTTGGGACAAAGAGGTCTTTCCTGGAACGTAAAGAAAAGTGACTACTTAACAGCACCATTTCCAACGATGCGTGGAACCGGCGGTTACCTAACTGATTGTAAGGCTTGGGTTAGGAAGGTCGCAGTCACTTACATCATCAGGCAAATAGCTTGGTTTCGACCTTCCAGTCCGTCTAGATCGTGGTGAGGGCGGAGACTAAGCAAAGGAGAGGAAAAGACATTAACAATGAGATGACGTTCACACTAGATTGCATAAACACACGTAAAAAATAACGGTAGCGTTTGAATAGAATTTAGGGAGCAAAAAAGGATGAACGAAACACGAAAGCAAGAGAAAATATGGAGTAATTTTATGAATTAATGAACCGGGTTTAGGCAAAATGCCTAGCAACTCTGTACGTATTCAAAGGAAAAGAGTCAAAAGACCAAGGGTTGAGGTGGACATGAACCGGCATCTAGCGAAAGTGCTGGCACATTAATCAACCAATGTGGTAAGCAAAAGTTCCTGATTCGTTGGGTCAAAAACGTGAGTTTCACACATCAAACACATGCAAATGGCAAGTGGTTTAATTTTTTTTCAAGTGAAGAGACCTAAAACTGCAGGGGTAATGCCTAGGCAGCAATGACAAAGCAGGAGATGAACAGAAAAAAACAACCTGAGTGATTACCATGAAGGTCGACGGTAGGAGTCTGGGACAAACTAATCTGGAGGGTGAATGCTCTCGTCTCTCTCGCATTCGAAATCGATGCGGGAGTGGCAGTAGCTGAAAAGCAAAATCACAGCCGTATGCTGGCAGGAGGGGGGTTGAAGTGAATGAGACGTGTTTAGAGCCCTACCATTGGCTGAGATCTGCCATCCTCCTGCCTGCTTGGAAGAGGAGGATGAGGCGAATGGGGTTGTCTCGGAGATGGAGCCAACCCTTCTACCATCCCCTCCGCCACAGTAGTCTAGCAGAGGAAAGAAGACACGACTTTAGGCACAACCAAAAAACTATTTCCTCTAGAGTATCACCAGACATGTGTCAGATCCCCAAGGACCTAGAAGCAAATCGAAAGAATAGGCCGATTAGAGATAAAATAATCTTCCATACTTTGGCCCTCCAGGGAATCGACTTGGGACTACACAACAGAAAGCACCACGTAATGGACTACAATTAGGCGTATTAGAGCGTACCAACTCGAAGGATTTCGATTTGCTGATTAGCATTGGGCATGCAGTATGACTGTACAGTGTTAATTTAGTGGAAAGTTGGCACTTACAGCGTCATTCCAATTGCAGGTTAGCTCCATATAAATATCGTCCTATTGCGAAAAGAGTGTGAGTACGAGGTACATTTATGACCATCGCTTCCAGTAAGTGTTAAAACAAATCCCTTGCTGTTTTAATCCTTCCGTTTTTGAATGGACAGTAGAGTACATATTCATAATTCAATGATGGTGAACCTGTGGAAGTCTTCACAGGCAGTCGAAACTAGCCTATATACGCGATAATATGATGTTGGGCTAGCCGAACTTCCGCAAGTTTACTGAAGGTATAGGATGGATGGCAACAAAGACCGGGGTCTTAATGCCGGGTCAATTAAGATTAAAATGCCAGAGGAACGGATAAGTCTATCAAAATGAGGGCTGTGTCGACCTATGCCACACTGCGCTAAGATGTGATTCTAGGGCGCGGTTGTAGCGTGGTTGTGAAATGAACCACCAACCTGGTCACCGGTTCCACCGCTGGGGCCCTCCGTGGGACAAGCGTCGGGGCGGGCCCCGGGCGCGGAGGGCGGTGGTGGTAGCTGGGTCTGTGCCGCGATCGGGGAGAGCGCCTGGCGAATCAGCTCCCGCTGGCGCTCCATTATGTTCTGCATTTCCGCCTGGAACACCGAGCTCACCTCCTCCCTTATCATCCGACTTATCTGCAACAAACCACGCAAAGCAAGACTTTAGCTCTCCCAGTGAAGGCGTGCTAAGTGGCGACTCTAGGGGGAGTGCATTCGACCTGAAGTTATCCAAACAGTGCAACGGAACACACGGCAGCGACTTTGGAATTGACACATAAACATAATTCTCACAAACGTTAAAGGGAAAAGATGAAGTCAACCGTACCCGTTACAAGTCCCTTAATACACATCTCGGTCCAAGTTTAAAATAACCCCATCGTTCAAGCAAACATATCCACATCAACGATATCCGGTAACGCATGAAAGCCCTTACTTAACTCTACGAACTCTCAACCGAATACTCGGAACCATTTGCCTTGCAACTGCACTTAGCGTAAATGTAAGGATATAAAAGGCTTCAAACAGCAGAGTGAACGCAGCCAAGTCTCGAAAACTTACAGGAATGACAATTCGTAGCGGTACCAAGAGCACAGTTTAACTATCAACCAAATATGACAACATGCAAGTGTAACCATAAGGGTAGGAGATAAGTCGCCATCCATGTGCAATGAGAGGCTATTCAGCTAACGACACATGCATTCTACATGTAACAACCTCCTGTAGCAGGTCCTGGTTAGCACAATATGACGAGCACAATGATGGGGACTCCACCAAGCCCACACCGGTGTGCTTGCAGCAGGCAAAGCAGGCCTTCGAAACCGACGAGAGGTCATCCAGGGGGCTCCCACCAGAACCGCTCCCCACCTCGTCCATGCCGATACCAGAGGAAGTGACGGTGAGACCCGAAAACGCCGACAACACCGAGTTGTGTCTGTGCACCCACCAACTAGTGCCGCTGCAGCTACCACTACCCCCCACCTCGGGCCACTCTGTCTGTGTCTGCACCGTTTTTAGTCGAATCGGTGGTGGTGGAGGGGGCGGCGGGGCTGCAGACACTAGATGTTTCGGTGATCGACTTCCCCTGCCTGCTACACACTTCCGCCCATTTCCATCGGCAATCACCTCGGAGATGTTGCGTTGAAGAGCCGCTGCGGCTGCCAGGGAAGCAACGCTCTTTTGTAGAACCACTAGGTCTTCCCGCGTTGAATGTTTGCGTGGCGGAGGTGGTGGTGGAGGAGGAGGATGGGGAGGCGGCGGCGGCGAGGCCGTCCTGAACAACTCCTTTGCCCCGGGGATTTGTCGGCCAGCTAGGAGACGCAGATCAGAGAGTCCTTTGGCGTCATTAGCCGAAGTACTGAGTGAAGCACTGAGCTTCTCCTTCAGACGCTGGACATGGCCAAAGGGCAGATGGACGTCCTCATCTAGTACCAGACTCTGTCTAGCACTCCTGCTGCCACTGCCGCCGTTTCGTTGCTCGACGCAGACGGGATATGGTGGCGGTTGGGGTGGTGGTTTAGGGTCCTGGTTTTGCTGGTGCTGTTGCGGTTGCTCCTCGTGGGGTGGTACGGGGTAGGGAGGGTTATGCTGCTGTTGGTGGTGCTGGTGATGGCAAAAGTAACTACTACTCTGGGGCGCAACTATTGAGTGCTGGGGACAGAGTGAGACCTCACTGGAGGTCTTCCGAAGGAAATTCCAGCCAAAGGGCAAGTTTTGTGCACAGTAGTACTATAGGGGACATTCAGGCATGCGAACATGCGAACATGCGAAAAAACACACCAACCAGGCATCGGCGGTTGCGCAATAACGAAGAGAAATAAGAGCGAGGAAGATCCGGTGAGGTCAGTTTGTACAGTCCCATGATGCAATGAGAGTTATGGGTGGAAAAACTACTTACGTCCATGTTCTGTTCAGCCTTCGAAGTAGAGGCCACGGATGTCTCGTTCACGTAATCCGATTCTGAAGCAGAAAAATGTGGTAGTGAAGACGCAAATCAGAGAGAGTTGTCATGAGACAACGACTGCCTACCTCCAACAGAGACGGAGAGGCTGCGCTGCTCCGGACGAGTGGAATCTTGGACCGAAAAACGAGAAGTTAAACTCCGACAGCAACCGGACACGCAAATGAAGCTGAGCAAATGGACGTGCTTTTTTCTACAAACGACACCAACACGCACTGGCATACAAGTGCGCAGTTTTGCCTCTCTTAATTTGCTCTTAGTGGGGCCAATAAAATGAGGTCAAGCGCTTCGCATCTAGGCGAGAGCGAGGGACACTCATTCTCTTACACACAAGGAACGAAGCGAACGAGCACGGTGCCTTGTAAAACACCGGTCGTGAGTACTGCTTACAGGTGAACTGTAGGAGGCGTAAAAACGAACGGAAAAGCAAAAGTGGCTAAGAGAGCCTCAACGACCACCACGATGCGCCAACTATACTGCCAGAGCTTTGCGACAAAACGAGGCTAGGAGTAACTTGCATGGTAGAAAACTTAACCTATAGTAGAGGCATCCCAAGAACAATTCCTTCTCACCACTACACAAGAAAGTAACGGTGGAAGCAAGGAATCAGGCGGCTCAACTAGTTTGAATTCAAATCGCTGCTGGTTCGCGTTAGCAGAGTTCCAAACGGGTAGATTTCTTTCAAAAATTTATTGTTTATGAGTAACAGAAAGTGGTAAATTGAGGCCGAAAATACTCACCCGTCTTTTGCTGCAACGCCAGCTTAACCCGATCACGAATAGCCTCAGCACGATCGCACAAAGCGTCCAAATTAATGCCATCCTCATAATTAGAAGCACCTGGAGCTGGATCTCTAGTGATAACAAAAACAGCTTGAATTAAGTGAGTTAAGTGAGCAAGTAGGCTCATTCAGTCGATCGTTCGATTTAGTTATTCGATAAGTGGTCAAAAATTTGATTCATCGCGATTATAACCTACGGTTAAAGCACACGACTAGGAAAGAGGACTCTAATCACAATGGCGAGAACCATTTTGTATGCACTTACGGTACACTACTTAGAAGTAGTCAGTACCAAGAGCAAGGCAGTAACAGTTTAGCCTTAATAAGGGGTAAAATCAACGCATGAAGTGAGTAAAAAGGGTTTTCCGAAGAGTGGTAGCTACTCTAAGTACAACTTGGTAACCATATTTGCTTTAATACTTCATACTTAAAATACAGATAGAACCCTTGGTCTGGAAAAAAACTGAGACCAAGTCAAAATTTTGAACTGTGGGTTTTATCGCCGATCTAGCAAAAATTCTTGACATTAATGAAAGGAGCATTTTCACTAATCTTGACTACATTTTTGAGAAAGTTGCAATTGTTCGAGTGGTCTCAACCTGTTTAACATTGTTTTCATGATTACCTGCATGGAATTAACCATCAACCGACTTTTTGAATGAACAGTACTTGAAACCTTGTTCATAATCTTCAGCCCGGAGAGGTATAAATTTTTTTGTAGGTTAGTAGTATCACAAGTTTGCTGCCCTATAGGAAATTGCGCAAAAACTCTAGAACCAGATCGTAATCAGGTGATTAGCTAACATTGCCAGACCAAGAACACTATATTCGCGCAAATAGCATTTACAATCTGTCACTCCGAAGAAATATAGGAAGGACTTCATCTAGTTTCGTACTTTTTCATTGCATCACAGCCGTCAAGTAAAAGTCATTCTAGCTAGGCTTTTAGGCTATAGGCCAAAAATTAAATACCATAGGGCGGAAGTAGTTTAGATATTGCAAGCGAAAACTCCTCGGTTGCTAATAAAAGAGGAAAACCCTGAAAATGAGAATGACCACTACCACAACCAGAATCCACGGACTGAAATTCCTCGTGCCCAAACTCGAGTCCTCTTAGCGATGAATAAATTCGATGTCATAAAGCTCTCTAGGAGATGGCTATGCGAAAGCTCAGACAGGAACAAACCTACTAGACATGCTTCGTTCAACCTATCACGAGCGTGTTCCTTAAACGGAATTGAATGGTTAAAAAGCGTTTCAGAGTATTTGCCTTCGGCCAAAATGGCATTCATGTTGTGTTAGGGACAGATTTTTGCATTCAGACAACCTAAAGTAGATCCATTTGTAATGAAAAATGCCTACGCTAAACTAAGAAGCTTCTCGCATAAATCAATGTATAGAGCGTGCAGGCAGTGCCTTAGCCTAGTGTTTAGAGGAGGCAAACATTGACGTTTTCTCGTTAGTCGGCTCCAGAGAGGCTGCATTATTTGTGACTACCACAAAATTCACGCGAAAAAGTAGATGTGAATGCGACTTATTTCGTGGAGAGCAGAGAAACCCGTGAAAGGGAGAAAAAGGGCTGGAGACTATGGACGAAAAAGCAGAATCCATAAAACGAAGAGGATGGGGAGCTCGTCCCGTTGTCGACAGTGTATTCACTTTTAATCATGGAAAAGCAGCAAATACACAAACGCATCGAGAGTCCACGACCTTAAAATAGGAATTACGCTTTAAATGCACGAAAAGGTTGTTTTTGCGTCCTCAATAATTTCCACTTTGCATGGATAAGTGAGGACGACCGCTTGATTGCCTAAGCTTCATAACTGCAAACCCGGACGTGATTTTGGCAGGATGGAAGGAAGGCACACGACGTGTCCCCTCGATTATGTCCCAAATATTAGGCTGAAATCTTTCCTCACATGTGTACAACGGCGCTGCGCAAAATGCATTACACGGGCCTCAAAACAATGCAGTCCCTTGTCTCTAGCTGAAACACAATACCACAAGTCGACTGATCGGGGATTAGTATGCACCAGCACTCCAAGCCAAGGATTAATTTAGCCACCGCTACTACAGCTCAACAATGGCACGCACAAAAAGGTTTACGAGCAACCGGTGCAAAGGCTACAAGGAGTGGCCTTGGCTGTGACAACCTATGGAAGTGAAGCGCGTAGTCTTGCGCACATGCCGCAGAGCGATCGATGGGTCTGGTGACACGCACGCACGCCAGAGCCATTGCTAAGGCTATGGGACTGAACGGTGATAACAACTGACAGCGGCCGGGACCAGAAAGTCCTGCAGCATCTTCATCAAGCGCACATACTCACGAAGTCCACTAATGAGCAATCTGACAATGAGCTGAAAATCGGACTTGCCAGCAAACCACTGGCAGCTTGATGGCAATTGAGGAACGGCATATGAGCGCTTCGTGCAAACACAGCACACTAAGGTGACATGTGGCACGGGCTCATGAAAAGAACATCTGCTTCCAAGGAATGCTGAGTAAAACGTTTACGATTCTAAACTACTCTTAAACGGATGCAGCTACGGTTGAGAACTAATACAAAGCATAGTGACTATTATAAAACAGCGACACCTTATTGCCCGACCACATCTAACTGGCTCCAAGTACCATTTGAAGAACTCAACCTCCTTTTGACTTCCAACTATAAAGAAACAGGCCTCGATTCTCTCTTGATTTGCGATATATGCGATTCGTGGTAGATTAAGTAAATACATTACTAAGGACCATGGGGCCGAAAAAGTGGACAATGTTGATGAAAAAGACGAAGGCACACCAATGAGTACTACTGAACTGAGGATGAAATTGGACAACAGTTACAACTAGGTTCAGTGAGTAATAGCACCGCTTAATTTACCGAAGTTGTGTGGTCATGGCTCGAAAGCAATTATTATCTAGACTACACACGCAGTGCTTGCTCACAAATTTGAGTAATGGAGTCATCACACCTAATACTTCACGAGCAGGTCGATATGGTAATAGCTCACAAGGAGACTCTACTCGTGATAATTATAAATTGCAAATAACAGCTAAAAGAGTTAAATCTACAAAATATAATGCAAAAGTCGTTGAGGAGTCTCTGTGATACACCCCCGCACACTCGAAAAGCACTCCATGGTGTTAAGATTGAAGCAGGCTGGCAGAATGAATCGCTCCTCCAAACACAATGGTTCTAGAAAGCTCGTATGAGTTACTCCATTGTAGATAAGTGGAAGAGAAAACCTGAATCCCCTCTACTTTGAGAAAACCCAAACAGTACGCCTTCGTAAAGTTTAACCTGGTTCTTAGTTGCAGTGGTTTCTGTGAGAATCCACACACATAAATCAGTCCCGATTTTTCGGTAAAAGGAAGCCGGTTTTCATAAAAGAAAACTCCTGCATAAATCACGCAGCGCCTTGTCATGAATCTGTAAACAAGTCCGTGCTTCTGTTTACAGGATCTGCAACACTCAAGACCCCGGTCCATCTCGATGATTGTGTGATAGAATTGCACAAGCATATGGAATGAAGCCGAGTAGACCTAATAACTTTAATGTTGCATTATCAAAGGACAGTGGAGATAGAGTCCAACTAAGTTTGGAACCCTCCGTTGCCTACGGCAAAATCCCATCGAGGATAGGCGGAACCATGGTACGCGACCGCCCATTTGCATCTACAAAAACGCCCACACATTCGAGTCTCACAGAGGTAAATAAACACACCTTGCAATGGCAAAAACGAATTCAAAAACACAGAGGACCGTCCAACCACGGCAACGGTAAAACAACCCTCTCAAACCGTGCTCCTAGGCACCCCAAAAGCGTGCCAAATTTGAGATGTTTACTGTAGGTACATACCAGGCATAACAGATTTGAAAGTGGTGAAAGTAGTAGAGCGCTTTCTCCGCATAAAGCAGACACACATTTGAAATTATTACGTAGGTAGAGACGAGATTCTTTTACTAATTTGATAGATTTATGAAAGCAAATTAAAATCTGATACAACTTTTAAACAAGGTCCACAAGGCCTCCACCAAAGCAATAACAATGTAATCAGATAGGCGAAGGCATTTAACATTAGCTGATTTAATCCAATCCTCGTTAAAACATGGAAGCAAACCTCAGTAAATCAGCTATGGACTAGGAGTTTCTACAACCCAGAAGCGTGGAGACTAGTAAAATGTTAATAGTAGAACCGTAAGTGGTCCTCACAGACTCTACAGCGAGACATTTGGTTTCCAAAGTAGCACTTCACTGACAGGTTGTGTCGATGGGCTGGAATAATTGCATAAAACGCGAGATGTGACGTACTCAGGAGGCGGTAGACAAGCGTCGATCTCCGCGAGGATTCCAGCCAGGCGCAAGATCTCGGACTGAAAGTAATGCGAATTTTGAGGATGAGAAAAGCGTATAAAGAGGTGATCATTTGAGTAGGTGGGGTATAGGGCAGCGTAACGACTATGCGCCTCACGACCATAGCCCGTGGCTACCCCTGCTGCCGCCGAGGCAAAGAAGGCACTACTTCTTCTTCGCACAATGAATGAGTTCCATCGTCGGCGGAAGAACACGTTGTGGTCCATAGGCGAGGTGTATTCGTGAGTTAGTGACAGCATAACTGCTGCATTAATGCCACCAATGCGCATTTACGACTGCATGGGGTCAAATTGAATTTGGTGCTACCTTCATCTCCAAATTAGAGCACGCCATACGGCAACCAGAGATACGCAATTTTCTTATTAATCGCATTAGAGACTTTAATTACTCTTATGTATCCATAAAGAACAGTGAAAGTGCAAACGCAACTGCGCAGTATACTAAAAAGCATGACATGGTGCCACAATCTTGCACTAATTTAGACGACCCTGCCTACGAAATGGAAGTTTGACTGCACTTTTATGAGTTAAATCAACTTCTTTTAGCACATAACCAACTTACACAAGGTTCAGCCGACTTTTGTAAACTAAGCTCCTCGAATTTCTTCGCCAAATCCTCGTATTCCGTTTTAACGGCAACGAGCTTTGAACACAAACTTTTCACGTGGTCGCGTAGTACGGCCTCAGATGAATTGTTCAACTATAAATTTATTTGTAAAACTGAACAGCGACAGTTACCGATCCTAAGATGTGCTCCATAAGATCATCAGAGTTAGAGTCGAAGTCGGGTGGTGTGTTTTTTAGAGCCAATTCCATCGTGAGGTTCAAAGTATCGTGCAGTAGTGCAACACCCTTTAGCAGGGATTCTGTAAAAAGCATAACATTCTAGGACGGATCACATACCTCGAGCTGCACCATATGCTTGCATAGATTCATTGAGATTCTTTAGCGCAGCTGTAGCTCGACTATCTTCATCCACCACAACAAACTCTGAGTCCTCCATTTTACCACAAAACAGACACCGCGATTTTACGTAATAAGCGCAATAAGAGCTATGCTATAAACAATGGCCTTCCCAAATTCCTCAATGTCTATTAGGTTTCCCATATGGTAACTAAAAATGTAAATATTTTCCTATAAACAATGATATCTATTTTTAAGGTGTTTAGAATTCAAAACTTTGTAATTAAAATCCACAACACTATTGTATAGTCAAGGGCATTTGTAATACTGTAAGATTGTAAAGTACAATTACTTTGATAATCCATTCTAACTACTACACGGGCATGACACGAGTTGAATGGAAGGTGAGAGGCATTATTTAATCCATGAATCTCAGTCTGGTTGGATTTAATGAAATCTTACTGTCAAAAACCAATTTTCCCCATTGTACCAAAAGCGCATCATGTTATTTCAGATAAATCCATAAAAAACGAAGGTGTTCTGCTCCAGATATTTTGTTTTAGTTCCCTAATCATATATAGTGATATATGCCAGCGATCTGTTTCAAGGAAATCACCCATTGGCAATCGAGTTAAAGGGTTCATTACTTTAGTTACTATGTTTATTGCTAATTAAAAATTTAGAATTTCACTATTTCATAGAGTGCAATGAAACTGGGTTCTCAGACATGAGTGTTTGTTGTATGTGGAAGTCTTTGTTGTGTCTACAAACTACGAAAGAAAATAGTTTTGAAGATGGATTCTTCGAGTGAGCTACCTCTTTTAGATGAAATAAATTAACAATATCTCCAACAACGGCTTATTTAAAAGAGTGAAATCTTTCAGTTACTACTTCTTGATTCACAATAGATGAAGATGAATTTTATTTGACGTAAATAGATATAAATTATTGATCTAAAATAAATTGGAATCCATCAATATTTACCTTTCTATAATCACTTTACACTTCAAGGGGGATGTGAAGAGCACGAATAACATCGAGATCTCGGATCTACTGACCATAGCTAAAACTGTAACAGCACAAAATAGTTATTTGCCCTGAAGTAGAGCTAATATTTACCAAGAGCTTCTGCTCTCGGTATTACCTTTGGCTCATTTTAATTATATCTTCAAAATGAACCACAAATCTTCTTTATAAAGCCTAGTTTAAGTAAAAGTAAGAGTGAAATAAGACCAAAACTAAGACTGGAGAATCTTCCCCAGCCTTAAAATCCCGGGTAGGCATGCTGATTATATCTATAATAGCCACGGTGCGTCTTTCGATCACTTTCTGTTGAAATCTGGGGAACATGATAGATACTCAACTGTCCTTATGCACTAGAAAAGCAAAGCAGGATATT
Organism: Anomotaenia brevis; assembly: GCA_030710315.1. Classification (NCBI taxonomy): domain Eukaryota; kingdom Metazoa; phylum Platyhelminthes; class Cestoda; order Cyclophyllidea; family Dilepididae; genus Anomotaenia; species Anomotaenia brevis. Next base: position 2,005,120 of record JAUOZQ010000002.1, read on the forward strand.
TTCAGCATGGGAGCTTTTTTGTCACGATGCTTATGACTCCTACAAAGCGCTTTCCTTAAGGTATGTTTGGTCGTCTATCACCAAAAGTTGTGTTTCAATTATTCTAAATGAAGTGAATACTTTCAACTAGCATGATCTATTTTATGACGATTAGGAGAAAAATTATTTTAATTCAATCCGTTTTCAAATTCATACACAGGTCCCAAATGCCCTAACCTTCAGCCATTTATGCACATGAGCACCTGATACTGTTAAGGCAATTAGATCGGTAGGTTGTGACTTAGTTCGTCATCTAATAATTCATGACACCGCCCTTCAAAAGCCCACAACTATTCAGACAGATGTACCATGCTAAGGCGTGTTTTTGAGATGCTTAGACACCCAGTCACACCATCGAAAGAGCAAGTCGTGTTAACAGGCAGCGTCGGGTGATAGCGGCAATGAAATCGTACTATGTAATTTTTGCACATTTTGGTAACTAAAGTGCTTTGTATATAATCTAAGAGGAACTATTACCTAGCAGCCTTGAAAAATGATTCGGTACTACCTAGCAATAAAATTTATCCACAAGTTAAGGCAAAGGATAATGGAGCTTGATTAATGATCTTGGTAAATAAGGACATCTGCAGCAAGTGTTTCCTATCTTGTTTAGCTACATATTTCTATCTGAATAAATAGAAATGCTGATTTAACAATAGGCAACGGTCTCCAACAGAGCCTATGAAATTCGCTGATAGGATCAAGGTGCTATTACAAAAATTTAATTTACCCATAATTGGCGAGTCAGTGTTTTCTGTTGTATCCCCAGAAAATTGCATCAATAACTTTATGAGTATTTTGAACTATTATTTATTTACCTTCCGTTATTATCTGCATGATATGTACAGTTGTGTAAGTCGTTACTATGACGCCCTGCACTCTGTTGAATAAACTTGGAGTTACAACGCGTCCTGTCTCTTTTGGCCGTTATCGAACGTAATGCATACTAATTGAACTATTTTAGGTTGCATAGCACCTCCGTACTTTACATTATTTTCTTATCGTTTGATGCCGAGGCGACTTTACCCTATCCATCAGACTAATCATTTGTTTTACTGCTTTGGCAGAGTCCATACTAGGCATGCTTTTTCTGTTCACTTGAGAGATGCACGAAGAGTGTTTAAGCTGCCCAAAAATGGAGAAGATTTTCAGGGAGCGGATTGCCCCGGTGGAAGGCCTAAGTTAGTAGTGGACAGTGTGTACCAATGTCTTGCAAGATAAAAATGCGACGTTGTTCAAAGGGGATTTAACTTCACAGCGCAATACACCAGGTGAATGGGAGGATTAAGGGGACCAACCATTTAATGGCAGTAATATCCATAGAAAAAAAAACAGATTTTTTAAATTGGGATATTATAAGCGACGTGGAAAACATTGCTTATTTCGTTGCTTATTGCGCATTGATAATTTATGAAACTAATAAATAAATGAAATTCATGATCAGTCTTACTTCCCCTTAGTACCAAAAATTGCCAGAAACTGGAATAATACCACTTCGAGTCGTTAAGAGCGGAGGCTCGTTCATGATAAAACTTCTCTCTAGTGTATACTAAGGATACATATAGAACCCTGTATCGGCCCAACCGTAGAGTTATGAAAAATTCTAAAAAGAATATCCAATGAGATTACAACAGCTATATTCCTAGCTAATACAAAGGCAAGTATCCAAATGCAGTGTTCAAACTGAGTGGTTCTTCAAATAGCTAGGGTCTTACTATCTAGTGAGTTATGAATTTTGACCTCAAGGGTTACAGTAGGAAGATATATCATCTTTACACTTAAAGAGACCAACAAGTTATGAAATGTCAGGATTTAAATGTTGCAGATATTTCAACGTTCTTTAATAATTCCATGCTTTATAATTTACAGGCCCTCATTAGTTGATGGACGAAGCTATCAAAGTCTCCCTATTGGTCGATGAATGTTACATTTAAGAGTTTGAGCTAGTTTTCGTATTGGGAAAGGCACCGTAAGATTCCTATCCTGTCCATTCTCCTCGTCTCTTCGTCTTTACTAGAAATAAATGGTATGTGCCATCATATGATTGATGGATACGAAAAGAATTACCACCAGGTGACGTACTCTGTGGCAGAGAAAGTGTGAATCTACATTTTAAACAGTGGTTAGCTAGTAGGAAAATTTGTTCTCTTGATTTCAATTATTCAGATAATGCCAAATTTTCGGTTGCCACGTTGCTTGAATGCCGACGAAGGTCGTTTAATGTTTGGTCCCTATGGCTTGAGTAATCTCAAAATATACGCTACTGAGCGAAGCTCCGTAGTGGCGAGGCTATCTACCTTTTATCACTTTTAACTTTTACTACTGTAAGAAGAGAGCATGATACGTTACGGTGTAGTAAGAAATCTTATCAGGAGAACGAATATAGTCTGTGGAATGAATTTTTCAGACCTATATATGGTTGCTTCTTTTCAGATGAGGTAAGGGTATTCAAAGTCTATGGCCTTCCTACTTCAAAAGGTTGATGACAACCAGGAAACTGACTAAAGAGAACTTATCCGACTAGCTGAAGAGAATAACCTGAATGAGTGAGGAGATTATGTTTGCTTCTTCATAAAAAGCCACACTGAACGCTGTGAAAAAAATCCAGTGGCATGAATTGGTGAATTTAAATAGAGAAAAGGAAGAACAACAGCAGACGTGTTGATTGCACTCCCCGAAAATCTGCAGAGAAGGGTGTTGGTGGGGCGTAGTTTTAGATACTGAAGGAAAGAGGCGCGATTAGGGCTGTAGTAAATGCTAGTGCTAGACTGTTTACTTCCTTTTAATTTATAGATTTTGCAGTTACCAAGTGTTTTTCTCTTTTGTCCTGATGAGACTGTCAAATTCCTCGAGAACACCCCGTACACAGAAATGGCCTTGCAATATGGGAAAGGGCGTGCCGTCACGATCCATGTAATATTTGGTCTGAAGGTTCTTTCATAATTCAGCTTCAGAGCATCTACAATTTCAACAAATCAATGTGATCACTACTTTGTTTGGACACGAGAGGGTGAATTAAAAGTTGCATCATTTTGAAATAGCAGCAAAATTACTCAGTTTAAGCAAGGGTGTTTATCTTGCTTCTGGTTGCCAGCAAAGAAAAGCTACTTTTCCGCCCACTGAAAAAGAATATCGTGAAATAAGGTTAAATATCCCCTTTTGATGCAGCTCAAATGGAAAGGAACATACTCAGCATTTTGGCTTTAAAAGAAGCTTATGGAAATCGAGCCCCAAAAAGCCTACAGTCTGCAGCGACTTAAAGAAGGTAGGGACGATCCTCGCTCAGGAAGACCATGAACCCCAGAAAGTGATGGAAGCATCGAGCTGCTCAAATTGTAGTTGAAATAGATGGGAAAATAGTTGCCAGTCGGACAGCTGCCACCAATGGGTAGGCAAAGTCAATTCTTAGTGAAAATTTGTAACTGAGTATGCTTTCAGCTGGAAGGGTCTCAACAGCTCTTCTACGGCGCGATAAAGAGAATCTTAGAAGTGACCTCTCTTTCACAGTAGCTAAGGGAATCGAAACAGAGGAATGGCGATTTCTGTCAAAAATGGCACCGAATATTAAACCTGAATTTGCCATTACGATCTGAGTCAAAAGTCAACCAAGGAATGACCCGACCTTTCAACCTCAAATCTAAAAAGTCCACTCAAAAGTGGTGGGATTCAGTAATTAGGAGTGGGGATGGATCCAAATCCATGAACAGTAACTAGGAGTTTGAAGAGAGCTAAAGGGCGACTCTCTGACTAAGGAGGGGGAGGTAGACCGTCACATGATGGGATCCTGTCTCATCATAACAGCAATGCGTCAGTGCATTCCTCGAGAGTTGAGCAAGATGTCGATGACTGTGCCTCGCAATCACCTCACACAGGCCCGATTAGCTCTATCAAACTTCCTCCTTCTACCAAAACTCAAAGTAGCCCTCAAATGATGAACCCATTTTGATGCGCCATAAAAGATGCAAATCACCGTGTGCCATTACTTTGATTTGAAAATGTCCTTCAGGATTCTTCGAACCTGGAACTATCGATTCAGGAGGTGTATTGATCTTAATCAATGCACAAAAAGCTCACGCAAATGCACCGCTTTTGTAAAATAGGCTAATTTTTGCAAATTTCCGAGAACTTTTCGGTCGTTAGTGTAGTGCTTTAATGAGCCATAACTTCGGAAAGTACAGCGAATACCGCAGTAGAACGGTAGAGGTTACCATTGTAGACCTGTGCAGTACCTTAATAAAAATAACTCAGTTGTGCACCTCTGTGCTTCGGTAGGAGTGGTAGATTTACTGTCTGTTTTTCACTCAAATAAGCTCCGGTGATTGGCTAAGGTGATGTGCATGCGTGTATAACGTTTTAAGCGTCATCTCACCAAAACGCCGCTAAATTCCAGAGATGCCTTAGGCGCGAGTTTCCGAGTTAAAAGGAAGTAAAATCCATTCCACCTCAGGCACCTATTACTTCACACGATCCCTCTCAAAACACAACCATTTATTCGTAAGTTCGAACTTTTAAAGTACTTTTTCAAGCTGAAAAACTGTTCAAATAGATTGTCAATGGATTCTAAGAGTAATAGCTTCGAGGTTTTAGACCAATTGAAACATGACTAGAAGAGCGTTACATCTTAAACTGTCAAGAAAAATTAAAAATGTAATCTAAGATTTGAATCACGTTTAAGAAATAACAATTAACCCTTTTTAGCTGGAAAAAGGATGTCCGGTAATGCCGTTTGTAAAATATATCGGGAAATCCAGTTCTGGACAAAGGCGGTTGGAGCGATTTGTGTCTTATTGTTGGGAGCGCTGTACTATTGCATCAAATACACGTTCACGGGTCGTAGTTATTACAATAGTTAGTGAGTGTCTGATTCGTATGACCTGTTTATTTTAAAAGTAATACCATCTATCTGTGGCAGTCAATCGCTTGGGTTGTCGGAATGAAGCATCGAGTACATGGAAAGGAGAATCTGGTCAAGGAAGGCCCTCGAATCCTCGTAGTAAATCACCAGAGTGCTCTCGATATTCCAGGTAACAGGCCAATCGTAACTCATGCCGTCCACTTAGCCCTTATTCCCGTCTGGCCCAAATGCTCAACATTTGTTGCTAAGACGTCAATAGCCACCTATGCCACATTTGGCCTGCTTGTATGGTATCTCAGAGCCATTCTAATCGATCGATCGAACCACGATGATTGCATGCAAAAGTTGGCCGAGGCTGCCAGGATTGTTCGAGATGAAAAGGTATGCTTCAAACTATTTTGAGGTGTTGATTTTTAAAAAAAGGTTTCAGTGATAATATTTCCAGAAGGAACAAGAGGAGACGGCAAAAAGGGGCTGCTTCCATTCAAAAAGGGAGCTTTCCATTTAGCCATAGAAGCTCAGGTATGATCGAAGTTTTCTCCGATTCTTCGTTACAATTAAAAGGTACCAATTCAACCGATAGTGATTGCGCCATTCCCTGGAATCGACGTCTCGAAACGAATGGCCGTCGGAGGTAATTTAATTAATATAATAATAATACTTAACGGGACTCAAGTAGGTTTCTGTGATATCTACGTATTGCCTTCGATTTCTACACTTGGCATGACAACTTCTGACGTGGCTGAACTTGCTGATAAAGTGCAGCAGCAAATGTCAAATGTCTTTATGACGGCCTTGTCGGAAAAAAACCCGATGGATTAGGGACCCGTGTTTTCCAAATTTGTTGGACTACAAAGTTTATTATCACTTTAAAATTTTATAACCTTGATAAAATGATAATTATTTTGTGTAAATGAATGCATATATGTATTGAATAACTAGGCTAGACATGGCTAAAACAACGAATCCTTTACTTAGTTACTTTAAAAACGTTAGCTTGTAGTGGTTAGTGCCTACTACAATAATCTCCAAACCAAGAGAGAAAGAACCGCGTTAGTAGGTTGTGTACGAAGGTTTGTATTTGCACGTGTCAGTGTACACCGAACGGGAGTTGGTTGGATTGAATGGAACAGTTGCACGTCGATCTCGTATCAGCCACGCCGCACCAAGGAAGTGTATATGTTGTGTCGTGCCGTGTGCCGTGTGTTGTGTGTTGGGTGTCGTGTGTCTTAGCACGCCGGTCGTTGCCTTATTTATAGTTGACTTGTTTCGGTTAAGGCTGACTCGTCGTTGATTGGTAGAGCGGATCCTTGGCTTGTTCTAATTGGGTAGCCGTAATTGCGTTGATAGACATGCGTGGGTCGTTCCTATTGGATGGCGTAAATCAAATTGATAAACGCGCTACAAGCTAACCTTATTGGTTAAAAGGCCGCTACTCGGAAAGGAGTGCTGGACGAAGATAAATCAGCCGATCACGGATGGGGGGATGGGAAGGGAAGCACCACTTAGTGATGACCAGCACACGTGAGGCAAAGTGACTACTAATTAAGCAATGAGGACAAATGGGATACTGTCTTCACCATTAATCAGACGACATTTTCGGCAAGTTCTCAACGCATCATAAGTGCGAGACTGAATACACATGTAAGGAATTGCAGACATGATTTTCAATAGCTGCTGCCAATAACTACAGAACTGTTTGAGATTATTTAATTATGCTTTTATGAAATTTTTTGCGTTCTTGTAGATCGAAATCACAAGACTGTGAATTGTTATCTTTTCATTCAAGTCTATTCTATTCTAGTAGTGGAGTTATTTCCCAATGACTTAATGAACCTTAACTCATGAATGTACACATTTTAAACGAACATTTGATGACTACGTAGTTTAAACTACTGAAATATTGCTACATTTCCTAAAATATCACGATTGGCATTTGGTTCCATTTCTGTAAAAAGCCGTTGGGTAGAATTCTGGAATGCTCTTCATTATGGCAAAAATCGGTATTATATAACATTTTACATAAATTATTAACAAAATGGAGCATGGAATTAATTAATGTACAAAAAAATAGGAGCCAGCAATCAGCCCAGGTTGTAAAAGACATCTGCTCATCATCTGAGGCTTGATGCGCTGCTCTTCAGACAACCAGAAGACTAGGGATAATAATACACAAGCCATTGAGTTATCTTCCTCTGGTATTTCTGTAGACTTAAAACACAGTTACTGCTGGTTTTGAATTATTATCATCGATTCGGTCTCTTCCTTACTCGTAATCAAACTACATGGCATAAACTTAGAAAATGGTAAAAAACTTCTTCGGATCGAATTTCTAAATCCTGACCCGAAATGATTTTTCCGATACCATAACTTGCTTGCTTTTCGCCACATCCATAGCACTTCGATGGGTCGTAAAGAGATCGTCATGTGAGGTCTGATCAACACATCATAGGTATGCCTTCGAATGCTTTGCATTAACTTCCAGCGATGTAGGGAAAATCACTTCCCTACGTGGTAAATATAGCACTCTAACCCCAGCCCTTGTACATTTGAGTTGTTGCTCCGGATTGTCGTGTTAACTAAACCTTGTGGACATTGGTATTTTTTTTTCAAAAACTGATGGTCCAAAAGCAACAACCTAGCAGTTTCATAGCTTTTCTTCCAAGCTCAATGCAAAGAGTACTTCAAAAACCTCAAAGTGAATCTTGTGTGGCGAAATTAGGGCTCTGTCCTACGCATATTGCTGTCTTCGAATTTCAAAAGCTGTTCCGTCAAGTTTGATTACCTTCTCATAGCGTTATATTGCAACGTTGTTTGAAATCCCTAAAGATATTGTATTGTTTCAGGTAATTTGAACATGATTCTAAATGATTAAGAATAGCACTACTTATACACCCTAGGCATAGAAAACTTTGTCTTTCTTTGAGGAATACAGTCCTTCGATTGCATATTTTTTCTCTAATGACCATTATGAAATGCAAATAGGTAGAAATTGAATTGACACATCAATAGTCAATAAATTATGTACATTAGTATGCAAATGTATCTAAAAGAGGTGCCATATGCGTTATCCTGTGTGGATATGAAAAAAATTATTAGTTGCCATTTATTTTGCACTTCTCCAGGGTCTTTTCTTGTCATTGACTTACAACCGATATCTGATTACTTAGATCAATGGTAATTTCAGTGTCGTTGAAAGTAGCTTAAATATAAAAGGTTTCGGGAGAACTTTGACTTCCTTATTGAATTTAATAATGAAAGGACGGTAAGTACAAAATTTTACGGTTTCATTCTAGAAAAAGAAAAATTAATAATTGGCATTAATATCCATTTCATCCTCACTCCGGCCTCTCCAGGATCCTGGAGCAAGCTGATTTGACACTTCCTCTGTTAACTCTCTCGTCGAGTAACTGGGCCTTTGTAGTACCGGCAAACAGTGTCTTTGTCGGCAGCTTTCCGTAAGTCGCTATTTCCATCTCCGGGTCAAGATCAGGGAAGTGACAGGCCAATCAATGGAACTGGGAAAGTCGAAAAAATTTGCTGCGAAACCTTCATGCGAGAATTTGACCTCTTCGGCACTTGCACGTGTAGCAGCGAAGATTTCTTTCTACAGCTGCGCCAGCACAACTAAATCGTCCGGTGTGTTAATAGTTTCTTCTAACCACTGCGGCCTTGTTGTCCCCAACGTGATTCTCCGGATGGTTCCCTCCGAATCGTAGTGATGTTACAAGTTATTCTCTTTTATGATGAATCGGGTGAGTTCCAGCCATCCATTCTCCTCATTGTCAGCGCGTTGTAGATCAGTGGTAGGAAGTTTGAACTTTGAACGGAAGCTTAATGTTCATGATTTCCCTTAAAGCACCTGGAAGAGCCAGCTTAACATTAATGTGAAAAATTGGCCTCCAAAAACCGTGAATAAAAATCCAATAAGTTATTAATGATTAACAGATACGACGATATTTTAAATAGCTAAATTTCTACGACAGGCTGTCGTCAAATTAGTCAGTATAAAATACACAAACTACCATCAAAATTATCTTCCATCTTTGGTTATCTTCTGATATGGATACTGTGCAAATTGTTAACGTTTATATCATAAGCCATAAATACGAATTGTAGCAAGACACCAGCGTGTGGTTTGGGTTGAGGTAAGGAAGTAGCAGCTACATCAATAAGTGTTAGAAGCTCTATGGTTAGTTTGGGCTCGTTCCCTTTTTATTCGTACCCCTACCTGAGATTTGACCGAAAGTTCTTAAAGAGTGAACCAAATAACAACAAAACGACCCTGGACTGCAACTCAAGAGACTGGCACACAGCATAGTTTTTCAGTCACGTCCCAAGAAGGGCTCTTCGGGAATGATCGATTTCTTTCCGAATATTAAGTCCACTAAAACCGTTACCTTCCCTCTTTTCCAATAATCCGAATATTCATTCATTCATTCATTCATTCACCATAACCCAGATAACAACCCACTTACATCCAGGGACCTTAACAAATGGATGTTCATCAAACTAAGTGGGTAATCCGAGTTCAATGTTCGCCTTCCTGGCTATCACAATAATGAGCAAAGCGAGCTCATAACTCCTTGGTTTTCCCAATAGGTTCGTTTTTTAGGCTACAACTTCGGTTGCCATAAATAATGCCTTTGTCGAGTGGAAAACGCTGTATTCCTCCCCTGCATAGCGTTTCGCAAGTCAGCAGATGTTCTATAATATAGGTTGCTGATGGCACGTGATTTTTGCATGTATTGTGCATTTGTGTATATTATCTGTGAAGCAGATTCTTAGAGCACTAAATTCAAGGCCATGCGAATAATTAGGTGTCGTCTCCTAAGTACATTTGAACGTTCACTGATTCTAATATGCATTGGTATATCATGCTCGAATGAATAATACCCCTTGCGTGACATGTCAAAAGGCTATGTATATGGTACTGATGCAGTCACAGTAACATATATAGAATTTGAAAATAAATGATGCAGAATAATAGTTGGTATTTTCAGCTTTGTTGAAGATGTAAATGAACACCGCTCTTTCCCATTTAAGTTCAAACCTTATTTCATCCTTATACGTGGCGTCAAAGAGGAGAATCCTTGACTCGAGGCCACTTGATGCATCATGGAGGAGAATTGCGTGCATCGTGAGTAGATTGGGGTACATATAACAAGTCCAAAAGAGTGGTTTCTAAGGTAGGGTTGGATAAAGCGCTTTACAAATGGTGAAATCTTCAGTCCTACTTTAGTATAAAACTCGAAACATCTTCCATTGATGAGTTAGGCTAATTCGAGAGAGGACTGATAACTTAAACTAACGAAGGTTTTGGTGAAGCTGTGTTCACTTCAAACTTCTCTTCGAAAACCCTGGCAGACGTAGTGCAATCAAGTAGGGATTTCCCTTCAAAATATTTTCTGCAATACTATTTTGGTTTCAAGGTTCAGAAACAAATCGGTTTCATCAAGTCACGTCGTTGGGTGGAGAATAACAGCCGGATTCTTTGCAAGATGGCCAATGTCCTGTCTGTGAAATTCTTTGAGTAGTATTTCATTTTTCATTTCCTACTTTATTGAAGTCTGTACAGTGTAGAAGTTAGTTTAGATGATGTTTACATGTATTCTGTGGAATGGAATTCCTATGTTTCTAAAATTTTCTGACAAAAGTAAGGATTGAATTAGAAAAGAAATTGAAGGTTTTGTTTGTTTCGATCTTGGGATAGGTGTAAAAAAAATAACTGAACAATATTTCAGCTACTTTAGAGAGTTTTAGGATATCTATACTTCGCAAGACAGTCCCAAAAAATCATTTATGAAGTGAAGTTCCGCCTTCTCTCTTTAAAATAGCATCAGGACATTTACAAGAGTATGTGGATTGTCATTGACTTGAATTTGGCATATTTTCAAGTATGAGTACTGTCCAATCATTTCTCTAAGGGGCAAATTCTACTGAAATAAAATAAAATAACCTCAGTTTGACTGAACAAATGATAAGTTCACTGATCTCTGTTTTAGGGTAATGGAAAATCATTAATTTATGCTTCGATGTGCTAATTTTAAGAGAGAAAATGATAAAGAATCAGCGTTGGATTGGGAAGTTTTAGGAATTCTCTGGCATTAGGAGTAATCCTCATTCATTTGACATTAACAGAGGTAAATTATGGACAAACAGTACATTAATCCACGACCTATGACTAACATTCCGCTTTTTCATGCTGGATACCTGTAATTGATTTAGTAACTGGTCTTATTTCCCATATCAATATAAGTTTCTGATTAAATTAAGAGGACATATTTTCATGAATTAATCTATTAAGTTGCCGAAATTTCTTGATTTTCGTTGTCCACTTTCTAGGAGTCTAGATTATCGATTTTTTGAAATAGCTCGATGAATTTCCCATGACCGAATGTTATCTTTTTCAGCCCTATTTTAACCCATTGTATGATCATGATAAATGAAATAATGATTATAGTTCCTTTGGGCATTTTTTCTTCAAACTTATGTTTTCTCTACTTTATTTATCCCCATATTATCGATGCCACCAGACGATGAAAGGCGCCCAGTTTCAAGACAACAGCTGATTGAGTCAGTCACTTCGTGTTAGGGCGGGAGTACTGACCTTTGCTCCCAACTAGTGCTTGCCATCACCAAGGTAAAGTTACTTTCTTTTTACATCGGTAAGGAATCCAAGATCGCGTAGTGATGCCTCAACGGGCTCGTATTCTTACGATTGTAGACTTTCTCGACCAGCTGTGCCTTCAACCCTGGACGACTTGGCAACCACACCTGAAATCGTCCATCAAACCCTCCGAAGCATGCCTCAAACGAGGCCTGAAATCTCACCTCGACGCTCAAAGCTCTGAGAGGCAAGAAGAGTTAATCTTATGTGCGATCCAAGCAAAAAACTAGTTGAGATCTACGTCAATGCTCCTAGAATAAACCAGCCGAATCTCTCTGGTTGATGGAAGCGATCAAATCAAACCCCACAGTAGACGAAAATCCTCAAAAATCTTCGATCGGATCGGTGGTGGCATCAGGAGGTCGCCAATGATTCACTGATTCACGATTCAAGGGTAAGCCAAACCTCCATTCCTTGGGAGCTCGAGGTAAGTTCCAAAAGTTGCTCTGATTAACTTAACTAGCCTCGTATTGCAAAATTCTTCTACAGTCCGATGGACACATTAATTTTAGCTTCATTTAATGTCATAAAATCGATCTTTTTGGATTTCATGGTGTAGGAATCGCGATAATTTTTTCTGCTGGTTGCAAATTTGTACTTTTGGTCTTAGTAGTAAAGCTGTGAAGATGCTGATGTCCACCCGCATGCTTGCGATGTCTCCCCTCATATTTTTCGTGTTTGATCTTTTATCTATGTTCTTTTAGCTAACGATGGACTTCTTACCTGCATCAATGTTACTCAATATTTGTTGTCCAGTTTCTTGAGTGTGTATTTGCTAAGTACTTGTCCCTTGTATTCACAGGATCCGACGTTTTGAATATGGCTAGTAGGCAGACTCTTCAATTGGCTATAGTTCGAATTTAATCCTACGTCGTCCAATTCGATGGAAACCTTGATTTGCCTAATGGTGTTCTATTGGATTCCATTGTATTGTTGATTTAGGGTTTGGCCATTATCAAAGTCACCCTTCATGTGTGTGTTCCTTACGTCAACCACAACTCTGTTAGGACAATAAACATCGATCGAAATTTCGAAAGGAGTGGCCTTGGTTGTGTCTCGAGATTCCGCCATTCCATAAATGTAATTTTCCGGGAAGGAAGTTTTATCTCGGGATTTTCGGTATTTCGGCATGGAAAAATTTCCGAGTTCAGATATTTTCAGTCACTGTACAATCAATTTGATACCCTGGAATATTCCATGGAATCACCCTCATTTGTGAAAAAAAAACTGATCGGAATTTCTCGACGCTCCTGTTGTTAGCTGGAGTTTTCGCTTGTTTTCCATAACAATGCAGTAAATTTCCCTGTCCTGTTGTCAAATTGTGTCACCGCTGCCCCATCAACAACCCAGCCATTGTCCACAGTGTTTCGCAGATGACGCTGCAACAGTTTAGTAATAATAAAGTCTGGATGACTTCGTTTTGTTTGTTTGGCCCTGTCAACTAACGCGTTGAGTTAATGAAGTTGGCATCCTGCTGCCTGTCTGCTACAACTACTGATTTTTAACTATTACAACACCCTTAGTGAACTTTCTACTAGTTTGTCGCCTATGGCTAAAGTGGTAACCATCGTTTAGCGCACTTCGAGGGCCGTCATTTCGCGGAGCTAGTAGTTCGGTCTGTTGAACCAAGATAGCCAAAAAATTAATCTTTTGTGAATTCACGGTTCTCACCCTTGCTTAGTTTTATTAAATTACAAGACTCGTGATGTCTCAACATTTTGAGGTGTCGCCATGTTTCTACTTACATATTTTAAGTAGACACTGCTCATTGGATGATGAGGTCTATTATCTTCATTCCCTTCTCCTATATTCAAACTAAACGCTTTTTGCTAGCCTAGTGCATTTACTCGGTTCAAAGCCTACCTCTTTACTATTTTCAATTTTGCCTTGTTGGAGAGAAAATTCTTAATTCCAACGTCTCCATAAATTTGAAAGGCTGCTTTGGAGTTTTTGTTTCTACTTACTTTAATTCAGTAGGAAGCGCTTATTTGTCGACATGTTTATCTCCTGATTAGATGTTTTCCTGGCATCAAGATTCTCCCATTGTTCACATTGATAGGCCAATTTATTAAAAACCATTTCTTTTAATTTATTTTGGAGTCTTTCATTATTCATAGAATAGTATGGTTTCATCTGGTTATAGAATATTGTCCGTCTCCAGTTTCCGTTTATTTGTCAGAAAATTAATACATATCTGTGTGCTTTGTAAGTCAATGCATTCCCCCATTCGCGCGAGAAAAATAGGCTTATATTTCGGCCGTTTCGTCTTAACAGCCAAGTAAAATTAAGCCGCTGGGGTTTAACTTGCGCCGGCAGTCCTGCTGATTTTCCGGCAAATAGGGATTGATAATGAGTCACTTGTTGCGTCAGTCAACTTTGGATCTCGCTCCGTCTTGCCCTCGTTCGCATAGGCAAGAACTCTAATCAACCGCATGACCACTCCCAAGACCTTCTCCTTCCAAGAAGCGCCGGGCGTGAAGCGATGAGTAACCCGTCCGCCGCACATTGTGCATACACGCCCACCTTTCGTGAGGCACTAAAGCACTGCTTCTCAGAGTGGAGCACTGTGGGTGTTAAGCCTGCCCCTAATTGATACCTATTGCGGGTAATTTAGTCCCTGCCTACAGAGTCTATAAAAAGCCGCTCAGTCTAAGCCGTGATTGTGTTGTTGAACTATTAGCGCCTTCTCTGAGTGAGGTCGGCTTTGAGTATAACCCTGCGTGCTGTACTTTCACTGATCGGACCCGCGTGCTTCTAGCTCAGTTGTCTGCATCTACGGGTCGTCACTTGATTTGCAACAACTTCGGATGAATTAATCTAGCATTTCGACTCCTTGCTCGTCACTGCCATCCACAGTTTGGGCGTCCATGATTAGTGCAATTATGGTAGCATTTGTATCCTCCTTAGAACTCAATTAGCGTTCACACTAAATGATGCAATTACCATATGTATAAATCTTATAGGCTTACAAATTCATCGCTGTTACCACCTCTTACAGGTGAGAATGTGCAATGTTCAGATAGGAAATTAAGGGAGTTGATAGTAATTGTTGTAGGAAGTGACTGGAGCGTAGACGAAGGCTACTAGGTCATATGCTGAAATCAGGCATTCTAAGTTTTCAAAAACATTTTTGGTTTATTCTTTGGCGTGGTCGGCATTATCGCGATTCTGTGGTATGGCCTTGAGAACCACGTTTCGGTGAGGCGGTGGGGCAAGTGATTCACCGCGTCACAACGCCACCCCACTTGCTATGCAAGAAGGCGCTGGTGAGTCACGAGTCACAGAGATTTGCGTATATGTGAGTGACTACCGTTAGTCCAGTGATGTGTGAAAAAGACACCTAGGCGTCTAGACTACCACCCAAAGGTCATTTTATCCGATGGTAATGTTGGCAGCTACCACACCTCTTTACGATGCCCTTCGCGGGCCCTACCCCAAAGCACCTACTCTACGAATTTTCCTTGCCATGTGGAGTTTAGAATCTAGCATGTGGCATACCTTTGAACCTGCCCCTGGTGACAGGGGTCGTTGTTTGAGGTCGGTAGAATGTACCCGAGCAAGTAAACAAGATCTCATGCTTTGTGTACACAGCTCTCCTAGTACCTTTTAAGAAGCTGGTACAACTCGGATTATCGGTGGCACTGTTTCCGACTGTTTAAGTTGATTCATTTCTTGTTGGTTGACGGTGGAATTCGTCGTTGATATACAGCTGAGAATGAGCAAAGACAGCTGGATTGCTTATAGGAACTCTACAAAGTTCAAAGTTGTACGTGATTGGATGTCTGTAATTATTCGAAGTATTTTATCAAGGCTTTGAGAAGTTTAATTTCTTCGAATAGATAAAGCGCCGAATCTTCTTAGTGAATGCGTAAAATCTAAACCCAGTAGGCCTTGACCAATGCAGCAAACTGCTTCAAAGGGCTTTTATTCATTGTTTGGCTCAGACTAGTGGAAGAGCAATGGCTTGAGGGGGTGGGGCGGTGTCAGAACGCATTCTAAAGCATTCTTTCTGACCAATCTGGCCACTGGAACGATAATGTGGGCATCATTTCCGAAGTTTGTTTATCAAGCCAAATCAAATAGACGTGGGGTACTTGGTACAGAATGTTTTCTACTTGGTCCTCGGCAGAATGGGAGTGTGAACATTTCTTATGACGCTACTATGGCAGCTTGACTCTGAAGAAGTCCAAATCGTGCAAGAAAACGTTAAGAGAGGTGGGGGGGGGGGGGTTGATGATCTGCCAAGCGCTTGGGCAACTTGTCTCACTGTCATTTTCATGGTCAGGAGAGGTTAGACTGGGGATTCCGCCTCGAAGGGTCACCTACCTGTCCGCTCCCTTGGTTCATCTGAGGTGAAATAAACTCAGCAAATCGTGTGAGGCCCTAACACCTTTTACCTCTACAAGTACATAGCCGAAGTTATCAATATTTTTTAAGTGTTGTGATGATCTTTTTTTCTAAAGAAGACAGAAGTTTTTTGGCAGTTAACGATCTGTAGACTTATCCGGGGACTATAGGTAATTTTGACGTAGAAGGTCATACAAAATTCCTTTTTCATGGTTTCTTGTTTACAGAAACTGTGTTGACTTTAGAGTACAATTAAGATATTTATATTTCGACTGCTTAGGAGTTTGGGCTAATGTGCAAATCTCGGCCTACTTATCACTATTTTTGTGCCATGAAGTCATTGGTAATTTTTTTCCACTAACCAACATTTTGATCATCAATTTTTCCTATCACAAAAAGCTCCCTTGGTAGGGTAATTGTAATTTACCCAGGTTTTAAATCACCAACTGTTCCATTGACCCCGGGTTCCTATGGTTTATTTTCTAACCTCTTGAATTTTTCTTTTACTAGCGAATACTATTATAGCTTACTATCCTGTCATTGGGTGAGTTTCGTTTACCAAGGTTTTAAACCACGAACAGATCCATCAATTGCGGATAAATGCATTCATTCTTACGCCGGAAAATCACGAATTCCTGTGGTTTATTTTCTGACCGCCAGCAGGTGGCCTGTGAATGCAGGAAGACTTTTGTGCCGAAAATAGCAATCCATCTTATTTCGGCTTCTTTGTGCGCGCCAGAGGAAAAGTTCACGCCTACTCTTGGACTCTTTCACAAAAGTGCCTCAGCCAGTCAAGTGACGCCGCGATTAATGCATGCAAGCTGGGAATACCGCTTGTCGAACGTTTCCATGTGTGATAATTGTTTGTAGAGCTGTAGTTGCATAGTGCAAATTCATTAATTAGAAGATAGGGATGAGATATACAACTTGATTTAGAAAAGGGCATTTTAAAGCCTTAAAAAATATCCTTTTAGAGAGTCTTGAGCTAAAGTTGCTCTCACTGACTAAGAAGTGGGTTGTTCAGTAACTTTATCCCGCTACAGTGGTATTGCTTCTGAAATAGAAATCCGGCTGCTGCTTATCGGAGATTGTTGATACCATTTCTTTGGGTCAAAGTTCTGAGAACTGATGAGCAAACATCCTGTTCAAAGGTCGAACAGCCGCCGCCGAGTTCAAAGTTTATCAATGTAATCGTATTTGGAGCTCTAGCTTTGTGTAGTCGGTTCCCTTCTTTCCCTTTTCCTTGTGCTTCACTTTAGTTCTAGCGAGCCTTCATCGATTTGTACATGCTCGATCAGTTTTTTAGCTTTTTTGTCGAAAAGAAATCAATGGTGTGCCCCCGCTATTGAGCCCAGAGGTAGTTAACTATTCACAATTAACCTAAAGCATGCACTCTTTCATTAAAAATAGTCTATGTTGTGTAAAAAAGCTTTAAAACGACAGATTGAACGAGTGGTTCCAACTCGTTGACTAAGTCTTAGGTTTCGTGAACAACAAAATGCTCTGAACCTGCTACAGGCATTCCATTACCACTTCTGGGCTTCACCGAAGCTGTCAAGAGCCTCGGGAGGGATAGAATTTTAGTCACCGCTCATTTTAATCAAATCCTTAATGTGTCGTTGTTTTAAGCAACTTAGTGCGCCCTATGGGTCCTTTGATTGCCGACCGATGATGGCATGCTTCTGTTGGGTCAGGGTTAATAGAGTGCATTTCCTTTTAGTTTAAACAAGAACACTGGAGCACTTCTAAAGTCACTCACACTCTGTGTCCCACAAATCCTCAACTCTTACTGCCCCCATATTCAATTTTACCCATCTTTCGGTAATTCATCACGAAACCAGGTGAAAGGGGAGGTTTTTAGGTGACTAATAGCCTTACATCTCTCTACCTTAAGATTTTTCTTCGTTTACTTGCCTGACTCCTATTTCTTGACCTATTGACCTATGAATCCAATTAGCTCAATAACCAAGGAAGACGGAATTCGTGTGCACATCCTCACATTGGCTCAGAGATGGCAGATCTCTCTTATGAAGTAACTATTATTGCGTTGGATCCCTGATTTCTCATCCCAAACAGGGTTTACAATGTCTAAATGTGGGAACTGCTAGAGTGGCTCAATCTGGCCAGTCATAAAGCAGGAACAGCAGCTGTGGCGGTCGTAAATGCCTCCCAAGGGGAAGAGGCAAGACGGGAGAGGACGTACGCGTGAGTCCGGTGGCTGATGACTGCGAGGAGTCATCATCTTCCCCAGCTCCCGCTGATTGGTCCAGCAGACGCTAAGTTGGCCAGCAAGGCGGTCAATCGGTCGGCTTGCGAGCAAGGTCGTTCCCGCCGCCCCGACTCTGCTCCTGCAGTCATCGATCGGCCTGTCGCGCTGTGGTCGTCGTCGCCTCAAGCACGCTGGACACAAACTAACCACAATCATATGGTTAGGCTTTAGGCAAAAGGCCAGTTCTAACCATACTCAAAAACAAATTATTTTAACCATTTGCGAGGGGATTCTTGAAGATTGATGCTTCATTTCTCTAGTCCCTATTTTTCTGAAGGCTTTCGAAGCTATGCAGTTATGTAATAGTGTCATAACCTTGACGTTTGCCCTAGCTTAAAGGATTCAAATTCATCAGTGGTTTCTTGATCATCTGATAGATTTGGCTGCTTAGTCCTCGCTCCTTAAAGTATCTTTGTAACTGCTCAGCGGAAGTCTGCTTGTCAGAGAAAAGTTCTTTTGACGTGATGTGTCGTCTTCAAGTTCACTGGCTATGGAAACGAAATCGAGCATACCCCTCAACCTAGGTGAAGTCCGCTGATGCTCGTACTCGCTAAGGGGTTTCATGAGGACACAAGGATAGGAAGGCAATTTAGAATCTATCCATGTCTGATGACGTTGGAATGTTGTCTGGTAGGCTTGATTGAATGGTGGCTTTGTTTAATGCTAGGAAGTGTTATAATAGGGGTTATACTAGAGATCTATGAGCGCTTTGGAGGAGCTACATGCTCTTTCTCGTGACCTTATCTGTCCCGTAGGCTCAGATCGCGTATGAGTACTTTTGTACTCTTTTAAGAAGGACTTAAGTGCCTAGTGATCTGTACCTGCGAAAACACGACTAGTTGCACTTTACAGACAGAGGTAAATCGTACGTCGCGTTAAGCCAATAAGAGCATCAGCACTTGCCTGACCCCGTGCCCAGGAACGTGTGTGTATGCTTATGCAGGGGTCAGAGTCAAGGTCACCGGAGTTGGATGGTGGGCTAGCGCTGTCCGCATTGGCTGCTACAGCTGTAAAAGCGATCGAGGTCAGCCCCGGTTGAACTGAGGTCAGGTTGTGGGTCTTTTGCGGTCAGTGAAAAGTACAAACTGGTTAAGGGGAAAAGTTGGAGTTTTTCGAAAAAATAATACAACTTCGGCGCTGCTCTCAATCTCAGCCAGCTGCGGGAGGAAAAATGGTTAATGAGGCTTTGATGACTTTCACATAGTGTTTTTTCGGGTAAACACAAGGCTTGTTACTCGGTTTTGACTCCATGCTTTGGTGTTTATTCAAACGCGCATCCAGTCGGTCCATGTTTATTCAACCGTGTGCTAGCATCTATTCATCAATGCTTTAGGGATTTCTAATCCTTTGACAAATCACACAACTCTTCCACTTCGTGCTAACATTACCCAAGTTTTGTGGAACTTATCCACTCCGTACTAATACATAACATGACTTCTGGTATTTTTCATAAATTCTAACCTTTCTTTTTCATCGGTCCCTAAGACTTGAGGTATTTTTAACTAATTAACAATTTTCACTCAAACTGTTGATTTCAAATAGGAATGTTTTGGGGATTCCTATTTTGCGTGATCTTTTTCTCGACTAAACCATTGAAATGTTCCAAGTCATAAGGATAACTACCTCAAAGGGGACACTCATTAACCTATTCCGAAAAAAGATCCCACAATGCAAATATTCATTTGGTTTTTGTTTTGTTCCGGTGGCCTCGAAACTTTGCAATTATGTCGTCAAATTTTCGTAAAACGAGTTTATGGATAAGCTAGTAAATGAAATACGACTGAACCTACTAATAGTGTCTATCCAAGCCTTCATTGGATTACAAGTCCCTTGATAACCCACCTCACCTAACAATTTGAAGAGCTCTAGTGCCGTTTCTATGGGGGACTTGTAGCTTTCGTTAGATCTTTGTTTCACAAATGTGGCACATTCACACTTCATTTCTATGAGTCAACTGTCACCAAGCTTTGTCTCTGCCTAGAAATTCGCAGTCCAATCCACTATCGTTCGTCTGCTAACACCTCACTATATTGAGAGCACTGAGATATCCTCGCCCTCATTGTCTGTGAAAAGGTTCTTAGTTCGCTTCTGTGTAATTGATTGATGCGTCTACGCCCATGTTTCTCCTCGATGTATGATCCGGATCATTTTAAATACACTAGGTCACCGCTACCGGAGTATTAACTGCTATTGAATCGAATCACGCCAGCTAACAATCACCCACGTTGGTCAGACCTTTTATTTACCGTGTCTAGTCGCACTACAAAGGTCCAATTCCTCGGTAACTACGCACTTAATGCATAAAAGCTTGTGACTATCAAGCGCCACTAACCTTTGAGGTTTATCTGTGGGTTTACTACCTAGAGAATATTCCGCAATGCTGTACAGTTTTTCCTAGTATTAATCTAACCCAACAAACGAACAGGTAGTGGAATTCCAAGGATAATCTAATTCTGTGTTTGGAGGTAGTATTTTGCGAAAACTAACCCATAACAGAGCAATGTAACGTTATTTTTCAATAAGCCTTTTAGCCTGTATCGGTTTTGATTGTGGTGTTTCCTAATCGAGAAATGTTAAGTAGTGTTGAGCTGTTTTTCACCAATATTTTTCTCACCAGACTAACGAGAGGTTGGGAAATATTCTTTTAAACAAGCTTCTCATAAACACTTTTAGCAGTTTTTGGAATTTTCGTACATTGGTTTCAATAGTTTGTTAAACCTAACCCTCTAGCCAAGTTTTTTATAATCATTTCTTTCCATTTATCGAGTACTGGTTTCGGTGATAAAATTTTACTAATATAGTATTAATAATTGAGTTATAGCTAAACACTCGAACTGAATCTCATATTTTGCAAGATGGAACGACCACGCTCCAGAGTATGAGGTTGGAGATTTTTGGTTCAGATCGCCCAGTTGACCAGATTGACATGTACTGGTATCGAAAAGAGTCAATGGATGTAACTCTTTACCTGTGTAGCCCACACGTTCAATTATTGAAGGCATTTGGGCACCGCGCTCGAGTTGGTGCTGTGACCAGCAATACTCCTGCCATCAAAGCGGTCAAGTGCCGATTTCTCACCCCTTCACATCGCAGAATCAGCGGCAGTAGCAGCTATAATTCATGTCGTCGTGGACCGGAGTCACTGCGAAATCACCCAGCCTCGCCTCCCCAACACCAGCGCATACCAGTTGGGCATGCACCACGCCTACCCGTTGTGATTTATGCTGCATAGAAGAAGCAGCAGTGGCAGCAGCAGCAACCGTCTCGGCAGTGTCAGTGCACATGTTTACGACCTTGCCAGAGTTTAACCCCCAATACAACTGTTGCGTGCACAAAGGCATGCACCGTTAGTGGGTCTCCCTTTCCTGGGCCTGTGTGTGACCTCCCCATGCTTTCACACCCACCCAAACATCCATGTGCGAGGCCGTTGGCGTGTGCAAGCAACCGTTCCGACATCCGCTATTGATCGACCCACATAGCGGGCCGCAATAGCACCAGCAGTCGGCCCGCTGACTGTGTGTGGGTAGATGTTTTGGAAGGAGAATGCAAGTGTGCCTCGTGTGATGTGTACCAGTTATGCTGTGATGGATCAGGCTAGTTGTGGATGGTGCATCAGGGGTAGTGGGAGAGCCTGACCTTTAGCAGGTACACTGACCTTTTTGCGCGCAAGCGAAAGGTTAACTGCGTCCCTCTCTCTGGCCCCTCCTAATCAGCCTATTCTTCTCCGGCAGTTCCAACTTGCCTCATAACCCCTGGCTGACCTACGGTTCACCAGTTGATGCAGAAACTACGGAAGATGATTTAGAAAGCGGATTGTTGAAGGTTTCATAGAGGAGGCGGAAGCGGAGAGGTGGGACAGACGACTACTTGGATATTTTTCGTCACCTTCTCTACTGCTTTATTGATGCAGTGTTTGTTTTCTCATCCTTTTACTACACAATGTAACGACCATGTTTTTCTTTACTTTCGGAAATTTTTATCAATGGCAATGCCTTAGCAATTATGACTGTCCTTCGACAGTTCCTTTGATGCTGAGAGCTTCATATTTGCCTTGTCTTGGTGCGAAAAATTGGGGACTTACCCTTGAAATACTAAACCCCATTGCCCCTTCTATGCGGTGGCGGTGGTGGTGGTGTCAGGGCACTTATTTGGCCTAACCAACTGTTAATTTTTGTATCTTCTACCGTATTAACGATGCATTGGTTGTTCATTTCCTCATTCACCTGATAGCTGCTCTAAGATAGTTGAAGTCTTCAGAGACCACAATAAGATCAGTGAGTAACCAGTAGCTGTGGTTTCGGCGGCGCCATAGAAACCTGCTCTCTAGCTAGCACACCGGTTGGCTAACCTAGAGCTCTACTACTCACCTGACCCCTGTCCATCACCTTGAGTTGCACTTCTGAGTGTAAGCGCACTTTCTTACTGCAAATCGCGCACAAAAACCGCCCTCCACGCTCTCGCACTTCCACTCTCTCCACGTCGCAACCGTCAGCCGCACAGCTGTTGCAAAGTCCTCCAGTCTTCACTCGCACCCTCTGGAGTATATTAATTCATCCCTTTAAGTGAATGGGTAAGTTAAACAACTCCACGTGCATCGATTTTGATTGTGTGAGTGACTTTTAGCTAACCCCAATCCCGTCACTTTCTTCCCACTGAACCTTCATATCCGTCTCTTTTCCTGAGTTCAGGCAAACTTCTACCTCACTAACTACATTCGTAAGTGATACCTCCTCATTCCAAATTAAGTAATGATTTTCTAGTTTGTGGGTATCACAGTATACATCTTAATGCCTCATGTACTACGTCAAGCAGATTGGTTATTTAATGTATCCGTTTCATTTATCGGTTTTAAATTTTAGCCTGCCTGATCAACAACTGGTTGCTCTCCTTCTTAGCATCATATTGTACTCCTGATTTAAGCTATAGGTTTCTTTGATATGGAGGTTGTGTCAATGTCGATTATCCATAATTGTTTAAGAAATCTATGGTTGCGTCTTCACTATGCTTAAAAATCGTGACTATAATTCCTCTATAATTTAAAGTGAAATTCTCTTTCCGTTAGTAAAATCGGTGATGCTTTTTTGTCCACTAAACTATACTTTAAGTTTCACTTCCCGATTTCTAAATCACTGGTATGCTCACTTTCATTCTCGGCCATTTTGTGCATTTTAATTATCAGCAGTGGTTTCTGGATTGGGAATGCTCTATTTAACATTCCTTTCCAATATAATCTGTCCTGAACATATTTTGTGCTAAAGGTCTATCTAATCGGCCGCCGATCCTTGAAGAATACTCAATTTAAGAACCACGTTACTGTAACTTTAATTATGCCGCCTGAGTGATTTTATATTATCGTAGCTCACTTAGTGTCTTCTGTAGATTTTCTACGACCTAGGGGTAGTATCAGCAGGCAGCGTTTATGGTCCCATGTGGGTTGCACCTTCAACAATCTTACGGGTTTTGTTAGCTGGCTGTTGGTTAAACATCTGGTTCAAACAACCATTGCAATGGTGTTTAGTTCAGACTGAATTGACTGATGCCTAACTTACTTTTGCCTTCAAGAGACATAGAGTTATTATCTCAAATAATTGGTTTTAAAAATCGGGTCAAGTAATCGACACTTCCCGTAGTTATCTCCATAAATAATTCTTAGTCCTGTGTTTTGAAGCATGCCCTAGGTCTCTGTTTATTAGCCCATATAAACAGGTATCATTGTAGCATTCCGTATAAGTAGACACTGCAAGAGAGTATTTTATTAACGCGCTTCATGGCCTTCAAATATCTCACGTATTCCTTTTCTTGTAGCACCGTTTAATCTAACTGTCTAACACATTTAGCACATAACTTTTGATGAAGCACATTTGAAAGCATTCTCGCAGTTTGCTAGATCTGTTCGTTCAATTAAGTCACTTGAGATTTTGGCAGTTTTTTCCTCCGAAAATCCACCAATTTGTACTTTACACTGGATTAAACGACAAAGCACTCTATTCCCTCCGTTTTACAACCGCCACGTCCCCAATTGTAAAAAGTGGGAGAACTAAAATCCCTCGCCGTCAAATGTGTGATTGATAGAGCCATACAAATTAGGATAGTCGTGGTGACCTTTGAGCACGCACGCACGCACGCACGCACAAAAAACGGATCGATTCTCCGATAATTGACTTAACTTCGCCGCGACCTTGTACTCACGCACTTGAGGCAAGTGTTAGGTCACACGCACAAGCGCTGCATGCGAAGCCACTGCTTGTGCCTGAGAACGAAGGGCTGGCTTCAACGAACATGCGAGCTGAGAAGGCTGATTCATAATTATGCAATCATACGCGTGCTGAACTATGTGGGGAGGTTATTAAATTACCTATCCGCTTACAGCAAGCCATGGGGTAGGGACTGGGGTTACGAAACGAGAAGTTAAGGAGTCAAAGGTTGCAGCCCTACAAAACACGCACCAGAACTCACAGGCTAAAAGCAGCCACAGCCAGCCCTTTTAGGTTTGGTATTGACTGATATAGCTGACTAACCACTACAGGCAAAGGGAAGGGGTGAGATGACTTTGTGATTGGCCAATCAGAGGCCAGTTGTAGCTGTACCAGCAGGAGGCGAGATAATAGGGCGTGAGCGCACAGGTCATAATTCAGAGTAGCACGTGCGCACGTAACAACGCTGTGTCCGCCAAATAGAGTGCACACGCAGATGTATGCGTGAGGTACGGTGCGTCCGTGCCTCCACATGAATGCCTCGTTCGAAGGACAGGCAGGAGAACGCCTATTGGCTTGCGTGGCCTATGAGTCAAAGGTCGGGTTAGCCAACGAGAGCGGGTCAAAGGAAAGCACGTGCGCACACGAAGTGCGTGCGTGCCTACAACGACCTTTGACTTCTCTTAAGCCCACGCGTGCGTACGTGCTTGTGCGCTAGCACATTAACGAAAAAAGCAAGACGCGTATAGGCCGAGGAGGTCAGTTGCGAGGGGGCCGTGCGTGCGTGCCTGCCTTGGGGCTGACACGGACGCACTAAACTTGCACATACACAGACGCACGCCCTCTGTTCTGTGGTGGTGGTGGTGGTAGTAGTAGCGTCGTGTTCTCTCGCTTGCCACACACTCGCGGATTCGTCTTCGTGTCGGTCACTGCCCCTGCCTCTGTGACCTTGCACTCACAACTTTTCGCACCTTTCCTTCCATCTCTGGTAAGCAGGTGATCGCACTGTGGTTCAAGTATCAATATTTTCCATGCGCCTGCGGCTGTACTTTTCCAACTGGTTGTTCCTATTAATAGGTTCAACTTTCCGTTATAAGGCCTAGATCATTCCTTTGTTTACAATTTTCCGATTTTCATTGGTACAATAATTGTTTGCACGATATGTATTTATGGTATTGATATCTAACCTTTTTGAGAAGAAAAGGAGATGTGGGGCTGTTTTGACCTCCAAATTAGTGTCAAACTAAAATGAATGGTGCTATTTCAGAGGCGAAGGTAGTTGTCAGACTTGGTGTCTATGCGCGTCTAGAGGACACTGAGTGCAGGTGTCTTTAAAACACCTGAGTTACCTCAGTAGTCGCGAATACAATAGGAAATAATGCTTTTAGAAAGCGCATAAGCAATCTTCTCTCGCGCTAACCAGCCGCTATGAGTCATTGCTAACCCTGAATTAAACACCACTGCTCGGGTTTTCGGACAGAGGCAGACGAGGCCAACAATCGATTGGTGTTGACCCCTGTTGAGCCTGACCCAGTTAGTGACCACGACGTGGGGAGCGAGTGTTGTCATGACACACACACACACACACACACATCGCAAATGTTTTCGCGAGGCGACTTTAAGACGACCTTGTGGCGAGTGAGGTTGGAGGGAGAGCGAGAGAGCCAGGGACCCATCGATTGATCCGCCTCCTCCTTAGGCTTGTTCGCAGGTGCGGTGTGCCTGCTAGCGCGCCAAGACACTGGGTTCTGTTCTGTAGGTCAAATGCACGCGCATTATAGTACGCTGTGCATGTGCGCCCCTGCCTATTTCTTCATTTGTGTGTTTGTGAATGTCTTAACCTCGAAATATCACCACTCCCTCTCCCCTGTTTAGTGCCTACTCACTCTGCCTAAGTTTGATGACTGTATTACTCAGTCTTAAACCGATGCCCTTAGGCATCTCTCGATCACTCGACTTTAATCTACGCCTGACGCTGTTCTTAATTCATGTCTAATTATTATCCAAGTGCTTGCAGACAGGCCTGGCAATTACTGCCGAAGTACCTTCTGTGAATGTAGTCGGAGAATCGAGGGTGATCCCCTTGAAGTTCGCTGGTGCTTTGGGCAGTTTCCGAGTGATGTGTCTATAATTATTCCAAGGGAATTTTCGATGAAAATTCCATTGATTTCCGATTGTAGTACAAGACGCGCATGCGCATTTAGTGCGTGCGTGTGTGTTTTCTCATCAGGTCACACGTCGTGGTATTCGTTGTTTGGTGCCGCCGCCTTCTCATTGGCTGGTTCATGGGGTCATCTCACCATTGGAAGAGAGGAGTATAAATACCCCCACATTCGTGATGTGTCGGTACTGCACAAACCGTGCTAACTCCCTGGTGTGTTTTTGTGTTCTCTCCCCTTTATCTTTCCAGGAGACAGGCGCCTCACAATTCCGCGAAAGCAGAAGAACCCCGTGGGCATGTCCCGCAGTCGAGACGGCAGCAAGGCGGTCGCAGAGCCGCAGCTGCGGTCGTCGTCGCCTCCCCCGTCGTCCAGCCAGGGTCCGGAAGCCGACAGCTCGCTGAACAATGGACAAGCCGCCTCCGCCGCCAAGCTCAACGGCATGGAGGCCTCGGCGATGCCCGGCCTGGATCTCACGCGTCTGATGGAATCGCTGACTACCGCCGGTGGCGAAGGCAGCGGCATTCAACTCACCGACAACGTCCACTTGCGAGCTCTCCTGGGCAACGGTTCTGCTAGTAGTGGTGCCGCATTCCCCGCAATGACCACAGTCGCCTCGGATGGAGCTGTCACAACACCCCCTCTGGCTGCTGTCGGTCAAGCCAGACTGATGCAACTGATTCATGGATCGCCGAGCTCGTTAAATGGCAGTGCTGGTGGAGGTGGGCAGGTTCTGGGGATCCCATTCATCACCCCTCCCACACCCTCGGTGCTGCCCGTCAACTCTGCTGCGCCGCTCTCCAATAGTGACATCAACGTTCTGGCTCAGGCTGCTGTGCTGCGATACATGGTTAGTGGCTTAGTTTCCTCACTGTCATTTCGATGCCCTTATTTCCCTCTGGTTCAGGCTCCTTTTTGTTGAGATGCGCTGCACGATGACTTGCCGATTTCTTATTAGTTATTTGATTTCATTTAAAGCCAGCTTAGACGATTCCATGCGTATTTGGAATCAGTGTGTGAACCCGGGGCGCCGGCTTTAGTGTTAGGATTGTGGTTGTTGAGCTCTGTCATGCCAGTAGAAAGCGGGTTGACCTGATTTTGACAGAAATTTTTGTTCAGTGCGTTGAGCAGTTGCATTTTCAGTAGAGAAACTCGGGGTCACAAAGCTCCGGGTCGTTGTGAGACCTCAATTTCAGGTCGTGAACTCTACGATCAGGTCAGAGCTGCTGGCATATCGTCTCACTTTATTTTATCAGCAGAATATTTAACGGACTGCTAATTTTTATTTAGCTCAATTCACCCAACAGACCTAGAACTTCCTACTGGAAGGCCTCTTCAAACGAACTGTTGTAGACTGGGGTAGAAGTTCCCGCTGCTGTTGACTGACTACCAAATCTGGGGATGAGTGAGCAATGATGAGACCCCATGGTGCTTTTGTGAGGGGCAATTAAGAGAAGCCGCGGTAGTGTAAACCATTTAATGCCACCAACGTTGGGGTTCGCTGTTAGTGGCATGCAGCACATTATGACACACATGCACGCATACATACACGAGCGCGCGATTTTGGAAAAATCGAGCTTAAATGGGGGGCGGGAGTGGCTTGTGCCTGCACACGAATACCCACGCAAGGTATACAACTCCCTCTAGCTCTATCGATGGCTCGGTGAATGTGCTTGCACTAAGTGGCTGTTGCTCTCTGAGTGCTAGCGTGCGTACATATGCTATGTCACGGTCTGCACAAAACAGCAGCGTCCTGCCGCCTATTCGATTGGCGCGTCGACCTTGACACAGCCAATCAAAAACACCCACAGCACTTGTGGTGCGTGTGTTGGTGGTGCACTTCAAACGCGACTGACCCGGATTTTGTTGTTATAGCAAAACTCGATTGAGAGCCAGAGCCAGAATCCGGGAACCACCTTCTCGACAAATCCATTCCCTCCCCCGATGGGTCTCTACGGCCTCCAGGGGTCTCCGCAAAGTCTACCGGTCTCGTCGGCCAGCGGAGACGCTGGTAATAACGGTGGCGGCAGCAACAACCTCGATGCCCTCCTCCTCAGCAGCCAAATCCAACAAGCCCTCTCAGCTTTCCAAGCCGCTGTTTCAGCCAGTGCTACTTCCGCACCAAATCTGACATCTCAACCACCGATTACTCTCCTCAGTTTCGATGGAAACCCGTCAGGATCTTCCATGCTTACCTTAGCCCCCACTTCCATTTCCTCTACAACTGTTACAACCTCTTCAGGAGGTAATGTACCCTCAGCGGAACAGCTGATGGCTGCCATTGGACTCCTTGGATTTAGTAGTGCCGGTGGCAATAATGGAGTCGCTCCCACGTCCTCTTTATCGGTAATTACCCAAAGCTCCCCTGCCGCAGGCGAAGAGGTTTTCAGCCATCTTTTTGACAAGAAAAAGCCCTCTGAAATCACAATTAAACAGGAGCAAGGGATATCCAAAATCTCGACACCAAAGGCCACGACGCAAACGGTTTCGACCAAGACAATCATGACGGCGACGAATGCCGCCAGCTCCTCCATGCTAGCACTGCCCTCTACCGTCTCGGCCAGTGGTGGACGCTCTTCTTCGACGTATGCCACCCGTGCTGCGAGAAACAGTGATGGATCCATCGAACCCTGCCTGGTGTGCGGCGATGTAGCTTCAGGTAAGCCTCTGGTTCTCCCAAGCTTTCCATTTGGTCTTTACCCACATAGGCAGAAAATGCCATCTCATGTGCCAATCCCATAATTTTCCGAACCCTAATCGTGCTTGTGTTTTCGTGTACTTTCGCAGGGCGGCACTACGGAGTGATATCCTGTGAGGGTTGCAAGGGCTTCTTTAAGCGTTCCATCCGCAGCAATGTGAATTATGTTTGCCGCAACGGAAACAACTGCATTATCAATAAGACCTACCGCAACCGCTGCCAGTACTGTCGCATGCAGAAGTGCCTCCTCGTGGGGATGCGATCGGAAGCGGTGCAGAACGAGCGCAGACTGAGCAACGGGACTATGGCCGCTGCCATGGCGGCCGCTGCAGCTGCCTCTGCAGCATCCACCTCGATTTCAAACTCGAATTCGCCGATTCCAGCGGCACTGAGTGTTTCTACGCCCTCGCTCACTTGCGCCAAAAAGGAATCGGACCCCCCACCACTGCTAGCGACCTCGCACAAAGAAGAGGTCGCGTCCCGCATGGAAGGTGGCGCGGGAGGAGCAAACGGTGGCGAAAAGGGGACCCAAAACTCCTCCTCAGCTTCCTCCTCTCCCCTGCCAACGGCGATCACCTTGGAGTCATCCCTACCTGAGGGAGGGGACGCTAGACATTCCACAGTACAGGTACGAGGCGTACAAAGCACCACCTGTGCACAATGTCCACTTAGTTTGGAGTGAACTGTACATAATAAAAAGTTATTCCTTAAACTTGCCTCACCATAACTCTGCCTCCTTTCCGTTATGTGTCACTCCAAAAACCGGCTTGAAGGAATGTAACATAAACGTCTTGTCGACTGTCGTTTAGAATAAGCCAGCGCTGAAGCCTCCCAAGAGCTCGTCAGCCAGCGCTTCGGTGGCCTCGACGCCACCGATCGCAGCCGGAGCACCTGCTGGGGCCGGAGTTGAGGAGGGCCCCACTCCGCCGCCAAACGTGACCCTGGCTGCCACCCAGCCCGCTCAGCAGGATGTTAGTCTCAACGATATTGCTGCCCTGCTGGCCTCACAGAACAAGGTCAACGTGGCACCTATCTCGGTTCCTCGCAACGTCGCGACCAACCCTACAACCCCGCCAGCCAATACCGCGGCGCTGAACACGCTTTACAACGCCGTCTTCGCCTCTCCCATGACGCGCTTCGTGCCGCAGCTCTCGACGGACCCCGGTGCGGTGTCCGGCGCCTCCACAACAACGATCCTCAATCCCGCAGTGACTGCCGACCCTAACGCCGTGCCCTTCATCCCGCCCATCACCGGGTCGCCGCATTTGCTCAACCTCCTGGCAGCCAACAGCGGCGACGACATTCACGCGCCGGCGGGCAAGAAGGAAAGCAAGGACTGCAGGGTGGCGTTCAGACTTCCGCCAGGGGCCTCCGGTTCCACTTCGGGCAATCCTGGGGATGCTTCCACCACCGACAACTGCCATTATGCCTCGACAAATGTCGAAAATTGCACTGGCACCGATGGCTTGGGTAAGTGTTGTTGGATATATATATATATATATATATATATATATAATTGCCATTAAATGTGTTCGGTAGAGTGAATGCAATTGTGTGTTGAAAGTGAGGTCAACTGGCATGTTTGTGTACTTGTGAGAACCACTCAAACCTGAGTAAACCGGTGGAGCTACTTGCGACCTAACAGAGGTCAGGAGAAATGCTACTCAAGAAAAACAGGCTTGTGGAAACAGCCTTATAAGCACGTGTTGTGGTATTATGTATTTATTCATTTTCAAATTCATTGGTTCCCACGGTTTCTGGTACTTTTGAAAAACCTATGCGGTTAAATTTGATAATGATTGTTGGCATTTCCCGTTTTGTGTGCATGGATTATGATGTTTAGATTCAACTTAAAGTAGCCAAATATCTCCGTGCTTTGAATATGTATGATCAGAGGCATTATTCAGGGCTGCTCGTGAATTTGCATTCATCCAGTTAACACAAGAATTTGTCTGGATTCTTGGGGTTGGTGAGATTACGACAAGCGCTAATGCACCTCTAACCGTAACCTTGACTTGGGCCTTTATAGAAGCCATCGGAATGCACCGAGGCAGCCCGAAATCAATCCACTCAGTATCGGTATCATCGTCCAGAGGCTTCCGCAAGCGTCGTTGCAGCAGCAACTCCAGTGGGGCCTCGCGTCGCAAGAGGGCCTGCACCACCGCCACTCCTGGCGTTGGTCCGGCCTTCGAGCTGGGAACTAGCAGCTGCTCTGGGGTCGCCGGCGCTCCCGTTCCCAGTGCTTCCGATCCAGCGCAGTCCGCGCAGGCGGGCAATTCGTCGGACTCAGTGGAGATGGACAATTTGGCCGCGCTGCAGGAGATGGGCGGCCAAGTTCTCATGATAACCGTCGACTGGCTTAAGAAATGCGACTCACTCAATAATCTTCCGTGAGTCTCTCCTTTTTTGTTGTTATTGTTATTACTAGTATTAGTTTTATTATTACCCTCAAGTTAGGAGTGAACTTGCTCTATTTGTTCACTGATTTTTTGAGAATTTCTGACCCAACATGGCCGGCATTATGAAACCGAGTCAAGTGGGGTCAAATGGTCATTTCCTCCGCCTTTCGTCGATTCCTACCCATTGGAATTAGCTTGCAATCACTCAAGCGTCGAACTAAGGCCACACTGGCCTGCTTGGTGAACTGACCTTTTGCCTTTGTGGCCAACAGTTGTCTGACGGTTTTGACACTGCCGAAATATTTGTTGGCGACTTCGCACAGCTTCTCCGCTACTGCTTATTTCCAATTCCCGAGTTTGCTTCTAAAATGGGCATCTTGCACTAAACCGTTTCTCTCCTAGGTTCTCCTCGTCTCCGAACTTCCCTGCAATGAGTTCATGGTGTGATGAATAGCGCGTAAGCTATCATCTCCGGGTATCACTCCCTCAATGGGAAGTAGGTCTAGGGCTTCGATGGAGCCAAGAAAGGCAATAATTTAGGGGTGGTTACGATGTACAATCACCACCGCCATTGATGGTGTGGGCTAGGGCGCGTGCGTGCGTGCATGCGACTGCGGGCTGAATCACTCGCACCATTCCACGTCTCCTAAGTGGATCAGCACCGTGTCAGGTGTCCCATTCTGTCCCATTTAGACTCCCTCGTCTTACCCATGTCTATTAACATTGGCGGGTTCGCTTGCATCCGAACCTAGCCCTCGCACTGTCACAATGGGACGGATTCTCGGCTTAGTCCATTGCAGACGTGGGGTCACAAGCAACGATTGATTTGTCCGCCTGCTTGGAACTTAAGAATGCTACAATAGTGGCCTCAAGGAGGGCTCATTTCAAATTCACTGGATGACCTGGCGTGACCCCTGGGTCAGGGGATGATGCCAGGGTCACGAGCACACATGGTGCAGCTTGACGTTCCCCATCGACACAGGCTGTACTGACCCGGCGTGACCTACTTACCTCCTCCTCCTAGCAGGCTGGGTCAAGGGGTCAGCTTGTAGTTTGACCTCCGGTTCGGTCGTAAGGGGACCTGTCTGCTAAAATTTTAGAGAGCAAAACATTGAGCGGTTTTGCTATTAAACTGGTTTCAATGAAAGCTATCCATTAGAACGCCATGGTTTCACAATTTTCAGGCCTTTAGTAACAACGTCATGTATATGCTATCTTAACCGGGATCTCTGATCTGCATTCACTAGAAACGAAAATGGCAGAACAAAGCCCATTTATCGATCAGCAAAGGAAGAATAGGCATTTTTAAAGCAGATGTCGACTTATCTAAACATCTGGTTATGGTATCTGCTGCCCAGTATTAATAACTATACTTTGCTTGAGAGATGGCATCTAAGGTTGTAGCGAGATCCCGCTACAATTATCTACGATAATTGAACCGTCTGCGTCTGCTGCTCTGTTTGGCCAGGAGCGACAGGACAACGTCTGGGTCTTGAGTGAGCAGAGGGTGCCTTTGTTCGCCATTGGCAAATACCACTGAGGCCAGTACGAAGGCTGTGTCAACGGAGTCTCTTATTCTTTCCGCCTTTCAGGACTGAGACGCAGAATGAACTGGTAGCGTACGGATGGCTGGACCTGTTCATTTTGGGAATAAGCCAAATGTACGGTCGCTGGCTGATTGCGAGCAAGCTGGACTTCAGAGAGCCAGAAGCGGCCCCTGTTGGTGGCGGCAGTGGCGGTGGCAGTGAGGGGAGAAATGCTAGCTCTTCTTCTTCCTCGTGTACCCCGAAAGCGGACTTCGGGACGATTCTGCGCGACTTCGATCGCACAAAGTTGAGCCAGGATGAGTACACCTACATGCGCTACTTGGCTCTCTTCAACTCAGTGGGACTCAGCTCCAAGAACGAGGAGGGTCTACTCAGCGTGCGATCGATAGAGCAGAAGGTGCAAGTTGAGTTCACGCTCTTTCTCTCCAAGACGGCGGACAAGGCGGGTCAAGAGGCGAAAGCTGTTCAAATGACCACCAGGAGCCTCGAACTCATGAACCTCATCGGCGGATTACGTCGCATGACCAGTGAAGCGATCGGCCGCATTTTCTTCCCCAGTAAGTACCGATTTCACCGCTCCCAGAACTTGGCGATAGTTTCTTTTGAGCACTCTGAACGCTTCTCAAGCATATAGATCCGTTTTTAGGGGGTGCAATTGTCCTTTTTCGTAGCCAGCAATACTGTTCCCATAACCCATGCTTTCGTTTATTCTGATTGCAATGTTTTCTAGGTGAATTTTTATTGTACTAGTGTACTCGGCATTTCACCTTACAGTTGCATACTTATCATTTTTGCACACACATCTTCAACAAATAGGACCTGATTTGAAAATTATCAGAACCAATTTCAAACTGGGGTTGCGACGTTATTTCCACCGAAATTCTAAGGTAGAATGGAAGATACTGGCGATACTAGGGACGAAGATAGGCTAAATGTGGTGTGGCAAATGTACTTTTCTATTACAAACCTCACTTCATGTCCCCTTCCTGATAATGACTGTGTAGTACGTAGCGTTGTCTAGGTCCTCGGTGTGACCTTGGGCTCATTTTCAATAAAATTTCCGATTTGCGACGTCGTTTTTGCACTTCTTTGAGGTCGGCATGGCCATCTCCATACCGCTTTTCTAATAACTTACATATTTAGGTAAGATAACGAGAACATAATAATTTGTTCATCAAATTTTCACTTGTGGAATGAAGCCCTTGATGATCCAAAACTTAGCTTTAGGTAGGGTGCTAGTGAAAAGTTCATTAGTAGGTAAAATGGCGTCTCAATGTATTACTTGTATTAGAATCAGTAGCACATCACGATCATAGAGATAGGCTTTGTGGGATCAGTTCAAAGTCATTGAATTGTTGTACTGACGTCTTTAATGCTAAATTTTTCTCGTAGATCTGAATCGCCAAGGGAGTTTGGGGAAGACTATCGAGCATTTCCTGAATGTGGCTCGCAAGATGCCACTCAACCACACCCCCATGCTCATCAGCGAAGCATTCACGGCCAACTCTAATGCAACAACCGCTGAAAATGGCTCTTCTTCCAACTCTGCACCAGCGATCGAAGGAGCTGCCTCAAGCTCCTCCGCCATGCCGGAACCTGTCACTCATCGCCATCCCATGAATGTAGAGTCCACTCCACCAACAGGAAAGCAAGGACTGGAAGAGAATGTGCAGGGAAAGGTGGATCAAGTTGAAGGGATGATTCCCGTTGAATCCGCAATGCGAGGTGATAATGATGACGACGATGACCTGGACCTAGAAGACGTTCCATTGAAGATTGAGGAAGCCCCGCCCTCACCCCCGACTAGATCATCCCCCGCAACCACCAACCAGTAGATGACAAAAACCTCCAAATCGCATATCCCCTGCCCCCCCTCCGCCCTCCTAGCTTTCCCGCGCAGCGATGGTGAAAACGGATCATTGTCGTGTGCGCGCTTGCCTGTGGCACCTAGTTATGTAAATTTGTAGCTTCCTCGCCCCGCTCCACCCGCCATTTTGTGTGCGCCCACATGTATGCCCATGTGTCCGCTGTGTGTGCGCGTCCCTCTGGCCCTCCCCTTCTTTCTGGGTGATTCCCTTCCTTGCCCCTGTACTCCTATCGTCGTGTCCATAGCTTCTCTACCCTGCTTCCTGCATTCCCGGCCTCTCCTCTTTTCTTCCTGTTGAGAGACCCCAAGAAATGGGCTGAAACCAATCCCGAGTCTCGTTTCTTTCGGAGGGTGGATGGCTATCGCTGAGGTTCGATTACTCTTCTTGAGTCGAGTTATTGAATGGAAGGACAGCGCTACTGCGTTCCTCACAATGGTGATGTCGGCTAGTTACCCCCTTAATGTCTTCTACATGGGTAGCTCAATTATATAACCTGAGCGATAAGTAATAGGGTATTTTCTAGAGTAATGGTAGTGATGGAAGGCTATGTTATTCATCAGAACAACTACAAATATTCAAAGACGTTGGAAACCCAGATGGTAAAAGCGAACTTTGAGAGCTTCGAAAGCAATGCCAAAGATAAAGAGACTACACCAGTCAAAGGACTTCACTCAAAAATTTTAGCCTGCTTTGATTAATCTGTCGATCAACAGGCTTTGTGTTATTAGCCTGGCAGGTAATGACTTTCAACAGCATCCCACTGTCCACAATGATAGATGGGGTTGAGATCCAGAGGGAATTCGCGGGCAAATCAAAAGGAGGGTCGGCTGATCTCTGGGATGCTTGTATGGGAAGTAGTGAAGGTCTTCATTGAGTGTTGTAGGCTTAATGATAAAGGCTGAAAGATTGAATTCACGCTGAAACAAAGCCCAAAATTCAAATGCCAGAGTCTCCAACAATTTTCTACAGACTTTCGAGGTTATCTGCTGTGCCTGCCTTAATTACTAATTTTTGCCAATAGTCCAATTCATGCCACCGGATTCTTCCCATATTGTGCATGAGCGCGGAGCATAATCTCCTCACTTCGATGGTCTACGTGCGATTCAGGTGGGGGGGGGGATGTTCCAACCATCGGACATTTTTATTCGTCATCCGTATGGTCTAGGCTTTAAAGGAGGTGGAGTGGTGGTAACGTGGTCAACACGTTTAATGCGTCTTGCAACAAGCACACTTCTTGTTTTTGCCAAGGTCACAATACGGATGATTGTGTGGCGGCCTGACGGGAGGCCAGTTGGGCAGTCTAGACAGCCTAATCAATATCACGTTCTCAGGCTCGCACAAAACCTGCCCAAACCTAGCTCCCGGACTCCCCTGTCGCCAAACCAAGTCTGAGTCATGCCCCTTGTACCTTGCCGCTTGAGTGCACTACGCATAATACACACGCTGGGAATAGAGGTTCTGATGCGCACGTCTCCTTTCTTCATCCTCCGGGAGTGGGATCATCTTATACTTGGTAGTGAATCCATCTTCGAGGGAATCTAAATGTAGCCCTACCGCTACAGTTGGATCCAGAATGAACGAAAGTCGGTCTCGTGCTGGTATGAGGTTTCCTTTCGATGCACCAGAAAACTGTTCGTCTAGGGATGAATTAGCCATAGAAGTTCGTCGATTATGAAGTATCTTTCCGATATTTGGAGTTCGAAGTAAGTCAGTCTTGGGGTGTGTCGTAGGTTTGGTAGGGTCGATCTTCATTAAATCGTATGTGAAATGTTGGAAAAAAAAACGAAAATAAAAGGGCTTTGAGGTAAAATCCAGTAACTTACTTGCCTATTCTACAAGCAGAAGAGGATGATAGAAAATCTGCTAAATCTTAAAACGTGAAAAAACTACTTCGCTTCAGCAGGTCAATTCCAGGACTAACTATAGTGCAGCCAAAGATGATTTCGATTACAATTTCAGGTGAGGATTCACCACATGATCCACGATGTCTTACATCGAAAGAGTGGGTTACCGATGACAGTACTTCCGAAGTATTTCAATCCAAATCAATGATTTAAGGGTCAAGGTGACCCTTTTTCATGTTGACTATTTTACTGAATAGTTGACTTATTGATGAAATATAACAACACTTCAATTTTAACTCAACGGGGAATAAGTAAGATTTTACGAAGATATTTATTTATATTTAATCGAGTTGTTGAGTCAAAAGGCTGGAGGATCTTCAAAAGGTAAACGTCTGTTCCATCATTTCGAGTCCGTAATACAGTAACTAAGATCCCAAACAACCTTATACAAGAAACGAAACTACTGGTAAAATCACGTGTTCTCTAAACTAAGTATTAAATTAATCCAATTGGGCAATCAGAGTAGATGATTTGTGGTGAGCGTAAATGTCTCATTGGTTACTCGTTTGACTTAATGCCGGTTGGTCCTCCATTGCCTCCTGGCGAAGGTCCATCCACAAATCCTCCTTGGGGGCGTTTACTGTGAGCTCAAAGACATCACTCATAGCCTTGTGGACCTGCTCGGTCAGTTTTCCTACGTCGGAAGAGGTCAAACCCTCCGTTATAAACGGCTTGAGAATGTACACTCCATAAGTAGCTAAAAAATGAATTGGAAGCTACTTAGTTGTTTCAAGTAGTATCGGTATGAACAAACTTATCTATGAAAGAAACTGCATTCGCGTCACAAATGGCATTGGACAAATTTGAGCAAAAAGGTTCCAGGGTTGAAAAGCAAACTGGAGGCAAAGTATCAGTACTTGACCATCGCAATTGTTTAGGCCCAGCCGTGTTATCAATTGTAGGCTGTGAATCGATGCAGACGCTGTAGCCTATAACGTACTTTTGAGAGGTACTGACCTTTATTTACTGGAGACCCACTCAATGCGTAGACGGTGTAGACAACTCCAGTCACATGGTTATCTATGATGCCGAGTTGATAGTGTTTATATTTTGTGAAAGCCAATAAGCAATTGGAAGTAGTAAGCTTAAAGGAGATTTAAATCAATTACCTTCCAATATGTGACTTCTCGGGCCGGTTGTAGCAATTTACCTCTTTCCACCTACTCGAGTTAGTCAACTAATGGCTCATTCCAACCTGTTAGTAATTAACTCCAAGTAAAGTCCACCTCTCACGAAATATAACCACTGGAACGGAAAAGACTCAGTGTTTTTGATGTTTCTTCTAGTATCCGTCTTCTACATTAACACTTTCAAGGTAGGTTACAAGATTAACCATTGGAAGCTGAAGCTTTCAATCACAAGTCCATTGGGTACCGTCATCAATGTCACTCACAATTGTTACGCGCTCGGTTCAGGCGACAAGTGAAATTGGGCCGACGACACTTGATTTGAAGAGATGAAACCGAGAAAAGCCAAGAAGTTGCACGATGTGAGAAAATGAGACTGAAGCTTTAGATGGGAATGCTCATTTATGCACCCAAACGGACGTGGGTGTAGGTGCGAACGATAAACAGTGCACTTAAAATCGACGCAAACCAATGTGTTGGTGTTAGGTTTAATTTACCCAAAAATTGGATAAATTCTCAATTGCAAACTCCCCATTGAACTCATTAAATATTGAGCAACTTTCAAAGTCGCATCCATGTTTCTTCTAACTTCGTAATGCCCGAAATCGAGCTGTACCTCTCTCTTGCAATTCACGAACGAACCCAGGAATAGCCCTCAGAACTCGAATTTTATAGAAATATTTGGTCTAAATTTGCATGTATATAAATTAGCCATCATAATTTTACGCGTTTTGAGATTACAAATATGGCTCAATACTGCAACCGTGTTTTCCATCTGATTCTATCCAGCAGCATTAAGTTTTCTATGAATATGACCTTTTGATACATTGTTTAAATTTACACATGAATTTTATCTCCCCAAAGACTAACTTCAGGGCATCACCCAAAAACGATCAGGGCGTGTGTGTACGAGGGCCACCTTGCCTGACACATCATTTTCACATTATGAATCCTCCTTATGGATCATGCGTTGATCCATTCGAATGAACCCTCTTTACCCGATAAGTTTCATCGCAACAGCATCTTCCTAAATAAACACATTTCGCTTACGTCGAGATGCTGACGCAGTCCTTATTGAAGAAAGCTGGGTAAATTTACTACACTTCAATACGTACGATGTACGTTGTTATTTCGAATTTTAAAGGTTACAACACCATCAGCATAGAAATGGCCTTGAGACTAAACCATGGATCCAACAATATTTTTGACTAACCTCTATACACATTCAGTCTTTCTAGCTAGCACAAAAATAAAAAACTTTACGATTTAGACTATAAATGGTGTTCAATGGTGACATGAACAGGAAATGGGGTCCCCGCGAGACTCAGGCACAGGGAGCACACGCGTAAATAAAGGCACGACACACCAAGAGAACAAAACACTTGGGTGGTGTTTATGCGGACCACTGGTCAGCCTATCCAAGCAGTGACTTTGCGAGCGTGAAAAAGGACACAGTTCCTACGATAAACGAAGTGGATTAATTTTCAAAAGAGTTTCAAAGTTCGTTCACCAGAAATTTAGTCGCATAAAAATAAGGCAATAACATACCATCATTAAAGAAGACAGACATCGAGAAGAGCTGTAAAACTAAACTAAATCCTAACTAAAGACAAGGACAATCGCCCAATGAAAATCCACCAATCTAGTTAGTTTCAGACACCGCCGTCACGTATTCTCACTACAGTTGTGTGATGAAAAAATGCAAAAGGAAAGCTTCGACGGAGTAAAATTAGACATGGGTTGAGTGCAACCTGGTACCGAAAAGAGTACATGACTGAACGCGTCTCGCTGAACCGACCATGTCGATCATCGGCGGTGTTTATACGTTTCGTGCACGCGCGTTTACCTACACACCGTGAAACTGATTCCGCAACACCAGCGTCTGTACACTCTACCTCGGAAGGTTAAACTTCGAACCGACTTGAGATTTGAGGAGTAGTGTACAAAGCAGTAATGCGCCCACTCCAGCGTATTTTGGTAAGCTCAGCAGAAGTGACTAGACCTTATCCAGGTCAGCAAATTAGTAAATACAAAGCTAATATAAAGTCCTAACGGATAAACATGAAGGCAAAATGGAATGCTGAATATTCTAAATCGAAGTTTAAGCGAATAATACTAAAAAAGGGAAAAAGGGTTTAACTGTAATGGATAAAATCCCAGTCGATCAAGGTGAGGATGTCTGAGAAATGGTATCGAAATCAAAGAGTTCGACTGCAATTTCGGTATTTATATATATGCAGAATGTATTGTT
The DNA here is from genome assembly GCA_030710315.1 of Anomotaenia brevis. Classification (NCBI taxonomy): domain Eukaryota; kingdom Metazoa; phylum Platyhelminthes; class Cestoda; order Cyclophyllidea; family Dilepididae; genus Anomotaenia; species Anomotaenia brevis. The sequence continues at coordinate 2,045,447 of JAUOZQ010000002.1, forward strand.
CGCAGTTACTTGGTGTTTGACCAGGGAAGTCAAACTAGATATTGATCTGTGCCATATCTGAGAGTATATTCAATTTAATTAAGCAAGTTAAAATATTAGTCATCGTGGGGCTCATTTATGCCATCGGTTAGGAAATGAAACGGAAGATGCAGACGATTTTAATATTGATTAGAGGAAAGAGGCACAAGAAAAGGTTTGAAAGCATAATAGGATTAATCTAATTAGTCATGAGGTACAATATATTATCCTTGGCCCAAATTGAATGAAATCGAATGTGAGAGAAGTAACCGGAATAGAAAATGATCAGACTGATAACCTAACGGAATGGCGAGAATTCTTTATCAGGGCAACACAAGCAACCCCATTAGGAGGATCAAAAGCTCTCTACCCATCCTCGTTAATGAAGGATTTAGTTGATAGAAGATACTTTCATTTTACGAGAGGTCTTGAAGCCCATTTCGGGTGTACCACTAAGCAAAAAACCGTTTATAATTTTGTGCGCAATACTGAAGGATACTTAGAAAGCCAATGATGAATCATAAATTCCAATGTATTAAAATATTTACCATTTTCGAAGACCTTGTTCTTGTGATCAAGGAAGGATTTGTAGCTCGAGATAACCACCGGAACGATCGGAAGCTTCGTCTGAACGGCTAAATGGAAAGCTCCCTTCTTGAAGGGCAGCAGCTTGTCTCCCTTTCGATTGCGGGTACCCTCCGGGAAAATGAACATATTTGCCTACACCAAGGGAGAGAAGGTTGGTGTTTATTCAACCATACCAAGTTACGTGATCGTTAATGAGCATTTTGGCTGCTTCGCCCATTGTCTGCATTGCTTTGAAGTGGTCGTTTCGGACTATTGGAAGGATTTTTGTGAAGTACATCATCAGCCAACCAAGGCCGAAATAGCGGAGCGAACTCTTGACAATGGTTGATGAAGGCTCTCGCCATAAACAAGCAAGGACTTAAAAAAATAATTTATATCCAAGCAATTTAATCAAACCCAAGACATCGATGATGCTCTGGTGATTGAGAACGTAGATACACTGACGGTGAGCATAACAGTTCTCCAGTCCATACAGTTTCATGTGAACTCCGAGAAGAAATTTGCACATATTGAGAAGTGGCATAACATCGCTTTTGGCAAGGCATTAACAGATAAAATTGTATTTACCAACTGTTTTCGTAAGACGGCTTGCCTTTGATCGTAAAAATGATAGAAAAGAAGAGGGATCCAACATTTGCGACGGTGATGAACATTAAATATTTGGCATAATACTGGATAATTGAAATTTTAAAAAGGATATAAAATGATGTCAGAATTGAAAGAACAAGGAGAAAGAAGACGAGATCCATCCTTGATTTCGATCTGAAATTAAAATTAAAGATTGAAGGAAAAACAAAAACGAACCGAAAGAAAAAAACGTGAGTTAAAAATTTTAATGCTAACGGCTTCTGAAGTGAAAATATTTCTGAATAAACACAATCATGAGATACTGATCGGCACGCATTGCTCCCTTAAAAGTAAAGTCCGATCGATTCCTCTCGGCTCTTGTTATAATGAAAATTCTCCATTTAAGCATGAGCTTGTAGATCGATTTATTAAGTACAATTACGTACATAATTACACAAGACCACAAGAATGGACCAGCTACACTTAAAAAGTCGCAGTATCCGAATGACCTTGTATTTAGCTTGATTCATAAAATGCCCATTCGTCATGAAAACCGCAGTGCATTTTTTATTTATTATTGTTTCAATTTTTTATCATGCTTTTATGAATTTTTTAATTGATGCAAATTCTCTAACATTGTAATTTTTTGCATATGCAAAAATATAATGACAAATATTTGTGTCAAAAGCTCGTATATTGGGCACGCTATAATTTTACGGATAGTTATCATAAAACACTTGCAATGCTCATCCTTTTCAGGTTGTGTTCTTTGATTACTTCCTGTTGTTGTCGATTTAGGAAGTGAATAATTGATTTTGATCACAAGTGCTTTGATTTCCAAAAAAACATGATTTTGTAATTATGAGGCCCGTGCCATCAGTAATACCATTTAATATGGGTCTGATGAAAAATACAGAAAGGGTCATGAGATTATATAAATTTAATTCGGAAAATACTGAACCCTTTTAAAACAAATATAACCTCCATGGGTTGTTGAAAAAACTGTGGGAAGTTTTGAGATGTATGAATAAGTCATGCAATTACGACTACTAGGTGTCTACCCACATTAAAAGCTACTTTTTGCAATATCAATGTGGGTGACTACCCAGATTCCCCACTTGAATGTGATTAACAAAATCCTACATCATAGTTGGTTAAACAACTCTTGGTTTGAGTTTATGGCTCTTAAGTACCCGACTGGGACTTCTCACTATTCCTTGCGGTTGATTGAGACAATGATAAAAAAGTATAGCGCCCAACAATCCATATTTTTTGAATATGCCACAATAAAAAACAAACTGTATGAAAATGTAACAGTTACACGAAGTGACCCGTTTTATTCTGTGACTTAGTTTGCAATAACACCTCTCACGCCATTAAACATTGACAACCTCTCCAAATCTAGCACCTACTTCAAATATTAGAAAAAGTCACCCAACAAAAAACACGGGAAAGTGCTATTCTTGCTCCGATTTCACTTTATCATCGTTTCTTATCTGATATAAATCAATGAACACAATCAGGACCACAAGTCGACACACAGTAACAGGGTTTATGAAATGGAGACATAGTAAGGGCGTTGCTGATTGCGTGGTTCGCGGCATGATTAGAGAGTCTTTTTGGTGAGGTCGGAGCCCAGGTCCTGCGGGGCGGCGCCGACGGTGCGCTCGAACACCGCCGACATGGCGGTGTGGGCGTGCTCCATCAGCTCGCTCACCTGGCAGCTATCCAGACCCGCCGTCACTATCGGCGGCAGCACGTACACCCCGTAGGGCACTGCAAGGCAACAACAGCGTCGTAGTCGTTAGTCAACTGCGCCAACACCAGGCGACGGCCATCTACACAGAATCTGCTCGGGACCACACAAAAGGCCCGAACCTCGTCGCTGGCTGACGCACACGCGCTGCAAATAGTCGACAGCTTCCCGTGCTACACACAAGTCACAACCAGGTAAAGCATCGTCTTCATCTCCCTATGAGCGAGCAGATCGCACGTGATGGTCTCGAGACTGTGCTCACCCAACCGCGTTCTGATTTGAGTTTCATTCCTTCAATTCATATTGATACCACACACACAGGACACCACAAAGACACACATCCACCCATGCCTACTCAATCACTGGTTGATTGAAGTCAGGTGACCTGCTTGTGGATGAGAGGAAAGTTAGCTCTACAATAGGATGAGATTATCAAAAGTCCACCGGGGCTTGGGCGCATCACACCAGTTCGGTGAAGTGATCACCTGTAAGCTCGCACTTTCTGGAATGCTTCTATCCGATCGGAGTTCCTGAATAGACAGTTCTCTTGTCGCATGACACGAGCTGCAACCGGGTCTTGTTGAGTAAATTGGTGTTCTTCTCAGCTCTACCTCACGGTTTGGAGGCGAAACATATAAATGGTGAGGAGGTCTATTGCAGACCCTTCCCAGTCAATCTGCCTTTTACAACCTTTACCGTTTATCTCTTAGTAGTCGACTAGCGGTGCTCGGACCCCATTCGAGCGGGAACACACCCTCTTAAGCAACCACAGTCAAGAACTTTTGGGGCACTTTTAATACTACCACTACACCATCGCAGACTGCCATCCTAAAGGAAAGCAACTGTGATTGCTTTACAAAGTTAGGATTTGAGAGCTGAAACTTTTGTAAAACAAAGCAGAGGCCTACAGAACACAGAGCATAGGCCAACCTAGCCAAATATCTGAATATCAATTAGACGTAATTTAATCCTCCGTGCCCACACCAAAGCCCGCTCAGATCTACATGTTCTAGGCCGCCACTAGTGGAGGGGCATCATGAAAGCCAAAGCGTCAATACCTGGCGATTCCTCGTCACCGCACTCCAACCGATCACGCCGGTTGGACACAGTCCGACTCGCAAGGTTCCCGAATGCCCACACCAACCACCGCTCTGATTAGACTTCAGGGCTACTTCCACACGGAAGCAATGCGGTCCCTAGTTCGTTCGATTTGCTTTCTACCTTCACTGGCTCGCCAATACCCGAGCCCCACCCTCTTAATCAAAGTTGCATCAATACAAAAGCCAAGCGATCGCAAAGAGAGCCAAAAATGAACCCCCTAAAGTAGCATAGAGCCTGCCCTGACTCATTGGCTCTTCTGGTTTCACTTGGGTGAGGCAAAATATTCTAACGAGCGCAAAGCGGAGACCTTTGGCTATGCAGTCTGCATCAGCACTAGTGCAATGCGGTGAATGTATACGGCCGATTTCGCTAGGCACGTGAGTTCTATCACACCACGTTCACACCACTGGGACCAAGTAAACAGCCCCCACACCCCCATCAAGTAGACTCGGCGTTAAAAGGGAGTGGATGAAGGAGTAGCAAAAGCCTATTGATGGATAATTTTCGACATGATTTCAAAGTACCAACAAAGTCCCAATTAACTACCCACTGGAAATTTCCCAATCATATAATTGGACGAATGAAGGACGAATTAATGGGTGGCATTCAATAGGCCTTTGTGAGGAAATTAAATGCCCGAACAACCTTGAGGAAGGCGCTTCGCCGATAAACACGACAGATCGCGCGGTTAATTCAAACTCTGCACAATATGGTTCACGCGATTTGTCACTTTAGCAATGTGTTGTGCTATTAAACTCTTTACCAAGTTTCCGCAAAGTACAACCCATTAAAAGGGTCACTAATAACACCATGATGAAACAGTAAGGAGTGCATTGTAGTAAACATGATGGCTTGTAAACTCAAATGAACTTTTAACTCCACTGAATAGGATTCCAAAGTCAGCGAATGTTCACGAGAATGGAAAAGGTGCTACTCAGGAGAATAGCTGGAATCTTTGAGGAAAGTGTATCAGCACTGGGAAGATGTGCTACTTAGGGAAGAAAAATACCATTAAGCGTACCCTCCAGTCCTGTATTCCTTAAACGCAAGAAAGGGAGGTCTAAAACGGGGACCAACCCCTTGGTAATGAACACTCCAGTTATGAGTGGCAAAAACCGCTGTTGTTGGGCCTAACGGCCAGATCCAGCCATTGTGGATGACAAGCTGGACGCAAGGGGCAATGGGAGTTACGGGTCTAGTGTCGATGCTTCATACAGTAGAAAATTTGCTAATCAGATTACAATTATGGTCGAAAGGTGGAAAAAGGGAGGTAGCATTGATTGGACAGTGTCCGGGATCAAAGAGAGAAGGGGAACCAGCCATTCGACCATTACAATCCCCACTATTGGGGGAGGATGTCTCTGAATTTTCCACTGGCTAGTCCAAGACAGAATTAACAAACCAACTCGATTTGTGAGCAAATTGTCCGTTTTCCCATCCACAAAACACAACGACACAAGTGAGCGTCGGTACACCTCCATCCTAGACTCTGAAGTGCCCCACTCTCAACCACCTGATGAACCGGATGATCCGTTGAGAAATAACTGGATGGAATGAAAAAAAGACTTCCAAGACTAACGAGTCATGTTCGTTTACTGCACACGGAAAGTGAGAGATGGTTGCTAAAACACGTTAATCGCGTCAACATGAAAGAGATTTTAGTCGTCTAACAGTGTTTATCGGAATGTCTTCGGATAGATTGCCATTGAACTTGCAAACACCACCCAAACAAAACTGGTCAGGTTAGGAGGGAAGGGGTTTTACTGGGGCCACAGCTCTGAAAGCAGCAAACCACAGAACACTTAACTCTTCGACTAAAGGAGGTTAGCGTGGTGTCTAAAGCGTCTGAAACCTGGGTGAACACGCAAACCTATGAATCAGCTAATTCAGGGGTTGACCAGTGTCGTAGAGCCTAAAGTCCTACTGCCCCTGTGCACGCAGCAAGACGCCTAGCTCATCAACTCACGGTGTTCATTTCTGGAGGCTGAGTGCAAAATCACCAGACGACTCATTACTGGAGTATCAGGCGGAGGCTCAGTTTCTTGAATTCTTTCCCACCGCACAAGTGACTGGCGATTGGTTCTTAGTAAAAAAAGCCAGTGATTAGAGGAGATTCCAATTGTATTCTGCGCGGTCTCAAATGTAAATTTTATTGCACCAACAACAGCAATGGGGCAGAAAAATATCCCATACAATTTGAGCAGTAATCGCAATAAGCATCGGAGACCTAAGCTAGAGGGACTAGGACGGCAAAAAACCTAAGTAACACTTTTTCTGCCAAATTTATTACACAATGACGCAGAAAGGATCCAACACAATGCAGAGATTACTTGCATAAATCATTCAAAGCTTTATTTAGAGTGAGAGACTACGGCGAAACACATGATTGAAAGAATATGATCCTGATAAACTGCGGTCGCTTAGCGGCAAAGTTCGTACAAAACACTTATGCACGGTGCATACTGAACTAGAAGTGAATATTTAGCCCACAGGCAGTTAAAACAAGTGGTTGAGAATCGCCACAACGATAATTTAAATCAAGACGTCATCGAGACAGCTGGGAAAGAAAAAACCCGGCTATATTCTTCAGTTCTTCAAACCCATTTAATCCATCAGTTACTCTCCGAGTTCCAACAAAAGGATTGCGGTTGATAGCCAATCACAATGAGAGGGAAGTAAATGCCCCTGCTAGCGAGCAAAGGCAGTTCCGATAAGTGAAATTCATCTTCCCAAACCAAGTGAAGAAAGCCTAAGAGAGCCGATCGCCGAACATGGGAAAATCAGTGTCAAGCGCACTTATCAAGGAAATTAATTCCTAACTCCTACAATGCAAGCAGACTCCCCTCCATAAAGCAATTACCCTTTGGTCTTGACATCGTCTACCAGGACGTGAGATCTAAGACCTAGTTAACCTACTGCTGTTTAAGCTCTACTACAACCGCAGAGTTATGCATCCACTTTTACTACATACCTCACACCAAGGCCAAATTGGGGGGGGGGGAAGGGGAGGGAAGGGGAGAGAGGACGCACCGGGGTCGTAGAAGAATGTCTTGTGGTCGAGGAAGGCGTTGTAGTGGGAAATGACGACGGGCAGGATGGGTACCTGGGTCTGGATGGCCAGGTGGAAAGCGCCCTTCTTAAAAGGCAGCATCCTCGGCCGTGAGTTCCGCGTGCCCTCGGGGAACATGAAGAGGTTCACCTGCAAACCAAGCGAGAAACCATTCGGCCAGGAAGTCTGTCAGCCACTCCTGCTATCCACACCAGCCCACTCTACCTCACGGCAGCGAACGTCTTGATGCCACCTCAGGTCTCTTTACCTGACGAAGTCACCTAGTGCTTGCAAAATATCACTACTTTATACTGGGTCCCCTAGTGTAGCCAGACGAACTAGTTAAGTACATTTACTGCTACTAAGTAGAATGAAAGGGCACTGCTACCTTCTCATCTACCAGCATGGACATTGCTAGAGCTATTTAACCTCGTGGTGGTGAACGCCACCACACTACCACAGACCCAAGAGTGAGGTGGTTTTCCTCACTCAGTTTAAAATCGACAAGTAAACCCCTTTAAAAAACACGGAATTTAGGATGAAAAACTCCCATTTCAGATCATCGAATTACACGTTGTGACCGGAAAACATAGACCCACTGGTCTCAAAATCCCTGACAGAAATTCAAGCTTATTCACCTCTTAAGCCCCATACATCTATGCAAAGGAAAGCGACGAACTATCGAAGCTCCCACCGCCCTTATCACCAGGCACCGGCTGCGAAAAAGATGCGACCCTGCCACCACATGAATTGCGAGGCCAAATATGCGTTCATCCCTACGCAGCTAAAACCTAAGAAGCACTGCATTCGTTTTCTACACTGTCCAACTGCGTGACTTAAGTGTAAAATAGGAATAATGCACAAACATTGCACCAGCTAGGCAGTGGCGTTAGATGGACTACGCAAGGAACCAGAGTGCCTCATAGATTTTGGCCCATAGAGCTAGATAGTGAGAACTGCAATTACAGCAAAAACAGCTCACAGCAGTAAATTAAATGCATATTTACCACCCACTTACCTTATCATTAACGATCTGTTCCGCTGTCCTATTCATCTCTGAGATTGCCTTTTGGTGATCACCGCGATGAATTAGAATGCACTTCGTGTAGTAGAGAATAGCGCCAAGGGGACCGAAGTACTTTAGAGTACTCTTGGCGATGACAGTTGAGGGAGTTTGCCAGATATCGGCCAGTGCTAGATGGAAATCCCTGAAAAAATTAGAATTTACACACAGAAAGTAAGGAATATGGAGCTTAAACTCACACAAGACATCGATAAAGCTCTGGTGGTTGACGATGTAGATATACTGTTGCTTCCTGTCATAGTTTTCCCGTCCATAAACACGCGGTTGCAAACCAGTCAGATAGCGAGCTAGCTTGTAGACACAGACAAATTCACTACGACAAATAAGATCATTATCTCCCAACCAACCTGCTATTTGAGTAGCGTGGTTTTCCACTGAGGAAGAATTTTATTGAGTACACAACCGCACCAATAAAAATTGTCGTGAAAAATACGAAATACATGAAAAAGTAGCGAACGCGTGCACGAATAGCAGGTATTAACATAGCTAGCATCATTATACCAGCTAATATGACCCAGTACATAATCTATAATAGAATAAAACAGTTGATCAACGAACCAAACATTGAAGACTGAACGAATACAAACACGTAAAAGGACTATAGTTTGCTAAAACACTCAGAGAAAATCCCTACATTGAAATAAAAACAACAGAGATAAATACATAATAAAATTCCGCCATGTACAGTAGCGACAACAACCTTGAAATATATGTTTTCTAAATAGTGCACTGTTCATAATAGACACAAACGTTAGTCACTTAAAACACCAGTGAATTACTAAAATCTGACAGTGTTAACAGAAATGTTAGTTAATAATGCATTTTTAAATAATTATCCGTATTTAAATTAATCAACTTTGATATTTTTTGCTACAATACAGCTTAAATCAAAAGAATTTTTAATAACTTAAATAATTTAAAGATGACTTTTTAACGTTTTTAAGATATCTTCAGCTAAAATATTAGCAGATATTTTTATGAATTTGAAATTCGTGGATATATTGAGTTTCCTACAAGTTGATTGACCCTGATCAACAACTACCACAATCGCTCTCCTGGTTTATCATTGATTCCATGAATTTCAGACGACGCTTTTTAGTTGCCTAGGTGTATTGAACTGGGTGGTGAATGTAAAATTGAGAATCAACTAAAAGCCTTCTGTAGGTCACCTCCATACCCTCCATTAATAACTTCAAGAATATTGGGTGTAAGTTATTGGTTGCCAGCTACTAAAGATATGCGTTAAAATCACACTTTATGGAAGGTCGATTTTGTTTCTTAGCTTGTCCATTATCGATTCAAGGATTTCAAAATGGTACGGAAGATGAACAATCCCTCCAATAAATACTTCAGTGTGATGATATAGTATTGCGAAATTTACGACCATACATCAATATTTGAAGTGAATTTAGTCTTGCCATAGCGTACAAGCAGTTTTTAATGCATTTAGACTGCACACTCTTACCATAATCAGCAATTGATCGACTCACTGCATTTGAAAAAACAACCTGCCAATCCGCTCTAAAGGCATGGATTTATTTAACACAAGAGGTCTTTTTATTTGAAACTTTATTTTAAGCAATTTATGCTATTTATAACATCCCTTAAATGGAAACATTGTATTTTCATTGCTTTTTCTTGATTATATTTGAAACTGGATATTCGACTTTGCCACGTGATATCTTGGAGAAAATTGAATCACATTGAACTGCCACTGAGGGACATTCCGATTGTCGCACTAGGTGGGTTTCATAGGGAATCCCGAAACATCAACTGATCGCCACCCGGATCTTTATTCTCATTAAGGACCACATGACACCCTCCTTGAGTTTCAGATTACGCATTATCAGCTTAATTAATTTAAACACCAACGCAATTCATTAGGAAATTGCAATCCTCGGAGTAAGGATAAAATTTAGATCAAAAGTCATTTACCCATAAGTATAGTGAACTATCTATAGAACTCTTAGTGCCCTGTGATGTGCTCTCTCCTCTCGTCAATCTCAACTGATTAGTGAAAATAACGGATATTTCATAAAGAAAGCTTGTAACATGATAGGAAGTGAAAGGACCACTAAGTTGTACCTAGTGAAGAGGAGATTAAATACTGCCTTAAAAGAGCGGGTTACTGCTTCAGAAAACATTACTCATTCGTCCCATTACCTAGGTCATTTGATTAATTAATTCAGTATTGCAATCAACCCTACTCAGACGATTCTTGCTGTGTTTACAAACCACCATTGAACGTGCCACAGATACAACTTGATTTTGTGCTCACCAAATGAACATGACGAATACGCTCTCAAACTCAAGGCTTTAGAACCACATCTCAAAGCTTGAAATAAAAGCTTTCGTTATCTTCTGAATTCATGCGTATTAGTTTATTATGAAGTAAAAGGCATAGGGTGAGTTAAAAATAATCTACAGGTCACCTTGCTGGTGAGGCAAGACAATACAAGACTAAGCAGCTTGGAGCCATCCTCATGCATCTATAATTTCAAAGCCAATCAATGCAATTTAGTTCCAAGAGTTTGAAAAACTAAAGTGAAAGCAGATGAATTTGGAGAGAAGGGATGGGAAAAGGTATCACTGGGCTTCTCATAACAAGGCCTAACTTGGGCATGCTGCCGAGTAGCAATACATCTAGGTCTTCCTTCCTACCAGCCAATCAAGATGGGGTATATTTTTAAGCATAGAACCAGTGTGACCTCGATGCTGAATCATCTTAAATGAGGTCTCTACCAGCTTCAAGAATGAGTTAACCATAAAATATACAGATTTATGCAAATAGAAATATCGGTGTTTGACGCTAAGCTGATATTGGCTTCTCGAAGATTTTCACGATTATAGCAAATATAATTCATTTACATGATTTCAGTCCCACTCATAGCTGTTGGCTGTCATACTATGAACGCATGTCCCACTAATGTTTTAAGGCTGTTTAACAGCTGTAAACTGTACCACAGACACTATTTTTAGGCATTAGTTTTCACAACGCTACCATGATTACAATTGTCATCACATTTGTACTTGCATTGCTCTTCGCGTGTGCTTTTAGAATAAATATTTAATCTCCTCCTTTTATTGCTAATCTTAAATTTACCTCCACTATGATCGATTGAAGATAAGGTCAGTGGGAAGTTTCATCGATTTATTGAGGTTGAGGCCAGTTGCATCGCAGAACTCAGCAGCAGCCTAAAATCATCGTTCAACAAACGACTTAAGCTGCCCGTGAGCCCAGTATTTATACCAGGGCAGGACAAAGGGCTCCAATTAGGAAGCCGATTAGATTGGTTTAGTGGTTGTCGTTTGCAGCTTGTGCGAGAGCATGACAAGCCGTTCTGCATCTGGTTTGGAGAAAGTCGTCTACTATTGATGAAGTTTGGGCCTTAACCAGGTTGGTGCAGACTTTTTTTCTGTGTATATAAAATATAGTCAAAGCGCTTCAGAAAAAAGTATTAGTTTTAAAGTGTCTTTAGTTTGGAGAACGCAATTTACGTATCCCCTATTTGTGTATGCACTGTTTTTGATGATTCACACAGTTTTACATGAGCGTTGTAGTCGGTAGTTCGCTAAAAATTCGCTTATGATGATTGCAAACATTTCTTTTGGTTTTAGATTCAGTGATGTGAATAATATCGAGGAAGGAAGGAAGGAAGGGTATTGAAAACAATTGCGAATAAGACGCCTGATGTGGTCCTTTGAGTCATTTTAAGCCATCTGAACGACTACTACTGCACTTCCAGGTATTAACTTCATTTACCAGCCCGAAGTCACCTTATCGACCACTAGGCCCATAACGACTAAAATTCAGTTTGCTTGTAGGATTATTAATTTCTCTTAGAGATTTCCGCTTTCATGCCTATGTCCATTTCCATGAAGTTAAAATTGTTCAATGGATTTAAAACATACAAATGGAAAAAATTTGGGTGATTTTAGTGCCATCTGAATTAAAAAGTTCTGGAGAAGCAGCCTAGAGTAACTGCCTCAATACTTCGGTATCAATAATGCAGATCAGCAAACATTATTGTATTTTTGCAACTGCTCAAGAAGCCTACGTGGTTGTTTTTTAAATTAACAGCGTATTTGGTGAATTTACAACGTGGTACCATTGAGTTTCGATTTGTAATTGAAATCCTTTCCATTTTGCATTCCTAGATCGCTGTTAGTATCTGCATGATCTTAATGACTTCCGCTCATATCATTTTACTTCATCGAGAATTTACCTGATTCTGCACGCAATATTGGCTCCTGTAACACTAATAGTGTATCACGAGTTACCCCGGAGCTCAACAAAAACAATTGTGGATCCACAGCTAAACGAAAAGTCCAAATTCACATGTGAGTGCCAATACGAAAGCACATTTTTTCTTGATTCTGTTTTTATTGTTCAGAACCTCGTGGAAAACATTCTCCCGCTCTGCTCACGCTTTGATTTCGGCTATTTGTTTAACTTTACAGCACCAGGAATAGAGTTGATTATTCCACTAACTCGGCTATGATTTTACTTTTATCGATTTCTACGAGAAAAACCTTCCCATGTAGCGAGGGCCACTACGCCCTCACGACCTGTAACCTTGAAGAATGGTTAATTTCCCTTAACATTCTCGTTTCTTGAGTCGTGCCTGTTCAGACTTTTTGAAATCTTTTTGTTGCCAAATAATTAAGTTTTTCTGAAGTGAAACTAGAACTACCAGTTAGCTACGAGGATTGTAAAATTTAAGGTGATGTCGGTTAAGAGGACAAAGTGTATGCAATTTCTGCCCTCTGAAGCAGAGTTGAGTTACTGGGGTAAAATAGTTTTTTGATCTGAATACGTAGTTCTGTAAAAAGCTGCCTGATTGCCCAATTGGAGACGCGAAATGGCTAGTCTATTGGACAACCACCGTGTCCAGTTTAGAGAAACTTTCCCCGAGCTGTAAAAATGCTCAATGGCAGCGTATGAGGTACTAATTTTGTGTGATTCTTAACTACCACTGCTATTAAAATTACAGCACTTCTTCGCCAGGCGCTTGATCTCTTCGTGGTCAACATGCAGCCTAGATAGGTCGACACTTCTGTCAGTTTAACCGCTGTAACTTGCCTCTTGTGTTACATGGATATGGAGACTTTGAGCGAAAAATTGAACCAGACAATGATTAGCTTGACCTGAATATGAACTGAACTACTCGCACAGTGTTGACACAAAACAACTGGAAGTCAATATACTGTTGGTGGAAGCTTGAAAAAGCCACTTTTGTTACATGAGTGGTAGCAGAAGCTTTCCTTGTGACCATATTATTTACAATATAAGCGACGGTGCAGTTCAAGGTGTGTGGGAGAAATTAGACATAGTGGTTGGTGGTTAAAAAAAATTAATGAGCTTAAAATAAGTACAACAAAGTTGTGTATTACAGCCTCAGTCCTGGAGCAAGCAAGCCGATTTCACACTTTCCTCCGCGGAGAGGAGCTCCCACAAGAACCTGCTCTGTCTCACAGCGATTAATTGGCCCAGCGGCGATTACTGCCCATCTGGACGGCGGATTATGATTCGCAGTTACAGTCCTAAAAATGGGCATATCATCTCCCCTGTGAGAAGCTGACCTCTTCAGTGGGTACTGAAAACTAAAGGAGTGAATAAATGTTTCACTTTTAAAAGATGGAGGCATAGGGTGCTTGAACATCTCTAATGTATATCAAAAAACAACAACTTCATATTATTCTGTAAATTTTATTCCATTAAATTTTGATGACGACGTTATTATTATTATTACGGAAATTGTATTTTCCTTTTTATAATCATTAATAGCCAAATCGGCATTCATTGGAGAGATGATGATTCATTTTTTCCCTAGGAACTAACACTATGGTACTAATGAAGATCTCTTACCATTTTGTTCAGGAGATTATCACCTCCCTTTGGCCAGAGTTTTGACGTCGTCTGTTTCCTCTTGCGCGAATGTCTATCTGCATGCACTCAAAGGGCCCTATGACATATGTGAATGTCAAAATCCCATTCTAGTACCCTGGGTGAGGTCAGTTTCCTTATTCCCTTCTTGATGCCACGTAGATAAGGTAAAAACGTCAGTAGAAACAAGTACAAATTCTGATGTATGAAAAATATTGACTTTAAGTTCTCTTAGGTGAACCATTCAGCGGTATTTTCTCCTGAAAATCAGCGTTAAAATATTCCCTGGCAAACTCACCCCCAAATCTTCTGACTTAAGCCATACTTTGTTTGTCGAATTGTATTGATTAATTCCGTGAGCCAATCATCGAAATCAGTTTAGCTGAAGCTAACTATCAACATGTTTTATCTACAGAAAATTATATTCCAATTTTCGGACTATTGGGACTTGCACTACATTTCTTTCCTCGCAGATAACAGCATATTTTGCGTAGATGTTTAAGTCATCGATATGACCTTAGGAACTTTGTTTAGTAAATGTTCGTAGTTACGACGCGTTCTGCTCCGAGATGTCTTGGAGACGATTTAACCACCGTAATATCACTTAGTAAATAATTTATGTAGCCTTCGTTATAAAATGACTACGCATTACTTAAAAATGAAGTTCGATATTTTTCATGAACTTAAAAACCTGCCAAAAGTCGAACCTATTGCCAGGCTCAATAAAAAAACCTCAGATAGGATAGAATGACTAATCGTCAAGGTCAAGAAAAGGGGAGTTCACTTTTAGCATACCAAGCAAATGCCAAGAAATTAAAATCCTACACTCACCGGAGTGTCAAAACCGATATGACGATTACCCTCACCTAGCTCACTGTGTATTTGAGATTGTGCGAGCTCACCAACCTACGTCAAATACCGCTCTCTGCCAAATGCACAAGCGCAACAGAATTTTCTTTCACATTTGAAGCCATGAGAAGTAAATATGCAATACATGTTCTGGTGTTTCCGAATGCTCGTTCAAATATTCCACTTAAAGGCAAGTTGGAATGTTTTGCAGTCTTCAGTGTTAGCTTTCAAAGGAATTCGAATTACTGTGGGAGCTAAAGCAGCAGGTCATGCCCCAGGAGCAGCAGGTCGATGAAATTCTCAAGAATTTGAATGTCAGTGCAGTGCAAAAGGAAGACTAGACAGATATTTGGGGAGTGGATTGAGTTATGAGAGGTGAATAAAGCTGTACTTTTAATGAATGGTTTTACCCAGTTGTCACGAACTTTGACTTTTCCAAATACTGGAATTCAATAATAATAAGATTTCATAATTCAGTGAAAATTATTATTACAGTAGCAAGTAAGGCAGAGCTGAATGCAAGTGATGCTTATAATTGGGGTTGTCGTGAGTGAGTTCCTGCTGCATTTGCTTCTTTTTTCCCTTTTGCCAGTTGGAGTCAAGCAGATGCTACTGTCAGAGCCCACGTCACATTGATCGAATGCACTACACTTGTAGGAGTTGTCTGCCACCGATTTCTTACGCACGTCTAGTCGAGGACTTACCGATGAAACTCCCATTGTTGACAGGTTTAAACCGACCTTTTCCCTACACTGAATTCAAGGGAATGGCCACCCTTCTCGAAATATAAATGACTGGCCTAGTCTTTAGCCCTTTGCTATTGTGGAATTAGTCAGAATGTATGATGACATCCATTATGCTCGGCTTTCTGCCTCATTGAATGAAAACCCAGACTTCCGACCCTCAAAATAAGCGAATAACATGATTACTGCAGCATTCACAGATTATTAGTGGAATGAATGAAGACTTGAAATAAGTGTTTTAGATCCTATTAAAGACTTTCTTATGCAGGTGAAGTGAAGATTAATTGAACCCAGAATCAATTAAACTATACACAACAGGCCGCTCAACACACCGACTCATTTTGCCTACGCCTAACTAGGTCAAATGAACTTGATACCCATCCTCTGTCATTAAATTTCCACCCATTTCAAACTTTTTTTTCGACAACACTAGGGTTGATGGAGAACCAAGCAACTTATCGATTGAAAACTTCACCGAATTCGAGGTTGATAAAAAACATGTCGGTTTGCTTACGATGTGTTATTTGGAGCTTTTAAGTAGCTTAGGAATATAATCTCTGGCAAATGCAGTCTTATAACCCGAAAACTCAGATGTCGCTTCTCCCTTTGTCCACACATTTTCAAAGACGCCTTATCGACGAGAGATATTACAATAGGCAGGAGGCGTCACCAGGCAACAGTAACTAATAACAACCCGAGGCAGAATGGTGTCGTGTTCCGTACTTAAGTGAAGTCCGCATAGCAGGCCAATGACATTAGTCCCCGAAAATGCACCCCATAATCAGCATAGTGGCTGTCTCCGTGTGTACTCTCTTCCTCATCCTCTCCTTGGCCATACCGAAGTGGCCCTGTGATGGAAACATTTTCGATGTCTGCGCTAAGTTCAGTGGCAAAATTGGGGAGAATTACCTCGCCGTTGGGATCCTCCTCATCATGGCGACTCTGTTGTTCTTTGCCGTTTTGACGATCCTCCTAGTAGTCATGTTCGCGAGAGTGCCCTCTTGGGTATCGATCATCGGGGCGGTCATCGCTGTGGTAGCATCGGTCTTTGCGCTGGCGGCGATTCTCCTGTACACCGATAAAGCTTCTGTTTCGTGGAGTCCCTTCTTGGCCATTGTAGGAACGACTGTGGGAGTCCAGATCTCCGTTATGCTAGTCCTTTCTCTCATCTTTAAATGAAATCAAGCTTAATGAATGCGCAGTTAACGTCAGCTATTTTGATTGTAATAACGCTTGACTGTTTACCTTAATGTTCATAATAAATTGCGTTCATTTAAAGATATATTTCATTTTGTGTTCTGATGCATAAACGGAATCCTAAGAACTTTAAGGAAGCTCTTACATAGAGAAGAAAATTGCTGCAAAATCGTTACTGAGATTTAAAATTCTAAAAATTATGATAACAGGAGTTGTATGAATAAATATAACTTCTTGGGAAATAATAAATGCACTTGATATTAAGTACTATTAAGGAAATCAATCTACGTTTATTAACTGAGATTTTACTGATTCGGTGGTTTAAAGTTTTTCTCTTCAACCATTGGCCGATGATTGGGAACCTAGCCGTATTATTTGAGGGGTGCTATACAGTTTTGCCATTAGTTGTAGCTTGAAATTGGGGCCTAATGTTACTGACTGCGATTCCGTCTTTCTACCCTTCTGTTCTAGCATGCGCCTTCTAAAGGCTTAGTAAGTATAATTGGCAAATAGACATGATAGGGAAGAAAGGACTGCAAAGTGCTAACTATAGAGCCGAGGGAAATTAAGAGCTGATAAATAAGTGAATGCAATTTACTTGGTCGTCCTTAAATAATGTGACTAAATTAGATTTTCCTAACATTTCACCAATTTAGATTTTATCCAAAATTATCCCACGAGAGTCAAAGATGTTATTTCAATGGCTTGAAGTATTAATCAGAGGTATTAATTATTAAAAGGCAAATATTAAAATCACAAATGCGCAATTAGTTAAAGTAAAGACGTTTTAAACAACGAACAAAACAAATATTTAGACAAACACCTTTACACACTTTTTCATTTAACTGGTTTCAGAAATTTTCAAGCATCACTTAATTTGCTGTGGGAATTCACTAAATAGATCTGCTTGAAAATCATAAAGCCATATAGCTTTAGCCAACCCTTTTGAGGTCATTACAAATATACCAATTGTATTGAATGCTAAGCGATATTCTTGTTTGTTCTATTTTGACGGTTTCATACAAAACTCATTCAGCATTAACGTATAAATTCACTATTTCCCTTGAAAACGCTTTACAGGAGTTCTACTTAGTGTCGATTGCAATGGAAAATTTAATTGTGGCATGATTCATTTCAAGTAATTTTTTGGCTTTGTTTTGAGTGAGGCCTTATAAGCTCTGGATGTTGGGGTTTTCGTTTACTCAAGCTCTATTCATATCTACATTGAAATGGAGCTCTATTCAAAGTATTTGATGGGCGGTGCAAATTTAAAGTAAAAAGTCGGTCATATGGTTAGACATCATACAGGGTTGTCTTATTGATTTCTTACAGTAACCCTGCAGTATTTTAAATAATGCATGGAAAGCTAATAGAGCCTGTTTCGCAGACTTGTTAAATCTATTGCGATGCATTTCCATATCACCACACATTCTGGTACCGTTTTAAGAAGCAATAATTAGATTAAACGTCGAAATTCCACTTATTGCGACTAGGTTCTCATTCGATTTCGATTCGAGTTTCACACCACTCACTTCAGTACGCATGCTCTCTTACCTTCCATATTGCCTAGCTCGCCTTGAAGGAATGTAGCTATAAGACCGACTGTTAGCCGTCGAGCATTTTCAAATAAATTTTAAGCAGCCTGAATTTTGCGTTCTTTTTTGACGTCCCTGTTATTCGTGAGAGAGGTACGCGTTATTCAATGAAGTCTCTTCTTTTGTACCAAAATGGTGTTCTTCGACCCTATCTCAAAACCTATCAGTCATCTATGGTTGAAAAAACTTGCTTCTCTTTCATAGTATGTGGAGACAACAGAGGTTTCCATGAAACTGATTGCAGGTAAGCTTAAGTATGCTAAAATTTCCTATTAAAAATTCGCGAAATTTCTGATTCACCTCTTAATATTAACAGACTATTCAGTACAAAGCGGTTGTTTACAAACAGCCATGCTCTATCGCATATGATGGAAGCGCAGTGTGACCATGGATGTACGAAGAAATGGATCTTAATAGTGACACGGTCATTGGTTGTCGAATCTGTTTAATGGGGGAGGGTAAGGCAAAAGGCACACACCCCTACTGATTTGAACCTTCATTAGGCAGTGCTTAAAGGGTTCTTAGGTTTGATAAGAAAACCATCTATAACCCAAGCTAAGACAGACCTGCAGCACACATTTTCACACTTTCAGATCCAGATATACCCGCCTAACACAGAAATAGATAATTCACCAAAATGACTTTTAAAAAGAGTTAAACTTACGAATGATAATGCATAACTATCCAACTCTGCTATGGGTTTTCAGTGTAGCTCCGGCACAACGGCAACATCTCTTAATGGTACCTTTCTCCTGCTGAAAGGTGTTCATCTCTTCAGATTCTACGTTGAGTCACTCCTATTTACCGCGAGACGAAAACTTCGCAAAATACGGTTTTTTCAAGCATGACTCCACATTCTCCTCAAGTCAGTTATTACCATCGGGTAAGACCGTATTCAATGATGGCAAAAACTGTATGCTGGCGCTCAGTCACGAATCAATCATGACTCTAACACGTTAATCAGGTAAGAAGGCTTGAGTGGAGCCAGGGGGCCTTTTCATTGTAAAGCCGACTGATAGTTAAAACATTAGATTATTTTGATTCAATGTTATCTTTACCATTTGTCAGGTACAGGAGTACCCAAAAACATGCCAAATAAATATATTGGTTTATAAACTTTTCAATATCTGATTGAACTCAGTGTTGAAACGTAGCGCAAATTTACAGCAAAACTTTTCATAGTAAGCAAGAAATAACATATGTTCGATTTCAAGAATGACAGAAGTATTTCAGCCGAAACGGAGAGCAATTGACGAGGTGCATTCAAACTTCAACTAAAATGCAGTGACCATGAACAATGGCTTGACGGAAGTTAGCGGTGCAATTAATATTTCATTAATTTGCACTAATACTTTTGAATATTACTTTTTCATATCGACTTTTTCAGTATGGAACTAATTGTTAGCATTCACCATCAGTAGGAGTAAAACTTTGTATAGTGCTCTAATATCGTAGGAAGATGTACGACGAATCAATTTTAGTAGGCTAACCATACAGAGTTAAAACGTGAAAACTTGTTATAAAAGCATCGACTGAATCTGTAATTGTGCAATCCGAAAAGCAATAAATAGTGTAACCGTTCATGAAAATTACATTCACATACACCAAGATGCGTTGATTCTAACACAACAGCAATAAAGTATATAAATGCCAAAATATAGCTTATAAGCTCTGGAAGAAATGATGATAAGAAGGCATATCGCTTGAGAAGCAAATATAACATTTAGTTTTAATTCTACATTCGCAGATAATTAGTAAAATTTGAATCAGTCAAACACAAGTTCAATCATAATCGGAATTAGTGACATCAGATAAGCTATGCATTTTTGTACGTTGTGAAAGAGGTTCTCGAAATGAATTATGTAGGAGATGGATACTTGATGAAGTTTTATGTAAATAGTGGAATGAAATTCCTTAACCACATTCTAGTGAAATTTCCAACACCCCCGAAGAATTCTGAATTCTTTCAAGAATGCAAAAGGTTGAAAACTATGGAAACGGTGAACTTTAAAAGTACTGTACACGTCTGCCTGTAGAATTATAAAGCCATAGAAACACTGAAATCTCTTTTAGAAAGGTGAAGTGCAAAATTTTTGAATTTAAAATTTTAAAGGCACTTTAAAATGGCTTTTAAGTTTATTTTGATTCGAGAACCTGATTGGGAGTCGAATTTTCGTGAAATTTGTGACGGTGTGGTCAGTTTAAATGGATAAGTTCCTTTCATGCACGTATGTGTATTAAGAAACTTGAACGTCCAGTTGGTCCATTTACAGGACCTACTTTGATTGTTATCTGCAGAAGGAGCTGTATGCTCATCTTCCACTCACCCATATCGTTGGAGCTGATCGATAATTCGGCTAAGCACAGAGAAAGCCTTCTTTCCCACAAATCGTCGTTTTTGTTTTGATTGATTGCTTTGTACCAGTGCAAATCATGCTCCTCGTGTGAGCCTTGATAGTTTCTTTCTAAGGATCTCTCGAGTGACCCTGGAAGTTTTAACGAATGCGTTTTCCTCGGTTTCATATTTTCCTTTCTAAAGGAATAAGCCTACTATTTCCTATTCCATTCCTTTTAATAACTAGTCAGATGTTTAAATTGGACAACATTTCTTGTTAATAAGTTAAGTATGAAAGATCTCTAAGTATTGAAAGCATAAAGTTTCCACTTCGAATTAACTCAACCCTTGCCAGCAATATCATAAAGCACTTATTGGACCCAAATGATGGCAGTTATAATTTCTGTATTCCTTCAAAACTATGCCGCAAGCTGAGTCTAATCTACTAAGCCTAATCGAAAGATTGAAACGGTGAGTTGTGGTATTAGACGCAGTTTAGGTCAGAGACAGGCGAAACTCATGACTTGTGCTAGGCGCATACTAACAAAACCTTGACGTACCAGGCCAATCAGCGTCGAAGAGCCAGCGTGCACATGTTACAAAGTGCGAAATGATTACCATCACACACGCGCACCTAATAATACTCCATGCATTCATGCTCACGACGAATCAGTTGGAAGCGGCTCAGTCACACGGGTGGCTCACAAGCATATATGCATCACCCAGCGACGCAGTGAAGTTATTGCGGTCGTATTCCCCCACGGAATGTGTCAGAGCTGCAACGTAAACTCCCCTTCGGTTATTCAACGGCGACACATCGCCTTCGGAGTGATTCTTGTCTTCTTTTCTCTAGCCCTCATTATAGCTGAGGCTAAACGCTCCAACTCCTCTTTTGTGGGATATTGGGTTGGAGCTATTGGGCTTCTACCCTCAGCCTTCGCAATTGCTTGTGGAGTGTCGAAGAACCGGTATTTGCTTATCGTTTCCTGTGTTGCGGACTGTGTTGCTGCATGCGCTTGTGTAGCTGGAGCCATTCTGTCCCTGGTCTTCTTCTCAGTTCATGTCTACGCCGTTGGTTGGTTATCAGTTATTCTTACTACCTTCCTCCTCTACCATGCATTCTCTGTGTTCGGTGAACTCAATATGTGCTGCCGGATGACTATCTTTGAGATCTCCGACTCCCACTTAGAGGAGAATGACTATAGGCACCGAGAACGCGAGTGTCCGGCCCCACCGATAGGATTTCTGATGCCCGATGAAGTTCCGAAACCGCCCAATTACGATACATTATCAGTGCGAGGCGATCCACCCGCTTACACGGAGAACTGTTCTCAGCGCTCGCTGGGTACTCCTACCTCCCCTCCCCCGGAAATGGGCCCTCCACCGATAATCCGTCCACCGCACATCTCAGCGACATCGATTTTGTCCGGGGACAGGGCGCGACACCACTCCCCAATTGCGTTGCGACTGGCTGGAAATAGGCATCGGAGGGTCAGATCTCGCTCCGAATCGAACCACCGAAGGCGAGCAACCTCACTAGACAGCCTAGAGAGGAATTAAATGGTGAAAAAGATACAGGGTGACACTTCCGTGCATTTATCGCCAAACTTGTGCAGGTGTGTGTCTTTATTCACCATTTGTACAAAAATACGAAAGTATAAATATATTTGCCTTTGCGATTGATTTTAACCCGAGCAAAGTGACCTTTACGTAGGTCCAGTGCAACTCGCTTTACCATTTGCTTTGATACAATTTTGTTTGTGGCTAAGATATGCATGTAAAGCTACTTTGAAAACCTGTGTGCTCTCAGACGTGAATAGACTTGAGATATAGGTATGCGATTTATAATAAACAGCACAAAATAATCCAGTTATTGACGGAAAATATGTTGCAAGCTCCAAGTGTTGCGTTCTGGTATCATAATTAGAAATTAGTTTAGTTTTGAATGAAACCTAAATAAAAGAGAAGTCTTTATGCAGTTGGGCTAATAAATCCAAATGCAGTAAGGCTCGCTAATAAAATTACACTTCACGAGTCTGAGTGGCGAATTTCCGAAATCGATGAAACCACTATGCGACCTTCAGATAGCCACCTAGAGAGAAGAACCGTTAACACTCTAGTTGCACTCAGTTAATACAAAACGTTTTTTAAAATAAACTAAGGGTTAGTTTTCAAGGCAGAATGGCACACCTTTGTTGCGGCGTATGCACTCAACTTCTCAAAAACTGCATCTTTATCGTGATTCAACTGTTGTTTTCTTGGTCTTGTAGAGCGTTTATGCTCTGCTACAGTTTTAGTAGGAAGATCGTAGTGATAACCATAATCTGAGCTTGTTTATAGCTATAAATTGATGACCAAAATCAGCTACATTTCATATCATGGATTGATGTTGAGGCTTTTTATCCTATTAGACTTTCGATTCACCTACTGACACAGATGCGAATGCCGAAGTAGTAGTAATCAATAGCGTCTAATGAATTCTCGAGTGAAATTTCTTCAACGGTTTTGAGAATCGATAGCATAAACTCAGATACTGGTTTGGAAACCATTGGTTGTGCAAATACCGAAAAATGGTGGCAAAACCTGTGAACACACACTTCTAGATCATTAAAATGCGCTGGAATGTTCCAGAAATTATTTGTAAGATCAAGTTCTTTTATCAAGAACAGGCTATGAAAAATGGCAGATCTCAGCCCCCACCTAAAAACGAAAAGTAGGACCACAACTAGTAGTGGGTGTTCTTGAGTGAAGTGCAAATATCGAGTTAATATGATGATACTATCCCAATGCTCTTAGAAGGCTCAAAACAACCTTCAAAGACAAGAATCGCGGCCCTGAATGTACTAAAAAAGTCAGGTAAATTCACGTGCCGACGAAGAAGACAAAATGAACTTAACAGAAACGACATTCTGCTCAACGTTCCTGTGTCAGGGTTCGTGATTAGCATCAACAAAAAGCAGACAAGGTCGTATTCTGCCAAATGGGCATGTGATTTGAGGTGAGAATTGGAGGTGAATTTAAGTTCAGTTTACCTAAACTCCAATGCATTTCAGATGTCAATTTTATGGGTTAGAGTCCTGGTACCTTCCACACGTTATTCGAGTAAAATCTTAATTGTTCAAAGGTAGACAGCAGCACTTTGGCGTCAATGCTCCTTACCATTTTCTTAAAAATTGCTTTTGATGTTCAGCATTACTACTTTAATGGAGCTTTATTTTATATAGTATTTATTATAGAAACAATAATCAGTTATACGTAGGTTCTAAGTCAAATCACTGCTAATGAATAATCACCAAATCTGACATCACATCAATAGATGCAATAACTCATTCAGGACTGCAGCAATACTGCGTAAGATGTCCGGTACGGCACTCGGATATTTTTGAATTGTGTCACATGCGCATTCAAGTGCACTTTACACCATAATGTCGCATTCCCTTTCATAAACATGGTGTTCGAGAAACGTTCGAGTCTTGCCAAGAAGAAGAAGAAGAAGATATCAGTTGGTAACTGCAAAATTCAATAAACAAGGGAGCTTTACTACTGTCGAGTACTTTTATTCAAAGTAATCACCAACATTACCACCTATTAGCGCCCCAATATGGCGCAACTCTGATTTTGACTTTCCGTGGCAAGGGTCTCTCAAAGATTGCTTGAGAATTATATCTTCGACTGACTGGACTTTTGCAGTACTGGCAGCATGGCGATCAGTGGTTTTCTTGTGTCAAAGTCCACCCATAAATAGACGTCTATAGGCTGATGAAGATCTGGCGGCTTCGATGGAGACCAAACATTGAAGGCCCTGGTGAAGTCGTAAAAACTGGAGGCCGGCAAAAATTTGTCGTTTTTCTGGGGAGCGGTAGAGGGATTTAGAGGAAATACTGAGTCCGCACACATCCTCATGATACAAGCTATTCGTTTGCTTCATGAATCAATTAGGGTGCATTCTTGATCTATTCCTGATGTCATCAATTGCATTAATGACTAAGAAGGGCTTAATGATTAAAAGAGGGGGATTAATTTTATGCGTGAACACCTTTCACACGTCTAAAACAACCAAATACCATACACCTTGTACAAATCCTTCATATTCAGCCCGTACAATTTTTCATTTGAGATATCAAATGATCTCAACAGTTCTCGCGTATAACTCTCCTTTTGGAGTGTTAGACTTCATTCTTTTTCAAATGAGCCTTACGCAGGTGCAGCAAAAATTAAGTGGTTCAATGCAAGAGATTTCAGATCTCAAGAGACTCAACACTAACCCGGAATGGAAGAAAAGTTTCTATGACCTGTGCGAATCGGTCACATAAATTGCTCTAAGGGTAAACTTAAGATGTATGAGAAGTTAGTGTTTCAGTGAGCACATTCGGTATGATTGGAGGAAAATATTAGTGAGAAAACTCCTGAATTCCACATTTGGTTTTGGTACACATCTAAGTCATTGTGTTCCCAAACTGGTAAAAAGATAAATGTTTCAAATTAAGCGAAATCTCAAAACAACCGTTTAAAGTATCTTGGTGGACTTTTATTAATGTTTGTTAATTCCGTCCTCATTAAAACCTTCAAACGTCAATGATATAAACGAATTCAAGTGCCTGCCTCTTAAAATCGGTCTTTCCATTTTAGAAATCAAGATCTAATGTAATTCCGTTTGACCCCAATTCACTTGATAACGCCTGTAAATCCATACTTAAAAATATTACAACTAAGGCGTTTTGCCGGAAATGGTCTAATAAACAATAATCGATTAATTTCAAATAAAAATCGCTTTGGAAAAAGGCTTCCCACGAAGACCAATTAGGCTACTATGACTCATCCAAGATATCTCCAAGAGCAAAGTCTTTATCTCCATTTTATTTCTTGGAAAACACCTTTATTTCAAAGCAAATAACCAAGGAGACCTTGACTTTACGATTTCGATCATCCTAACTTGATCCTGAAATCATTAAGCTAAAAAGTAAATTAAATGCAACAAATATCAATGCTAGCTTGTTTTTGTCTGAGTAAATTAAATAATCCCATGAATATTGTGCGAATACCACATAAATTAGGTCTCTCATAAACACGAGAGGGTAGTAATTTATATGCTTAGCATAACTGGTCTAGGGCAGAGCTTTGTAGGGACAGAACACACTTAAATTTAGTAGAACTTGAAGATATAGATAATGATTCCGATTGCAAAACCCCATACGACCTGAAAAAAGCTGTCAATTCAGCGTTCAGTTCCTTGAAATGACTAATTTTGACTTATTTTCGCCTTATAAGTAACAAAGAGTTGAAACTGGTCAATCTCTCTGAAGTTAATCTTGCTCTTCTTCACCCACCCATCGAACTGGGTGGTAAATTATTTATAGAAAAAACAAATAACACCCGGTGTTACTTATCAGTTTCTCGATAAAATTAATTCACGCATTCCCAAACCATTTACTTACCTAGTAGATTAAGTGGATGCATCCTCTAAATCCACAGCGAGCGCATTCAAGTACATTGACAAACCACTGAGGTAGCAAGGTTTCGTAGAGTCCACTTTTCCATGCCATTGCTCTGCTGCGTGCTGCAAGATTCAGCACCAACAGTTCGTTATTATTGCTCATCATCGGCTCATTTTCAAGCCATAGCCACAAAGGGAGCATTTCAAATAAATTGTGTAATTGCATTCACTGCGTTTTAGTCGTAACTTTAAAAAGCTGTCTTTAGTAGGTGGATAAGATACACATTTGTTAAATTTCTCAGCGCAGAAAGGTGTACAGAATTGCCAATTAAAACAAACCATAAGCTATAGTTTTGAAATAAATGTTTTTGTGAACCATGAATTTGTAAAGAAGATGCTTACTTTAGTTAAGAAAAAGTCTTGGAGGAATTCGTTTAGCATCATTTATTTTAAGGATATGCGGTGATTATATACTCGTGTAATTTCTAACCAAACCGGCATTGTTGTAATGCAGAACAGAATCCATGCGCCCCGCTTAAGGCACCGATGTACATGATGCATATCAATATCCTATATATATATATATATATTTGGCAGTTTGACTACCCACACACGAACAGTCTGTCTGTATATTTGCCTAGAGGCTCTCCTAATAGCTGAGAAAGAGCACCTGAATATTAATATTAGCGTCTAGCAGTATCAAGTTAACTTATTTCTATGGAAGGCATCCAATCTAGACATAAGAAATAGGAAGAATACAAGCTTAAAATGCTTCTATTGCCTACATTGTCCATGTTTCGCATGATTTATTCCAACAGATTATTTCCATAGATTGAACCCTAACTAGCTCAGTCACCATGTTTCAGTGCTTCTCAACGAAGCAGCATCTAATCAGAAATTAGCTCCTTCATGCACGACTGTAAAAATGGTTTGGAATGTGGTGGTAGGTGCATGGAATTGGCGTACAAAATACTATAAATAAACCTTCCAATGGACGTTGACCTCCGGAGCAATGAGAGATTTCCCCAAATATGCAGATAGCATTTTCGCCCATTGCCTATATCCTTTTAGAATCCGTATCCTATTTTGCCAAAAATTTACAATAATCAGAAGTAATTTAGAGTAGTTAAGTAGTTTAACTAGAAAATTGCATAGTTGTGTTGACTTATTATGTGTATAAAAAATATAGTATTGTGGGATCCACAATCAAGTATCAAAAAAGACGAAGCTCATATTACTCATTTCAATTTTCTTCACAAATGGCGTGAGATTTTAACTAGGTAAAAATGGTTACCAATGGCACTGAAAAACTTGTACTTCGAGACAGTCATGGATCTCCAAGTAGTGGAAAATTTCATAAAGCCATCAATCAGCAAATATATCAGTGTCACCAATGGAAGGGATTCTAAAATGTGGGTTTTGTCGTAGTCCTCCACTCTAATTCATGGTTCCAAACTGCATCATCATGAATGCCTGATATTAAGTATTGCTAAAGTGAAATGTCGGCAATTTATAGGAAATGCTGTGGCACCAAAAGACAGCTTTCATTATCCTAATCAACAAGTTTTCTCTACTATGACAAATAACAACTCCTGGACGAAGGGACCTGAAAGCCCGTGTGTGCAGTTCACCTCTAATGTTTGATCTCCAGCACCATTCGGGCTTTCTGGTGTAAATTCATGCCGTCACTCTTGCCTTTTACATTTATAAATCGATAGGAGTGTCGTGCATGCCAACTTAAATAATTTTTTTGCCTTCTGATATTGAGTCCCTTACCATGGACCATAATTTTTTGCTTTAGTAGAGAAGCATTATTAAATAATGAAACTTGGTTGGATTAGCGTTGGTCATAACGATCAATCTTATTAGAGCACTTCTTAGCTGAATTGGCGGAGTTCCGAGCGGGATAAGTGATTCCATCGATATTTAACATCATCTTCTGATTCTACACTCATCTAATCCAGTCAATGAAGTAGTGCAGATTAAACAAGGATAATTGAATGGTGAGCTTTATAATACTGCCTTATCCGAACCAATCTTCGAATCCTAGCTCGTGTTCAAAACGTGGTAAGGTCTAGCGGGCAGTCATTTCACATACTGAATGCGAATTACTTTCTCCCTGAGGCAGTTGCTTCATCACGTGAGGCCTTGAAAAGACACGGTCCGTGGTCTGTTCTATCGGCACACCCTTCTGAAATGCTAATTATGCCGCTGCCACCACTCCATCTAGAGTGTTCGTTCTCGATGAAAATGATTTCCTTCCTGCTAGTGAACCACCTATTTGAATTTCCAATCCGCATTACGTTGCTCAGAATTATAGACAATTTTCAAACAAACAGAGTAAATAAAACTTTATATTGGGATTACAATTTTGAGAAAGTTGATCACTAAACTAAGTCGATATCTATCGAAAATTCACTTTGTTTCAGTTTCATTGCACTAGACTAAGGGGTGGGTTCTGTAGAATAGTTGGTGAATGTCGCCTCAATCGCATGTTGAATTGGCTCACCTGAATGTAAACATAACTATTTCACCCTATGGATACTACCTAAATCATCATTTGGGGCATGTTTTGTTGTTATAATAGAACACCGATGTCTTAATGATGACTGCCACTGAAGTAGGAAAGGTGGGAACCCGGAACTCGGACAGTAAAATCTACTTTAAAGAATCGCTCTTACGAAAAGTATTTAATGCAAATTAATTAAATATTTGAGATTTTCAGAGAAATCAGACATGATTCTCACTTTGGAAGTTGGGCCTGGTAGATTGGCACCGCAGGCGTTATCACACTGGATAAATAGCCTTTCCTGCTCCTTACAATATACTGGAATCATGCATCCAACTGAGGCCGACTGTCTGCCGACTGGGTAGAGAGACTTTGTGATTTCGATTTCGCTGTCCCCTCAACAACAACAACAACAACGGCAACAACGGCAGAAGTATAACGATTTGGCAGTAGCACTCCGCGGTCCTGTTATCAGGCATCCACAAACTATGATTAAATTTCAATCCATTTTTAAACTGTACGGCCAAATAGTGACATAATGCATACTTAAGTTGCTCTGGCACTCTTTGGTTCTCGGTTATTTAACTCAGTAGAAGTGCCAAAAAGCAGGCTTAATAAGAGCATAATTATGGTTCTAGCCCAATAAAAACCTTGGGAAGCATGATGGAGCATAATTAATTGAAACACACTTAGTAAATCATCATTTAGTGCAACAGAGAATATAACAGAAACTTCGAACATATGAAGTGTTCAAACGAAATTAAGGGGGTAGGTTAAAATTTTTAATTATTAAATAAATAGTATTTTAGCCTATGTGATACTTCGACTAGAAGGCATATTTCTAGTCAATATTCACTGATTTCATTTGGTAAGCGAGTACTCACTATGGAATTTGACATACCAGTGTGACCTGTGACCTGATCATCGAACCTGTTTTTACTTTCCATCAATGCGCTTGCAGGAATCACTTTCTAAACTACCCCCATTTCGCCCGTTAGCTGTTTTCTTAAGGGGTCCAATCGAGTACCTCCAATTTGTCGCTGTGTGCATTAGCTTTTAATTAAATAGTTAATTTCGGCATCACCGTATTCGGAAAAGAATCAGCTGATCAATTTATTTCCGTCTGGCCGTCACCTCGGTCCCTGTCTCTGTTTCTTCCACTTCTTGAGATTTGCAATAGATATAAACGAAATAGATTTTACGTTATGTTTACTCCTACATCTAAAATGCGCTGAATGACGCATAATCTGATGTTGTTCTTTTTGGAAATATTGATGATTTAGTATGAAGAAATTTCATCTATAACTTCGAAAGATTTAAGGCACGATGTTGAATTATCCTTGTTTCTAAAATGAGAAAAATGTCTTTATCGATTTGATGTCACCCTTTCATTCGTAAGTGAGGCGTTTCGAGTCCTTAACACAGCATTTTGATCCTCACTATAGAGATATCTCAACAATATCTGACCTTTCCTAACAGTTTATTCTTTGAAAATGTGCGTTTTTTTTGCTGAATGTAATTAGAGACCGCCTTTTACCGAGCATTCTAAACAGAGGGAGACAAAGTCCTGAATCATCAGAACGATGCAGCAGTGGAATGTATTTATTGATTTACAAGTTTGCTGGCCTGTATTTGCTGAAAACACAAAAAATAGACTTCATGATTTTGGACTTTCTCGAATAGATTAAATCGCCGTTCGGACACTTGGGGAAAAATTTAGTAGTATTTTACTTTCCATTATTCGTAAGTGCAATTTTCTATTTTAGCATCAGATTAGAGTACTGGTAACGGCATTTTTGCAACGACAGGTTATGAAATATGCTTGATTTCTAATTTCAAATTACAAGATATCTTTTATTAGAAATAGTTTAACGATCCAATTACCAGTAAAATTTCAACAAATCCACTATTTTGTTCTGATTCATATGTTCATTATTTATCTCCGTAAATTTAATCCAATGGATTTTTTTCAATCCTGAACATTCCTCGATAATTTGACTTCTCACTAATAGGTCAAGATCAGTGTTGACTGGTTACTTACTAGTTCAAGTAGCATGATATTCACACATAATCTGATTTGAAATGCCTTGCTATTTGTGTGAAACTACTGACATATATCAGCAGGAAATCTAAAGCCAGTAAATACCTTTGTTAAGAAGAATATCCAAAACCACAAAAATTCTATAGTCGATAAATGTGCTACAATCATGTGTTTGGTTCGATTCCACTTCTTTTATTTTCCTGGGTGCAAATCGTAGCAACCGTATCGCTTAAACACCAAGGCTTTCATCAATACATGAAAACCCATTCACATAGCCTTATGGGGAATATAAAAGGACGGTATATCTCTGTAGGTACGATTTCTAATTCAGTCAGCTGTTACGCCCCTAATATGCGATCACGATTTATTGCAACTTCAAAGTTTGAGTACGATGATTCAAGATGGCATGGTTGAGTTTTATGGAATCAATTTAAAGATATCATTAACTGATGGCTAGTGATTAGATAGCCTTCTCATTGGATTTCAGTTAAACTTGATAAATTTAAGCATGATGTAAAGGGGGGGATATACGGGGACATTGGCACAGTTCTCTAATAATTCATTATAGATATTAAGATTTAATTTGTAACATTGAGAAACTTTGTGCTCGGACTTTTCACCCCGGTACTTCACTGCCTCCGCTTCCCATAACTTAAGATGAAAACGATGCAATTTGGGGCCCATGTGGAGAGACGCTTGTCAGGGAAGGTCTGAACCTTGTTATGAGGAATACTTTTTGAGGAACTGGGGCTTCGCTTTGCGTAAGTGGAATGTGAAGTGCAATTTGAGCTATCGTCAGCGCTCAAAAATCAACCCATGAGCAATGTCACTGACATAGCATCCTTCCATCAAAACTAAAATGGGATAAGAAAGCTAAATACTATTCCAAAGCTTTCTAAATTTTCAGTTCAATTCAGTTGTAGGGGCCCAGTTAACAAATATTTTGTGATTAGAAAATAGTTCATTTGTAAAAGAAATCGCGTGTTTTAAATGTTATTTCTTGTAAGAAAAAGTGTTACACACTGGTTAAATCCATCGGTAACCAAAGAGAATAAATACTTGATGGAATTAAAAAGGCATAATCAAGCTTAAATTTCAAGATTACCTCTGTATCGGTTTAAAAGGCTAGTGAATTGGTGGGCTGCCTATTCTTTTCAAACACAATGTAGTGTCCATGCATTAACAACTATGTTTACTATTTACGGGTCAATTTTAATGACTTAGTGTGCAATTTCCCCTTAAAAACGCTTTTTATTTCTGATCACGCAGTGTGTATCTGACCGCTACCACACTCTAGTGGGAAGAAACGAGCTGATACATATTTGAGGTGCTGCTCAGGAGTGTCAATACCTTTGAATCACTCATTCACCCTTCTCACCCTCAAAGCGATGACGCTCAAGCCCGTAATACTCCAAGCACTACGCTCATGCTTGTTCTCATATAAAACTTCTAGAAATTATAGAAAACAACTGATTTCATCAGCTAAACTAGTCCTTATTTTAATGGTTACATTAGTAGTACTTCATCGGAATGCCCTTAATTGAGTGCGATTCACACGTTTTTATTAATTATTCTAAGTGTGAGCTAAATCTTGGCGTAGTAGCGTTTGTTTGAATGCACAGGGATAGGAATATGTGTTTTTAACACAATTCGATTACGGAGTAGCACTTGAATATTGATCGAAGAGGCGAAGGGTATGATTTCATTCGTAGCCTTGTTTAAAAATCAATAGGGCTCACCAAAAATGTTTAGTTTTGTTTTTGCCATCGAAAATAACTCCAAACTGGAAACAATATTTACCATGTACTAATACTTTGAGCATAACTTAACTTGTTTTTGTAGCGCTGTGAAGCAGACCTGATGCATATGCATCAGGGATAGATCGGCATTAGCGATTTGTGCGATTAACCACGGAGCTAGCTAAAAATCAATAAGATCACCCACCAAGGAATTCACGTACTCTACATACCTGTAAAAACACCAGATTTTACGGGATTTCTTCGAGCATTTGTGCTGTCGCTTCTAAGGTAATTGAATAAGTAAAATTACTAGGCAAATTTACAAATTAATACAAATTTAATAGACAAAATTAACAACAGCTAGGAAACCTGACCATGATGTCGTAATTTTTTAACATGGACGACAGCTTCAATATTAAATAGTGGGAACACTCAGTTAAAGCTGATGTATTCCATTCACCTTCGGGCAAAATTAATCAAATATGTACATTGAAGGTGTGTTAAGACTGCAACATTCCAATAGCCGTTTGGTTTTTTATACAACATTTAACAAATAAGGAAGATGAAGTCCCATAGAACCGTGAATTCCGAACACCAATTAGACCAATTAAATGCGCACTTAATATTTTGGTGCATGCAGTAAGTTAGCTCCAGAGTCAACTCAAATTGATTTATTATTTTGCTATTTGGAAATGAAAAAATAATAATAATTACAACTGACTGGATGCGGTTGAGTGAGTACTGAGCCTTCTGAGGCTTGATCAAACAGCGAAGTAAATACAGAGGGTCTTGTCTTTTCGACTGCTTGAGCACAATTCCCAATGATTTGGATGCATTTCAAGTGTACGATCCCATTGCAGCGTCTATTTACACACGTGGCGTACACACGCAGAATGCTCGTGATGAGATGTTGGGGATTACAAGGATTATTTATGCAAACGAAATTAAAATTAGTAATCACTAGCAGAATCCGTGCCCTTTCCTCCTGTGCAAATGTATGCAGGTATTTAAAATTAGGAGTTGTGTAATGTATTTTAAAATTCAGATCCATTAGCAGAAAATTAGGAGTTTGTGGATAAAGCAATGTAATATTTGTAAATAATTATGACTTCAGAACGCACATCTCTAATAAAGCAATCAAATCAACCTAATTTCATAAATATTCAGACTATTGATGTGCCATTTATCCAGTCTTGAACGCATCGACTTTATTGCTCAATTTTACGCCAACAAGTATTCCTGAAAATTTGAAAAGCTACAGTTTCCGCTCACGTTTATTCCATCTCGCAGTTTTTCACACTGATGTTTGCATTGTAAATGAAGAATCAGGTTTATATAAGCTAAGATTATTCCGTACCGTAGGTTTCATCGTTTAAAAGTATTTAATGTAAGCCTACAATAAGCAATGCTAGGTTTGAAGGGAAAGGCTGGAATAGATAATAGATGTGAATTATGTATTTCATTGAAATGAAATGGCTTGCATGAAAGTGGTTTAAAAACAATTCAGCGAAAGGTCATAACCATACATTAATTGGTTAAATATCATAGGCAATATAAAGGTTGCATCAAGTACTCGTGAGTGCATGCGCGCTGTGTGTCAATAAGGCAAGGCCGGCACTGTGTTCCGCTTGTGCCAATCACCTCCGCTCGATGCGGGTTCCGATTGGCGACACAAAAGCATAAGAGCCTCCAAGGAGACCCGTGGTGAGTTCATTGGAGACTAATCACCCTCGTGGCATGACAGTTGATCCAGAACGTCAAAATCGCCCTAGCTGCTGCGCCATCCTCTTCAACATGATTCCCGTAAGGCCAAGACACTTGTGTCTAGGGCTTGTGATCGCATGTTTCGGCTCTGGCCTGGTCGTGGCCGAGAGCCAGCATGAAAGTCCGCTCTACAACGGCTACTGGATGTGCGCAGCACACTTCCTGGCATTCTGTGGTGCCATCGCTTGTGCACTCAAGCCCATTCAGTCCGTCTTTGTGATCTCGGCTTTCTTCGACATGATCAGCATCGCAATCACAGCTGTAGGATCCATCGAATTGCTCGTGGTGACCCAAGAATACTCCAAGGCGGTCAGTTGGATTGGCTTCGTCTCCATAGTTGTTCTAATCTATCACTGCGCTTCCTGTGTTTACGATGCGGATGCTTGTTGCCATTGGAAAGCACTTGACGGTTTGGAGTTGGAGTCTTCCACGGACAACTGGACGGATCACGAACAAGGCGGTGATAGGCGAGGTAGAGCCAGAGAGCGGGGGAACGGAGATAATAATGATGAGAGAAGACAAAGGCACAGACGTAGCGAATCACCTCCTCCCGGATTCCAGTTGCCCGGGGAGATGCCACCTCTTCCTGAGTACGAAGATCTGAGCAAATCGGAGGGTCTACCCCC
Source organism: Anomotaenia brevis (assembly GCA_030710315.1). NCBI lineage: Eukaryota > Metazoa > Platyhelminthes > Cestoda > Cyclophyllidea > Dilepididae > Anomotaenia > Anomotaenia brevis. The sequence goes on from JAUOZQ010000002.1 coordinate 2,080,329, forward strand.
GCAGTATGATAAGCTGAGTGCGGCCCCGCCTGAATACTCATCGTCGGATGAGCAGAGCATCATCGCCAACCCGGAGATACAGACCTCAACTCAGCCAACTCAGGAGCAGCGACGCCTTCAGCATCGTAATCAACGAGGGACGGGAAACGGCATTGATAATAGTCAAAGCAATGACATGGGCGATAGGATGTAATAAGTTTTGCAGGCTGCTATTGTTGTCTGTTAGGGAAATACCAAAACTATCCCGCATTTACCTCGGTTTGTACATACTGTACCGTTATTTTCTTAATTTTATTGTCACACTGTAACTATCTGCGTGGCATGAAAATATTTTTTAAAATAACACGACAGAGTGTGTTTTGACAGTTTCCATTGGCACTTAAACTACATCCGCTAATTCCTATGCTAGTGGAGATGTAATCCATTTGTTAAAGTCATTCATATGGTTGCAGTAAGCGAATTTCTCGAAGCAATTTACGGTTAATCTCATTGGATAAAATGAAAGTAGTTCATTGATTTACCGACAAGTAGTCATGAATGTGAGCCTTTTGGAAACAATTTTAGTAGATCGTTACATATAAGAGCTGTTTAAAAGGTTTAAAAAATTTTATTGCATGCTTTTATTAACACTTGAATAGCGCTCACTCAAATACCTAGAAATATTCAAATGCAACTTATTAGCGTTGCGGGGGCTCGATTCCAAATAAGAGGTGCTTTAGATAAACGAAACATATTTTAATTTAAACGTTCTTTTGTTTATCATGATATATTCGCTGTAACAGAGTTTGAAAGCAAATGGTAAGAAATGTTGCGAAAGATGTATCTAACCTTGGAAAGATAAGCAAAAATGCAATAAGCTTTAAAAAGGCAAACGATAACAATGAACATCGGTAATGGATATTTCGTAATTAAACATTTGATTTCGGACAGCTCCGCGCCTAATAGGAGCAGTCTAGGTGAAAGTGTGAGTTGGAGATTGGAGTCAGCTTTTCGAGTCTAACAGAATCCGTTTCCATAGCTGTAGTCCCGACTTTTGTACGGGATTCGCTTATCAAATCCTCAAGCGTCTCCGGTGATGAGAAATCCGACTACCATACAGCAGGATAATTTAAGCCTTCTTGGTAGTGGTAGCACAAAGGGGATTTTTAAAGAAATCATGAAGGCCTTAGGACAAAACTTCAGTTATTCTCACCTCAATGGTCTTGAGTCAGTCACTTTTAGTGCAATCCATAGACTGCGTTGAAGTTGAATCAGAATGCATTGGAACAAAGTGATTTTTGGCTTTTTGAAGCAAAAGTAGAGAAGAGATGAGACATTCTGAATTTAGAGGACCGATGCTTGTGTGTTATATGGAATCAGTCACACGTAGGCATATGGAGTATCTATCTTTTTCAATGTCTTCTGGCAGTGAAAACAGCTGGGATATGATGAAATCCTCAGGTCTCTATGAATTGATAACAAGTTGCATTCGTTAAATAGTCCTAAGTGACTATTTAGAGAGTAATTTGGACAGCTCATCAGTAGAAAACGACAATTCAGATGTTTCAATGGATTCCGAAGGTTTCTCCCTGGGCGCCACTCTTGTGGAATGCGCCAGCAAATAAAATGTTGACAATCTTGAAAACAGCATGTTCCGAATTTGTAATGCCAGAAAAACAGAATCTGAAACCACTTTAATGAACTATGTTGAATGCTGACATTAAAAGTACTCAATAAACGTATAAAATCTCCATGAAGATGGCTTAAATTACATACAACCTGTAATAAATGCAATCGCATTAGCATTTCTGGTGTTTATATCATATATATAAATACGTTACCAAAATATAGTTCCTTTTCAATCTCCTTTTAAGTAAAAAGTGTTTTTGAAGCTTCTATATGAAACCAATTTTATCATAGAATTTAAGTTTGAATTTAACACATGGTCCCCACATCGTTTGACTTAGATTGATCTTAATGTGGCGATGCTAGAGGTCAACTTTCTCTTCTATTTGCCCCACTGAAGCTTCGCTGAGATTGCAATAGACAAATGGGATTCAAACAGGGTATCAGTTATTGCCGGTCCACAGCTATTGGTTTCATATCCTTTCAGCAAGAAAAAGATGTATATTCAAGGAGCTTTGGCCGCAGTGCCAAACACATTTTCATCAACTTTCCTGTGAAGAAAGTCAATAAAATCCCTCTTCGAATATGAGCTCTCTCTTTGTGCATCTTCGCCTTCTCCCACTATGTACACTGGGGCGTTTAGCTTATCAGGAAATTAATATAATGTTTCAGCAAATTGAAAGACGTGATGGTTAAATGGGTATCACTTCGGGACTTACGACGCAGCCACAATGCTCTTTGAACAATTTTGATATAATTGGATGTAGTTACAAGCTAGGGAAAAACGTCAGTCAAAACGCAAAGGATTTGTTTGTCAAAGCTCTTGCCCTGCTCTCACCACTATTTTGCTACCTTTGCCGTGTATTCGGCTTCCTCGATGTGACACGTTTTTTTTTTTACTTTAGTTTTCGAGTCATACTAGTGGACTGACTTGCGTCTTTTGTCGCAGCTTCAGCCTTCAAAAGGGGATCCGGGTAGATTCGTCTGTAGATATTTGGAGATTTATGTGTTTTGAATGGTCGTCAATCTCCTCCTTTGTATAGCAATCTTTTTTAAAACAGAGATGTGAGAGAGCACAGATTCTTAAAGAAGGCTCCGAAAGCTGCTTGTGAGTAGTGGGTGTGCTATTTGCGAGTCCTCCGCGGCCGCTTAACCAACGCTCGAGTTCAACACTAGAGTGAAGAGTACATGTCCAGTGCATGGTCACTTGTGCGGACAAAGAACTCTAGCCGTAGCACCAGCTTAATTGGCACACATTTCACGCCATCAGGGGACAAAGAAAAGGGGCACGTGATGCCCCAACAGATATCTTTGTCCTAGAGCTCATTCTTTCTAAAATTGAATTCTCTTTCCTGTAATGTTGATGACCAAACTGCTTGTAAAACGGTCACGTTTTCACGTCCTGGGCTCATTGTGTCGACTACTTTTCCCGTAACTCATAAAATTACTTCAATGAAGGCCCATTCTTCAATAAGCCAACTGAGAGCACATGTTAAATAAAATTTGACCGTCCTGTTAGGTATAATTTCTGGGTCTTGAAATTACTTAAAATTGTAAAGTGCAATAATTGAAAGGGGTTGCAATTTAGCTCATTAGCTGGTGAAATCGTAAAGTGTGAGTCATTAAAACAACCATGATTTAGTAGGAAATTTCCATAATCTAGGGTGAAATTTTCCAGACACATTCAGGGTGAGCCAATAATTTCTCTACCTTATTATTATGCCACAGTATTGATTTTTAGCTACTGCACAGTTTCATAACTTAAAAAAAATATCTGATTCCTGAAAAATGTCTTTAAAGGTGGCAATTTTGAGATCCCATGAAACATTTAATGCAAATTTGAAACCCATTGAAGAAGATCACATGTTCAAATTTGCTTTTTGATGCACTGATAAAAGTATGTGAAGATAACTTTATCACCCTTATTCAAAAGTGTAAATACCTTTAGAAGTACGACACAAAGAGTTCGAAATCGCTGTTTGTATGAATTTGTTGAATTTACCATTTGTAATCACCTGATTTCCATGGTGAATCTGAGGAGTTAATTTTTAATGCAAGCTGCATACAAAAAGCTCCAAAGAGCATTGCATCACTCCTTGCTACAAACATGAATACACCGTTTCAGAGAATTTGTCTGTCCCTGCGTTACCAAAAACTATTGATAATTCAAAAGAAAGTTGATGACTTCTTTCTCTATGACAGTATTTAAGAAGTATGTTGTTCTAAAGGAATTCCATAATGAGAGCTTAAATAATATTTTCATTACCTGAACGCTCTGCATAACTTTTGATAATTGTTAGACTTGGGAAGGTATTTGGAGTAAAGTTAACACAATGACATTTGATTGTTATCTTTCAAGATGTGCTAAAATTGTCGACGCATACAACATTCCTCTGAAAGCATAAATCCTCCTTCATTCACAAGAATCTGGCCGCATGAAGAGCAGAATTGCAAGAGCGACCAAGAAACTGAGTAAACTATAAAATTAGATAATCTGATTGCACGGGAAAAGTGCCTGAGGGGCTAGGTTGAATTAAGATGTCTGCTTGGAATCATTGGCCACTGTATTTAAGCCCTAGAAGATGTGAGCAACCAATTATAGTAAGCGAAATATATGGAAGCAGAAGGAATCGGCCTCAGCCACACCTAATGGAAAAGTCACCTATGTTTTAGGCACCGCAATTTCACCACCAGTCCTTAGCCAAACTCCACAGACCTTTGGCTCTTCAATATGCCCCCCAATGCTGCTACAATTTTCATGATTTTTACTGTTGATAAACCATCGAAAGTTACAGGATGTTTCTCAGTTAGTTGGCAGAAAAGAATAAGATATTTAAGACATGTAATGGACATCAAATCGGATTTTTGAAGACTGCTTTTCACTAGTGAAGTCGCACATTTACTATTTTTTAGCGATCAGAACCGTTGGAGTCGCCACCATGGCGATTATAAATGGTGATCTTAAACATTTAGTAATTGCTAAAGATACAAGCCATCTTATACACTTTTGTGGTATTTGATATCGATTAGGTGACTTCATTCATGGGAAAAGTACATTTAATCAGCCTTGATACGTCGTTTAGGCTTATGTGAAAATTCGTCGGTTCCTAACAAAACAGCTCTTTCATTAGAATGGACGCCATGATGTCACCTAGAAGTTGAAGCAATCACAAATTTAGGTAGCAGCCCTGCGCTTATTGACTGACAGTGTCTATTTCTGGTTGCAAAGTAGGAAAGCACAGCTTGTACTCATCCTATTCCTAGATTGCACCCTACAGTGGGTTATAAACTTGCCGTGGATGCTGTTTGTTTGGCCTCTTGCGTCTATATCCATACTTTCTTACCATCGGCCGAGCTGCCGACCCAACACCGCACTCTATTCTAACTCAAAATATTTTCACTGCTCGACTACCGTCGATTGAGTCTTTTTCCTGAGTATATCTTGACTCTGTACTCATATTGACTGTACTCACAATATGTGGGTAAACGAAAGTTGCTGAAAAAGCATAGGATGATTCAAGAGAGTGCCCTTCGTCTGGGTCAATAAAGTGTGAAATCGTATGCTCTTCAAGCATGGCGTAACTTTCAGAATTGCTCTCCACTCTAGCATCAGTAGCATCGCATTTTATGACAAAGTCGTTATATTCTAGAGTTCTCTCCAGAACAAGTCAACTGTCCCACGTAAGATGAGGAGTCCCAACACGAGAGGGAGAAGAGGAACGTGGGTCTGCTTGACCGAATTCACTGGTTCACCCCTATAAGGCGGTTCAAGGCGAACGTACATGATAAAGTGAGGTATGAGGACAAAGACAACTCAGAACTCTGATTGTGTAGGTGTAGCCATTTGTCCCGAGTCTGGTTTGTCACGTCTGTTTAGCTCCGTGACCAGCCGGCGACGAAGCTTGTAATGTCCAATGGTAATCTACGCGTCAAATGGCGATTTGATGAGGTGAGGTGGTGTTCATAAAACTTGTCATGTGATGGATCATGTGGAGCTGCACCTCTCCCACCTGGACCATTTCAAGTGTTTGAAAAATTCAACATTGCCTGAAGAACGGTTAAGAGCACTAAAATAGCCATTTATATATGTCAGCTAGTGAGTTCTACCCTAGTGCTCGAAAGTACATAGAACTTCAAAGTGGTACTTTTAAGAGGGAACCAGAAAGTGTCGAACGGTAAAGGAATAAATGTCGAAATAACCTTTTATCCTAAAATTTCAGACGTTAATGCCAACAATCAAATTCCCTGAATCATATCTTGATAAGAGTCAAGAGAATAGGTTTCGGCTGATGTAACGAATCCGATGTAGTCCTTCATGAAATTCTCGAATTTTTAAATAACCATATGAAAAAACCTTCACCACAAATTGTGATTCTAGTTTATAAAAGGGCAATATTCAATACCCAGATCGATAAACGTGCTGCTAAGGTTATTAAAATTGGCACAGCTTTGTCCCAATATGTGATCTGAAACTCTGCCTATCTATTTATTTCTTAGAATGGTGTTAAAGTGGACCTGAAACCTTAATATCTTTCCTTAAACCATTTCGTTGCAAAATGTTCAACACAGAACTTTAATTAAATCAAAAAGTTTTTGCTATTATATGGGTTCGTCTTTTGCAGCTATTTGTTCACCAAACAAAGTTTATTTCCAATCAATTTATATTTTAATGACATCAATGGAAATGCATTTAATATCTAGGATTTTCAAAATAGCCATATTATGGTGGATTTAATCGTTCCATTTATGAATTCTTGGATTCTCTTTCAGTAATTGAAAAGGTGTATTCCACTAAATTGCAAAAATAATGGTCTAAGACCATTCTAATAACACTTACCGTAGTTCACATTTTGAGATATTTCCGTGAGAAGTTGTCAGCAGGTCGAAAATAGTGCCCAATTAGTTAATGAGGCTAGGTTTATGGAACCCTCCATTCGGAAAGTGTTTGTAGTAGCAAATTCAACTAAGAAATAAATGGTAAAGATGTGTGATTAATTGCACATCAAGCGTAACATGGATCGTCCGCTGACAGCGATTTCCACTTCTACTCGACCTTGAGCGGTGTATGCACTGCAGAAGAGAGGGATATCTTGCGAGAAAGGCAGGTGAATGAAGAAATGTGATTCACATTTCAAGTTCTGGGGAGTTTCACAGAAACCAAAAGTCAGATCCCGCATCTTGACCGTTTTGTTAGTCTTATAGTGTGAAAAACGGGCCTTTTGAGAAGGATGTCAGTTTAACAATCGATTACTAATCACAATAGCTGTTTTAATCACAGGTTCATCACAGCTGCTTGGTAAGGTTAAATATTGAAACGAAATAGTGATTCAATGAGGAAAAATCCCAGTAGCATTCAGATATTGCTAGATTCGTCAATCAATCGCTATTAAGGAGCAACAATTTATATTGTCAAGTCAAATTAAGTAATTTATAAGTGGTCTTTACGAAACACCAATTCTACTTCGGATCTTGCAAATATACTAAAATATGATCCATGATTTTAAGTTCTAAGCTATGTATTCAACGGTAGATGTCGTCTCTTCCATCGTTTTTGGCATATCTACCCTAGAATGTCATCTGAAGTATTCCAGTAATGTTGTAACTACCTAGAAGAGGAGGCGAGTGCTAGTGAAATCAACTAGAACAGCAACTGGACCTATGTTAGCCTTAAAAACTTGGGTTTTCATTGGTCACCTCACGATTTAGTATAGACCAAGGTGGAGGAAGTGAGAAGCTTAATATGGTGTAGATATTGGGATGAGAAAATAACATTTGCACTAGGAAATGGAAATCTAACTGGAGTAGACATCTGTCGTGCTTTCGTAGACAAAATGCTGTCTCATTGGACATTAAAAACATGGTTATTTTCTCGACAGCATCAAGCTCCACGCGTAAAATTATAGACAGCAAATGGAAGGGGAAAATAAATACTCAATTCATTGCTATTCATTCAGATTCCCAGTCGGTTAGTGAAGAAGTAGTGAGGCTAAGCTATATTCACCTATCAAAATTTGGCAACAAAACAGAAAGGCGACCTTGAAAATGGCGCATACAAAAGCTAAGGTCGTGATGTTTACAAAAATGACACCATCAATATTATGCAATTTTTGCAGTTAGTTTGAGGACGAATTCGATCTTTATCCATGTCACAGCCAATTATATATATTCCATTAATGCTGTTTTAGCCCATCAAGTTGAAATACTTTCCTTATTTGCAAAGAAATAAAATGAAATAAAGTATTAGTGAATGCTGAACACCATTCATTTTCAAACAAACGCCAAATGTGTGGACATGTTGTACCATTTTGACTGCTTAAGTGACAATGAGTTATCTAACAGACACGGGGATTCCCATCTGTCAAATTGCAAACAACATCTAACGTCTTCTTAGTTGAAATCCTCTTTTTCTGATTAGTCACTTGTCCAGCTTATTCACTATCGAAATCCCACTTTTTGTTCCACATAAATGTAACTCTTATGACTGAAATCGCTTAGTTCAAGCCGTACAAATCCTCGTCTTCAATGATGTTTATGTTTTGCTGACAGCTCACGGTTGAGTTTGACAAATGCTAGTGTGCATGACGCTTGAGCTTGTGACTAGCAACTGGATAACGAAAACAGTTAAGATTGCGTACTTATACTCTTTGTATGTACATTTAACAAATACATTTACACAATCGCCTATTAGCAGTGGCAACTGAGGTTTTTCGACTTAATTACAAAAGTGTACAGCCTCATTCTATTTACCGAACTTTCCGTTTTGATATTAAGTAACGCAAGGAAGAGTTTATTATGAAGTTAAAAAGATGACATGATGCAATATGTCGTTGCAATATCGTTGTTGGAATATTAGTGAGATACCTTTCAAGATTTTGAGGAAATGCCTTTCCTACAGAAGAGGTAGTTGCCATTTGTGCCGTTGGTAGGTCAATCGGGCACCGCACATCTAGATTCATAGAGAGGTCTGTGAATGGCAGAATTATGGGGTTGAGACGGGGACGTATCCGGTGTTAGTGATGAATTCGAGTGTCTTATGAGGAAAAAGGGGATCGCTAGTAACAAAATATAGTAATTCAATGTAAGTCAAATAACACAAATGTCATCGAAGAGTTCTACATTCGTTTACCCAATATGGACTATTGCAGCTGATTTTATGCTTTCCTTTTGTTGAAAGATCTCCTCAAAGCAGCTAGAACTCTGGGGTGAATCAAGTAATGTTTTTATTACACCGGTAGCACATGCAGTGGCGTCCGTAAAAGTTACTCAGAACGCCCTGTACATTAGCAAACACTAAAGACTAATATATGCGAATCGGTCACACTCCAGGATGGATAAATTTTAAAATTTCTGAGCTGTAGCAGTGTCGCGAATGATTTATCATTTTCAGTACTAAAAACTGGCAAAGTTCTCCTACAATGATCATAGGTATATGGTAGCTTTGAATTTTTTGGTTTAAGTAGCATTCTAATCCATAACTATGACTAGGCCTATGATAGGAGTGATTTGTAAGAAATAAAATTGTGCCAATTAAGGCCATCAAATACTTCGGTAATGCTCAAGCGGTCGTTGCTTTGTTTATCTTGCTTAAAATACACATTTGATTTATTTTATTCCTATCAAAAGCCAGTTAAACAACATTTATTTTTCAAGGGAACTTAAGTTTTGAGGCCTGGCGTTCCATCGTTTCAATCACGAGAAATACTGAACACTTATCTCACTGTTTACGACGGAACACATAATGAAATACGCGGTTTCACCTTGGTTCGCTAGCATCTCAAACGATTCCATAAAAATTGAATCTTATTCTGACTGAAGGTCAACAGTACTGTGACGCAATGCTGTGAAATCTGGGAAGCCGTTTTCGTCGAAAATCCATGAGTACGTGTTGGTCTTCCTTCTCTAAATGTTTTAATCATGTTTGCCTAATTGTCCAGTTTTTCCCTTCCAGGCCACCTTCCGCCGCAAAACTTTGGAGGCCACATATTCGAAGCATATTTCACTAATTCTATGTACCTACTCGTGCACCCACTTAGTACTAATTTGGGTGATGCGTAAATAATTCATTAGAAGTCTTTCAGCATAGCGACTCAATGGGAAAAGAGGCTTCAATACGAAGTCTGCACGTTAATGTGTAAGCTTCGTCAAAATAGTACTAGTTTCATTGGCCATCGCGCTTGGTCATCGATCAGCATGTTTATGAACAGGAGGATGTCTCTACGCAAAGGGTGGTGGGGTGATCAATTTAATCTTCTTAACGAATTTTGACAACTTCACAACCAAAATAATCACAAGAATAGCCTACAGCATCACTACCATTTTAAGTAGCATAATTTCAGTAACCTTTTAGCCGCTTTTTTGTTTTTATACGCTGTGTAAAAAGGGATGATGAGTTATTGAATGGTGAGTTTGGAAAGGATAAAAGGATATTTAAATACGGTAACAATTTCACATCTTAGGCTCAGGTGCATTGCATACACCCAGTACTACGGTAGGGATCCTGCTCTCGAATAAAAAGGAAAAGCCAAATCTGTTTAGTTAACCAAACGCACCTTTCGATATCCGTTTTTAGCTTCAGCAAAGTCAACAACCATACGGTGAGTCATGTTTAGCCATCATTTCTTGTAGTTTGAACCTATTTCACGTGAATGAGACCATAAGGAGTTACATCGCCGCTTAGTTAGAAATCGCGATTCGTTTAATAAAACAATTACTGCTGTAAATCACATTAAAAGGTGACCATGCAACACTTGGATTTTTCAGACAAGAAACTTTATGAGGTTTCGATGCCATTAAACATTAATTTGAACAGGACTGAGGATTTATGGAAGTATCAAAATGCCGACTTGTAAGGTAAAAGATACCCAAAATTAACGTTTAGGAATATGTTTTGGGTTGCGTACCCCTGTGAAAGTATGCTGTGCTTCATACTCGGGAGAGAGGCAATGACCTGGAAAATTGAAACATTACTTAAACCTAATTTTCATAAAGCTCAGAAAATAGTGATTACTTGGTTGATTGTAGGCGCAGTTAAATGCCCATTCCCTCCCTTTCATGGATGAACTAATTGCCTCTTGCTCGCGTATTCTATGAAGCACAGCTCAGCACGTGGGGATTTATGAGTGGCAAGAAGGAATGCGCGAAATGACTCGATCGGCTTCTGGCTCCTCATGACGCAGACTCCATCAATGACTGAAGAGTAGTCATTGAAAACGCCTACTTTCCAGCTTTCCTCGCAATAAACTGTGCTGGGCAATAGTTCAAATGGTTGCCAAAAGTTGGAACACGCAAGTAGTCATAAAAATCGTGTTAGATGACTCCAGAGTACACAGTTCAAAAACTTCATGTAGCTAGGCTATTCACTTAGTTTCTACTGGTTAGTAGGGCTCCATGAGTCAATCGACTGATTTTGCCCCAGGGTGATGGAAAGTAGTCACTAGGTCTCTTGATGGATGGTAGCATGATAATATTATCGCCATCAGAGGTATTGGAATGTAGTCACGTAGATATTAATGTAACAATCGCTGTTAATTGGACACTACTGAGGGTGTGAAAAAAGTTCGAAGCAAAATAATTCAATGTTTGGCATTGGAATTTTGTTAACTATAAATATAAGCGCGGCTCTCGAACATTACCTAACCTAAAAGGTAGTCGTAATAAATTCCCAGTGACAGTAGTTAGATGCTTCTCCTGGATGTCTTAAGTATTCTGGTAAACTACGCTTCCTTTGAACCGCTCTTCTGCACTAACATTTGGCTTATGACAACAGGAATGGATCAAGACTGGAACCCACCTGGTTCATCATGGAAAAGAAAGACCGTGTGTCAAGATGATTCGCGATTCCAAATGCCAAAATAAGGAGGGGATTGTAGTTGCTGTTCAGTGCTCCCACTGAGCACTATGAGCACAACAACTCGACCACATGAACTGGCGAATTGCATGGAGAAGATAAGGCAAGAACATAACATAATGACAAAGTTATGCGACCACATTGCTCCCGCTCTGTTGATGTCCTCCTCGAAAATCCACAGAAGAGTTTTGGTGGAGGATTCTGGCATCGGAATTCGGGCTCTGTTGCGCGTTTTAATACCTATAAAGAACATTGAGCTCAACAAAGTTATTCGCTACTAATCATGACTTTTTTGCATTGATCCACCTCCCTCAATGAAAATTCAAAATGCCTTTAGGGAAATCTTTTGCTTTTACAACAGTCCAGGAATGTTTGAACTTCAAACTCCTCAGATCTATGGTAAGTTGTCGAGAAAGGCACTAATGTGTATTTACGAGGTACTGGTGCTGTCTAAAGTAATGCGATTAGTAATATTACGTTCTGTCTCTAGGATAGCACGCCACCAGATAAACGGATGCGTAACGACTCGAAACACATATTCGTAGAAGTACAACTTGTCCTAGTAAAAACATAAACAACTATATATAATTTACAGTGAAAGGCAAATGGAAAATAAAGTGTAATCTGAAATAATCAGAAAATTGTAAATATAATTTTCTGGAGTTACAACAGGCACTAATCGCTGTGCTGTCAGTACTGCAAGTTCTGCTCAGTCAACCAAAGACTAACAAGGCCGTTTTCTTAGGAGACCCTTAACCTCAGAGAAAAAGCAACATCAGCTTGTTCGGGGTTTCTCCGGGTTGAGGCCGTAAGAGTCGACACTAATATTGAGTAAAACTTATTGGCAATGGCATAGCTCCCCAGCCTATTGTACTACTTTTAAATCTATTCAAATTTATGACTGCCAATCATTTTCCCCTTTACCCTGATAAGACTCTCTCGGACACCCTAGAGATTACCCCACTTTCTGAACCCATCTCGCAACCAGAAATAGGGAAACAAAAACAACGTTTGGGTGAGACATCGGTACTAACGTTGCATTTAATCAAGAGACAACAGGATATCACAGAAAAAGAAGAATCAAGTCTGGATTTCAACAGAAGTCCCGACTACAACATATCACAAAAGACGGAGTTTATTACACACAAGTTATTAATGACTACTAACACAGTCCGACCTAGGGACGTGAAATTCACAATGACAGAAACAAACATGGCGCAGTGGAAATCAAATAAAGCCTGAAAGCAACGACGAGCCGTATATCTCAGCAGACCGGGTGAATTGAGGAGGGGGCTCTTCTAGGACCTTCTAGAGCCTGTTGCAGACGAAGCCACAGCAGCAGTGTTGGAAGATGATGAGCCGGTGTTGATGATGCCCGCGAAGAGGAGACTCTTCGGAGACGCCACGCCTTCCGATGCCGACGGGGCGTCGGGGCCGGCGAGAGATGTCGGGGTGTCGGGGACACACCAGACCCACTCGCCTCGGTTGCACAGCGACCAGGGACACGAACGGGCTCGCATAAAGCAGGGCAACTGACACCGCAGTTCCTGGTTGATGTGGGCTATTGCTGCCTACAAGAAGCAACACCGACCCCACGCCTAGAACTCCGTTCTTCCGCCCCAATTTCTGGTGGATTAAGACCTTCGGTGATCCCAGACTTGTCCATTTCCTACAACTTAAGCACTCTACCAAGGTGTATTACTCGTCATCGAATTGCACAAGGGAATTTCTAAACACTGTTTGCCTTCTGTGCACATGGGTAAATTCATTACTGATTGGAGAAAGTTATATTAAAACTACGATTAAGGAACCCTCCAAGAACGCCCTTCGTTCGATAGTTTCATCAATCTCATCCGATTTTCAACAAAAATCTACACCGTAAACACAGTTTGATTGGTGATAAATTAAGTAAAATTCATTTACTCATTTCCGGAATCTAAGTCACCTTGATAAGTCCCCATTTATTTGTTAGACCTTTGTGTGAACGAAGCCGATTTTTCTTCATTAAAAGCAAGGAGATTTAAAAGTTTGTTCAAAATTAGGGGTGATCCAACACACTGGAAGAGATCCTAAATTATTAGCAATGTAGATGCTTGATTTCACTCTCAGCACTCAAAGTAAGGTAGGCGTTGTTGACTGTTTCGGAGCTGATGCCAATCATGTGAAAAGCGAAGTGGCAAATCTTCCTGAGTAGGGTTGAGACAAAAGGGCCGTCGGTTGTGTAGAACACGTAGATAGAGTGAGTCGCAAGACGGATGACGAGGGTTGGGATAACGATACAATGTCTCTGGAAGAAGAGAACGTTTCGAAAGGCTCACGTGGTCGCACCGCTCTGGATTCCACGGATGTCGTAACTTGATAGAGATTCAACAAAGAAAATTAAAATAAAGAGCATTTTCCCCACAAGAACTCCGTTAAGACTATATCATCCATGGTATAACTGGGTCAGATTAATGGAGTTGATAAAAATTCTCCTATAAGGATTCCGCCAGACGCTCTGTTTAGATCACAAAAATCACACCACCAGATGTTCCAAAGGCTTTATCCATAGGACGTTCTCACACAGACTCTATATCAACTCCTTAGACCCTGCTTCTAGCAATTGTGGGAATTGACTGCGTCTCTCTTCGCCTGGGCTCAGATGCTTGTCCCTTCCCTTAGGCTCTACCTATCGTTTTTTACGCCATAAAACCCACCAAGAAGACTCCTACATTCGGGAATCTTTAAATGAATCTTAAGTTGATGGAAATACGGATCACCACTTGATACCTCATAAAACTCAAAACAAAATCACCTTGTTCTGCTTTAACGCCCGCATAACCGTAAACCCGAATCGTTAAATGTGTCCAGCAGCTGGTGCAGAAATGGAATGTCTATTTACTACTGTTGACGTAAAGCAGGTTGATGCTCTAATCAGACCACCAACCAACAGCTTTGAGTATTTTTCTAGTGCTCTTATGGCATTAAGCTTCAGTCAGTAGGCACTTGCCACTGGCAGTCGCCGAACAATTAATGCAGAAAAAGAAACCCTTCTGTTTCAAACACACTGCTCACTACTTTGCAACCATTTCATGCAGGTAGAAATAAGTGTTTTTAATTCACAACTTCCAAACAGAGCTGGCTTGTTGCCGAAAAAGATGTTCATTTTAATTAGATGCATATGATTACCAGAAGATTAAGATCAGCAAGAAACTAAATTTTCAATGCTGTCAATGTTGTCAACGCAAGCAACACAACAAGAAGACTAAAAGACTACTGAATATGAACTTGCTTAGATCCGAATAAAATGGGTGGATTTGGAGAGTTTGGAACAGATAATACTGGTTACTCTTTTTAGCCACTATTGAGGGTGATAATCACCGTGGAGTATTGGTCACTCGCCTACTGCCGAAATTTGCTGTTCATATTGAGTAGGGGATTCAAATAAAGGACTTTAATCTTTTGTACATTTTGAGCAGGATGTTGAGACCAGCAAAATAAACAAAACATTCATTGTAAGAATTGATTTTGAATGGAGATCCGGTTTTGCACCAGGACCAAGAACTGCTTCTTTCTGTTGTCATGCTGGGACAAGGTCATAAGTGGAATTTCCATTGTTTAAAAATTGCCCTCCCAAGGTCATTGAGAAAGCCACCAAGAGTGCATGTCTGCCTCACAAATCAACATGGCGCCTCGGTTTCGAAAAGCACGTGATGACTGCGGTACGAGTAGAAGATTATGGGAAGAAGACAAAGCCAACAAGAAGGTTTATGGGCTGAAAATTTAGCACTCCTATCACAGGCGTTGCCTTCTCCCGTATTTGGAGCAACACAATGCTCAATCTTCACTTCCTGATTTCAACTTTGTAAATAAGCTCTTGGCGAGCACTTTGGAGCGAAACACGCCACTTTTGTACCCGGGATTCGAGTGAGTGACCATCCTGTCCTCCGAATAAATCCGCTTCCACCAACTTCTCCCTTTTCGACTAGGCCGAGATAGATTGAACAAGGCCAACTTGGTTAGTTTACTGGTTCTTCTTCGCGGACGCATGAACGCCGCCACTAAGGCGAATATTGCATTACCACAATAAGCCCCATCTAAACAAACACCCCCGTTTGGTTACCAGAGTAGGATTACTGTTTTTTAATATTAGGCTTAAATGCAGGATTATAGGAGCATAAAAAGAAGTTTTCCAAAGAGCTACAGCATTCGTACTACGCAGTAGATCCAATTCATCAACTCTGCCAGCCTTTCAGCTGTTAGATTCCCAAAACAGTACCAAGCTGCAGCCCTAAAACGTAAGTGCACGCCTAGTGGACACCGTGGGCTTTTTCCCTCTTTCAATCTTCCACCATCGGGAACAAAGACGCAGCCACCTACTGCCAACCGACAACCCACAATCGGTCCCTTTGACATCTTGCCGTTACTTAAACTAGGGTTGGCGATACTGTGGAACGTTAGAACATTTTCAGTACCTTAAATGAGGAGGCCTATTTGTAACTACTTTTCGCGATATCGGTATTCAAAAGCACTGATACAAAGCAGGGCGTTCTTGCAGTCGTTTGAGTTCACTGGCTGTCTGTCAAACGCTGTGATTTGTGGCAGTAATGGCGAATTCTAGGTATTGCGAACCAGAATGTCCTGGATGGGGGACAAGGAAGGAAGAAGTTGATCCCAAGTGCGCCCTTTACACTTGTCTCGTCTCAGATGCCTTCGTACCTTGAGGTAACATGAAGAACCATAACTAGAAAATCAGCGAAGCTCCTTTCTCCACTTATTACGAAATGCACCTTTCATAAAGTGCTTCAGTGCAGTATACACTGCCCTACTTTGGTCTCGAGTTTGAACATCGGCTCGTAAAGTGGACTTCAAGTTTATTCAATGCACTATAAATGCGTAACAAAAAGGCATGACTGGAAACAATCTCGAGAGTGAATAAGAGTCATCAAATTAATAGCCAAATGTCAAAAAAATGCTTGACAGTTAATAAACGAACCTGCTCATTCTGCAGCAACGCCCTACATCCAGAGCACCGGAATACGTTTTGCGGTGGAAGTGAAGCATCCGCACCTTGCACCGCCTTCCAACGTAGGTGAAGTTCCACGGATCGAAATAAAGCCGCCTCAACACGTTCAGCGTCCTAGTTGACAGGACTGGTTAATACAGGCTACTTATTTTATGGCAAAGAACAGATGGCCACCTTATAATGTACACCAGAGCGTATATGCATGCCGTCGACAAAGAGGACCCCAATTCGCTGCTTCGTGCGGTTGGTTAAACACCGGAAATTCATCAAATCATCCTCGATTTCCTTCTACAAAACATTGATAAGTTAAAGCGATGGTGTGGATGACCAAATGACGTCATTTCACAGAATTTTACCCGGAGCAGATGCCGCGTGACCACATGGAACACAACCTCGGTTCTCCCATTGTAGAGACACACGGCAGTGGACGACGACGACGACGACGCAGCACAGACGAGACAGGAGAACTTCTTGTCTAGGCGGCTAATGAGTTTGTACCAGTCTTGTGAGTCCTTGGGCCCGCCCGTTTGCGTCGACCTAATAACCGACTGAGGTGCCTGATGCAGGGACTGATGCTGCTGCTGGCAATGGCTGGGCTCGATGGAGGGCTCGTGAGACGACTCGATAAAGGGCGGAGACAAGCCGCCGGTGGATGCGGGTGCCTCGTCGTCCATGAATGCGTCGTCAGCTGCCTGCTGCCCTAGAGGATCGTCTACCGTACCTGACTCCTCCACTAGCATGGATGGCGCCGTGGTGGTGGTGGTGGTGTCATCATTCTTAGGTTGAGTAATGCTTTCGTCGGTAATGGTGATAGTTGGCAGTTGGAGTGGGGCCGTTGGGTGCGTCAGTGAGCTGGGACTCAGTGGTGAGTGTGAAAGACTAATCCAGTTGACATACACCTTGGCCTACAATGAAGCAGCCATTGGCATTCACCGTTCAAGTAAATCAGCAACCGCAATAAGACGATCATTCCGAATTCGTTAGTGCCCATTAGCAGTCAAACCGGTTGATTATTAAGCAGAATTCCAAAATCGCTTTTACCGACAAGGAGTGTCGAAATGGACATTAATTACACCACACCTCATTAAGTCGAGGAAGGACGTAGAGTTGTTGGTTTGTAGAGAAACTGGAGTCCATCATAAACTGCTACTTATCAAAAATCAGTAAATACGAATGATACACTTTCGCAAAAGGGAGAATCCGATAGCGTTAAACATCTCTCGCGTAGTGGTACCATATGGCACCACTCAAATTGAATACATTACGTTAATTTCGGGATATCTTTTGTCGAAAAATGGATTAACTATCCATTTAAATACCATACCCTGAGGAAACTATGCAACTCATTGAATAATCACAACAAAGGAGGCATAAATGGTTAATTTATACTTAAAAATTCTAAGCCAGATGAAGGGTATCGAGTGATCGATTTGGAGAGCCGCGAAAGTAACTTGTTTGAGAAAATTGATACTAAGTAATCATGAAGGGATACATGGAGAAAGTACCCAAAAAGCTTGGTTAATATGGAGGATGGTGTGATGACGCTGGTAACGGAATAAACCAAACAGTATGGTAGCAACGTAAAACAGAAATTCAGTCTCCAAGCCGAAGCAACAATCAATACAACTCGGAAAACCTTCTAGGTTTCCTATTCTGATTACAATGAGTAGTTAGTGCCACTATGGACAAGTCTTCTTAAAATTCCTTGAAGCAATGAGGACCATAAATACGTGGTAAAAATTGGATTTGCATATGAATATTAACTTTGAGTGAGCAAAGCCTCGCAATTCGCCAACGCACGCGTGGCATGTCTTCTTCCTAGTTCTTCGGTGAATTTTGCCACGAAAATAGGGTTATGAGTACTGAAGATGCAGTGTTCGGATAACAGGAGAATTTGCCTCAACATTTTCCCTAGCGAAACCTCATTTACAATGGCTGGTAAAATGAGAGGAGTTTTCGAAATTTACGGACGTAAAATACTAACGAAATTGAGCCAGTGTAACTTTGATCATCAATCTACCAAGACATCATCTTCCTTAAATTCATATAGGTTTACATTAAAAATTTTCTACTGGAATTTTTCCCTTGGCATATGCACGTATATCTGTCAACGATTTCAGTGAGGAAGGGAGCAAAGGTGAATCTATAAACGTGTAGGGTCGATTTGGCAGGCATTTCAAGGGTCACAATGGACCCGCACCATTGCTTCCTTCGTTGGAAGAGCTGCACAAAAGGCAATCAATCAGGTATTGGAAAAGTCGGATATGTATTTAACCTTCCTTGAATCTAATGCATCAAGCAATCAAGTTTCATCGGACATAGTGCTGAAGCTATTCACACTTCGTGTAAGTCAGACGAACCTAAAAGACGACGTCAATATGCGTCTTCATCTACCTGCTCTAGTCCTACATCACGCAAGTAGTCCACATTGCTAAACTCCGACAGGCGTACCATGTTCTGACCGCTTTTCCTCTCCTCTTTAATACGCATGCGACTCACTTTTCTGTATACACGACGTTCGGAATAAAATACACAGAGTAATAATTGGTGGTTTCTTACGGTTATTCATAAATACAACGCTTCCTTTGAACGTTTATGTCCTTTTGATACGAAGAGAATAGATAGTGACTGGAAGCCAACTAATTCACCGTGGAAGAGAAGAACTTATCCCACGACCATGACAAGCATCGGCTGTCAAGACTAGGAGATTATGGTCGCTACTCAAAGCCACCTGAACAACGCGGTACCAATTAGAGGACCGCCATGGAGACTGCGGGGCTTTGGTGACTACTTTTATAAAAGCAGACTAGTAGATTACGTTCACAAAGTAGATTTTCCCGAAAATCTGCCATAAAAGTTTTGGAGGGAGTCAGGATGAATTCCAACGCCTAGGTGGTGGAATCGCTGACCACTGACAAAAAGGCCACATGAACGACAGCAGGATTAACCACTCCTCCTTCAGCCACAACTCAGCGAAGAGTCAAAAACGCTTTTCAGCCTACTTTACCGGTTTCACAAGCACCGGTGTAAGGCTTTCTAACTCTATAGATCTTAAACCAAAGGGGCACCATTATGCACGGGGTAACGCATAGATATACATTATTGGACGAGCTGCCAGTACCGCTACTACAATAGTCCAGTCAATCGACGACAGACTTAAAGCAGTTTTGAGAAGACTCTTTCCTTCCTGGGAAGGGAAGGGTTATAGCAATTTGCCCTAGGTTCCGGCGGTTACTCGGAGTAAAATTCGCTGGAAATAGTACAATCTCCTTTTCTATACGGTTTCTATTCAGTTTAGTAGTCATAAAATACTTCCTTTTTTCTTGACGAGATAGGCAAAATTTATTTCCGAACGCATTGTATACGCTAAAATTAACAGTAAGCAACAATATTGCCCGATTGTCTCCAAATTTTACCCGAGACTCTCCATGTATCGCTAACAATCTATAGGTGCTCATTCGGATCTCAGTAAAGGCATTCAGTATACCCACTTACGTCAGGGTCGTGGATGCCATGCACCTGCGCATAGTGCCCGCCAAGGCTTGAGGCGTCGGTGGTGACAGCGGAGCACTGGGAGCAGGTGAAGACGCGACAGCGGAAGAGGGGGGGAAGGGGGTGCGAGGACCCCTCAACGACCGCGGCGTCGGAGGGGGGCAGTACCCGCAGGTGCTGGTGCCACGCGTGGTACCGCAGGCCCACCGTGCAGGGCGTCACGAAGGCGCAGAGCGGACAACGCAGCTGCATCGTCGTCACCGCCGACCCGCCGCCATTGTCGGGGGAGGTGGCCTGAGGCAAAGTCGCATGTTCGGAGGACAAGAGGATCTAATGGGGGAGCACGAGGTGCATCTTGTTAACCGAGACCACCACTGAGAGCCCAGGCGCTTATAAAAGGGTACCACAAAAGAAGCGAAACTACATACTTTCAAATGCCACGAGAAAGTAAGTGAGACAAACACCAGAAAGAAGAGGCTGGCCCTTAACCTTTATTGGCTTCTGTTGGGATATTAAATGATAAAAAAGATACCATTAGAAACAATTTACCAATGACCCTGATGAAATTATAAAGCGCTGTGCCAAGAATGACCTTTTCGACGCAGTGAAGGACTGAGCTAGGAAGCCTGAGACAGCCAATGCTGCGAGGAGAGTTACACTAGACGACAATGACGTCATGTGTTTGGAGGTGAGAAAATTACAGAACAGAAAAAGAACTACCTCCATCTCCTATAGTACGTCATTTAGAATAAACATTTTCACAATCAAGCTAGGCATATTGCATGACGTGGTCAAAGACATGCTGAGCATTGGTTGAGACAAACTAAGCATGTTTGTATTACCACTGAGGCATAATGATCAAAGCAAAACATTTGAAAGGAGTAACTCTTACATACGCGCGATCAATTCAACAAAAAACCACTAAAAGCACAACTTTAAGCATTACTGATTTAGATATGAACATCGTTCATGGAAATCGCATAGATACAAGACATGGTACTTGGTCAAAATACCTCCCTCAAATATCAGGCTGCCGACAAATAACACAAGTAAGAAGTTGGAATATCTCTACATTCGAAATCACAGATTAATTAAATGTAGTTCTATAAATTAACTTGAAATCTAATGAGCAGTAGTCTAATTGCATCCAAAAATGATAACAAAGGTGGGATTAATAAATCCACTCTGAAGATAATAATTTACCCGATTAAAGACTAAACAAGAAATTGGGCAAAATAATGCCCTGTGGATATTAACAAAAATTACATTCGATCATTGAAAAGAGCGAGAAATAATATGCATAATATGTATTGAGAATATTGTTCACGTGTTTTCCAGGAAATTGCTGTATTTTGTAAGAGATTGGACGAATTTCGTCATCATTTCCGAATCTGCAATCTTTTTGACGGTAGAAAGGGGGGGAGGTTCAATAAGCATCATTCCGTCGTGTGAAATTGTCCAATTTTGCATCAACACAATGGCTTCTTCCCTTGTTAAACCAAGCAAAGAACACAATTTCGTAATAGAAATGCGTGAGTATGCAGATTGTATAGTATCCACAGTACTGTGCAGAACTTTTTCATACAAAATTGTCAGGTTCGAGAGAACGTGAGGAGGCAGATCGTCTGCTTTTAAAAATGTTTTGCAGGAAGATAGAAATCCACTGCAATTTTTCTTCAAGAGTAACGCTGCAAGGGACCAGATTGCTTTAAGGAGAGATTGAGGATTCTTTATGGCCTCGGGAATCCGTTTCCACATAAATTTCGCATGCATCAAGTCATCGTTTAAAAGATATAAACAAAGAAGTTCCTCATATTCTTTCACAGAAAGTACTCCTAACATCATTTCAGTATTTTCCAGTGAGGTGATCTGCTCAGAAATATCCGATATTCCACCACCGTCCATTAGGTACGCTACCACAACAAAACCCGGCAGTCCGCTTATTTAAATTGATGGTAGTTGGTTTAAGAATTTAAAAGAGATAAGGACCGTCTCTTACGAATTCATCCTTAATGTCTGTATTAAGAAAGTGCAGCAGTAAATTATTAATTCAGTGTGGTTGTGTCTTAGAATAAATAAACTTATTTAGTCATGTATAAACAGGTTAAAATTATGATATGGGAGCAATGTATAAGAATATTAAAACACAATTTTACTGAGTTTGAGTTTGTTACAGGAATGTTTTACTTCTGCTGAACACGATTCCTGTTAGCAGCTCATGCTTAGCAGGGGGATTATATAATCGTTTTGTATGCGTATTCTAAGGGGTGTGTGATCTATGCTTCAAAGTCTATTATGCCAAATTTGAAGAATTATTTGTTAAGGAATATGGTGGCAATTTTGGAAACGATTGCTCACTTTAATTCTTCAAGAGCAAAATAAATACCTTTAAAACAGCTTCGTGATCGATCAAGACAGAAAAATCGTTTTTTGCTTCTAGCTTGTACATATATCCTATAACCGAATTGCATTTAGGTGTGAGTTAAGGTTAGTAATTCAACAGAAATGAAGAATATTTGAAAAATTGCTGCTTGTGCTTAACATTTATTGTAATTTCACCTTTCCATTATTTCATTAAATGCATAAAATATTTTATAAATCATACAATTTTAATAGCGCGTGGTCCGATTGTTTTTGGAGTTTCTAGTGCGCTAGCTGTCTCCGCGCGTATTGGGCTGGTCGTTTTTATTTATAAGGTAGCCTCATCAAAATATCCATTCAATATAATAACGAAAATGCCATGTTGGACCGTCGATCTGAGATGCGAACGTGGAAAAACAAACGTAAATATATTTTTTTTCTGGAAATTGCATATTTCATAGTTTATAATCTGCAACGAGAAGCCCCCAAACCCTTACCGATAGCCTGTACTGAGCACCTAGGTCATATCCCCCCTCAGTATGGCTCCGCGTATCATGGTCCACTTAGTCGGCAAGGTACCGAGGAATTACTGAATGGACAGCCATCAGGCGCCTACCTCATTCGAGATAGTCAGCGTGCAGACGATGCCTACACCCTAGCCATAAGGTAATATTGTTTCAAAAATGGCTTCAAATTTTAGATTTGATGATTCCACAAAAAACTACAAACTATTCTACGATCCCGTAACCAAATTACATTTTGTTGGAGAAAAGAAGTTTGAGTCGGTTGACCAGCTTGTAGCTGATGGCTTGATTTACCTTTATATTGAAACGCGTGGAGCTGACATTCTTCAAAAATTATCGGAGGCGAGCAACTATGAGCACTCTCCCTACTATATGGTTAGTCATGGACCTTTTCAATGTTTCGGGACTTGCTTAATGACGTTAGTGCTGCGACCTTGTGCCATTTTAATGGCATGGCAGTGGGAAAATGAGCCCCTAGCAATTGTCACATGTTTTTACACCCTATCTTGATTGGCGCGAATGTTCATTTTGTGATTTAATTTGTTGGTATCAATTCCCACGGTTACTGGGTAGTTGTAAAGCCTATGCTTCTGCTCACTTGCTCAAACCGTAGTGCCAATTTAATTTTTGGCTGTTTTTGCCACTCTAATGTATGTTTACCTATGCCCGCCATGAATACAAATGTTTTCATTATTTTACAGACTCGATATCACACGGTGAATGCCATCCCAACGTCAAATAGACCCTCTGTAATCAGGGATGGAGGTTGTAGGAGGCAGGCATCCATGGACTTGTCAGTCAGTGAGGATAATAGAATGAACTCTAGTTCCGCTCGATCGATGCAAAACTCCGACAACGGTGTCATCACAGATGCCCCTGATGCAGTGCCTGGAGACCTCATCACCTCTGATGTAATTAGCAACGGTGGCGATGTGATCACTGACTGCGAAAAATCGCCAATTCCTGAAAAGCCTGTGAGTTGTTAACTAAATTCTTAAAAGTCATTTTTTGTGAAACAGTTGTGTTGAAGGAACTATGTGGGTTTATAAATTGCTTCAGAATACCCGATTCATGCGTTTGCATATTTCTTAGATTCTGTTAACTTGCTCGTTCGTGTACTCTGTGTAGTATATAACTAAAGAGAAGCGCCTCTAAGTGATCTAGCCCAAAAAATAAATCTGTGATCTTTTTATGTAAAGCAGGTATATATAAGAAAATTTCCAATCTTATTAGTGGACTTACGCAGCATTTTATGAAGACTAAATGTTAAATTTTCGTTTGTGCTCTTAGTGGCACTAATTCTAGCTACTATTTTTTATTGGAAGATACATTTTTAATCGTCTGACGGTGCACTCCACTGCAGAGTCGTATTAGGCTTTCGGGAGCGATTTTAAACCCAAGTCCTTTTTGATTGATACTGATGCATCTCTCGATCGTTCCCCTGCAGGATTTACTTGTTCTAGGGAGGAATTTCGATGTATTTAGATCCATTGTGTGGTACTTTTTGATATCTGAAGCAGCATAATTTGAGAAGCATCTGCGATTCGCCTATAGAAACATGGTCACTGAATTGCGCTGCCTGACTCACCCTACTCATGATTCTATTATGTTCGTGGTATTCCCCTCTGTTTTGGGCCCCTTAATGGTAACCTTTTGATCATGCCTTTTTGCTGAATGTGAATTCTTTCTACTTCATCTCAGCTTGAACGTATCAGTAGTACCCCTTTCGGGCGATGCTGTTCGTACCTTTTGTGAACTGATGATATTGGTGTTTCAGTTAAAGGAGATATCAATGACCATCACTCCGCTATCACAGCCGAGCTCTCTGGCGCTAGTGAGGCGGAAGACAAGTCTCTTTAGAGTACTCTGGCACTGGGTAATGGTCATCCCATCAACCCACCATTACTAGGCTAACCCTCAGCACCTACGGGTTGTGCGGTTGAAGTGCTTTTGTTTTGTGCCATCATTAGCTAAAGCTGGGTTAACCTCTCGCATGTTATCATGGTCCCCAGGTACTCACATCTATCACGCTTGATCGACCAATTATTACCCTAACATCCTTCACACTGTGTTCTATTTATTTCTATCACAAACGAATGCTGTGAACTCTAACTTGGTTTTTATTCCTCTTTTTTTCGAATGTTATCATTTTTCGTCTAACACAGGCTCGCAGCACCTCGCTTCCCTTTCCCAAGCCTCCGAGAACAGAGAACTCAAATACGACGGCTCCTAAGCAGGCGCCCACAGACAGTGCAATTCAAATTAGCAGCGGGAGCAGTAGCGGTCATGCTAGCCTAAAGAGTGAAGACAGTCTCAAGCTCCAACAGCAGTCGGCAGAGCGGAAGGGAAAGCCGCATCTACAGCAGTCGCAGTTGCAGCCGAAGGACAGGCCGCAGAAGCACCTCCACCACCAGAGGGCAATGACTACCACACTGCCTCCCCAACCCCCGATTCCCTCGTCGCACGCGTTCGGGGGGACGGGGGACGGATACCTCCCGGATGTGGAGAAGGCGCACAACTTCCGGGTCCACACCTTCAGGGGGCCCCACTGGTGCGACTACTGCACCCACTTCATTTGGGGATTGGTCTCTCAGGGTGTCAAGTGCACGGACTGTGGCTTCCAGGTGAGTGGTGTCGGGTTTTGGAAGGTAATCATCCCCCTAAAATGGTGTTACTTCGACTCCGGGACTTCAGTTTCAATGGAAATTAATAAGTGCCAAGACGAGTGCACGCTGCTGCAGGTTTTACCAGTACAGCTAGTTGTGCGTTAAAGTTCCACATATTTTTGTGCGGGAAATTATGCTAAGAGCTGCCGTTTGACTGCTAGGTTCTAGGATTAAGAGTTAATGAAATGCATGCTTCAAATATGCCCCATGCAATAGTACCTAAATATTAACCTCATACAGCAACCATTTCACTTCTTTATTAGTTCATTAGTGTTCGCATCCCTACCAAAATTTGGCTGCCTCTATTCGTGTGCTCATCAATGCATAATCTATCTCTTAAGCAATTGAATCCCTCTGTAATAAATTGGATACAACGTTGATATTCTAACCCCTAGATTAGCAGCTAGATTGTTGTGGCTTTACGGGAGCCTCTCGAGTACCAATTTTTCCATCTCTCCCAACAAAGCTGGAGCTATGCGCAGGCTCGCTCTTTTATCTCCTGTATCGTAGGCAGACTCTTTCCACAAGTGCAGACAGCTGGACCGCTGTCCTTGGCGGTTTGTACCTGCGGCGGGTTAGAGGGGCTTTGATAAATGGTCTCACACAGCTTTGTCTGAGTGTCTTGACTATGCCACGTCGGACACACTTGTGTCCTTGAATCGAGGGGAGGGAAGGGTGCAGATTAATCACTTTGGCTCTCCAACTCACCACAGACACCACTGAAGTGTCAGCTTGTGTCCTTTCAATCGAGACGAAGGAGTCGATATGGGTTATTGCTGCTGCTGCTGCTGCTGCTTTTGTGAGCAACATACTCATCAGAAAGATCAAATAGCCTCTTATTATGTAATTGGTTTATTTGGAGCTAAGGCACTGTTAATGTCGTTGTTATGGAATTCTCATAAAGAGTGGCCTTGTATGAGTGTAAGCGAAAATTGTGGAAAGACTAACCCTGCCTTCTTTCATCCTCTACCTCTGGTCTTATCCAGGACAAATGAATCGTCATTGTGACAGCCTCTTTGAGATGGCTATGAGCAGTTTTTCACGCCTCCCTGCTCCTATCTTTAGTGCCTGCTCACTAGCCAATGGGAGACATAAGCCCTAATCGCATCTAAAACTCTCGCTGGGCTAGCGTGATGAGACAAGCACAAGCTCTCCCCCCCCCCCCAATTCAACAGCTGCATCTCATAGCGATTGTGCATTATTTTTACTTCGCTTCGGTTAATAGGGGTTGATTGAAGTGGGATTAGCCTTATGTTAAACCATAGGTACAGTTTTAGGTGTTCCTTTTAAAATATTCAAAAAGTATTGCAGTCTTATTGGTTGGTCAATCACTAGTTGCAACACTTATTTTTATTGCATAAAGGATGCTCTTAAAAGCCCTCCTTATTTGTAAGTACCTGTAAATATTTTCCCAGCATTCCCAGGCCCTGTTTATAGGTGCATGAATCCTTTTATTGCGATATCAGCTATGCCATCATGGAAGTTTTCCGTAGCTTCATCAATTTAACACGCATTCCTAGCTATATGTCAATTTTTTTCAATCATGTTAAACGTTCATCAAGACCGTTTTTATCCGGCCCGGTTACTGCATTTCATCATCGTCATGTTTGCGCTAGTTAGCCTTGGAATCGTGCCATAAAATAGTTGCCCTGGGGCTTCCAATATCACGAACTGCCTGTGTGGTCACCTTAAGGGGTCACCGAGCAATTAGTTCGTTGTAGCTCATCCTGACGCAGCCACACACACTGATACCTTTCGATCCTGACCCCCACATCCCCCCCCCCCGAAAGAAAGCATTCGCACTGCTCGCACATCATTACGTGGTTGATGTGTACTAACCTGTAAAACGAGGTAACATCTTTTGGAGAATTCCTTCAAGACGGGTTAAATCTACTTTATGAGGCGTTAATTTAAACCAGGCTTTGTATCAATCAAGAAAGGTTTTTCTCAATACCTATCTGAAGTATCCAGCGTCTGCATCACCACCCAAGGCCGCTTTGAATGCGCTTCGCCACTTCTCGCCCATATGCGGTTAGGTGGATATGACTAATGACTTCCCTGATGACTGTATCGCTGCCACCACCACTGCCGCCACTAGTGCTCTATGCTGTGCTATGCACCCACAAATCTTCACCCAGCTGAACTTTTTGTCTCGGTGCACGCTTATTTGCTCCGTCGTTGTCTTTCCTTTCCTTGGTGCTAGAGCAGCCCTCCTCACATCTGCACCGTGCAGCAGATACGTTCTCATTCTGAATACTTTTGTTTCATCATTTGTCTCCATACTCGCTTTAGTTCGTCATCTTTTTAGATAATCAGTAACCATAATTTTTATCCCACTGCGGATGAGTCGCATGTCAAGAGGTCAAAATCTTGCTCTGGTACCATCATCAGACACTATAGCTTTAATATGACCTATTTGTGGTGGGAAGAATACTTCACACACACCCACATCTTCGAATTTGAGTTCACTGATAGTTCCTTATTTTTCTTTGTTC
Source organism: Anomotaenia brevis (assembly GCA_030710315.1). Lineage (NCBI taxonomy): Eukaryota > Metazoa > Platyhelminthes > Cestoda > Cyclophyllidea > Dilepididae > Anomotaenia > Anomotaenia brevis. The sequence goes on from JAUOZQ010000002.1 coordinate 2,108,324, forward strand.
TTTGCGTTAAATCTCTATATTCCCATAAAAGTCCTTTTCAATAGTTTATTTAGTCCCAGAAGTGCAAATTTTGATGGAAACTATCAATTCCACTCCTCATTGGGGTTCTTTCGCTTTCTGTGCTGAATGAGCTTCTTCGCATTCTCCTATCCTATTGTTTCCACCGAGGAGCGTGGTGGTGCTGCTATCTCCAAACGTTACTTTTTTCTCCATCCCTACTTTCTATATCTTCAATGTGACTCCCGCGCGTGTACGCGGGTCTTTATGCCAACTGCTTATTGTGCGACCTCAGTGGCATTTGTGATGAAGACTATTGAATATTCAAGGCTATTTACACGTGGTGAGGCAGTTGAACGCGTTTGATCATATGGACTGTGCTGTTACGCTGTTAGAGCGTACGTCACTGGTCGTGGTATCTGCACCGAATATTTATATTGGCTGCACCAGGACATATGAGCGGATACCCTGTACCTTGCCCTACCGCATCTTAGTAAACTGAAATGTGAAAACCTTACTTACATCCCCAAAGTCTACACTAGCGGATTTGCCTCTCTTTAGTACAAAGAGCCGCTTGAATGGGGTGGGTGTGGCAATAAAGCGAAAAAGGTTGTGGGAACTCTTCTCAAGCTCTTCTGTATCTGGCTTTCAAGTGCGTCTGCCATCTATTCGCCTCAGCTTTATAAATGTACATTAATCACAGGCGCGTACCCAAACTATGCTCAAGTATTGTGAAACTCGGAATGTTATCGTTTTTGCTGATCGTCCTATTTTTCTCCTTTAGGCCCACAAGCGCTGCTCGATCAGTGTTCCCAATGACTGCTTGCCAGACATGAAGCGTCTCAAGCGCGTCTTTGGAGTGGACCTCACCAGTCTGGTTCGGGCGGAGAACAGGTGCGTCAGCATCCCATAATTGTCTCGAAATTGGTGGCATTTTAAGTACATTGCGAGTCTGTCTGGTACGTGCTCCTCTTTGTGTGTGCATTGTCCGCTGTGGGCAGATTTGGGGGTAGTCAAACATCCATCAGTGTAGAGAAGAGTGAAGACTTGGGTTCGTGAGAGAGGAGGGCAGAGTGCCTTTTGGTTGCAGCGCCATTGTCTGTTTAATCAGGACTCTCAATGAGTCGTCACATTCAAAAACGCCCTAGTTTGAGCTGTAGCTGAAGGACTAAATACTTTGCTGGCATATAGTGTATGTGGCAGGATAATACAACTGTTTATTATCCGTCAAGCCTTACCTAAATCTAACGCGCCTTAAATTCCCTGTGTTTGTTTAATCATGACTCCTAGTGCCCCTTGCTCTTCAGATATCGTACGTTTTGGTTAGATGTGATAATTCCCACACTATCATACCGACCGCTAAGCTTTGTGGGGGATGTCGAGAAACTAGTTTCCGTGTTCCATTTTGAAATTTTAGAAGTAAGTAAAAAAACGAACTTGTTCATTTTATTTTGCCTTAATATCAATCTTTCAATTGTTTGAATTTCGACTTTGGCTAGCTGTTTTAATGCTTCAACATCTTTACATATGTGTTTAATCTTAAGGCATTAGAGGCAGACCCCGGTTGCGGCTGTGTCCAAGATAAAATGAATTGAAGTTCATAGATAAAGCGGAAACGATTTGCAATTAAAAATTTGATCGTAATTCACGTTAGACGAGAAAATAGTAGATTTAGGGTCGAATGAAGGCTATTAGGGTACCAGTGAAGTGCTGTGAAAGTGACCGTCGATACGCCACTGCAGTTTTATCGTGGGGATATTCAGGGTATTTTCGGCTAGGTGGCAGTACTCTGTAACCACTCCCAGATTTACAAGCCCCTCTGTTATCTCATGATTCCCGATCGCAGTGTGAGTCCAACTGGCAGTTACAGTTGACATTTAAATGTACACCAGGCTCAAGGAACAATGAGCATTAGAATGTCGTATTATTTTCAGCGATCCATCCATCTTTTTTCCAATTTGGAAGCCCTCCATTGCGCATTTCCGGTCTTCACCTGCTAGTGGATATAGGATCTATTAGGATCTTATCGTTGTAGCTACCTCACTAATCCAAAAATCGAGATAATAGTAGCTGCCCAACCACCGTGTTTAGGGAACAATAATAATTGAATAATTGAGTCAATAAGAGCACAGTCTTATGTTGAGTGACCAACGTTCAAGTGGGCGATTAGGAATGCCAATCATTATTTCGTACTACTCCTAAAAGCGTTATGCAGTCTGGCAGTGCTTCCATCTTGTGGTCGATGATAGATAATGCGACATTGGGATAGCCCTCCATCTGGTTTGTAAACTGTGTAAAATGAATGAAGAAGAGGAATCTCTAGTTTTTTGACCCATTCGCGCTAATCGACTGCTGAGATCGTTTTAAGGGTGCTACGTAGTCTGCAATATAAAAGGCTGTTTTGTGATTTGAGGGATGTGCATGTTTCGCGTGTGGGATCTAACCGTGAATGGAAGCGAGGTATTGCTTGCATGATTGGTTTACTGAAAACCCAGCAAAGTGCAAGTGTCAATACTGTCGGGTTTCAACATTCACACGACCGACATTTTAGCGTCCTGTGTGTGAGAGAGGTAGGGAGGTTGCCCGCGTTTAATTGCGGCGTTGATGTGTCTGTCTAGTTGGGTCCCGCGGAGTTCGAGCGAGCAGACAGGGACGGTTACCGCACTCACCCCACTCGCTCCTCTCGCCTGCATCGAGGACGCCTCTGACTCACTTACCGTCCCTGTAGTCGTCTCTTTCTCTTCCACCTGCTTCCCCCTAGGTCTGTGTCTCCTCTGTGTGTTGTGTGCTTGTCTTGAGTAAGGGCACGTAGGCACAACCATGCGTGGGTGGATTTCTAGAAGAGACCTGCTTTCGCGTTTCTTTGCAAACCGTGCTTCTTCTCCACAATGAATGATTCTGGCGTTCATTTCTTGCTAGTCACAAATAGTCGTTGTATGTGCTTAGTCTTGTTTTCTTGGGATGGAAGCTCTCTAAGTGCTTCAGTGGTTGGAAAGATCCCTTGGTTGTCGTTTCTAAATCCATCACAGTTGTCAGAAATAGGTTCGCCTTCAGAAAAGTCTGAATTAGATCAGGTAAACAATGTATTCTGATTCAGCTTCGTGTCCCAAGTCCTAAATCATTCTTCATGTCCTCTTAAAATTGTAGGAAAGCAGCCCTATCACCTGCCGTGTTTTCTTTCACAAAGACGGCTTTCTTTGTTTATTTAATATGCCCTCTCGCTACCTTCGTCGTTGTCTTTGTTTACTTACACGTGCGTCATAGAGTCGGGTTATTTCAAAGCAGTGCACCCCTACCGGGAAGCGGGTAATTGCTGCAGTTGACAAATTCCTCTGCCTAGCGTGTCCACGCGCCTCCTTCCTCATTGGTGGCTGGATGCTTGCTTTCAGAGTATCTCTTGCAATGCAGTTCTAGATGTAATCAACAACTGCAGGCTTGGTTAATGGTCATTGAGTACTATGCTGACCTGAGGGGATTGTTGTGTTTTGGGTCAGTCGTTACTAACTGCCGAACCAAAACTATAGGTTAACTATTAGTAATGATAGTTAGGTCCAATTGTGCAGCTGAGGGCCTTTTCATTCTCCATTGATCAGTTCGATTTGCTTAGTGCAAAAAAACCGTTACACCGGGTTTTTGACTCGAATGACTGCTTTTTGTTGCTCCAGTATATTCTCATAAGGTGTTAGATTGTTATTATTTTGTTCAAGTGTCAATTATGCTCGAGATATATCATGTGGTAAAAGGTACATTTTGGCTTTTTCGCGCCACTGTGCCCTCGCCGGGCAGTCACTTGTGCCCCCACCTGGACGTGCAGTTTTAATTACAGTAGTTGAAGCTATCGCCCTCCAACAACTTCTACTAGTGTGTCTCTGCCACTCCTCATTGGTTGCCTGTGTGGCACACGAGCCTCCCAACGGCCTGCTTACCTGGTGATCCACCTCGCAACGTCTTTGAGTTCGCCCTTCCAACTGCATCGCTGTCTATTTTTCGTGGTTCTTTTGTCCAGTAAATTATAGACTTTACACTGACCTTGTGTGGCTCCGACATCACCAAAAGGCTTGCATTTCAGTTCCGAAGGCTTCCTGTCCCTCTTCTTGCTCATCTCAACCTCTAAAATGTGCGTAGTGGTTCGTCCGAGTCGCTTTAGGATAGCCGTGTAGTATCCCAAAAGTTACGATCCTGCCAGATTTCTACCTTCCCGATAGTGCTTCCTGGCCAGTTTGTCCTACTACATTTAATGACCTTACCTTGTCTCGCTTGAGTTACTCAACTTAGCGTACTACCGCCTCGCTTCCATTGGTCGCTTGCATAACCGACTAGCCGGCTGCGACCGGCAAACGGGATAAATACCTGCTCCTTCCTCCCTCTCGTTGATTGGCCTACTAATTTTGCCCGGAAGTTGACTTCTAGCTGGTGTGAGGCAGCTCTGCATATGCCTGCCTTGTTTCAGCGGCGATCTTGAACAAAACCCCGAGAGAGGAGAGGAGGACTCGCTCTAATGTGGTAATGTGCCAGTAACAGGCTGCTATCTTGGTTTGGCTGGCAGCAGAAATTTTGGACTTTAGCTCGATTTTGCAAATCACTTACTGCGTGGCAAAAGTATGCAAGGCCAATGTAAGCTATTGTCTCCATTCGAGCATTAAAGACCAGAAGGTTCATCGTGCAGCCGTCAGATTGGAATCCATGGAAGAAAATTTCATGCTTCAGCATAGTTTGCACATACGTACGTGCAAGGCTTAAAGTAACAACTATTTACCGGCGAAACAAACTACTTTGGTTGCAAGGCGATTCGTAAGCACTAGACCATGGGAAACCTCAACATCCCGAACCAAGGAACATAGCAATATTTTTAGGTTAATCTAAATGCTCGTACTGTAAAAGTAGACCATGTTGATAGTCCAGCCTTTCCATATTCACTTAGTTTCCCTGAAGTAACAGCCTTCAGTGGCTTTATTTAGTGCGTCTGTCTGGATCGTGCAATACCACCCACATCACCAACCGATTAGTAATGTCTCCCTCAACTATTTGGATACGTCCTGTCGCATAGTTGTCAACTCCCCCCTCGTCTTTCATCCTATTAGTTGAGGTGCTGACAGCAACCTATTCAACTGCCCCCCCCCCTTTAACCCTCTCATCCGTCGGATGAGTCATAGCTCCTCCATCTCGAGATGAGGGAGACGGTGTATACCGATAGCACCTTTCATCCACCGGTTGAACCATTGATGTCTGTGGCAGCATGCCCTGTGGTAGCTATCGTCGATATGTTTTGCCGCGTGTGTGCCTGAAAGTCTCAGGGCTACTTAGAATGTGATTAATGCGGGCAGGCAGATAGATGGCGCTATGATGAGTTTGTTTATGTAGGCGTATGGGTGTACTGAACTGCCGTAAGCTGGCGGCTGTGGGTGAGTTGTGGCGTACACAGCAAATCGTCTGTTTATAGATGCCAGTGTGAATGGGTTTAGAGCTAGCCATGCCGTTGCTATTACTTCTCTTAATATACTTTGAGGGTTGCAGTTTAGACTTTCAAACTATTCGCCTCCAGAATGGAGCAGCTTGATTCATCATAGTTTTGTTTTGCAAACAGATCCTTGACGGATCATTAGGACCACACTAGATGATGAATGGATGGGTCGTCATTTAGTCGGCCTAACGGGCAAACATTTTGTTACTGTATGTGCCAAGTGAACTTGTTTGCCTTGCTCAACATTCGAAAAAATGTATGAGCATTTGTGCCATAAACGCTCCTCTTTGTCGAAAAAACATGCAAATCGATGCTGCTGAATTGCTCTCCAAGCGACTATAAGGCACAGATTGAGTCGAGAAAGTTTCGTCCATGGCTAAGGGCATAGTCTTTGGCAAGTATACTTTGGGGAAAATGGCATCCAATCAGTCGCATTCGTCCAGCAAGAGGATAGGTGAATGACTTTATCTAGGCATTGCAAGTTATCTAAATGGGACCCATTAGTGAGTGCTATTGCCCAACGAGAAAAAGCATTGGTTTGCTCTCCGGGTCAAGCCTACATATTAGTGTACTTTGCCACAGTGCGAAAGAAGAAGTCAACAAATGGTAGCATAGAAGGCGCGGTCGAATGGCAGATGTGACGTCGTTCGGATAAATTGCGTAAACAATTAAGCGTAGAATTGAGACCAGAAAACTTGAACAAAACAGAGTCATAGAATTTTGCTTAACACAAATAAGCACAAAAGGCTACCCAAGGCGTTTCATACTTCGGAGTTTAGGATGGCTTCATCTTGGGTACCCTTCTAACGGTTCATTTCCTTCTCGGTATTTTGTAGGACTCTGCCGCAAGTGCTGGTGAAGTGCATCGCGGAACTAGAGCGCAGAGGCGGCTTGGAGATGGAAGGAGTCTACAGGGTTCCAGGCAACCAGGAGATTGTTGAGGACTTCCGCATCGCTCTCGACAAAGGTGCGTTATCTTAGAGCATTTGAGTTCTTGTGGCAGCCGAAACGAACTGACCTAGTCACTTAACAAAGCAAATATTCTTGCATAGAGTACGACATGTCGATTTAGCCTCAGCCTGTAGGACATATGTGATACTTTAAATACCGAACTGAACTCTAATCACTTCTCAAAAAGAAGCTGTGTAATCTGACCGTAGCATTGGCCTTCGGTTAAAGTGTATTCTCCTCTCTGCAACAATGACTCTGTTCGACTGACCACGTTTCAAATCATCTGTGTGGTCGTAGACTTCATAACTCCACCTATGCTTTGCATCATTTTCTTAAGTGATCCCTCGTCTGAATCGAATTCAGTGAATGCATTGTTGCTTATTTTTTAAATAATTATCTCATCCTAGAAGTCCTAACTGGGATTTGTAGGAAGCTTGTTAGTATCTCGGTTGCATATGTGGTCTGGTTTTAAATCCTCACTGGATCTCGGTACTTTATAGCCTCCTCAATAAAGCATCGGTTTTTCAAACTTGCCAGCGTACAGGCACACACCCAAACAAGCACCTTAAATGTTCATCAATTTACGTTTTGAAGCCACCTTTTATGTAGCTGTTTTTCGTCGCCTTTCTCCTACTTTTAGTCGAAAAGGCACTCCTCCTTTCCGATCCGGGTGGATGAAGGACAGGTCTACTAGTCATGCTCTTTTCCTTTTTTTCCACGGTTTTTCTAGTTAGAACTATGTACTTGTTAACTTGTAACTTCGGATTGTTTTGAACCTTTGCCACTGCTACCTCCACGCCTGCGTATATTATTCATGCTTGTTTTTGTGCTTCTCCCGCGAATGTGTTTGTGTTACTGCTGTGGACTACGCTCAGCTAGCTCTCCTCTCACCCACCTCCCTTCACATTTTCTTTACGCAATACGAAAAGCGGTTCGTTTCGCCAGAAAATACGGGTGTCTAAAGTTACTCTTGTGAGAAATTTCAGTGTTGTTGCAATCTTGAGGTGGAAGTGTTGTGGCTTTTAGCAAGTGAGAAGGACCAAGCTGCTTAGGAACAATTGCAAAAAAGAATCAATGACACTTCAATTAGCTCTCGTGGTTGGAGCAGCGCTACCTTGGCCTAATTGGCCATAAGCCTCCTATTTCTCTCCGTGAGTTCAATCACCGTAGAAGGACCTCAGTTGTTAATAGAGTTTGTGAATCAATCAAATAACTTTCTGGCTCTGATCGAGCCCCTGTGGTTGGCAAGCATAGGAAAGCAGGCTTTGGAGCGAAGAGTGAGACTGGTTTTATCTTTTAGACTTAAAATTTCCCGTGTCAATTTAAGAACCCTTAGAAGTGTTCTAATGAGAGCTCAAGGCTTAGTTGACCGATTTCCGACGTCAACTAGTGGTTCGATAGAAAACCAACCGTATCATTTATTATTTTTTCATTTACGAAAATTTCATACTAGTCTAGCGCGTCTGCAGTCCGGCACCCAAATACCTAGTACGCGCATCGGTGACGTTTGCTAAGCCGTTCATTGTCCCATGCACTGCGCAGCACCTTAACGTGGAGTCGCGATTTCAGTGAGCTTGTATCTTACTGCACTTTTACTTACTCTCTCGCCGATGAATGTTAACTCCTTTGCATTCTGATCATATTTTTTGTCTCCTGAAAATCAGAATGTCAGTTCAAATTCGCATTTCTTTACCCTTTTTGTAAAACCCATGTCTTGCATCATCACTAGAGTACGCAATAGTGAATGTTTTGCTTGGAGAAAGGTTTGCAATTTCAGCGTTTCTAAAATGTTTTAATAGTAGAAATACCCACGAGTTGCGTTCAGGAAGTCAAATAACCATCAAGCATTAGGCTTTGGAATTGTGGTGGGCATTTCGAAACGGGCTGTCCAACCAACTCAAGGAGCATAACTTAAGAAGCGGGCTTTATTCCTGATCAGCTGGCAGCTTTGGTGTGACTCATCGTGTGCGTGTGTTAATGCATGCAGACTACACAGTGATTATGCTCTGTTTACCACAAAATGTGCTGTTGAAAACAAGGGCGGAACAGTGAAACTTCAAAGCCTTGTAAGTGTACTCGCCGAGGTCGGCGTATTTTGCCAGCACTCACCTCGCCAGTTGGAAATATGGAATTAGCAACTAGAAATTCTTCTTAATGTTATAGAATTGTCTTTAGTGTAAGTCTATTAAGTGTTTCTTCGATGGAAACGACTGGTAGTTGGTTGTGGCCATTAATACTTAAAGACAAATCGAAGGCTCTTGTGAATCTTCTTTTGATATTTACCATGTGACCCAAAATCAGTCTCTATAAAACCCACAGTAGTTGCCCATTAAGGCATCAAAAGCAAAGCTGTTATCGAAAAGTTCAATAATCTTTCAGCCTGTTTTTATCTGCCGTTGATCGTGTGGGGATGTACTTTATGGCGGGCAAAAGTGCTGAGGAGCACTGCGTGTGTAGACGTTTGGGTGACCCCGATAGCACTTGATTGGTTTAATGCCTTGCAAGCGCGTTTTGCGTGAACTTTCACGTGTGTGTTGGGGGGGGGGGCGGCTTTATGAAGCCTTGTGGCCTCGCCATCTTGCTTTGATTTCTAGTGCTTCCGTTGGGGGTCTGGCCTAATTAATTCCCTAGATTTTTAGATATAAGGATATGAGGTTAATATTTTCAGCATCAATAGTTTCTCGAAACATCCTCTCCCTGGAATCGCATTTCCGCTTCTTACCAAGTTTGCAACGATTATATTAAAATATCTCAGTCTACGTTCCGACCTAATCCGTATGGCTACCCAACTAAACGGAAATGTGAGACGTCAGCGTCCAACCTAGCCTTATGAAGAAGTGGCGTAGGTAAGTGTTAGAAGTGTTTTTGAGTGATCTTGTTCGTCGGCTGGCCAGGTTAACGAATCACTACGAAGGACATCAAATGCAGTAAACAGATTTCAGCACCAACATTTCATAGTGGTCAGTGGGTGCATGATGTTTGGGATCAGCATCAGATTATGCTTCTTGCCATGCTTTGTGTGTGATTTCAACCAATCCACCTCGTTGATTTGGAAAGTTCTTTTATTAAATATAACTTCGAAAACCGATTTTAAACAAATGAACTCGGCGCACTTTTGAGGCGAACGAGTGCCATATAATGCAACACATCGTACTTTTCCACGGAAGTAACTGAGAGTCGCAATTAATTCTTCCCGAAAGGAGGCCATTGATCTTTGCTACCCTAAATAGCAAAAGTACAGCGCAGCCGTATGGGCGTGTCCCATGTTGCCTGATAAATTATTATACTGCATTTTCTATCTATTTTTGTTTAAACTCCTCGATTTTCTTTTCAAATCGTGAAACTATCAACTTATGCCTTTTCCACTGAATAGAAAAGCAGCAGTAGCTGTAAATGTGCTCAAATGCGCCAAATGAGATTCAGATCGAATAGGGCTCTGTATAGTTGTGCGCGATCTGTTTTAAGTGTGTTCTAACACGTCTTCTGGAGTTAACACGAATCGATGTCAAAAAGTTTCTCTCGATGCGTAATTTTATCTATCAGCGATGCCTATTAGAGTCGTATTTCTGGTGTATCGTGTTATCCTCAGGCTGGTACCTTGTCGGAAAGTGACTGTCCCTTGCAGCACTGCAAAGTGCAATCTAGTAGTCGGGGTTTTTGCATGGAAATAATCCCTGTAAAACACAGGGCTTCTTTCAGCCCTGAAAGTCCTTAAGTTATCACTGACAAGTGGGTTCATTGGAGGGGAACAAATAAGGTTTTCTCAAGCAAGACAGGACCAATTGGCCATGCTTCTCACACACGCTCTCCCTTCTTTTCCTGATTTCTAAAGATCTACTAATGCGATTCCGATCAGGTTTCAGGACCCGGATCCAGGTCACTTGGCGTTGTTATGCAATTCGCCAGGCCCTCAAAGTTCCACGTAATGCAATCTTCGCAACAACACACTGTAATGTGAAACCCGGATTCATCCTACTCTGTCTTTGCTATCGTGTAAATAATGAAAAGTTAAGAGCACAGATCGTCACAAACTTAGTGTGCATCTGATTGTGATAGCTTTCCAATTTGGCCGAATTTCGGCATTCCCTAATCTGGGCCATAGTGCCCTACATCTCAGCTATCCCACGCCGGTGCCCGACTATTTTATTGGTAAAGTCATAATTGAATTCCATAAAAAATAGCTTAGTTATAACGTAGCTTGTTCAAAATGCCATTCTTTGGCGTTGTTGTATCAAATTCCCAACGCAGGATGTTTTTCCAGAATATGAATCGGTTTGGAAACGACGTCATCCATATTTTCGTTCAACCTGTTCAACCAATTTGTCTTAGGCTGTGAGGTATTCATGATCTCTATTCCGGTTGTACGGCACGCTCTCCCTGCTTATATTATTCATCCATTCTTACTTCTGGTTGGCCTAAGACTGTTCCATTTTTTTCTGCTATCTTTTAAAAGAGCCTAGAGAAGGGCTTTTTGAGTGCTGGTAATAGGTCTTCTTGTTGAGGTCATATCCCGTATATCGATATATAGGAAAGTCGTTCATATATGAAATGAAATCGGCTATGGAAGGGTCAGAAACTTGATCCGGAGTTAAAGCGTAGCTCGGCTTTTTTTAATACTTGAGTAAAACCCGACTTGCATTTTTGGATCTTAAAACGAAGCTTAAACTCCCTTTTGTCGAAAGAGTGTTGACTTCTGGCTGTGTTGATGGCATTAACTTTGTTGATTCGTTTTCTGTAGACTGCGAGTCCGTGGACCTGTCGGAGAAACATTGTGGCGACCTAAACACCATCACAAGTCTGATCAAGTCCTTCTTGCGTCAATTGCCCATCCCCCTCATCACCTACGATGCTTACCCCGAGCTCATCGACATCACCCGTGAGTCCTCGCTCCTCCCCATCCCACCCACTCTCTCACTCCCAAGTCCCCGCATCCTCTCCACAGTTGGAAGTGCCTTACTAAGCAAAGGTAATCGATGTTGTGGAGGACCTGATAATTGATTGGCCATCTATGTCCTCCAATTCATAACTACTCTAAACAACGAGAGGACCAACTGAACAACAGAGAGCCTTTGAATGGGCACAAAATTATCCAAACGGACTTACATACAAAGCCTGTATTGTAAGGATTAGCGAGCTTCCCAGCGCGTCCCAGTATTTACGCGTCATGGTAGCAATGAGCTCTAATTAAGCCGTTTATTGAGTTTTAACGCTGATTGACGCATTGTTCCATGTCTAGTCGTCATCATTGTCAATCATCGCCATTTGTGCACCCCTGGATCATACAGATGACCATCTGTTTAACCGCTGCGAATCCCATGTAGACGCATCTGTGCAGCCGAGGCGAGCTACTATGCGTCAAGAGATCTTGTCAATCGCCAGAGCTGTTTTGAGTGCCAATACCATGTCAAGGTTAAGAACCTCTCTTACTCCATGGTCTCACCACTAACATGCTTAGTTGAAGTCGAGGGAGGCTTGCCCGGTCCTCTTGTTACCTCTGTCATCGGCTATGCTGTTGACGAAGGCATGTCCTTCGTCACTCCTACTTGTGCACTGCTACCCCGTGTGCGTCAGGACTGGGGTTATTTTTGCGCCATGACTCAGTGGTGCCCGAGCGGCAAAAAGCCAGCACCTGGGTCGGACAGTTGGAGTTTTTCGTAGCGCAGTGTGTGCACTACCGCTGCCTTTTGTACTGGTACCCGATCCCCAAATCCATATTCCCTGGTGATTATTCTGACCTATTCTAATAATCTTAGCTTAATCTCTAGGTTAAAGCGTAAGCCTTACCAACTGAGTTCATATTTGGGTGGCTTTTGTCGTTGAATCCCTCTCTTAGGATGTGCGACAAATGGTCTGAAATGGGGCTAAGCGAGTCAATTTAGGGGCAGGATGTGAGATAATGAACTAGGCAGCAGCTGTTGCTCCTGTTCTGTGCAAAAAACCCGACCATCGTTATATCTGATCAAGGCGCGCCCTTCTACCGGTCAGGAACACTTTTGACAGAATCATGTGTCAACCAACGAACAGTCCCTAGTGGGAGTCTAGGGGCCTATTAAAAGACATCCTAGCGGTTAATGCTGTCTTGGGTGTTGGTATTCAAATGGCCACAACAATGGGAATAGAAGGCCTCAACTGCCATTTCCCTGCCAGTCTCCATGGCTTATGTGAAGCTTTTTTATTACCCCACGAGACCAGCTGTTCCCTCGGTCAGTTGTTTGTTAGCCTTCATCTGGTTCACTAATCGCCACTTGAGGCATGCAACAGCTCCAGAGGGGAGATTTTACTAAAGGTCGGGCATCTTTGTGATGGGTGTGCGTGTGCGCGCGATTGCAGTTCCTTTTTGTTGGCTTATTCCGCTTCTTTTCCGCTGGTCTTGTTATTACGAGGGGTATGTTAATGAGGGCCAAGGTGAACGCTCGGTGGGGGACGGGCTAGCAGCGGCATTCGCGCGCTTCGCTACCCCTCTAATGTGCCTGGTGTAGTTCCAGAGACACAATTAATGCCAATAGAAAACGGAAAAACTCCATTAATGACTGAGTGAGCAGTTTTATGAAGGGCAGGTAGTGGTTAGAAATACAGAAAGAGAGGGAAAAGGGTCAAGTACGGTTCTCGTGCAGTTTGAAGTTAACTCACTAAATTGGTCAGAACGAATGACGAGGTGTCGACCATGTTAAGCTTTACCTTATGCGCAATAACATGGCTCCAGGTTGTAGTGGTTCTCCCGATCTGAAGTTCCAATAAGCTCAGGGTTAAAATGTCTCGCTATTTTCTCGTCTCTTAAGGTGGCACTGTCATGGGTAACCGATACGATCACCACACTGTCCAGATTGTGAGAGGAGCAGCTTGATGCATGCGCATGCCTACCCATGTATGCACCGCTGAGGCTTTTTCATTCACCAGACTGGGAAATTGATGCGACCACGAGCAAAAATCGGCTGCTATGGTATTTTAAACCGACTCGCGGATTGAATTTGACAATCTGAGGTATTCACGACCAATCGAATGCATTTCCAATCCAAACCTAAAATCCATACACACATTCAAACCGAACAGGACATGCTCGGAGAAGCGGCTCATTCAGCTGCCTTTTGGTGGGTTATTAAGGCACACTTAGCTGGTGGTGTGGGGTGGATGAATGAATCTATAATTGGTCTGGGTATAATTGGCCGCTCTTCTAATTGTACCCCATAGTTAAGCAGTTGGGGGTCTAATTAGTCGCAGACAGGTGCCTAGTCATAGCTGATTCCTCAAGGCACAAGCGAATTGTTCTGTGGTCGGCAAAAGCTAGGTGGCTGTGGCTGAATTTGTATTGGCGTTTAGACAATGGGGTAGTGTTTGTTTACTATTGCTGTTTCAATCCGATATGCAGCAGCGTTTGGGCTGTCGTACAATTTATCTAAGTGTGCTTCGGTTTTTGGTTTTGTGTACAGGTGATGATCAACTGTCAGACGTGCAGAAGTTGGATCTTCTCAAAGGCTGCATCCAACGGCTCCCACCTGCTCATTACTACTGTTTACGCTACCTCATGGCCCATTTGAACCGGTAGGCAATCACTTCCCTTGTTTGCGATTTTTGCTGAAAATAGTATTATTTGGGGCATTTTCGCACCTTATCCCCTTATTTCAAGTTCTTGGGAAGCAGTTTTGGCTTGCTTAATCGTAAATCATACCAATCCAAGGTTTTGTCTAACTCAAGGCCTTGGCTCTGTGATGCTTTGACGCGTGTTTGTGTTTGCATTGTCATCAGTCCATGTAGGAAGAAGGAGTTCAAATGATTTATTGCATGATCGAAGAACAAACGTTTACAAAATGCTATTGTTGCCATTATTGGCCTTTCTGGAATCGCGGTAGTAACAGGTCATTTTCGGACGGCCTTTTCAATAGGTTAACTCTAAAAGGTTAACCTGCAAAAAGCAGTATGCCGTAGGGAAAAGACTTCGTGGTCGTTATGATGGCCAAAGTTGTAGAAATTATGCCAGCTTTTATTGCTAAGTGATGGGTTTATGAAGGCGAGGAAGACAGAGATCTCAAAAGCTGATGCAGGAGTCTAGACATCGGCCCCTTCTAATTTGAAATCTTTAGTCCATTCAAATTGAAGTGAGTGAGACATGAGTGCGTTGAATGCCTACTCACTAAGTGGACTTACTTGAGTAGATATAAGTAAAGCCAGAGAAGTGGTTTGTGTGTTTTTTTCCCAGAGTGGCAGACCATCAGCAGCTGAACATGATGTCGTCGGAGAACCTGGCTATCGTGTTCGCCCCCAGTCTCATGAGTTCCTCCTATACGGACCCCATGAGCTGTCTGGCCGGGGCCAAGTTCGAGCAGGCCGTGATCAACCGCCTGATCGCCGACTATGCGGCCATCTTCGAGGGGGAGGACTGCGTCCCACCCCAGCCCCCCATCTCTGCCTCCGCGTCCACTACCGCCTCTCGGTCGACCACGGCCTCGTCGGCCTCCTCGTGCCGATAGTTGGTCCCTTCCCATCCCCTCTCCCTTGTACAGCTCTGGACTTGCTCACAGTCTTTCAAACGAAGTCTCGCATACTGCTGTCCGCACAGATATTGATTTTAAGGCCACCACTTTTAACAACCCTCTGCTCTCCTCCCCCTTTCTTGCTCTCACTCCGCCTTTTATCTATCTCCATGTCTCTGGAAGGAACGTGGGTTATTTGGTGTACTATTGCGGGGAATAGTGATAGAAAGTGTACGGATATTCGTGTTTTTGTGAGTAAAGTTCTACACAATTAGGACGTGAGGTGCCTCTGCGCATGCGTTTTTGAAAAGGATTCGTATAACTATTCTTAATAAGGACTGTAATAGGACAGTCAAAGAAATTGGATTCGTGAAGGTTGATGAAAACGTTCTTTGCTAAATATACCAAATTGAGGAGTATCATGTTTTCGTTCGCTTGAATGGAACTGAATTAGAGGTTGACGAGCTCACAAGGATTCCAAGTAACCCTCATTTGAATTAGATAAAGCGGAGACTGCGTCACATATCTTTCTCTGCAAACCACGGCGAGGTGTTGGCTTCAGAGGCAATACTTATTTCTTGACCATTTTATTTGCTCAAAAAATAATGATACTCAAAAGTTGAATAGTCATGTCCGGGGAATCCCTTAACCGTTAACAAGTGATTGTTCTTGCTCAGTGGAGTAGCGGTTTAGGCTTGACAATGAGTGAAAAAGCGGTCCTGGTGCTCTCGGATCTCGAGGAGTTGGGCCACTCTGCGGTGGGTTACTTTTTTCTTTCCGGTAATGTGCCCTGAAGCAGACATTCTCAGGTGAAATGGCGTTAGAATGTAGACGATCGCTGTCTTAGAGTTGCCTCCATGCGGGCAGAATCGGAGCCTAGGGTGATTAAGAGGAACGCATAGCACTCATAAGGTTATAATGAAATTATGACACCATGCAGGCGCAAAAGCCACTTCTATTTCATTTCTCTTTGCATAATCTGTAAATAACTCGAAGGCTTGAATAAAGAGATTTCTTTCTCGCATGCTCGCAAAAGTGAAAGAATCTCAGTGGCGAAGTTGCTTGCAGGCAACGACTTTCGGATCTATAACAATTTTTCATGCCTCACCCACGCTTTCATGTGTCCGAAATAGTACTGAGGGCTATTGAAACATACTTCTCCAAGTCTTTATATTAGAAATTCAGATTTATTGAATCGACAAGTAGTTTGAAGTTGTGCTGGAAAGTTCAATACTATTCAGAGCAGCATTCTGCCTAATTAATCCCATGGAGTGTTCTATTCTAAAAAGACTGGAAGCTTGGTAGTAGGTGAACCAATGACCTTAAACTGGTGCTTTGATCATGTAAAATTATCCCAACCTGCATATAAGTTTTACAACTTTGTGCAAATGAATTATTAATACAATAGGATTAATCGGGAGCAGGTAATGCAATGCGATGTGGTAGGAGTTCACGCATCGTTACACCCTCACGTATCTATGGTGAATAGTAACGACTAATCACGACCATTCAGAAACGAGTAATCATGAGTTTAAAAGATCAGCCAACAGTGTTGATAATGGATATTTCGTGGTACCAGTCAGCACTTCTGATATAAGCAATGTGTAGGAATAGGCCGAATAAGCAAATGCAAACTTTAGTTAAAGGGATTCTCAAAATTACAATAATTACAAAATCAATAACATCATTCACTCGCCAAGCATGACTTTTATTTAAATTTTCAAATTAAACTATATCGAATACTTAGATAGAGCAACTGATAAACCTACTACTGATTTATCAATGCCACCATCTTCAAAAATAAAGCCAGAAATTGACGGAAACCAATTTAAAGTAAATAAACTAAATTAGTGATTTAATCCTGATACGAACGATCTCTTTAGCTAACATCGGAGTTTGGCGGAAATTATTCCAACATTAATCATATCTTCAGCAGAATTAACATCGAAATGGGAAACTGCATTTCGAAATGAAATTCGGTGGCATAGAAAGAAGAGTTCCAGGCCTTTGGGATAAAATGTGGGAATTTGAGGTAGAATGGGAAAGGACTTAGACAAAAACCGCACTTGGAAAAACACATTTTGAAGTTGTGTCAAATCACCTCAGGCAGAAGTTAAGCCAGATTTCAGCAAATTTGGGTAATTCCAACAAAATATGTAGTGATGTGGTGTAGGTCCAACTTTTGAGGCAATTATAGCCTCAGTTCTTCGAGGCATCGATTCCTACAAAATGTGAATTGTTTCCAGAGGAATTTCAGCTCATTCCTCAGTTAAGGCACCCTCACCCAGTTCTTTTAGTGAAGACGATGGCGGAAGCGGCGAAAATCGACTTCTTACTTTAATCTCTAAGATCGACGACCATAAATGCTCCGCAATACTGAGGTTGAGGTGGTCTGGCGATTGTGGTGGTGGTGGTGGTGGTGGCCACGTGAGATGCTCAACTTCACTAGAATGTTGTTCCTCGTGCCGCCATTCCTTAACCATTTCAGCTGTATGCATTGGAATGAAAGATGGCGGTGTTTCCCTCCGGCAAAAGTTCTTGAACCATGGAATGAACTTGGTCGCCCTAAATTCCTACACAGTCTCGGCTCTTAATGCTTCCTCCACGAAGGGAAATCATGGGGCCCGGCACCCCAGCTCAGCATAACACAACCCCACCATGTTTTGCACTTGGGAGAAGGCAGTCTGGATTAAATTCCTCCAAGTGCACACTCGGCCGGAGGTCGGAAATAAAGCAAACGAGGATTCCCCAGAGAAAACCACATTTGTCACTGCTCGAGGGACCAATTCTGGAGGTTCCCGCTCCAACACTCTGAACGTTTTGAAGCATTTGTCGTCTTTGAGAGCAGGGCTTTTCTAATTGCGACTCCTCCGTCAAAGCCAGCTTTTGCAGCTCCCAACGAACAGTCTTTGCTAAATCTGCGTTCTGTGGATGTTTATCGAGCTCCGTAGTGTAGAGTTCGACGGTCTCTCTCAGCCAAAATCTGGGGCTTTCGGCCAGACGTGTACTTTGCTAAGGAAGCTCCTCCTCCTCCTCCTCCTCCTCTGAGACAGTACCTCTTGGGTGGGATCAGTTTCTTTTACACTAGCTCCTGCCACAAGAGCACCAACAATTTGGCCACTTTGAAAGTCCGAGAGGCCTGCCACTTTAATATGGTTATAACCAATTCCTTAAATGTCATTTTAGAAAAACGTAGCGAATAAGAAAAATAATGAATGAAGCATTAAAGTATAACAAGATATGATTGTTTATTACATTTTCAGAGATTCTGATGCGAAAATGTTAGGTATTTTCACCATCTTGTCCAACTTCTGCATGCTTATCAATAAAACGTGGAAAAACTATTTACGAAATGCAAAACCTGCAATTTTTCAGAATAATTCAAGAATTGGTTTGTCAAGACCGAATCTGACAAGTTGGTCTATGAGTTAAGACTGTACAAGGTCGTTTAGGTATTATTTTATCTATTTTCGAATCGCTTTGGTCAAACTTCAAGATTAGCGAAGAGTAAGAGACTTGAAACTGTGGAGGTCTACCTTCTTGAAACGCCCCAGGGCCGAGAATTATCATCAATGAAGAACGTTATTGAATATATACAATCCCATTTCGATTCTCCACCCAATTAACGTTCGCTATAACAAAAGCACGGGGAACACAACATATATGTATATGTTAAAATTAATCATCAGGAAAAACTTGTTAGTTCATATGGCAAGTCTTAGTTTTAGGATTCTTTTCGGGACGGGCCTCTTTTAGTTTTCAAAAACTTGTGTACCGATTTATCCTCTCCCCATTAACACCCAACGGAGGTGAGTCCTTCTCACCAGCCAACACTAGAGATACGTGTCCGATTTCGAGACTTCCGTGTCTTTATCAATCCGCACGGAGGTTTGTTGTCGTCGTCGCTGTGGTGGTGGTGTCCGGAAAGGCGACTAGTTCCTTCAGCCAATAAAAGATGCGATTTTCGACGGATGACTCATCCAACCTCCCTCCCCCCGAATGTTAGGTAACGAAAAACAAGCACTCATTGCCATCGTGATCATCAGGTCAAAAGAACATGTCCAGTAGCTGATATAACTATCCCCTCACAAATTGATGCTGAGTCACTTCCTCTCTTGGTTCGAAAGGAGGCTACTTGAAATGCAATTTACGATTTGGCTTTAAACAACAGCAGAAGAAAAATTAGGAATCCAGACGTCAAAACCTTTACTCCATGAGCAAATGAACAGATGCTTAGTTTCTGGCTTGCATTAAAGACTTCTGGCATGCCTGGATGGGAATTACTCCACTTCATCTGGAAAAATACCGTTTTCAGGGTGTATTTTTAATAAGTAAAAGTAAGTGCATTTGTTAAATAAGCATGCACGATTATTTGTTTAAACTACGACCAGTCTAAAGAGAACAATTAGCACCTAAGGAAGCACGGTTTTCACCGTAGCTTCACCTCGCAAAAGAGAGGACTTCCTACGTATTCATAAGAGTCGGAATAACGGGAATGCCGCCATTGTGAAAGTGAAGCACTCTTCCCTCTGCATACAAAGGTCAGCCTATGTATCTCCTCGAATCAGTTATCACTTTCGCAACTCGGGGGCAATTCGTGAGTTCTGACGTAGACTCGAAATAAGATACCCTTTGGGCCGAAATGAGAACGCGTTGCAAAGAATGAGGATCGGTTTCGATGATTCATTGCGGTTGCGATTGGGCAGTGTCACATAGTCTCGAATCTAGCTCTGCCTCGAGTCTTGATACACGGAACAGTTGTGGGGTCATTCTGGACCATTACGACTTGTTTTGAGCCGCACTAGCGGAAAACACTTCCTCTTCGTACTGGCCTCCTAGACATTTTCATTTTTGTCTAATATACAAGAAATGCTTGCTAAAATTATCAAATTAAAAGTATAGTTGTCAAAAATCAACCCTATTTAAATCGGTGTTCCATTCACCATACCTAAATATATAAATATGCAAGGATTGATTATTGCCGCGACTGAAAAGGGCCTTTTTAAAAAGTAAATTAAAAAAGCGATAGCATTTCACATAAGAAACTAGCCGTGCAGTAAGAGAGGATACTTAATACAATGGATGATGTTGTCTGATATTTTTACTGTTAGCGCTACCGTATCGTTGGAGAAATGGCTTTAAGAAAAAGCAGAGTATAGAAAGATTGTGCCACGAGTAACCTTTTATAATGTCTACGAGCCCTTTAAGATAGAATGAATACCAAGTAATGAGGCAATAAGCAGTTAAAAGGTTATTAAATTTAAAAATTAGCCAATTTCTTATTGTAACTAAGGTCTAATGTGTTTACCGCATTCACGTAGCATGATTAATTTGAATCTTATGAAAAAATGCGATTGCAATCCCACAGTCCCAAAGCCTTTTACAGAAAATCTGCATCCAAACCGAACTGCTT
The DNA here is from genome assembly GCA_030710315.1 of Anomotaenia brevis. Lineage (NCBI taxonomy): Eukaryota > Metazoa > Platyhelminthes > Cestoda > Cyclophyllidea > Dilepididae > Anomotaenia > Anomotaenia brevis. Next base: position 2,128,614 of record JAUOZQ010000002.1, read on the forward strand.
TCAATTCGTTAGTAGTATCAATTTGTCCAACGGCACCATCACACTGGCATCTAAATAAGGACATTTCGAGCTACTTTAGGTGAATAAGGAATTACGTAAATCTTATGTGGGAGTTGTAGGGGTTAATGGAAAACCCACAGTTTCGAACTAAATTGCGAGGGGTGTTGTTGACCACCATGTCTGAATGACTGTAGTTTTTTGAAACATTACCTTAAGCCAAAATAAATGCCGAAATTTGAGTCGAAGAGAGTTCTAGAAGACCAAAGAGACATTTCATTCACAACTTATTTGAAGTGATTATACTTGGAAAACGTTCAGGAAAAATCAAAATAAGGATGACTCACTTGTCCCTCAAATGCGAACGCCTCTGAATTAGTCGTTGAGATTAGTTAAATTATTCCATCACTAATTCTCCTTAAAAGGTACGATTTAATTTACCGATTAATCAAGAGAGTGGCATTGTAAGATACCATTTCCCAACGTCTAAGAAAAAGAGAAGCAGCATCTCAGTCATTTACGCTTGATTAACCACCAGTTCAGAGATTGGAGACAGGAAGGGGAGGGCGGAGGGAGTGGAGAAGGGGGCATCGTGGTTACTGCTTCTTGACAGGGTCGCCCAGTTCGTCGTTGCGCCTCTTGGCGGCCTCGACGCAGGCGCTGAAGGCCGCGCGCACACCCGCCTGCTCCAGCGCGTAAGTTCCCGCGATGGTGCTACCGCCCGGCGAGCAGATGTTGTCCTGTCACCGTGGAAAACACCAAAACCGAGCCCTTATCAGGCTCAATCACCAACACCGAGAAGGCTTTAAAATCAACGACTTTCCTGTCCTATTACCTCCCCACAATTGTGCTTAAACAAATTTTCACAAATGGTAGGATATTTCCAGCGAAATCGTTGATGTCAGCGATATTCCATGGCAAATAAACCCAGCTCCAATTGATTGGAGATGGTTGGAGAGCTCGAAATTACGTAAATTTCTAAACGGGGAAATGCATGATTCTCAGTCACAAACCGCTCCACCTATTAAAAACTCTTTTCAAGAGAACTAATGCCATGAAGGCATCAAAGTCTACCAAACTCCACGGCAACCGTCCGTCCCCGATTCAATCCAATTACCGACTTTTAGAAATTAAAATAATCTGTAAGCAAAACGTTATGTCAATGTCTAAAAAAATCGCAAATATGCATGACAGACCAAGCAGCAAACTAATTCGTCTAGGAATTACACCGCTTAAGGTTATAAAGATGACCAGCATGGCCTGCCGCGGGGTAAAGGGCAGAAATTGTGCCTTTTGTACACACTGACAAACTACACCTAATGACTGATACACATTGAAATATTCTATGTTCTTAAACGCTGCTAAGGACTTGCATGAGGAAGAGAAAACTTCGGATAGGTGCCCGCTGTGAAAACTTCATGTGTTGTCTCAGTAAGTTCATACCTGAGGAACAATGAGCTAAAGCTAATTCGAATCGGATTCGTACACAACAGGGATATCAAGGTATCTTTTTCAGGCAGAATAAAAAACCACAAGGACATCAATTTCAGTTTCTGCCCCAACTCTAGAGTAATCAAAACCAATTTGTTGGGCAAAATGATCACAACTAAGGCATCAAATAATAACATTAGAAAGCATTTCTAAAAACAGGGAAACACAATGGCTAAAGTCACAAACCACTCCGAGGAAGCACCACATCTTTTGGAATAACCAAGCCAAACGACCACCTCTAGGGCCACAATGTCAGTAATATTCCATGTCATCCACCCCCTCCCCCCTTGAGGTACACAACATTCCCAGAATCAACAGGGTATTTTTTATCAAAATGGCGGGAGTTAGTGAGATTCTGTACCAAAAAGACCCATTCCAATTGAGTCAAATAGGTGTGGGCCTCATTAATTTCGAAAATTGAGAAGTACCCTTTCAAAGCATCACGACTAAGTTTGCATGCACTTTTTTGGACATTTTAGTTAGATTCAATTTTACGAGGGAGAGAGAAACAACTGCTAAGTGTAACACAAACGACACAAGGTCCACAGACCGTATACCTAACGATGCAATTAACCACGGGGTCAAGCCCAAGTATGGGTTTCATCATAGCGCGAAGTAACCTTTGATCAATCAACCACGACAGCGAACAAGAGTTCTTCATACCAGAATAACAGATCAAGCCATCTTGCAGAGTAGCTGCCTTGGTGAGTAGCAAGCGGACTCACCCGAAGTTGAGCGGGGTGGATGCCAGAGTCACGAGCGAGTTTCGCAGTTCCGAGAACGGTTTGGATGGCCAGACGCTGCGCCATGTCGCGCGCCATTCCCAGACGCACCGCTCCGTCAGCCAGGCCCTCAATCACCATGCACACCTGGGGGAAGAAGACCACGCATCAGCTGAAAACATTAATCCCAGTGGGGCAGGTGGGTTGAAACTCGCTAACCCGTTATTCCATTTACAGTCTGATCTACCACTTCGTTTACAGGCAATAGTGTGTGTTAATCTGTTATTTCTAAAGCTTCTCTCACTTATGCTAACTGCAAGGTTAACCAGAACAAATCGGAATGGAGAATGGTAACCTTCGTTGAGTCAGCGAGTTTACATAGTATTTACATCACAGCGCGTAATGACCACAGCTACCCATTGATATAGACATATCAGGACAATTTTGTACAGATAACATTAAAACTAAGATTGCTGTTCCGCCTAAAATGATTACCCATCTCTATCCACCCAATCGGGCGTTAGACAGATGGAATATTGAATATTACACCACCAAAGACCTGATAAACACTAGTAATTATGCCCTTTTCTACTGATACAAAGAAACTGCAACAGATACAATCTAGACACAGAATCAAACCATGAAGACACAACCAGTTGCAGCACTGACAAAATGGCCTTGGTCATTTTCAAGTAGCAGAAATCAGGCCAATCTTTTAAGACCGCAATTCAAGATTTTGAACCATTAAAACCAACATTAGATTCATCTCCAATCCCATAAACAAGACCGTTCTTTTAATTAGACTTGAGGAGAATTTACGAGTCAAATCACAAGTTAACTGTACAAAATTCAAGGGTGCATTGGAAAGCCCAGAGGGCGATAGAACTCACATAGGCGGGTCCGCAGCCGGAGAGGGCGGTGGCGGCGTTGAACTGGTACTGGGGGATCTCCTCGAAGACAGGGAAGACGGGTGCGAGGAGGGTGCGCACGAAGGCCACGTCGGCGTCAGTGGCAGCGCGGCCGCGGGTAAAGATGAGCGCGCCCTCGCCAACCAGGCACGGCATGTTCGGCATCGAGCGGATCACCCGCGTGTCCTGAGGCAGCGCCTACAAGCCGCGCCAGAGCCCAATCAAATGACCCGAAGCTCACCTCTCTCTACTACACCTCCACCGGTAACGTCACACGCATACGCCGGGGCAACATGGCTAGGGAATCCGCAGAGTATGAGACAGATACCCCCCATACACGAGTGGGCAACCATTAGTGCAAAAGACGGTTAGGGCAGGAGAGCCGGTAAGCAGTAAACAATGAGCTCAGAGCTGACAATTACTGGAAAGTCACATCTTTTAAAACGTTAGCATTTATGAATTTTCTACAAGTGGAAAAAATCACGAAATGCCTTAAGAGTCAAGCGGATTGCACAATTCCTGATAAGAAATGTGTTCGATAAATGTTAAAGTCAATAAGAGGTCATTTCTCTTAGGAAAAAAATACCACGGCTAACAACAAAAATCCGGGTGTCACCTTATGAGGTTTATGTACAAAAGCAGAAACCCAAAAGTAGTGACAAAACCACTCTAAGTACTACAAACGACACTCACCTCCTCCAGGTTCTCAATAGGGACACCCGCAGCAATTGAAACCACAAGTTTACCACTAATGACATCAGCACATTCACGAAGAACGGTTGAAACTAGATTCGGCTTCACACAGACAAAAATGACGTTGCTTTTGGCAACCATTGCTGGATTATCATTGAGGTATTCTACCCCGTATTGCTAAAATTATGGAAAATGAATGAAAGCTTAGATGCTACATTTCGCGATGGGCCGATGATGATGTAAAACCCACCTTGATTAGAGCTTCGATTTTATCATACGCCTAGAGGAAATAGGTTAATAAGTTATCGGAAAAAGTGGAACTGATGAAGAGGAGACACATACGGTCTGGCCTCTCAGGACCTTGTCGGTCATTGTAACTTGCGATCCTCTGATGACGCCTAAATTTGCAGGACAACGTTAAAGAAGTGTACACGAATTAAGAGGTGGAATCCAAAAGGCCTACCGCTTTTAAGAAGCCCACCAGCAATACCCTGGGACATTAAACCAGATCCCAGAAATCCTACGTGGCATTCACTAAGGTTCACTTCCATATCTCCAGCCATGTTATTTGCCATTCGAAAACTGCAAAAGCCAAGGAAGAACATTTTAAAGCATAAGTGAACTACCATTAGCTAGTAATAAACATAAAATGGGAATAACTAATAAAAAAGCAGAAGTCTATTTATTAAATATCAAAAGGTAGAATGAAATAAGTCGAAAAATGTGAAGTAATACAGAAAAAACTCTTAGTTAACCTAGATGGGGTGCACACACAAACCTCAGTGACCCGGGTATTTGTTTGCATATGCAGATTCCACCCCAAAACATCAAGGTCAAAATTATTTACTGAGAAAATGAAATACATAGTGTTAGTTAATTTACATGTAGAGTTAAATATCAAAAATAATTATTAAATCTCAATCATAATTATCAGTTGGTTATTTTTAAGTTCGTCTGTCCTTTTATTTATACCTGTTTCTTTATGCACACTGAACTCATCAACGCTATTCTCGAACTCTTACAGCATATAAAATTTCTGCTAAGACCAAGGTTTATAAGCCATGAATACCAGAATGTGTGGGAACAGATAATTTGAAACATCTATCAATTTGGTTGGATGTTTAAGTGTATTGGATTGATCCTCTCTTTTCTTATCTTTTATTCTTTAAATGGAAAACAAATCACATTTTACACTTAAAGGTATTAAGAGGAGTGAGGCTATTGCCCATGTGATCGCTTGGCGCCACCCTCAATTATCTCAACACTTCTCACAACCGATAAATTTTATAAATAATGGTTGTTTCCTAATATAATTACCCGTAAGTTTGTATATCAAGTAGTGAGACATTATCGAAACTTTACCATGTATTATTATTACAACAGTTATCATTCAATACGAACAGTAGTGACATCCGCTAGAGAGAAAGTGATCAAATGAATGTGCTTATCCTACTGATGGAATTCCAAATTAAAATTTGTATGCCAATTTAAATGCCTTATCAGCTCTTTTCCCCGATTTTTTAGCTTATTTAGACATAAATGACACTTCCATCTTTTAACGAATTTGGCTTTTCCCTATTCATCTTTGAAATTAGGTGATATAATAGTGTGCACAGTATACTTATAAACTGTCGCTAGGTTATTGGTCGATTTTAGTAACCATGAGATAAAGCCACTGAGTTCAGATTAGTGCTAGATGATTTCAGTATTCAAAAGTACCATAAAAATAAATAGCATAACCTGAACCGGTATAGAGAATATTGAAGAACGGAAAGTTGGTGTAGCAAATAAGGATGAAGAGTAAGAGAACATTTTTCGATACTTTTGGGCCATTTCTATGTAAAATTCACCCTTTTGAGTGTTTTGGAAATGATGTAATACTATTGGGAAAGGGGTTCTCTCACATCATGCATGAATGCTGTACAGGATTAAATAAAAGGTACTAATGCTTTGGTAAAAAGAACTTATATATTCAAACAACTTCTATCATGGGGTGGATTGTTTTTTTCCATGTGTGGTGCAGGTAAAACATCAATTAAGATTAAGATCTTAGTCGTGTATCTACATAAAAAAATATCTAAAGGCAGCTAATTTAAGTTGAAGTGCTGCAAAGTTTTGTTCGATTTCGTTAAGTTTGAATTCAGTTATCATAAAATAATCTACAAACCAGTCAATAATTGCAAGCCAGCATCCGATTATAAAAAGTCTATATATATATATATATATCCCAAACAATAATTTCGAGTTTTAGTGGAAGGTCTTCTGCACTAGTATTTATAGAGAATATAATCAAATCTATAGTTGATGACTTATAAAAACTAAAATAGTAGCTCCATTAATTTGGAGTTTTTCTATGGCTCATTATTTGTCCACTTATTAAATAAGGTCTACTTTTAAGTTTGTAAATAAAATTTATATAAGATGAAGCTTCGTCGCACCTCTATATTACCTAAACCAAGCTAACTTCTTCGTTACATCATTAGCAGAAAATGGAATACTTGAATGAGCAAAGGGTTTGCTTATCCAAAATAGTCCAATACGTTTTATGCATAATTTTCTACAGATCTGGGTTCTTTCGGGATTTTATTAAAATATATGTGCAGAGTAAAGTCAGATTTCAAGACGGTGGATAAAATTGAGCTAAGATATAACAAGAGATCCTATAAATTTGGTCACTTTCTAATCCCGCCATGCTTTCGCAACTGCTGCAAGTGTAGTTTCTGATGAAATTTATTTTTACCGATTTGTCCAAGTCTTCCTTTTTGCAGAAGGAAGAACCTTTAAACTACCTTCAAAGCAAATAGAAATATAGCGCTGGCGTTTTTGCGATTTCCTCTATATGTAGTAGTAAATTCAGCACTAGTTATGCAATTCCTTTTCATTTCATCCTTGTTTGTATTTAATAAGAAACCACTTCATAAACTAAGCTATGAATTGGGCAGGTAAGTGATTACAAAGTGACATTTTCGGAGGTACACGTATAAAAAATAAAAGAAATGAAAATAGCAGATTTGGAGGTAAAAGGATACGTCGTTGCGCAGTTAGGAGTGCTTACCAATACACAAGACGTTTTTCTGCTAGTGTACAAAGGCCATTTTAAAAGCAGTTCATTCTTAATGATTAGTAGCTTAGCGCTGTACTTTGAAGAAAACGGATAAAAGTACGCTAGCTAATGCTGGTGCTACGTCAAAATCAATTGGTACTTATCCTGATGATATTATCCTGGTCATTTGTGTGAAAAACGAAGGGGTGTATCTAAATTCCAACCAACTGTAAACTAACGTTTAAATAAAACACAGGTTATGTGGAAAAAATCGTATAAAGTATTGCCCTGATTTTTTATAGATGAGTTAAAGGCCTTCACGAACACTGCACATCCTTACTAAGTTAAATCATTTTGCATTCTTGTTGTTGATGACAATGAGGAGAATCGATGTCTAGAACACACCTGATAATGAATGGATTCATGTATCGTGATCGTTATCATCGGCCATCAAATTGCTGAAATTATGGTCTCTGCTTAATGAGCACCAAACAAATTCTGTGAAAACAATCGGAGACTACGAGGCTGTGGTGGCTAGAGGACTTCAACAAAACACTAGTCGGTCGCAATGGCCATGCAGAGCAGATGTACCTCCGAAAATCGGCAGAGGAAGGTGCCTTTAGAGCGGCTTAGCTCGAATTCACTCACCTACGTGAAATTGCTGAGTACTGTAGATAAAGAGGGTCTCCAATGATAGACAGGGGTGGCAGGATCCGACCCCTGCTTCCAAAAGTCAGGGCAAGTAAAGAATGGATGCCAACCGATTCTAACACTACACCACTTGCAACGTTTGGTATCTGTAGATTTCCTTGTATGAATTGCGCTGTCATCGAGAACAACACCTATCGCAGCCCCACAAACAGTACCTCGAAATCCCAGATAATCGACGACAGAATTGAAGCAGTTTTGTGGTGACCCCAGTCCCAGATTTCGGGGATCCGTAGGGAGTCTGTAATAGGCACCAAAGGAGGTGGTTATTGAATACAACACTTTAAAAATGGTGTAATTTCAATTTTGACGAGATTTTTTAAAGAGTCATTTTTTATGTACTTCCACGCTACTTTTATTATTTTCCAAATGAGGATATGCAAATCTTCACGAACACCCTGCATGCCGGTATTAAGCTTTATTCTGTTGAATTACTTCCCAGGACAGAATTTAAATATTAGTTTTGAGTGATGAAGACTTTTAAAAAGGTTAACCTTGTAGATAAGGAAATGCTGATCTCAAAGTTATATTCAGTATAGTGCTGGCTTCCGTCTAGAACTCTATTAGATCCATGAACGATTGTTCAAGCTCTATTGCTATCCAACCAAGCGTGAATAAAAATGAATTACGGTGGTGACTGACCCGTGTCTACGACCAAGTGGTTGGCAGTTGTGCATGCTGCATTACAGAAGCCATTGCCACATTTAGTAATCGGAATGAACATTAAATAGTAGTGTCGTTCAAAGTACATTCACTCTGTTGGCAAACCACGGAGAATGCCAATCAACCGAACCTATTTAAGGTATATCAACGAACGCTTGTTGTGAGTAAAGGCGGCATTAAATGTGAAATATCAAGGAAGAAGAGGGCAGTTCCGCAGGAGCCCGGACAGCTGTGGAGTGTTTGTGTCCCATGAGTGTCAGATGGTCTCCTTCTATCTATAAAAAGGCCTCAGTCGAAGAACAAGTTCTGAGTTTTAATAGCTTTTATTAGTAGTTAATGGATGCAGCTTTGAAATAGGAGCATCCAGGTGATTTTTTACTCAGCAACTCAACTTTAGACTGCCAGGAATTGGATATTGATTTTAGAGTTCTTTCACCCAGTCAGAGGCAATATTAAGATAAATTTTCGTTGGAAAAATCGCTCAAATTTTTAACAGAAACGACTTCACCATGGCTAAAACAGCATTTCATGGTTAGCATAAATTAGAAGATTCGTTTCATTGTAATTGTATATTAGACGAATTATTGGAAGATAGTCAAATAAAGATTGACATTTGCTCTATTTAAAGCAGTTATTATGAGACATTAGAGCACATACAGGTCCGTTTTCCAAGAGAATGCTTACGGTGTCTCTGAAGTGACCTCAGCATCGTTTGCACTGAAAAGTAGGATAAGGGCTTTTAAACAAGTAATGATTCTAAGTTTCAAGGAAAAAGGGACCATATCGACCAAAGATAGAAAGCATATCATAATCCAAAAACTACATGCAACTTTTGGATGATTTTTCCAAAAGTGTTAAGGGTGTTGGTGCACACTGTGCTTCCTTTAAATGTTTCAACCTTTCTTCTGAAGACAATGAGAATGCAAGATTGGGACCTCTCACTTGGATCAGGGGATAGACTAATTTGTAGCATCATTATCAATTGCGCCGGCCATCAAAATATGACAATTATTGTCGTTCTTCAATGCACTGCCTGAACACTGTTATGATGACATTCCGGTCGTGATGACAAGAAGAAAGCCATATAACAGGTGACGATCAGGTAGCGCTCCAAAATCTACAGAAAACGGTGCTCGAAGACCTTAGCACTGGAATTCGGTCATTTTCGCTTGAAGTGAATGTTTCAGACCTTACCATGAGGCCTGAACTCAATGAAGAATTTGATTTCTTGTAGTACAAGCGTGACAGAGATGAACTTCCCTGCACACGCTTGGGAAAACGTTAAAAAAGGTTACTAGCCAAATTTAACGACTACACAAATCCCCAATGTTTCGTTTCCAACTTTCCTCCTGATTTTGACAAGCAGATGGACTATTAAGGGCTATGGATTAATGAAAAACCAGCTAAGAGGTGATAAGATTAGAGCAGTTTTAGAAAACAGAATATCCCTCGTAGAAATTGCAAAATCGCCTTGCTCCAGGTTCCGGTAGCTGAGTGAGGCTGTTACAGACACAGGCGTAGGTTTGTGTACTAAAACTCTCTAAAATTGGTGCAGTTCTTTTTATTAAATATCGCCAACTACTCTTTCTTTGTCCTGTTGAGAATTAAATTAACCGTCAATAATGTATAAAAAATTATTATAGGTTATCCCAATAAGTTCTGCCCGAAATGTACTTTTTTAAAGTGAATGAAATTTAACAAGGATTTGTGGTCACAACGGCTAAAGGCATTTACTCACTATATGGAGGAGAACTGATAAATGAAAGAATTTGCAGAAGATGGCTTCACCCTCGCAACTGAAAAAGTTTAAGTCGGAAGTCCACCAAGTCAGTTTGATCACACCCTTGAAGAAGCTTCTCCTGTTTTTGTCTGTCGAGTCTCAATTGACAGTTGGGTTTAGCTCCAGCCATGCAACAGTTCATGGTCATCTTCCGAAACTTGGAAAGTGCATGCCTCATGATAACAATCCCAAGTCTCTAGTTGACATCCGCTCTTTTCTCCATTCTTGCTAACTTGTTTCATCTTTTTAGGTGGATCGACTTGTGAATGGCGACGAAAAATGTATCTTTTATCGTAGACCTCGACGGCTTCGTTAAGGGGAAGGGAACTGCATTGGAAAAAGGATTCTACTTCGCTCATTCTGTTGGGATTGCCAAGGAACAATGCACTTTGGAGTGTTACCAGCTAATGTAGCATCAATCAATGATCAAATCTACTGTCGGCAATTAGGGCGTCGTCTGAATCAAGCTTTTAGGAGAAAAAGCTCTGCTCTAGCGTACCAAAACGGGTGATATTTCATCAGGACAATGCACGACCCCCCAAGACAGCAAAAGATGGGAGAACTTTGTTGGGGGAAAATTCCTCATCCACCCACTTCTCGCTAATTAAATCTCCTGACTAACTCGCTCCTTCTCCAGACTATCACTTGTTTCGCCGCAACTTGCAAAATCACTTAGAAGAAACAGATTTTGTAACGCTGCAAGAAGGGCTTTAAACATACCTATGTGATTCCTTCGAATAATAAAAAATAAATCAATTTACGATAATGGTATTAATAAAATTGTTGGTAGATAAAAGGAAGTCAGATAATTATGGCAAGTGCATTCATGAGTGAATCTTTGGTCAATTGTTTTTTAATTAAAAAACGGGCATAAACTATGGGATGATTTAACAGATGCAAACACAGATTTGTTAGCCCTTAATAGAATTACAGGGATTTCAACTTCATTTTTTGTTAAAAGGAGTGCCGTTGAAGGTCATTTAGCATCCTGATGATTTAAAATTGCAAAGTGATTTCTTGGAACAGACAAACAATATGGCCAAGCCTAGAAAGCCTACCGCGGTCCAAGTATTTATCCAAATACTCCCGAGAGTCCTTTCCATGGCTGTTTTTACTCCTGACGGAAACGAGCCTTCTAGTGGTCATTATCCTAACTAGCTAACAAGCTTGAATTAGTGTTCTCCTGCCTTGTTTGCATTCCTCGAGCACGTCATAGCTCAGGAAATGGGCGTTTCCACTTGATTAGCCATGAGAGCTTGAGATGTTTCTTTTAGTACAGTTTGGAACTAGTAAGAAACACTTATTATCTCAAACTCAAATTGGATGCATCGCATAAGAGCACTCAATATGCCAAATTGGATGCCTTTTATTTCCTTATGCACATGTATGAAGAATAGCGTGGACAATTGCACAACTTGTAAGAGGAGAAAGCTAAAAAATGCCTATTATCTTAGGCCTCAAATGTGGAATGAACGTTGAAACTGAACGAAATGTCTTTGCTGCCAGTCATCATCCCAGAGATTTATCACTGAATTGCGTAGTTTCGTGAAGAAACGAATGTTGATTAATAAGGAAACTTAATGGTTCAAGCATCAAAACTGGATGCTGGTTTATACAGAATTGATTTTCACGCATTGTCTGTTTGGATTTTTCTACCACATGGTCATCAACCATAGTTTGAGGTGCCAAACTGCGAAGGGACGAAATTGCCTAAGGCGCTATGAGCAGGAGCGTGACCCGACAGGTGAATGGGAGTGCCTTGCTTTTACAAAGCGGAAACTGGTCTAGCTTAGTCAAAAGCTCAATAAGGGGGGACTGCAGGGTAGTACAAGTCAATAGTGTCCATTGCCCGTCTATTAATGGTTTAGGGGAGTGGCATACCAGACACCTTAAGTTAATGAGCTGAACACCCTCTCTCTTAAAGCCGCTGCAACAGTGTACCTTTAGAATGTTTTGTGCCCAAGGTCTCCTAAACATGCTAAACCAACAAATAAGGCACACATCGACTTTTGCTGTGAGATCTTAAACTCCTCATTGTGATGAATTAGAAATTTCCTTGTTTATAACGTCATAGAAAACTTGTTGCGTTTATGAGGCAGATTAATACATACGTGATCACCTCAAATGGTCTTTCGTTTCTGTCAGGTTAACATACAACCTGATATCCCATTTGTATTAAATCTGTACATGCCATTCATCGTGTATTTCACAAGGGAACACGGGGCTTTCGATGAGCTCCGCTAGCCTCCATTTTGCTTTGGTAATATCCGTTACAGATTGGAATTTTGATGCTATTTGTACGCATTTACTTCAATAAAACAAGATTTTGCTCCATTAAATGGCTTCCTATTTACTGCTTGACCAGAGATGCTGCTCAAACACCTTTAAGATGTTCGCAATGAAACAATATTGGTTGACAAGTAAGAATTATATTATTAAAATAAAGTCACCTTAAAAGAAAGTTAACTTATTGCCAAAGAGTTTTGCTCCAAATATCCACTATTCCAACCTCAATCCTATCCCTTTTCAAAACTTGAAGCACGCTTATTTGGCACTTTACGTGGGAAAGTTCGCCTCCAGTACTGCTTTAACTCTGCTGTCGACTGCGTTGTGTCTTACAAACTAGTCCGGGGCTGGTTTAGATCTGGTGAGTTCAGCCGAGCATGAACATAGGGAGATGGTGCAGCTGGAAAAAGTGGTTCACTTTTTCGGCTTCTCCTGAGGTGTGGCAGAGGGAGAAAATGCCGTCGACACACTCATGTTGCTACACCCAATTTCGGCTTACCTACAGTGGTCGGCGATTCGAGGAGGGCACTCGGATTCAACTCGATTAATGAATTCAAAAAGCTTTTTTCTGGAGATTTTCAAGGAACAGTGCTGTGTGAACTCAAACAGTTCATCTGCTTTGTTGCTAACTTTTCCAGTCACCCCAGCAGCCTCGGTGTATCGATTGCTTTCCTCCAGGTTGTGCCGTCGATTGACTTCACAGTGTTCACAAGGAGTATGAGCAGCAATCATAATCACTATCCTTAGATGCCCGGTGAGAGTCATCAGGTCAAGATTTGTCGTCCCATTCCATGATTCCGATGGGAGGTTCTCGCTATTATCCATTCACGTTTTGGCCACAAACAAAAATGCAGAAAGGTTTAAACCTTCAAAAAGAAATCTAATTTGCATGAACGCCTTCATTGCATCTGAAAAAACAGGAAAATATTTGTCTGGTTAATTTATTCTGAACACGCTTTTCTACCCCCGCCGTTCACTAATGACCTGAACCTCACAACTAACGAATAAACAACAAAAGTATCATTGAAGTCTTCACAGAAAGAAGCTATATGTTTACTCAAATCACCATTTATGACGGTTATTGCTCAACGATTTTATCAGCAATAATATTCCTCGCACACGAAACCATTCTTTTCTATCTTATATATATAAACTGATGAGGCATATACACCATAGTGGCGTGAGTTGATTTGGAACTAGAGTATCTGATTCCACTTTACCTACACAGCCTACAGCATTAAAACTTTGAATAAAGGGCCAAAATATAAAAATTCTGTTTAGTGCTGGTTCTAGTTTTGTGCAAAGAGATCGGTTATGCCTTAACGACTGTTTTTCGCTTTAGGAAAGGTCCAAGCGTGGATACTCAGTTATTTCTACTCACCTCTACTCAACCTACAAGCAGATAATGATGATATAACACAAATCGCCAGTTTCCGGAACGTCCCCTTCTAATTATTGTCCTGATTAGAGTTTATCGCTGCCGTGACGCATAAACGCTGAAAACGCACTTTGGATACTAGCGGGACACGCCAATGCACCCAGCGTTACTCTAAAACTGGGCTTGTTTAAATGAGCTTGACCTCTCTCTCTTATCGATACTCTTCTCCAATGGCCCTGTCGTGGCAGTGAAGGAAATTATATATATATTCCTCCAGACTTGATTGGGTCTTCGTGTTTCGGTACTGTACACCTGCGCACCAAACCCATGATAGGGGTCTAGTTCTCTCACTAGTGATCGACAAGTGCCACATGGCAATGCCAAGGAGTTATGAGCATTGAAGAGCTGTCGTTCGACTAATGCCGTAAGATATTCTGTTTATTTACCACTTCTACCAGTCAGGAGTGTGTTATTATAAGGTAATAGTTAGATATTTTCGTGATAAATGAACCGCCTGGGGCTAACTTCACCCATAATAGCAAATAAATAGAGGTAGCAAGCGGTAAGCATTTGCTTTTGATAAATATTCATGGTTTAATTAGTCTTGGGGAAAATCCGACTATCTCTACCCACCCTCATAGGAATCCAAAAGCAGGAGTAAAATTATCGCACAAATTGGCACAATGTCAAAATTGAAAATAATAATAATTTTCAAATTTTAGCTTCACTAATGCGGCACTATCGTCTCAAAATTGTTAGAATAACGCTTGAGTCGATCAGAAAGGTCTACCTACCCTTATTTTCGAAACAACTGTAGAAAACACTTTGTAAAGAATCATCGTTTATAAAGAAATAGCTGAATATATGTCGTTCAAAATAATACATTTTCGAAAGTAGTTATCTCTCTCGGAAAATTAATTTATAAATCCCAAAGCCATAATATTCCTTTGGATACCAGCTGATGCAACCTTTAGTAGGATTTGTTTGTTGCGGCTCGCTTCTTTTGTGTCGAGACAAATCCCAGTCGATGAGTTGCCATGATTTTGATGTCTAACCTTTCAAAGCCAAACCTTTTCATACGAGATGAATTCCTTCTACGAGGGCTCATTTGGTAGACTTCATTATCCTTAAGTGAATCGCCCACCTTAAATCACACCTTCATAGGTTTTCGGTGTCACAAAATTAGCGTGAAACATTATCCTCAGCATTAGAGAGAGGTTCAACTACATAAGATCATCTTAGTTCAGTCAGAATGCATTATTGAGCATTACGTAACAACTAAAATGCAGCAAACTAGGATAAACATGACCTTGTTTGCCCAAAAAAGTTGCAATTTATCATATGAGAGGAGGAGTTCATCATCGATTAGTCCGTTGACCTCGTCACTATTCATAACAAACTTCTGAGTGGAGAGAGCAAGATCCACTTAACAAGATTCATTTGCGGCGTGCGCCTCAACGAGTGCCCAGTTTTACACCTAATCAGATGGCGCATGAAACTTCTATCAGCCAGCATGACCGATCTAAGCGCTATCTAGAAGACGACAGAGACTCGAAGAGACCAGGTTTCTTTGAGCACTTGAATCCGTGTGTGTCAGCCAGTGATGAGGTCTGAGGTATTCCTAAGTACGAAAACCTCGTTTCCGAAATCCTTTACCATCTTAGGTCCCAGACTGGGATTTCGATGAGTGTGTCTTAGCGTCTGTAGTAGCCACAGTTGCAGTAGCCACCAAGCGGCCCCTGGACCATACATGGCAATCGCCATTGAACACTTTGGGTTCCAAATACATAACTCTTGGTTCAACCTTCTCATATATCGCTTATGGCTGCAACTGGTCCTTGATTTTCTCACTCGCGTGCCTGGAGAGTGGGACTCGACCGTTTTCGTAGTCGGTAACTCTTGCATCTCCTTCATATTACCGTTCCCGCTTCAAAGGATAGGTAGAAATGACTACAAAAATTCCACTATAAAGCAAATACTTATTGAATCAATAATTTTATCTCAAAACACTTGGAAAACAGAATTCTTCGGCTTTTTAGGGTAGTTCTTTGTTCCCTCTTAAAAAGGTTTTATATGAATTGTCATATAGTTTGGGACACTCGAGAAGCGGAGGTGTTCCTTTAATTTAAGGGCAGGGCTCAAACAGGCAAATAAGTGGCCGTAATCAAAGAACGTTGAAGACTTAAGATGCCCATCCCGTAATAACGAAATTCCATGCTCACAAAGGGAACAAAAACTGTTTTTATCCTATTTTGACACTCTTAGTTTGCAACTTAAAATTTACACGCGCATTAACCAGCTTTCGATAGTGACCGGGGTAAACGATCATAATTCAGCTAATTTTAGCATGCGTTTTGAAATGGCAGCCATGTAGAGAGAAAATCCGCTGCCGCATGTAGCAGGGTGATCGATGCCAAACTTACCACCATAGTATAAAGTACGATTTTCAGGGGAGCTTTGAAGTCAACAAACAGCATTACCATGTCTACAGTGACCTGTGACAGCGGCGCAATGCAAGAACTCTCTTTTGCGAAAGAGCATAAGCGAAAAATCATACATGAAGCGATAAATCAGATGAACCTCAGTGAGAGCACTTGACTGCAAAACGAGGAAATTTGGGTGCTAGAGTAAGGAAAATCCCCTAGAGCAGCTCTAATTTTAATTCGTTTTGAAAAGGTAATACATGAATGCAAGTAGGCGAACTGACATTTACGCTGGCATAGGTGAGGGAGTTCGATACTATCCAGTTTTCTATTAATAAATCACTAAATAACTACAACACATCGTTGGTTAATCTGCAGAGGTGGCCATTTTTTTGATAACCATGTTTCACCATCATGAAGTGTCGGTCACGATTTGTTCGACTATTCCATACAAAACACTCTGAATTTCCAGTTACGTATTCAACTGCATATTTTATTTTTCATGTCGTAGGATATTGGAAAATAAATTTTAGTTGTTTTTTTATAAATTTTGAGTTAGTTCTTCAATCAGTGTTGGCTAGGCTTTTAGTTAGGCAAAAAATCAACGGCTTCCAAAGAGACCTGCATATTTTAAGCCTTATTAGACTGTTATTGGGAACTTCCTCATCATAGAGCATCCACCGACTCCTCTTTCAAAACTCTGATTTACTCCTTGTAGTCTGCAGGTTTTAAATGAATCACCGAAGCCCATAAGCAAAAAGTTATAAACCACGTGCCTGATTGAGAGTTTATTTCTCTGCGGTTCAATTAAGATTTATTAATAGCAAGTCTGATGGACTCCCAAGGGACCAGATGGAAATGCTTAATCAGTGAGAGAAAATTTTGTACGGGAGAATCTGTCTAGCAGCGTTATTTTTTCCGAAGACGAAAGCTATGGCAGTTAAACTTTGAATTTATCATGCTGAAAAAATATAAAATATGGTGACACCTTAAATCGACCTTTTTTAAGTACTACACTTCTAGGAAATATTAATAAAAAATGTCTTACACAATTCGTTATGAACAGAAAAAAACCACTAAAGTAGTATAATCTAGGTAAATGTTCTCTATTTTTGTAGATTAAAATGAATCTTTTAATTTTTACAATTGAAAAACGCTTGATTTAAACATCAGAGCATTGGATTCGAGTTTCGAGGGTCTATAAGATACCTTTGATGCTGCACGCAACAGTTTATGGTTCAACGCTCAATGAAAGTAGGAAATACGTCAGTAATCTATGAGCAAGCATGAGACCCTAAATCCTGACCAAAGGGATGAAGCTGTTGTTTTTCCAAGCTCTGCTTTAAACATCTCGAGGACGCACAAGGTGGATAGGAGAGGACTCAGGTTTATTCGACCAGCTTGAGTAGGGTCGGGTAGGTGCGAGTCAAGGCATGCGCTGACGTGTTCACAACCGTGTCTCTAGAGTGTGACCTCTCCTTAGAGCAGTGATGACCCCTACCCAACTGTCACAGCTCAACAGTGACCAACGCCAGAAGCACACGGGTGCTGAGCTAGGGTATCCAGATGAATGATGGGTGCATTTAACTCAGTGCATAAATAATTTAACTTGAAAAGACGAAGCATCAACGCATCGAGATAAGGGCAACCTACAGATATGAATTTCTGCACTGTTTACATGCGTGATAGCTGAAGGCAGTGCAAAAGTAGTATTTCTCTCAGAATTTCTTCATGCGTTTTGACGAGGGCATTGGGAAATTTGTTTGTACTAAAGGTCCAGATCACTCTTAAAGGTTAAATTAGGCATGACAAAAGCTCAATTCCCTACTTTTGTGGCATAATTATTGGGAATAAGTACTCAACCAAATAGTTGTATTTGCTGAGCTTAAGATTACTAAAATAATTAAAAGAAGTCGATACTGGATATTAGAATCATTTGGGGCATAAGATCTATGAAATGATAATTGGGAGAAATTGTCCTAGACCATAAAGATCCTCTAATTAGCCAAAAAATTCAATATGTTGTGCCAAAACAAATAGCCGGATTTGCTGACATTACTGCATTGTTTTCATGCTAATGAAACCCACTGATGAAAATTGATATATATCTTCCAAATGCTTCTCTTAACATTATGAATACTTATATTCATAAATAACATTTTAGGAAGCGAAACATTTCTTTTGATTGCTTAATTAATTAATTAATTAATTAATTAGCCTTGAGTTTCAGTTAAAAGTTGTACAATTATTTCCTGTGTTGATAAATCAGTTGAGTGAAATAGCGGATTTTAGCAACGAGGATTTCGATTTTTCTTATGAAATCAGATGCATTTAGTTGAAAAAGCATTAATGCTGTTTCTGCATCTCCTGTACATCAGCTCGAAGACTAACCCTTGACCTCGCCACAACCTTGCAGGAGAATTTAACTGGCCAAAACTTACAACAAAAATCAGCTTCCTCAATGATCACTCAGTATAATTAAGCGATTTTGAAAGAACTGGTATAGAAATAAAGGTGCCAAATCGACACTTGCCTTTTCTAAGGTTATAATTTATTGCTTAAAGTGAAATGCAAATGATTAATGTGCTCTCAACATATCGAAGGAAATTCCTGTTTTTGGTGCTTGTTTAACTTGCCAGATCAAAAGTGCATAGTCAAGAGTTGTCAGTTAAATCATGGCCAATATTTTATTAGGGAGGAAACACGCTTGCCGAAACCTGATCTCCACTGCACGTGCAGGTTCCTACGCTCTGCTTATGTGTTTCTTCGATTTGCACTTGGTTATTGATTCTCGTATCTGTGGTATCTTTAGAAAACGTGAAGCCCAACATCCAGTCACTGCTTACATAATTAGGGTGAAACAAAGACACTATTAGACTCCGAAACGAAAAGTTGTGAGTGGCAGCGCACAACTGTTGTTTGCTCGAAAACACGACTATTGGAGCCCGTGTATGCAGTCATCAACTCCTCTTAACAAAGTGTAGTAAGCATATACTATAACTAATTTTTAACTAGAATTCGCTTACTCTAAGAACATGTCACTTTATCATGAACTTAGTGGATTTAAGGAACTGTAGCGGAATAGGCTACATTTAAGTTCTCTACAAGATGGATTTACTACCCCCTATGCTCGTCCCACTCCCAAAGGGAGAAGGGAAGGAGAGGTGTGCGCACCCGAACGTTTATTGAGGAACTGCGTGTGCGTGTTGCACTCGCGACTTTATGACTCACACAATTCGATTAGTTATGGGGTATCCGGTAGATAGGTTTGGAAACGGGTGTGAAAGTGGCTTTGTCCACCACCATGCATCGTGCCGCCTCAGAACGATAACCATATATCATAAAAATTTACAGTTTATTCACTTTTCGGGCTTTCGAAAGTCCTGTATTTACTGGCGACATAGCTTACACATGAAATATTTTTTTGAAAGATAATAAGGTACCATGAATTAAAGTTACTGTGTTGCCGAATGTTTTCTAATCAACGGAATCAACCAAAAGTTGTTTGGCTCTCTAAGATGCGCATATTTGCATTTTTTTAAAGATGTAAAATGCATTTATTAAAAGTCATCACTACTAAGTTGAAAGCAGAATCGATAGAACGTGAATAGTACAGCTGAATGAAACTTGTTTTTTTTCTAAATTAATAGGATTAGTGAAACCTCCAAAATTAGTAGATGATATTTAGCTAAATATGATAATTGTAGGATTAAAATTTGCCTATATGTTGAAAAATTGCTTGCCATTTTAATGCAATTCCTTCATGGCTAATCTAACTTCTGTCGAAACCTCTTAATTTGTCTAAAATCTGATCGATTTATGTGCTAAATAATATAAATTTTGTGGCAAATATTCAGGAAGAAAAAGCTAGGGAAGTTACTATTAATGTGATTATGCGGTAAAACATCAATTTAGAATTCTAACGCCTTGTATAAAAATTGAAAAGAGACATTCCTGAGGGATTAGGATCGACTATGAAGGCAATGGTGCAATGCATCCAAGAGAAACCCATGCATTTTTTTCATTAGAAAACATATCGATCGCTCTTTTTTACCGTTTTTGAAATAATAAGGCGCATATTAAATAGCCTTATCAGGCTGTTGATTCTTGACTGACAAATAGGATATCGCTTTTACCCCCTTCCCGGTTTACAGAATATGCTGACAGCAGTCCCAACTGGAACTCCCTTATTTTTATGTTCCCTAAGCTTCATTTTATCTTCGTTGTTAATGCTTAACAGGAAATCATGTCTGTATATAAGCTATTCTAGATCAATCATGTCCTGCGAAATTTATCTTGTTGGAACTGTTGTTCGGCTGTAATATTTTTTAAGTTAGATGATGGTTTTTTGAAAAACAATTTTTGAGTGCTATAGCTACACGTTCTTAAGAACACCAATCACTCACAATTCTATACAGTTTATCTTCAAGTGCATGCTGACTTGGAATGTCATTAGTGCAAACAAGTTTACTTTGGCAATGTATGTAGTCCATATCTCTTTTTGGGCACCTCACGCAGGATCCAGGCGTCTGCTACCGGGATTCTTATCCACCGTCGGCCAATCAGCAAGCAGGTAGTTCACGCTGGTTCAATACGACTCTGCGCTCACTACTTAAGAATACTTTCATTTAATTACTGTCCTGAGCAGATTCCATCTCTATCGGAGTGCAGGAATCCTGGATATTGGCGCGGATTTCAGATTGGACCTCGGCGAGGACTCATGGGCGAGGATACACGCCATCACTTAACGTGATGCACACCGGTGCCGACGCCAATCCAGCGTTACATATGCTATATTTGGGTTAGGTCTAATATACCTATGCTCTATGCCTATCTGCCTTGCGTGTTCAATGGCTCATTTTGTGGTATTGAGGCGATTGATATTGATCATTCCATCACAATGCGATCCTCTGAGACCTCGTATTTGTTTGATGCGTGGTAAGAGCACCTAAAAAGTTTAATGATTAGTTTATGCATCCTATGTGCAATTGAAAGCCGATAGCTCAACATTTTTTAAAATTGGCAATGAAGCTATACTTTGGTTCAATCAGACCTCAGCAATAATAGCAGCACACAAACAACTAGGGAGGTCAGGGAGGTGTCAGTAGAACTGGGAGAAAGGAGCTACTGGAAAAGGGGTGAGGGGATGGTGCTGATGCGGATGCAAATGTAGACGAGAATCACGAGAACGACGCCCACGCAGACGAAGACTAGGACGCCTTGGAAACCGAACGAGTGCTCGTGATCTGATGAGCAGGTGACAGCTGTTAATTGAAAAAGACCTTCAAACCATTTCGTAGTTACTTAAATGCTTTATAAGTCGACATGATGAATTTTATGGTAGACGTTTCAATAACTGTTGAGGCTGGATATGAAAATACCTCAAATAATAAAATGATTATACCCTTTTCAGGCTTCGTAAACATTTGACGTTTGCTAATTGAAATCGTTAAGCTGATTTGTCCTTGTGCATTACGATTGTTATGAAAGTGGCATGAGCTTTTATGCAACACATTTGGTTTCATTGGATAAAAAAAATTTAATCAACACCCAAGAAATGTGTAGATTAGTAGATTTCCACAGGATTGCATGCTTTCCGTTCGGGATGCATGATTTATGACTTGCCTTAATCCATCTAAAATAAAACTAGACTACCGATTTCTTACAAGATCTCGCTTATTTTTCCCCGGAAATTTGTATCCTCGTGTTCAGACAGAATGTGGTAATTTTACGCGAAGTATATTTAGCAAGCCAACAAGAGATGAATTAATGAGTTTTTTTTAATAAAATTCCTGGTTGTATATTCGTAGGCTACATTTGAGAATCAGGATTTTCTGAAATTTACCATCTCTCTACTTACGAAGTGCTCAACAATGTTAATGAAACGGAATGCCATAAAATATATTTGGAAGCATATGCCAATGCAATAATTCCAAAGTTATTTATTCAGTGTAAAGGCAATTTTAAACCAATAGCCTCAATAGCCAAGCCTCTTGTAATCTCTAGCTTGACTGTCGCTTGATGGCAATAATGCATGCCATCTCTTTCAACCTCAACACAATCTTCAACGAGAGCAATCTTGTGGTGAAAGATGCAAGATTGTTTTCTAGATTAATGCACTCAATGACTGTAGTTGTTTAGGGTATCTTGAAATCGCCACGACCATTTGACCATAAAAAGTTTTAGAAAATGAACAACTACAACTAAAATCGTTGACACCGATTTTTAATTGATTCAAAACTACTTTATTCTCCAGTATTATTTATTATTACTGTTGTTCTACAGCAAATTGATGTTAGGTATCGTTTTTGGAATAATACTTTTTAATAAATCAAATGAATCTTAAAATTTTCCACAATAAACAACAGAATCAAAATTCATTGGGAATTTTGTACCTGTGAAATATTGCTGACATTATAATTTTAGAACACTAAACACGTTTGAAGTAACAGAACTGCAAATTTCATTGATGCATTTTCAGGCTATTAAACAATATAGTGAAAAAAGATGAATATTCTGGACCGCAATTTCCAAAACTGTGCACCTTTCCAACTAGGACAATATTTTTGCATCAACCAGAAGTTTCTATAAACAAAGGAGATTAATATCACTTTTGTGGATGCAGGCGATATCAAAAACTTAAAATAGTTACCGTGGAAATGTTTGCTACGGTATACAACCGTCTGGATCTTTAAGAGGAATCTTGAAATCGTACTATTGCCGTCATTATCAAATCAGCTGAAAGTGACTAAATGCCAATCTATTTATTATAGAGACTATATTTTTATTATCAACTCTTCAACACATGAACGGAGTGAATATTCCATCATTATTAGCAAAAAGGAAACTTTGAACAATTGTGCGGACTTTTTTCCATTTCCTAATGTATGTGAAAATAAAGTTCCAGGAAAAATAGGCTAGTTAACTGATAAAAACGCAAAACTATTTTGACAGATAAACCACCATGGTGTAATCAAGTAATCATCTTTGCCTTTTCAGCTAAATAAGAAAAACTGGCCGTAATGAGTAAATACAGTCACTGATATATTTTACGTATAAAATAACGTTATGCACATTAACTCAGATTTGCGCAAATGTGCAATTAAACTCCAGGTTTTTGCGGCAGCTGACTGCTGATTTTCCTATGATTAAAACACGAGGAGTGCCTCTCCTAGATAAGAACAACTTCTCAGGTGAAAGTTTTTCCTTAAATTATTGTGAATTAATATTGGAACAACCAGGGGAAAAACAAAAGCGAAATCACATTTCCGTTCGACTGAGAAAATACGAAGGAACCACCAAATAGGAATTTTTTAATTCGACAAATAAGTGCCAACAACAACATGAAGCTTTTGCGTGTTGAATTTTCTAACACCAGTCTCTTTCCTATACCAAACGTAATAAAGTGTTTTACCAAGGGTGACTGAATATTCTGATGGCGACCAATTAATGGCAGTGGATATTTTACTGCAGTACCAAAACTGCAGTAGTCTAAACAAGATAATTACATCCGATAAAATAGGACTAAGACTGATGTTTATGCAACTCGAAACTCATTTCTTTAGAACTTAGTAAAGTTAAACACCAAAACTCAACTAGTTCCAAAATGGAATTAAAATTTTACCTTTTAATTATTCAAAACCTCCCCAGCACAAATCACAGGTTCCTGTTACTTGTGAAAGAGCTCCTAACAAGTGTTGATTTGAAATTCTTTTTGCATTCAAACTTTATTGAATTAGAGTATTTCCTTCTGGCGTTCAAAAACTGAGATTTGTGGTTTCAGGGAGTCATAATTCATGCTTATAAAATTGTCAGTTATCCCTCAATAGGAATAAAATCAATGGAAATAAAATTCTAAGTAAAAATAGCCAGAGAGATATCGAGGCGATTAAATTATTACCGAAATTTCATTTTAATGGAGTCGGAACTTACAAGAACGTATTATGGAGAAAAAGGTCGAGCTTACTTATCGACGATGCAATTAAGTTTGCATTACCAAATGCAAAAAACAGTCACGGGCTTAAATACAAAAAGGTCTTTAATTTCGCTCATGAAAATGCGTAATGTATTTAATTAATATTTATAGGAATCATTTCGGGTTTTCAGGTTCAATTTTAGAGAATAACATATGAACATTTTTAGCAAAGTTACTAAAGGCTCCCAAGCTTGATGCTCTTCCCTTAAAGATTAAAACTCTTCCTCTACATTCATATAGTTGAATGTAGAAGAAGAGAAAAACTTTTATCTATATTATTGTTTGCTTCATCTATCAAATGGGGAGAAGATTATGACAACTACTTAACGACTCCCCATAACACAGTAAACGCAGCCCATGTGCCGCAGAGGACAAGGGAAATCACGAGGCGCCTGTAACTCGAAAATAGCAACTTCACAGACGGTCTGATTCGGCTCGCACAACAGATTTTTTCTCCAATATCTGCTTAAAAAATGGTAAAGGAGGATCCGGCTTCGTTATGTCAGTCGGATGTTGAAGTCTCTACCATGAAGTCAGCGCTGAATGAAAAACTTCGCTTCTCAGAATATAAGCCTCCAAGAATTCAGCTACTCAAAGGTTGTCAGACGATTTTCAAGATCGCACCATCCACTTATCAGGCTTCCACAGCCGCTATTACTGCAAAATCCCAAATAACTGATGGAAATAAAGCAGTTTTGTGGTGCGCAAACGAGAGTTAAAATCAGCTCAATTCCTCAAATCTATTGAATTTTGACCAGACACCTTTTCTTATGAAACTGTCGAATTCGTCTCCTTGACGCAGCACTGGAAAAACAAATAAAATGTAAATAAGATGGATTTGCTTTTTACTAGAATGTGATTAAAAGAATTGTCAATCAACTTGCCATTAAACATTTTAAATAAGCTTCTTTGCTTGATCCTACGATTAAATGCATTTGATATAGCAATAAATAGTATTAAGGTGATTTATTCACACAAATATTATTAAACGACTGTAGTCGGAAAAAACCCAAAGGCCCATTTGAAAACCTTGATAAATTTTGGAGCAAAAATGTGTTAAAATATATCTGTAAAAGACATAAGTGTCATTTGCTTGAAAATTCAGTTATGCATTCAGAATAATTTTGTGATAAAAGACTTAATAAAAGCCTTCAAATAAATTAGGAAATCATTTACAATTTCCTCAATTAAAGAGAATTAATCCCCGTAAAATATGGGGATATACCAGATTTATTCTTGAACATAGAGGATGGGACATAAATTATGAATGACGCTCATCAGGTAAGGAATTTCCATGAAAACAGGCGTTATTTTTTTTCAAAACCTATTTAGAATACTCCAAAACCACAGATGTGGAAAAACTATTTTATTTTCTAAAGTAAATTAGAAATTTATTTTTACGTCACCCTTAAAGATGTTACTGAAAACAATCTAAAGTAAAAATATAAAAATACAGGTTTTCAAAAAATAGGCATATAAGTAGATTTAAAATAATGCTTCGCATTAGATGTTCTTAGTATAAAGCCGTTATGATGCTATCCTTGATAGGTTATAAGTTCACTAGCTATAAAGATTTCATAATTTGTCAAACGGTTTTCATTCATCATTGTTAAGAGCTACATGTAGATAATTATGAGGAATTATCCCCGAATCAAAGCAGATCAGCTCCAAAGAGCGTAATTTCATTTGTTTTTTAGTTTAAGTTATATAATTGCATAGAAATTTATTCCTGGCTTTTAAGTGAAATAAATGAAGAAATGTCGAAAAGAAAACATGATCTGGACTTCTTCTGAATTACAAATATAGCGAACCAATTATTAAAATCAAAAACATAATGTCTTTCAGCCAATTTAATTTGCTGTTCTATTTAATTTTTTGCAATAGTTCCCTGTCAAAATATACTCATAACTAATTTAGAAATTGCCTTTGGGCTACGTTGAGTGAAATTAGAATGGGTATCTTTCGACAACCACCTAAATTAATAAATAAACACAGCTACTTTAGTGTGATTTAATACAGCACTCATTTTGTATGGGAAAAAGCTTCTGATTACTTAGAGCGAATTATTTTGGAGTGGAGAGACATCCTAAATTCATCGAAAATGCGTCCGGATCAAAACATTCTTTGGTTTCGTTAGCAGTATTTTAAAACACGTGTTCAAATTAAGAGCGAATAAACCTTATTTTTAATTAACAGAGATTTTTCAACCATGAATTTGATCTTTTAACACTAAATTTGAAGGAGAAAATATTACAACTGACAAATTTAACCGAAATTTTCCTATTGCATCATTAATGCTATTTTTCTGAATTATATTACGTTTAAATGTGCACAGAATGGTCTTTTTAGGTGGCAAATCGGTGCTTTAAGGAAGCGGTTCAGCCACTCCTATCTTAGGAATGTGCACACTTCTACTTTATTGAATTAAATTATTTTGTTTTTGGTTTTAGTCTCTTTCATGATGATAACAATTCCACATTTTCGGAACCAAAACTCCAGATATCGCCTGTTCAGTAGAGTGAATTATATTACCTTTTCTGTCGGATTCTAGTAAAGTTCGCAACTTCCCATTTTATAGTTTGAAAGGGAGGTTGCGTAACACTAAAATAACTTATATTACAATCCATATACTTCAAAACTGAATCCACAGCATTGCCTCTGCATCACATTGGGGTGGAGAGACATCAATAAGACCAACTCAAATGAACATTCCTTTCCTTGGGATGTCTTTCGCTATCTCCCAAGAACAATTAGACTTGTCCCAATTTAATTGGGGCTAAGTGAGAAGATGCATTTTCAGTTATCATTTTAACAAAATTAGCTTATCGCTTTCCGATTCCACGCAAGATTAAAACAAATCGGTTCGAATTAACCACTATTAAAATTGTGATACTCACTTTGTAACACTTTTGATGCATTTTGGCACGGAATTTTGATCAAGAAGTACCATTCAAAGAAGTTTTATCTTCTTAATAATTGACCATGACAAGGAAGTGAATGACGCAAATAGACTTGAGCCTTAAATCAGGAGAAATTAAAATTTAACTGACAGAAATGAAAGTTTCGTCAGGGGAGAATTTGAAACCCCCTTTTTGCGCAAGTGTTGAAATGATTTTTGAGATAGTAAATATTTTAAACTAAATCTTATGATAATTCGGTTGCTTAGAATGACTTTTGCTAATTAAATAGTTAGGAATGGCTATATATTTTTTTTCAGAAAATGATGAACTATTATTTATCTTATAATATTTAAACCCGAAAATAAATCTCCAATCTACTTCGGCTTCTTTGTGGTGTATATTATCACTTGTTGATACCAGTTATCATTCGATAGTTTCCGAAAATGTTAGTGTAAATGTGGTTCACCTGATATGCATCAAATCGTGTGCTGTTTACTTTACAATTGTTAAATTTCCCTGGTATGTTCCTTTTATTGTAAGCGTTTTCCCACTATATTGTTTTCGATGTATAAGGAACTTTAAAAAATACTCCTAGAAAAATTGATTTCAAGCAGTAGTGAATAATTCTGGAGCCTAAACCATTTTTTTCTGAGATAGTTTGGTAATCAGCAGAAGATATGGTAAAGTAACTTGCCATAACCGCTGAAGTTGACAGAACCAATGTCAGGAAAGGCCTGGAATCGAACACTCCCAAGATAAAGTGTGGCGTTGAACTCATCTCCGTGGAAGGTGACGTTCCAGCCGGTAGCACAGCTGTAGTGGTTGCCAGATCTTATAAAGGTATCTTGGTAGGGCTCCTTCTTCGCTTGACCTGCAGAAGGAGCATTTAGTCCTAATTCAATAGCTCAGTTCTCTATTAATGAAAGGACACGTATATAGTGAGTGATGGCAAGTGATCTGATGAAATATTTGGACGGGAATTCACACTGTATCTTATAATTGCACCGCTGCGGCTTTTAAGGAGAATAACCATACATATAAATTAATATCTTACTTTGAGAGAAAAATGTTCATGAACTTCATCCCTGAGATGACTACTAATGAATAAAGATGCGTTAATCGGGATTTGTGGATACCATTTAGCTAGCAATCAATTCTCGGACTTTTTTATCCGTCCCAATGGATGACTTGGTAAAAATGTCTACTTTATTGCGCTATTTGAAACAATTTTCCTTCATTTTTGAAGTTAGAACAGATATTATTTAAGTTATCACGCCAAGAAATGATCAGTAATATAAAATGCTTGCATCAGTGTCAATACATTTTAATTAGTCATTTTTCTCAATTAAATTATTAAAAAAACACTTGGTAGATACATATATAAATACCAATCATCAATCTATTGCTTAAAACAAATTGGATAAAATATTTGAAAAATAGAGAAGTTTTGAAATAACTTAAAAGAGGGGTTTCTGTACACTTTTTCCCAAGCTTTGCATTATTTGCCACGATTTTCATTAAAATGCTTAAAATTTTAAAAATTATACAACTCCACATCAAGAAATTAAATAAACTCATTAGGTTATTGTAAGACGGTTACCTAATATTTTTGTAAAATGTGCTATGCATCTGTAATAATATATTCTAGCTCAAATTTTAAAAGTGCACCACCAGTGCATAATTTCCAGACAAATCGTAGAGCTCAAAAAATTATCCCAAAATCAGTTTGAGACAGAATTTTTCGACAAAGGACGGAGTCATAAAATTACTTATTAATGACTCAATAAAGCGAACATTTTATCGTATTCGCTCTTCGAAAATTTCAAGGCATATTTGAGATGAAATTATACACGCGGCTAAAAGTGTATAATTTATTATGTATTACAGTACACAAGAATCGAGGAAATTTAAAATAGTTTCGCTTGTAGCAATTTCACTTTTGGCCATCTAAATAGCGTTATTCCATTTAGCTAATGACATATTTTATTTAAAGTATATCATAAATATAGTTTTGGGGTTCTTAAAGAATAGAAAATTCATCACATCAACAAATCAAAGGGCTCACCCAAAGCACTGGTTAACGGATTGCGAACTCGAGCAAAATCTCACACCAGTAAAAGATGCTTTTGTATTTTTTCCCAAGAACTCTGAGGTTTGTTACCGCGATACAGAAATGAAAATGCTGAAAAGTTTATTTCATTTGACCTATTAATCTTTCGACAGTCGAGGAAAAATGTTCAGTCATGAAAGCAAGCGTTTCTTCGATAGACACTGCATATTCAAGAAATCGAGTTCAAATTCCAATCGTAGACAAGCAATGGAAGAAGCAAGAGATTATGTTTACATGTCTTTATAATTTCTTTGATGCCAATTGGATTCATGATTTAATTCGATGTTGGTGACTATAATACAACGATGCGCAGCATAAAGTAAATTAATCGTTCATAGATTAGGCGACTGGGCACTATCAGTTAGAAGTTACTCAAAGCATATGCAATCCTTACTATCACTCGTGGGAGCAATAAATGATATCCCTCGATTTGAAATCCATTATGCCTAAACACGCAGAGGGAACATCTTCACAAATCCTACTTTCGTCAATTCGTAGCAATCATTCCTATGATTCACCGTACCTACATTTAAAAAAATTCACTGATAAATAGGCATTTTATAAGTTGAAAGCTTTTAAAAACAATTTTAGACTTTTGGCCTTTGATATTTCTAAGATCAAAAAATAAAAAGAAATTCTTTTCCCATAGTTGCTCTTCAAGAAGGACCATAATATTAATTGCCTAATTTTCACGATGACATGGTAAAACCCTTGAAGAAGTTGTGCTAAAGGGGAAGTTCCGTTGAAACTTGTCAAAGGAATGAGGCGTGGGAGAGGTCTCCCACTGTCGTCCTCTCATTATTTTGAAACTACCGAAATTATGCTCATATGTAATTAAATCTATTTTGTAATTAGTAATTTAAAATGATCTTTAAAACAAACAAAGCTAAATGAATTCTAAGGTGTTAAACGTCGAAGAAAAAAACCTGCATGCATTTGAAATTCGTAGTTAATAACGGGACATCAGAAACCCACTGATAAGCCTAACTTCTAACAAGGTTATCATAAGTTGTTAACACATAGACAGAAATGATAAACTTAGCTCAGATTTTAAAGATTTCGATTTTTTTTCAGAAAACATAATCTCTCAACAGACTTATACCAATATATTTATAATTTTTATTAAATAAACTCAACGATCAATCGCCAAGCTCAGACCTTGTCAATTTTTTAAGACAAGCAGCGAAATATATCGATGGGATCTTATGTTATTGGAAACATTTCGCAGCATAATAATGGGAGTTCGGATATAGTTTTAATTAAAAGACAACCCTTTCAATTGAAGGATTTTCCTTGGCGTTCACTTGATACGCTTGAGTAAAGTTAAGCACATCCAAGGCATCCAAATTTCTAGTCAAGGGAAGAGCAAACAAGAAAAGGTTGCCATCGATCCACTTTAGTAATTTCTGAGATGGCCTGCTGGATTGATGAGTGTGTGTATGAGCCATTAATAGAGGAAGACTTCCTTCACATCATCAATTTTCCCAAGATGTAAAGCGAGGCGACAATTTAGACACAAACAAGGCTGTGTTGCGAAAAAGTTTGTTTTGGCTCACAACTAGTTTACATCGCTGTTTTATTTCTGCAGCCAAATTGGCTTTTCGGTACCTGCAACCGCTAGCTTAAAGGCTACTAATATTTCTCACATTAAGAGGGATTTTAAAGGCTACTTACTTTTCGTAGGAGCCCATTAGACCAAATTGTTGAACTACTCGCTCAAACCTTCACTGAAACCCTAAACAAGGAAGACGGAGAGCGATACAAATTAGAACGAGCGAGTCACGTATTTACAGGGTAGAATAACGTCACGATGCTGGCCTTCTTTCCCTTGGATAGGCTCAAGCCCTTAGTAAAATCCACGGCAGAGCGGGTATCGAACTTACTTTGGTACAAATGAACGCATGAAACAGCTAAAAAGGTACGATACTTGATTACATATAGCAAATCTGAGATAACGGTATCTTTCAAATTTTAGCGATGAATTTTTGCATGGTTGAAAGCTCAATTCTCTAGTGATGCCACCGTTTTGCTCTTTAATGTTGTGTGATTCTCTTTCAATTAATTTTTTCCCCATTTTAAAATTACACTTTCGTGAAATTTACATATCTGATTTTCAAATAAGAAAAGAATTTCGATCCCCTGTGTGGATAGACATAGCAGGTTTAAGATTAGTCTGGTTCTGAATATAATAACATTTATATTATAACAAAAATAAGTCCTGCCTGATTTGAACGGCAAATTAACTGAGAGGTTTAAATTTTGTCTCAATGAATTCGCAAACTTCTTAAATCAATGAATGGTTTTTTTAAAAGAAAACATGAAGCATAACAGATATTCTAATGCATTTTAATAAAATTCCTCTGAGTGAAGTTAAATTAAATAAGAAATAGTTTTTAAAGGCGAAATGTATTATGCCATAAGCTTTCTGACGAATATCGTAAAAAAGCAGTCAAATTGATCAATTTCTAAAACACATGCCATTAAAAGACTTATTGAGATAACGATACTAAACATGCCGCCACCAGTGCAAAAAAGAACTTGAATTACAAGTTTATGCTAATTTTTGTAATTTCGAAAGATAGTTTCAAACCGATACAATTGCACAGATGTTTTCAGCCTTACAAAAAATAATATTGGGAACATCCGATGTTGTTAAATTAAATGTGTTTATACCAAAATGTCTCATGAGAAGTGAAGTCAGTTTGAACAACAATCAAATTTTCAAGAATAGATGAGTTGTCAAATGGTTTGTGTCACAAATTGTGACTAGGCGATCTGTGATTGGTTCGTTTGTGCCCTTGACCTTACATCAGCGTAACGCGTAAACACTACAGGTTCCTGACATTATTAAAGGTGAGCCAAAAAATTGCAATGACAAAGTATGAGGATTTCAACAACGGAATAAAACCTAATCTTTTAGTGAGCAAATTCTTAGTCTGAATTAAAACCGATTATGTACATTAAGGACTTTTATTTTCGTTGACTACGGTTGAAACACAAAAGGAATTTTCCTCTCAGACAAAAGGTTTCTATTGCTCATAATGCCTTGTTGCATTAGTCATAACTGCTGAGTAATGCAATACACATCCACACGGAACTGTTGCATTATAATTTCAAAAACGCCGAATCAAATAGTTGTTTTTAATCTTGACGTCTTTACTCTAATCAAAGTATAAGAAACAAAAGTCTTCATTAAGCTAAGGAGTATTCAATCAAATAATAAAATAGCCTCGCTTTGTTGGGTTGGTACGAAAAAAAGGCTTAGTGAGTACCAGAAAACATTAGAGAACAAAAATCGGGTTATCAGTATGGTGGGCGTTTGTTCTTCACAGTGCACTGCTCCTCCTTTTATTCAAACCAATAGAAGGAAATCCGAAAAACAACCAATCTACGAATTGAGGATGCTTTTCGCTAGGTTTAACAAGAATTGAGTCAATTTTTTTGCTTACCCAGTCCATTTTACTGCTGTGCCGGCGGAATACCAACTCCATTTGATCCATTTAACCCTTAACACTTTCAAGGATAGTGCTACATTCAAATTTTAAAAGACAAGCTTTTATGACCGAGAATGTGTATTAACATTTTTGCTACGCTGCTGCGACAACTTTTGCGTGTCATTCAACTTACCTCGGATACAATTTCCAGAAAATTCAACATGCACCTTTCGAGTATTCACTGGTAAGTGACCATAACTTATGAACTTTCTTAATCTGGTTTCCGAATTCAAAAAATACATACACTAGATTGAGTAGTATTGAAGCGGCTATGAATAATTAGGCAAAACATTACCAGAAAGACAACTTCCGCATCTTCTTAAAACTCCTCAAGATGATTGTTCAACCTAATAATATAATTTCTGCAAACTCAGCTAAATTCGAGGCTAATTCTATGAATAAAATACCACCCAGGTGATGCATGGAACATAATCCGAAAATGTGCTTCAAAAACAGCAATCCTAAAAGATTTATTTTGCCCATGGTACCATAAACAGCGATTGTGGAAAGCGAAAGAAACTTACGAGCTACTTGTCTGAGCTTAAAATTAAATTACGACCTCTCAAGACTCAAATTCCAAATCTAGATACCCCTAAAGTTATTTTTGAATCAATCTAGCACCTTAAGTAAACAAATCCACTATTATTTAGTGCTGCCATCAAATTCAGAATCAAATTTGGTTTTTATTAATTTATGACAAATACGAAACAATGAACTGCAACAATCAATCAATGGCGGTTGAGATTTCATACGATCAATAATTCTTTGTTTTCTACTTTCTCTTTCCATACTATTGTGGCTCTTTTTATTTCAAAATAATAAATAGGGATTTCAATTTTCAAAATGCCAGAGCTTCAGGGTGCTGATTGCTCGCTTCACAGACGTTGACCTCGTGAGGACATGACAGTTCGAATACGCGGGACAGAGATAAGAGGTTGCCAAAAGTGTCACAGCCTTATAAAAGTGCATCAGAAATGTGGAGTGAGAAAATTAAGTCAGATGGGGAAAAGAAGAGAAAATATAAGGATCGATGGGAAAAATGACAATATATTTCAACTTGGGAATGCTATCATAAAACCATGAATCGGTGTGGTTCCTGTTTCATTTTTTAAAATTAAAAATTATAAGGCATCAATTTATTTAGTATTAAATTAATCCAACCCCCCTCTCGTTCAAGGTTTAAGTGCAACACTAAATATATAGAACTCTAAATAAGGGTACTAATCGAAAAACATAAAAGAATGGTGAATAGAAAGCAACAAATACTTAAAAAAGATTACAAACTATTAAACAGGTGCTGCGTAAAGAAACAGACTCACCAGGAAAGGTAGAAACATTTGCATATAAAATTTCTTTATTGGCTTCATTGAAAATGGAAAGATTTGCGAGGGTATAAGTACCATGCAAGAGGTATTCTTCCGCACCAACAGTGTTGAAACCTTGTCCAAACATTTCCATGTAAGGTTCGGGTGTGAATATCCAAAAGAATTTAATAACGAATCCGTTGAGTAAGTGTAAATTCAGAAAACTCCCACTGCTCAAGTTACAATCACCACTTTCAATGCTTGATGGGTCGAATTCAATTGAAGCATTCTAAAGAACTAGATCAAGCCAAGAACATTACCTTATTTGGTTTCTCTAGAATAATGTAGGATTTTTTGGAAATTTCTAGTGCTACGCATGTTATGTTCGATGGATCGGTGTACTCATAGTGTAGAACACTAGACTGGCAAATAATTACCTGAGGAAGCAGGCAAAGAGTTGTAAATAATATCAATGAAGACATTTGCAGAACATCTCCCAATCCGTGCTTTACTGCTAACACTATGTAGTTTCCAACTATTAGGGAGGAATATTCAACAAAAGCACGACGCCCAACGGACCATACTGCAAATTTGATGTTGTGCTACATAACCTTGAATGACATAGAAACCGCTAAATTACGTCATATCAACAAATCTTTTCCATGAAAATTCTAATGATTATGGATTCATTTGAACGACTGAACTAAAAAGTGTTTTGGAAAGTTCTGGAAAACCTGTTAGCCATTTAAAAAATACAATCTGTGAAATATTTTTGCAAAAATACATCACAAACCTAAAGCATCTTATGCTTTGATCGCCACAGTCTTTTTCATTTAAATTTTTCCATTAGTTCAGAAATTATAATTAAAACTTGCCTGTGTCAAATTGTCAAGACGTTCATGTGGCATTATCTGCATTTTCCTTTGGTAGTTAAATATCGTTAATGAAAAGACGTGGGTAATTGACATAAGTGCACTAAATGATCTATGGATAGTGGGTATATCTCTGTCTCATACCTCACTTAAATATGCAGAGTAGGCGTTTCCTATATCTATAATTGACTGTCTAAAAATGGTTTATTAAAGTTGAATAATCAGTTGTAATCGTGTATTAGAGTTTTAGTGCGACAGTCATCCCATCGATCCTGGTTTTCAAGCCCCAGCTTTACCCTGGTTTTAGTAAATACATTTTGCATCCAAGTTTTGCGTCCGAAAGCGTTATTTGCTGATATAGATGTGCTACAGATGTTTTAATCCCAAAAAGGTTGGAATGAAAAAGTCAAGTACCCATTGCGATTTTCGAGTCTGTCAAAATTTCGTATTCAGTTAATCGCAGTGGTTGAAGTTAAGCGGATGCATTTTTGAGGCGTGTAATGCATAGTAAAGCAAATCTTTGTAGATTTAGGCCCACTAACTCAAGTGCAAAAGATTTTCAGCTTTTTAGATGAAAATTTTGAATTCAATGGCATTTTATAGATGATTTTTACATGTTGTTTCCATCCACATTTTAGTTTGGGATATACTCTATGATCAATATAAGAAGTATAGAAAGCTGAGGATGGTATCTATAGTCGTTGAAATTAGCAATTATGCTTTATAAAGACTACGAATCAAATCTATGCCTAAGAATATATAAAATAAGAATTACTGGAATAATATTTTTAATCTTTCGAGTACTATTTTTCTGAACTAGGTAACATTCTATTCAGAATTTTTACCCGAAACTCTGTGACCCTAACGAGGTACTTCATGATTGGCTCAAACTATCACGCTTGGTTATTGCACATTCTTAACCTTGCTGCTCAGCGTCTCGCTCTGAGTTTTCGTGAGGTTTCCTGTATTATGGATTTTGGGGGTGCCTCCAGTCCATTTCTGTATATGAATGAGTGTAATCAATGCATGAGCGCTAAAAAAGAGGGCATAGAGGCTTTTATAAGTCATCTGACTCGCTCTCACAGCACACCGACTGAATGGCCGAGTGATCGAGCAGCAAAACTGACGGGCGCTGCTGCAAAAAAACCATATACTACCGTTGCTGCGACGAGGAAGAAAAGGTTAAAGCCGACAACTCCTAGACCCCTTAACAGTTTCATGGTGAGACTTAGTATTTTGAAAATTTATTATATTTCGCGCTATCATTATCAGCCATTCATCTCTTTTTGTCATCCAATGTTGGTCTTAATTCACGATTATTTCTATGTTGTTAATTAATGTCATGTTTTTGTTGTTGAAGATCTTCGCACAACATATTCGTCGTAATGTACTGGCTATTTTCGACCAGGCCTCCAGCTCAAACGTTAGTCGACTATTAGGTGACGCTTGGAATAGGATTCCTAAAGGTGTTCGAGCAGCTTATGATATGGAAGCTGCGCGTCTCTCAAAAATACACAGCATCGAATTCCCCAGTTACAAATACCAACCGAAAATTCGTCATCGGCAATCAGTTAGCTGCGTCTCATCTATCTCCCCTAAATCTGAGTTTCTTACGCAGGCTCCACTCATGTCAAGTTCCATCATTTCATCATCTGACTCCAGTGAGCCCCTCCCATCAGTTTCAGCCCTTTCATCCACCACGATGCCTAAAACCGCTCTTCGACCTATCGTCAAATCGGAAGCTCTCGATCCACCTCTACCCATTTTGAGCTCACTAATTGATGAGTCCCAGTCGTCCTCCAAAGGGGCTGACACTCCCGAAGATAATTCCTCAAAATCAGCGGCCATCAAATCTGGATCTGAGCACAATCCTTCTTCTCCTTGTCTGTCCTCCTCATCACAGTTAACTCGGACACCGTCTCCTATCCAACAACTCACGCCTATACAGGAAAACATTGTCCCACCCACTACCAGTACTTCCTCCGCAAACACAACCTCCGTTGAGGAACATCAAAGGCTAAGCCTGAATCTTACTTCCCTCAACAAACAAGTCAGCCAGGAGTCTAAAAATTCCCCACAAGACCAACAACAACTGGCTCAAAATAACGGCGACACGAAGCCCTGTATCCTGTTAATCCCTGTGCAATCTGAAATCGGCCAACAGGCGGTCGTTTCTTGCGTTCAAACCTCAACGGTTCCCCCCCTACTCACGATTGGAAATACAGTGTACGTTGCTCTACCTGTGATGCAGTCAACTTCGACTGCAACTCCAAATCCTGGAAATGTCCAGGAGGGCGTGATTCATGTGAACTCCGAGAGGCAGCAGGCGCCACCCACGGTGGAATCAAACCCGGAGAGCGCTCTAATCCCTTCCGGTTCGGAATGTCCGCTCGCCAACCTACTCAGAGCAGTAGCAGTGGCTGCAGCAGCCTCCATACCCACCAGCACTCAGTGACGCGGTGGTGGTGGTGGTACTGATCGCGGTGAGAAACTTTCGTAGTGACTTGTTCTCTTTTCCCTTCATATTGCCGATAATTGTACAGAACTGTTACTCAGCTACGCACCCCGGCCCCGTTGTTTTATGCCTGTTTTCTTGTTATTTGGACTTTTGTTCCCTTTCCTCAAGTCCCGCCTCTAACCCCCCCACGTTGTGCAGTCTTCCTTTTTGCTACGTATTCTAAGGTGTTTTAATCTATTTCTAGGCCTAAAAGTCCTTGACTTTTAGTGTCGAGGAATCGTTTCCTTTTGCATTAACCTGTGGCTATGTGATTCAAGGTCCTGAAATGGCAACTTTTCTGACTAAAGTAGATGGGAAGCTATGGAGGTTAAAACAGAAAAGCAAATCGGTTTGGCAACTTATTAACTACTCCAGACTATCCTTCAAGTCTTTCCGAGAAGTTGATTCAAGTGGGGAGCCGTTTTTTGTTCTCAGCATGAGGTTTTGAGCACAGGAGGCTTTGGAGTAATTTTGACCAATTCGGCATTGCACTAGATACACTTTTAGTGTAGACAGGGAGTTCGTTAGGAGCTTTTTTGGTTGTGGGTCTCGTAGCATTCGGTGAGTGGTGCAATGGTGTTGTGAGCTGTCTTGAGGCTGATGCGATGCGCCACTCATGCATGAGGTTGGGTGCCACGCCTCATGTAGTCTAGTTGGGACGTGGAGAGCGAGAGAGCTTGCTCGCTAGCGGCGAAAAGTGCCTCTCAGAGAGGCGGTTTGGCGTGAGGATGAGTCATTCTGGTGGGTGGGTGGAAATCGCAGAAGTACCCACTTTTGGAAGATGAATGACCGAGACAGACAAGGAATTACGTCAATAGCAGGAGTAAGATGGGATTTATAGTTTTCTTAGCACGAATACAAGGAGATTCAAGCTACAGGATGAATCACACTGCAAAACTGGTGTAGATCAATGATCTCAGTTGACATTTATTATGAGCAAACTGCCCTTTGATAGACACTGATTAGTGACTGAGGTCAGATATCTGATTGGCTTATAGAGTGGAATTCAGGTAGAGCGCTTTGTTTTAATAAAATCGGCAGTATAGCCCGTTTTCCATAATATTGCTGCTGGGTCGCTCTTTCAAGATGCACCTCAAGTACTAGCCTTGGCAATCCTTGCTAATTTACACCTTGCGGCTAAGAGTAATAAATCACGTTGTTCAAGGCTATTTGAGTCATGCACGAAGGATGCGCCATTATCAATTGACACCATCTGATTATTTTGTCACCAAAGTGCATAAACTACTGTGTAAACATGAAAAGAATATAACAGTTTAATCGATGAGTTCAAGTCTAGGAGATTCTGGACAGGAGATGTACAAATATTCAAATGCAACAATTTGCAAACAGATTTCATACATCCAAAGTTCATAATTGCATTTAAACTGAGATGGGCTTGCTCATTGTTGAAAAGATGTGTTATGTAGGAGGGCTTTCTTTATGAAAACAGGACTTTTTTCTATCAGTGTAGTAACTTAAAGGATTTTTCAGTTAAATGCTTCGCGAAAAGACGTGAGGATGTCGATAAGGTGAAGTTAGCTCCAACACTAATGTTGCTGATGGAATGTTCCTATCAATCATCCTCAAATAAATTATCGACACATGCGCTAACCTTGCACCATTCCTTATTTGTTTCTATAATCTTGGCCGCTGTCAGTTTGGTCCAAAATCGTTCCTGTGCTCAGACGGATCTAATTCATGGCGGTAAACAATTTATCGCTCTGTGTGTGTGGCAACCTAGTGCCCTGCCGACCGCGAATGCCCAATAAAAGAGACACCACAGCGGGAGGTCACTCCTCAAAAACCTCTGCAAATCATCCTCTGAATTCCTTTCTTTAATGGGCAGCTGCTATCTGATTAGTTCACTGCATTCCCTTCAATAAGATCTAGCTTGGAAAACGCAATCCGAATTCAGCTTTATCGATCACAACATATTTGGTGGTAGCCGTAACAACGCAAATAGATCTGTCATGTTCTGTTTGCTCCCTAATCTTACACATTTTAATTGAATAAATCGGGAAATGTCTACTTTCATGACCTAACCAATTATCTAAGCTTAAAATATTTATGCCTATAATATCTACAATTTGCGAGAATGGTGAAACTCAATGCTAACTTCTAATAACAGCGGTATCGTGGCCATTTATTTGAGTAGCTCTTAGTTAGACAGAGTTATTGAAATGCCATTCACTTATAGATATCACGACATTATTTTATCGATTTTCACAAAATAAATACCTAAATGATTTGTTTGTTTCCATTCCATTTGTTTGTCCCGTTGCCCAACCATTTTTAAAGGAATCCTACAAAGAGAAATTCTAGGTCAAGGGGCTTAGGCAACCAGGCACTGAATTCATGGTAATGAACGGATCACGAAATTTCATTGTTATGAAGTACAATGCACCTCAGGTACAATTATTGAGTTTGATCCTTAATTAGTCTAATTTTGAAAAAATGCCCGTCTTTGACGGCACAATTTGACTTCCCTTGAGTCACTGTCAGGAACATGCACTGCATTTGGCATTCTTGCAACCACGCTTATCAGGCGATTTTGTTCTTCCCTTGGATGTACTTCCCCTAGACCAGACAAAGACTAATTCGTGCTTTTTCGTTTGTCCACTTAAGCCACAAAGAAGAGCACTAGAGTGAGAACCACCACAGAAATGTCTACTTCCGTTTCAGAAAAGCGACTCAATTCTTCACAAGAGGTAGATTCACCTTTTGCCTAAAGAATTCTTAACGCACTTCTGATTTGCAGACGTTTCGACTACACTTGTGTTTTCGCAGACAGCTTTTAAGGAATTCATTTTCCTAGATTGAAACCTACTCATAGCCTTTTAAATTGCCGAAATTTCTGCGAGCGGTCATTTCCAATCTAACTATCCTATTCCTTCGGATCTCACAGTAGATGAGAGGGAAGAGCATTCAGGTATATTATTGTGGGAACAATGGCTTCACGAGGAGTGCCACTTAGGAAGTCAAATACCTTGTTTGGACCGAACGTGTTGGCCGAATTTCAAGCGGGAAATAGTGAAATATATTTGAATGGATAGTGAGTTAGAACCGATACGTACCAACCAGACTTTCAACTGTAAAATTTCATTTGTAAGCCGGTTACAATTGTTAGTTAGGCAGCAACATCAATTCAGTTTGTCTAAGGCTCGATGAGTCACCTACATAAAAATCAAGATAGATGCAACGGCAAACCCTTTTGAGAAAAGAAACGCCTTGAGTCCCCAAAAAGCGTTATTTCAAACTTTCAATTTTTTGCGGAAGAAAATTTCTCTTTAATAGTTGAATTCGGGAACCAGCCCAGTAATATTGTACGCAATCATCTACGAATACTTGGCGAAATACCCCAACCAGGTAGACGCTGAAATTACTAAAGAGGATTTCTTATGAAAAAATCTTTAGGAGTGGTCTTGGAATTGAAATAGTTCGTTTCCTTCATTTCTAAGCAGGTAAGTGAGCAGAATGCTTGGCATTCATAAATGCCTGGTAATCTAAGCTGTCAAAGGGCCCATACCGGTTTTTGAAGTTAGACTAGATGCTAAGAAAATTATGTTGATCACTCAACAGATAATAAGCATTTCGCCTAACCCTCCACAGTAGATAAAAAGCCGCCAGATGGTCCTGAGGCCATAGGGAAGCACTAGTAGATGGGTCATTGGCAAGCAAGCTGAGTCTGAGTATTGAGACTGAAAAGACATAGATTGATTAGTCTGCCCGATAACGGGAGCAAGGAGATTAGCCCCTCACAAAAATGGGCTGAGTTCTATGGACCCACCCACCCGTCTAGAACTATCCGATGCGTTGCCTCAAAGCCTCAGACCTGAGTGCCAAGCAGACCATAATACTACGGTATATTTCCACTCGATGTTCCTTTGAACTTAATCTGGCATCTTTGCAAACGATTTATGCCTTTTTTCTTGTCACTTGTAAGAATGTTCCAAGTCTGGAGAGAGATTTCAAACGGGGTATCGTGATTAACTATTCTAATAAGCATAGCGTTGCTGCATATTATGTTTTCGGAGCCAGTTGTGTCATAACTTGTAAAAATTCGACACCCCCTGATCCTCAGACTACTATCGAAGTTAAGAGACAAAGTGGTAATTATTGTTCGTCGCGGAGACAGGTGTGGTGCGCTGAGGCGTATTTTCTAGTTCTCGGGTTCCCTCTATCATTACCTTCATCTGTCTGGCAGACTGAGTGGCGCAGTGTTGGTCAGAACAAAGGCGCAAGCGCACTCTTGTCTTCTCTGTCTGTGAAGGTTGAGAAAATTCTGAATGCTCAAAGCAAAATGGCGGTGGTGTTGGCGGTGACGTTGGTGCAATAATTACCCCTCGCTTTGGTGACTCATCGACTGGGGTCGATTTGAGGAAGCTCAGTCAGTCTAGTGCTTTATCGCACCTCTCTACAGTGGGATAAGAAAAAATTGTTTAAATTCATCATAGTCCAAGCAGAGTTTCATAACTAAGAAAACCTCAAAACTCGTATCTTTGTAAATTTTCTTGCTGGATACTCTATTAACAACCATTTCTGATCGAAAAAGGGTTGGTGTCAACTGACCTATTCGCTTTAAGAGGGGCCAAACCCCTTGATCGCATTGAAACATCCTATCAGGGACCACGTCTCTCAGGTCTTTGAACGCAAACAGGCCATTTTTGCCGTCTTGCCTTTCGGACCAATTACAATAGCTGCCCTTCTATTCAAAGTTGGGAGAAAAAAAACTCGCTTGCCAACAAATTAGGTACGATAGAAATAGTGGTTAACGGCGTTTTGGATTGCTAAGTAGTTTTTTTGTAGTTTGCATAAACGATTTCCACGATTTATCAAAATGTTCATGTTATAAATCTGTTACAACTGATAAAAAAATCTGTATTATCAACAATGGAATTACTTCATTCTTACTGTTCTTCATTTTGTGGTAAATTAATAAATATAAAGCATAAATCGAAACGTTTAAAAGACCAGCTTTTCCATATAAAATATATTTCAGCTGATTTCGCAAACAATAGCTTATTAGTTTGGGAAACATGTAAAACCCACTTATAGCAGGCCAATATAAGGCGTCTAAGCTCAATCATTTATGTTACAATCGAATATCTCATGTATAAATTACCCTCACTGGTAAAATGTTGGATTCGAGGAAATTGCTAAATTTTTAATAAGTGGCAAGACTTCTATCTAAGTAGAAGTTTGTGGATTAACAGAACCCTAACAGAGGTAACAGATAGGTGATGGGTTTGATTATTTGTTTGGCCATAAAACTGCCTGATGGTATGATAGTTGTGTAGAAGGCAAAGCTGATACATTCCAAGGCAGTGTTTCTTGCGAGCTGAACCTTCAGACCGAGAACAAAGCGACGACCGCAATGGAATCGGCCAGACGGACAAGCCACAGCCTCGCGTCTAGCCCTCATAAGAGCAAACTGAATTTTACCTCTGTCATTTGAAAATAGGTATTGCCCATACGTTACAAGTTCCCGTATGCATCTTTGCATACTAATCTCTACCTACTAATCCCTAACAAGACCCACATTTATTTAACAATGCTTACTTTGAAACAGAGGAAATCCCATTTGTGGTTCAAATTCGCAGATTTATAAATGTATGAAATCCTGAAAATATTGTAAACATTCTGAATATTGCGTAATAATTGTATCCATATTGGTAGTTAGAAGAGGCCGCTATAGTTGTATTATTTGCTGCTTTGTTTCGAAATACGGGGAGGTGCGAATATATTTTGCAGAAAAATAATTGGTTTTCTCAGATAAATTAAAGAATCTCACGCACACTACACTCCCTTCAAAATTTAATCCCTTCTTCTGCATTTTTTGTGTAGTGATAACGTGAATGATTCGTCATAGAAGAGAAAAACTTACATCATGAATGTCCATGGGGCCGGGCATCAAAATAAGAAGAGTGTCACGGCTAGTGAACACAGTGAAGACAAACTACGGTGGTGCTGTAGGTTG
This sequence comes from Anomotaenia brevis, assembly GCA_030710315.1. NCBI lineage: Eukaryota > Metazoa > Platyhelminthes > Cestoda > Cyclophyllidea > Dilepididae > Anomotaenia > Anomotaenia brevis. The sequence continues at coordinate 2,171,835 of JAUOZQ010000002.1, forward strand.
AAGAAAGATAAATGCAGATGATCTAAGTGTGCTCCTACAGCCGATTCTCGCCTCGAAAATCGTCAAAAAAAGTGTTCTGAGTCTTTAGGATGGGAATTAAGTCTTCACCACTCCACCGTGAAACTTGAGCTCAATAAAAACCTTTGATGCTTCTTATACAGGCTTAGAAAATGCCAAATTCTTACACAAAAGGTCGTCAGCAAATACGAGCACTAGACCAGCACTCTTTATGTATGGACTCCTCCGAATTTCCCTGATCAAATCACTAATCTCTGTAGAATTCAAGCAGTTTTAGCAGACCCTTGCTCGAATAAATTGGCAAATCATCTTGCCCTAGCCCCATGCCAGGTTGCACAGGATTGAGGCTCTGATAGTTGCCCATGGGGGCGGTTATTTTAAGTAAAACTCATGCAATTTCCTAACTTGTTCAATATTTTTTTTAACTCTTCTGGATTTCGTTGTCACCTAATACTTGCATTTTTCCTGATGAGCCTGTCAAATTGATCCTGAAGATTCTGCATACACTTTGGTGTTTCTTCAAGTGCTCATGTCCAGTGGCTATCTCGAAATAAACTTATAGTAAGAGCAGATATATTAATTGCATTCGCGTTTATGAGAAAGCAGGGTTATTAAACATTCTATACTGCAAGACATGAATTTGATTTTAATTTACAGTCTTTTAATGGGGCATTGAAAACCAATTAATTTTAAAACTTTGTAGGAATTTGGTTGGTAACTTGCCGACAAATTCTAAACGCTACCCTGAAAACTGATCCTACTACTATACTTTTCAAAGGTTAAATGAAGGCTGCATTTGCCCCAAGAATGATCCTATGACGAACCTTTCCTACTTCCTTCATTATCACTACTGCTCTATGCTTCCGCCTTTTTCAAGGGTTCAGTTTATCGGTCCAAAGGTTTGTTATTCCCATCCCAATAAGTTTGCTTCCATGAGTTCCATCTTTTCCTTTCAGAACTAAGAGAAAGTAAATAGTAGAAACATGAGCATAGCACGAAAAGCCGTCTAATCACATTTAGTAACCCAATGACATGAATTTTTTAATTTGAATTGATTTGAATCGGTAAGATTTCAATAGCCTCTTTATGAAAGCCTCCAGTAGATCTAGAACTGACGGATTTTGGTGGTGAATAATCTGTCCTACAAAGGTGCTGTTTAAGGGAGCGCTACGTATTGCGAAAAAGGAAGCATTTATCTATACTACCTCCTTATGGTTACTTTGACCACACCTATTATTCATTCGTCATTGATTACTGCTATTCCAAAAGTGGTTTATCTACTCCAAAGTTAATCTCACTGCACTAAACTTTGACGACCTTAATTCCGCTTTAATTAATCAGCTCTCCCACCTTATTCCATTTGAGGCTCGATAAAGACTACTGAGCTCCTTGTGTCTTCCAAACCGCATGAAACCACTACCACGGTCTTAGTTGTTTCTCGAAGGTGGCCTATCTATCGCCCCAATAAGTTAAGATGTACTCTTAACAGTTCGGTTGGTACCACTAAAGAACAAAGGGGTACGAAATGAAAATATGGCGGAGAACAATAAACAAACCCACTAAAAGAAACCACTTAGGTAGTGCGCTTATTCCAGCCATCAGGATAGCCGTTCCTGAGCATACATGAGGAGCTCAGTGTCATAAGATGTAGGATTTAACTAGTGAAGTTCTTCCTAATCATTCGTTCCCTCTTTTGTAGAGATTGCGCCAGAATTCACCCCTTAAGGCGCATGTCTTGACCTCCTCATTTTGAAAATGCGGGAGCTGGAGGAGACAGAGGAGATGTAGAAAGCACACTTTTCCCCATGTGATGGCCGTACCACGTTTTGACCGCAATCAAACATGACGGTCACGTGCAGGAGAAACGGGGAATGGAAAATTTGCCCTTCCGTCCAATTGTCTGATCATCAGTCGTTTTCAAAAAGGAAGTAATTAGCAGTGATGACACCAGTAATTCGAAGTCCTCTGTAACAATACATTGTAAAATGCACTATCGAAACTCCATAAGATAGGTAACTTTTTTCAAAAATGGGATCTAACTGATCATAGATGGCAATTAGACCACCTTTAGCATAGATTTAACCTATCATTTTCTTTTATTGAGGCAAATTGTTGTCCTTTTTTAAGGAGGCTTGGAAAGCTTAAGCTAACAGCAGATTCGTAACCCCGAAATCCGTATTTCTTTAAGCTACGGTCAAATTAAGTCGTGGTTTGATCTTCGGACCTCATTGTCCAGCAATTTGCTCACTGTCTAAATGCTTTGCCTTCCTACGATGATGTAGCTAATTGCCTAAAACAGGTATCGATTCTGAGAGGAAATACTATGTTTTAGCTTATAATATGATGAGTTTATTCAGAGATGAAATTCCGTCCCTGACTCACCAAGGAGGCATGTTTACAGAAAAGATTTTAGCCGAGTACAAGTCATTCGAGAAAGACTTGTTAACAAAGAACAATCACGAACGAGATTACATAATATGGCATCGGGTAGTGTTCATCTGACAAGAGATTGAAGTTGTCTTGATCATTATGAATGGTTATTAAGTTATTGAGTTAAATGCCGACGTTTTTCACAATCTTGTTCATCTCCCGTCACTAGTTATAGATTATAGGGTTCAACTCTATAATCGGCCAGAGAAATTGAACCTTAAAAGGAGATGCAAATGAAGGTGTAGTCAAGAAATCCCTGATTGGGAAGGTTCAAACATGCATAGATTTATTTTAATGAAAATAGAACACAAGCTTTGCATCTCCTGTACCAAAAGTGCGCCCTTGCCAAGACACATTTCGAATACTTAAAACAAGTGATCTAATTTTACATTTAATTGCAGATTCAATCGTCACTGTACTTTAATTGGCATTCTATGGCTTCTTTCCATTTATTAACAAACTGATTAATACCTTAACTATCAGGAAATCCTTTTCGACTTGATTCGAAGAACCCCCGAATGTCAATTTCAACCTCTTGCAAAAGCTCTTTCTTCCAAGTGATTTTGCAAGCTGTGGCGAAACAACTGGTAGTCTGAAGAAGGACCGAGTTAGTCGGGAGAACTAATTAGCTGGAAATGGGTGGATGAGGAGGAATTTCCCCCCAACCAAGTTCTTCTTCCATCTTTTGTGATGTGATTCTCGCTGTTTGTAGCAGCACCCCCTTTCGATTCACTAGAGTGGGTCTTTTTCTCCTCAAAGCTTGGTTCAAAAGCTCTAGACAGTAGATTTGAGCATTAATTGGGTAGTAACAAATCATAGTGGATTTCTCCTCTCCTAGGGTGTGGCTGGGGTCTCCAACGCTTCACATTTCCATAAAAGACGATCCGTTTTTTCGCCAATCGCCCGTCACAAGTCCGTCCACCGAAAAGGCACAACAAGGTGGTGAGGATGGAGGAGGGAAGAGCGGATGCCGTCAACTCGAGATTTGATTGGTTGATTAGTTTCAAACAATTAATTAGACACCCGTTTCGCAGGTATTTGAAGATGCCAACAATGAACAGTTGGATGGTTTGAACTGAGCTTAATTGTCAATTCAAACTCAACCAATAAGGTGGGATAAGTTGCATTAAGGTCTGCTTCAGGAAGCTTATCATCAAACTGAACTGGACGTCCTATTTGATCTTCCTATTCTTGGAGGGTGAAATCTACACTTACACTGAATTTTGCAAATTACCATCTTCTACAAGCTCTTTCGGGTGTCGCGCACATTCCTCTCCATAAACTGAGTGGATGTTTCCAGCAGCTTCGTGAGCTGCTGAGTTTCCTTTCTTGGGTACTCTCACGTCAGCAGGGATTCACTCAAGCAAATTCTATTTTTACTTCATTGTTCTGTCAAACAAAATTTGGTTAGTTCAAGCATCTTAATATGATGTTCAGTTCTATTTTATATAAAGTGCTTTTTAAGTTTCGTTCAATTTCACAAAGGTGAAATTCGAGCAGAACTTATGGCATGGCCTGATACATTCGAAAATTAGCTCGCGTCTCCTGTGGACGCACATCCCACCCACTGAACTTTATCGCACCAGGCCCGCATACCATTTGTGTATTAGCCAGGTCTACTAGTTGCTTGAACCCGGACCGTTTTTTAAATTCTCCATTAACTTTACATCTGATCCTGGAAGGATTTTGGGCTCATCAAATTTGATTATCTAATGTGCACTAGCACACGCAGCTCTGGATTCTGTCCTCACTGATGTCGTGGAAGATTGCCTGTGGTTAGCTGCTACCACCTTGTCCCCTCGGTTGGTTGGGTAATTAACACAACGACTCTGGATAGCTCACCTAGTGAGTTTTTTGAATGCCTTCACACAATATCCTAGTCTAATTGCATTAAACTATTAATAGAGGAGAAATAGAACATTCCGTTGGCTGAGACGAACTCACTGGATTATATCGAAGCGATTGGATATCAGGCCATGGTGGAGAAGACGTGAATCTGCTCCGTAAATGTCGTTAGCTGTCTATCTGTGGAGGTATTGGTTAATCTCATACACTTATAATTAATGTAAATAACCCACGTAGGGACCACTGGATCGAAGGATAATTAATGAGAGCACAGGAATATTTGACCAAATCCAAATACTGCTTGGGTGGGATTAGGTAGGTGAGTGACCATCTTGGCGTGTCTTCTCTTGTCCCTGCACGTGTATTCCCGTTAGTCTTCCGAGCATTTCCGGTATTTGTACTCCATAATAGCGTTGAACTCTCCTCAAGACGCCGCTTTGATGGGAACTTGGTGGAAACTGACGGCTACTTAAGGAGTGTTTAACTAGCATGCAAGATTGGCTTGCTGGCCTGGAGATGGTGAATAAGAACTACCACTCGTGTCGACAGGATTGTCCGCCGATATTCAGGTAGCTACATAAGCCCAGCGTTCTGCAGAATGGTCTACCTCCTCTTACAAATGCGGCCTGCTTTCTGTTGCCATTAATACTGCGTGTAGTCATTGAGTGGCGGAGAGGAAAATGCTCGGCTGCTATCCATTCAACTGCAGCCTAATCCCACGGATTTATCAATGGTGACTCACGCCTCTATCCTGTGTTAGTGACTCAGCATTTTTTTCTAGCATACAAAAACGGGAGAGAGACTTATCACTTCCGTAGATCTACACTGAAATCCTTGATGATAAACTAGATTATTTTTCAACGGTACGAATGATAGAAAACTTTTAAGCAGTGAAATTTACCTTCAAATAAGTCCTAAGCATTCTACTTGAGTTCGAGTGTACTCTAGATAGTAGAAGTGACTACCCGTAATTACGACTCCATAATGGAAGAATTTCCTGATAGCATGATCTAGGGGCGACTGCATTCTCACGCCGCTTGTGGTGGCTCAGTTTTTCCCCATGTACTAGGCTGACCAACCAACCAACCTCAACGGAGTTTGTCTACCAATTACACATATTCTGTTTCTTCCAACACTCTCATCCCCACAGTTTTCGGATTCTTCATATTCAAATTAAACGACTACAGACTCGATATGGCTTCGAATGCTAAGCCAGCAGCCAGCCCGCATTCGCTTAGGCAATCTAGTGGCATCAACTCGTCTATTAGTCATTTCAACTGTCCTCAGACCTTCTCTTCCATAGATCAGCTTATTTTTTAGCATTTTCATAAAAAGTAGTAGTCGCATCATTGCTGCATGACAGACGTCCTAGCGGCGGCAGCTGTGGCAGCTGTTGGGCCGTCGAACTGTACTTGCTCGTCTGCGCTTGAAAAAGCCCGCACAAGTACACTCTGCCTCGCACTGCCAGTCAGCAGCTCTGTCAGTTTGGTGGCGTTGGCGGTGGCCACATCTTCCCTCTCCCACTTGTCCCACCCTCCCTGCACTGTAGGTGGTGGTGTTGGCGGAGGCTCACTGAGTCATCGTTGTCCAGGATTGGGGAAGCGGAAAGAGAGGGCTGTGCCTAGCACATGCACATCTTGCTTACTGCTTCTAGCCCGGTCCAGGGAGTGAATGACCGTTTATCAATGGCCCTTGTGGCGTTTTGCATACAATATGGGACAAAGGCTTTGCCGAATTTAATTGTAAAGGTTCCCTACTAAAGACTTAAGAGCCATGCAAGACTATTCCTTGGTACTAGGGCGATTTATCGATGTTTCTGAGTAGGAGCCACTCAAATTCCCCGTCAGAAGTCGAATCCGGGTGCGTTGATGCACAAGGAATGAAGGAAAATGCGACAGTCTTTTGTGTACAAATCGAGATGACTGGGGGACTCAGGCACTAATTATTCGGTCTGCCTGACAGGATGAAAGTACAATCTAACGGAGAAGGCAGATTCTGGTCGAATAATCTGTTAGTGCAATATCAGGAGCCCATTAATACGCTCGAACTATATCGTACCCATTTTTGTGCCTTAGTGTTATAAAGGACATACTATAAGGCTCTTTGTACCTGTTACCTCGCTGCCTTTTTTACAGTTCTACCTATGGCATTAGAAAAATTACACATTCTCGTATATTTTTAATTTCCTCTTTATGGCTTCCATTTTCATTTTCAAACGACAGATATTTAAATTTTAAAATCGTGAAAAGAAATTTCTAGGCAAAAATGTAATTTCGTGTACAAGGCCTATTATGAATTAGCATTGGAAAGGAAAGCAAGAAAAATAAATAACGGATTAATCCTCTATTCAGAAAGGCTTCTTAATAATCATCACATCTGATGTTCAAATCCTGGTCTGTTTACAAGACTCTTGAAGCCACACTTAGCTTTCTTGACTACACCTCTATCAGTTGAATGCTGTCCTCTGTTCAGAACCTCTATGCCATCCTCGTCGTCGGTACTGCATCACGTCAGAGATACCTTCCAAATGAATCAATCGATATGCCAAACAACTGTTAGTTTCGTAATGCTTTCCCTTCGTTGCATTTAACGAATTGGCGAAACCACCCGGTAAAAGCCCCTAGTGGTGGCCATGGACTCAATTCTTAAGCTGACCACAAACTAAGCACTTTTGGTTTAGAAACCTGAAAAACTCTGGATACATTTGTCGAATAAAAACGGCCCTGCTGCTTCTACTTCCCATTGCAGCCATAAAATATTTATTTTCATGATGATTTTTGAGAGCACTCTGTAAGCAATTAACATTATGTAAATTTATTTCGGGCAATTCTTATGGTAATGAAGATCCTCGGATGATATTCAGGTCACCTCCCATTTGAAGTGAGTCATTTTACCCTAGGCAAAATCGAAATAGTTAAGTGTGAGCACTAATTTCAATTAGCTTAGGAAAGGGCTCTTTGGAGTAATCCAGAAACAATAGCACGAAAAATTTTCGAATTCATGTGGTTTGAGCCTTCAGTGAGGGCATAATTAACTTGGAAATCGGTCCACGAACCATAGAAATTATTAGAAAAAGTTATTTGGGAAGTTTATTCGTTTCGAAATGTATATAGCCAGCTTTGTAGACGATCTGATGAAAGCTTGTAGTGTTTTTTTAAAATACAAATCTTAAAAGAGTCTGTATTTATAGTAAGACTCATTTATTTATCTACTGAAGAGGCCTAACAGGATTTTGGCTTTTAAAGGCCTTCTGAAGTGAGATATCATGGCTTAAACATTGATGAGAGATTTAAAAATTGATTTTCCGTAACCACGGTTAACTGATAAGCCTTTAAAATTGGGCGGTGTAGACTCGATTTCAGTGGAGATGCAAAATATCCACATAACGAGGGTCTCTAAATTCAAATACCTTCTCACGAGTTTCTTTAGCCGCCTCTTCCAAGTCCTCATGCCACTTTCAAACGTGACTACACTTCCGCCATAACTCGCCAGTACCCACTTGCTCTCTTCGCACGTAGTGACTTTTACACGGCTGCTCGCTCATGGCTTGTGTGTGTGCACACTGATGCCTTACCAATTAACCAGGGTCAGAGGATGATAATGGCGGTCGCATGTGTACCTGTTCGCGCACTTGCTTCGTATGTGCTCGTGTGTTTGGAGAATGAGTGAGCATGCTCTAAATCGCTGACACGGCAACCAGGTGAGTTAGTGACGGAATGACTGAGAAGGAAACAGTGCTAAAGGGTGACTCATCGGTATTGGCAGTAGCAGAGGCACGGTCTCACACAGCCTGCCCATCCCTCTTCCTCACTCGGCGAGTGTTTTGGTGGCACTGGTTCGCGGGGCGAGCAACCAGTGGGGAGACAGGTCGGCAAATACTGTTTGGGGAGCGATATTTTGTGCTGAGTATGTGTGACTGACGGTATCTACGAGTACATGCTCCAACGTGACAACAAAAATATCGTGAATGAGAATAGACATTGCTGGCATTGAAAATCGTATTGATAAATTTAAAATTTCCGAAATCGAATTTCGCTTACTTGTACTTACCATGAGATAAGATTGCGGAGGGGCCATTTTCGAGGGCTTCATCTTGTGGTGATTGTAAGTGTGAAGTCATGACTACGTGAGTATGCAAATGCCACTATGTTTGATCGAGGCACTTAGGAGGCTTCTTCGATAAACCATTGACCGCACCACCTTATCCACTTTGAATGCCGTCCAGGTTTTAATGCACACCAACCTGCAGCTTGCCAACGCTATAATCTCATCATCGGGGCTCACTCTTTTCGAGGTGTTCGAGATAAACCTAAGAGGACTTTAATTCTTTTTGGTGTTGGATGTGTTTGGCCTCCAAAGACCTCCCAGATCTTAAGCTACCAATGGCTGGGCGCTGTCATCGAGAAAGGCACTAATCACTCTGCTACCAGCACTGAAGAATCCTCCTTTATCAGCCATTGTATTAAAGCAGTTTTGATAACCATTAGATGATGTAGTTTTCTGCAAAAATTCATCGTAAACGTCCTGCGCATATCTTTCTCTTCGCCTCGTTTGGTCCATCAATGTCACGGTTAGGTTGACTACTAGGTACTTTTCTGTTCATTTGTTATTCGACGCTGACAAAGACAATAATCGACATTTGTGTCCACGTAAAAGTTCACTGCGTGTGCCATTCGTTGTCAATCATCTAGTACAGATTTTAGAGGGTAACCCCTATCTCCATCTGTGTGCTAACAACAGGCTCCCCTTTTTCCTAGATTCTGTAGCTTGGCATGGCTGTAAGTCTTGAGTCCCTATTCGTCTCGTGTACTCAGTAGGATACCCAATTCACTATTAAGAGCAAAAGGTAGCTGGTAACTCATCACATTTGTAGGTTTTGCCATTCTACCCTCTTTTTCTCAGTAGGACTCGTAGATATTTCACGGTGTCTCCTCCAGATACCCGCTCTGTCCTCACTTTGATATATATATATATATATATATATATATATAAACCCAGCCACAAAGGCCGCTAGTAAACGGATCCAGAGAATCAAACCCATCCCCGAGGCAATGTTAATCCCATTCTTAATTTGAAGAAGAATGTTATGGATTCTCCAATAACGGTAAGGCCCAATTAGCTGGAATTTATTAAAGAGAAATCTTTTCTTGGCTTAGGAACATGGAAAGGGACTTGACGGAACAACCGCTTGGTGTGCTGCCCTAGGGCACCAGTAGAGAGTTATGTTCAAACAAGGACACCATAGTGGGAACAAGCCCATGGCAACTTGAGAATGGATGAGTATTGAGCTGTATTTTCGCACCTGCCAGCCACAAGCTTGGCACCTAGTCGGTTAACTGGACGCTCTACCAAGAAGGGTTACTCCAAGAACGCTACGCTACCCATCACTTATTGTATTTTTATCGAGATTTAACTCGATCCAATAAGTGTCACCTGCTATCGTTTTTGTAAAAATGAATTTCAGGCATCTTTATCAAACCTAACATGATAAATGCTAAAATAAACCCGTTTTCGTTGTGAGAATGGTGGACCTTAACCTCTTTTAGCAATTTCTCCCAGCATTCTCAGGACACAAAGATGCAAGACAATAATCGGACTATCTTAGCAAATCATTATTAAATTTTCCTTGGCTACTATGCTTGAGGTCTCCATCTGTCTCCAAGTTTGTCATCAGCCCAAAGTTTTGTAGAGCAAACATTATTTTCAGCTTTTATTTCCTGGCTACGGAATGTTATGTACTCACCAAATGGAGCCGGTTGGAACGTACTTGCAAGCGAACGGCTGTTGCACCGTTCCAATGCCCTGTTTCACTTCATGGTGAAGTTAAGTGGTCATACTGGTTAGAACAAGGTATTGGGAAAATTTTTAATGACTACATCTAGAGCGAGAACATTTCATTTGCAACTGCAAAATTTAATATATTTAAAAATTCATCCATTCACTATAATATTTTAGTCGAAAGAGCTTTCATCGGCGTCTATTAAGGCCTCACTCCAGCGCAAGAAAGCTGATTTCACACTTTCCAAGGGGATGGATCGCCCCGAATACTGTTTGAATCCGTAGTCGATTAACGTGCATATTATAATGCTGGCACGGTGATTAGAGTCTTTCTCGAAGACATACATACCTTATATCGGCAGGTTAAAAGGATGCAGAGATTTCGGAAGCGGAATACTGGGGATACCGCGGTATTCTTGCCTGGCAGTCATGTTTGACCTTTGCCCGGATGACTACGGATGACTACCTTTCAATGGATGCCCACGTTATCCAGGACTTTAATTCAGTGAAGTGGAATTCCACATAGACATATGAATTGATTCTAAGCCGCCTTGAACTCTTTTTTCACAGACTTTCGACACTTTTGTAACGTCTGCTGTTGTGGTGCCAAATTCTAATCACAAAAGCCACCTCTAAGTCTCCATTACAATTCCAGTTCATGTTGAGGGATGGCTTTCACAGTGTTCAGGGGGGGGGGCATTGAGCAGCAGGTATTCTCCTACTCTGGTGGCCGAATTATCATAATGCTAGATATTATCCTCTTCTATGATAGACGAAGTGGGTTCCAGCCATCCATTCGCCTCGTTGACACCACCTATAAGAATAAAAAAGGTTGCATACCTAAAAAGGAGAGTCGTGTGCGTCAATAAAACTGGACAAATCCATCAAATGTAATTTTGAAAAATTTATTCCCAGCTCCTGGTGTCTACTTGTGAATGAGATATGGAAATCAGTAAGGGATTTACCTCTCTTAGACATAGAGGAAACCGTGGAGACTGGTCCCATCAACTGCCCCACAAATAAACTATGCATGCGACTTCGCTCTACTAGGGCTGTCCTTAACCTTCCAGCTGCATTCGTATTATTTAATTGTAACTTTCAGCTTGACTCGAGTTGACAACGTGACTTGACAGTCTAGATGTGGTTAAGTTCTGGTGTCAACCTGCTGGCAAATACCACAAGTCCCTTCCCTCTGCATCGCGATACTGCCGTGGGACCTCACGAACTGTTGAGCAGCCAAGTTTACATTGACAATACCTAAAGCGAATTCCAAGCAAAAAATTATTGACAATTTATGCTTGGATTTTGCACTCAGACCATATTGACCACATGAAGCTTGTCAACACCAAATACATTGTTGTAAATATGTTAATATTTTCTATCAGCTGGTCAAAACTGATATACAGTAGATGATTTTTATACAAGAAATATGGGTACAAAAACCGATGATGTTTTAAAATCACTAACTTAGAACTTTATTGATGGGTTGAGTAAGAATGCAAATAATATCCTTTTTTATTCTTAAATTATACCAGTTAGGATTAAAGATGTCAATATTAAGAGTTGCTGACGGGATAAGCCAATACTCTAAAACTCTTTGAAGTTTGCTATTTTAAACGCTGGCACTGTTTAAATGGTAGCAGCAAGCTAATATGGAGGTATTTTTGGTCTGAGAGTGAATCATCCCAACACCTGTCCATCCGCGTAAATATAAACATTCGCCTTCCCACGCATGGCCCACTCCCCACATCTGTCCCAGTTCCCAGTACTACGCCCCATCTCCCACTAATCACCGACTGTTACTCCTTGGTTAAGGTGCAGGAGTGACATTGTGTTCTCGATTGTTTCCCCTCCTCCCCTCGATTGACTAACTAGGTATTTACTTTGAGTTTCGAAAATTCCCTATCCATGGTTGAATTTTTCATTAAGCTTTGGAAGTAGCCTTACTATAGTTTTATTACTGGCGGAAAATTCCACTTCTCTTACGATATCATTAGAGTTCGTTCTTTATTTCTTTAAAATCCTTTTGCATCCTTTTTAGTGAGGGTATATGGTAGAATTGATTTTTATATTTTACACCTTGCTAGATTCAGAAGTCTTTAGTAATCTGCTTTTCAAAATTTTATATTTGAAGTGTTTGATTGAGTTTGGACCATTTCTACTAGCAGGACCTTTCAGTCGTTGTTAGTTTTAAGCAACCACTTCGTTATGGAGGTGTAATCTCCTATTCTTAACCTTTTTTTGCCCAATTTAGTACGTGACTCACCAGCTATTTCCAATTAATTCAAACATACTAAGGTATTTCCACAAAAATTATGGTATAAGATAGGCTTAGAAAAATTGATATGCTAAAGAAACCGTAGATGATTTTGGCAATTTTTCCTTCTTCTAGTAATGCAAATTTCAGAAAATATGGACTTACAGAAGCGGGTTAGACTATATACCGGAAAAACTAAAGCAATTACCCTTGGAAAAAATTGTGAATAATCAAAAATATATAGAATTAAAAGTGGATAAAGCATTTTAGCAAACACCATCGGTTACTTGGATTCAAGGGTCTCATTTTGACTTCACAGCTATACATATGAAACTGAGTCAGCTTGCAAACTGAGTTCTTTGTTAACAATAATTGACACCGTGTCAGCAAATGCTTTTTGTCGTAGGAATCCTTGACGTGACCTCTCTTCATTGTCATTAAAAAACACGTCATAATTATCAATCGATTGTGTTTCATACGCATAGCACTTGATATCATTCGACTTTTGAATGAGTCTACAGGGGTCACTAGTTTATTCCCAGGGATTTTATTGAGAGCCTATGAAATCGTAGTTTTTGTGCCTTACCAATGATGCCAGCATTTTTTGAGTACTGATGGCTTCTGGTAACCTCAGAAAATACAAAGGAAAAAACTTTCTTTCAGATCACGTTATTTGAGATTTGAAAACTCTTAATAAAGCCGAAATATCACAATTTCAATTACAATATATTTCAAAGAGAAATCAATGCCATTAATAAAGTTTTTAAAGAAAGGTATTAACTAGTTTGATGATGATTTTGTCTCCTGAGGACAAAAAGCGTCAGAAAAATCAGTTATTCTCTGGAGTTCCAAACAGAGACTTAGCAATGCATTTACAAATGTTGAGCTTTTGTATGGACTCAAACAGACATAAGTTAGCCATTGATAGACAAGGGTCCGAGGTTTAGGTTAAAACAAGGGAAAGAGATTTGCCGATTGATCGTCTGAAGTGACCGGTACTTTGCTTTATCTAATGTGGGATCCGTGCTTACTTGGACCTGATCTGCATATACGATAGTCAGGCAAATCAGTCCACAGTTTACTTATCAAGCTTAGTAATTTGTCTGCATTTCGGAGTAATCATATAATCGTGTGCTATCTGACTGCTCCAACACAGCCCGGGAAAAGTTCGACAAATGGGAATGATAATTACCTAGGTAGGTGAACACACACAAGATTCTGAGCTTGAAGTACGAATAGACCTGAGGCTGCCGAAGCTGATTTTATGCGGATACTAAAAAGAGTGCATTTATGATAAGGTGTCTGGGACACCTTTTTGCAGGTGGTTTCTTATCGGTTGAAGAATTATTTCGACGGTATTAATACTATTCGATTTAGGGAAATCAACCTAGACTTGGCTCTTTGGACTATGTCGATACGATTTACTATCACCCGTCCTTCCTCTTTTGCTATAACTTACCTTCTTGAAGTAGTTCCGTTACAGGTGAGTGGGGAAAAGAATACCCCATAAAAATCAAATCACAATTGGGTGATGGAGCAAAGTCATTTGAGATACCAAAAAACAGAACTCCAAGGTTGCAAAATCGCGTTTTGTTGTTTGTTTTCATGCACCTCAAGGGCATTCACTTCTCTTTTACAAATTGAAACCCTTCCCCATTCACCATCGATGAGTGAAGACGAGGAGTATCGATGACCGCTACACCCCATCCCCGGTCATCCTAAATAAAGCGATTATAGTAGGCTCTCAATGCTCCCCGAACATGAATGAGGGAATGTTAATGTAAACTACGAGGTGGTTGTGGCTAGAAGTAGCTAGAAATGAAACAGACGACTGTCAGGTTGCGCGGGCACAGCAGCAAATTTGCCCCAAATACTACAAGAAAAGTTGAAGGACCTCGGCATTGTTTCAGCCCCTTCCAGGAAGCCTGTTTGAACTCCGGATTCCCCCGCAGATTTAGCTCGCCGATGGCCTGTCATAAATGGGCTCTGTCGGGAAATGCACTAAGCTAATTTACCGACAACAGAATTTAAGCGGTTTTGAGGCTGACGACCCTTCCTCTCAGGGAAAGTGTGAAATCAACTTAATCCAGGTATCTGGTTGTTTCGGTTTGAGGTTGCAGATGGCACTATCATAGATGATTATTTGTAACAAAAGTTTTGCAATGTAGTTTCCTTGTCTATAGAATAGTGTTCAGGTCTGTGAAATTATGTTAACAACGGCCCCTAATTTGCGTGATGCAACGGTCAGATTCCTCCTAAAAAACCTGTGTATTATTGCATTGTTCTTGACAAAAGTGCATTTGATATTTTCGCCCCTATTAATAGGAAGCAGCATCACGGTATCTTTAAGTGCTTACATCTTTTTAAAAAGAAAATAATTTGAGATAATGTAGTATATATATTTGGACTGTCGGTATTGACTGTATGGATGGGATATAAGCAAATAGAAGTACTCTGGATGACTTAATTGAACGACTTTCACATTGGGAGAAATCGAAGCAGCCAGGCTGATCCACGTGGCTTTGTTTCCTTCAGACGAAGACGAAGAAGGCCAAATTTGCGTGGGCGATTCGATGGGGCTGCCTGACTCCCTTGGCCAAAAAGCGCGGAAGGAGAAATGGTTGCCTCTTCTAATCGGTTTTTAAATAAGTCTTAATGCATAATTGTAGAAGGACATTTAGGGACCTTATGCCATAAATTTTTCCTTGCTTTTTATTTTATTGGGCTTCTAGGCTTGTTCAATGATGGAAGAACTATAGAGCCAGAAATTTCGGTGAATAGAGTTTATGTTCAAGTCAACTGAGCAGTCACTTAACTTTAAATAAACATCGTCGGAATTCAGGCTGAGACATACTCAAAAGTTGAAATCTCAATGTACGGCTTGGTTGATTTGTCTGTGTACATATTTACCAGAGAAATATAACTACATCCTTATCTCAGTAGAGCAGATGACAAAAGTCCTAAAGCTCAAATTTGATCCTTATTCAAGTCAAGCGTATTAACTTGCAATAATTCATGCGCTCCTAGAGAGAATGACAGCCAGGTATTATCTGACTACTTCAAATGTTCTGGATATTCTACACATCTGTTCGAAAGTACTGGCAGGGACTGTCTTAAACTTATTTTACCAGATTCTATAAAAAAGATTAGTTTATCTTTTATAAAATGCTATTTGCATTTGATAATTCCAAATTATTCAGTGGTAGTGGTATTTAAAACCTAAAATTGAATGTTCGATGAAGATGTATCAGAGTTGGACAGTGAAAACACCTTGGAAAATCAACAAAATGAATTTTATTGCTTTGTAGGTCGGTAATTATAGCCTCAGTTCTTCGAGGCATCGATTCCTACAAAATGTGAATTGTTTCCAGAGGAATTTCAGCTCATTCCTCAGTTAAGGCACCCTCACCCAGTTCTTTTAGTGAAGACGATGGCGGAAGCGGCGAAAATCGACTTCTTACTTTAATCTCTAAGATCGACGACCATAAATGCTCCGCAATACTGAGGTTGAGGTGGTCTGGCGATTGTGGTGGTGGTGGTGGTGGTGGCCACGTGAGATGCTCAACTTCACTAGAATGTTGTTCCTCGTGCCGCCATTCCTTAACCATTTCAGCTGTATGCATTGGAATGAAAGATGGCGGTGTTTCCCTCCGGCAAAAGTTCTTGAACCATGGAATGAACTTGGTCGCCCTAAATTCCTACACAGTCTCGGCTCTTAATGCTTCCTCCACGAAGGGAAATCATGGGGCCCGGCACCCCAGCTCAGCATAACACAACCCCACCATGTTTTGCACTTGGGAGAAGGCAGTCTGGATTAAATTCCTCCAAGTGCACACTCGGCCGGAGGTCGGAAATAAAGCAAACGAGGATTCCCCAGAGAAAACCACATTTGTCACTGCTCGAGGGACCAATTCTGGAGGTTCCCGCTCCAACACTCTGAACGTTTTGAAGCATTTGTCATCTTTGAGAGCAGGGCTTTTCTAATTGCGACTCCTCCGTCAAAGCCAGCTTTTGCAGCTCCCAACGAACAGTCTTTGCTAAATCTGCGTTCTGTGGATGTTTATCGAGCTCCGTAGTGTAGAGTTCGACGGTCTCTCTCAGCCAAAATCTGGGGCTTTCGGCCAGACGTGTACTTTGCTAAGGAAGCTCCTCCTCCTCCTCCTCCTCTGAGACAGTACCTCTTGGGTGGGATCAGTTTCTTTTACACTAGCTCCTGCCACAAGAGCACCAACAATTTGGCCACTTTGAAAGTCCGAGAGGCCTGCCACTTTAATATGATTATAACCAATTCCTTAAATGTCATTTTAGAAAAACGTAGCGAATAAGAAAAATAATGAATGAAGCATTAAAGTATACCAGGATATCTGTAAAAAGCAGTTATTTTAAATAAACACATGAAATGAAAAATATTAAACAAACACAGTGAAATACGTCAACTTTTGCTTGTTTTTAGCACGTTCAAGGATTATGGTACCAAGATTCTAGGTATTTCCGCTACATTGTTCAACCCCAGTATATGTAATACGGCCGCAGAATAACTTGAAAAGTTCAAACCAAAATAGGTTGGTCTGCATAAAAGTGCAATGCTTCCTTCTTTCTTTTAGTTCATACGTAAATACTCTATTTTCCTGGTTATTCATGCAAAGAATCGGTGTGACATTAGGTAACATTAATTTGTTAATTTTTTTCACATTTTTTTAAACATGCTCGATATTATACTTAATTCATAATGACTGCTGTTTCTCTAGTATCGAAAAATCATTGAAAAATCAAAAGAGTTTGATTCCAGGAAAATCCTCATTTAATAAGTGAGGAGTTGATACATTTTTGGGCTGCATCCTCTTTGGTGTGACACTGCCTCAGACAAGTCGTAGTAACGAATTTCTGAATCGTATTGCTCCAATCGTCTTACTAGTCTATTAAATATAGGCTGGGTACACTTAGCAATACACGCGAATTCACAGCACCTTACGCAAAAACTGCTAGTGTCCGTTCAAAATTAGTCTCTATCTAAGATATTGCCATACCATGGAGTACCCATATTGCCTTTGGCCTATCACACATCGAAATGAAATTGCAATTCCGTCGATTAGGGCATTCAATTAACTCATGGCAAATTTTGAGGATACGACGGCCACTGTGTAGATAAACAATAACTTGATTTTAGATACTACTACTGGTACACCCCTGTAAGGCTATTGAAGCCCAGTTCACTCTATATTATTGTGAGGTTTGAGCAAATGCAGCAAAGTTAAAGGTGCAGAGACTGGTACGTAAGATCAATCCTTGATGAGATCATTTGTTCACCTGTAGAAGCATCTTTCTTCCTGCAATAGCTAGAATCTATACTCATTCCTTCATATTTTAGATTGGGAGATTACGGAGAGTCCTTTGTAATTTTTCGAAGTATCTTGTTCGATTAAAGATTGATAGTTGCGTAAATGAAGGCGCTTTTCATCCTTATAAGCTAGGGTCTTTTGAAATAAACCAAAGGTTACTTTAGTTTCGGGGACTTTACAAATACTACTTATCTTCTACTGTTAGAGTGTACCATCTATGCCCGCCTCCACTGCACTGAAACCAGGATTCGACTTTACTGTATTTCTAGTGGACATGCCGATATCGGTGAATTTATGCTTTGAATCTCAGAGTGCATTAATACTCCACTTAATGAAGATGGCGCCCTGAGTCTTGGCTTGTGTTTCTGGATATTTAAAATGTCTGAAATAAAAATATTTCTTTCACATTTAAACAAAATGTCTTTAATTTGTAAGTACAATCCGTGGCTCAACCAGCTCTGAGCTTGAGTCAAAACGCATTTTAGTTCACTCAGTTTGTTTTGATTGATGAAGTGACTAATTTATGAGGACAGCAAGATAGTACTTGTGATACCTGTATCACATCTAGCTGGCTTAAATAATTCCACTTGTAAAAAACAGTGGCTTAATTCCCTAGCCCATGCCCATTGATTAATTAGTAAACAACTGTTAAAAAAATAAATAAGACATTTGACTAAAACAGTTTACATTATCTATACACGTTCTGACAAGAAGATGAACATGCCACAGTGAGTTTCAATCTCCGACAGATTTTAATGGTTGAGTTGATCACTTCTAGTTGAATTACTAAAAAGGATTAATGGTTTTCATATGACCTAATGACATTACCCTTTACCAACGCTCAAAGCTTCACGGGCATCAACGTTTGGAAACATTCAGTTGGCAGTTCTTCTCAAAAACAGCCATTGTGTAGCCTCATTTCCGACAAAACTAACCCTATCGATTCGGCCATTGGTCAACGCCAAAGTCACGGCAGCATACCCGCCTGACGAATTAAGTACCTCGAAATTTGTCCTTGAAAGAGGGCAGTGTGTGTTCGGCTGCTTCTTCTGCATGGTTAGTGTCTACTACAATTTATAGTGATGCACTGTGGGTAAGCGGTGTCTACGTAAATTACTCGTCACACCGACCGCAAGATGAGTTAGTTCCAGTGGTAGAATTCACAGCATGGTTTGAGCATGCAAATGCAATTATTAGTAGAGCGTTTGGAATTTAAATAAGAGGTAGGAGGGGGAGCTTTATCTGGTCATCTAGATGGGAAGTAGAGCGAAATTAGCAGGGGAATGGAAGGAATTTGATAAAATATGCCTGTTTAGTAGTGGGTAGTTTTCAATCGAATCTGAGTGGTTGAAAAGGTATGAATGATTTCAATGGCGATATATGGCCCATACATGGCATTGAATTCGGAGTTCTTATCTCGTATTTCCAATAGAGTTTGTGCCTTACTTACCAAACTGTTTTCTTTGGGCTCAAAACCCTTAACTGCTTGATCAGATCAAATCCATTCGTAAGCTGCGACTGCTTATTTGTGGCTTTTCCACTTTAAATAAAACTATTTCGTTGAAACCCAGATTTTTTTCCCTTCAGGATTTAGGAGAAATCATCTATATTGACAGAAAACTTCAAGCATGACCTGAATCTGATGGAATTTTTGTAGAATTTGCAGCAAATATGAGTGAGGTCAAGAAATGTGGGTGAATAATGAGTGGTAGAAAGTTTTAGACTTGGGCTGAGCAACTTCTTAATATTCATTAAGATAGGACTAACGAGAGTACTTTTCTAAGTTATATGAGTAAAGCACGTATTGTAAATCCCGATTTTGGTAATCATTATAAGATAATCTTAAGCTAAGCAGATGCCCACTTTATGATGGCTGTTCCAACTTAATTTTGAATCTCTTTTAAAGCTTGAATTGTTTTTAGTTTTATGAAAGAATTGAAAATAATTGCCCAATTTAGTTAGAACCATAACTGAGAACCACTGATTAAGTTACCGGACCATTTCGACCGTTTCTCCCAGGGTCCGTTAAGTACTAATGAATTTTATGCTCCACCGAATGATGATTGCATGCCTGAATATTGAGCTCAAACAAACTGCTCTTCTCTTTTCAAAGAGGAATCCGGTCCATAAGTAACATACTTTCTAAAATGAAATTTCGAGACCTCATCAGTGAATCGTAATACACTTTTAAAACTACTGTAGAAGAGGCTGAGAATTAGACCCCACAATTTTCTGTGCTCTATTTGCAAGATGAGCTAGGGGAAATGTGCAGTCTTCCTGATTCGCATAGACATTAAGTGTTACGAGAAGTTGAGACAGACTTAGTCAGCTGGATCATATTCCAATGCTGACGTTAAACCGTTGTATGACTTGAACTACGCTTAATTGCCAATTCCATCTCAACTGATAAAGTATGGTAGGCTTCTTCGAGCGCTGTTTCAAGAAGCAGCTTGTCATCAAAGTCAACTGGACGTCCTCCAATTCGATCTTCCTTTTCGCGGAGGGTGTAATTGCAACTTATGAATTTCGCAAACCATCTTCTTCTATTCACCCATTCCCAATTCTCCATAAACTAGCTGCTTCGGTTGCTGAGTTTCCTTTCTCGAACTCATAAATATTATATACCTCAAATATTCTTCGGGTACTTCCATGTTAGCAGAGGGTGTAATCAAACAGATGTTAATTTTTCCTGCAATACATTTAATGAATTAGAACATGATAATAATAATAATGTTCAACTTCATTATACACAATAAAGTACTATTTAGATTTCGATCAATATAGAAAAGTTATAATTGGGCAGAAACTATTGCATGACCTGATAAGTGCACATCCTGCAGTGTTAAAATGTGGACTACATAATCTTAGCAACTACTCTAAAATGCTGAATGAATTGTGGAGGCATCTTTTCTCTCAAGTGAGTTACGAACAAGGCAAGGCAGCTATTTGTTAGGAGTGCCATAGAGAAGTGAATAAGGGTTGGTAATGTTATCTACACCCAGCCGGAGGGTTTTTCCTTACTACATTTAATGAAACAGAGTTGTCTTCCCACTTAAGAAAGTTGAAACTGCCATCTAATGCACAGTGCCACCACAATAACTATATTGCATATTGCACAACTGTGTCGGTCCTAACTCTTGTGATTGAAGAAATTTTGTGGATTCTTTCCATCTAAATTGAAACAAATTATAGGTGTCTATTTATGCTCTCCTATGCTGATTTGAGTCGTTGCATATCTGTGTACTGAAATAATAATGACCATTTGGAAAAAAATCTAATTTCTGATTTAACTGGCTAAAGCTTTTGCACCACCTGACCAGTGTTAAGGTTTAAGAATTTATTTTGGTGAGAATGGTTAATCGGTGAAACTTGAGACTGGTATGTGATAATTCTCAAAAAATGCATTGGATTTTGGTATCAGAATTGACTGTAATAACTCAAATTTTTAGTCTCAAACGGTTTAGAATTTCCGATTTTAATTACCTAACTTGTTCAAATTAAATGTGATTAACCAATAATTCGTCGAAAGAATAATTCTTTTAGCCATCTCGGACAACTTTCTTGCAAATGAACAATGAAATCAAGTTTTAGTTTCACCATTTCTCTTCGTGAGGTACTTTAAGCTGTGAAAGCTTCAGAAATTCAGTTTCCATACTAACGTGCTTATTTGCAATAATATTGGATGCTCATCACAGTGATGAAAGTTAATAGAGAAAGCCTATTGGTGGTTCTAGTGTCGAGGATCCTAAATTTATCAAAAAAGATTTGGGGTCCCCACCATATTCGTAGAAATTACTGCACTGAAGTATGTTAGCCAAGTACCGGGAAATAATGTAGGCATCGCTGACTGTTGCAAAACACACGGGGTCTTTTGTCGCGAGTGAAAGAGACGACAGAGACTGGGGCAGCTGGGTGAATCAGACGCAAGAACTGGTGAATCAGCATTAGCTTTGTGGTCATAGATACTGCCCGCTTGTCCATTACCTGGTCAAATTGCGCAAAATGAATGAAGTACATTTCCTTCTATTCTGTCTCTGAATTCTCCCCTTAAGACACTGATGTACCGATGGTTGAACCACTAACAACGTGGATTAACTCCTTAGACGGGCTGAAGCATCGATGAGTACATCTTTTCCATCCGGGACAGGAAAGACGACCGCCAATTTCGCTACGTGTCTGCTCCTTTAACTCGATAGAGTGCTGCAATTTGACCTGGTGGAAAGGAGGGATATGGGACATGTAATATGCGGTCGTCTATTCATAAAGAACAAGTAAACACCAGACTTAATTGTGGCTAGATTGATTTAGTCCCATAGATGTGTTTTTCACTAGACGGATCCCTTAGTTTTGAGTCAGGTCCTTGCATATGCGCATAGCGACCAGCAGCCTTACGTTGAGGTACGTACAACCACTGGGACCACGAATTGCCATTCTTCAGCCAAACCTCCATATAAACCAGAAAAGCATATTGTCTAGGCAACTGGCAGGCCAGAGGTCGTAAGTGGTGGTTCCGAAGGAAGTGGGCAACAAAAGGGGAAAGGGGAGGGACCACGAACGGGCTATGGGCGGGTAGGTGTGTACGCGGGTGACTCACCCCACGGCAAACGTGATTCACACAGTCCAATGCCTCTGCTGCTGCCATGTGACTGGGTCGTTTGGCTGTGTGTGTGCTTGCGTGTTTGTTTGACGGCCTGTTTATTGCAGTGCCTGGGAGAAGAGCAGAGCTGATGTGTCGGCAACAGCAGTATCAATTAAAGTACGAAAAGTGCGCTGCGAGAGAGAGGGAAGACTTTCCAAGATGGCTTTTGCCTTGAATGGATCAACAGTAAAAGCTACATAATGGAGGTTTGTGCTGCAAAGCTGTGGAAAGGACGGGCTGCTAAATGGTCATGTTCCCTGAGTACTTTTAGGCAGGAGATGGAGGTTTCGTAAAGTTGTGTACAAGTCAAGACAACTCTGATGGCTGAGATGAAATCATTCAGTTAATTGGATGCCTGGAAATGACAAAACATGCACAATACTGCAATAGTTGTTTTAATTGGTAACGGGATCTTTAAGACAGTCTTATACGACGTTTTCTAGGCAAATTTGCCACTTTTAGTAGTCACATGGTTTCCTACTTTCAAGTAAGTGTCACCCATTGATTCTGAACGGTAAATGTGTCATTCCCAAACCTTGAAACACTCAAAAACAAGATTTCATTGAATGATTGAGAATAAACTATCAGACAAGCCCTTCTGGTACCAAGATTCACTACCGAGTTTGTCATTAGGACCTAGGCGCATCCAACTGAGGAGCTTCCGAGTGGCTTTCGCAGTAAATGCATGCTATTTCAAAAGCGTAACCCCGCAATCTTTGTTACCGTCATATGAAGTATGCTATTACCACATCAGGCATATAACTGACTTTTCACCACTTTTATTATTCGTCTCTCTTCAATTTCATCTCTATAACCTACGGAGGTTTCGAGTTCTGCAGATTTTGAGGTTACCATTAATGCAGACTATTTTCAGCACACAAATCTCTACTGAGTTAATGATGCTTGTTTAAATACAACTACAAGAGATGGTTTTATGCTGCCTATCAACTAGAATGCAATTACTTTTTCAATGCTGTTATTGCTAAATACTGCTGACGTAATGAAACAGCAATTTTCATGAAATTCAACTTATCTTCGGGTATGCCGCGAAAACCTATAAAAATCGATTTCTTCGCATAAATTTAGGTCAACTTATAAGGCTTAACGATTTTGGGTTTTTAGAATCAGACTATTTACAAGATTTAAGGGTATTAAATGAATATCTGATAATGAGGAATAAATACTTGGTGAAAAGAAATATACTACTCATAGCGTAATAGTAATTAGTACTAACATGGAGCTTCAAGAAATTTGAATTAACCGAGGATCAATAAGAGGTGCATTCTGTCAAATTGCAAAATAGAATGGCTGGTGCTCAGAAATGGTCCAAATGGAACGACATATGCCCACCTAACACTAATCTCACTTACTTCGGCTACAGGAAAGCCATGTATCCCCTATTCTTCCTCATTTCAATTTACGCTCTCATAGCGGGTCTGTACCTCTTCACTCAAATCATCCAGATAAGACGAAAAGCCAGTGGATTGGTACACAAGTGGTACTGCTGCTGTTCTATTGCCAGTTTGCTCCCAGTCTTCGTCCAGGTCTGCCTCCACGCAGCGCTACACACCAGGCACTACTTCACCTCGGAACCAATAAGTCGCAGCCTGCTTATCGGTAGTAGAATCATCGTGCTAGGCACACAGTTCATTCGCAACTGGATTTACGCGAACGCGGCCGGTGTCGAATTCTGCCTTTCCCTCAGCGGCACATCCTGGGAGGTCGTACAATTTCTGGGGTACTGTTTCTGTGCCCAGATCTCGCTTACCATCTTAGCAACAGTACTACTATTTACATACCTCATCAAGTGCCAGCCATTTGTGCCGGTGTTCTGTTCTGAGCTGATGGGAAACCTCCACATGATGTTCGTGGCCCTAGACCTCCTTATGAAGCGCCACCAGAGCATCTGCCTCATCCTCTGCTCTCACGTCTTCCCCGGGTTGATTCTGGTGGTTTTCAAGTGCCTCACAGTGCAAAATGTCCTTCAGTCACCGACCGGGGACATGGGACTGAAGACTCGGTTGTCGTTTGTGAACACCCACATGCAAGTGACCATAGCGGTGGGCAGTCTACTGACGTTCTTTGCGACCGGGGAGCTGACGACATCGATGACCAAGTACTGGGCCTGGAGCGGGGCCGGACTGGCGGCCCTGGTGGACGCGATGTTTGTGGTCTTGGTGAACGGAACCGCCGGCTCGGAGGTGGCCCTACGCAGAGCCAAGAGGCACCGGCGCCACCAGCCCACCGGGCTGTGGGAGGCGAGGCACCCCAAAGTGACCACCTACGACTCGCACGGCGTCGAGGGCGACACAGGGGGGTGGGAGGACTCGAACGAGTGCGAAAGGTGCATTGCTAGGACGTTTGCAGTCCCGCTATGTGGTTGTCTGCGGACGACCAAGGTATATGTGCTTCAGGAGGAGAGTTGACCCACACACAAACTGTCCATTTACACCCGGTGTTCTTTCAGAGGAGGTAGCGAAGGAAGATGCTCTGCTGGTGCAGGGACTTGGTGAGAGTAAAACTGGGCTCTCTACAGCAGCACTACTCCTTTTCTGAGAAGCACTTTAAGAAGCTATTTTAACCCTGTGGCAAGATTTTAGTTGTGAAACCAACGCATTATACAACCAGACCTAGATTGCTGTTTTAGATAACTTGTGGTGACCCGAGTATCGTCGAACTTACTAATTCACCCCTAGGACTGAGTGCATTCACTCAAATCTAATTGGCCCTTTCGTTTACCGATGAATCAGGTTAAGCAAACTCCACCCTAACGCTTTTATATACACCTTCCCAACAAGAGCTCTGAGACGGACGTCTTCTGCCTCCCTCTCTGGTATGAGGGATTCTTTCATCTTACTCATCCACCAAGGAAGAGAATCGAAGAGAACCTATCTGCTACAAGCTCGTACCATAGGTCAAGAATAAACGGTCTTCAAGTTAAGAATAAGTAGATTTGAATGCAAGTTTGTCACACGGCTGCATTATTATTTAAGCACTAAAAGCGAAGACTGAATACTTCAAGTGGAAACACCTGGCCACCATGCACGTGAATCACTACGAACAGAGTAGATCAAGAAATAAAAAAAACTTAAACTAAAATAGCCACATATTCAAACCACTGGCCTTGTTAAATGCAAGAGTATAGAGCTAAACAGAGCAAATACTCAAAGATAGAGTTAACTGTGCTCACACTAATTTCAAAAGACATATTAACTACCTTATTGTGGAGATACAACATGAACTTAAATATGTACAGATCTATATTTTGGGAGCGCCAAGTGCCATAGGCATCTTTTCGATAGTGACACGATGGTTTTTGATATACATGATGGGCACGCCGGTAATTTTGCGAATACGACGCCGGAGGTCTCGATCGCAGGTTGCCACGATGTAGCAGCGAGCATGGCAACGCTCCACTAGACAGTCGTCGGCGTACGTTCCTTTGTGCTGGCAAGTAAGTCGTTCGATTCGAGGATCCCGAATGATCCTTTACGGGAAAGTAATAAGACGTATTAACGACAGGAAGGGAGCAAATCATACACAAGGGTGGAGTATTTACTTTAAAGCAACGCGATACCGCTCAACCATCTTTTCGATTTCACCCATAACACAGTCAGTAACATAGAGAAAGCCTGAAATGAAGTCGAATATAGGGAAAGTTAACATTTACATTTCGCAAGAAGGCAGTCCATGACGGAATCGAACAAGTCAAGGCGATTTTTAATACACATATTTATGAAGTTGGTATCAAGTAGAATGTGGTATGGAGGACCAAGAGCCTCATTGTAAGAGTCTTTAAGGCAAGACACGAGTTCGCTACGGTTTTTGACGACCATGTGCGTCACGGACTTAGTGACCTTCTTGGCTTCCTTGAGTTTCTCACGATCCAACTTTTTGCTGCAAAGGTAAGAATGAAGGCAAAAGTCTAACATACATTCTGTTGTCCTTCAAGTTAAGAGTCTTCTTCATCACTGCAAATTTGCGAGTTTGTTTTCGCCTAGCCATTTTCTGTAATTTCTAAAAATAGGAGAAGTGACGTAATAAATGGAAATCAGTGATGCAATAATGTCTTGGAGGAGAGAGCACCTAAAACACTACACGATTTAGCGGGCCTATAAAGTATTAATTAAAACACAAATACTGCGTTGCCGTCATTGTAACAAAACTAAACCTAATAACTTTAATTTAATCACAGTTAAAGAAATATTTATAAAGTAGTGCAACATTTATTGATACATATTGTCTAGAGAATTTTACTGAAAATAACTATTTTAGTATTCAAAAGATCCTTGAACAATGATGTTGTTTATTAATCAAGGTTACATGTACACATTAAAATCGAATAGTTTCTCTCTTGTGGTGTGTAGCAATGAAGCCTAGTGATGAAAGCGGTGACTGCGACTCTATTCTCGAAGAAGTATTTTAATTGCGTACAATATTTTCTTTAGATTATGGCTGGGACTACTTTCGGGTCGAATCAGGATAGTGGTTCCGACATTTTTGAAGGCAAATTATACCGTTCGAATATATTAATCTCTAAGTATTTTGCATAACATGCACCCTTTATAAAATTTGCTTTTTCTCGTGCTCTCTGTATACTTGTGAAGAAATGGTCTCTATTCCTTTTTTATGTTTGTAGATTTCGGCTATGATCCGTATGACGATGACGACCTGGATTGATCGTAAGGAGCTCCTGTGTGTGAATTGTTCTTTGCTATGTATACGTGACATTAGATTTGGAATAAATCATTTTTAATTTTAGATTTTCTTTATTCTGAACGCTTGTCAACTTTTGGTATATTTGGAGTAGTTTGAGTACGTCGTATGTAAGATTCACCCTCTTCAGTACTCAGGTTGTTAGGTTGGCCCACAAAACTATTATATGTTTTGCCTTTTTATGTAAATATCTCTTTTCATAATAAGAAAACCTTCTATTTTTAGTTGTTCTTGTGTTTCGATGAAGCCAGGTAACTTAGAACGGCTAAGGAAAGCACTATCTTCAGGGAAACTGACTCCCGACCAACTTTGGTGGTGGTTCACCAATCGTATCAAACTTGATTCCTCCGCGACATTCCAGGGACAATTCTTATCCCCTCTTGGTCTACCTTCTACCAATTCTGTTGTTAGTGTATTGTCGGACCCTCCACCAAAGTCTCAGCGATGTGTTCTCTCTGGAATCCCCTTTTTAGTGAAAGATAATTTCTGTGTCAAAGCTTCCGTCCCAACTACTTGCGCATCACGAGCACTATACAACTATTATCCGCCGTACAACGCTTCTGTGAGTTTTGTTTCTATTTTATTAACTCGGTGAATGATGTATTTAATCGTCTTATTGATGTTGTTTGTAGATGTGTCTGTATCAAGTGATGGAATGTAATAAATGTTATCGTTTTAATGAAAAGTAGTATACAAATTAAATATTAACCCTTTTAACAGGGAATTCTCCCTAAATTTCCACTAAAAGCCGTCAAGAAATGAAAACAATGATCGGTTTATTACGCAAATACGCCTCTTGTGTCAAACACCTAAGCCATAATAGCAATATTCCTATCTGCAAGCTTAGTAATGAAATTGATTTCGAATCGTGATCACTTCTTCAGGTCGTTCAAGCTTTACTGGACGCCGGGGGTTCCTGTTTGGGCAAAACCAACATGGATGAGTTTGCCATGGGTTCTGGTTCCGTTGAAAATTCCCTCAATGGCCCCGTAGTGAACCCCTGGTCTTCCGAAGAGCCCCACATAGCTGGGGGGAGCTCGGGCGGTAGTGCGGCAGCCGTAGCAGCGGGCTTGGCGCCCTTTGCTCTTGCCTCTGACACTGGAGGATCCGTGAGAAACCCCGCTGCCCTCTGTGGAGTTGTGGGGCTCAAGCCGACCTATGGTCTGGCTTCAAGACGTGGACTGATTCCTCTTGCAAACATCCTGGACTGTCCTTCAATCGTAGCGGCCCGTGTTAAGGATGTGGTGGAGGTTTTGCACGTTTGGATGGATCCCGGCAGTGCAGCGAGGAGAGGAGATGCGACGCTGGCAGCCATCAAGCCGGCGAACCCCGCCAACCGGAGACCGAGGATCGGTATTCCGAGGGAATATCACGCACCGGGGATGACGACCGAGGTGACCAACGTGTGGGATGAGGTGGCGGGTTGGTTGGCAGATGAAATGGGAGCAGACGTACAGAGCGTGAGCTTACCACACACTCCCATAGCAACTGCCGTGTACACTGTACTCTGTGCGGTGGATGTTGCCTCTAACATGGCTCGGTTAGCTAGTTCTTGAATGATTTTTTTGAAACCCTGAGCTAGAGAGGAATTCCTACCAATAGTTTAAGGCTTATCATGATCGTCAGTCATGTTCTTTAGATTCTTCGCAATCAATTTGGTGGTTTTATTGAGAAAATGGATGTGACTGTAAACTACAGCCATCGGTAGATTTCAAAATAATGGAATAGATAAGGTTTTATTCAAAATCGCCGTCATTATCATCTATCGTAGGGTCAATCCGACACCCGGTACCTGGAGCTATTAGATTGTGTATTTTCCCTGTGGTGCAGGTCTCCTCAAAAGCCTCTAATTCTGTCGTCGATTAACTGGGCTTTTGTAGTGTTGATGACAAGGCGGTTAGGGACTTTCCGATGATAGTCCTCAACCATACCTAACAATCCATTGGGTTAAGGTCTGGAGAATGCAGACGTGCCTAAAATTGGAACTGATGTTGTCATGGAATTCTCCGACAACGTACTCTGTGAGAAGACGACTTCTGCGACTCGTGTGTGACTAGTAGAACAGGTCTTCATTGTAGAGGTCGAGACATTCACTTCATGAGGTGGTGGAGCTTATGTTGCTGTGCCAGTGTCATCCTGCGGCACTTGTGCAGATTTAGGAGTAGGAAATGGGCAGTGCAGGTACAATCGTATCGTTTGTTGGCATCAGGCCTTTTCTAGCCACAGACACCTCATAGTCTCCATTACAAGTTTCTACTTCATGTCCATGGCTAGTTTTCACTTTGTTTAGTGGGGCATTGAACAGGTACCGTAGTTGTCTCATTGTGGTGGTCAGTGCTATTGGTCATCCTGCAACAAGTTTTTTAGCATTTTTCGGGATAAAGAGCGCCGGCCATCTGTAATTCTCGTTGTCATTGCCTATATCACAGAGGAAAGGTGCAAACATTTAAGATCAGCGTATTGTGTGGACACTTTCGACGGACTTTTCAGCTAAATTTATTCCTAATACCCCCTTTAAGGCCCTAGAGATGTGGTGATTCTAGGAGCCCTTTTTTCTATTGACTGGTAGACTCGATTCCAGTACGGAAAAAACATCTATGAGGTGATGATTACTATGAAGGCTTGTTTAGACCCTAAATAAGTGGCACTATATTGAGCCTAACCAAAGTGTAGTATTTGTGAGATCTCACTGTCTGGTAAACCGTCATATTCGAAAGGGTGGGTAAACATGCAAGTTTCTACGTATGACTCAGGACGACGATAATACTTCTCGCCTGCAACACCTAGTTATGACGGGTTGCGGTTCGGTTTGCGGGCCGATTTATCGTCAGGCGAAGTGCGTGCCGACACCTCGGACGGGTTGATGGCTGCGTCGCGCGAACTCGGTTTCGGCGACGAGGTGCGTTCTCGCATCCTGGCAGGCAACTTCTTCCTGCTTCGCGGACAGAAACACCGCCACTTTGATGCTGCTCGACGAGCCTGGCGTCTGGTGAAGAGGGACTACGATGAGGTGAGTGAGCCCCCGCTGTTTCTGTCGAATTACTGACTTACCCATGTGAAACACCCGCTCTCTGCCCAGGTGTTCACACGGGTCGACTTCCTGCTGGCTCCAGTGAGCCTGCATGCCGCCCCATGTGTGGAGGCCTACCGCCGCCTGGACAGTAGGTCGAGGATAGCGCGGGAGGATCCGTGCACAGTCGGGGCGAACCTGGCGGGCCTGCCCGCCGTCGCCGTGCCCATTCGACTCACCTCGCCCGAGCCCATGGCGCCAGGGGCACGGCTGCCACTGGGGCTGCAGCTCATTGGTCCGCCCTGGTCGGAGGAGCGCCTGCTGCACCTGGCTGGGTGGATTGAGGAAAGGGCCGACTTCCCCAGTCTGGTGGATGTGTGCACCCTTCTTGGTGCAAATTGAATAAAGGTGTATGCTTGTAGCATCTCGACTGCTCTTTTTAGTGATGGAATTGGCGAGTTTCCAACAGGGCTACTTCAACGGCAATGCGCACGTTCCTCATGACACTATGATTAAAATTAAGAAACGAGGCAAAAAGCGTCTGCTGTTGGTTAATTGCTGCCACTGCTAGTAGCCGTCAAGCAGGTTAGATCTGTGACGTTAAATAAAATGCTAAAAGGATTCCTTTGAATGGAAACTTCCCTTCACTACCAACTACATCTTGCACTTCGACACTTACAGAAGTCTTGTATTTATCAAGAGGGTATTTTAATTGCACAACCGGAGTGAACACAAGGTTAACCGAGCACCAAGCAAGGGCTCGTATTTAAACTTGGGGTTGCTTATACTTATTGAGACCGGGTAGGATTGTCATATTGAATGTGGCATTCCTCTTTGAATCAGCTTGAGTAGGGTCCTCTTGATAATAAAGTACTGGAGATAAAATTGACGGGCTCATCAGAAAATCTAATGGACAGTGAGATTACGCAACTTTCAGTTTTTCTCACAATGGCTGGCGTTAGTCGAGTGCAATCAGTCACGATCAGCCCTCCCTCTGTGACCTGGAGGGAGCTGATTTCACACTTTCTCTGGTCCTCTTCCGTCGTCGATTAACTTGGCGGTTATCAGCGTCTTCTGCAGCGTCCCCCCGTACAGATCTTGGGAAGTCGGTTTAGGCCAACCAATGGAACCAACGTGGTCGTAAAAGTTGACTGGCAACCATTATTGGTTTTTCTAGGAGTTGTTGCCAGAAAGGTCCCTCTTACACTGAGCAGGTCGTGGACCAACAGCACAAGGTCTAGTTATCTCAACTGGTTAGATCCGCAATAAAGTATACTAAAAGAGGCACGAGTAGAAATATTAGTATTGCTGTGTTGCAGATATTTCATTTAGAACTTTTTACCAGTTATCAGCTTTGAATTATACAAGTGCTTCTTTAAACCAACCACTAATCGCAGATTCGAATCTCTCACTACGTGTCAAATATAAATTGGGATGAGTCAAAATGTGCTGGTCTATCTATTTCCGAAACTTTATTGGTTTCACCACGAGTGACCATGCGGGAGCACTTTGAAAACACGAATGTCGTGGGTGGAATTTAATGTCATTTGAGTGCCCTTGGTTGACTTGAGCTAATTGCTCGCAAATCCAATCCTGAAGCCATAAAGCATGCATCAAGGCCAAGCCGCGACCACGCTGGGTGTCATGAGGGACCTTTTCATCCAAAAGGGGCGTTTTGTTTGCAGCTTGATCCCATTCAAGTCGGTCGCTTTTCCGGTCAATCGAATGACGTCCCCACCCACATGGCATCAAGGATAATCCTATTCAACTGGCTATCATCTAAATGATTAAAAAATACAAATATTGTTTTATCCTTATTTAAAAAAATAATTGAAGGTGTTGTTTAACAACCTATTCAATTACGAAAATTAGGTAAACCGACAGCTGAAAATTCTTTCCCAAAAACCAACTAGTAAGATAAGATCTAGAAAGTTCTACCATTTACTTGTGTTCATTTTGCATATATCTAAATGTGAAGTCAATACGCAATGGTGTATAGAGCTACATACCTAATAGGCACCAACTTTTAGGGAGCCAAAATGAGCTAAATTATGTTTTTTTAAGTGACAAGATTACACAGAGCTAGCCTTCATTGATTTCGCGGTCTACCAACGATTGAGCAAAGCTTACCGTACAATTTGGCCATTAATAACTCTTGGATTTTAGAATGTATGTCAAAATGCTTAGGATTAGGGAGATTATAAATTTGGAAAACAATGAAAGGGCTTTTATTTATAGATAATCTTCCCTTGTCTAGAGAAAGCTCTTGTGTAAAACTCAGTTTGCAATCAAATACAAAATATTTTCTCCAATGTTTACCTTTCTAGACGATGGATTTCAATAGTGTTTCATAGCATTTGGATTAGGAATTAAATTGGTTCATCAGTAACTTAGCACAAGCCAAATTCTGCAGGTAATTTCCAAAGTCGAATTATTATTGAAAACATGGATTCCTTTCGAAAAAATGCAAGCTCTAAATCATCTCAGCTGGACACTATTGAGCTGCCTGAGAAGAGAGGTTTATTTCACTCAGTAGCATGAAAGCAAATGCCCCAGAAAACAGAAAATTAATGTCAGAATAACTTCAGTATTAAATTCTTAATGAATATAGAGAATAGCAATCTACGATTATAGTGCTCAAGCCTGAAAGACCTATGAATCGTTTGTTTTGTCTTAAAATAAGCGCAATAACTTCACTTTTTAACATTGAAAAATAGTTGCAAATAGCTTCATATACCACATGCTTAATTCCATCTAATCTAGTAGATTTAATCAGTTATTCTGTGTCCACACCTGTTCGGTTTATGATTGATTTAGTGCCTGAAGATGTACTACCCCAAAACTCCTATATTAATACTCCACCACGTGACCTGAACTTTTATTACTGGAAGATCAGATCAGTTATTTATTACGAGGGGTCCACTTATCCCAATTTGGACCACAATGCCTCCTCTCCCCCGCCTAAGGGCACAGGAGGCGGAAGTGTTGGACCGTGCGTCACCTTGCCTAACTGTGCATTATGGCGAGGCGCCTCAATTTCCCACTTTGGGAAGACACCCCCTGAGTTCGAGGTGGGGCGTTTGGAAATAATTATAAGTAAACAAACGGGGCGAAAGGGGAGGAATCAGGAAGAGGACGTAGTTGGAGGCACATGTGGAGGCTCATGTGCCATGTTCCTCAATAGAGGGCAAATGAATGAGAAGGGGGTAGGGGTAAGAAATAACTAGAAATGACGATAAATAATGAACAGCCAATGAGGGAGTATGGTGGTTTCATAAATAATTCCGCTAAATATTTAGCCAATTCAGTAGACGCCACTGACAACAATCATTCCATTTTTGCTCTTGAATCACCGTGATTCAGAAGGAGTCATTATCATCTTTGTCAACTAAATCTTCTTCCATGCTATAAATACTGGGGAATGCTTAACGAAAGCCCTCAAGCCTGTTGCTAGGTTCTTATGACATCCTAACATTGCCCATGGTCATTTTAATGAGTGGTAACAGCAGTTCTGATCATTATTACAATGGTTTGCAAATCACTCGGGGATAGGTGAAAGTTCGTTAAATTTATTGCACCCTCGTCGGGGGTAATGATCTATAGCTCAGGTAAATGCAAATAGTACATTTTCATTTTTCAACCAGACGGCATACACGTAGAAGTACGATAACCCGCTATATATATATATATATATCAGTGAGTGGATGCCATGCCCACTTTTTAGCAGTGGGAAAACACACCCATCGATAATGTGCAAAATTTGTTGAAGGCAACCCCAAGCACTGGGGTATTTCCAATGCCTCTGAAGTAACTTCTGTTCTGAGGTCTAAAATTCGTCTTTCGAACGTGCATTCACGTAGACTTCTCACAAATCACCTGGAATGGTTTGTGAAAAGGGTCAAACTACCCTGACGTGGCTTCGAAATATTACACAAAGGGTCTCGACTAGAAAAAAAGTCTCGGAGGCAAAAACTGCCAGAGAGAGCTCAGACATAAATCCACTTATCAAGTAATGCTTTGAGAGCGAGGAAATTTAGCACACGACGATAACCTCAGAAGGCATAATGTCGTATATTTCAGGCCTCACTTTAAATTAATACACTTTACATTTTTCATAAGTTGCTTTTCTAGAAACCAGATTCAGTTTTTTCGTGATATGAGCATGTGTGTGCTGGCATCTCTACTTCAAAGCTGAATTGTAGCTGCGCTGTTTCTACAGCCAGAACTAGAACAATCAGAGGAAATGCTGAGGTAACCTGAAAAGAATTAATTAACTCGACTGAGTGGTTTGCCTAAACTGCGCATTCATGTCCATTTACAAAGACGCCTTTCGCTAGTGGTCTAATGGCCCCCTCCCCTGATAAGTCAGAGGGGAGGATTCCAGTTCATCGACGCTTCTGGTTGGCTGACGGAGGCTGTGTGCTTTCGCCGCATGCGATCTTGATTGGTTTCCTCCCTGTGTGCTAGAAAAGTGCGGCCAGAATATTACCTCGCTTCCATTAACGCTCAAAGCGACTCACATTGCACTTCTCATCTGCTCGTTTTCTCGATCAGATTTCAGGAGTACATCTCAGCAACCACAACCGACATCTATGCCGCAGATCAGTGGTAATTCTGCCACGTTTATCTCGACATCAACCACAAAGAATAAATCGTCTAACTCGAATGCGTCTGTAAGAACAGGCACCTTGGATTTCTCAATAGGATCAGGAACAGTCAATCCAAGAACTCGTGAAAACCCTGAGGCAGAATCGAACACGGACACCCACGACCACAAAGCGGAGAAAAGGGTACGTTTTTGTAGAACATAAAAAGTATCACTCTGGATGGAAAAAAGTAGATTCACTGTTTCTGGGATGAAAAAGAGGGAGAAGATGCATGTCTTTCAACACTAAGTGTCATTAAGGGCACCAATTTTGGAAGGCTCTGTAAAGTTAAAATCTGAAAGAGGTTGACAAAGTATCATGAGATGTAGAGATTCAACCGCACTAAGGAGAAAGGGTGTTACCCACTTTACCTAAGGGTTCCTGTCTTCCGCATTCGCTTTTATCAAGAATCTGAGAGTCCGATGAGGCCTTTGAGCTAGGTGCGATTTATGGAGTAGGCAACTCATTCCATTAAATCATTCTGTTCCATTTACCTCTTTCTTCAACCGCCAAAGACACTCACTAAATTTGACTCCTCCGTCTAGGTGAAGAAGATGCTACGGGAGCGTATTCGCCGTGACTCTATTAAGGACAAAATTCACAGGATCAAGGACCTATGTGCCTCCCTACAAAACTACGCGGTAAGTTGAATTATCATTTACCTATCCACCAAAGAAGCCATTCTTTCGCATTTCAATAGGAGAGTAACAGCCATGGAATTTTACAGAAGAGTGGTTTTCCTTGCTTTTGAAGGTGCACAATTAGGCATTTAATGGGTAGCTGGGAGTATGGATCCAAAGATGCATCGATGACTTCGTTGAGTACTGCGTGGGTGGACATAATCGCTATCCCTTGCTGCTTGTAGGCACCCACAGAAAAGAGGAATCGTTCAGATATAAAGGAGACGCTCTGCCTGGCCATCGAAGTTTTGGAGAACAATCTCGATTTCATGAGGAGGTACGGACTTCTTCACCACTACCACCGAATATATCTGCATAAGATGAGAGGGAATGAGGATGCTGGTAAAGGGGACGTAGGTGGAAATCCCAGTACGTACATGGGAGAGCAGAGTTATCACAAGCGACAGTCGAGTTGGAGTAAGCCCATCTTAACTCCTGTATCTAAGCGCCACTGGAATGCCACTTCCACACCAATAGCCTCAATTTATGAGTCTGCGTCACCGTCTTGCCTGACACCAACATGTGGGCAGCGAGGTGTCACGATGGATAGTGCTTTGGGGTATAGTCTACCTATGAATGCCTCTCTAAGACCTCATCCAACGACGATGCAAAAGCCAACCCCAGTTGTTCCACAAAGTCCCTCGGAATCTGAGGAAAATATCGAGCCACATCTCCAAAAACGCCATTGCATTTCTGACAAGACATCGATTTGGCGTCCTTACCTGCCTGATCCTTAAAATCACTATTGAGATCTTGTGTGCTCGCCCCAGTGTGCATGTTTTATCCAGTTTAAGATTGTATAAATATGTACGTCACATTTGCATCGTCTCCTCAACTCGCTATTTGCATTCAACTGGGAGGACGGTGGAAGGCCTACAATGTACAAGAAAGTTTTTGCTCAATACGGCATCTCAAAATACCGTTGGTATTGACGACCACCAATCTAAATTATTCACATGGTTGCAAGGAATTAGGTAGTGCTCAAGATATGCAATGTTTTTCCTCTAATGAGCTTGAAAAGCAGATAGGAAGCCTTGGTGTTACTTACGTGACTGAGAAATTCTTTTCCACATGATCCAATCTACTGCTGAATGAAGTAGTTATAAAAGGGATTCGGAATAAGGTCCAAAGAACCTAGCAACGGTGGTTTGTTGGCGTCAGTTGAGAACCCCCATGATTGTGGGAGTAAGGGGTGAGCGTTACCTCATTAAAAAGGAAATTCATCTGAATACGTAAATGCGATTTTTCAGCAAAAAACTGTTTTCCGTTAAGTGCATTAATACATCATTGTCATTCCTCCGGAAGCAGTCTGTTGAAGAATATATGAAGGAACTAGTTTTTTGTCAGAGCCTGAGTTGCTTCTGTAAAACTCCGACCAGCTGGGAATTTAACTTCGGATCGAATTTCTCTTCTTAGCACAGTCCGCTATTTCCTATGCATAACTCCCTATCGAGTGCGATATATTCCTCGAAGTGATACCTTCCATATCCTCTCAAACCCACTCTCTCCCGTTTGCGCCGTTTGTTTACTTCAGATTATTTCTCACCTGCCCCATTCCCCAACTCTCCTCTCCCGCGCTTAGAAGTGTGGACCCAAAGGGCAGGATGACCCAGAGAGATCAAATCTTTGAGCAATGAAAGTTCAGGACTTGTAAGGACGAAAATCGGAGTTGAGGGTATAAAGCACCTTCATGGTCACAGCTATACGATTACTTAGAGCTTTGTGAAACCGAAGTGGAATAATAGGTACTTCTTAGGATAATATGTAAACAAATTGCGGTTTGCTGAAAGAGCAACAGTAGCACTGCGTCTCAGTGGCAAAGGTATTTACAAGCTCTCACCTAATGGAGTGAATAAGTGGGAACCTGCTCACACAAGTACCTGGCTTTTGAGCTCAAATATCAGATTACATTGTGACATCTCGGCGCAGCAGTGCCTTTTGACGAGGGTCTCATTTTCCCATCCTCAGAAGGCACCCTCTGAACGCTGGAGGAGGGTTGCTGCACGTGGGCCATGAGAAGTAATTATGCTTACACAAAAGAGGGGCGAAAGGGGAGGAGTCAGGGAGAGGACGCAGTTGGAGGCTCTTGCAGAAGATCATGTGCTATGTTCTTCAGTCGAGGGCAAATGAATGAGACGGGGTTATGGATAAGAGATAATTAAGAACAAGAATTGGCGAACTTAACTGCCTTCGATGCTTCAGAGTCCTTCGGAGGTGATGCAGTTGATGTGGTGAAGAAATCCAAGGAGTCGGTTTTTCAGACCCATTCTCGTTGGATGTTTCATTTCGAGCTGCTTGAGTTTGGGAGAGTGATAGAATCGCCGCCCAATTTTATGTCAGGCACTTGGGGCAACTTCGTTGGATGCGGATGTGTTGACGTTAGCCCGAAAGATAGGGAATTGGGAGTCCAAATTTAAGCTCAGGCCAGAGGCAAACAGAATAGGCGTACAGTGCCTCCTTAAAGGCACCAAAGAAAGCCGAGTAGTCATCGCTCCCTGCCCTATTTGCCACACTCGCTATCCACCAAGTGATGGAGCGTGCGTCGCAAGCACACCGAAACCCCCAATCAAGGACAAAGACAGATTTGAAGGGTGTAAGGCCATCAGCTTGTGTGCTCGCACCATTCAGCAAATGGGACCTGAAAATGTTGACAAGAGTAAACAACGTTAATTTGCATTATCGTTCCTTGCAGGCAACTCTATCAATTTGTTGGATTTTCTAGCTCCGCCGACTTGAAATTTACTGCTAGACTTTTGACTTCATTTAGCTTACTGGCTGTAGAATACATAGAATGGCTAGAATTCGCAATTCAGGCTAAATAGAAGCACTCTATTTAGATCAAGTCTCAAGTCAAATCGTAGCTTTTACTATCAACTATAGACACCGTTTGGTGTACTGACATTTATTCTATTAAAGAATAAACTGTTGTACGAAGATAGGACATGAAGCAATATGAGAGTAGGCCTAAAGTGTCAACAAAGCCACCCACATTCATCTCGCCTCGAGGTGTCAAAGTACGAGTTGACACTGCTATGCACTAGCAAACATCAGCGAAATTGAGGTAGTAGGAATTTGTGAGGACGTAAGTTGGGCTTGAGAGTGGGGCTTTTATCATGAAACAGTTCACTGCTCATGCATCTTATATTTGGGAGTCATTTCTTGGTTTTGACTGACTGGTCGATTCATCTCGAGTTTGCACCCATTGATATTCGCAGTACATTTTCCAAGAAAATGACTGATCCGTGCTTGCACAAGAAAGTGTCCATGTCCTGATTATTAATCGATAAGACGACAAGTGGGACCACAGCCTCTTCCAAAAATTGGATTTCTCCAATGATAGGTATCGGAAATTTCCCAATAACGACCGGGTTCGTATGTCTCGGTGCTAAGACATGGTTCGAAACAGACAGGCACCGTACTAAAAAAACATTGATATATGTTACCCACAAGTAATGTAAACCA
This sequence comes from Anomotaenia brevis, assembly GCA_030710315.1. Classification (NCBI taxonomy): domain Eukaryota; kingdom Metazoa; phylum Platyhelminthes; class Cestoda; order Cyclophyllidea; family Dilepididae; genus Anomotaenia; species Anomotaenia brevis. The sequence continues at coordinate 2,210,655 of JAUOZQ010000002.1, forward strand.
CTTTTTGACAATTTTCTGGATTATTTTGGTGGCTTAGAAAATTGCTATTTTCTTTCCGGCTCACTCAACCATATTCATTCTCTTGAGAGATCAGACAGCTATGTGGAATTGGCGCTTATGGGGACGTTTCTTAAAATAAAACTAAAGAAACGATAATTAAGTAATGGCCTAACTCCCTGTTATTGCAAATCGTCACCACTTATCCACCTCTATCGCACTTACAGATGTATTGGCGCGGCCGCACACTAACCCGCGAATTTGATAGGCCGTTAAATTAAAAAATTTCGCCCAACCTACAACGGGCGAAGTTGATCGGCAATTCAACTAAAATCTGCTTGCACAGCCTCTAACTAGAAATTGGCGCAACGGACACATCTAGACAAGAGATTTTCGGTCTCGGCATGAGATGTATCGGGTATTTCAATAATCCTGAAGTATAGAGTATTGCACCTGCAAAATTTTGGCGAATACACTGCCGTCTACTCAGTGTAGACAGCAAACCACAGCAAACCACACCATCACCACCGCCGGTGCTGGATCGACTGGTTCACAGATTTAATCTGTACCCCATGGAGGACCAGAGGTCCCCATTCAGTTTCCATCGAAAGAAGGGTGTGCCTATGGACACGCATGTTGTTGAATTGCCCCCTTGACGGTTACTCTTAAAAAACGGTGAACCAAAATACGCTGAATATCTGCATAAGGAGACTCGTCTAAAATGTTGCCACTTTTGCATCACACTTGCTTTCGCATCATTTCAGGAGCTAAAAAGAAGAGAAGAGGAAGTTCGACGTGAAAGCGTACGGAGAGTTATCGTGAAATGGAGCGCCTATGCGCTCAACATAAAGATAAGGTGAGTTCTCCGATATCACTCAGCGTCTATTGGCGCAAATTGATGCATAATAACTGTCGAAGTATGCAGAATTGTTATGTCGACCTTAGTACAGAGTTAGAAAGCACAGTGATGCCTCACAGTCAGCATCGACAAATGCTGGTTGTCAACTTATCACAAAAAACTGAAAAATTCCGAAATTCGGAGCGATTCATGATCGATGCTAGTTAATAGACTGACGTGGGTGTTTTCGTATATCAGAAGGTTCCTAAATCGAATAGAGGACCAATGGAAACTCGCATCCTCGAGGAGACTGGGGATGTGTTGAGCCAGTCCAGAACGGTAGACTGGACGATTATGCACTAACTGGGCAGTGTGTGAAGTGGCTGGCCTCGACTCCTGTGGTCCTGCTCGAGGGTCAACAGAATTCCTCTGCAGTTAATGGCGTAGGACTTCAATAAGCCGCCACAGCGCTGATCATTCAGTGACAGCCGACTGGACGAGGGCCTCAATCTCGTTCTTTGTCCCCTGCAGTTAGTCCAGCGATTCGAACAGATATCATTCAAGGACCATTACAAATGCACTGGTTTATCAGTCGGGGAAACACTTGCTGCGTAAGCTGTTCAGTCATTCATGATAAATTTATTAATTTTCCTTTTAATTTTAGCTTACCATACAATTGGGGGAACACGTGCAGATCCTAAAAATCCGATGAGTTTCTATAGAAACACTTGAAAATAATCTTAATTATCTTATCGGAAAAGGTAGATTTGACAACTACCAAAAGTGGCAGACCACAGCGAACTCGGTTTCTGCTCAAGGTCAAGTGGGAGAGGCGGGAGAGGAGCAGCAGCAGGAGGCGGCGCCGGAGGAGGCGGAGATGAATGAGCAGCCCGACATCCGTCGGACTTTATCAGCCCCGGTATCTCTGACAGCAGTCTGGAAGGGTTGAGTAGTTGCTGATCCCCGGGAAGCATCGAGATCAGCTCCAGATAGCGGCGCAAGTTCAGTTCATCTCCACACTGACGCAGCGCCGCCAACTCTCGCCAAACACCAGGGGATCGCCGAAAATTAACCACTCCACAAGCCTCCATTCTATGTGCTAATCCCAGTGATAAAACCCTCGGATTCTGTAATGTAAGATGTTTTCACATTCACCATTAAATAATTTGTACAAACTTATTATTAAAATATAGGAGATTTAAGTGTATTGCGTATTGTTGTGTCTTCTACAACTGTTCTTCATCTGAAATGAAGAGAATGTTAATAATCCATTCAAAGCATTGGATGGAAATGAACTGCCATTGGTTCGCCAAGGGTGGGTTATCGATTATGGATCAAGGAGTGCTCATATAAGTGAAGTGAGAACCGCGGAAATGACAGGAGATGAGCAGGTGTAGGCCTACTCACTGACGACCACTTGTTATCTTTGCTCGGTAAATTGCTAATAGATGAATTACTGAGCACTTTCCTTTTGGAGCATCAACCTCCCCTTCAAATATACCATTTGAATTTGCGTTATTTCTGAGCAGTGGTTTAAGGAGACTAATGTGAACAATGACTCATCACGTTTGCATTGTTCTTCGTACCGCTAAGGTAAGGTAAACTTAAGGTGCTGAAACCAAGGTAAAATCGAGTCATCCAGGAAGTAGCAATAAAATGCATAACTTTAAGCAATTCGTCGAAGTATAGACATCCAAATTTTCAGTGCACGCTGTCGTGAATACTTTCGATGAATCCACTGAAATCGAAAATCGGTATGCCAAAACTGACAAAGTGGCTAGCAGATTCACTCTTTGAGAAACATGGCCATCTGGTGAAGAATTCAAACCCTTAATTAGTGAAGGGGGTGTACCGAAGCACATGACTCTCTTAAAGTTGGTACTTTGCAGGAGATCTTGAGTATCAGTAACTTTAATAAACTAGACACCCGGCTAGGCCTCGTTTCTTATACCCGATTGTGAATATGAGCGGATGTAATCCTCTGGCTCATTCAGTCAAATGAAAAAGTGAGGTTTCGGCATGCCTATTAGGATCTCATTATCCAAACGTCGATTCAATAATGAACTTGTAAATGATGGTTTTATGCAAAAGAACATCATCATCTCCAGCCCCTCCAGTACTATTCGGCGAAATTCCTCTAAAACCTCTCGCTGTAAGAGAGCAATCAGCTAATTTGTTTATTATAGCACAATCTCGTAGTCTTAGCAGAAATTTTCCAGCTCATAGCGTTGGGTTATTTTCACAGTGTTGAAGGGAGAGCATTGAGCAGCGATCATAATCCCCTTATTTGGATGGCAGCCTCACATTATCATGATACCGGCTAACCGCTCTCGGTAATCATGGAGGTCCTTTTCATCCATCCTCGTTATACGAATCTATACTAACATTGAGGGGTTTACACTTGGAAAGGAAGTACAATGTGTATGAACAGCTTTAACACATTCAGAAAAAACCCTTTTGTATGTTATTCTGCAAAATTTTTTCTGAAATAAACGCATTGGCTTCTATGATTATCAAACCCTCTATCAACAGACCCACTGGGGCGATTTGCCCTAGGGTAAATTTTCCCTATCGAGTGCAAGTAAACTCGAGAAAGGTCAACTGAGGAGAGATTTTGTTTGAAGCATTGACGACGCAGCTCTTTATCAACGTTACAGGTGAATTTAAAATATTCAACACTGGTTATCTTATTAAGGAGAATCCACGATTTACGATTTTGTTCATTTATATCCTTTAGGTCATAGTTCATTTCTAATGACTCATTTTCCCAATCGGTTATGTCTTCGTGTGATTCCCTAATTTGACGGTTCCATATCTTTCGATCGACGGAACTTAGTCACCAATCTGAACCCAGACGTACACACTAAGATAGGTGCTTGTCTGAATTTAAAGTCAATTTTCTTGCAGTGGGGATGCATGTCTCATGAAACAATAACCGCGTGCGCTCTCATGCTTGACTCAAATATCACCTCAACAATGGGGTGAAACTTGGTGCAATGGTGAATCCTCAGGAAGTAGCCATAATTTGGACATCTTTTCAATCACCAGTTTGTAAGTAATTCACTCAAATAAATCTAATGCCTGCCAACAGCCTTTTACGGCTCCTTCAGACATTCGCGTTTTCAGTGTACTCACATATGAACTTCGTGATAATGTCAACAAAGTAGCGGAGATCGTCGATAGCCCGAGTTTTGACTTACGCGATTGGAATTCTTCAATGATCAATTTAACCCTGCACATGACTAATCCAAATTCGAAAAAATTTCAAGTGGTGTGAATTCTACAATCAAGAAATAGGTTGACAAACTTCTGATCTTTCCACGTATATATCATTCAACATGTACGATTGTGAATACAAGTGGCTGCGATTGAACAGTTGAAAAGGGTATTAAATTTATTATATTATTTTTATTATTTTATCCCTAAGGGGATCATCATTATTTCGAGGTCTACTAAAATCATATTACCAATTCACCTCTGCTTGACAAATCACATTGCGTGCAAATGCACATTATTAACTTAAAGAAATAAAGCAAAACTATGCCACATGAATAGTTACAATTAAAATCTAATTTCATGTAAGAATTTCAAAAGCATTCTGCCACAGACAATCTACGATTTCTTGGATATTGACACTGGATACGTAATGGCGAGGTAAGTCTTTTTGTAGTACCGGCGTTACTAAAATGTCTTTCCCAATGAATGGTTCATCCAAAAGTTATTAAGAAGTATACAAAAGCTCAACAGCTCATAATGAAGTAGTTTAAGCAAAATTGTAGCCTATGCTGCTTAGCAGTTTAATCCCGTTTTACAATTGCAACCGAAATCAACAATGTTGGAGCATTCAGTAGACGGCAAATGTCTTGTTTCGCTATATTAGAGGCATAAATTTATTTTCTTTGAATGAAAACATCGAACTTGGAACCTACTCTGTCTTCCGAATGAATTGTGACAGTTTTAACCCAATTTTAGTCTCAGTAGGTTGCCACTTTGGTGACGCTAGTTTACCAGATCAATCAGATTTATTCTTATTCTATAAGAAATTATATCACAGCATGGCTTAGTAATACGACACCTTTATTGCAGTGTTGAGAATGTTAAACAAAAATGCTAGCAAACTTTGCTGATTGCACACATTTCCTAACATAAACAACTTTAAGTTACAAAACCACAGAATGCGACTCCACCATAGTTATGTTCCACAAAATGACTTAATAATGGTCCATCGAAAGGATACCAATTTATTTTCTGTTTTCTCAGTGGCATTTCATTTTCGCGCCAACATTAATTGTTGACAGTACGATGGCGCTAATACGGTGCTTTCAGTTACCAATGCAAGCAATTGCAAAAACTAAAATTGGCTGCTTTGAAAAAGCTATGGAAATTTATCACTTTAAACTCTTTATTTGGAACAAAGTTGATCCTTGAAGATAATGACTGACTGAGATATTAGCTGAATACTCGGTCAGGTGGGTTTTATGGACATCATTGAATACTAAAGTGCTTACGATCCTGGCTTCACACAGTCTGGATTTCCTCTTCTACCAAGAAGCACTTTACTTGATCCTAAAAAACCTTATCAATTTGATTCCTCCTAATGTTGTAAATAATCCCACACTTTGCTAATCCCATTCATCCTGCGCAACGGGAGATGGGTAATGAATTAGCCACAAACCTGTTATTTTCTCTCCGATAACGCAAGTAAACTTGCAAAAAAGTAGCTCCAAAGATATAATTTAACTTACGGGTCCCCATAGTCGTCATATTCTCCTCGCTGATTGGTCGGTTGCTCTACTATCTGCTCACCGTAGAGTAGGTGCGAGAGAGGAGTCCAATAAAGGCGAAAGAAACACGTTTCAGGAGGCATTCTGACTTCGTAGCAAAAAACGAAGGGGACGAGATGGAACAAGACGAAACGAAGAATCGAAACGGCTGCTGCTCGCTCGTCGGCAAGGCCTTCATGAGCGAAATGAAGTGCCGCAATTTCTTCTTCAGTGGTGGTATCTACGCTCTTTTCCCCTTTCCCACAGTTAGTCGCTTAAGATCAATGCATTTATTTCCCTATCTCTCTTATAATTCTCTAATCATTTCTAGCCAGAAATCCACTATATTGGTAGTTTACAATATACATTGATTTCAAAAATCGTGTTTCGGTGGTGTTCAACCTTTTGGTGCCGTTAAAAGAAAGTAGATGAGAATTGAGGTGAAGTAAGAGTATCACTGTGTATAAAAGTTCTCAATCAAGGTCACTGTGTTTTACAATATCTGGCATTATAGGGAGGCTGAAGCTTTGAATAGGAAAGCAATTAAAAGATACTGGAACTAATTGAAGTGTTTCAAATTTATACAGTCAGATGCTAGATTTTCCACCTTTTAATTTTTAAAATAACTAAAAGACTCAGGTTTTTTTAAAGAAAGTTTTCAAAACAACATTTTGAATAAGCTTGTCAACGTTTCAAGATTACTTTTCTTTTTTATGAATAACAGAGAGATGAAACATCCATTTAGCTAAAATTCAAGAAAATAAACAAGATGGAGCCTATGAGCTTTGCTAAATTGTATCTGCTTATTTATTTGAAATTTTAGTGGATGCGGATGGACATGCTTTACCCTATCTACCGAATCTGCATAGCCATCGGTCTACTTGCTTGGATGTGCTTGGAGATCCCACTGAAGTTGAAGTACAGCCGAAGTTCACACACTAGATTCAACTTCTTCCTTTTCGCAACCAATTGGGGCTTCATGACATTCACTTTCTCTAGTCTGCTATTTGCTGTCTTCGCCATCTACTACGCATGCAACAAAGGTGGAGTTATATGGCCAATTATTTAGTCATTATTACTGTTATTTTGGACGCATAGTCTTTATGCATCTATTTGATTTTCAGGAATTCGAGTGAACAAATGGATAGCGATGGTGCTCTGGTTCTTCTACGGCACAGCATTAAACCTGATTATGGTTACTTGTTCAGTGTATTGGGTAGCCTTAGCGGATCCGAAATTCCGTAAGTAAATGTTATATATATATATATATAGATTGGGCCATACGAGGATATTACAAAAGGTAATTCGGTAACTTGTCAAGTTAGGGTTGATTCACTTATTTTATTTACAAACTCAAGGTGACCTTGGAATAGTAGTGCAAATTGAAATTAATAACCCCAGGAATCATAAAACAGTTTAATGTGACATAGAGTAATCTGGTGCACGTTAAAAAAAGGTGTTACAAAAGCGGTCACATTTTGAAGTTGGCCTGTTTTGATTTGAGACCTCTTTGAGGCACACATGCCAGATGTAACAGCTCCACAGAATCACAGAAAATGCTACTCCTGAAAATACCGATGAAGACTGCTTGCATGGCATTTGATGAGCTGCTACTTCGTTCAATTAGAGAATACGCCATAAGATGCTAATAATGCTGGAATTTGAGAGTGTTTGTTAACAAAATTGTAGAAACCTCTTCACGTACTTCCTACAAGTCCCAAATGCCGAAGTATAGAACAATATAGGTTGTATGCAAACAATTCAAGCTAGCTAGTAAAACAGTCACTGTCATTGAGATTTGCAGCGACATTTCGAGCACGATATGATAAACTCGTTCATGACTTCAGTTGATTGAAGCCTTTTCAAACTAGATCAAGCAGACCTCCCAATGTGCGAGAATACGTTACATTAAGTACACCAACCTCCTTTAGAATGGCATCGAAAAGATGCAAATGCTTATGAGTTGTGTGCGGATTTTACTCACTACAGCTGACATGGTCGACTGGGCGTCCAAGTTGAAGCACAGCCTACCATTGATTCTGGTGATTCTGGATCTACTGATCAACGGACTTCAGATCCGCATCTTCCACTTCATATATCCCATGGCACTTGGTATCATCTACGCAATCTTCTCCTACCTCTACTTCCGATTCGTCGACACAGCCCCAATCTACCCAGTACTAGACTGGAGCATGGTTCCTAAATCAATTGGCGTTAGCATAATTACAATCCTGGTCACTATATTAATGCAGGTTAGTGGTCGTTAGATTTACCCCAAACAATTCACTTCAAGTCTGCGTTGTGAAACAACTCAAAAAACCCTCATTGCAATCATATCCATGGCTCCGGAGATTGTAATTGTCAGATCGGTTTATGTAGGCTAATTACAACGACATGAATTAAGGGGCAAATTTTAGGAACAAGGTTTTGATTATAAAATTACTGAATTGCTATTGAAATTAGAGCGTGATCGATGATGTCACAAATCCTAACATTAACGTTCTTTCGCTGACGGTATTCTTCGCAGGGATGCTGGAAAAAACAGTTAAGTGAATACTGCTATTTTTTATAAACTTCAGCTACAGACTCCAAAACAATGTGACTAATGACGTCTCATTCTCATTCAGTCTAGAGAGATAAATGTTAATGAAATTCCATCCATCCAAGAACCTCGTCACCTAATGTTAATGATATAGCTGAACCCACATATAGAACAGCATCTTTAAGACCAGTTGGCAACTTTACAGAACTCCAAAACGCTGTGCTGATAATCTGAACCAAGAGGGGTTCAAGTGCCCCATAGCACATCTAATGACAGCTTAGCATACATAAGCGGTAATAATGAGAGATATTTAATTGCTTGGTTAGTTTTAATACAGTCGATACTTACTTGACAGCCTCTAGGTACGACCAAAGTGGACATCTGAAGCCATATTCCAGTCTTTCTTTTGACAGCTCATAATCTTTATGCTCTTCGTGGGTCGAACCCTGTTGAGTTACAAATTGGACGGCAGAGGAAAGTATGTTGTCGCCACGTGGAACGGAGAGCCCGGAGTTGACTACATCTCCGAAGAAGAGATTAATGTTCAGTTCAGAGTCCAAGCGTAAATCCTGAAAACAAATTTATGAGATCAGGGGTAAATACATTGAATAAATTTGTATTCAGTGAAATCCCTGTGTGTGCGTGCTTGATGCTTGACTAAATTTTTGGAGGAAAGTCATTTATTGCATGAAAAATGGTCATGTTGGAGAAACTGTCTTGGATCTAATAAGGAGTGGAAATTTATCTGGTAAAAAGTGATCTGTGAATTTCGCATATACAAATCGGAATAAAAGTGCCAAATGATCAATAAGCTTATTCTAGGCTCAAACGAAGTGAAATGTATTCGACTGACAGGAGGTTGGTAGTGTTTTGAGATAAGGTATTCAACGACAAATTTTCTCAAAGCACAACAAATTGACAAAAATCAAGTTAAGCTACTGAAGTGCCTTTAGCTGTGTCAAATTTATAATTTATAATTTCCCTAAGAAATTTTTTTAAATTGGATATTTATGAAATAAGCCAAAAAGAAAAGGAATTCTCCCGACAAAAGTTAGAATTCAGTGACAAAATAGTACAAAACCTAAACAGATAGTTTTATTTTGGAAAACCCAGGCATTTCCTATTTTTTTATTAATGAAATTTATTTCAGGTTGGCCAATCCTAGAATTAAAACAGTAATTTTGGCTATTGCTACTGAAAATCGTTAGTAGCATAGCACATTACAAAGTATAACATGCATTCTGTCGAAATTAGTGTATCCATTTTATATATAGCTTTATATATATAATTTATATTATATATGTAATATATTATTTATAGCATTGTACAGCACGGTATTCATTAAAAATGTAGTTGTACTCTTGAAGATATCTTTATTTTAGATAGATCTCTTACTGTTTGATTCTAGTAAATGTACGAATTGATTCGTGAGGTCCCGTTTGAAGTTTGGCATCAAATGGCTACACATTCTCACCGCACTGTTCACCGGGTTACACGGTCGCACTTAGTTTCTTGTGCACCAGCTAAGTAGGTGATTTACAGACTGAGTTCATCGACCGATTGGTATTGTATAGGGAATAGACACCTAGCAACATTTGCCTGTATTTTAAACCTACCAATCCTTACATCCCAACTTGGTAGCTAAGGTCATGCACTCCTTCTTATTTAAGAGTGCCTCAACATTTCCAAGTTAGATATCTCTATGCGCTTGACTGCAGGATAAGTCTAGCCGGTGGTGCATACTATATTGCTTGTAAGCTATAAAATGAGGTATGATCCAACTCTTGTCAACCAGTGCAGTTGAATACATCTAACTAATGTAAGTTTCACTGTTCAAATTATTTTTTCCAAAAATTTGGTCGCTTTCAAATTGATCTTAACTGCATTAGGGACAACAAGGTCTTGAACATGACTTGAAATGTCATCTACTTATGAAGTGGGTGCATTCCAATACCTTGAGACTTTCCAGAATTTAACCTAGATCACCAGGTGGTTACATGGTTTGGCGTTTCAAAGGGCTCTCACAAAAATCATAAGCATTGTTAAATAGATTTCAGTTACTGTATTTAGAAGCATAGCATGGACTCGAAATGAGAGAGTCGAACAAATGTGAATCGATAATCTTCAGACAAACGTTACAACTGATCATTTTCAAAATCGAACGACAATAAGACAATAACAACGAATCGTACGCTATGCACTGATGTTTCGGTAAGTTCAGCAGCAAAGTTTTTAGTTGCTTGAAGAAAATGAGAAAGTCCGCACTGACTGCTATAATCATTATTAGTCATAACTCTCTTATAAATATACAATCATGAATTACATTTCAAATGCAAATACTTTTGAATAAGAGACATGCGATAATAAGGACATAAGGTTGTAAGCAGCATTTTAAAAGGTTGTAAAATATTCTCAGATATAGTGCGAAATTCCCCAATTAAAAGTTTTCATAAACTATTGGTATCGCAGGGCCGTATCTTGGCATTACTTGTCCAAATGTCAGCCATGGCTATTGTATGATTGTAGATGCCGATTTTTGATTTCGACTACAGTCATGCGTTTCCGATATTTTCCCGTTTCAATCAGGTTGAATGCAATAATAATGGGATTATGATTAATAATTTATAAGTGCATAAAAAATGCGGGAATATCGAAAATCATTATTGAATATACATTATTATATTTCTCTCTAAAGACCAGTTCAAAGATTTCATTAAAAAGCACTTAGATGAAATTTCATGGTAGGAAATATGATGATTCATTTTAATGTCTTGTTCGCAAAAGTTATTTGAACCAAAAGTATAGTTTGATAACACTTAGACCAAGGAGCGGTAACATAAACTTATACAAACATAGTCATTTTTAATAAATATTCTTCTACTACTTGGCGTTACAGAGCCAACATATCAATTCTATTCTTCTGATTAACTAATCGGCCTCTCAATGTGTGGTCTCTTTAAGCCATAACGTGATACTTCCGCAAGTAACAAAAACACGATTCATTTCTGGGTTCAAGTCAGTTGTGATTCTTCCATAAATACGTATACTGGACTGGTACAAAGGATTAATTAATTAATTAATTAACTAATGGCACTCAGATTATTGCCATCCTTATCATCAGCTCTGCAACTTTGCAGGAATGCAGAGGCCTCTGTGAGGACTAGAAAAGTATTGTCCCGACCATCAGGTGCGGATGCGCTTGCCGCAGTGCAGTGATTAACACATCATGAGAGTGCCCTTGCCTAAGATGACCCATTGTAATATTATTACCAGGCAACCTATCTACTAAGTGAGTATGCCTCACTACCAATAACTCCCACAAATTCTTTTAGACCCCAGCTGAAGATGCATTCATATTCACCTTTATAAATGTATTTAATCAACCACTCAATAAAATAGGTAAAATTTTTCATACACGTCTTCTTATTTTATTTCTATAATTTGTTATTTGTAAGCCCGAAATCCACACTCTGTTCCCAACGGTTTGGCTTGGAGTGCGTGTGATTAAAGTAGCATTCGTTTCAAAATTTAACTAGTTATTTATTTCCTAGTATTCGACAATTCTTTTAGTTAATGAAACTCTTGAAGTAATTTGTAAATAAATATGTATGCGCCCAATAAAAGAGTTCATTACATTCCCAAGCTCAATATAAAAAGGACTGACATAAAGCAGTCATAAATTGATCTCTGTTACATCAGTTTTAGGTGTATTAGATCACATTCAAACTGATAGCCACATCATCTTTCACGATAAAATAGCCGTTCTCGCCTAAGAATTAACACGTTTAGCAGCTGAAACCAGTCAGTTAGATCACCGGAGGAAGATATTTTTGTAAAACAACCTGGGCATGACTGACTAGGCACGGTAACCCTTAAAGTGATCTGTTATGACATGGAGACCTCGACTTTTATTGTGTCTTTTGATGGCGTGATGCCAAACGATAACTCCACGAGCCTGAAAGGCTAAAGGGTCAAGCTACGTAGTTTATGCAACCATTGAAGCAACAATGTAGGCTCAAAGGTTCCTCTTTTAGTATCCATCGACTCGTGTTATTTGGCGAATTGTTTAAATTTTCACTTGTATCCAAAAGTGCCCCTAATATATATTTACTTGAGTACGAATTTTTCACCCATTTTGCAGTACGTTCATGCTTTTTACTTCAAGGAACATTGAGCAAGCCTCAAATTCTAAGGTATAGCTGCTCAAGCAAACATTGTAGGAGCTTGGAAAAGATGCTTTGGATAGCTGCAAATTGCCTTAAAGCTGATGTGCATTAAAAAATTAAAGGGTTGCCAAATGGGCTTCTGCAGGTGCAGAGCAATGCCATTTTCGCTTTTATCTGAAATTCAACACACCCGAAGGAATCTAATATATTTTTTTATTTTCTGGCTTCGGTAAAGGTATTAATTCATGGAACTTAATTTTAGAGCATTTTATACATTCGCAAGGCCTAATTTTTTTGAGTCTGCTAAGCAATTTCCTTAAGCAAACAATTTGGACTTATGACAAATCTATGGCGTCATGCCAGTGCATTGCAAATTAAATTTAAGTTAAACTGAAACGAAACGGTCGCCTTATCTCTCACTGAGATATGGCGACTGTAGATTCCAGCATTTACATCACCACGAAATAATAAAAATGCCTCTTTGATAAATTCAAAATGGATTGCCTTTTTTCCTGCATTGAAGGCCGCGAGTGTAGCCAGAACTTGCCCCTGATTAGCGCGTTGAGAGATTGTCAAAGTCGCACAAGGATTGGGCTCTGGGGCAGTGCGTTGTGTTGTATAAAGTGTGCGTGGCAGGTACGACGAGGCCGCAATTTCCAGGCGATACTAGCGAAATGGAGGAGACGGTACAGCACAAAACCTGCTGTCCAACTATCGGGCGGGCCCTCAAGTGCGAATTCAAGTGCTGGAAATTCGGTTTCACTGGGGCCAACTACAGCCTCTTCCCCCTTTCCACTGTAAGTCACATTACCTTTTAGAGCTTATGCACTGCAAGACAAGGAATTTGAGCCTGATTTCGCATCTGGTTACCTTGAGTTTAATCTGTAGTTTTTGGGTTTTCTTAGCATATGCAAATCGCAACGCCTTTCAGAATGGCTAGGCATTTAGAAGTCATGTTCATGCTCAATTATATCTGTTCTCCATCTTTAGTAGACCCATCTCATCTTCTCTTTAAGACGTTTGCATAGCCTCTGGATTATAACCCAGGTGAATCCTTTTTATAAATTCACTTCCAAGAGACCATGGAATACATCGTAGCTATAGATTCTTTACCAAAATCGAAGTTTTTAAATAGACAGGGAAGATATTAGTTAATGGACTCCAAGTTCGATTCTTGATGGATGGCTTTTATTACGTTTATATTAGGTAACTGAATGTGGAAAATTGGACCATGTCAAAAGCCCCCTGAATGAGCGATCTTTTTCCTTGCAGTGGGTGTGGATGGACGGGTTTATATATCCCTTCTATCGATTCCTGGTTTGTCTAGGCCTGGTCGCCTGGGCCGCTGTAGAGATCCCGATTGAAGTGATTCGCAGTGAGACGCTGAAAATCCGACTTACTTACTTTCTGTACGCCACCAACTGGGCCTTCCTCTCCTACACCGTTACCTCCGTCATTTTCAGCGTTTTTTGTGCGGTCTTTAACGCGTGTAAAGGTCAGTTCTTGAACTCAATATAGCACCTAACTTTCCTGGTAACAATACAGAACCAGGGAAACTACTTGGTAGTCTTACAGTCTCGTGAAAAGTTGGGATTCTAAGCAATGATGGAGCCACAAAAAAGAGTAATTACTAGGACAATTCAAATAAACGCATTATATTAAAACAGTGATATCGATTGGCTAACCAAATTTGTTATGTATATAAGGAAACTTCGAACAAGCTTCGAAAATTTGGTATCAATTCAAGACCATGAATGGTTTGAGGATCGGGAACGGGAGTGTAGGTGTTAGCACGATTGTATCGGAATTTCGAACTGTGTAAGGAAAGCATATTTGACCTCTTTTTCAGTAGTGAGGTCTTCCAAAAGCAGTTATCAATAATCTTGAGATGAAATATCACCAGCTGTGATAAAAAGTTCCGTAACCCAAAATTTATCTATTTTGAGTATCATCTGAGTGGGGTTTCTTCTGCTTGCACACCTGAAAAGATCTTAAATACCTTTGGGCTCGTTAGCACTATAATCGAATGTAGCATTCAACCCTATGACATCGATGCTGTTTACAGAGTCGCTGAACATTCCGTCCCTAGCAGGTAGTGAATACTATATTCTTTAACATAGGGATTTTAAATAACTAATGACGTTCTGTGACTGTTACATTTTACGTATAGGTTAAATGACTTGGATCGAGAATTCACCAATAACAGTCCTATTTTCGCTGCTGTCGATTTTAGATACTTCCTAAGCTGAAATGGATTTATTTTAACGCCTTGTACATTTAAGACAACAATGTTTTGTAAGATTCTATTTAAAAGAATTCACATAAAATGCGATTTTTGTCATGTCATTTAAAAGGAGTGATTCCTCTTTGAAAATTAATCATGTCGTCATGACACGAAACACTGTAAGCAGTCCAAGATTACCTTATATTTTAAGTGATAAGTTTGTTTATTATAACTGGATTGTAGGGTTCTCGGAACACGTCGCTGATCAGGGCTTTAGTTTCACCTATTTTGACAACTTGAAACAAATCAGTCGGAAAAGTTGCAAATTAACCTACTTTGAACTGTGATTGTGATCGATAAACATCTGTATCGACCTATTAACAAACTCCTCTCAAGGGAGCAAAAACGGCTTTTGAGGTAACAGTCGAAAATTATAATGGGCTTTCCACTGAAGTCTGCTTCTGCGTCTTACTAATTTGATCCAGACCCAGGCACTCGATCCAAAGCATCTGAGCCCACAGTGGACTTTTTCTTCCCCTTTCAGATAGAAGAGTGCCCAAGTGGTTGGCCGAGTTGCTGTGGTTTCTCTATGGTATGTCGATGAACACAGTGCTCGTTACATCCCTGGTGTACTGGTTCGCTCTCGCCGATCCTAATTACTGTGAGTTCTCCACACATGTGCCTAATTCAACTCGAGAGTTTGTACAAATCGTTATCATGCCACTCCGTTTCACTAGTTGGAGAGCTAATTTATAGATTTATAACAGGCTCATGTGTTACATTGAGTTGTAGTACTGGCAGAGAATTGTTTTATTTCCTCCTAGAAAAGGTAAAGAATATCATTAACAACCTAAAGTTGCAATGTTATAGAAATCGCAAAGGCAACGCCCTAAAAAATGGATTAGTAAAAGGATTCGATCACAAAATCATGCATTTCCTACACAAATAAATAGATTCAATTGCAAAAGAGCTAGTTTATTCCATACTTGTTCTCCAGTTGGCAATATGTGTTTAAATTAAGTAAACTCGATTAATGAGCTTCGGCAAATCAGTAAAGATGGGCACAGATCTAATTAATAAGTTCTTGTGAAAGGTCTCTCTTTCAAAATATGCAAAGCTGCTATTACTGCTCCCAAGTTCCCATAGTTCCCTAATAGTCTATCCAGTAGACTTCAATATGATAGCATAGAGTCATTTAGCATGGCAGTTTGTGCGGTAAACTACTGATTATATCAAAGATAGTATGGCAATTCTTGATGTTAAATGTATTACAAATTTGTTTCAATTTTCTATGCCCCATATTAAGCGTGGTAGTAATAAGTCTGCCCATGAATAACAAAGGGTTGAATCATGTCAAAAATAAGAACAACATGAGTTTAAATTTGATTTAATGCCAGTAGGATGGGGCCGTCAATTTTGGCAAAGTGTATTGTTTTTGGTTTCCATGGTACGATGACTTTTCACTCGAGAACAAGAGCCTTGAGTCAGTGATTCTGAAAATTTGTTATTTCGGAGACAAAATGAAAATCTTCAAAAATAATCGCCAAGAATTTAGTTGAAGAAGAAAATCGATAGACTCTTGGTGCATGAGTAATGGCCAAATAATTCATTCAGCCTAACTCCGTAGTAAATCACTCCTAACAGTAAGACAAATTTACTGATTTACGATGCTTTTCAGGGTTAGATTGTGGAAAAAATACACCTCTGTTTTCAATAGGTGGACAGATACCATAGCAACACACAAACAATAGCATGAATGGCTTCTGCTCACGTGATCAATTATTTGAGGATACCAAAGTGACCTTCGGAAGAACGGACTGGAAAATTCAGTGCAGAAGCATTAAACCATTCCTTAGAGAAAATAGGTGTATAGCAATGTCAGTGCTTGGATGAAAATTTAGGTTTTATGAAGAAATCATATTTTTTGTTAAATAGAGTGACCATTCGTAATTCCTATATGGGATTTCAGTGCAACAGCATCATACTCGATGTATTAGGAATTTAGAGAATTACACTAATTCGGATACCTTCGAAAATGTTTTCCCTCGTTGTTGGTTTTTCATCTGCCGGCTAATTGGCTTAACTAGATCTTATAGTATAATAAAATTTTGAAGATGGGTATTTGAACGAATAATTTTGAAAATATGGGGATCAAAATATGATTTATCTTCGATTACTTGAAGGCCTTCATATGCCTAGTAAAGTAAATTAAGAAACGACCCAATGATACCTTTTGAAGTGAAGGGTCCCATTGACTGACTGTAGGATAAGCTAAAACTACGAAAATGTCACTTCCGATAGACACCATAAAAGTGCCACAAAAGTGCCATGGATAATGTATTTCCATCTCACGTGACCCTAGTCCTAACTGCAGAAACCGGTGGTCATTAAATGAATTTTTCAGGTAATTTCGGAGACTAAGCTCTACTCCTCAGAAAGAAATCAGTACTATGTTAGATCCAATGTGTAGAAAGAGCAAGGAGTGTTTCATTGGTTGAGAAACAGCTAACATACTTGAACGATGAATCACTACACGCCTCGACGAGGTTATTTAAGAGAGATGTTCGATGGATTCAAGGGCGCCAATGATAGCTTGTTGATTGTTAACGAACTCGAACGCTGCCAGACCTAGTAAATGTCTGATTTGGCATTTTTCTGAATGTTAATTAGACAACCAGTCCCACAGATGTACTGTTAATTCAACGAATTCACAAGTGCCCTGTGTTAATTTGATTATTTGTTTTTACACAGCTGAGTTCTACCGCCCAGAGTCAAAACTGAAGCACATCCTGCCAGCGGTTACTGTATTCCTGGACGCCTGGTTGAACGGGCTGCCGATCCGCCTATTCCACGCCCTCTACCCTCTCCTGTTGGGTTTCCTCTATGCTATCTTCTCTTACATCTACTACAGCTTCGGTGATAAGGACCCGATCTATCCAGTTCTGGATTGGGGCATGCCGATTAAGGCTCTCGTTGCTAGTGCTCTCACCATCACGTTCAGTTTGGTAGCACAGGTCCGTTTTTCCCCTAAACTTTCTTAACTACTCACGGCATCGTTGAAACATCTTGTCGCAGATATTTATTTAAAACTGGTTGATGATCAAAACCCCGGTTCTTGTACCGAAGAGCGGCGACTTATTTATATAAATTCAAATTCATCTAGCTATTTCTTGAGACATGAGTACTTACGTCTCCGAACCACGTGGTTAGAGGCTCCAGTAGCCCACTTTTGCTATTACAGCTTCGGCAAAGTTGATTGCACTTTAATAAAATCATTCCAGTCTCAGCTTTAACTTACACGAAGACTAAGGTTGATGTTTCACACATTCAAAAGGCTCAGTTCACTCTAAGGTAGGAAGTACATTTCTACAGATTCCGATCAAAGGTACGTGAATTTTTTGTTTTTTAAAAGGAAGTCAGAATCTTTGCCTCCACTTATAATGAAGAGTGTGCTAAAAACACGAATTGATCATTTCACCATGCATCACATCCATTTAGCTATCACAGTTTCATTGAAGGTGTAGTATTTAGCAAATCACCTGAAGAAAGTCCTTGATAAGATAATGCTATAAGGTTAGTATGTAATGACTATTTCTCTGCGAGTTTACCTAATGCAACTCGACTGCCAACTGCTCCAGTACGTGTGGTGTATTAATCTACTCTATTTCACTGCTTTAGAGTTTCCTGTATCTGATTTTCCTTGCCCGAACCATGCTAAGCTACCGATTGGGTGGACGAGGAGGGCTAATTGTCGAGGAATGGTGGAGTTATAGCTGCAAAGCCAAGGCCCCTGTGGAAGAACCTGCCACCGAAGTAGAGGTAGAAAATGGTCATGATGTTGATCTTGAAGCAGTCAAAGCTTGTGATTGGATGTCGTCTTTATCATCACAAAACTCCTCTGTTTTGCCTTAGTTCTCTGTACCCCAATCCTTCTAACCACCGTCCGTTTCTTACTGAGCCGTCGAACTTTCACACTTTCCCCTAAGCAGCATGCCATGGGAGACACTTTTGAAGTATTTAGTTGTTATTTTAAAAGTAAACAAGGGTATAATCTGGGTAGTATTTGTGGGTAAGAAGCAAAGCTAGTGGGTTAAAGAAGCTCTTCTTAATAACACAAGATTGCTTAAACTAGAAGAGCATTTTGAGTAAGCAGAATCGCTACACAGCCTAAAGAGTAGTACTTAGAAGATGCTCGTTATAAATAAATCAGTCTCGACAGAAAAAAAGGATAGTGTTTAGATAGGATATAGTTTAATAAGTTTTGATTGGAATCGAAAGTCAATGCAATTACATTATTTTCGCAGATTTTTGACTTACAATAACGGTGGTTGGAGTCTTTTGTAGCCTCGATCCAGCTCAACCAGGAATCTGGAGCAGCCAAAAGTGAAATTTCGTTTTTCTGTGGCGATGACTTCCTTAAAAACTCATTTATTCTGTCGTCAATTGTCTGACCATTTGCAGTACCAGCAGCTACCGATGACTTTCTCGATGGCAGCTCCCCATTCCCACCTAATGGTTCATTCGCCGATTAAGATCTATGGATTTCGGCGGAGGCCAAGCATCGGGACTGCTCTAGTAGTCGTGAAAAAGGTAGATATCAACTTCATTTCTTTTTTCTGATGGGTAGAAGGGGGTCACCGAATCTTTCTGTGGTTGCCTATTATTGGCTACCTCCTTTTTTCAGGGTCTCACATCATTGTAGTTTGCAATTTTTTGTAGACTTCTGAATTCAACTTACATTTTTAGTTGAAACTTATTAATTTCCTCCTAGTTTTCTGAGTTAAAGAGGCTTAACTTCGTTAATAAAAGCAATGACTAGTGCTTTTTTTTAAATACAGTTCAGTTAAATTTGGGAGATCCAATTATCCATTTCTCTAAAAATCTCGGCATTTCCTTTAATGTTCTGCGCTTGGAGATAAATCTCTTTAGTGTTTGAATCGCATCACACTACCTTTACCAATTTTGGATTTAATTACGTACTCAGGGATTGAAACGCTTATTTTGGTGCCTAAAAATTCTTCGACCAGATCAATATTTTGTTGTGCAGATAGAATACCTTCTCCTTTATTCTTATCAGGCCTATTTGATACCCATGAGTGAAGACTAAACAAAAGCTGTGTGGTTTCTAATCTGGAAACGTCATTTCATACGTACTGTTATCAAATTTAAATTCTGCATATCGATCAAATTTTCGAGATTCCCCACCCCCTACTTACATGGCTCTGGCGTTTCAGATTCGCTTCTTCATGGGAGTGTCTTACACATCTATGAAGCTCTTCTAAAGTGCCTACTAGTGCTCAACAAGAATATACAGTACCTAGATAACTGGACTACCGAATAGCGACTAAGCTCCTATAATTCTAAGCCTACTTAGTGACTCATCGTTTGCAAATTATTTTGCTATGATCTTACTTTGATGTACGAGCTTTCATAGATTTGTTTATAAAAGGTGTGATTTCACTTCTCTACTCGGGGTCCTAGACAGTGATTAAGCTATCTTAGTAGACATGGTTTCTTTAGTTTTTCCAATGTAATGTGGATAATTCGTTCCATGCACATGAATTACCTTTAAATTATTAGTATAATAAATTATGCTTATCCAGTCATGAAAACTTCATGAGCTCTTTTGCATATTTAAATAAAGACGAATCTATTTATATTTATTTATATTTAAAAAATCGCCAGGAAGACCTGTGCGAGCTATTAGAAGACCAGTTGGACCCTGTGAGGTCCAAACGACTACTTCATTACGAAAAATGGATTAATTTGATGAATTTTAGGTAATAAGAGACATTTAATGCATCCACAAGGCCTATTTAATAAATAAGCCCTTCAAGGTTGCAGGTCGTAGATATTATGGTACTGTGTTCGTATTTATTTGTTTACAGTGCAAATTTTTAATTACGCCTTAGTTCAGTGTGCTATAGTTGGAAAAAGCCCTACTGAAATCTAGAAAAAATCTAGATTCAATAAGAAGATAGTGATTTCGAACTCTCAGGACTCTTTGTAGAGAACTATTAAGTTTTTTCATGCACAAACAATTCATCAAAGTTTACTTGCCTAAGTGAAGCCATGGCCAATGTATGAGAAAAGGAATAAGAATCGCCTAACCTTTTGTGGGTTCACATGAAAGAAGGGGGAATTAGAAAGATAGAAGAGATAAGAAGTTTCAGTTGGTATGAATTGACATGCAATCTAGATTAAAAGCACTCGAAAGTAAGCATTAAAGAGATTTTTAACGTGTCATGCAGAGTCCTGGATTCATGAAGATGTAGGGGAATGGTACAAGAGACAGGTGTAGCATTCCCACTTACAGTGATGCTGTCCAACAGGTGTCTACCTCTGTTGGCTGGATGTACAAACACACCTGGATGCTCACCATGGCTACTACATATTCGGTCCTTCCGCTTTTACTCCTACTCATTCTTTTTAAGAGGGAACATGTCGCGCTATTAAACAAAGCCGCACTGCGACCCAAGCAATACACCCACTATACAGATGTTCGGTCACGTCCTTTTACAATATTGTGGTTGCAGCATTAATAGCTACAGAAGGAAAATAGGTTTAAATCAGGACAATTCTCCAAGTTATCCTCGTTGCTATATCGATGCCAGTAAAAGCGCACGCAAAAGTGCGCATTTGAGGCTTTTGGTGGCTCTGAAGCAGCAATTACTATGGGTAGTTGTTGTATCTCCAGAAAATTATATTTATAATTTTCTGATTATCTTGAAATGTAATTTATTTATCTGTATTTTCTGTATAATATGTACACTTGTTTAAGTCGTTACTGTGACGACTTGCACTTTGTTGAATAAACTTTGGAGTTACGACGCGTCCCGTCTCTTGTGGCCGTTATCGATTGTAACACGTACTAATCAAACTATTTTAGGTAGCATAGCAGTTCCGTACTTTACATTAGTAGTTTATAGCCAGGGCGTACAATTCACACAGACCCAGGCAGGATTTTCTCAGGCAGCTAGGAACTTGCCTTCCATAAATTACCAAAGAGAGTATGCGATTTCCCATTTTTCGCAAGCGGAGGCTATTCCAATGTTCAGGCTTTGAATCGCGAAATCGGGCTTTAATTATGGAATTTGCTGAGTTTCCGGTAATGGCTCCTGTCTATATACCTAAGTCCCGCCCTATTGGCTGTGGAGGGTACAGTGGATGGGTTTTATGGTTAGTCTGTGTTCGTAATTTAAGGCGTGAGGTATCGGAGTCAGTCATTTTCAAATGCAATAAGCACGATTTTGAATACTTGTTTTCAGTTTTAATGTTCACTTTTAATATTTAATCACCTCAGGGAAAAGAAAAGTGGGTTGGCAACTACTCAAAGATTTAAAATAACTTCCATCTAAAAAACTGCATAATTATCAAAGAATTTACTCAGGATAACCGCCATAAGCGCTTTTTACAGCTCCAAAACCCGGAAAGAGGTTGGAACAAGCTATTTTGACATCTTTGCTGGGAAGGGTCCCCTCAAATCTGTTTTAATGAGACCGTCGATTGAGTGGACACTTGCATCTGCACTGTGACGGTTGCACTTACTGGCTTTTTCCCGACAGCGTCCAGCAATCATACAGCTGAGACCAAGCAATGACTAAAAACGTTTCTACTTTTCCATGATGTTTGAGGACATGGGATCCATGCCACACAGGAGGCCTCCTACTGACCGCCTAGTAATCATCCAGGGCCTAAATACAGTGATCTGGAATCCCACGTAGGCATCAGGATTCAACATACCACCTCTAAAGCCTTTAATGCCGATTTCCTGGAAAATCTACTGTACAAGAGCAATCAGACCACATGTAGACAAACAGCCAAACATTGCTCAGTTATATTTTTTTCCAAATGACCTGAAAATAAGTCCCTGTTTTCAAAGAAGAATAAGTTACTTATTTTATCATGGAATAGGTACGGAGAATTATGGAATAACGTAACTAAGAATGTGTAGAATAGGATTGGAATTTTTGGCAAAAACTGCAGCCTCATGAACTTTTTGAAAGCTAATATACAGTAGTTAGTGTTTGGAATTACGTGGACCGACAAATAATTTAATTTATACTTAAAGATAAGATCTGTTCCATTCACGGCCCTAAGTCAGTTAAAATGAGTTATTCTTTTTATACTTTACTCTCACTACAGAAATCCACTTGCCAAGTTGTGGGGTTTGACCTTTAAGGACTCATTTGTTAAAGCATTTAACAGTATAAGGAAACAGTATCTTTAATTTAATAACACTGTGCGTCTTGGAAGGCCAGTACTCATGTCAATATACCATTCTTGTAGTACTAGTCAATCCATTGTTGTTGTGTAGATATTAATTAATTATATGATCCAAAAATTTCCCATGAGAAATTTAACTTCCCCATAAATCGGAAATCATTAAATTTTATCGAGGGGGCCAACTACAAAGGAGAATATTCGAAGCAATCATGTTAGGCTTCTAAATATCATACATAATTGCCTCCTAATATTACCGGCCATTAGAATATAAACCAAAGCCTAATATATGCAATGGGTTTCCATAAAAATTAAGTGTATTTAGCCACACTTAAAATGATTTATAGGTCAAGCTTAAATTATAATTAAAATAAATTAATAATCCAAATTATCTAATGTCTCATCTGGATTTACCAAAACCACGTAAAAGTGCACATTTATACAAGCCTTGGTTCTATTTGAAGTGCAGTAAAAAACATTAACAACTCGGGCTGACTAGATCTTTAATTAAAAGAACTGTATGTCAAAAAATTAAAATCAAATCTTCACTTCCGTCGAAGTTTTTATCGATTTCATAAAGTGATCAGGCACTAATCAGCCCAACTGTAGAGACGTTCTGGGTAGTCGTATAAAAGTCACTAGGGCACGTTGCTACCACGAATTCTCTATCGCAAACTTAGGAATAGATGCTGCTTCCAGATTTCATCTCGTGGAGTGGCCATTTACAGACAGCAGGTTCTTTGGTGACTATCGAATGATCTTTGAGCACACACCAAGGAATAAAAAGGCAGTCAAGAGTAATCTTACCTTCGGTCGCATAAAGGTGTTTATAGCAGCTTTAAACTGTTTTCGCTGGGGCAACGAATAGAATCAAACAAAATACGTAAGGATATTTCCGATGTGGTAGAACTATTTAAATTTGAAATTCTATTGATATTATCGAATTACTCTAAGGTATCTCTCATAACGCCGTTTAAGGAGATAACCAATAACTTCTTTAACAGTTCGACCTTAAAGTTGAGTTCTAGGATGTTCCTTAACCTTCAAACGGATGGAATTTGAAAAATTATTTCTCCACTTCTTTGCCATGTGTGTAGATTATAAGACCAACAGGCCACTAGCAACACTATAGTAACGAATAAGGCAAAGTGACTGCGCACAACAGCAGGCCGGTTGGGAAGTTTTCAAGGCCCGTACAGAGTGCCGGTCAGTGGTCCACCCTCAACTTGGAACAAAGTTCTACTTGTTCAGGGCCACGTGAGGTTACTGTTCCAATCATAGATAAAATGTGGAATGGGAAATACGTGGTATTGAGTGTGATAATCAAAGTTACTTTTAAGTAGCCCGTTTATCTTAAACGGGGTCTCTCACCTCACGAGATCATCTAACTCTGTTGGAGACTTCTGTTAACTTAGGTAATAGTCATAGATCAGAGACAAATTCAACCGAAAGTTTTGCTAGGCCTGGCAGTATAGACAATCTTGAAATTAAGGAGGAGATACATAAAATAACTAAAAGTGGCATTATTCTGCAGTGAACCCGGATAAAGTAAAAAGCTATTTAATGCAAGCTAAAAACATTCAGCTCCTGACTATAAATTCAGCAATATATAGAATAAACTAGAAACGATTAACAAAATACAATACCATTTTGAAACGGAATTAATTTCTACTTTTTGATCGTAAAAACAGCCATCTAAGTGAGGCTGTCAAACGATTTACTATAACACTTATCTTACTCTGCGTAAGTTTGTTCACATTTCCAGGCTTCTAATCAAGACAATAGCAATAAAATCAAAGGGGATAATCAAGGCCTTCACTAAAAATGTAGTTACGTTTATTTGTGATTCACACACGCCATGTGAACAGCTTTTTTCTAAGCCGGTTAATTGTAAAATATTATGCATTTTACCTTTGCCTTATTGGTAGATTAGAGGTAACTTGGGTATCGGTTTAATGGGATTGAGAATTGGTTAAGAGTATAAGTGGACTGAAATCTTTGAATAAGACTTTATAGATAGATAAAATTACATGAATTTACTTACCTGAAGATCTGGCCTCCTGGTTAACAGGCATTCAGACCCCAGCTGACTTAACAGTAAGTCTTCAGTTAAGAATACATATTTTAAGTGAAATCGGAAAAACCAGACGAATTCCATACCACTTATTCGACTGAACATTGGGGCATTTCTCGAGTCAATATAGTTTGCTTGCAGGTGTTCGAGGCTAGCTTATTAATCTGTACCAGCCTACACTAATGCTCTTAAAAATCAGTGGATTTTGAGCGGTTCTTTCAGCTCTTCATTTTCTAAACTATATTCTCAATTACGGCTCTTCGACGGTAGAATTTTCTTTACATGTGTGACAAGCTATCTGGCACTCCTCCTGCGTCGGACATTGGCAGCTTGGAACCTTTGGTTAGTACACCGAGGGCCACTATCCTAAAACGCATTAATTACTTCCTTGCGTTATTAGGACGCGCTTTGCTGATCTTGCACGGCCCCAAATATCTGTACCTATTTGTATTCGAATAAACAGTATTAAATGAATTGCCCTACTCCGTGTTTTTAAAACCAAGAAGGCATGCTACAATAGCAATAACGCATGTTCTCAAGTACGCCGAATTTACAAAGCTCTACATCCACATACAATGCTCTTGATTGTGGTCACTTCTACCTTCATTCATGGCATCCCATGTTTCGATCTGCTATCCAATAGAAGACGCACACCTCATCAAATACCCCTCCATATAATAGAAACCCTAGTGTGGTTTAAAAAATGTAAATTGTAAGCATGAAAACGCCCGATCGTCCATCTGCAGTATAATTTATTTTTTTGCACTCTACTTATGTAAAAATCATAAAACTGGAAGCACAACAACTTTTGTTCTGGAAATTTACGAAATTACTATGAATAATATTGAAAACGAAATTATGCAAAGCACTCAAAAAAATTCGTATGAACATGTGATGTTTTACGGTACTAAGGTCCGGTAAACGTATCAGTCAAATTCAATGATGCAGGGTGGTTTAGTAGAAGTTGCTTTTGGTGTCAGTGTGCGACCTCCAGTAGACTAAGCAGAACCAAAAAAGGGGTCTGGTGATGTTGATGCGTAGTCGTAGATGTGGTAGTAAAAAGGAAGAACAAAGCATACAGGAAACTTTAGTCTTTTAAAGCGGTACACACCAAGTGCCCCGCTACCAGAATTCCTCTGTCAACACTTAAAAGTCTGTAAACACCTACGTTCAATGCACCGTTTCATCGTCAAGACAAAACGAATGCTTGAGTCATTGAATAAACCTAGTGCTCCTTATTAATTCAATAAAACAAGCGAGGTTACTCGATAACTAAAGGACACATTTGGAGCTTTGTGAGAACCGTTAAGACGAAAAAGCTATGTGAATGAGCCAAAACAACTAACATCTGGTACTAAATGATATTTGATTCATGTGCTTACCTGCAGCTCCTCAATGATCAGCCTTTGAGTGAAGCAATATTTCACTCACAGTGTTCTAAACAATGTAAACTTGCAGTATGTTGGAATATTCTTCGCTGGCTTGTGCTGCTAGCACTAAATCGTGCCATACAGCATACTCAGCTTGTAATAATAGTCTGCAGATAAAAATAACGACTGCCTTCGGATTCTAAATCGTTTATTAAGTTGACTGTCGGGGATATACGTTCATGAGAATATTATAGAATTTGAGCTCACAGTAATTGATCGACGAACAAAACGCTACCATGGAATAACAACAATGATTAGCACTAAATGCACTTAATCGGGGAAGAGGGGTATACAGTGCATCACTGCTTGGATGACGATGATGAAGTTGAATGGAAGATATCGCCTTTGGCCGAACTGCTCTCGGTAGTCGCGGTAGCGGTGCTACTGGAGGACCTTCGCAGATGAGCGTACTTGTCGACCTTCAGTTTCCTCTTGCCCATATCGGGATTCTCTGATTCGCGAGGAGCAAGGTACTCTTCGAGGGTCGAAATTACGTCAAGGCTGCCGGGCAGGTGGATGTAACGAACGCGCTTTCCACAGATACTGAAGCCCTAGGGTCAATAAAAGCTTTTACTTAAACGTAATAAGTAATGTGTGAAATTGGTATTCACAACAGACAGAAAAGGCACAAAATAAACAGATAAGAACGTGATACTGGAGACCTTTTCAATGGTGTGTGCATAAGGTAAAGGTAAACATCAGTGATAAACTAAAATACGATCGAAAACCATTGTTTGTAGTGAGTGGGTCCATAAAACATGGGAAGATGTTGGGAGCAAAATAAGAAAGAGCTCCCATACTTTCATCACAAAAACTTAAATAGCAACTCGAAACTTGATCCTACGGGGAAAAAGCCAAGCTACATTAAAATATTGGTTAAGTTTTGGAGCCTAG
The DNA here is from genome assembly GCA_030710315.1 of Anomotaenia brevis. NCBI lineage: Eukaryota > Metazoa > Platyhelminthes > Cestoda > Cyclophyllidea > Dilepididae > Anomotaenia > Anomotaenia brevis. Next base: position 2,237,806 of record JAUOZQ010000002.1, read on the forward strand.
GTGGACCCGTTTCGAGACTACGAGTAAGTTACTTTTTTCCGAGTTTCCGTGTCACCACTGGGCGGAGTGACTCGTACTATGCCGTCCAGATGGATATTGAGGAAACCATCCGCCAAAGCGAGACGCCCGACCACGAGGGTACCGTCGAGGAGCGTGACGCCGATCTGCTGGCCACGAGTCAGAGGCAGCAGCGCCACCAACGACGAGCGAAGCCGCTTCTCTGCTCGCAGGAAACACTCCGCCTCGCGATTCGCTGCGACAATTTTTGTGCTCTCTGCACTGCTGCCACTACCGGTGACTCTGCCGACGATACGAGTTTCAAAAAACTGGTTCTCTTTGTTGGGCGTTTCCTCCTAGAAGAGGGTAAGGAGTAAATATGGGTCGAAAACGCATCAGAAATTGAACCTGGACACTGTTCACCTATTACCACTTCTACACGAAGAGGAAGGAAGTGAAAAATCTCTTCAAGGCATGGAGAGATCCTTCAAAAATGTGCAAACCTTAATATTTACCGACAGATACTAGACTACTGACATCCTTCCTTCTGAAATCACATCGAATGACCGATCAAACTCCACGTTATGCTGCGAAAATTAGCAATTTGTAAACAGGCATCGCTTTGTTTGGCAATTCATTTCCACTGATTAGGACAACGTTGAGGAGTCATAAAATGGAGCCCATTGCTGAGGTAGCTCATCTTTCCATGCTTTAAAAGGGGCAGAATGGAAGGAGTGATCTTCTAGACAGTCATTTTCATAGCGCATGTTTCGTACGGATTCTTCAGGTGGTGCTGCTCCATTTAAAAAATCGGCTAAATCACTGCAGAATAAACGTTCATGTTAGGCAAATAGATCAACGTTCAATCAGAAAACTATACGATCACACCAAAGTTGACCGATATTTTGCTGCCGAATAGAGGTTTCTCCAAGCTGCCTGGCCTCAGTTCTCTCTAGCTTCAATGTAAGGACAGTATCCAGAGGACACGCTGTGTGCACTAAGCCAGGTCAGCCACACACATCAGTACAGATTCGCCAAGCGAATCTGTAATGAACGACCACTTGCACCACCTCCTACGCCGACGTAGAACTGATAAATGAAATACTACTTTCTACAAAAGATTTTAGTAGTGAAGGTCCAATTATGGTGACTTGTAAACAAACAAGCCAGGTTTACGGCACAGGCTCACAAGGGAGCTTAAATGAAAAACTGATGAGATTAAGCGGAATATATTGAAATTACCTAAAATGACCTGTACTTTAGCACAAGCAACCAGGGGCTTAGGTCTCCAGTCAATCACAGGTATGCCAGTTTCGAGCACAAAAACAACAAATGATGCTCTTTGCAAGCACAGGCTTCAAGTACACTTAACACCTAATTGGGAACTTAAAAAAAATTTACTTTAACACCACGGTGGTAGCAATAAGAGATTGATAGAAAGTGTAAATTGCCGCAAAATGACCAACGTTGCTAGGTTACCACACACACAAGGGACGCTTGCACCCTGCCATGTGATTTTTTAGCTGCAAGTCTTGCAAAACCTGTGGTCAAATATTTGCAAGCACTGATGTTCAAAGTTCAATTCTGACAAGTGAAATTTAGGGTGAAATAACACTACTTGAGTTGACTTAGTTTCGTTTTCCATTCTCGTAACATCAGGGCAATTTCCAGTGAATGGTTTTACCACCAAGGAAAAATGAGGACGGGCGCACACAGACTTGTATGGAAGATAAAGACACCCGTGTGCCAGATTACTGACTCACTGGCCTATGACGCATTGTGGGAGCTTCGATTGCTAGGACAAACATCCACAACTTGAAACGAAGCCTAAAAAGAACACTCGAAGTTGGAGCTCTGTAGTATATGCGTGGTGTGGGCTGCCATGTTGGTGTATTAACGAAAAAAGAGGAGCACAAAAACTGAACACACCCAAAAGGACCAAAGTCCATTCTGTGCCTCTCCAGTATCGAAGAAAGAAAAGAGAAACAACTATCCACACAATTACGAAAAATGTAGAAAAATCCCTTCGTGGAGTCAAAATGGAACGGTAACAGAAAACAACTCAAGTGGACAACCTGAACACCAATGGAACGAGAAGACGCAAAGGCAATCGAATATATTTACAATGAGTGAGATGAATTAATGAGATCAGATCACAGGTCGGGATGGATGGATGAGTGCTAGAATCGCCAGATCAGTAGTGGCACAATCAGCAAGTGGCCGACGCAGTGGCGGTGCCCGCCTCGGTGTTTGGCTGGTGCTCCGACAGACTGTTTTCGGCGCCTTCCCTCTCCAATCGAGCGTAGTCCCGTTTCTTGAAGTAGCAGAACTGTGCGCAAATCTATGAAATAGTGATAAACAAACTCGTTAACGATAATTTTTGGCCAATACAACGACTGGCTTCAATAGAAAATGCCACAATGACCCGAGATTAGAGGGAAGCCGAACACAATGGTTACCTAGTCAGCCAAATTATGCGTAAATAGGGGTTGTGACTGATCAAAAATTGTCCACAAGAAATTTTGAAGAGACGTGAGTATATGACTATTGAGAGAGATTCTAGAAATTCGATAAAGAACTTTTAAGGGTTTCACAAGTCAAACAATATTACAGCTCAGAAATTAATACGAAAGGCAAATATCGAAACGACCAAAACTGCAAGAAAATGCTGTTCACGATGTTTACTACGAAATTATCAAACACATGAACCCCCAATGACGGTAGAATTACGTTACTTCAAATATAACAAATCCCCTCAAATAAATCTCGAGGTTTAGAAGATATCTTTCCAGTCCAGTGTTTAAAAACCTTAACTAAGTTTCCAATCAATGTCGGGAAAACGATTTTACACATAAACCTCAAAACACGTTGTAGCTACAAGCAAAGATTTTACAAACATAATCAACGTAATCGATGGGTTAATTGTGTGCAACCTGCAACCTGTAGTCCCTAGATTGCGATAGCTATACATGTCTGTGCGCTGCTTTGTGACAGATTTTGTTAAAAATTGCGGTACCATTGTTTCACCTTTCGAACAAGTCAGTTTTCAAACGCAAAGATTACCAACACAACTCTGCAACCAATGAGCGATGACAGATTAGAAGCAGCAGTGAAGTTTAAAATTTTCAGTTACTCTTAACAGTTTTTCCTGTGAAGTCAAGAGTTGGCGTTACACACCTGAAGAATGAAATGGCACAACAGGATGCAATAGACCGCTCCTTCCACAATTGAGGAAACTAAACTACTCACCCTCCATTAACGTGCAACAGTCCGGTTAATTTAGCACAGAGCAAGCAAGCTTAAATCATTGGATGGGTGTGAAGAACTCACACAGAAGTCGAGAGTGATGCAACCGAAAGAGCCAAAGAGCCAGGGCATGGAGCGCAGCAGGAATTTGCGGTCGCTGAAAGTGAGGAAGATCTGCAGCCCGTACGACGTGTTCCCGACCACCGCCAAGGCAAAGGTCACTGGGCTCAGCCCTTCCGTTGAGCCCCGCTTCCACTACAGGCAAGTTACCCCACACCCAAGCGTTAAATCTTAGCATTTCTCAGTTAATTTGCAATGAAAAAATTTTTCATAGGAAATAGATAGGGTGAAATGTAAAATAGGTGTAGATCAGGACCCCAATTAGTGACGCAGCTACGAGGCTTGGAGTAATGAATCCAACTGTTCAACTGTTTTTTTCCTGAAAGATGAAGCAGAGTAGATCAGTCCCATAAGCCTATGAAACTAAATCAATCTCAACTGACTGAACTAGCCCAGTAACGACACGAAGCATTGAGTCGCGATCCGAACCGATACTGCTGTAAGTGTATAACATGAAGTTTCACAACGGTATTTTAAAGATTCGTAGGTGTTGATTTAACGACTACAGCCAGGCAATGGCATAATTTAGAATGGGTTGAAAAGCACGAAGCTCAGATTAAGAAATTATAACAAAAACTGGCGATTTTCATGGCTGAACCATCATTTGGAGGTTATTTTTGAAGCAAACTTACCTACGGATTACTTGCTATGAGCATGAAAAATCGAATATCGAAACTCACATTCTTTGCCAGTTGGAAGAAGCGAGAAGTTAGGTAGATTGATGTGGATACCCAGCCAAGAATGAATCCGATGAGCAGGCCCGTTGTCTGTGCTCATAACAAGTGTGCAACAAAATTCTTAAAACGCAAACAAGATAGTTTTGAAACTAAAACACGGTGTTTAGAAACGAAAGCTCACCGGTAAGAAGGGTTCTGGAATGGGGGCAGGAGTTGTGATTAATGGATTTGGGTTGGTGGAAATTGTGGACGATTCGGGTGCCACAAGATTGCTCGAATAGGTATAAATGGTCGAGAAGGCAAAGACAGAAGCGATGCACACTATTGTCATGCTTGCGGTAGAAGCGGTAATGTCCCCTGCACAGCTTTCAGAAGTTGATGAATTAGGATCCTGACTTGGAACTTCGATCAAGTTCGAGTATGCTAAAACAACAACAATATACAGCATCAAAATTGAAACTATAGTGCTTGCAGTAAAGCTAAAGGTAAACTACCTCTGAGAAATTTGTGTTTGAACTTGTAATAGAGGAACTGTGATATTTGAATGCAATCTGCAGTCACACCAATTAAAGCCATGATGGTCTAGCAAAATTAAGAATAAACATAAAATATGGCAAATTATTCGATTAACCTTGTGAGAAATTACTTACTTGCAGGGGAAGTTGGTGAAGCAGTAAGCAGCCGAGAAAATTAATGAGATCACCCATTAAAAAACAAACGAGCAAATAAGGGGATAGGGCTTGGTCAGGGATACCCTTTCGACAATTTTCCACAATTTGGGGAATCGCAAATACAATCCAGATTGAGGCAGACAGCAATCCAAAAGAAACGCCAACAACCTCCTTCGGTGTCACCGCGCATTGATGAAAAACGAACCAGATCCACTGAACACCTTCCGTGCAATTGAAATCAATCGGTGACGGTGAGTCACCGAGCATAAACAACATCGACGGGAATGTCATTACTGAATAAAACAATAAGTGTCGTGCCTAAAGTCTTTTATTAAAGGCACAAGATTTCTGATTTTGAAGGTATAAAACAGTCACGACAGACAATACAGGACTAGAATATTAAAAATACGGGGTGAATAGTGGAGGCACCTGACCCGCCGAATCGGAGAAACAACAAGGTCGACTACACGACAACCTTAGGAAGTTCTAAAAAATCTGCTATTATAGTCCAGCAAAACCACCAATAGAAGCTTAACAAACTTGTTGTAGTGGCTAAGAAACCACTTTTTTAATTGAAAACCTTCATTTTCAAAGGGTTTTTTGATACAAGTTACTTTATTAGAAAAGATAAAATCGAAGTAGTTTGGAAGATTTAAGTCAATATATTGTTAATTCGCAAGTCAATTTTAAAATAATAAAAGCCTTTTTAAAACAATAAATACTAGTTAAGACTTGCTTGCTTGGTAGCAATAGGTCGTATGGGTATTTTCCTACAAAGCAGGCTCTTTCTCCGCATCAAATACAAAAATGTGAAGAGTTTACTTACATATTTCAAGTAGGAACAGGTTTTAACGAAAAATCATTATTCTGGGCCTCAAAAGTTAAGACAGCAGCATTGAAATACTATACGGATTTATTTAACTGAGAGTCGTGAGCTCTGTAAACCAGTGAGAGATGGATTTCTTGGTGACAAATTCATTAGTAATTTGTAAAATTTGAACTTGGGCATGATGTCAATATATGTTACTATTGTGTAGCAGCTTTTAATCGTGCTAGCTGCTCTGCCACATCACTAAACTGTGAATACTACTTGATCTATCGTTTATCGTTCTTCCCACTACTGAGCATATAAATGAAAATTTAATAAGTAGGAAGTCGTAGAAGTGATCACGAAGATATAACATGTAAGGCACTGCCTCAGGACCGCATGCTTATCTTGGTTGTTGATGTAGCTCAGTGACTTTGTCCACGTCCAGCGGTAACAAATGCTCTCGTTGAAATTCGAGAAATAAGAGCATGTTTCATTCTGATTTTCTTATAAGATTGGTTTGGCTTATGCACTAGAGACTCCATTTCATTATTTACTGTAAATGTCAAAGCATCTACAATGTAGTCTATCCTGATAAAATTTTCAAATAACTAGAATAGCTACAAATTAATTACCTGCTGCTTCGCGAAATTCCATTGGTTTCCCAGCATTTCTGCACAAATAAAACATAAATTTCGTATTTTCGACATCAAAAGAAAATGATGAGAAGTTCCATTTTTGTAGAAGATTTTTGAATGAAGAACTCCGCTACTTGGTAACTGAGTTAAATACTTACTTGGAAACTTGGTTTCTTCACTAGAAACCAAACTGTAGGCGAAATCGGTAAAATAGGATTAAATGCAACATCTCTTTAATGTATTTTAATGGGTATGTAATATTGGTAGATCGACACTTTGCCAATTCGTAACTAACGTCAAAACAATCAGTATTTATACAAGTTAAGTTTGATGTTATAAAGTGCAATGATTAAATTTAGTTCAAGTTGTATTAATGAATCTAATCGATCAATGCACCAAATATATAAAAATTTTCACACCAGTTGTTTTATCGTTTGTTCACGATCTGCATATTGCAGTTATTTGTAACACTGGTTATTTTGGCTAGGTGTGTTGTCCAATGTGGGTAAATTAACTAAGTTTATGAAGAAATTCCATTGAATAAATTAAATTTTACGATAGAATTGGTTAGTCTGTTCTAATATTTTTTTTCAAGAGATCATACGTAAATGGAGACTACTCATAAAGGGTCCAATAAAGTCGATGACTTCGTATACCCATATGACTCGGAAACGAACCAAGGCGAACCTGGGTATCTCAATCTCGTTAGGCGAGTTATGACCGAAGGTGTTCTTCGCGATGATCGCACTGGTACTGGCACCTGGTCGATCTTTGGGCCTCAAATGCGATTCAATTTGCGCAATGGTGATTTTCCTCTCCTTACCACCAAACAGGTATATCAACACTGCCAAGTCTTTCAATACTAGTCTTGCTTATTTCTATGTAGTGCTTAACGTCTATTGAGTTTACTATGTTTCCAGACGTTTTTCCGCGGAATACTTGAGGAACTGCTATGGTTTATCCGAGGCTCCACTGATTCCAAAGAGCTTTCGGCGAAGAAGGTCCGATTCTGGGACGCAAATGGTTCTCGGGCTTTTCTCGATGAACTTGGTTTTCAAGATCGCGAAGAGGGTACGTCCTGAATAAGGAAATGAGTTTCTTCTTCAAAGTTATTGGTTTTGTCAATTCTAGTAAACCACTTTCACTTTTCTACACCTCAGTGTTTATTTCATTAGGAAAAGCCTGGTTGTGAAATGTGGTAGTGGCTTGACCTTTTTCTCAGTTTTCAGTTAACACTCTAATGGCTCCTTTTCTTGTTGATTCAACGAAACCCATTCGGTCCTTCTCTTTGCCTACCTTTAGGTATTTTAGGCTGGTTAATTTCTTGATATTAAGTTGCTCAATTTTTTTATATACTGCTTCCATTTCGCTAAACTAATAATTCTAGCATATCTATTTTTATTTAACCGTGTATGCCCTTACAGGATCGTGTGCAATAAAGGTCTGATGAAGTATTTTCAACTGCTACATAAGGGTATTTATATTTATCGAAAGGCTGTCAACCTCACTCCATAGCTTAGGAGAATCGTGATAGCGTAGGGGCTACGCACTTAATACTTGGAGCACCCAACTAATCAGAAGGAGTTTGTGGTTCAGCACTTTGTATCTCCATACCTGATTCAAAAGGCTCTTCTGTGCCTTATTTGGAATGGCATGGACAGGTTTTATAGACGTCATGTCTTGTACATCCTATTCATGGGGTCTCAGCACTCGTTGTATGATTTTCGTAGGCGACCTGGGTCCGGTTTACGGCTTCCAGTGGCGGCACGCAGGGGCGGAATACGTGGACTGTCGTACTGACTACTCAGGTCAGGGCGTGGACCAACTAGCCAACTGCATCCGTCTCATTCGTGAGCGGCCCTGGGATCGACGCATCCTCATTGTCGCCTGGAACGCCCGCGGTACGTCTTCACCCCTTAAGTGTCTTGATTAGTGTCGAACTTAGGTGTCAGAAGACTTGTTTTATGTATATTTATTTCCCTTCGTCGAACCAATAACTACCCGGCATTCTATTTCAACTTGTGGAACTACATTTTGAGGAGGACTAGCAACACAGGTATTCATACCTTGCGACAAGGCTGCAGGTACATTCAACGTGACAGTGATTGATTCCGAATTCGGGATGGGCAGTGATTAATTGCTGTAAGAAAAGCAAATTCTTCTAATGAAGCGCCCCTCGACAGGTTGGTCGCCTCAGAAGTCGATACGTAACAGTGATGATCAGCAGTGCGAGTAGTTCCACTCCATCTCGCCGGCATTGTACGAAGCCACTTCGATATGCCTCAGTAACTGTATTATACACTGGTGTTTGCAGACCTCCACAAGATGGTGCTCCCGCCATGCCACTGTCTAGTGCAGTTCTACGTTGCCAACGACGAGCTCTCCTGCATGCTCTATCAACGATCGGGTGACATGGTGAGTCATTTTGTGTCGCCCACCTCACTACCAATCAGAGCGCCATTTCTGCGTCAGGCGATCCCACCAACCAAGAACAAAGGAGAGAGCGACGTTGTTAGCACTGGTAAAAGACTTCTGTAACGGGCCGGAGTTATCTTAAATTCTTATATGTAGACATTGAAAATGGTCGAACATCTTCCTGTCTACGTTTAATCTGGGAACGTTTAACAGCTGGGTGTCAGTTATTGGTTCCTAATATTAGACGAAATCGATCAATTCATTGACAGTGCCCTTATTCTTGCTCGATTATTCTCAGTATGAATACCAAGTAGCTCTTCAGATGGTACTATCTGTCCACTTTTTCTCTTTTCGTCTTACTAACAGAGTAGCACCTTTTTACAGGGTCTCGGCGTGCCTTTCAACATCGCCAGCTACGCTCTGCTAACTCTGATGATTGCTCACATCACTGGGCTGAAACCTGGCGAATTCGTTCACACAATCGGCGATTGCCATGTCTACACCAACCATAAGGAAGCCCTTGAGCAACAGGTTGGTTTCACTCATAACCACTCTGCCTGCCTTGTTTCTCGATGGACTGATTACCAGTACATCAAGGTAGCGTCTTCGACCTCCGGCAAGTTGCTCAGACGGTCATCTAGGGTCTAGAATCTATTTTATTCTGCTCCATTGTGGTGAAACCAGCTGAGCTTGTCTTATCGTTACCATTTCTATCACTAATGAAGCATCTGCAGATCAGTGTGCTTGTAGCACAGTTGTATTTGGTGAGAAGTTTGAGTTTATGCGGTTGGGTATTCGCTTATTATCTTAGTCACTTTCCCTGGAGGTCTAACATATTTATTCTGACGTAGGCTGACGAACTTTACTGTTTTCTGCCTCTTCTTTTAGTTAAAGAGGCAACCGAAGCCTTTCCCCAAGGTGGTGTTCAAACGGGACGTGAAGGAGATTGATGATTTCGTTGCGGATGACTTTGAATTAGTCGGCTACGACCCCCACCCGAAGATCGCCATGCCAATGGCTGTCTAGACGTGTGAATTGCGACACTAAAAGGACATTTATTTTAAAAAGTGCATTTATGGCTAAAGTTTATAAATATTGCATATTATACCATTTAACGTACCTGGTTTTATTTACAGTTTGTGAATGTGTAGAGGAACCTCCACCAGCCAGGTTGTGGGTTGGCTTCGGGGTGCGTGCGTTGCCCGAGTCGCTCTGGATTGTCTCGTCCATAAAAAAGTTAAGGCAAGGGCACGATAAGGGAAAGAGCCGTAGTGGACACACCACATTTGATATTTATTGGTGGTTCTCGCATGGAAGCGGGCTGAGTATTTTCGTTTCTGCATCTACCAACCAAAAGGTAGAATTAAGCCAGCGAGCTGGGTTTCCCCTATGTAGGGCTGTTGAAAACTACTGAAGACTAGTAGGCTGTTTGTCTAGCTTGGAGAACGTAGTCCGTGTAAGTCAGTAAAACGTCCAGCTTGGTAGCTGAGAATGACAATCGACTGGTGAGTAGCCTGCATGGATGGGGGAGGGGAGACAGAAGTAGCTGTACAAAATTGGGGCCTTCGATTGTAGTATTCATTTGTATATTCTGAAAGGTTGTTTTATTGCATATCAAATTTGATTGAAGGTTCTAAATCTCCCAAATAAAAAGTTTAATAAGTACCATAGACACCGATTGTTATCACATTAGTTATCAGTGCAGATGAAGTAGGGAATTTCGTAACTATTATTTGCCAAGACTGCTTTAACGAATAGTTACAGATAGCACTAAGGGCAAAAGTAGTTAACCCTACAATCTTTCCTTATAAAATATTAGTCGGAGGTTCCTTTATCTCTATAATAGTTCAACTGGAAAGTGAAGCAAGGATACTCAAATAGGGAAGGACGTATAAAAACACTACAACTTATCAGTTCGCAATCAATATTTTCCCATAAATTCGAACCACAAACTCTTTTTATGCTCTTCTCTAGAGGGATGAAAATGTAGACACGCTTTATGCTCGGTTTCCTACATAGAAACTGCTAATGGATCAAGACTAACCCTGGCAAACCTTTACCTCTTATCCATAAATTACGAACCTCCGATTACAACCATTGCCATTTATAAATTGACTCCTTTGACGCGTCCTTGTTGTCTGATTTGACAACAGGTAGACAAACGTACGTAACATTTATCCACGGTATAGTTTTACTTGAAACCTGTTTCGAAGTAACTAAAGATAAACATTTTAGCATATCCCACAAAACACTAAAAGTTTGCTATATCTCATTTTGAGGAGCGTGTAATTAGCTGGTTATCGATCCACTTCAGCAAATTAATTCAGGTTGTCACGATTAAGCACATTATAATAACAGTATGAATTTTGAAGTTCCCGCTATATCATATAGAGTAGTTTTATTTTGGCCATTGCATAATATGAGGTCCAAAATCGTTGAATCTCGAGTGAAATTATAAATACATACATAGAAGAATCGAGTCTAGTCCTAAAATCTTTACTATGATTACCGAATATTTTAAGTATTGATGAATGCTTTCGCGGTTAACACATTCAATGACCTTGACTGCATACTCGTGGCAAATTAATTTGGAGACTATGTGGGATCCAACTGAAGATGGGAATGTACCGTTATCGGAAGCTGCCTTAATCCGTATACAAGGGGACATAAGAGCTTTTTTGAAGTAAACTTCATAATTACCATTTCACGTGTTTAGTGATACGCCCGAAAGTATCATGATATCACCTGTATCAGATGGCATGAGAAATTTGTACGCAGTGATCAGAGGCCCCTCAAGAATGCCTTACGAGGGTGGATATTTTCTTTTTTTTCTTGGCTTTCCCGAGTGATTACCCGTCGAATCCTCCAAAAGTGAAATTACTCACTACGGGTTCAGGAGAGGTGCGTTTACCCGAATCTTTATCGAAACGGAAAGGTTTGTAATCTTTTCCGCCGGACATATTTATATTGCTTTTTGACTTTTTAGGTCTGCCTTAGCATCATTGGCAAATGGGAGGGACCGAAATGGTCAGCTGCACAAACCTTGGCAACTGTACTTTTGTCGATTCAATCTTTCTCTGTGCTGAACCATATTACAACGAACCGGGATTCGAAAGGATTGAGGATCCGGTGTCGTCAGGTCAATATAACGACTATCTAGTGCATGAAACCGTGTTGCTGTTTGTGATGTCTTAAAAAGAAGGTTTGAATACCCAGATGATCTCTTTGAGTTACTTAAGGTGTTATTCCGGAAAGAATACGATGAATACATAAATAAATGCAATGTGGCGTCTAAAAGTGATGGTACTGTAATGTTTCAAGTGTTCGATGCTCCCGATGGCACTTTTAACTACGACTATATCAAGGGACGCCTCAGGGCGTTGATGAAAAAATTTATTGAATCTGACGATTAAGGCAATGGATTTTCCTATGCTATGCGTGTTTTTTAATAAAGAGCTCGTAACTAAACCATTTTTCGTTTTGTATTCATATAACCAATGCAGACGCAGGCAATGACAACCGCATCAGTTCTCGTCACTTTATTACTTTTCACTTGAGTAACACTTAGGGCTAAAGATTCTACCTACAGTTAAGAAATACGATTAGTTAGGATGGTGATTTTAGATCAAAAATGTCTGCTGTAGGAATTCCCAATGAATGATTAATTTACACTTGGAGCTGCAAGCTACTACTACCACACATTCATTGCAATCAAGAACCTGTGAACCGCAAGTTAGGAAACTCCTCGGGGGTTCATGAAATATTTCATGGTATTTGCAATATAAACAGTATAAAGTGCAATCACTGTAATTGAAGTAGTAGCTCACATTTTCACTCTAGGCTAAGGCGCCCTTCTGATGAGTTTGTTCATGACACCGCTAATGACTACCACGAGGTCGTTGACCTTCCACTACCCATATTTAAGTAGAAGACGGTTCTCTGGAATTCTGTCTAACGAACCTTGTATTTCGTATTCAAATGAAGCATCACAGGAAGAAGTAAACAACGGCGGTAGGTCACAATGGGTAAATATAAAATAGTGAAAGAGCACGCTAGTGGCAGGAAAACCTCACCCGAAGTTCATGGAATCACTCCGCCTTGGTGTGTGGTTTGCGCAGCTTCGTCTTGAGCCGCGCAAGCGCGTCCCTAAGTCGAGCGAGAAGGCGAGCGAGGGGCGGACGATCGACGACCTCCTCGTCGCCCTGGGCGACGGCGGGCAGCAGCGGCGTGGTGGTGAGCTTGTGAAGGCCCCCGAAGAGTAACGCCACCACAGAGCAGACTAGACAGAGGGCGTTGAAGGGCATGCTGAAATCCGGCACCGGCAGACGCACCAGCGCCGTCTCTGAGTAGAGCCGCACGAAACCCGCGCCTCGTCTGCAACTCCCGCTCCTGTTGCCGGCCGAGCTGTGCGGAAACAATCCGATTCCAGAAGACCTCAGAGAGTGACCAAGTTTCCTACCCTCTCTTTCAAATAACACAACATTCGCAACGACTTGGGGTGCACCTTATAAAATACACTTTACCAAGAAAGTTCACTTAGTGGTCGACCGGTGTTCGGGTCGTTCACCGGCTTTTTAGAAAGACCTGTTTTTCAACTCAGTATCCTCATCTCTGCACGTTCCCGACGAGTATGAGCACCTTCACAGTTATGCAACATCACTAGAGGTTTGAATGCGGCACCTAAATAAAATACCTCTACCATTTTCGCGCAATACCCTCTGCTTGTCAAAAATAATTTTCCACTACTAAGACGGCTACACGGCCAAATATGCCACCTCCAATATTACCTACACTACTTGTGAAATAAGGCTGTCCGAAATAATTTTACGGAATATTATTTAGTTACTCTTTAGGTGTCCTAAAGGTATTCACATACGCAAGTACCGTTGATATAGTTGAAGACAGCAAAGAAAAGACCACCGGAACCAACCTCATTCATTATAAAAGATATAAATCTGATTCATGATAACTGCTACGGTAATAGAGAGACTGTGGTCTCCGCTCGCTCGATGATCCTCACTGAACGTTGAGAAATTAACTCACTTGAATAGCACAACTGTGATTGAGACCATGAGGCGGCCGTGACCAGAAAACACCACAACTGCAGACGACCTGACTGTGATCACACAGCCCAGTCCCCCACAAATCTGCAGAAACAAGTGTCGGGGGACTTGGCAGCAGCAGTAATCAAAACGTTTATCAGCCTGCAATTTCTACGACTATACAAGTCCCATGATGTTGGGCCTTTGAACTCCACAGATCTCAACCCGCCGATGGGTTACCACGCAAGGTTGCGCGCTTTCGTAAATACAAGCCCCAATCGCCCTGCTGCCAGCACTACGAGAGTCCAGTTAATGGACCAAATCCAAGTAGTTTTGAGAAGACCCTCACCCCAGGGCAGTATAACCTACTTATCCATGGAATCCATTTTAAAGAAATCACATTTGCAGTTCCAATCCACCAACGTGGGCGTTAGTTATTTAGGTGCCAAGTCTCAGTGGGCCAAGCCAGCCCCGTCTCTGTGCAAGAGAAGTTGCCACTACTTACAGGTACTCCGCATAGGTGCTGGCCCACATGGGGAGGGCCAATTCAGGAGAAGCAGGGCCACGCAGCTGCAGGGACGCGAGCTGGTAGATCAGGGAGGCGGCGGGGAGGTAGATGCCGTGGTTAGCGTCAGGCGAGTACTCGTTCCAGTGCATGAGGACCTTCTTGAAGCTGTAACTCACGCGCACACACCCAGCTGCGGGCAGGCGCAACAGGAGCTCCAGCTGAGACATACGTTTGCGGGGCACGCTCGGTTGGAACTTCACCTTGTCTAAAAGATGATGATCATCTTAAAATGAGGAGTGGAAGTACTACTTTTACGTCTTCCTGCAACCGAGATAAGGTTAAGGGTTATTCACGCAACTACATGGACATCGGGGGCACGAATGACTAAAAAACCCTTCAGGTAACCTTTTTGATAGATTCCGATTCAACGAGCGATGGGAGACATTTTAGAAAGTGCCCCCAGTGGCCGAGATAAAGGTCAGACAAAAGGCGAACTACCACGGCAATACAGATACGACAGCTAAGATCAGTAAAGCACACTGTCACTGATGAGCCACCCCATTTAGAGAGTACGTACCGAATCTACTAAAAGATTTGCCTCACGTAATATAGACCTAAAATGTTACAATGAAGCATCCAGATCAAAAGAGGCTTTAGACTACCAAAATGTATGATGGAGATTTCAATCAGGATTAATTGGATCTGACACTCAGATTAAACATACATCGAACTGTAACTGCTACATCGAGGGTAAGTGTATGAATTACGGTGGCTGTAACATGATTTCAAATGCCTAATTAGGCATCAATCGCAACTTATAGGTACCACTATCGATTCAATAAGGCTTTTCAAAACACGAGCCTCTGCAGTACATTTGTACTAGGGGAATTCCTCAAGAACATTAAAGAGTAGTGTAAAATATCAATTTACCATACACACGTGCAATTTCGGGTTTAGGCAAAATGAGGTACATTTCAAAAGGGAAAAAAAATTTACTATACTTTTAGATCGCGAAATTAAACTAACATATCAAAAGGGCGTTTTCAGACTGCAAGAACGTAAGCTTTAAAGGAACCGATACTGAGGTGAAACACTTGGCACTTACGTAGGTTCCACCAACTATGAATTAGCCATTAATAGATCAGCTTGGTGTTCGTTTGCTTGGGGATTCGAGCATGATTTTCAACGTTATCATATACCCCACAGAACCTTTTTGCTTACCAGGTTTTAAGGAAGATGGAACAGCATTATCGTTTGGGTGGTGAGTAATTGCGAGGCTGCTAAAGTAGACCTCAGTGTACCACGGTGCCGAGTCGAGTAGAACTGCTGGAAGAGGCGAGCTGAGGTGATTACACAGCTCAATTGTCACCCCTCCGTCAATGTCCCCCTTTCCAGTGACGTACTTCATGATCGACACCCCACCACCTGTGGCCATTGAGAATCGGGATTTTTCGACGAGTGGAAATGAGGTGATGAGAATGTCGTTTGCGAAATCGTGGGAAGGTGAGTACACAGCGAAGACTCGTTCGTCATCCCAGTTAGTCATGGAGGCCGGCTTCGGGGAAGGTTTAAGATTCATTTGTGTTTCAGAACGAAGAACGACAATTTCACTTCGGTCAGCAACCATACAAGATCGGTTCATTTTGTCACCCAAAAGACCGGTTAGAGACCACGGCTCTATATTATGAAAATGCAGAAAATAAGCACAATCAAAGACCAACCATTAACGGAGTTGTACAGGTGGCGCCGGTTGAAAACAAACGTTAGCGTTTGCCGCAACTCCAACTCTTGTTGGAGGCACGAAAGGTCCTATCGAATTTGTCGAGCAAACTGAAGAGCTTACCGAACAGACACGACGTAGATCAATGGACAGAGCACTGTAGGTGGATTTGAAAATCGACATAGGCTTAAACATGCTGGCGAGTCCGCCTAATTTCTTACAAGGTAACAATTTCGACCACGGAGTCAAGTTTTCCGTACAAACTTCTTCATGAGGTAATTGTGCGTATCGAAAAACATAAGAATCATTGCTGAAGGTGAGTTCTTGAGAAAGACCGCTGGGGCGAAAGGATAGTTGTGGTGATATATGATTCTGAGGGAGACCTAGATGAGCTAATGAGGCACAAAACTGACCGGAGAGTGCCTCAAGAAAGTATGCCCAATGTTTTTCGACGCTATTCACACCAATTATTATAAAGTAGCAAACTTACTTTAAGGTTTGTGGTGAAAACCAAGCCCATATTTCCGCTCCACCAGATACGATGGGATTAAATGGAACACTCCACTTTGAGCGATCCCAAAAACCTTGGGACATGGATAAATGAAACTCTTCAACATTATATTTTGATATGACTGTATATAGAGACTTGGGGAAGATATGAAAATGAAAATCTGAAAGTTGAAAGGTCGTTACTTCATATTACCATCAACTACGGGTTTTCTGGTAAGGAAGTTAAAATGGAGCCCCGAAAAACCGTTCCCAAGATCTTTGATCAATAACTCCTCCTCAAAACGATCAGAGAGGGTAAAATTAATTGAAATCAATATCAAGAATACCCTGAAGAGCATCCCTCTGCCAGCACTAACGTGACCTTAACAAGCCTTTTTGATTTAAATGCTAATTGCTGCCGATAAATAATTTGATTTTTAAAACTTTGGTAAGAATTATTCTTAGTTCTATACACTATTGAGTAACTGAGAATAATTTATAATGTTGCTTGTTTAGCCAGACATTCAGCTTGTATTATGTGTACAATAGCTGAGGCTTCTCCAAAGGATTCTTCCCAACAAGCTAGTAAAGACCAAAACAAGATTGAAATATTGTTTAAACCCGTTGGTGATGCACCTTGTATGAAGAAGACCAAGTGGAAAATGGAAAGGACTGCGACTATTTCTAAGTTGACGAATTTCCTCCGAACATACCTTGGACTTGAAACAGAGCATAGCGATCTGTTTATCTATGTTTCATCCAGCTTCGCTCCAACGTTAGATACAGAAATTGGGACGATTTTTGACTGCTTCAGTTCTGAGGGCAAGCTTGTTCTTCAATATTGCAAATCCCAGGCCTGGGGGTGAAAATTTATAACATAATCTGACTTCTTACATGTGATGAAATTTCAGGCCCATGCAATGTTATCCACTATCTTGTATTGCTATTTAATTTTTGCTATTTGTAAGTAAATTTACAACTTAAATGGCCTTGTTCTGTTGTCGGACCAAAATTCCACAATTGAGGATTGTCTTACACGAGTAATTTATCGTGTTTTGAATATCTTTTCATATTAATTCAAGTGCCTTTCCTGCTATTTTGGACCAAAAGATGTATTCATTTCGTCGTTACGCTTTGTCCCATGGTAGGACTTTCTTGTTTTTGACATCTCAATTAAGGTCTCAATGCTCTTGGTATATTTCTATACTCAGCCATTTCTACTCGCCTCTTCCAGCTAAATGCTTATCCATCGACAGCTTTCCGTTCAGATTTTTTGCTAGGAACTCCTATCAAGGTAGATTTATGATCTCGTAGATCTACATAATTCTTTGATTTGCAGACTGTTCGATCTAGACGCGTTCGGAAGTACCTTGTTGGTATTCTTCGTGTGTTGCGGTTGCTAGAGTTGCGATCACAAGAACTGATTCTACGATACCGTTACTCGGGAGGTGGGGGGTTTTACGACACCATCTTTCGCTTTCAGTGTGATTTCTCTGAGTATGTCAGATTCTCGTACTTGGTGTTAATGTCGTCGGCCTTATTATCATGAACGATGTGAATATTCAGGTAGCCATGTATTTTCTTTCGTGAGCATTGTGATACTCACAGCACGGTACTTTTTGTCTTATTTAGGTTTCCACATTAAATAGACAGAAACTCTACTTCAGCTGGAAACATCTGCCCAGCCACTTCAGTTCATTTGTTCTGGCACCTCTGGGCGGTTGCTGTTAAGAAATTATTGCATGTGATGAGCTCCACTTTTACTTGACGAGGTTCTATGAAAACCCGCGTATCCAATGCGCTGGCTTGTTGATTCGTTGTAGGTACTATCACATCACAAATCCGAATATCGATTGGGGACAGGTTGGGGTTCACAAAATACGTGTCAGTTCTCGTTCCTTTGTGCTCCACCCTCGTTTGAAAGGGGATTTGGATGTTTGTAGCAGGGAGTTTAGCTTGTTACTTACTACCGATATGAGTTTAATGCCACTTTGAGGGGAGGTTAGTCGTATTCCAATGCTAATTATCAGGAATACGTGGTTCTGTAGAGGCCAATTCGACGTGGATTTATGGAAAGAAAGCCTGACATTGTCATTGGGACAGCTCTGGCTACGTCCTCCTCTCAAGCTACTTAGTTCAAATGATGGTAGGTAACTATTTTATTTGTTTCACCCCAACAAACTTCAGGTATTTCTTGGACTCTTCTTGTGCGGAACTGGTTCAGAAAAGATGCCCAAAGGCCATTAACGGCGTCAGAACATGGCCGGCGGGATGTAAGGACGGTAATTCATGTAGAAAATAGACGTTCTTTTATGCATACATGGCAAAAACTTCACGAGGCCTAGATTTTACCGAGGGTATGATATCGTTAAGTACCACGTGCTCCAGGGTAACAGTCAAAGTTCCACCTCCAACTATTCTGTACAATTTAATTTATTTCTTAAGGGCCTCTTGCACTTGGAAAGGCCCGGTTGTTATGCAGTGGGATCTTTGAAATGACTTTAAGATATAGTATGTTTTCACTAAAAACCCCAATGTGTATTCTACTGACCCAATGTGGAGGGTATATGCGAATAAGTCTGT
The DNA here is from genome assembly GCA_030710315.1 of Anomotaenia brevis. Classification (NCBI taxonomy): domain Eukaryota; kingdom Metazoa; phylum Platyhelminthes; class Cestoda; order Cyclophyllidea; family Dilepididae; genus Anomotaenia; species Anomotaenia brevis. Next base: position 2,256,720 of record JAUOZQ010000002.1, read on the forward strand.
ACTTTAACTCTGTGGTCTGTTGGGTTCCTGTTTGTATACGTCCAAAAGGGCCAAACTAGGTTCAGGATTGGAGTCCGCAGGGGAGCAAAAACTAAATTTCTCGGAAGAGGTGGCAGAAGAGTGTGTATCACAAGCTTAGCGAGTTTGTGTTCGTCAAGTGGGCGATGCAAATCTAAGTCTCACGGTTTACTTGTAGTAATTGGTAGTGAAACCTGTCAAAATCGTGACGTCCATTTTGTGCCAGCCCGCGCCTCGGCTTAGAAAGAGAGCCAAACTCAAAGAAGCCACAGTACGCAAGCACGGCCGTCGAACCTGTCTTCCTCTCTACGGCCTTGATGAAGCTGGCTTGAACGTAAGTACCTGTCAGTCTTATCACAGTTTCCGAGACAAACTAAAACGTTTTCAATTACAGCTGCAGATATTCATCCTCTCACCTAAAACCTGAGCAAGCAGTCACGACTCCAGAACGAAAATAAAAAAAGATTTGTACGTTTCCTCATGTTCGTTTGTGATAAAATTGGTAGTTGAAGTATCATTTGAGAATCATACCCCAAAGTGAAGGTAAAAAATCGATGTTCAAGGATAAGGAAGCTCAAAGAAAATGCTTTAATGAAGAAAGACATAACTATAACAAGATTAAGTTGGATTGGTGACGATTTTTACAGGCTCGTCTAGAGAAATCAGGGGTGTTTTAGGCTCTGCTCGTACTTTGGAGCTAATCAGGCCGTTTAGTCGTTTTGACGAACTCAAAAGTGCAGCCCTCCGGGTGGCAAGATCGGTGACGAGGCGAATGCCGCGTCGAAAGTTTGTCTGGGCTTGTCGAAGCTGCGGCGGAACCAGAACTCCGCAGAACCAGTTAATGGGATCTGAGGCCTTGGGTTCGGAAGATGAGTTACTGCGATCATTGCCAGTAGTTTGGGTGTTGAAAGAATCAAGTACGTCCACCAAATTAAATGTTTCATGCTCGTCGATATTAACACACGCAGAAGCCCCATTAGTTGACATATCAGCTAAGTTGTAGGAAGTTTGCGATATTTCAGCCGAACCGACGGATGAATTGCATCGTGTCTTTGCTAGGGCGATTCGACCTGACTCTTCGTTAAAACACAAGGAATAAATTGTACTGTAAGAACTTTAAGATGTTCTACTGAGTTCCGTATAGGTCTAAATAAATTATTGCATTACAGCGAGATGATTCACAGAAAATAGTAATAAGATATTATGAACTTACTTAATGAGTTTTCTAGATGACTATAAATAGTTAAATATGCAGAAATGTTTGCCAGATGTTCTAGCATCACTTCGTCTATCTCATCGTCGTCGCAGACCATTTTCAACTGGTTGAACTACTTGTTGGACCTGCAAAACAAGCTATTTTCAAGGTGATCGGGTTAAGGCACTATCATACTGCAGCTGTATTGTAAATTCGTAAATCAAAATGAATGATAGACTAAAATGTTTTTATTTGTAAAGATTTTAGAATATACACCAGATTACTAAAAAGAATATAAAATTTAATGACTGGAGAAAATGGATGCTTTATTGAAACGATTTCTGCAATCTCTTAAAAAATGACCATTGATATGCTTCAGTTTTTTGGTAAATGGGATATGAAACATCCACTTAGAAGAATTCACTACCATCATTTAGCAGTATATTTTTATCTACGTGGCTTACGTCAAACAGCCTAGGTTATGCAGAGCCATCTAAGCCTAGCCTCAGAAATTTATGCCTGTTCATACAAGTAACATTTTATTTGGAAACTTGTCCCGTTCTCATTGGTCACCACCTCATAAACTGATTGATTTTACTTTATTCTCTGGAGCATAACCTGATTCCACTTTGGCTTTAGCTTATCATATTACTGCATCATGAACAAGAGTTCAAGTTCATTCTCATAACTCTATACCTTACTATAATTGGAGAATTTACAGTTAGAGAGTCACATCTAGATATCATTTCTGGATAAAAGTCCTAATACTAGTTGAAGGGACAAATAGAGCTCAAATTGCTTGTTAATAGATTCACTATGTGCAACCAAGACGTGAAATACTTGTTCGATATCAGTGGTTGCCTTCTCTTTTATAAACATTGTGTTTAACCCAAAAAATGTATTAATATCCTTGTTACCAACTTGTCCATCCTTAAAGAGCTTCCAGGTCACTTCTCTTAGCAAAACACCTGGAACGATAAAAAGAAATCCTTGATATTTAATGGTTAATGATTCTTCTTTCTATTATAAGGAGAGAAGTTGAGTCTATAGATTTACAGAAGTGCTGATTTATTTACTTCTCACCCTAATATTTCATACCTTGTGATGCTATTCAGCTACTCGTCATCACGGAAACGTACTAGTTTTCACAATTTTCAAACAGTGGAAATATTGAACCGAAGATTGTGAAATTGGTCATACACCTCAATTCTTATTTGTAGTCGAACATATGCTTCCATTCTCTTCGAGTTCACGCAACTAATCGAGCCTTCTCTTCATAAATGAACCATATCCTCAATCACAATGATTTTTTGACTGAAAATTGAAAGGTGTTGGGCTGTCGAGAAAAATGATCAATTTACATTTACTTCTTGAAGTTCGGAATATTTAAGGGGTGTCTTAATAAGTTTCAACCGATGCTTTATTATAAAACTTTACCAATATATGCAGGTTCGACTGAAATACCAAAATTAAGCAATGACACCGGGATAAAAGGATCTGGTAAACATTTTAAGTACATCTAGTGGATTTATTGTTTTAAAGATCAAAAAAACAATTAATTGATTGACTAAATCCGACATGTTAATCGCTACAAATTTTGGAATTCACGTCTCAAAACTATTAGATCTCGAGTATCTTTAAACAATTACTTGAACGACAATGTCTGAAATTTGAGAAAGAGGGATGTTTTGTTTTTTGTGCACCAATGTTTGACATTTCGATCATTTAAAGAGCCAGTAAACGTTATAATTTCTAATCCATTTTCTATAGCGATCAGCTCACAAAGCACTTTCTGTACATGAACAAATAAAGAGGAACCCAATCATCTTATTTTGAAAACTGAAGTATACCAATTCAAAGGATACATACAGATTGATTTGGATCTGTTAAGGCGATCGAAAGCATTCAAACGGAATCAATGTGGTTTGTTTACTTATCGAGCTTGGGTAGCTGCTCTTAAATATAACAAATATGGAGTGTATTTCTGCGTTATCTCTAATTTATTTAATCTAAATAGGCCCCGATACTTCAATACTTAAGCAAATTAAATCTTTCCAAAATTACAATTCAGAAGCGGATGCTAAAGTGTTTGGATACTGTAATGCAATTTTTAAAAATCGCGTTATTTGATGGAGTACGAGCACAGAACGAATGTTGGAAGCTACTACGTCTATCTGATATCTGAGATATTCAAGAGTAGTTTATAAAAAATTAGGCGGGATAATGTGCTTATAAAATGACTCATTATATTTTTAATTCATCTTTAATCCAAAATCGAGAGCAGGAAATCCTTATAGCCTCCAGATGTATCAGCGGCGATCATGTCAACCAGTGATTTCTCGTAACTGCTATCAAAAACCGACTGAATATTTCGGAGATTGTACTGCGTGAAAGGAAAAAAACTCCATTCTGGAATCAAGGCTGAGTTGAAATATGAGAGGAGTTCTAACCCACCTCAGAATGAACTAATATTATGCGAATAAGGCTATCGTTATTGGTGTCAATGCCTTTCATGCTCTTGCCCTTCAAATTTTTAGCAGTCAAGACTGAAATTCCAAAAATAGTGGAGGTTACTTATACATCTTCTCGTGTAAAATAAGACCCGGTCATTGTAATTGAAGCTTACCTATTTTGCAAAGAGCCTTTTCGTAGTCCCCAGAAGTTTCGTTTTCGATCCCTTTGATTAGATCATGACCATTATTCTACAAAGCCGATTTTACTGTTTAAAAAACTAGGTAAGTGGTTAAACTAATTTTAACCAAAAAAGACTCACATCGGTATAAATTTCATTAATCAGACGTATCTGCTCGTGGCTTCTCGTGCACAAAATCCTCATAAATGTTGACTTATCTGTCCCGAGTTTGCTGAGGAAATAATAGGAGGACTTTTATCTTTGTAAGAAACGCATGACTGCAATTTCACCGGTATAAGTATATACTGATGAAGTCTCAGAGCAATTAACAAGTAGCTTCTGCGTATAAATGCCATAAAATTAAAAACAATATTGAGTAAATACCAGGGGTCAATCATGGTGTTAAACTTCGGGAGGGGTGTGAGATGGTTCTTACCCTTCACCGGCTTCATACAGCTCAGCAGCATCAATCCGCGCCTGTACTTCACTGCACTAGGTTCCTCGACTGGCTTGCAGAATTGCAACTAGGACTCTCTTAAAGTCCCCACTCGTTTCGGAGATAATGTCAGCCTCAAGGGAGCTGCCATACACTACACGGGTTGAAAATACATCTGATTTCCTGGTTGCTTGCAGTGCAGAGCACATCTATAAGCATGCTTTCATCGGTACCAGCACCCTTTATGGCTTTCTTTAGAGCTACAGCATTGACTTCAGCCGGTTTCAGGAAAGACCACTCGACAATTTGACGATATTTTCCACTCAGTTTTTTGTGCAACTGCTCCTGCAGGTCCTTTAAGTAAAAAAGTGCAATAAAGACGACTGATTTTCAGCATTAATTGTAAAAATGTCAAAATGAAATTCGAAGAATCCTAATTGTCTTATGAAAGAATTTTTATTAAAGTAAATACGTTTAAACTCAAAGTAAAAATCACTAATAACATGCTAGATTTGTTACTGTCCAAGAATCAGCAAACTATTTTGTTAAGAATCCTCATTTTCGAACAGCTTGAATAAAATAAGGTATTTAAAACATGATGTACCTTTCCGAACTGAGCCTTATAGCTTTGAGCTATTTCCTTGCGTTCATTTCTAGTGCGATGAGACAGAATAAGAGTGATTGGCTTTTCATCGGTTCCTGAAAATATTGGGTAAATTTCAAGTGATATATTTTGGTGTTGAAAAACTGGACGAGTCAAGCTCTCATACCCATGCCTTTCATCGCCTCCTCAAGTGCCTGAGCATCTGCACTAGCATCTAAACCATTATAATGCATTATACAGGCCATGATTCAGTAAAAAATAGTGCAAGGATTTAATGAAATGGGCCCGTGAATGTGCTCGCGGTTTACTTATGTAGTCCTAAGCCTGGATAAGAGCCTGGCAACTAGTAAACCAATCGGAATGTGACCTTGAGATGTGAGTAAATGCGCAAGCCTACTCACATGCGGTGTTTAGATCAATTTTCATCTTAAGTTCCACCTGTATCGATCGATGAACATTAATGTGGTTTTTGGAAAAGTCTTTCGAGTAACCGTATTTTTGCAATAATTGTCATGGCGTTCAAAGAAAGCTTGGGCAGGTTTATGCTGAGCTATTGTTTTACTACTTTTTTCACAATTCCTAAAGGAAATCTAACCTTTGTGAAACTCATAGAAAGATTCACTACGCCGTTTTCCTGGTTCACATAACAGCATCTAACTGCATCGAAGTGATTGAGTATTTAATTTCAGGAAAAATAGCCTACAACTGACATTTCTTGTAATTACTCCAAGAATATAATGTTTGTAAAGATGACACGCTATTCAAGATAGTTGATGTCATAGTGTGCACGGCATGTGGACATCAATGAAGTGTGTTAGCGTTAGACTGATTCATCTACCCAAGCTGATAAGGACTACAGATCACGGTACCTAATTTTCATTTCACTGACTAACAGCTTATGCTAATAAGTTGCCATGGCTACCACATGGTCACCCTTCCTCCTTGGGAGTGACGGTTTTCTTCTATACCTGCTTTTTTCTCAAAACAGTGTTGATGGAAATACCCGTAAAAGCTCTTTTGTTAACAGCTCGTATGCATAGTTGGAGTAAGCACGTACTAAGTGCATACTTTTAGTCTTTAAAGGGAATGAAGTCTTCAGTAAGCTACTGGTGCTTGGTAGAAGCTAATCAAATGCACCTCCATAAAAACCTGGTCTTAATGAAAGATTCGACTTAAACCCACTCGAACAATCGATATCAAACCAGCTAGATGACCATCAGTCAACTTTCAATTTTGGGCGGGTTCATAAATCCAAATTTTTGGAAATACCATCAATACGAATTTATGCGTCTACTCGTGACATGACATACTCATGCGTAGTTTGAAAGACGGAGCTTTGTCTTATTTACTTTATTCTTTAAAAAGGAAAATTAAATATAGTTTTTGATACTGAGCAAATGAATCATGGTAAGGACACAAAGATGAACAAATTTTATAATTAAAAAGGATCAGTTCCCTCATTTCCACGATAAAACAGCTAGCAAGAAATTTCTGTAGTCCCCTGAGGTGTCACCAGATATCATCTCCACCAGTGACTTTTCATAAGTCGCTTCAAATACGGACTGTATCTTGTTCAGATCATCCTACAACACATGAAAAATATAAAAGTTCTCCCCACATTTAATTAATTAATTAATTAATTGTATTTCATAATTTTTAACTGTTTTCAATAGTCACAATCTTACATTATCATGGGCAAGAATGATTCTCATCAGACTATCGTCATCAGTTCCCATTCCTTTCATGCTCTCATAAAGCATTTCAGCAAGTGTTCCATATTTATTATTTGAAAACTCAACTAAAACGAAATTGCATGGAATCATAATTGCCTGACCAATTTAAAGCATTTGTTGTTCAAGTAAGACCTACTGATTCGGCAAAGAGCTTTCTCGTAGTTGCCAGAAGTCTCCTTCTTGATGGCTTCGATGAGTTCATGCTCAGAAATCTGGACAATGGAGTATTTCGGACTCAAATGCAGCATCTTACCTCAGAATATAGCTTGTTAATCAGTTTGATTTGTTCGTGGCTTCTTGAGCAGAGTATTCTCGTGATTTCTGACTCGTCAGTTCCCAGTTTCCTGCAATGTAGGATACGTATGGGCTAGTTTCAAACACACAAGACTTAAGTCCAAATCAAAAAATCTAACCCTTCACCAGCATCAAATATATCCTGGGCATCCTGTCTTGCCTCAGCTTTGTTAGCGTCAGTCTCTCGCTTTCCTTGCAGAATCGCAATCAACACTTTTTTGAAGTCGCCACTGGTTTCACTGTCAATGTCTTCCTCCAGATTCCTACCGGTCACTGCACAACATTTTTAAAATGCCTCATTTTTGAAAGCAGCTCTTTATATAAATTGGTTTCATTAAAAAGGGTATACCTAATCTATTTTACCACTAATTTGTAATGAAGTCACATTAGGAGGCGACACATAAAAGCGAAAGCCTATGAGCTTTCAGAGGCTGAGTAGAAATGTTTCGAAGTAAATCTTCTCTGCTTTGCAAAATATGCAGCATAACATCGAGGGAGCCCTTCAGTGTCGAGAAGTATTTCATTGCAATGCTTAATTATATTCCTGCGCCGTTACTTGAGTCAGGTTTCATACTTCGAGGGCACTAAGAATACTCATAATGACTACCGCAGTGAGTTGTGCGTTTAACTTGACGTGGTATTGTGCAAAATACATCCAACCTTTAGTTCACAGGTTATCACGTGATGCTCGAATATCACCTGCACCCCAAAAGGTTTCATAATCAAATTGTCATGCCAGATTCTATTGCAAATTCCACTCTTGTTTAAAAATCATTCAATAGGGAAGTTTTCATGAAGATCATATGAGGAGCCTTCAAATTAAACCTCTTAAAGGGCGATAACTTTTACACTGTCGGTTGAAATTTACTTTAACTGCAAGCGGTAAAACACCATTGAAAGAGATTTTAAAATTCCCGCTAAGACTCACAAATGCAAGCGACTCTAATTGAATCTTTCCAGAGAAATCAAACTAAATAACCTACAGGCTTCATAGGCTGACTTCATCTTGATGATTTGGCTGTTAGTAGCAGTGCAGATGACATCAATGAGTATACTCTCCTTCGTGCCAGCGCCTTCCATTGCTTTCCTCAGTGCCAGAGCATTCAACTGCTCGCGACTGAAGAAAGACCATAGGGTGACCTGCTCGAAATCGCCACTCAACTCGCTTTGGATTTTTTCCAATAAATCCTACAATACAAATTAAGATACGAAGAATATTTAAAAAACAAAATATGGAAATCTGAAAATAATAAAAGGGCAATCTGGTATTTTTCCAGGAATTTCGATATACTCTAAATGTTTTCATTATTTTTATAACAACCCTAAAACAGCCTCTACAATATTTCAGCATCTTTAAAAATCTACAACTTCAGTAAATTTTTCACCCCCTGAATTGCAGAGTAAAATACTCCGGAGTTTAAAACGATATGTAATTAATTTTGCATTGAGAATTTCGAAAATTTAATAAATGTATTCAGTAAATATGAATATAAAATTTATTCATTTAATATGTGAATGGCTTGTTTCAATATCAAAAGTTCACCAAAGGAAAATAAGGTTAAATGGTTTGATTAGGAAAGACATCAATAAAAATAGAAAATTTCAATTTACCTCTCCGTATTGTGCTTTGTATGATTCAGCTATTTTCTGGCGATTCATATAGCTTCCTTTAGCGAGAATTTCAATAATCGTGTCTTCGTCAGTGCCTTAAAAAATTGAAATAAGTATTTTTTTTTAAATTTATGAAAAGGTTAGAAGTTTAGATGTGATCGATAAACAGCAACCTTTATAAAAGCAAAAACACGTACCAGCTCCTTTCATGGCTTCATGGAGATTTTGTGCAGCGATGCTTGGATCTGAACTCGACATTACTCTTTACTGAACCGGTTCCGCTAAGAGAAACGAGGGGCGAGTGAAACTAGTGGATCGAGGGGGCTGTAGGTCTATTTATACCCCTGCTTTGAGTGAGAAATGTGCTCTGGGCTTGAGATGCTACGCGAGTGCACGAGACCATGTACATTAAAGGACCTTTGATCTTTCGCTCGCTTGTCCTCTCACCGTGTTTTCGCGTAACATGGGAGTCTCGATTACCACGGTTGAATAGAGAACAGTTTGGATTACATTCAGGTTCCCCCTGCACCTAAGCAAATGCTGACGTGTTAGACTGCCTTATGATGGGAAAAAAATATTTTCTACTTTTATTTACGATTCCGAATGCACTGCTCCATGTGATCAAAATGTTTAACTTAACAAAGAAATGTTGGTTCAAGAGCTAACATAGTCGAAGCGATTAAAAATGCTTTTCATTGAAGAAAATTTTAATTCGCGGTTTTAACATGAATTATTTTTGTTTTTCAACAAATTTGAAATAGTTGCTTGATTTCAAATTCTGAATTCAAATGTGTGAACTCGATTAATTTTTCACTGATTATAAATAGCACATTTCAGAATATTTCGTGAATTAAATGGCCTTATTTTGTATAATTTAATGAATTTCTTTCATGTCTTTTAGACTTTTAAAAACAAATTAAACGAAGTCATTGATGGTAAATATTAACAAGAATAAGGAAAAAAGCATATAAGAACAAATAAGTTTAACGTAAAATGACAACCAGAAAAGGATGCAGAAATTGTGCTTAGTAGTTTTAGTTAGTTTTCACTACGTAATTATTTATCCGACGTGCGATTCATTGCCATATTTTAATCAGTCAAATGTAGATTTAATGGAAAATATCGTCGGTCAATCACAAACCATTCTGGTAAATTTATTGAAGCACTTATGGAGATGGAAGACATAATGGATAATTTTGGAGTGAAAAAGAGCCTTTGCAGTAGTACATCAATGCATCTACAAAATCTGTTTATTCCTTAGGATAGGAAGTTATCGCTTGTGCGTGAGACTTCCTAAAACAGCAACAACGTGAGCTTAGTCTTTCTTGAACGCATTTTCTACATGAATTTCGAAGCCGAGTTATTTTTTTTCTCATTTGCATATCTAATGAATTCACCAATAGGATTTACAAATCTTATTTGCTATTTACAATTGAGGCTCTTTGAAACTCATTCCAACTGAAATGTTATATTTCTGCTAGTGTCATATAGAAACAGAGTTTACTTAATTAGAAGTCATTTTAAAAAAGACCTTGCAAGGATTTCAAGTCTATTGGGATTCCAAAAGTAGATCCAACTATAATCAATCGATTCCTCCCCAGACGAAACCCTGTTGGTGCTCATCCCTTATTGAATGCTTCTGTCAGACGAATTCCTAGGGCTCACGTGATTCATCTAATATTCTCTCTCCGCGATCCGAGACAGCGGCCACTGTCCCACTTCAGAATCATGTTGCAGTATATCTCTGAATCTAGAATCCTTAAATTTTTAGTTTGCAATTAAAAAATTTACACCAATTTGCAATAATGAACTGACAATGTGCAAGTCGTGTCTCAATATTGGCGATTCGCACTTCGGACCATAAAAATCAAGATGAACTACTGACCCTTTTTATTCAAACTTATTCCAAAGCCTTTACAAGCACAAATCTCGTTTCCACTTTAAAGAAGTCATTTTAAAGAAAATATTAAAGTGATTACGATAAACACCAAGAAAAACCCAATTTTCAGTTGTTTTTATTGTGTTATATGTGTTATTGTTGATTACTAAAGCCTTGTTTGAGATAACAGCACCTGGTTATTCCTTCTTTTAATTAGTTTCACCTTTAATAAGAACGATGCCTTATAAACCAAACATGAGGTGGAAAAATTCAATCAGTTTAAGTAGTACTCTATAGTGTTTCTAATATCGAATTGCTCTCGGAAATCATGCATACCAATGAATTTCCTCACCATTGTAGAACATATTTCATCATTAATCAATATTTAAGATAGAATACTTCTTTCAAATTCACCCAGTGTCATGGTCCCATGTCAAGCTGCTTGAAGTTGTGGCAGCCTGACGTCAGCTGGGCAGACTAGACAGCCTAATCAATACGAGGCTCAATCAGGCTCACACAAAGCCTACTCCAAACCTAGCTTCCGGACTCCCCCGTCGCCAAATCAGGTCTGAGCCATGCTCCTTATTCCTTTACCACAAAAGGTGCTATAGTGCACTACTCACTATCACACACTGGGAATAGCTAGATATTCCATCTGGGATAAAATCGAAGTGTAGCCCATAACCACTACAAAGTCATTCGAAACGCCAAGAGGTTGTCTCTGTGCAAGTCTTTTTGGATGTCAATTTAAGCTGCATTGAACTCCGATCCTCTGATGCAGGCAGTTTTGCCTCATCTCACTGGTTAGTCATATGTTCGTTCAACATTTGATGAAGACCTAATGCAACATCTTGCCAAGACCGCAAATATAATAACATTACCCAAAAGTATAAAAATTGATTTGCTCGTCACCTATTTATCCTTTTTAAACTTGTTATTTACTTCTCTAGATCGTTGTGAATGTGAAAATTCTCGAGCTTATTCGAATTATTACACACCAATTTGATCCTTTCTTCGATCATTAAATATTACTAAATATTTAAAAATAGAAATGAATGACCTGAAGTAATTGGATTCCCCCATTAAGGAAATATCTAGATAAATTTTTCTTATTGGATTGATTTACTCATTTGTAAGTATTGTAATTAGAATGAGAATCGGAAATAGAATGAGATAATTTCGAATTTCATTGCATTAGTCCAGAATTGCAAGGAGGAAACGCTTGTAGTCTCCTGAAGTATCACCCTCAATCATTTCCGCCAAAGTTTTTTCATACGTGGAGTTGAAGACTCTCTCGATCTTGCCCAAATCGTCCTAAAAGAAGGAAAAGCGTGAGGACGGTTTGGAAATTTTATGCCATAAATGTAGCCTACATTATCATGGGCCAACAGAACACGGATCAATGTATCATCGTCTGTCCCACAGCCTTTCATGCTCTTGTAGAGTATCTCAGCAATAGTCCCATAATAGTCCATGGATGTCTGAACTGTTGAGAAACGATTAAGCTAAAAGTTTTCATTACACACAAAAAATTGTTTAATAAAGACAAACTAACGGATTCTACAAAGCGCCTTCTCGTAATCACCCGATGTCTCCTTCTTGACGGCTTCAATGAGATCGTGTCCGGCATTCTAAACGTGTGTCGCAGTTTAAAGATCTCTCTTACCTCCTCGTAGCACTGATTTATCAAACGAATTTGCTCATGGCTTTTGGAGCACATAATTTTTGTAAATGTGGACTCATCAGTGCCAAGTTTTCTGAAAGTTGATCATAAATCAAGCAAACAGGATAAGGAAAATTAAAAAAGGAAGCCAGGAAAAAACCCACTCTTCTCCAGCTTCATAAAGTTCACTAGCATTAATCTGTGCTTCTTCGTGATTGCAATCGGTTCCCCGTTCTCCTTGCAGAATCGCCACCAAAACTCTCTTGAAATCTCCACTAGTCTCACTTTCGATGTCTTCCTCAAGAGATCTGCCGAATACTGAAATAATGTTACCAAATAAGAATTTAAGGCTCTTTTTGACGGTCAAGGACTAAGCTGCTGACTATATCAATGTCAGCTGGAATTTATATATGCTCTAATGCACAGTAGTCGATTAATCTGACGAGATGAAGTGACTCACATTCCTCGTAAGCCTTGTTGATTTTCCTAATCTGGCTGTTGTTTGAAGTACAAATAACGTCGATGAGCACGTTCTCCTTGGTGCCAGCACCTTTCATGGCCTTTCTTAGAGCTGCGGCGTTAACCTGAGATCGACTGTAAAAGGACCACTTGACGGCCTGTTCGAATTTCCCACTAAGCTCCTTCTCGAGTCTCTGTATCAGGTCCTGAAAGAGAACATCATAACTCCTTAAGGGTAATGTTGTTTTGAAAACGGTAGTAAATATCTATATGGTACTAAAAGAATATCTAGTCAAAACAATATTTTTGTCATAGAAAAGGTGAATTCTGATATATCAAAAGTGCAATAGAGGTATTTCTTTGATCCATTTTTCCATACATGTGCTCGGTCTTCCTTCCTTGATAATTACCCTCATGGTTCTATCAATATCGACTGAGGTTCGCTATCTAGAAACTTAAGAGAATTGTGCCAAACGGTGAGAAACAACGAGTTTGGTGGTGTGCGTTATTTTCAAATGATTTCATTCTTGTGCACTATATGCCTTTGGTGGACCAACCGATATTCGACAGCATGGTGTTGATGTGATGAATATAGAAAGAGAGACATTAAATAACGTTTCATGAAAAGCAGCGGAATAGGTTAAAGTAGCTAACAACGGAACCAAATATTTACAAAATACCGTTTTAAGTAACTTTTGAGTTTATTAAGGACTTTGATTATTTTTAATACGAGTTTTTTGAGTCTGAAATAACGTGTGAATAATATTAAAGTTAAACTCATGTAGCAAATAACTTTCCTTCGTAAAACGTAAGTATAAAATACTTTCGAGATAAATATTAGCAATTTACCTCTCCATATTGGGCCTTGTAGGCTTCAGCAATATTCCTGCGTTGATGAGACGTTCTGTGAGCCAAAACATTTATTACTGTCTCCTCGTCAGTGCCTTAGAAGCGAAAAAATAATATAGGTAATTAAAATCTCAATAAATCAATACCATATTTATAATAAAATTAGAACAGGAATGGCGCGAATATACCCATAAAGTCACGTTTTCATAAACTGCAACTGAGCAGTACTTTAAACACGAAAATGCTTCTAATTACCAAGTCCTTTCACGGCGTCCTTAAGAAATTGAGCCTCAATGCTGGGGTCGAAATCTGCCATTATGAGCACTTGATCTGTATGAGAGTAAAGAGAAGGATAACCTTTAGTGAGGTGAGACGAGTGAGCAAGTACTGGCACCGCTATTTATGCGTTAGTGCTCCAGAAAGCATGTAGGAACGTCAGTTTGTGCAATCGGTTTGCTACGTGGCAGTAGGTGGAGCATACCACTTTGACCTTTGCTCGATGCAGGTCTAAATTATTGTGCCTTTAACTGAAGTAGCGGAATTTATTTTTCAATCATCTAAACTACAGGTTGTTCAAGGATGGGAAAAAATTCTAGGCTGTTATCTTTTAGATAATTTGAAATAGAAAATCTCAATCGTAAGTGGTTTTCCGTCTCTACCTCCATCGATTTGGTCGTTATTAGCTCTCCTATTTCATTAACTCAATGGTCAGGGTGATTCATGGAATAAATACTTTAAATTATACTAAGAATTCGTTATTGGTTATCATTTTCAGAGCGTTCTTGATATGTTATATAATCTATACAATGAAATATTGATCAGTTCATCAATTTTTATCCAACTACGTTCAGTGAACACATTCTCATATGCCTTGCCTCAATTTTAACAAAAAAGGCTAATCTTTCAGTTTAGTAGGACTGTCCGTCCATGTAGTATTCATGTGACAAATGTCATGGTTTTAATGTTGCATTTAGGGGATCAGAAATTGAGATCGATAATGATTTTATGCTAATGTTTTGTATTTTGTATTAAATCATATCGAGTACGATGAAAGGTAAATAATGCTGAAAGCAGTGAGCGGAATGTGAAGTGATTTCATTCAAAGGAAGTTTAGCAAGTAAGGATATTACCCTTCACTTACATGGATGAAGTTATTTGTTCAAATGAAGCACCCTTCGTTACATGTAAAACTTCAATGCACCGTCCTGGATGGTTGGACTCTGATTGGTGCCTCTAGCTCTGTTCCACCTAAAAGCTCCTGGTGTCTGCTCAGCGCAAAAACTATGATTTGTGTACAGTGAGGAATAAAGCGAAATTCTGGGACTGAAAGGGGCTGTTGGGTTAAGGATTTTGTATTGAAAATAGGTATTATTTGATGGAATAACAATACCCAAAGATGCAAATAAAGGCTAACTTGAAATGCTGCTTAGCTACTGGTGATATCCTTCAATTACACATCAATAGACACATTTACCAGTGTTCATTTCAAATTCAGTCAAAGCCACCGTGCATTAATTAATGTCTTCCTTAAACATGCAATTTATCATTCAGCGCAGTTGAGGAGGAGGCCTTTATGAGATTAAACTATGTACAAGATCAATCTTAGTTTGGCAACGAGAGGTAAAAACGGTAGATTTTCCTCTAAAAATCGGTCTTAGGAATCGATCACGAATACGAAGAGGTCTAATTACAGTTGCATTGCACAATCTGTTAAGCGCCCAACAATAACATAAAACTCGGATTTTGATAATTCATCAGCCGAACGAGTGTAATGTCGAGCCATGTTAGCACGCATGCGATGTTTTTTAGCACTTTAATGAGGTCCTATCCCGCGAAGTACCCTTAAATTTGTCCCCCTTAACCGGGGATTGGTTGAGGATTGAAAAACTGGTATTCTGATACCTGAAAAATCAAACATTGCTTAATAATCATGTGATGAAGAATCTCGTCTTGTACTTAGGATACGCATTTACTCGTGACAAATAATTATTCATGATGCCAGTTGTTGATATCGGTTGCAGTTGCAACAATGAGTTGTGACATGGGTAGACCGCCAGGAGTTAAAATCGTCTATAATGACTTGCTCTTTTCATTTTTAATAAGATATCAATTTTGGTATTATATATTAAACTCTTGCTACTAATCGGCTCATTTGATGAATGGTGCCGAAATTCTTTATTCCTCTGAGTTGAATACGAAAGTGACTAGAGAGGATTAATTGGAATTATTCTTAATTGAAAATCACCACAACTTTTCCTTTGCAATTTAGCATCTACTTAGTATTATATTTAATTTAAGTAGCCCGAGAAATTCCTCTTTAATTTAGAGCCCATAAATTGAAATTAAACAGACATCTGATAAGCTGGAAAATTCCAATTTTCATAATTACCAACCATCATAAATGCCCTGCATTAGAAATATGTCAGTCAGTAGACAGCCGTCTTTAAGGAGTGCGTACTACCTTTGTGTTCACAGTCACAAGGGTTTTAGATATGGTCATCGTAGTTCTTAAAATCCCTATTATTTAATCAACAAGAGAACGAAATTTCTGACACTATTCTGACGTCTAAAAAGCTGACAGTTGTACATTTACTTTCCTCATATATTAATCGAATGTACGACGCTATTGCGAACTTTAATTAAATTTATTTAGTTTCCTAAATGGAGTAACTTTCCAACTCCATGTTATAAATCACATTTGAGTCAAAGGAAAATGTAGAATTAATTTTGATTCACAATGGCAAGAAGGAATTTCCGGTAGTCCCCGGAGGTGTCACCTTCGATCATTTTGGCGAGTGTCTTTGAATACTTTTCTTCGAATAAGTCCCTCAGCTCCGCCAAATCAGTCTAAAAAGATTTGAAAAGGTAACCTTAATAGTTTTTATGGTTCATGATACACTTTACGCATTCTATGTTGTTGCATAGTACAATAAGATCATGTGAAGTGAAACATGCAAATTTGAGATTTGATTTGCGTTCTTAGTTAAATGTATAGGCGTTTGTGCCTTAGATCAATTTACCTTACTGTTCTAACTAAAGCATTTCGAGTTAAGTAAAATCGGAAAAATTTTAATTTATTAATTTTATGGAACTTTTAGAATTATGCATCGTAAATCACATTGAATTACGTTGGTTAAGACACTGATTGGGGAGTCGCCATAGAGCACCTTATTTTTATTAATGGCAGTTCCTTAACAGACTTCGTAATGTATCGTGACCGCAAATAGTCGGTATATGTTTTTTAAGTCTTGGAACAAAGGAGACAAAGGTCCTTTAGAATTCCATAAAGTCCGCTGCAATTGCAAATTGAAGTGAAAATCCACAAGAAGATTGAACAAACAAGCTAACACAGACTAGTTAGATCCTTGGACTTGGCTAATTTTATGGTGAGGCATTTGAAACTCACCTCCGAATGCGCCAAAATGAGTCTAATAAGACTATCATCTCTGGTTCCCAGTCCTTTCATGCTGTTGTAGAGCATCTCAACTAGGGTGTCCTTGCGGTCCAAAGCCGTCTGCACTGTAAGCCAAAAAACCCGGCAATCCAAATCCTCTTACAATGCATCTTTCTATTTTGACATCGCATTCTAACACCTGCTGTCAATGATAATTTTTCTCCCTGGCTGCTTTATGCTATACCGATTTGGATAGTTCGAATTAAATGATTGCTTAAAGTTTACACTGTTACAGTTGTGAGTGGCTACATAACTGAACGTATCATAGCTTACTAGTTAGAATTCGTTTCATTAAAAGTGCTTGTTTTATCTTCTCATACACGGCTAGGAGCTCTGAATCACCCTACTCAGAGATTAACCTTGATGAATCGTAGTAAAAGAATCAAACTCACTTATTCGTGTTAGAGCTGATTTATAGTCTCCGGAGACCTCCTTGGAGATGGCTTTGATAATGTCATGTCCATAATTCTTTTAGAAAAGGCCAAAAATTACCAACTACTGCCTTGACAAAGATTTTTCGAAAAAAGCAGATCAACATACATCTATATAGATTTCATTGATTTTTCGCAGTTGTTTCCAGCTTCGTGTGCAAAGAATTCGTGTGAAGGTACCTTCATCCGTTCCCTTTTTGCTAAAATAAGTAATTATTTAACAATTTTTCTCTAAAATTGGCTGGAAACTCCTTCTAAAAGTTGAAAGTATAGTTATTTGTGCAAGACTGTATATTCACATGAAATCAAACTACAGAGAATTTTTAAAATTCTCTCAGAGGATTTATTTTAATAGGCTCTAATCAGTCCTTAACTATTGCACTCCCTTTCTTTAAAAAGCTACGTTTTTAATAAATTAAAACTTACCCAACCCCAGCTTGATATAAATCAAAGGAGTCCTTCTTTGCCTGATCAGGATCGCATCCTTCTTCTCTGCTGGCTTGAAGCAAGGCAACCAGAACCTTCTTGAAATCACCGGATGTATCCCCAGCAATGTCCTCCTCTAAGTCTCGCCCGATTTCTAAGCCAGTTTAGGGAATTAAAACACACATTACGTTTGTGGGTAGCACAATCACACATTTCACAACTCGATAAAAATATTGCCAAGGGAGCATCATGATTGGCTTGTTTTACGAATTCTTAACTGAACGTCATCTGTACAGATTATAACTGATTTTGGGGTCCATAATCCGTTTTAAGTTGCCTTTAAGGCACCTAATTAAAGCCTCTTTGATAAAATTTGAAAGGACAGTTTCTTACCGGTATGTGCTTACCAGTTTTGTAAGCCTCCTTGATTTGATGTATTTCTTTATTGGTTGCTGTGCAAAGCACATCAATGAGTATCTCTTCATCAGTCCCCATGCGGTTGATTGCCTTCGAAAGTGCCTTGGCGTTAACTTGAGCCTGATTTCCAAATGACCAGATGACGGCTTGCTCAAACTTGCCCTTCAGCTCCTTTACAAGTGTCTTTTGTAGATTCTAAAATGTCATTCGTTACAAAGTGTTTGATGACAACACAGGAAAATGGTTTTAATTGAAAGAGTTTAAGATGTCTACCTTGCCGAATTGTGCTATGAATTTCTCCTCAATGTCCCGCCTTTGTGCAGCGGATCGATAAGCCAAAATATCGATTATTGCCTGTTCATTGCATCCTTTTGAAATTCAACAAAGCGAGTACGTTAATCGGTTAAAGAATTAAAACTTTATCAACTACCAGATTTGAATAACTTTTTAGCCTCCTAAATATCTTGTAAATTTGTATGATAAAAGACTTTATAGCATTTTTACTCAACCGTTTCCTTGTGATGCGAGTAGAATAAGGGCAAAAGTGATCTTACCGATTCCTTTCATAGCTTTCTCCAGGTCTATGGCATCCTGTGCAGGGTCGAAATCTTCGAACGGTTTAACGCACGCCATCTGAGATGTGTTGAACCTATAACATCGGGTAAACAAGTGATTCACCTCCCATATTAAAAAGCCTCCGTGCGCTTTATTGACAAAGTATTCAGCTCACCGTTTGAACCAGTACCTGGAAAACCCTTGAGGCTGCCTAGTGCAACAGCTCGCTTTTATAGAAGCACGCACACTCATGAAGCACACACACCAGCTGGCAAGCGTTATGTGGGCCCTGAGTGCAGCTTGTCGTGTGATTTTAGCAGAACTTCCTTGAAAATTTTAAACAAAGAAAACGACAATGTCAGATTTTCCATATTTCAATATATCATAACGACGAATAAAGTTACTTAATAGCTCAAAGGCTCATTGCATTGAGGTTGATCTGACATCAGAATTCGTAGGAGGTCAGTGGATTTGAAGCATTTAATTAGAATTATTTAGATTAGCTTTTGTAGCCCCAACACTCTGAGAGTAAAGCTCATACCATTATGGAAACCAAGGGCTAAAAATACTCCCTTATAAAAATACTCCTTATAAACATTAAGTCGCAGAGATTTTCGTTCTCCACTTTTCTTTGATGACGATATCCAGATTTAAATAATATTATAAAAGCTGCTTTATGGAAGCGAAAGCTTATTTGTTAGTAAAATTTCTAAGTTATTTCATTTACGCCTAGGAAATCAATTAAACAATCAAGTTTGAGAAATTGAAAGCGGAGGGCTGAAGCCATGGTAGGAATATCTCTGAGTAAGCTTTGATTATCTTTGCTTGTATGAGCACATTTACTTAAATGAAACAATTTATAGCGAACTGAACTTTGCCTGTTAGGAGGAACCATTTTGTTAAATCCTTTTTAATTTCGATCTTCGTATTGAACTCCTGTGGTTGGCTTCAGAATACACCAATTAATTAATATTCTAGTCTTTTGATTGCTGCAATGCAACTGTTTAAAACATATAGCCACTGACTACGCTATTGATCTCACCCGAAATCCAAAATAATATTAATAATTTAAAAAAGATGGTAGGTACGATAAGCCTTGTAGATAATGCGATTCCGTTTAAATGAATTAGTAGTAATAAAAAGTACTGACCCGCCCACATGGGTGATAAAGTACTCTTGTGATTCAGTCGTCCTTGTTCCCATTAATAGATACTTTATAAGTAATATTATTAAAAAACTATTTTTCCAGTAGGAATTTTTGATTAAGCTTGGACTTATTCCTCTAAGAGAATTTGTGATTGACGGCCTTCTATTCAGTAATGTATTTATGATAAATCCAATCCTATTAATAGCATTTATTTTGGGCTGTCAATTATGCTCATATATTTATTTCTCCAGATAAATCATGGCATACCGTTTCTAGGGGGTAGTTGGATTACTAAAAGCACGAGGGGTACAAGGTATTAATTGGAAAAAAATGTTCTGTAAAGTACCTTTCGAGCAGTTTGGTTTATTGAGTTGGACACCGTTTAATTAAAGGAAGAGATTTTAGGGAATTGCTCTCATCGACTGGTCGTTGAAGTCCTCCAAATCCTATCAACCCACTCTGTACACCAAGATTGCCCATCGAGCACGCAAGGCGATTAGAGATGAAGAACAGGCATATCTGACCGAACCCTAGCAGTACGGCTGGAGAGCTTGGTCGGCGTCCGCCTCGGTGTGTACTCGCCTAAGTCCACTCTAGAGTCTTCTCGCAGCGTTCTGCTCTCCCCAGTACCCCGAGCAATCATTTAGGTATTTTCCATTCTGGAGGAGATGAACTGATAACTCTGAGCAGATAAGAACATTATAGGGCCGTGCGAAGGGAGTTTCTTTAAAGCATTCTTGCTAATTAACTGACATTGAGTAAGAATCACTGGAAGTGATTGAAAAGCCACCTCAAGATCATGCCAGCAAATCAGCTGAGTGTGAAATATTTGAATAAGGTGGTCTTTAAAGAATGACAATATCACTGGGCTTTAGTAACGTTGAAGGCCATTTAACTCATGGGTATTTTTCATTGGGCCTTATATTCATAAATATGCCACTTCGTATCCTCTCATTAAAGTTTTGTTCATGGCTATATATTTCATAGTATGTAATCAGGTAATAAACTTCATGAAAAAGGAAATTTTATTTCTAGCTGCTCTTATGAAACTCTCGTTCAGTGTTAGCATTATTAAAAATTAAAATTTTGTAATACTTAGAAGATGCTTCGAACAAGCAATAAACCACGGAATCCCCAACCATTGTCTCCAGACACTTGAAATATATTTCTCTACTTTCATGTCAAATAAGGAGCCTGTGATTTGCGCACTAGTTTTCAGCTGTCCAAACTACCGATCATTGATTAAGATGACCAATATAACTGAAAAAGGTGTCCTGGTCAAGCCTTTATTTTTCCCCTTTGGCCTTGAATCGAAAGTGCCAATTTGTATGTAGGTACACAAGGTTGCTCAATTCACACTTGAGAAAACGAATTTCAGCTTGAACTTTGGCACGACATCGGTTCATATAAGCTTGCCCTTGCTGACCAAATTCAACGATTTGTCGGCAAATTTAATTGCGTTTAGAAATTTTGTTAAATTAACCACCGAGATGAATCAACTCTTGTATCAAATATCACACACAAATAAGGTGTTTCGTCTCCATAATTATTTTTGTTATTCATGAAAATGAGTAGGCAGTATTTGTGAAATTAGGTGGATTTGATTGCCTTTAATGAAACATTCATGGTTGATCTAATGCAAAATTTTCCAAAAAAAGTACTTTTGCGCTACTTGTTAATTTGAGTGTTCTACTGCACAGAAAGAGATTTGTGTGTAAATGACTGCATTTATGAAAATTTCTACTGAAAATGAAAAGGTCTATTAACCCTGTTTTTGTTACCAGAAGTAACTGCTGAATAATGCCACTTGTATTTCATCTGGTTATGGAGAGCTAAAATGAAGCGTAACTATTAAACGCTATCAGACGTCAATATTAATTATTTACAGGCGCCATATTTGCTATTATAAAACAAACTTGGTACTGATTTATCAAGCAGTAATGCAGGCACTTAATGGATAATTAAATTAAGTTGGCTCTTAGATTTGTAAGGTGAAGCTGAAAATGCCCAACATTTCCTACAGATAATAATACCGTTTAAACTCACGTTAGGAGCACAGTTGCTATGACGTTTAAATATGCAATCTCTGTAGCGTATTTGGTAAAAGCGAAGCGATTGCATGACTAGTAATCGCTTCCGAAGTTCATTGGAAGAAGAAATGGAAAAGTAACAATGCTTTCGCAAATATCAAACTGAAGATTTTCCTATTACTTTATCATCTCATTCTACCATTGAACATCAATGCTCCCAATCAATTAAAAAATTCACAAAAGGTTATATTTCCTAAAATGAAGAAATACTTAACAAGTTAAAGGCCTTTTTTGATGGTAAGACCCATTTGTCTACGTCCTGGCTGGAATATAGCTGTTTTTAAAATAAAACATGTCTTACTTAGTTCATATAATGCCATTAAAAGTTAATTAAAACTATCTGATTTTTGAGCTTGCAATTTATGGGTACCTTAAACTGTATCCAGTGACCGGGCTAGCGAACTGAAATCGGACATTTCTAGCCAATCATGGCTGCGGACACGCGCGTGCTGGGCAAGGAATTTTGACCCAGGACATATACAAACTTCCCAGTGTCGTACACGGTAAGTTGCCCAAAGAGCATAGGTTCAGAAAAATATTCTGTACGGTCTTGGCACATTTTCGTGCTTTTTTATTTCATAATATACCATGTTGCATTATTTGAATTGTTCCATCAACTAATCTCGCCAATTATTACAAGTACGAACTAAAAATAAAATTAGAGGTAGTATCTACGCTAGATTCCGGAGAGTTAATTTAAATAGGTAAACTGAGTACAAATTTAAGATTTGAATTCATGTTTGCTAATTTAAATCGCAAATCAATGTGTAGAACAGTGATTTCAAGGCACCATAGGACTGATATGACTAAAATGAACTTCTGTTTAGACAAACAGATTTGATAGAATATCCAGTGACTAGATCGCATCATATTTCTCCTTGCTGAAAAAATGAAACTTTTCTATTGCAGGTAAAAAATTTCATTATTCAATTCATTTTAATGTTTTCTTGTATTAAAGAGAAAATGAACACTGGGGCTACAGTCTTCGAGGCACCAGAAATGAACCCAAACGCAGATGCATTTGAGCTTAATGAGGCCATGAGTGGGTTGTGTATGTTCCAAGATTTCAATCACATATTTGAATTTTGGTCGTTAGGACCTTTTAAAATTCTGTTTTGACGAAAAGTTGTTCAGCTGTGCTTAAAGTTATTGTGATCTCAGTCGGATATACAGGTTTAGTAAAGGCAATTCTGCATTATCGAAACTGCCTAACTTTCATAAAAACTTATTCATTACCTTTAACTATCATGATTAATTTGCTTGGCGAATCTTAGAAAAGTAGAACATATATAATGCAACAATATTGCGATATTGGTAAGTAGATGGTAAATTATTTCATCAATTTATTAAGGTTCTTCTCAGTTTTGTGATACATGAATTTTATCAAGGGTCTTTGCAGATTTTAATCATTTTAGTGACGAAAAATAATGCTATCATCGATATTTTCGCAAATCGGACTGTTTTACAGCGGCAAGAAATCGCAAGAGTCTACAAAGCTACCTATGGCAGGGTAAGTAACAAAAACAACGGAATGGGTAACAAAAGAAACGAACTTATTGCATGGTTTCGAGAGGTGGAGCAGTTCACTGCCAAAAATGCATTGATTCATTTATAGTCATAATATAGAATAAGGTACATTTTTCTCCACTGCATTAATCCTATTTCTCCCAAATTATGCTGAAGTTATTACATAGACATGCACAAAATCTCTCTTATCGATGTGATAACTTAAAGGATCTTCAAGAAAGGTTCACAACCGCATTCAGTGGTAATTTCCGCAAGGCTTTGCTCTACTCCTTCTGCGATAAGGCCCACGCAAACGCGAGGGCCTGCTATAAAGCCATCAAGGGAGCAGGGACGGATGAGCAAATCCTCATTGATGTCATCTGCACATCGGATAACGTGGAGATCTATAACTTGAAGAAGGCTTACATTGACAGTGAGTTTCGGAGCTCATTTCATTGATCTCATTTCGCCCCTAAACAGAATATCTATAGCCGATTTGCCCTCAGTATACTATGTTCCCGTCATATTACCCTTTTTTATATTTTGTAAACTTCGTATTCATTAAATAAATTCATAAACTAATCTTATAATGTTTGTTTTGTTTCAGTACTCCTTGAAGAGAAACAAAACGGTTGGTTGTTCTAACATTAGAAATTCCTATTTGACCCAAGAACATTTTTACTGATCTTTTTCATCTAAATTTATATTTTCAAGTAGCTACCAAACGAGATCTCGAGGCTGATGTAAAGGGTGATGTGGGTGGTGACTTGCAGTTCATTTTGGTGGCTGTCCTTCAAGCAAAACGAGAAACCACTTTCGACGAAGCGCAAGTTCTTGAGGATGCCAAAGCTATTTCCAGTGCTAGTGAAAAGTTAGAAGGCTTCTTTAATTCTCAAAGTGGAATATTCCTGCATGAAGAACTAGCAAACAAGGGCCAACAGATGATAATAAGTTGTTGTCATAAGAACATTTTGTGATATTTTGAGGGCTAGAAAATTCCAGGAATAGAATTTATCACCATTTGCTGTTTACCTAGGCAGGAGGGTATTTTCAGACCTTGTAGATATCTTTGGATGCAAATTAGGAGATTATCATTACGATCCCTATTGAAGTTTGAATTTGCTTAATTTAAGGGTTTTATATAGTAAAATTCACTGCACTGAGCTCGACTCATACATGAATTTCAGTTAAAATTGAAAATTTGTATCGTTTGCGGTGAGGCTAGCAAAATATTTTTTCGGAATGAAATAGAATATCAAAAATTGTCCTCTGGATACCAGGTTTCGAAAAAACGACCGGATGTCTTTAAATAACTTCTTATCTAGATTCTGCATAAAACAGATTATTAGATTTACCGGTTAAGCGGAAAATCTAACGCAGGCGCAGGAAGTGATTTTGAACAAAGTGGAAAGGGCAAACGTGTTTACCGGAAATATGAGGAAAAATCTGCTAATTCCAACTGACCTTGGAGGTAATGAAGCTTTTATTACCTAGCATGACCTCTAGAAGATTGCATAAACCGTCAAGTTTTGACGAATAACAAAGTTATCAGTAGAAACCCCGCACTTATAAAATCGATGAAGATATAAATAATTATTCTCAAACTGTTGACACCAATTTTAGAAAATTGGGAACTGGTGGATCTCTTTTTACTCGAATTCTTGCTACAAGGAGCTTCAAGGCCATCTGCGCCATAAATAATGCCTACACAAAGGTTTGATTCTATAACTTTCTTAAAATCTTTCCTATTTAATCAAATTTAAATAATGCTGAAAAATGGAAATTCCTATACTTAACGTTTTTAAGTTGTTTTATACAATTTTAATACTATTTCTCTTAAGATTTGTTTAAATTGGTTGTGTGAAATACTTTGCGAGTTTAAATTTTAGTTGGCTGGTCATGATTTGCTTCGGGCCATAGAAAAAGAAACATCGGGCGACTTCATGCGAGCCCTCATAACTATTGGTGAGTGCAGCGGAATAATTTAAAAAATTAAGATTTGTGAAAAATCCATTTTTCTTTTATTGTTCCTGCAATCATCTAATAGTGAAAACTGCTATCAACAAAAACGAATGCATTGCGGATATTCTCTACAACAGCATGGCTGGGGCTGGAACCCATGATGAAAATCTGATTCGCGTTATTATTGGCTATTCAGAGGTGCGTCTGAGTGTATTTGAAGCTAGCCAAGTAACTGAGGCTTTCAAACTGGCATAAAGGTATACTATTTTAAATTATAAAAAGCCATCGGTTACCATTTAAACGGTCATTTACGGCACCATTTACCACTACAATTAACTTTCAGTAAAATTGATATCAGCTTTGCCTTATGTATGGGACAAACTCCTCTCATCTTTGGCTTTATGTTCAATGAGGATTGCCTATTTTTAGTACAATCTATTGCTGTTAGCTGAACAACCGTACCGCTTTTAATTTTTGTAATAGCAGCTCCTTGTAATAATTATTGCTTAATCAATATCAGTACTTTTTCGACCACATCGCAGTGAAGTTTTAAATGAGTTTCAAAAGATATTTCGGAGCCGATTTAGTTTATAAAATGGTTTTGAAATTTAGTTTGCTCTTTACCAGCTCATTGAGGAGTTGCCATTTTTATTAAACAAAGTACAACTCTTTTCGATACTGGTTCTAGAAATGTGTGTTACAGGTTTAATTATAGAAACACACATGAAATTCTGATATAAATCCAGAAATGGCATGCGTATGCAAATTTAAAACCTTACATCTTTGGATTTCAAAATTATTTATTTACTTATTTGATTCCTTGTCCTGAATGTAATCCTCGAATGTGAGGTGTTGGGTTCTCACCGACTATTCGTTAATTTAAGTTGCTTTTTACAATTGACTTAAGCTAAATGCTGCCTCCAATTCTATTACTCCCTTATATCTTTAGTCTTTTTTCCGTAGACGTCTCTCGCCGAAATTCAGAGGACTTTCAACGCAAAATACACAAAGAAGAACTTGAGTGCAATGGTGAAAGATGATACATCTGGTGCTTACAAGAGGTTTTTGCTTGCGATTCTTCGGGAATGACTCATAATTATGCAGAAAGCCTTCCTGAATAAATGGCTTTTTGCTGACTTTTCTATACTTACTCCCATTCTATTTGCATAAAATGATTGAAATCAGACTTTCGATAGTACTACTGATGACTAAGTAGTAAGTCCGTAAATACCCGCGAGATTGAACCGTCGAATTATTGCAAGTACAAAAGATCCCACAAAAGGGAAAGTTAGCAACTACTTTGGTTTATTTGACAAGGAAAAGCACTAATTGGCAGACTATCTAGGTCTTCAAGCCAAGATTTCTCGTGAGGCAACAAACATTGGCAATTAGATAAAACGGATTCGGATGGTCTACCTTCGATTCTCGATAGTTTGGTTTACATGGAAACAATATTAAGCAAGCATTTGCATGCACTATGAACATTAGTTGTATTGTTTGAATGATGTCTTGGATATCAGTGCGGCTTCTGCGATTCATGTGCTTTACGGTTCCTTCGCCACACATCAAACTAAACCGATTATTCTTGCTTCGTATTAGGCAAGAATCCGAATTGTTTACAAGAGCTTTCAACATCTTTTGACATCGATGCCGAACCCATTTTTGACACCCATGTGTACAAAGACTCACGATTGATGCCAAAACCTACTTTTCAAGGCGTGAGGCATGAAACTGTACTTCCTCTGATATGCTAATTTGTAGTTACGTATCATTTTATTTTTCACGAATTAAATTGATACAGTTTGATGGTTATGCACGATTAAATCAAAAATCATAAATCAACTACGTAGTAAATATGTAGTACAAATCATTAAATATTCTGGAATCCGGAATATTTGAATTTTGTCATTTAGAAAACTGTGTGTTATTGCTTCGTCTGAAAGTCAGAAATCTAGATTGAATTTACGAGTAGCCAAACTTCCAGAGTCAATATTCGCATAACCTATGTTTTGATGCAAACAAAGGCCTTACAGAAATGCTCTTTCATAAAATCGTTTTTCAGACAAAAAAATTTCAGGTGAGAGTCATCTCACCGTAAAATGTTACCCATCGAGTTTGCACTGATTCCAAGCGAGCAAAAGGGGTCTTAGTGATATTTCCGAGAGTGGTTTAAATATCAGGTATTTACTATTCTAAGGTATTAATCATGTATATTGGCACATGATTTAAAAAGTCCTGACATTATTTTGCTTACCTCAAAGGGGCTCAGTTCATCAATATAATTTTCCCTCATTACTCAAAACCCCAGACATTGTGGCACTTCCTTGTTTAAGGAATTGTAAAAGTCACTAAGCTGAAGTTGTTTTGGATTTGGTCAATCACAGTGCCTCAGATGACAGATAACAGAAGGACCACGTTTAAGGAAAACTGACACCCGAACTTCATGATTAGGGCCTTCGTTTCGCTGTATATTAAAGTACCTAAGGGGAGCAAAAGATATTTTAGTTATTCCCGTTTCGGTTACGCACGTCATCAAAACAAATGGATCGCTATAATAAAACAATATGTAAAATGTGGAGATTTAAGGAGCTAATTTTTCTAACAATTAACTTTTACGCATAATTATGTTATTTTCGGGATTTTTTACATTGTTTATAGCACAATTGACGAAACTATCTCTCATATAATCCTTCTTTCAGGTCCTTTTTTCAAAAGTGTGTCTTATTTTATTGGTAAATATGGAAGACAACATCTAAGAAAACATTGTGGAAATTGAAGTTGCTCACACCGACTTGTCTGATTTGCCTGATTTGGCTCTCAGATATGTGAGTCACATAGGGCTATTTCGAATCTTTCGATTTACGCATTCATCGGTTAATAGGTACCTACTTCAGGTTGTCAACATGTGGCGTTTTTGAAAGAGAGGCTGGCATACAAAATCTTCGCTTTGGCATTTATAAATTCGTATACGTAGATAAGTACCTTAATTTATTAATAATGTGGACTATATTATGAGTTGGAATGCCAGAACATTGGATGCATTCTTACGTACGTAAGTGAACTTCATATAATGCAAGGTGCATGAATAATACAACCGAGCTTCTGAAGAAAGTAGTGCTCAAGATTCGGCTTTTAGCTCCTTTATTCGTATGGGTAGTAATTACGTAGGTTGTACTGGGGATAAATATAGCGTATTGTCTATTAGTAAATCAATCTGAAAAAATGAATGGCTGCAAAATTTAGTGAAAAAAGGTGAAGATTAATTCCTAAGGTTACCTCCTTATATATATATATATATATATATTTGATTCCACATCTGCTTTTCAGCAAATTTTAAGTAAACCTGGAATTATGTTCATATTCAATTTGGAAAACAACCGAAGTTTATTAATGGCATTAATTGTGTCCACTTTAAAACAAATCAACTTTTGGGTTCTCCTGAGCGCCGATAAAGACCCTTTCTTCATAGTTCAGTGGCGAATAAATTCACGATTTTATCCGAGTTTGTGACACAAAGGTTGATATTCGTATGAACTACGCCACATACCTCTAATTGCTTTCGTGATTTTGTGGAGGTCCAAAGAAAAGGTTTTCTACACAATGAAAAAAATATCTCTGAAGCCCCCACCAGCCATTTTTCAAAACAGTTTTATTCAGGTCCTTAGTAGAAAAAGGTTTTAAAGGTTTACAATTTATTTTTCTATAGGTTTTCTTGGGTAATTGGGTTTTTCAAAGCACTGAATGCGGTCCTCTAATTTGAGCAAATCTGTGTGCTGATTCCTCCTACAGTGAGTGATGAAGTCAGCGCAAAAGGTATCGATTTTACTTTCCTCGTTGTATGTTTGGCTAGTGAGGCTTAAGAGGCAAGCACACTCTCTTCGAGAGGGAGAACATCTCGATTTGCATGCCAGCCGCACCCACTTAGGAGCCGCGCGTACCATCGAATAGGAAGGGCGGTAGTGGCACCTGGAATTACTCATAAAAAGTCGCACACGGCTCGCTACTGCTGCCTCCACTTGGTCTTCTCGCATTCATTAACCGCAATTATGGCCACCGTTCATCCTGCACCGAATTTCAACTCCGAAGCCGACGCTGAGGTACTGCACAAGGCAATGAAGGGAAGAGGTGATTCAGTACATCTCATTAATCCCTAATATCTCCACATTGCTAGGCATTATAAAAGTTTCAGCCATCCAACTCAGTTTCCATCATTTTATAATCTAACATGTTAAATTTTTTAGCAGAAGATTTAATCCGAAATTCTTCACTTTATTTTCTAACTAGGAACTGATGAGGATGCAATTATTGAGGTTCTGGCACATAGATCGCTGAAGCAGAGACAGGAAATCGAGCGGGTGTACAAATCGATGTATGGTCTAGTGAGTGAATGGAAAATAATTGTTCAATTGTTTAATTACTCCTCTATATTATCACCTCTGTACAGTCGATGCAGTCTTAGAAAATTAGTTGTAGATATCAAAGTCAACAAAACTGCCTTTCAGAAAAAATCTGGTTATAATTAATTAAAAATGCCGTCACAATCCGCAAGAAATATCAATGATTGTCCTTAATATCTACATCGAACCAAATTGATTTTCGAGAAATGGCTAAGTAGTTTGTTTTCTGCTCCACATTTTGTTCGTATTAGGATCTTAAAGAAATGCTTAGAAAGGAACTGAGTGGATACTTCCGTCTTGCGGTCCTCTACTCGTTCTACGACAAGGCCCACGTCAACGCCATGTCTCTCTACCGCGCCATGAAGGGCCTGGGCACAGACGAGGGCATTCTCATTGACGTCCTGTGCTCAAGCACCAATGAGGAAATCATGGAGCTAAGGAGGGCTTACGACGACAGTACGTCAACATCTGAATTAGCGATGAATGGATGACCTTGGCTAAAGGGCACAAATACATTTACTTAAATCAATCTAATTACTTTGTCTAGTCCTCAAAGAAGAAAGGCAAAATCGTGAGTCAGCTAAAAGCTAACGTCACAAAATAACTAATACTTAATTACCAAAAATTAAAGTTATAAATATTCAACCATTCACTGAAAATTATGTGGCTCACAAATGGAGAGAATTGGTACTTATCTTGTGAATAAAGGGATTCTGTTTTTTTACTTAAAGTTGCCAGAAGATCCCTGGAGCAGGATGTTATGCACGATGTCAGCGGTGACTTTGGGCGTATTTTGGTTGCCATTCTGCAAGGAAAACGCCGAAAAACCTTTGACAAAGAAGATATTGTGCGCGACTGCGAGAGCCTCTATAAGGCTGGCGAAGGGTACCCAGCTTACATATGCCTTTTTCACATAATAATAAGCCTAGGAACGCATATCCGCCACATATTTTGATAGGCTTCATAGTTAGATTACATCGATTTATAAACCTCATTTAATTGTCAAACGACAGCTTCAGTGTACCTATTTGGAGTGCAATAAATAAAGTTTCCCTTTTTCTCCCATAAAGCTTCATACACTCTAATTAATAATAGTCGGTGCTTAATTTAATTTTAGACAACGTGGCACCGATGAAGCCGTCTTTACAAGGGTTTTCGCCACCTGTCCATGGGAAGAGCTGGTTGGCATAGCCGCAGTCTACCTTGAGGTATAATAAAGTCTAAATATATCAAGCTGTATGACACTAGGGATATTTCATTTCATTCTGCTTTCTCGAACAGGCCGTCGGAAACGATCTCTTCACCAGCATTGAAAAAGAGACCAGTGGCGACTATCGTGATGCCCTTCTTACACTATGTGCGTTGGCATAAGTTTACGTAATTTTTGCTAATTAGGCTTATAGATAATTGCTCATTTATTTAATTGTATCTAGTAAAAACGGCGCTGAACAGAGAGCGCTTCTATGCTGAGGTGCTGCACCGATCGATGAAGGGAATCGGCACCCATGATGAAAATTTGACCCGCATGATTATGGCT
Source organism: Anomotaenia brevis (assembly GCA_030710315.1). Taxonomy (NCBI): domain Eukaryota; kingdom Metazoa; phylum Platyhelminthes; class Cestoda; order Cyclophyllidea; family Dilepididae; genus Anomotaenia; species Anomotaenia brevis. The sequence continues at coordinate 2,288,015 of JAUOZQ010000002.1, forward strand.
CATTGCGACGTAGGTTTGGTGGTACCTATTTGCAGCTTTAAAAAGCCTAGAATACTACCCATACAATACTATTTACTTCTTGTATGTATAAAATAGCACTTTAATCATTTAATTAATTAATTAATTAATTAATTAAACATGTTTGTGATTAGTTCTAAGTGATTTCACACAATCTAATAAAACATTCTATAGAATATTAGATTATTTAAAAAATGATTTATCTTTAAATAATGCTCGATTTAGTGAAAATGCATCACTTGAAAATTTCGGATCAGTGCTTCTCAAAGGCAATGCAAAATATTTCAGCGACTTCCTCGCTAGGGTGGGTCAAAATATGAAAGCACTCTCCAAATTCACTTGTAACACCTATAAATAGTTGCAATTTGTGGGGTTGATTGTGTGTTCTATGAAATATTTCATATTCATTTGATTTTGCACAATTTAGACCGACTTGGAGAGCATAAAGCAAGAGTTCTATGAGATGTATGACACACGTCTTGAAGATATGGTGAGAGATGAAACCAGTGGTGACCAGAGGAAATTCCTGATGGCGATTATGGGCGCCCCGGTTGAGACATCCTCGAGGAAACACAGAAGGAATTAGAATCTGAACTGACGCATATTGACTTATTAAAAAAATAATTTCCATGTAACAGCACACGCTTTCCTTTCAAGAAATATAGCCTCTTTAAATGTTGACTAGGAGTGTCTTTGACCTCGACTTCATTCGTTCCCAGATTGAAACTTTAAATAAGATACCAGGCAAATGTTACACTGGATTCCTGTGTACAGAATTTCAGAACCAAATATTTTACATTAAAATTAGGTTACCGCAGTAGGAATGCGTTAAAGAAGAACTGAGTAAAGAGGAATCCCTTAGATTCTTGAAATGTTGCGGTTTTCATTGAAAACAAAGTTTCTAATTAGTTTTTATTGATGAATAAAAGGTTAATGTCGTGTGGAATTGTTAGAGTTTTGATAACCTTTTTCAGGATTTGATTAAGTGAAAAATTTTGTTATAAAGGAGACATTTCATTGAAACACTGGAAAAAACTGTGCACAAATATATTTAATAAAAATTTTCGAGAGATCAAACAAGTACTCGAAAAATTTCAAATCCAAATAAAGTAAAGAACGCCGAGGCCATTCATTGCAAAATATAATAAGCAATTCTGTTCACTGAGGTGGATTAAATGTTACTAGAAGCCATTTGTAATAAAGAAATTTTATCAAACAAAACTGCAATGATGATCTCAAAGAGGAATACCTCAGAGCAATAGAACAATAAAAAAGGGGGAATACAGCTGCATTAGTAGATTGCGAAGACTGATAAGAAACGCAGAAATTAAGAGAAAAAATTGAAATCCACGTGGATTTGCCTTTAAAAGCCTAATTGAATAGCCTTGATTAAGCATTAAAAGGTGCAAGTAATTCAACTATTATTAAACGATGCTTTTTGAGAGCAATTTCAGGCTTAGTAATTTTTTACTTGCCGAGGAAATGAAATGATACCAATTAGGAGTGTTTAAAATTGACCATGGATTAAATCTCCAATTAATTATTTAACAAAAAAGCAAATGTATTTTTTTAAAAGAATTTGACATTTAAGCTATAATTGTGAAAGCTGCAATGCTTGTTTTAATACGCCGTCTTGAGTTTAACACAGATCCTTCACTCGTTTGGTGTGGTGTGTTAATTGTAAAAATGAATTTAGAGCAGAGTTTCGTGCAATCCTTTTATCCTTTCTCATTCGAAACATTCGACTCGTTTTTCAAATGCCTCAAACGATTTGAGAAGGTATATACGTATCGGCATTTGCATTCTAGGCCTTCGGCATATGCTACAAAGTATCTACCGCTAATAAGCTTGGAGAAGGCACTAAAAATGCAAAATCACTCAAGTATGAGTTTATAAAGCTAGTTTGTACAAACCATGAGCCCAGTTGGATTTCCGGCGCAATAGCTGTGTAGGTTTCTGCTGGCTCCGAGCGTGTGTAAATGTCTAGGCGTTTTCGGCCCATTTGTCAGTCCTATGTTGAACTAGTCGTGTCGGAAAATCGACTTAAGATCAAGTCGTATGATATGCATCACGATGCTCTCCGCATTCTAAGCAGTGGAATTGAAGATCGGGGGACTTTGGGATTTCCTCAAGACCAAAATGAGTTTGATAACTGTAATTCGAACTCTTGCCTGATGTTCGGTTTAGGTGGTCTTACAGGTTTTAATTTATCATCTAAGTTCCAAGATTTTTTCAAAAATAATGAGTTTGGAAGCTTTGGTGAGTTGACAGACAAACTGCGCAAATTCGAACATGTAGGTAACCGCTTTGAATCTAGTTCGTTCCTAGGCGACGGGCGCGCTATATGTAAAGTTGAATTCGAAGCGATTTCCTGAGGGCCATCCACTGCGAGAAACTATGATTTACAATAACATCAAATATACGTGCTATCATTACGGAACTAGGGCCAGCTCTGCCACACAAAGAACGAAGCAACGGTCTGTCTTCACATTGCCCGTGTCTAGCGCTCCCTCTTCTCATTAGAACCTCGAAGCTTGGGTGTAACTCTCAAATCTGTGCTCGCTATTCGCACGGCCGTCTTCGTGTTACCAGTTACGACATGCATCACAATCATCCCGTCACCGTGGAATCGGCCCAACTGTATCCTCGGAATCGCCGTTTGAATAAGCGTGAACACTAAGCCATTGATGAGCTTTTGTGCCTCCCCTGTGATAACGCTGTTGTTTTGGAAATTATAAAAAGTAAATTTTGGAAGTGTCATTTACTGATGTTTTGTAGATAAGTTCGGAAAGGTGTGCACCAAAACGGACCTGAAAAACATGCGGAGCAGGCTGAAAAGGATGTCTTGTGAGGCGAAATGTTACTCTAAGAGGACTGAGCAGCTAGAAGAGGTGCTCGGGGATATGACGGAAGTAGCGGGCTCTTCTAATGAGGTCTTGTTCGCCCGAAACCTCTCTGCTCTGAAAACTGTTCTCGGTGCGTGGGAAGAGGGCAAAGCGCTTTCTGTGACGCTGATTGAAAAAGGTGATGAATTTGATGGCACCTCGAAGGTGAAGGGAAATGCGGCTCCCTACCAATGTGATTTTCCTGGTGAGGGTACTGATGTCCTCGTTGGTTATAGCTCATCGAGTCCCTTCCTGATCCAACACGATAACCACGAATGAGTGGTCACATTCTCACTATGTGTAGATAAAGTCAGTGTTACAAGACTTTTAGTTGTCCTTCACCAAACGTCGTTAGTGACTTTAAGAGTGAGCTCGACGATCGAAGTTCACAAATGCAATGCGGTAAGATCGAAAGGCAATTTACACGGAATTGGGGCTCGGTGAATTTTAAAAATGCCCCTTTTCAATTTTTAACGAGTTACTAGGCGTCTGACCCTTGGTAGAATAGCGTGTTGCAGCAGTTGAGTGACATTGGTAATCGTTGCCACTTGGTAAATATGCTCAATTTGGCTCAGTCCTCTTGTCCGAGGTCCAGTTAGGGTCATGTAATGCTGCCTTTAATTTTGAGATGTTTCGAGTTATCTCAATAGGTGCAATCACCAGCTTTCACTAGTCTGAACCTGAAAACCACTGATCCTCATGCAGCTATTTTGTTCGAAACAGCCGCATTTTTATTGTTCATGCCTAGAATCGTTTCAGAGAAATTTGGCGACCACCCAAACAATTCCCCAGGCATTCATGTGGTACTTGAACCCTTGTAAAGACATGTTCAGTTGTAGTCCCTTACAGACCTTTCCACTGTTGGACACGATGTTTTAAATAAATCAAATCATAAACAGCTTGTAGTTCCACTTCATTTTTAAACTGCGGTGACCCACAGCATGATTGTGGCCCTGGCAAGGGAGCCCTCTGGGTTACCTGTGTGCCTCGTCACACCACTCAGGTCGCGCTCCGCACCCAATTGTGTGCATTCCCCTTGAATCCTCATGTATGTACCGTGTTCATCGGTCCTCATTGTTATTGTCCCAGTGGTCGACTAATGAATTCGGTCATTTCTAAACTTACCACACACTTCTCTGATAAACGCTCTGACGCGCGCGTACTCTTCCCTTGCTCTTGGAATCGCACTAATGTTCTCTCTTGGATCGAAGCTCATTTTAGAGATAACCTTAGTAACGTTACCGTTGGGAAGCCCCGCAAACGCATCGGTCAAATTTTTACTTTGGTTTCTTAACGCTAGTGATAAACCGAAAGAGCACCTACGAATCTCACCAAGTGGTATTCAAAATTACCCGTGACAGTCGTTGCGTATAAGAGCCTCAAGCACTAAATTAAGGAAGTGGCTGAACCGTTTAAATAAGCCGTTTCTATGGACACTTTTGGGACGATGAGTATAGCGAATGAGGCCATTAGGCTATATATCGGGTCTCTGGCAGTAGGAAAAGAGTCAGCATTTCTTAACTGAAATTAATTTCATCCGAATGAAGGCCCATGACGGACTCTATCAAACATCCACCAGCTACCAATCCAAAACAACCACAATAAGTTGACGGAACTTACATCTAGTTTTGCTCCAAATCAAGCAAACCAAGCTGCAATTACTCAGAAAGTAGTGCCAATTTTCGCACTCCAGGTAAGTTTCCTTTGAGGTGGTAGTGGCGGGCACATGGCGTGTGTGAATAAGTTTAATCGAAAATGCGTTTCAAGCCAAGATACGTCAGACCTATAAAGAAAGGCAAAATAAACTGGCGAAAAATGAAAACGTATAAAGCCTAAAAATAGGCGTACTAACTGACCAGAAGCAAGGCCAATACAAGAGGTCAAGTAGACAAGCCGAGTCACACCCCGGTACTGGGCCTGCTGTCGCATTCCCCAGTAGGCTGTGTACCCTGCCAATGTCAGGCAGCCAGTGAGACTGAAGATTTTACAGCTGAGGCAATCATGCGCCCCCAATAAGTCCTTTGGGTTTTTCGGTTGCTTCAACTTGAAGGAGTCGTCCTTCATCCTTCAAAGGTACTTTTACTGAAAATCAAAAGTAGAGCGGCAAATTCACAAGTTCGATTTGGTTACGTGAAACCCTTGTGTAAATTTTGTAAAAACGTTCGCACTTAAAATTAAGACTCTTGAGGAGTAAAAGGCCGTTTTTATTATCCCTATCTGGATTCGGACTGCGAAATACTCATTGACAAGGGTTGTTGATTCTCAATTTTCGCATTACCTACGGATATGGATAGATGAAATTGCTTACAGACACATCAATAGTGGTGATTCAATAAGTACAATTTATTGAAACACGTAAAAGTGAAATGCTGACGTAAACTAGGGGCACTGTGCATTACATAAACAGAGCTTGACATCAGGTTATGACAAACCAAAAAGCGTTTGCAGTTGGCCAATGTTTACACACCAGCACACTGATCCAATCAGAGATGGAAGAGTCGTGGATCGATAAACAATCAGTGGCATTTTAATAACTAGTGCTTGAGTGTCTTTTACGAGATTAAGCGTGATATCAGGTAGTAGTGGAAACTCAAAGGTATTCATGCCACTTGCTGAGTAAATAATACCAGAAAAGCTAAAGACCAATGAACATCTGCTAGCCGAGTAATTTTGACAACACGTTTCAGCGGTTAACCCGTTAGCAGATGTCGACGTAATCCATAAAGGGTCAAAGTGGTGTATAAAATAGACATCTCATTGGAGCCAACTATGGTGACATTTGAGGTCACCGCAAAGTTACTTCATATAATAGGTTTTACGGATGGGTCTCGGTCGAAATCAAAAGAGCATTGAGCATAGCCGTACGTCATTTTAAAGGTTCAAGTCAACCGCTCAAGCTAAAACAATAATAAAGTAGTAAACCCACAAGGCAGCATTTCAAAGGTGCCACCGGCATATAGAATAACGAGCCAATCGCTAACATTGCTTTACTCAAGCAACCAAAAGTTAACTTTACGGCCCAGAGGTTTGGGCTAGAAAACGCTTCAATTCGGGGTGAAGGCGTGGGAAATTTTTGCCGGAACTACTCCGAGGTTCGTGGTTAAGAAAACTCTAAAAGGTTTCGAAGCCAAATGTGTGCGAGAAACATTGTTGACCTCAATTACATAGTAGACTTCGATAATACAAAAACGCCTCTCATGGGGGTTATGAAACACCACACATTACTGGTTGCAAAGATATACTTAAAGGAATTTAATGTGCCGACTATTAGGCAAACATACTTGACTGGATGCAGGAAAAGACAGAGTGAAATATCCTTAGAACCAAAGGAACACTTCCATATCAGCCACAAGCTGAGAAAACAAGAAACAAAATATAACAAATGACCAACTTGAACTCACAAGGACGGCATTACACTCGGTTAAATCGAAGTGAACATGCGCCCTAATCGACTTTGAACTCTTTTCGAAACCTACGCCAACTCCGATAACGAAACCTGAAGTAAAAATCTTGGCGAACAAATATCGACCAAAGTACCCTCGAAGGTGAATCACATGCGGTCAGTGATTGCGTGCGTAGTTCACGTGATTCTGCTTAGCAGATGCCTAGTACTTTCAAAAATGGCAGTCTCCTGCTTCCTTCCAAGGTTTAAAGGGCAAGTTCCAAAACCCAAACATAGCACACAACATGCACACCCCAAAAAGATGAAGTTTTGACGTGCAATCGGTTTATCGCAAAATTATATACAATGGGATAAACACGAACACACATGGTTAAGAGAAAGCCAAGCACGACAGTCTCAATGAATGCAACATTTGAGGTGAAAGGGAACGTCTTAACGTCCAGAAGTGCTGTAAAGAGGAGGGAAAGTGGGAGTTTACGTAATCAGAAAGGGGGATTCGATGAGATATGAAAGTATTATTGTTGTCGTGCACGGCCACACCCATTCCGACCACTTAACAGCCGCAATCGCCACTGCGACTTTGCCTCGGGGTGCCCAAATGAATTTGATCGGGGCAGTCGTTAATGGTATCAGGCTGAAAAGGGAATATGAGATACAGAACAAAGACCGATTCTCCTTTAATCAAATGCACAAATAACCCACTTCAACCTCCTGAGCCAGGGCAACGCGGGCAACTTCTTGGAAAGCCTGCTTAACATTAGTTGTTTCTTTGGCACTGCATTCAAAATAGGGGATATTCCCCTTAGCTTGACACCATTGCTGCGCACGCTTCGTCGTAATCTAGAAATGCACATAATACACACACATCAATGAATAAGAACGTTATGAGAATGTGGATAGGAATTTCGACCACTAGAGAAGCGTTGAAACACTTACCGATCTGTTAGGAAGATCGATTTTGTTACCAATCAGAATAAAAGGAAAATTCTCAGGATCCCGTGGACTTGCTTGTATCAAAAACTCATCGCGCCATGAATCAAGAGTCTTGAAAGTGTTCGGCATAGTTACATCGTACACAAGTACACAGCAGTCTGCGCCACGGTAAAACGCAACACCAAGAGATTGGAAACGCTCCTGCCCAGCTGTATCCCAAATTTGTAAAGTGACAACGCTATCATCGACCATTGTTTCCTTTGTTAAAAAGTCGGCGCCGATGGTAGCTTTGTATTGGTTACTAAATCTCTGGGTCACATACTGGTTCATAAGTGATGTTTTGCCAACACTAGAACAATAGACAGTAACGATCCCAATACTTACCCACTATCACCGAGAATAATTACTTTCAGTAAAATCTTCTTACGCGTAGAAGCCATTTTAATTCCGTGTTTCTCCAAAATTGCCTACCCGTTAGCAGAAGCAAACAGCAGACTGATGCAACACTGATTGGTTGGTTTATAAACTATTACGGCATACTAGTATTAAGATAAAGTAATGGACATATTCATTAAAAAAAGAACATAAACAACAAAATAAAGTGGAGTTTTTTGTGTTATTTTAACGGGTTTCATCATTTTTTTGTTTGTTAAAACATAACTTTCTTTATATTGTTGTGAACCAAAAAATTGGAAAAATTAATATACGTTACGAATAATTAAAGATTTCTAGACTATTGATGCTCCCGTTTGGTTTTTGTTTATATTGCGTCATTTTTTTAAATCTAAATATAATTATTCATATATAATTAGAGTGCCTTCAACGTGTTTTGTATCTCTGGCATGTTAAACACCTGTTCTTGAAGTTTGAGCTAGCTGCCAAGTGTGTGTCTGAGTTTAATCAATTTCATTATGAAGGCTGAAAGTGGCGATCAGTCGATATCTTTCGCCACTGGTGGATTCGATCACATAATTCGCATGTGGCAACCTAGTACTGGAAGGTACATTCAAGGATTTGACCACAATGATTCGCAGGTGTGTGTGTACGCCTCATTTATTGTGTCGAGTCTTGTATGAAAAGGAGTTATTGTGCAACGTTTTTATCGTCTTTATATTTTCTAAAGGTAAACGCCTTGGATTTTAATTATGATGGTCGGTACTTGGCAGCTGCTGGATTTGCGAAAATAAGAATCTACGATGTTTTGGGGGGAGCTGCTCCACTCACGGTAATTGGAGAATTAACCAAAAATGTAAATGCAATCGGCTACGATGCCAGAAGTCGGTGGATTTTCGCTGGTGGGGAGGACCGAAGTGGTCGAATTTTCGATTTACGTGCTCCCAACCATAGTGCCCATTCCTCGAGCAGCTCCTGTCGGGTATGGAACATGGTACAGATGTTCTTTTATTTATTACTTCGGCAAATAATGGCGTTTTGTATCCTAAATTATATCAGAGCTCCAGTAGCATCAACTCAATGCTTCTGCACCCGAACCAGTTGGAAATTCTATTTTGCAACGACAAGGGTGAAATTAGTATTTGGGATTTGAGAACGGGATACGTCAGCTCAATGCGACCAGATTTCCGGGGTGGACCTATTCACTGTGTGGCGCTCAATCCCGAAGGAACCTCCATGGCAGCTGTGAACGCTTCTGGTCATGTCATTCTTTGGTCATTGGCCAACTCTGTGGTGTACAATCCCATTGAAAAGGTATTTTATTCATATTTTTATGGTAGGGTTGCCCCTGTTGGCCTTTTTTCACTATGTGAAATGGTTCTGAAGTCTATTTTTCTACCGTTCATCTCATTGAACTATCTCGAAAGTTTTGGGCTTAAGGTAGGATCGGCTTTTTTCTGTGCTGGCCCATTCTGGAGAGCTCAGCACTTTCATTACCGTCTTTTTTTCGTCTCCCAATGGGATGATGATACTAGGCGAATTCGGCCTGTGGTGAACATGTGCTTAAACAGTTAGCTTTCAAACGCCCAATAGTGTCTATCTGCCTTTAATTTCTTAGTACAACTGTCAAGTGCACGACTCGTACGCTCTCAAGTGCGAGTTCTCTCCGGACAGCACAGTTCTGGCTACCTGTGGTGCCGACGGTCGCGTGAACCTCGTGCGCACCGCCGACTGCACCGTCAGTCAGGTTCTCGCGCCCGCCCCCTTCATCGCTTCTGCTAGCGCTGCGGCTCCATCGAACGCGGACAGCATCGGAGTGGGCGCATCCACCACTAGTGGCCCGATCGGTGGTGCCACCGGGGCCCCTCAAAGCTGGTCCTGGGACGTGGCCTTCTCCGCGGACTCGCGCTACCTCGTCTCGGCGCACTCTGACGGCGTCGCTCGTCTCTGGAGTCTCGAGGCGGCATCCAGTGGTGGGGGAACCCGATCAATGAATGCCGGTGGGTCAGGGAGTCTAGTGAAGGCTGTCACGGAGCCACGACTGGAGTACAAGGGGCATCAAAGGGCGGTCACGTGTCTGGCATTCAGGGACCAGTCGTTGGCGAGTCCTGTGCCTGCTTGAATGCTTTTCGGATCTAAATTCCCCCGTCCCGCCTTCCTCTTTCATGAGTGTAAATATCATGCGTCTCTTGACATTGCTTTTTGTATTATTGAATCCGGTCTATTTTTTTAACTGATCTCCATTTTTTCCGATGTTTACTCTTTTTGCTAAAGTGTTAACATAACTAACCGAAGCGGGTGACTTGTTATTTTCATGCAGGACAGCTTCCTAATTAGTCCCCCTTAAAAGATTAACCCATTTTTGGCAAGAAAATGGACCGTACTGGGCTAAGAAGTAAAACAAACTGGCCTGTTACCCACGTGGGTGGATGTGGTCATGTGGCCCTATGCGGTTTGGCGGTTTTATCCGGGTCTAGCCAAGTGAGACACAGGCAAAGAAGAATTAGCTTTAAGCGACCGTGTAATTGGCGTTAGAAATACCGCTCCTGTTTTGAGCGCAAATACTTTTATTTCCAAGTTTGTAAGTCAATTAATTATGCTATTTTATTGTTTGGTTCAAAGATTTATGGAGGTAGAACCCAAGTGGCGGAAAAGGTAATGGATTCGCATTCTAAGTTGCGTTACGAAGTACACGGCAATTACGTTGAAAATAGAAGCTACAAACCACAATATTGATAAGCATTTACGTGTTAATGTGTCCACACTAAATTTTAATTGCACGAAGTGCAAACTTAAGCATTTTGGTCGAAACTAGAACTGACTGGACACCCGACTTTCCTCCATGTTGCAGCTATAAGTCAGTGGTTATTATACATCAGAATCTCAGACTCATTAAGCATCCTAACCGTGCCTGCCAATAATTGTTGAGCCTGGTAAATATGCTCTACTTACTTGATACCCCAGAGACTTCTCTGGCGTACGGTTACACCAAGTAAGTTGCCCAATGGGGACGCGTCAAGCACAGCAAGACGGCCATCACTGAACCAATTGCATTCGAGAACAACATCTCTATCAACCAATCAAGGGCGACTCCTGCATGGCCAAAATAAGACGTAGTCTATATAACATCGCACTCCACATGCTAAATACAAGCCGTCTCTAGTACGCCTTGTTGGTCTCTCAACGTTGTTGGTGCGAATACCGAACGGGATCAAGTTACTTACGTTCAGTGAAATGGTTCGTTGTATGTAGCAATCCGCTACACTTCAAGGAGAGCGCTCTTTGAGCTGTCGTTTTATGATCTTTACCATCTCACTGCACGAAAATATTTACTCAGCCTCTCACACTTCAGGTGGTGGAACACCCGAAACAATTTCCCTGCTCACTTCCTCAAGCACGAACTCTACAGACTAAGTCAATTATGCTGCAAATCTTTTGTACTTGTTTGCTTGCACTCGGTGAAAAATTGTAATCCTCGTCCTGATAATATCTCAGCGCTTCCACTCCAGTCTGTAGGAGGTGGTCCCTTTTCTTATACTTGTTTCGTATCTTCCTCGTGGTGACATTGTTCTACGGACTTTACAAAATAGTTGGATTTACTAACATAATTATTCTAAAATTCATACTTGCATCGGCAGCGTCATCCAAGTGGATTTCTCCGAGGTCTAAGCTGACATTTTTGTATTTAATTTGGTTAGTAAAGTCCATAGGATAAATCCACTTGATTAACAATGTATTTCCGATAGATAACAATGCGAGTTCATGTATAGAAATACCTTAGAGTGCCTTATTCATAGGACACTTTATTTGTTCACTGGCCTATTGGATTGTAAAAATGATAACTGGAACCTGTTCTGAGCAAACTACCACTTAGACCTTATCTGCTGCTTCATTGTTATTGCACAGCTGAACTAGAGATTAGTACATCTATCAGTAGGAAAGAACAAAATACGTAATTTGGATAGCTCAGAGTACTCTAATTAAAACTTGAGTTTTCTTTCTGTCTGAAGCTTTCCATACTTGATAAGTTGCGGTATTATAAGTAATCTGTAACGGTCGTCACTTTCGGCTGCTTTCAAGTGTGGACTTCCATTATGGAATCTCCCCCCAGCCCCAGTGTGAATTAATACAAGGCTGTCAAGGAACCAAATTCGCCAAATAAGAGCTGTAATTACCACTAACATTGGTATGGATGGGTCCTGAAAAATGCAACGTGAGTTTGACACTTGTGTCGCATTACAGTGATATCCTAACATTAGTTTGTTTATTCTTTAAAGAATTGAGTCAGAGGCGCTATTTACGAAGAAGCCGGTACTATTGCGACTTTACTAGTAATTCATGACTGCGCCTTTAAAATAAGATGGGTGTGCAGCTGCGTTTATGACCTGGTAATCAAAGCCGGTATACGGTGAGCCGATCAGTTAGGCGTTTTTTTGAGAAGTTCCATTATGTCACTCCGTTGCAGGAGGCCGCAGAGGAAAAGATAAACCTTTGGCTGAGAAATTTAACAGCATAGAGGGTGGACGAGAAAAATCTATCATCTAGGTATTAGTGGCAAGAGTAATTCGTGTAATTCTATTCTGGTATCTACTTAACGAACCAGGTTCTGAGAAGGTGTTCGTACAGTTTAAGTGATTCCAGTTTTATAAAACTGACATAAAACATGGCTGTATTGGCTCCGAACACAAATTATTCCCTTTCCAGAGGTAGAGTTAAAAACACTGTTTTAACAAACCTAATCCATCTTAGCATCTAAGCAATAAAGAGGAGGTCAGAGTTCGTAGTCGTAAATAATTTAAGCGTCAGAGGTCTGACGCCATAGGGAGTAATAGCCAGTGGTTTGTGGATCCCGATTGACTAAGTATAAGTGTGCGCATAGAGAAAAACGATTGCAAATCGGATTGCGTATTACATTTGCGAATTGTACAAGCACAAATATATTAATTGCCCTCCTTAAAAGGTCCGTCTTTGTTGGGAAGTTACCTTGTCAGAGAAACATTTGAAGACTGCGATAAAAAAGGATAGTGCAGTTGACTCCCCTGATTATTGTTCCTCTAACTATTGACCAGATAACAACATTTTTTTTCCAGTCATCCGTGTAGCACTCTGCTAAGGATGTTGGGGAGGGATTCTGAGATGCCTAGCTCTGTGCCTGGTCGATTATATTTGCGCTGTCCCTCATCTCTCGGATGTTCCAGTTGTTCCATGGTTAAGAATATTCCATGTAGGAGGAGATCGACGACCAACAAATACCAACACACTGACTTTTGTGGGATGCCTGTTTCCCTTCCCAGGGAGTTTGGCTCCTTTGCGGTCTTGTCTTGACTGGAACTCTGACTAGCGCAAATTCCGTGGTAAAAAGCCGCAAATATAGGCATTTTGGATTAAATTTTTTCTTTGTAATAACAAAATCGAGGGAGCGGATGGTAGAAAGAGTGTTTTCGGTTGACCAGTATGTTATCACATGAGAGTAAAATGTAAGGTATTAGGATGAGTTAGAAGTAAAACACTTTTTCTGTAACCGCATTCCGCTCTAATCAAAATCATCATTCAACTAGTTTCGCTCATGGAAATGTCAAAGCTGAATCCAAACAAAATGAAGAATTGGAGTTGGGATAGTATAAAAAGACATTACTTCTGTTAATGGAACCAAGTTGTAGTTCTGTAGAGTAGCCCCACAAATACTTAATATTTAGCAGATATAAGACAAAAGTAATTAAAAAATGAGGGTTTGAAAATATAAGTGTTTGGAGGTTAACATCGAAGATATGATGAAAACGAGCACACAGCAAATGGGAGTAAACAAGTGCATTCAGTGGTATTTTCGCTGATGCAAGTACTAGTACAAATTAGCTTTTTTCGAGCCACATTTGGCAGGTGACTCATGAAGAATTGTTCATTTCCTGTCCTCACCCAACTAAATTAGAGGGCAAAAGGGTCTTCCATTAAAGGAACAACAGTGGAGATAATCGATACAGTCAAGTGAGTCGCCTCGTCTTAGTAAATCGGGAGGGACGTTTAAACAATTCACTTAATCAGACTTTCTCATAAATACGAAGCGGAAATGGAGAGGAAGCACGCACGGTGTTATTTCTGGCAAATTCATAATTAGCAGGCGCAACCCATGAGCGAGCCACGTTTCCAACTATGACAATTCCAAATCCCACAAAACAAGTAGGCAGGCCCATCAATTCATTTGCTCTTACTTCGGAGCTAAAGAATCATCTCTGTATTTATTTTGCAGCCTGGCATCCATTTCAATACCTCACCGGCAACCTAACCGCTACTGCCATTAATTATTAAACACTCTGAATAGTTGCCTTTTATGATTTGCCCATCTGCAGCCCACTATCCACTCACGTTACGTCACTACCCATACTCCTAGGAATGGTCATCTTCCTCTCTATTAATTACAGCCACAACTGAATTCCGCTGATTCTCACACAAGAGACCCCTGAAAGTCTCATCGATGGTTGATTATTAGTGAGGTGTTCTGAACTGTTACGAAGTCAAATTAGTTCGTTCTCGATTCCCCAGGGTTGCCACACATCGTCTTTCATGAAGGCACACATTATTCTTTGTCGTACAGAGCTTGGATAATATTTATTTTCATCCGCCTCGGAACTCTACGTGAGGGTGCTGTAAATGACTGGTACTGGTGAGCTATAGTTTACACAAATGGCGACACCAACGATGAGCAAAAAAAGCAGTCCGAATTTCCTCTCCGCTGAAAGGATTTCAATGGCAGATCAGGGTGCAGGTTAATTTAGGTGCAGAAGAAATGCTTGAATAATTCCCCCATCTATTTATTTGACTAGTTCATTAATATGGAGAAAAATTCTGGGAGAAATATGCCAGGAAAATGAACTAAATCTAGAAGCATGGGTATACATGCTCCGTAAATACGGTGAATAGTATGACATTCCTGTGCGTGAAAATCAGAAGCTCTGTCCTAAATAAAAATATTGCAAATGACTCAAAACTAGAAAGTGATGAAGTTTATTTCGGGATCGGAAATCGTCATGTCGAAAATAGAATAACTCATGGATCTTGCTGGTTTGTAATTGTAGCAAATGTGTTCAACTTATTTACCGTAGTTTTGATACTTAATTTTAGCAGTAGCTGATGATTCAAACAAAGCGCCACGTATTAAAGCCAATAACAATTTTCCCACATCATACAAAATTAAGTACCAGAAAAATGCAAGAAGCAGATAGTGATTTTAAAACGCAAATGACAAAATAAGAAATTAGGACAAAATGTAGATGCATTTGTAGAAATGATGGAAGAGAGAAGAGTGCTAGAAGTAATAAATAATGCAGGATTCTCTAGACGGAGAAGTAGAAGTCAGCATTCACTGCAACAATACACCCGGATAATGAAATAGAGCCTAAAGAGGTAAGCATAATGGCCCAGCATCACCTCGAAAAAGGGAGCCTACCTCCTCAGCTCATGGCTCATGTCACAAAACACGCCTGAATATCCATCCCGCTCCCAGACTGCACCACGGATTCTACGTGTTTTCCAACCTTATCACGCTTTGGACTTTTCATTGAAGAAAAAAGACCATGTTACCCTAAAACACAATGCTGTAATGCCACCACGATGTTTACATCCTATTTTGGAGTCTCACAAATACCGATTACTTGCTAGAATTTTCCTTCCCTTATCCATCTATGTGGGCTTCGCAATACCTGCGATTCGTCTAGGAATTGGTACCTAAATGCAAACCATGAGTCCAGTTAAAACTCGTGATGTCGTGTAAACACTGTCATTGCTCCTCTCAAGATTCTTGGCCGTGGTTGTTTATCTCTTAAAAAATGTGATTACCTGCTTCTCTCGGTTTCCTTACCGTGTGGACTGCTGGCAAATTCCGGAGATAAGACAGTAGAAAGCTGATGGATGACTTATTAGAGGGGACACCCACCAAAGTCCACAGAGACTTAGACTGATCAATTTAACCTGGCGCCATTTTGTGTCAGTAGCGTAGCTAAATGATATACTCAAAATTCGTGTTAGAAAAGAGTTTTAAAACATTGTCGTAACAAGTACTTTACGACAAATGTGGAGTTTTCGGGCTGAATTTGACAGTCACAACAGAAAAAAAAGAACAAAAGGTTGACAAATAGGAAATTTAAAAGATTTATATACAACTCAGTAGACAAGCAACTGCACTACTGCCCGAGTTTTTAAATCACTCTCTGTCCTTACCAAACTAAAGGAGAAGGCAAAAGAATGCAAAAGTGCTTGGATTTCGAACAAAAGAGTATTGTGCTTGGGGTCCTTTAAATATCAGGATATTCCTGCAAAGAACGCTCTGTAGCATTTACTCCGAACACTTTTTATCAACAGAATACTAAAAATTATACAAAGGAACAGAAAAAGGAATGAAGACACTTCAATTCCGGTGGTAAAAGTGTTGACTTAGGTGAGCCGAAATCGACCATCACTGAACGGCCGCACCGCGTGGGTGTGAAGTGGACTAGTCATAGAGCGATAAACGGCTTTAAAGGAAGTTACATATCTAGCACGATATATGCTTGCTTCACTATTTGGGATAGTGCTTCGATTTTTTTTTCACTATGATCAATGAAAAGGAACGACGTTTGACTCACTGATGAATTCTCAAAATCGGATTTCTCTCATCTAGCTTAAGATTTTAACAAGGTCCTGCATCCATCAACCAATAATTTCGGTGCTTCTTTAAAAAGGAATTCGCGTTCTAACATGAGCCATTAGACTATCCAACGACGTGAGAAGGCGAGAGAGTAGTAGCATCCTTATCCCTCTGATCAGAAAACAGCAACGGAAGTATGTTAAAACCACTTCTAGGACCCAGGACTGCGTAGTCGCTATGAATCAGTGCTAAATGTGAAACTACCAATTGAAAAAAATGCTTCAGAAATACCCAGGAAACTTCGAAGTGGGTTTTCCCAAAAGCGCAATGGCGTTGGCGTACTTCTAGTAAGTCGTCTCTAAGCACACAAGTTTCCTGGTGCCGAGAGATGCAGCTCATATTTGGTAACACTTAATAGGAAGCAATAGTGTAAGAGTAGTTTTGCAGTAGCGGCCAATGATCCATACAGAGACCAACAGAGGTTGGGCATAGGCAAAGAAGAGTTCTTAATACCCCTGTCAAAATGAAGAATCAAGAAACTCAACCCACAAGCGGGACCTCCGCACGGACCTCTTTCGGAGAGTTAACACATCTGCAGAATCGATTAAAAAAGGACGTATCGGAACCAAAACTTACCGTGGGTTGACTTAAGACTATGCATACACACAATAATAAAAAATTCAGCATTCGCATAATTGTCGCCTAAATCTGCAACTTTCACGAGGCTTTTGCCACATAGCAGGATGACATTCCAGTCGTTCACCTTCCTCTAGTACAACCATCGATTCTACCATCGAGAGATCTCTTCAACGACCTTCACCACCAGCAAGGCAGTTTTGTACTTTACCGAGTGGACTTACCGACTACGCCCTCGTGTGCCTTCGCTTTTCTTCTCGTAACAACTCAAGGTTTTCTAGCAAAATTCCGTTCGGTTGAGTGGTCATACGTATCTTGTATTCACTTAGCAAATAAAGAGCGAAAACGCACAGTGGATGGCCCGAACTGCCAAACCACCAGTACTACCACCCACAAGATAAAGTTCACTGTTTCATAAAATTCGCCAATCGACTGTCATAAAAGTACAGGTCTAATTGAACGATTGACTGCATGGTCATCATCGCATAATAATAGAAGTAATATCAATGTACAAATTGAACAGGGAAGAGAAGAAAAATACAATTCAGTGAGCGTGAATGAGGAGTAAATGGTGGGTAGTGAGGAGTCTAGGCTGCTCCTTTGGTTGGGGTGAGGCGAAAAGACTCGATGGACTTGGGGCTAGATAGGGGAAAGAGGATGGAGGATTTAAAAAGCATCGGCTGGAGAGGTGTGATCACAAATTTGCCTCGGCTTCCCTTCTACACGTCGATCGGTGGAGAGGATGACCTGGATGACGACGTAGACGATGGCGAGGTGGAGAGGCGATGGTTCGTCTCTGATGCTTGCGGGGACTGGTGGGGGGAAATGATGGTCACCTCGGCGGCTATGATGGTGGCGTTTGTCTCCTGAGGGAGAGGTGGTTGGTTCAGACCCGGGATACTCTCGTCAACTATATCAGCCACTGGATTGTCTAGAAAAGAGAAAACATCGATGCTAATGAGCATTATCTGCTCACGACAGAATTAACTGAAGCCTTCGCGTAAAGTTATCCTAGTTTTAATAACTCATAAAACGAGTTTGTCTAGTACAACCAATTAAACGTTTTACTCATTTAAGAAGCTTCTATGGTACCACGCATTACAAGTGATAAAAGGCCACGGCGCAGTTATAACTTGTGGTTTATCAAACTCACCCATCGCAAAGTTCTCAAAAATGATTCATACGTAAATTGGAAAACACCGGTTGTACAAGCCTTGCTTACATTGATTTAAGAATACATTATGTAAGAAATATGACCTACCTAGCAGCTTTATGCAAACGTCGATTACTTATTAACACGAAATTCCACTTAAGAACAATATAATAAACTTGCACCGCAGCTTACCTACTTTGTGAATTATCCATAACCTCAAATATAAGATACATTGGATATTGAAAGCTAACAAACCAGGCAGGTAAACGGTGGTAGCATCTTTTAGAATGATAAGGAATACATTGACTTTCGAGATCAATTTTAATTGGACTAAAGGAAAAACAACAAAAGCTCGTTTTGTTACTATTTACGATAAATTTGTAGCTTTTTAACTAATGACTGCCAGGGCTTTTTTGCACGTTTCGATAACTGTTGCCTGGGAATATTGAATAGGTGTTTGGTGATTCATGACCTTGAAGAGGATCTATGTAAAGACGAAGTGTTTACATGATCAATGTCGACCGATTTCGTGTTCAATTTTTTTCAAAACGAAATTTGAAGCTCTCAAACAGGCGTGGAGGGGAATGCTCATACCACTTTGCTACTCGATTGCGCAGAAGAGACATAAGTAACACCACAGTTTTAAGTTTGTCCCTAGGTAAAAAATTACCTCCGGAATTTGTACGCTTGCTTGAGAATTGAGGCTGCCTGGGAACGAAATCGACTGCACTTATGTACCACTTCTGAGTACATTCCCACAATAAAAATCTATCATTATTACGCCCCACTTTAGGGAGACGCATTGCTTGGCCACTGAACTTGAGTTCGGATTGGTAGTTGAACCAACACATGAAGGGGTTTACGCCGAGCAAGAGAATCAAGATTTGCCTGAAGACAGAACACTCAATGAGCCACTCTTAGTCTGACTTAAAAAATACATCGGAATAGACAGAGAAAATTTGCGTAAACATTATGAAAATACTGATAAATTGGTCTCTACTTCACTGAGTCTTTTTTCCAAGTATTATACCAAGGCATTGATGGAAGCAAAACTGAGGTATCACGTTGCTGCGGTTTCACGAACGTGCGACTGGCTTTCATCTAACAGACGCCTGCAATTTGAATGGGGTGGCTGCTTCTCCATTCCTCTATTTGAGTCTGGGAGAAGTTCTACCGGCTGATTTTATCATACGAAATCCCAAGCTTCTGCGTTGAGTGAAGGTAACCTTTAAAATCGGGCTACAGAGAAGGAAATATACAAATATGCTTCATTGGCGATTAAATCAGTACAAAGCGATGCAAATTTATGATGCCATCAAGAGGCTACATATTACTTCCGAATGGTTGCGGGCGTGGGAAGATTATTAGGTTGGACCATCAAAAAAGTCACCGGTGTTTGCTGGATTATTGTTGCAAAAGAGTAAAAACCTATCGAAAATAATTAACTTGGGAGAAATTAAACACAAATCTCGATGGATGAGAAGCCTTATAGTCACTTATAAAAATGTAAAAAACAGAACTGTAATGCGAAAACAACCAACGACTTTTAATAGAGCAAACATGGGTTTTCACAGGGGCACTGTTTACCAAACACAAGGTCCATGACCTTAGTTAGGGCTTCAAATGAGAGATGAAGTTTTAACGAAATACATATCCCACGCACATCCATTTTTAGCAAATAACCTACTTTAAGGCACTATAAAAGATATGTTTTATGCCCGGTTTTAGTGGGTCGACTCACTCAATTGCAGTTCGAGATTAACAGAAAGTGACCCTTGTGAATTAAGACGATTATGATGGTGATACAAAGCTACCTAGTGAAACAATGCCTGACAGATCCTATGGGAAAAAGCCAGACACATAACAACCAGGATGTGAACTGACATGTAGGTTTTTTTACAACCCACGAAGCCGTGTGATTCGAGCTGACTTCAACCGTGTTTCCCTTTGAAATTGAAATGGAAAGTCGGCGACTGGATGAGAAATCTAGCAGTCGGCTGGAAAAAGTACACAAGCGTAAAATCGAGTGACCCTGATAAACTAGAGTGCATCAAAATAAACAGTGCTAGCAATTCTTCCAAAACCGCACTCTAGCCTAGGGTATCGATCGATTTGAAGGTTTAAGTGACAGCGCAACTACGATAATGATGACGTGATCACGCGCACAAGTGATTCGAAAACCGCTAGTGACGTGATTGCTGCATGACCAGAAGGCGAAGACCACGTGGTTAACGAAGCAACCAGTGCCAATTAACGTTTCGAAAAGCGAGGTAACATTCGCGAATTTATCCAAACTGACTTCCCAATTCTAAGCAAGCACAGTAGCACTTCGAGGCCGAAAAACGCACAAAAGCATGCGTAGCAGAACATAAGTGGGTATTCATCCTGTCCTCAGGCTCTGACTATCCATCACCTTAAGCACGCTTTTTTCCTCCATTAGTTCCCATCGCGTTTGACTAAACCTTTTTTATAGGCAAGACCCTAGGATATAACTTCGAACTGCTACTAAAGGGACACACGCGTCGTATGATCCGGCCACGTCCCTACCGTCTTTCCAATTGAAGTTTTTTGTAACATAACGAGTTGAAAGAGATGCCTCGTGAAATTACTCTATTCCCATAATAAAATGAATCCAGACCCCTGTCGAATCTCATTTTATAGACACTTAGACCATTATGCAACAAATCAGTGCCGGTCATAACAATAGTACTCTGTGGTTAAATCAACTTTTCTTGGACCTTCGGACAGAACACCAAGATCAGTAAATGACGAACCAAGCTTATGAAATCTACAACTCCTTCATAACCAGCAACCAATTTCAGCTCTAAAGTTCAAAATAGCGGCTCAAGACGGGAATCAAGCTAACTTCGCTAAGTAGATAATAACTACTCAGCTCAAATACAACCAGATTATTGATTGAATGCGCAAGTCACAACTCCCTTTTTCACTGAATGTGAAGTGAGGCTGTCTAATTAGGTTAAACGACTGCTTAAAGATGGAGGACAAATTCGTCACTTAAAGCCCTGAAAATGCAAAAGTATACGAAAGCAATTGTTTGGAAATAAAAGAATCATCGGGAAATCTATTCCAGTGATCTGATGTAATTTACAAATAACACGACTAAGTAGGTTTCAAAAGAAGTTAGGTCCACCTGAATGTTTCAAATGGAGAACCACAACAACAACAATCTGACAAGCACTAGCAATAACTAAAACAACGGGAACGTAAAAGGTGAGAAAAAATGATAAACTACTGATTAACGGTTTAAACAAATACAGGTAAGAAAAAATCCTCTCCCAAACAAGCTAAATGGTAAACAATGGACTGATAGAGGTTTCCTCACTATCACTGTGTATACAGTAGCAGCCTAGCAAAAGGTTCAAAAGTTGCACATTCATTCAAAACTACTAACGCCCTACAAAAGTGACTATTCTATTACCAATCGAGCACGCTCAAAGGAGTTGATTGACCTCTTGGCTGAACTTGAGAATCCATGAGAGAAGTCAACTGGTAGGTGATGAAGTCGTAGACAATCAGAATATAAGCAGAAGTACCAGTCAAATAACTTAAACCCTCCCACGAGACTGTCATTTTGAACCACAGCCAAACGTTGCCGTAAGTATTGCAAAGGCGACCCAAAGGTCTTGCATCTCATTAAAGACTTGTCACTATAAAATCTAGAGGGCATTTTCCTCCTAAAGACACAAAGTGGCGATAAGATGACAGAAATCTAATGATACAAAAGCCAGAAACTAACACCTCGGTCACGAAAACACACAAAACCTCAAATCATCTGCGAACCACCTAGATCTCGAGAGTTGGATTCGAAAAGAAAATTGCAACCAGCAAAGAAATAACTAAGCTTTAGGTGTCATGGTCTATATCATTGTGAAAAGTTGACAAGCAAAACAACCGGAATCCTGTCAAGAAGCCAAACGACCAAAGCGAAAACGAAGTCTGTCTGGGAGGTGATCAGCCAAAAAAACAAAAGGGCCCTACACACACGTGACTCTTACTCAAAAGACAGAAAATTCACAAACAAACATTAGATCTCAGCGCATACCCTGTTCGAAAGGCGGCCAATGGGGAAACTGTGGTTAATCCAATAAAGCCAAAATGAGTACGACGTCCGTTAGAAATGTTCATGCCAGAAATATGAAACGGATGTGTTCGATATGAGAATACTAGTTTATTCAACTTTTAATCTTTAGGAGTTGAAAAACTAGTGGAAAAACTTCAATTATAGGTAATAATAAATAGAGCAGGTTTATAACGATTTAAAAGTACTGATGCGAGTAGTAGATTTTGTTTTATGGAAAAAATGATACCATAAATTATGAATAAAGAGGGGCAGTTAGAGTTTTTCGAGTTAAAATCAGAAAAACAACTATGTTCGGGATAGATCATAGGCCATGAGACGCATAAGTTGTGCTCAATGATATCAGATAAATTCAAAGATGCAGGATGTTACTGAAGATAGGAGAGCCGGTCGGTGCTTGAACTTACCATAGCCCAACCAGGTGGTGCCGTGGGCGGGCAACTGCCCACCCGAGAGCCACTGAGACACTGGCGCTGACTTGCTCACCACCAGCAGGGGCGCGATGTCATCCGCCTCCGCGTCGACCTCGAAGTCCGCCTCCGAGCCGAGCGAGCTCCTCGCGGGCGACCGCTCCCGCCGTCTCAGCAAGCCCGCCGCGGGTGCTGCCGGAGCGGCACTGGGGGGCGCAGTGGGTCCGGCCGAGGTGGAGACGGCAAGGACAGCAGCGTCGTTGGTCGCCGCGGCGTCCTCGCTCTCCGTGTCGGCATCGTCGTCTTGGTTGCGACGTATGCGGTATTTGCAGACGGGACAGGATCCCTGACGGCGCAGTAGCCAACGGTCCACGCACTTGCTGTGGTAGGCTGCGGAAAAAAGGACGAGGAATATGAAGTCAAACCCCGATTAAACATACATAACTGGGAGCCCTGAAAATATAATCGGAATTATTTCAGCTAACTTCATTCCATACTATAACTAATCACCACATACAATCAGCAAAATAGGTAATTACAATCGGATAAGTTGGTACAGCGCAGCTAGTTTCGGAAGTAATTTAAACCAGAAACGGCACTAGATACGTATTAATTCCTATTGAAAGAACGGTGAGAATGTGCCTTCTATAGACCGAAATGACCGATTCCAACAATTGACTGAATCCTAAACAAGCGGTACAGTTCATAATGGAGAGAGAGAGAGAATACCGTCGAGATTAGAGTTCCCTATAGTTTTTAACTTCATTTCCGTCAATATTGCAAGAAACTCTTCACGAAATTTTTAAATCAAATGCACTGGTACAAAGAGTGCGATTAGACAAAAAACGCTTCGAGGAACGCACAAAAACGTTCGCGTAGCACTCACCATGGTGGCAAGGAAGAACCCGCAATTTATCTCCCATTGCGTAGTCTTCGAGACATATGGCGCAAGTTTCATACAAATTTTGGTAGTCTAAATAGTGTGGAGGACATAGATGAGGAGTTAATTGGAGATTACCTTCAGAAAACCGTATTTCAGGAAGCTTATTGAGAACATCGCGACTCAATCTACTCTTCGCTTGTTGAAGATAAGACCGTAGGACACGAATGCCCAAGAAAATTATAATAGCCAGGAAAGCCATTGACATGGTAATGAAGAGTGGTACTAGGTAGTACTCCAAAGTAGTGCTCGGATTCGGTGTAAACTTGGCCTTGTAACCAAGACTGAAAATTGCATACAAGCAAAAACAAAACACAAACCTGTTGTTGTACAGATAATGAAGCTTTATCGTGTCACCACTCGAACGTCCGATCATAATAGCAGGTATAGTTATATTTAATGCTAGAGTACATTAGAAAGCCGTGTGATAATTACATTTATCTGACCCCATTGGATAGACGTAATCACTGTCAATATTAACAATTATGGCTGCAGAGTAATTTGCCACCTGCACAGCTAGCGTTTTCTCAGCAAATGTACAATTGCCACGGTCGATAAGTGCAAAAAATAAGCCATTGTCACTTGGAGGAGGACTGACTACTGCACAAGCTCTTATTGGATCACTCAATGATATTCTCCCCTAAAAATTAAACACCTAAGATAAGTACCAGAGGCATATCATCGGTAATTGGAGGGCCGAATGAGGCTTCCGCATCATGGAACTCCAGTGTAACATTCGTTACAGGAGAAACCTGAAAATGGTAATAAATGGAAACGAGTACCAATAGAAGAGAACAACAAGAGGGCTTGAAGGTACTCAAGATAGCTATAACGTATAGAAACATAGACCCGGATGCGCATCCCATACACAAAGTGAAACACTAATAACAAATGAAACCAGACCCCATCAAAAACGCGCATCTCAGAGAAAGCACTATAAGTATGAAAAATTAATGACCTAGTGTAAAAACGAAATACTAATATTTCTAACATTTAATATACAGAAGCTTTTGCGGCGACATTAAAACGACAATTCTTTTTTTCCAAGTGATAACTTTCAACGATTTTTTTAAATAGTTAAATATGATTGAAATTTGATCATCAGTTTTTATACCTTGTTTCTTTGCAGAACTTGACAGGAATACGGATGGTTGAGCATAAGGTACAGTCTAGCTTTTAGCTGGATGTGGTATCGTTTAATTGTAAGCTAAACATATGCTTTCATACAAGTGAGTTCAATGCTAAAATTGTAGGTGAATCCTTGGATTATGGTACCGTTATCTTAAGGACTACTTATCATTGGCTTGAAACCACACGTATTATTTTCATTTCTTTTAACTCATAGCTGCCCGTCTAATTCTTCGACAGGCTTGCAAGTTAATGGTGATTTTCCATGTGTGATTTTAAAAATTTTCGGAATAAATTATACCACTGATTTCACTTATTAAGTCCCTAGATCACATCCCTTAGGTCAATTTATACCCTGTATTGCTTACTGCTTTAGGGTATGCGAAATGGTTAGTTTACCGAAAAGGATTTATCTCGACCCCAATGACCCCAAGATAACAAGCGTAAAAGGTATGTATCCTTGTTTTACTTAATTTTACACTCCAACGTTGTTACTAAATTGGAAATCTAGAGTCAACGTTACAGGCTGGGCCGTGTCCAGTTTGTGGAACTGTGATGGCAACTCGTCATGGAATGCGAAGGCACTTCAAAGTCATTCACAAGCGTTAGTAAAACAGCTTGAAACCATTTTTAATCGAGTATTCTATATCTTTGCACCCGTGTCCGTTACCTTACAGAAGCTGAAGCCTCCGACTGCAAAATTTGCGGCAGAAAGTTCCTTACTACATTTGCCATTCAACGGCATATGCGGCGTGTTCATCCTCATGAAACTGATGACCAATGTTTCCCTATTCGCCGTGTTAGTTCCGAAAACCCCACAAGTTGTCCATTTTGCTTCAAAAGTTTTAGTGGCAAGCAGAGTCTTGATCGCCACCTTCGAATCGTGCATCTGCGTAGGTTTTGATTTTTCGTGAAATGGTTAGTGGCTACGGCGATTGCACGTCGATGTGGTCGTGATTCTTTTTTAGACGTTGAAATCGGTGTTTGCCCCATTTGTGACAAGACATTTTCAAACAAGTTTGCCATGAAACGTCATCACGAAAATGTACACGCAAGTGGGTTTATAAATAGCAGGTTATTTTTGCGGAAAGATTGATGTTTACGCAGATGCTTTTCGTTTACAATTGCAGCATCGCAGTTCGTCTGCTCGAAGTGTGAATTAAGCTTTCCGTCCAAGTTCGCATTAATGGGCCACAATCTTTCGACGCACAATAGTACGTGCCTCCTAGCGACATTTTTTAAGCGCACTTCTGTGCCTAAATAAGGGTTTATTTCATCCCTGCCGTTTCAGCTTCAAAAGTATTTGCGTGCTCCCACTGCAGTCGATGCTATCTTGACGCAAGCGAGCGCAATCGTCACGTTACCCAGGATCACACCCCAAGCAAGTTGCTCTCCCACCGTTCACTCACGTAGATCGTCTGCTCAGTTGCATATCTTACTCACCACGTCTTCTTATTCGATAGACTCCACCACAAACACCCTCGATCATGAACCACCAGGATTCTCAACGGTATGTTGCTCATTCAAAACATCCGAAAACTCTACATCAATGCATATTGCCCATCCTTTCATTTCAGAAAAAAGCGCCGGCCAGACTCCCCGATGACAGTTCATATATATAATGTGTATAAATAATAAAACTCCTAGAAAGTAGAAAGCCTATTCTGTCTTGTAGAAGGTATTGGCCAATACCTATTTTACTACTATATATAAAGTACAGGCAGATCTGCGACGTGAAAGCACTCGTAAGGCTTTTTCATTGTACAGAAGAGACGACAAACAGAAAGAGCGAGACATTCAAAGAGCGCACAAGTAGCTTTAGGTACAGCCAAATCAATGCAGTTTATTATTCTCATTGGAAGTATGTGACAGTTACTCAAGGGACTCCTGGCTCTTTCGTACAGTTTGGCCGACTCTCCTTTTGAACTCCTCGTAGTCATCCCTAAACATTTTCTGAAATTTACATAAGATGAACGGAGACGACATACAGCTGCATCCACGTTAGCAGGACTATCGGGATTTGGTTCAGCGAGCATCGAAATTACTGACATGATAATTGTCTCGACCGTATGCACAGGCAGCCAGCGTTCCTCGGGTCTTTCGTAGCCGTAACGATCCTCACCCGGTTCATGGAGGATGGATATACATACATTTCCAGAGGGAGAAATGTTGGGATGCCACATATCAGTAACAAACTGCATTTTTGGTGGGTGATTGGGGTAATCTTGAGGAAATTCCAAAATGGCCTTGAACCAGCCACCGTCGCTATTCAAAAATCCCGTTAAGCAAAGTAGCGACTTACTAAAGTGTATCTGTGGGTCCCATTATTAGAACTTGCCATCTATAGATGTTGTCCTCATCCACGAGGCCGGCGGAAAAGCCCTCTGTGGGGTTTTTCATCAAGTCTGAAAAATAACCAATATACCGAGAGAATTTTAAAGAATTCCACTAGCTGGAACAACGTTCTACTACTGCTTACCTGCTAGTTGTTTGGTCAACAGAAGCTTAGACGCAGAACTCGCCATGCCCAGAGCACAAAACAGAAGTGTTGAAAAAAGCGCTGCTAATACCGATGTTGATCGCCAATGTAAATCATATTCAGTAATATTAATAAATTAGTTAAGAAATCCAACCAATTAAGGCGATAAAATGAACTTTGAAATAATAGCAAAATGTCGGATTTCGCAGAATGTCTAAAGCAACCGAAGTTCTAAATACAGTCCTTTCGAGTCAAAAAGAGTTTTTTCAAATTAGGTGTATAGTTAAAGCTCTGAGGGAAATAATTACTAATAAAGCATTAAAAGCAACTAAAAGTCCTAAATGACAATCGCTTGTGATAAATCACGATCGGCCTTTTGGAGTTATTCAAATCAGATATTATCAAAAACACAACATTCATTATTTAAGCAATAAGATAGTTAAAGTTTATTTAATGGAAATGATCGTCCACATAAGACAGTGAAACGGAGACTGAGTGTTTTACTTTTTTTTCTGGGGTACGATAGTGATTCCCAAACTGATGGGACAAACGTCGATTAGTATCTACCTTTCAATTCATGGATTTAGCAGCTATTAGGTAACCTTAAGTAATGGAGATACCAGCTTTCGCTTCGAAGATAACATTAATCCCTCTAAACCCTTTAAGTGGTTTGGAGACACCCTTTATCAATAGTCGAACACTACCCTGCTAACTAATCCTATAGAAATAGATGTCTAGCACTACCGATGTTAGTTTACGAGCATTACGTAGGGAAAATCGTGACCGGTTTTAGTAGTTGCTAAATGCGAGATTTCTGGCAGCTTTCAATGAATACCTTACACTCAATATCTCACTTTACTGCGCAGCATTTCCTTCATCTAATTTACGTTGTACACATTTAATTAAATTGTCCCTAATATGCCAAAACGTCAAGTCCCAGTGCATTTTTTAGTTCCTAAGACCCCTGCTTCATTAATCGGACCCCTATTTACATACGTACTATATCAAAGATTACTATGTAATATAGTTAATATATTTGTTGAAATGAATAGGTTATAAAAAGAGTGTAGAATGTGAGAGATGGATAAGGTACCACAGAGCACAGTTCTCACATTTCATCTTAACTTATCGGAATATAATCTGTGTTGAATTAGTATACGTCAACCTTCAGTAATCGGACAAAATTTTCCGCATCCCAACCAATGGATAATTGGTTCAATCTACGATACTGCTGGATCTATGCACAGGTGGATCCTGTGACAGCAAAAGGGATTATAGTTATATTTTACCTAGTCCGTGGAACGAAAACCGCGCTGACATGCAACGTAGACTTGGAGTAGACCTTGAAGTCCTATGCCAAGAATCCATATTATGTATGTAATAAGAATACCACATTTGTTAGTACTTTGGACCAATTAAGAGACATTCTTTGCTGATCAATCTGTTGCAAACACTTTTTGAATAAAAATAAGTTTACTGTAGCTCACAATTCTGGCATCTATCTGATTAGCACATCAGACGCAGTGTGCGAATCAGTTCACACATCCTATGAACAAATTTAAGGACTGAATTTTCGCGAATCTATTGCGGTAGATCGAAACTACCAAACGTCCCACTGTCCCATCAAGATGAACAACAAGGATACAATCAACCGCCTTCGTTCTAGATTCATTTTAAACTAGGCATTACACCGAGAACTAATGACAAATTGTAACAAGATCCCAGACGATCTCACAACTATAGCCAATCCAACAGGGTGACAATAATAACTACCAACGGCCACTTAGGGTTTCAAACGAGATACCCACCCGACAACTAAACTGATGGCCGCATCGAATAGATGTTAACACCCAGGCGAATAATTCCGGTCAGACTTTGATGTGCATTCAACTGATCGAAGGTAACGACGCCCTTTATAGGGGTAAGCAGTGGTCATTGATTTGTAAAAAATGGTTCCTGAGCGGACTAGACTATTGATTAAACTGGTACCTATGTCACATACGCATCATTAAATCGCACTCGAAGCAAACAATCAACTTGAAGGCTGATAAACACGTCCCAGTACTCAACACCGCACAAAAAGTAATTTTAAGAGCTAACAAGCAAACCCACTTCAATTAAACGTAGAAAATGATAAGCATCAATGGATGTACAAAGGTTGGTTATCACAAATATGGTTTAATAGCATTCCGAAGTAACCTCCTTCCTGAAAAGAAATGTGCATTTCATTTAGCAATGCTTTTTTACCCAATTACGCGATCCATAAAGATTAAAAACCTGCCTAGACACGTAGCTTATGTCGAGTTTAGCGGCGAAATTCACAGTTGGATTCTTCCTGCGCAAATTATCGTAAAACTTCACAATGGCAGGCGTAGCATCCACGAGGGTTCCAGGATTGGAACCATTGACAGAGTTCTTGTCTGGCACTATATCCATGCCTATATACCATACTCGCCTAAGGACATCAGGACCGCTTTCTTGCCTTGTAGAAGTTAAAGATATACTTCCCTTTCGATGGGGCTTTTCCGTAGGCCTAAAACAGGACATTACACAGTTTTAATAGAGTACAATTCTATCCTAGGATTAAGTGAAAAAGCACCCTTAGCGTACAAGTCGGATGCCTTGACAATCCTGGTGGAACGAATAAGTTCGTTCCTCTCTAGATTCCCGGCCAAAGCTCTGAGGCGAGAGTCGATTAGGCCACCGTGGTGAAAATACTCCCATGATGAGTCAGCATTAAACGTGATTTTCAAAAAGTGTCTACGGCAAACCACATGCGAGGTGAGTAAATTTACAACCTGTTTTTACTTAGGGTTTGTAAAATTCAAAATAATTACCTGTACTCAGAACGAATATCATAGGGCTCAAATAGCTTATCCCAACAAGCTTCACCGTTCAAAATCTGCTGCATTATATCCACACCTGTTCGTAAAACACTATTAGAATTGCAAAATCAGAAAACGATTGAGTAATTATTACAATAAGAGTACCTACCACGGTGTAATTCCTCAGTAACAATATCCCGACTGGTTGATGTAACCGAACTGGCCACATTTTTATGGGGATAAACCGGAGTAATGATGGACATTGGAGGATTTACAGCCTATAAAGTGTTCATGGCGAGCTTAACAACCTAGAAATACTATCCAAAATAACAAAACACCCACAAATTCTATTCAAAGCAGTTATAGTAAATAAGACTATCTGAGAAAACATAACAGTTGTGACGGATAAATTAATGCGAACTCACCCCGAAATTGAGAGATTCTAGAACTTGCTCTGTAACTGACGGAATTGGACTGATTATAACAGGGGATTCCCAGTTCCAATTCGAAAAATAGGTGAAAAACATTTTTAGAAGCAGAGAAACTTGAAGCTCATTTGAATTTCCATCGCTTTGGTGACGAACGCTCAGACGCTCGTGTACTAGGTATTGCACCTTTTGAAGAACATTGTCAAAAGTATTTGGAAGCTGATTCGCTTCATTTAACTCAATGTCGAACGGTTGAATATTCGGAACGGCAAAAGGATTGCACTTAAAACGACAATAGAAACCATTGAAGTACTTTAAAAATGTAAATATCAAAGTACAGTAAAAATTACCAATGTGTAAGCCAACTGACACACGTATGCACACAAAATGACCCATCCAACGCTTGCAGGAAATCCGTAAATATTTTCATTTATCAACCTCCTAGAGGTCCACAGTTTTATGACCTTCAACAAATCCGTAAACATTGGCAACACAGGCTCCAGTTCACGAAGTTTATTCACGAATTGAAGACCCGCTAGACCGTTGATTGATGCCTCATCAACTTTGGTGTATAGGGACTCCATTGGTACTCTCTCAATGTCACTCGGCACAAATGTTGATGTAAGCTGACTCATTATCAGATCAATCTGTCATAAAGCAGAAAAATCAAGAAATCCGTCACGACAGCTATATGCCAATCTAAGCAATACATACGGTAGTATTATTGATTTTCATTTTGATGAGAGGAACGCAAGCGTCGGGAACGGTCAGTAATATTTTACATTGATCAATCTCCCTTAATGTATTGACGAAGGAGCCAAAAAAATGGCCATGGTTAATGAATATTGGAGTCAGTAACACAACATCGACATCACTTTCTTTAAAACTGACACCGATACTAGTTGATCCTTGAACGCGTATATCGCAGGGCAAATGTAATTTCGTAAACTTAATATTATGGTCCTAAAAATGATATTTGATAGAATATCAAACAACCATCTCATTGCATATTTCAAGAACCCATTTGGTAGCAATCAGTTTAAGTAACTCAATATCTTTTTGCCTGAAAAAATAGTTAAAAAGAATGACTCACTTAATTTTAACTGATTCTTCTGTATCGAAAACATCCAGATCTGCTATGTATTTCGCTAACAATCCATCCATCGCTATACTAAAATCGGAAAATTGTAGCACAATCAAAAGAACCAGAGGACTTAACCTTCAAACATGAACAATGATCTCACTCAACCACAGACGTTTTTCAACTAATTAAATAATGAATATTTTGCATGAAAAAGTATTGCCTATGTTTATTTAAAATATTTTGAGGACAATGACATGAAATATTCGATATTAATTAAGGCATATCCAATGATAAAAGTTTTCTTAAAAATCCTGAGGCAAAAAATACATGGTTTTCCATGGTATTAAGAAAGCTCCATGCATGTAAGTAAAAGGTATTTTTCCGAATCTTACGATGTAAAAACTTACTTATGCCTGCAAAATTAGACGATCCTATTAGACAGTGGTAATCTCCAAAGTAAAGCTTTCATAGTTGATATGTATGTTACTTTTACTTCTAACCCGGAGTTCTTCTTTGCAATCGAATTCTGAACCCTCACAGTGACCACTAGGGACATGAAAACTTGACCCGTCAAATTTAGCCACCAATGACTAGAGCAACTTTAACGCGTTATTAATACATTCACAGCACTATTTAAATGTCTTTTGTTCACAATGCAAGTATAGTACTTCTATTACTCATTGTTCTACAAAAGTTCAATTTTGTTAGTAAACCTTACTAGTAACTTGGTGGGAAATGCATTTGCCTAACATTAATTGCTACGATGTTTCAGACCTGACAAAGGCTAACGCAGACCCATCAGCTTTATACGATCAAGCTAACTGGCTATGTTAAGGACTACAAACATCACGAGTGGCTTGGTTATTTAGCGCGCGAGTGGGGATTCCTCGGTAAAAGAACACCACAGATTCTAGGGATGTACATAGAATTGTTAGAATCAGTCTTTTTCGTGTTCGCAGTGATAAAACGGCGTACGGAATGGAACAATTTAAAGAAAAACAAGGTGTATGATACGACGACGACGACGGCGTAAATGAAAGGGGACAGATTTAGAACGAGTGAGGGATAGAGAGAAGGCAAGCACAAACACAAAGGATGTAAAGGCAGTTCAGGGTAATTTAAATTGTCGTAGATTTTTACAAAGGAGAGTAAAGTATGACACCCAGGAAAAGGGCCCAGGAAAGGGCGACCAGGGAACCTTCCAAGGCGAAGGAATGTCCATCTTGAACGCAACGCGAAAGCATCTTCATTGTTTCGTCAAGTAGCAAAACTGGGAAGGACAGTTTCAGTACCACGGCCCAGTCTGAGAGACTAAGCGGTGAGATTTGGAAAACGTTCTGCACAATAGAAGAGTGCAATTAGAGTTGATTCACGCTTGGCCCTAATTAAAAGTTAAGAACTGAGGCGAACTTACTGCCAAGAAGGGGATGTTGAGAATGGCGAAATGCTGCACCATGCTCAGACCGACAGCCAGCATGAGCCAAATGTTTTTCCACGGAGGCATCACTACGAGCGACTGGTTTTCAGAGAGGCTATGACCGAAAAACACCATGAGAGATGTCAAACAAACTACCAGTTAGTGTAAACTGAGTAGGCGAATTCAAGGGTCAGAGGGAAGACAACCAACCTGTTGAGGGCGTTGAGCATTTCAATGACTACGAGAACAGAGAGAGCCAGAGTCATTGGTTTCGCGCTTGAAAACACGGAACAGGCGACGTCTTTGAAGAGGGCATGATCACTTGAGCACTTCAAGTGGTGGGTCTGAAACACGGAAAAAACGGCCATTGAGCATTGTTAAAAACTGAAATTAGGGATAAATTAAATGATAACTGTAGTAGCAATGTTGCCAGTAATGGATTGTTGAGTAATAAATGATGCACTTTAACTCAATGATTTAATGGTACGGCAATTTAGACGCTGGTGTGGGATAAGTAAATTCAGGTCATGGCAACAATTGAAAATACCAAGGCCACAAGAGAGCAAATGCCAAGATAGTCCGAAAAGCTCTAACAAAAATACTGTTTCTCAAAATGCGAATTTAACGAATAGGCTGATCCTTGGGTCCGAGAACCATGAAAAAAAAATGGATGAACAGCATCGAGGCAAGAAATATTTCACCCTAATAATTAGAAATTTTCAGACACTGGATTTTATCCACAAAATCCATTTGGGATTGAGTACACACCTCGATAATAATCTGGAAGCTGCATCTAAGTAAAAATAAAGATCAACATAACGCGACACATGGTACTCAAACCACTCGCTAATTCACTCATAACGATGGAACACCAGTATATACCGCAATATAAAACGATGAAGTGTTAGAAAGCCATTGGCATAACTACTCACTGCTAACATCCGAGAGGCGAAGATCTAATTAATTCAAGTAAATGTCGGAACAAAATTTCAGTCTCAGGACGCCGTAGTGATTTGATGGAAGTTGCGTTTGGCGGGTAAGGAGGACCCCAATGTCTACAGAAAACACGAAGAAAAGGGACCCTGCCATGGTTTTCATTTGACAGTATTCTGGGTAACTTTTGAGTGTAGTGATCCAGTGCTTCAAAACAAAGCACAACTGCTGCGGAGGACCCGACTGTCGGTCTTTCCAGGTGGTGACTTTCATCAACTAGACAGTGGTTTAGGAAGTCCTTACCAGTTGGTGGTAAGAGACGCGCGGACCCTGTGGGTTGACAAGGAACCACCAGGCGGAGGCTCCGACAGTGGCCGCACCGACGTAGGCGCCGATGACGAGGTAGCGGAAGAAGAGCCAGCCGGAGATGAGGGGCTCCTTTGAGTCGCGTGGCGGCCGCTCCATGATGTCCACGTCGGGAGGGTTGAAGCCGAGAGCCGTCGCTGGTAGCCCGTCAGTCACCAAATTCACCCACAGTAGCTGCACAGGAATCAGCGCCTCTGGCAGACCCAGTGCTGCTGTCAGGAAGATACACACGACTGGAAACCAAGGAGAATAGACAATTTAGTTAGTAGGCTTCCTTTATAAGAGTGGCATTCAACGTTCACGTCCTACAACCGCCAAGGATATCGCACTGGCATTCCACACTATCTTAGACGATCAAAGATCCTATGGGTGCACTTACGTGCCTCCACGAATGCTGTTGGCCGTGGTATCTGGGAGCCTACTGATTTTTTAGACAGGCTCAGGTATTTCAGGTCCTTTTGCCTTTAAAACGGGGACTTAGCATTGCTACAACCCCGAATAACTTGTGACAACCATATAAACGTCAAGGCTCCAAATTTATAAATATTAGTGGCGCTCTTAGCCGATGAGATTTAGAGCGGATTCAATAACTCCCACCCAAATTGCCATGAAATACCTACATCACGCCAAATTTAACAAAATCCCGAGTTCCTAAGGATATTCTTGGAGAAATAAGTCAAGTTAAAGTAACCTTGACACATGGGTTACAGTTTGCAAAGGAATTGCTCTTTAGATAAAGCAGTCGAGAAGAGTTCAGATGGATAAGAAATTAATCGAGAATTCGCTCCCCATTTCCCAATGAACAGTCAGAACGTCGTTCCCACTGCGCCTAAATTTTGTCACAGCCTACGTTTAGCTGACTGCAGAGCAACAGATGGTCATGGTTATAGCGCTCGACTATTCTCGCATAGACTGAAAGCAGATTAATAATGACACTCATGGGGCTAGGCCTAGCAGAACATTTCAAATTAGGATCCGTCTAAGGCCTCTAGGAAGGAAATTTGTGGAAGTGCCTATTTGATCAACGCATAAGGAAATTCGGAAATGCGACTGCAAAGATGCACTTAAGAAACACTACCAAATTTTTTGAGGGTAAAGCCGATCCATAAGGTTTATGTTCAGTTGAAAGAAAACACCTGATCTTTATGCGGTGCCGCTGGAAAGGTAGCTCCAAGGCCAGTCGAAGCTGTGGGCAATAAAAATACCAAAGCTGGGAATAACAGCAAGCCTTGAACCGAGGCCCTTGACCGAGTGAGAACGGGGAA
Source organism: Anomotaenia brevis (assembly GCA_030710315.1). Taxonomy (NCBI): domain Eukaryota; kingdom Metazoa; phylum Platyhelminthes; class Cestoda; order Cyclophyllidea; family Dilepididae; genus Anomotaenia; species Anomotaenia brevis. The sequence continues at coordinate 2,323,427 of JAUOZQ010000002.1, forward strand.
GGAAAGAAGGGAACACGACCCCACTCTTTTACGATTCGCATGAACTTCAGTTTCAACTTTTGCAGGGTCAAGAGGGGTCATCAATATATTAGTGTTTTTGAAAGTACGGGAAAGCGGGGCATTACCTACAACTAATGCTAAGCCAAAATTATGAAATGGAGTAATCTTTCAAAGGTATTGGATAAAACGAGAAATAGCCTTAGCAGTGTTTTAGCAACATAGCTTATCGACCAGAATGCAATTATAGCAACAACGAAAACACAATGAAAAAGTCAGCTTGGAATAAAACCACTTAAAAAGCACACCACCGTCCGAAATGTCGAAAATGGGATCCTGCCAAGAGAAATAGCGCCATGGGTACAGAAAAAGTCCCACTAAACGACTGATCCTTTACAGGAAAGAGTAAGTGAACACCTTTGCCTCAAACCCATTTAATTGCTAGTAGCAGTGCTAAAAGACAACGAGGTGCCAAAACACAAACCTCATTATTCAATCTGCCGATCACACGAATGTTTTCATTGGAGACGAAGTAGAAAAAACAAATGTGAATCGGGGTAACACCTTAATTTTTCCATCGGCCCACATCCACTTGAAACCCGAAAAATGACTTAACTCTAGCTGCTAGATTTCCATCAAGAGGTTTAATCGAGTATACCGATTCCAAATGTCAACGCTAAGTCGCCTGTACGTTTGAAGAGACACTTCTATCAATGATTCCATCACTACTACTGGAGAACTTTAATCGCAAAGTGCGCAGGTACACCAAAATCGTGGACCAACTTATTCCCAGAATTGGGAAACTCACCTTCGCCAATATTGGAAGAGATGAGATAGCGGATAAACTGCTTCATGTTGTTGTAGATGGCTCGTCCTTCCTCGACGGCGGCCACGATGGTGGAGAAGTTGTCGTCGGCGAGGATCATCTCGGAGGCCGACTTGGCCACAGCCGTGCCGCTGCCCATGGCAATGCCGATCTCCGCCTTCTTCAACGCCGGGGCATCATTCACTCCATCGCCAGTCTGCACGTACACCAATCCAAATACACATTTTAACACTGCCAGATAGTGTGCCCAGCATAACTCCATAACCTGTCTGTACACATGTCATGCATGGAGGCTGTCGTTGTGCATAAGAGTCTGTGCAGTTATCAACTAAGCACTTCCTAGTAATAGCTAATAGTAATACCTTGTCAGTCCGAAAAACACTAGTTGAAATCACTGCATTCTGCATAGATTACTCGGATAAAAAACCCAACACAATAGTAGCTTTTAGGTTGCAAATAGAATATTGCCACATAGACATCAACAGCCCTCGTATAGCGCCTATGCAGCCACCGATGTGATGCAGCATGAGAGTCGACCACATATCAGGTGGTAAATTATGCAAAAGTTTCTAACAATTTATAGTACTTAACAAAAGAACGGCGTGATTACATCGAATATTTCCTAGCGGTTGTTTGAGTAGCTTACTCTACCCAGAGCTCTGAAGCGAGTATTCGAGTCGTAAAATTGAGAAACATAGCGGCTGTGAACAGATAGTTGATCTCTTCTGAGGATTTGAAATTTAGAAAAATAGAGCCGGTCGATTTTGCACCGACTCTGTACCTTTATTTCATGAACTCTTCTTCATCGGAAAATGTGCGAATTTTGCTATAATGAATTATGATCACCGTATGCCAATAGGGTGGCTACGTGATGAACTCAGTTTGTTCTAATCCTTAATGACTCACCGACTAGCATACGAACGAAACACACGGCAGAGCCCAGCTATATTCAACCCTGTTAATAGCAACTACGTTACCCGAAAAATGGAGTTTATCTATAAATAGCAGTTAACGGGATGTGAAGAGTTTAAAGACCATGCAGTCCGTTTATGTTCATTCAGGTGACCTGCATATAACCCTATTTCCCTAGATGAATCAATTTTCCTTTCATCAACATACTTACATGATTTGGTGAAGCTACGTGACAAATTTCCACTTGTCCATTCGTTCGATTCGAAATAAAAATAACGTGTAATACACTCTTACGCTGGCTAGCTTACTCGAAAATCAAAGTACTGCTCCAACCCTAGCACAACAGTCTCACACCTCAAGGACCTAGTGAAAGCACTTGCTAAGTTGTACCAAAAGGACGTAAATCAACTTGCCATAGCCGAGACTTCGTTGTCAGCCTGCAAGAAGGCCACAATCTTGCTTTTATGGGCCGGTTCGACACGAGCAAAAAGCTTTGCCTTGCGCACCGCAGCAGCCATCTCCTTGTGAGTGAGCTCATCGAACTCTCGACCGGTGAAGGACTTGCCCGCCGTGTCCTCGTTCTCGTCGAAGAGGCCGACTCTGCGGCAGATAGACTCCGCAGTGGCCTTATTGTCGCCTGTGATCACGATAACCCGGATTCCGGCACGCTTGCACAGCCGAATGCTCTCTGCGACCTCAGGACGTGGGGGATCCAGCATGCCTACCACACCAACCAGGGTCATGTTGGTCTGCAACCAAAGGAGAAAGAAAGCACTAAACAAGTCTGAAACTCACTAACCAAAGGAAATATAATCAGCAGCAGTGTCAATGTTTGCAGTCAACGCGAATTAGAAGATTACCCCTCATTTGTCACGGTTTACCAAGAGTAAATACCTGGTTCGATCGGTTTTTTCTCATTACAATTCAAAACCAATTACATAGTGTTGGTAGCTACTTCAACAGTTTACGTGAGTGTCCATAAACACACCAATAAATTCACACGAAATTAAGCTTAGTCAAACGCCAAATTTAGATATGCAGCATCTACATAACGATAGGGCGACCACAGAGTAGTCACCAAAACTTACTAGGGTCAAAACAAAATTTTGCGAAATCAGAAACGCCTCAGATAATGGGAGACGTCACGTTCGAACACTGCATTTTCATTTGAGTACTCTACTAAGGGTGCGCACTTTGAAATTACAAGCACGCGTTTCATCACCATACAATCTGGGTGATAGTTGTAACAAGTCATGACAAACAGACAGACGCTTCGAATGCGTGATTAACACCAAGGTATACAGTTAAGCATCAAAAAAACCTCATTCATATGCGATTACGAGAGATGACACGAATGCATACCTCGTAGTCCTTGAAATTCGCAGTGTTGTCCAGTTTGAAGTCAGAGGGAACTGGTGGTTTGTCGACGGTGGCCAGAGCCAAGCATCGCATAGTCTCCCGGCCAGTGGCGTAGGTGGCTACCTTGGAAAGAATTTCATTCTTCATTTGAGCGTTCAACGCCAGAGTGCCACTTGGTGTTCGCATTTGTGTGCAACGGTCAAGAATCGACTCGGGCGCACCCTAGATGCAAAGCGAAGAGCAATTTAGCTAGAAGCAAAAATTGATTGTATGTTTTGAGAGCTCCTCCAAAACAAAATTCTCCATGTACATGAATGTGCACTTAAACACCGCACATACGAACATGCAACACGTGTGCAGACTGCATACGTGTAACTTCAATGTACGAAAATTGACCCGTATCCAATTATATATCAACTTTTACAGTAGAAGTAACTCGCAGAATTGAATCCAAAAGAAAAAGATGTGAAAAGGTCTCTCTGAGATGTTCATGAACAGCATTCAAAAGTAAAAGGGTGCATTCGGCACTCGTTTGGCGAAAAAGTGGCAAAAGATAAATGATAACCTAAAAATACAGTGCACAACTTGTAACAAGAGCTTTCATCTAACCTTAACGAGAAGTTTTCCAGATTCAGACCCCTGACCACGTTTAGTAACGTAGACGGACATGGATTTGCGGTCTCGTGAGAATTCCATTGTAAACTCCTTAACGAATTCATCCTAAAACACAGATGAAGAGTTAAAAGTTTCAACTTCATGCAAAGTAGCAAAATTCTGTTACAAAGCCAGATGATAGGGACTTACAGCAACAGCGCGATTGCATACCATAGCAAGGTCTCGCATGCTTAGACCAGACTTATCGACACCGCAAACGTTCATTTTCTCCACAAGGCAGGTAAGTGCCGTCTCCGTAGCCTCGCCGACCTTCTCGAAGGCGTTTCTCGTCGTGTTGTACTCGAGGACTGAGTCATTGCAAAGGGCACAAATTTGAGCCAGCTCCACCAAACAAGGGTTCTTGGAGCAGTTAAAGGCTCCGCCATTCTTCAGCCTATAGGACAAACACAAAAAAAGGAAAACTCATGCTAAATGACATATCAGGGCTTGAACTATGGTGGGAACTCACACTTCGCCTTCAGGGGCATATTTCGAACCAGTGATCTCGTACTCATCGAAAGCGAAATTGGACTTCATGTCACCCGAGCCATTCTCGTTGGGGCTTAAAGAGAGGAATGTGAACATACGACAGACAGTCATTTGGTTTGTAGTGAGAGTGCCCGTCTTATCGGAACAGATCACGCTGGTGCATCCGAGAGTCTCCACAGAGGGCAAAGACCGCACAATGGCGTTTTTTTTCGCCATACGGCGTGTACCCAGGGCTAGACAGGTGGTGATGACTGCAGGAAGGCCCTCGGGAATAGCAGCGACGGCCAGAGCAACCGCAATCTTGAAATAGTAGATGGCTCCTCGAATCCACGAGCCCCCATGAGCAGGATCGTTAAAGTGACCAATATTAATCACCCAAACACCAATGCAAATAAGAGTAATGACCTAGGTTATTAGGATTACATCACTTATTAGCATGCACCGGTGGTAACATTAGCAATAGAATAGAAATACTACCTTCGAGAGTTGTTCACCAAACTCATCCAACTTCTGTGTAAGAGGTGTCTTTTCCTGCTCAGTTTCCATAATCTGATTGCGAATTTTACCAATTTCAGTGCTCAGACCGGTGGCGACAACAACACCAAGACACTTTCCAGAAGCAATGTTTGTACCACTAAACAAGATATTCTTTTTGTCTTGATTAACAGCTTTGTCATCATGAATAGCCTCTGTGAATTTGATCACGGATACAGACTCCCCTGTTAGAACAGATTGATCGACACGAAGGGTGGTGCTGCAAATCTTTATAATCCGAATGTCTGCAGGAACTTTGTCACCAACTAAAAAAAGGTGTTGGAAAATAATAAGTTCCCAAAAGGTAAAAAAATGAATTAAGAATCTAATCTACCTGCAACTTCAACAATGTCTCCAGGTACCAAATTTTTCGCCTTAATGCGTTTAAGCCCCTTATGATTTTGACGGATAACTTTGGCATCATCAGATTCATATTCCTTCAGAGCTTCGATTGCAGATTCGGCATTACGCTCTTGCCACACTCCAACGATTGCATTTAAAATAAGAATCAGTAAAATAACGAATGGCTCCACGAAAGCCGTCAATGATTCTTCCGAGTCTTCAAACAAGGCCAACACCTTAATGGTGAGAGTTTAAAGAATTGGATGCTCTTACAAATGATATCATAGCAGCTGCTAGCAATATTCTCACTAACAAATCATCGAATTGTTCCAATACGAGCTTCCACAATGGTTTACCTTCATCACGAGGCAGTTCTAACGAAATTATAATTACTCAATAAGAACAAACCATTTAAGCCGTATTTCTTTGACCTAGCTTCAATTTGGGCATCGCTTAAACCAACACTCAAATCTACTTCAAGCGCCTTTAAAACCTCTTCCGGCGACTTTGAATGACACATATCCATCGTACCAACGCGAAACCTATGACGGCGCTTCAAAAGTGAATCTGCCCAAAGATTCGTGTTGCGCTCTTATTGGCTAGCAAATTATCGCAATCAGTCAAAGGTAAATTTATTTACTATTGAAGAAACAATCTTCATGCTTTCTTGTCTAGTAAAATGATCAGAACATTGAAAATAAATCTATATTACACAAAACATTATAAAATTTCATTTAAAATAGATAGTTAAATTTTAATGCTGTTTATCGTTGAAATTGCGAAAATGTGTAATGGAACAAATAAAATTTGATTAAGTTATTGTTTAAATTTTAACATAATCAATACTCATTTACCCACTGGATTTCGTACACATGTGAACTAAGTCAATACTGATGACCCGAAGGAGATACTGTACTTACTGTGAAGGGTTAATGCAGCATTTATACGGTAGACGTTGCTATAACTCATTTAATATAAATTCAGTGAAATTATCAAAAGTTCCTGTTAGCTGATGCAGTGTCGTTTCAAAATTACCTTTAAATATTCTATAGCAAATAGGCACCAGTTAATTGAAAAAAATTATACCTTAAGTAGTTGTCTATATTAATATTTTCCAGTACCGTTTGTAGTTTCTCAATTCAAATTTTGCACATAAATAGCGATTCTCATCTCTGAACTAGCCATTCAATCATGAATTATTTCATGAAAGCCCTTACTGTAGTTTATATAAATGCACTGTTATAGCAATTTACCCACACCTTAGAAATATGTGGCTTAACTATTAGCTTCCACATATGATTTCTCGAGAGAGTCGTATGTCTCTCTGTGCCCAAAGATTTGTTCCTTATCTAGTGATGGCCTAACGTCAGGCCTCTTCTGATTTTCTCAGCAAGGCTATCTTCAAGATCAAGAACCCTTGACACTGACGTATGGCTCAATTGGTTGAGAAGGACTGCGGCAAGATGATTCGAGCGATTTAGATGATTCCCAATCTAGATATTATCATAAGTGATTTTACAAAATGAGGAGTAGGCCATCAATCATATCGGATATTTTTAATACGAATTAAGTAGCAAGGCTCACTCGGAAAGGAACTGAGCTAACACGGATAAGGAATTACTTCTCGTGGAAACTCCTCAAGGTTCCCTCGAAAAATATCCTCGTTATTTATGGCTGGCCAAGAGAAAATTTATGCAATAAGTGCTCCAATTAAAATCAGCCAAAAGAAAAGGGAATTCTCCATAAAACGTGGTGGATATAAAAATGAATTTGACTGCCGTCATTATCGTGCTATCGCTTTAGCTGTAACCGTAGGCACAACTGTAAAATAAAACTACTGCTCATTAATTTTTTTCGTTCCCAATCTGTTGGGATAGAGGTAGCTGTATTCCCAACTCTTTTGGTGGATGCCCGTTTCTATTAATGCTACCATTCTATCCCATGTGTTGATTCTGCTGTTTATTTTGACTCCACTACTTCTGGAATGCAATTAATGAATTGGTTCGTATGCGTTCAGATTACTTAAGAGGCTGCCATCTATCACAATGCATGATAGTAATGTAAAGTACGGAACTGCTATGCTACCTAAAATAGTTTGATTAGTACGTGTTACGATCGATAACGGCCACAAGAGACGGAACGCGTCGTAACTCCAAACTTTATTCAACAAAGTGCAAGTCGTCATAGTAACGACTTAAACAAGTGTACATATTATACAGAAAATACAGATAAATAAATTACATTTCAAGATAATCAGAAAATTATAAATATAATTTTCTGGAGATACAACACTCCTCCCCTTCTTGGAAAGGTGTTTTCCGACGAGTTAAGTTTGGAAATACGGAAGGATTGGAGTGTGCAGTTCCTTTCGTAAACGTGAGCTAAAACGAACAGAATACATTTATTAGGTAATCCAACAGGAAGAGTAAAGGTGACAAAGGACCGAGGTCAGCGATCTTCTGTCGGATAGCGTGTGTTCCATGGTGCTCTTTGGCTGGAGCCGGGGCCCATCGATAGCCTTTTTGACAGCTGCTGGGAAACACTCGATTTCTTTCGTTAAAACTACTTTTCGAGTTCGAGTTCTTTCGATCGGTGCTCCGATTAGGTAGCGTAGCTTTATTTTTCATACTAGAGTTCCGTATTTTAAGTGTTTTCATAGTCATCGGGGAACGTCGCCGAATTCCATTCATTATTTCTTCCCCCTTTTTATAATCGAAAGATCGATTTCCTTCATCGTGGGAAAAATGCGACTTAATCGATTTTGTTAATGTGAAATTGCGTTGTTCACACGCTTTGCATTTGGGCCGTAATGCATAATCGATCGATTTTCTACGTACAACGTTTTTCGATTGAGCGACTGCGGCAGCCTTTTTCCATGTCTCCACGGTGGAGGGAGGTGCGTGACGTTTGTTAACCGTGTCCTTAAATACGGACATAACGCGTACCTCCGAAGTGGCTGACTGAGTCCTTTGAGGGTCCTTCGGCAGCCCTAGGTCGGACCAAATATTGAATTTGTCGATCAAGTCCAGACCGAGCAAATTTGTCCTTTGGGTAGAGACATAGCATGTCGTATTGCATGACTTATCATTGACTCTTACCCGACAACGTAGAGACCCTAGAAGTGATATTGGATTACCGGAAGCGCTGGATATGTTAATTTTTGGGTCCTCCAGTTTTGGTCTTCCTAGTTTAATCCATTCATTTGCTGATATCATGGTGACATCTGAACCCGTATCCAATCGTAGGTGTATCTTGGCCCCATTTATGATTACAGCGACAAACCTCCGCCTGGTCTTTGTCAATTTTATGCTGGCACGTAGGCCATTCGATTGCACTTTGTTACGTCCCGTACGATGACTAGGAGTAGGGCCCTTTCGTTTGGTTTTATCGCAAAATCCATCTTTGTGGCCTTTCTTATTACACTTGTTGCACAAGTGATTGATAAATGGGCAATCTCGATAAAAGTGGAATTTTCCACAGAAATTACACCAAGGTAACTTCCTTGGCTGGCTTCCACTTTTTGCTGGGCCGTTCTGAATCCTTGCCAGAAACGATGTGGGTTCTGTATTGAGCACCAACTTAGCGTCTCCCACGATGTTCTGATATCGAACAAAGGCATCCGCTAGCTCTTGGACAGTCGTGTCGGGATTCTTGTCCAGGAGAGTCATGAGTTGGACTCGGACGGAAGATAACTCGGGGCTTTTAAGGCCTAATATAAAAATGAGACATTGTAGGTTTTGATATGTGAAACGGCTGAACTGGAATTCGGAGCAGAGTTTGTTGACTCTTGTTGTGTAGTCTCTAATATTTTCTCCAGACTCCATCGAGACTTTGAAGCACTGGAAACGGGAATTAAAAAGAGACTTTTCGCCTGAATATAAGATACGTAGAATTTCAATAGTCTCATCGAATGATAGATCCTCGGGTTTTCTAGGAAGAATATAATTAATAAAGAGTTCCTATGCACTGTTATGAAGACTCCGTAGGAGTAAACGATTCTTCGTCGATTCCGACATGTCTGAAGACATTAAGTCTATAGTATCTGTGAACCGCTGTATCCAAATCTGAAAATTGTCCAAAGACGGATCAAAAATGGGGATCTGATCAACGATTTTATCTGTAGTCCTCTTTTGCTTATTTAACGCATTAGTTAGGGCCGCGAGAAGTTCTTCAATTTGCTGCTCTCCATAATGTAAAGTACGGAACTGCTATGCTACCTAAAATAGTTTGATTAGTACGTGTTACGATCGATAACGGCCACAAGAGACGGAACGCGTCGTAACTCCAAACTTTATTCAACAAAGTGCAAGTCGTCATAGTAACGACTTAAACAAGTGTACATATTATACAGAAAATACAGATAAATAAATTACATTTCAAGATAATCAGAAAATTATAAATATAATTTTCTGGAGATACAACAGATAGTTATAGAATAGACCGTCTGCATCTCGATGATTGTGCTTAAATGTAACGATAACTTGATTCTGTTGAATATTCAGCTCCTGCAGCCCAACCTTATCCACGAGTACCTTTAAGATAAGTGCATTTATTTACAAAAATAGCGATAGGGCATAGTAAATATTTCCTACCTAATCTTATTCGAAATATAAATTAAAAGAATGGATAAGGTGATACTAAAGTTGTATTCTAACAATGTTTTAGGATACCTGTTCATGTGAACTTCAATTTGTGAGCATTATGACGCTTTAAATGCTTCGAATACAGCATTTGGCGACTTGTTACTTCAAAATCCTTCTAGAAATATGACCACGAATAAATAATAAGCATCCGGAAATCATTGGGATACTGTTCATGTCTATGTGATGTTATTGCAGGTATTGGGGATGAGGAAGCCTTTAATGAACACTTATTGGTAATAATTTAACAACGCAAACAACTTAAAATAGTATTTAATCACAATTAAAATGGTTTATGATCCATCTGGAGATGCACTGAGTCAAGGTCTCGTATTGGAGGCTTTGGAGAATTATGGCTAGTCCATAGTCCAGACACACCAGATTCTAAACACATTTAGTCTCAAATAAAACTATATGCGACCACAACACCATTAACGCCACAGCACCACAGTCACAGCAGCGATGGAATTGTCAGTAGACTTACGAATCACGATTTTCATGACAGTATTCGCAGGCGAGAAATGCATAACGATAATAATTTAAGTACAATTTGTATTAGTATTTTTCCTAAAAATTTCTGAGGTACCGGATGTAGTCCACCTTCACCTTTCTTTGAGAAGTTCAAATGATAAATTGAATTTTTCTAGCAAGTCAGTAGATTCGCTTTACTCATCTCGGGGTTTAAAACAAATTTCCTAGCCTAAACTAGGAGGGAATGTACCTACGAGCCATTGAAAGACCTTATCACCACAGCTGCAGCGGATTTATTTTAATTTTAAGCAGTGAAACCTGCCCATATAACTTTTTTCTTTGATAAAATAATACGGCTGAAGCTTTTGGCGAGTGGATTGTTCAGCTGTGTTTTCTTGCGAGCGCAATACTTTGAACCACAGAAGGTGTGAATTCAGACTCCTAATATAGTACAAAAGGACGAACACTATGTTTCTACTTTTCCAAAACGAAAATTAATTAAATGGAAGCAAAGGTAGGGTGAAGCCGGTATATACCATTCTTTTACCAAGCAAAATTGTGCTAGGGTCTTAACAGATGATATAAGGAGATAATATACAATATTCTCATTTGTAGGGAGTTGTTAATTAACGCCATGAATGAGTTGTTTTATGATATCTCGCCAGCTTTCCAGTGCGAAAGTTTTTTCACTTTCCTAACGGACATATTTACTACAAAGGTAGTTCTAATGGGTTTTATGATATCTCTTTTAGCTAGAAGATAATATGCGATGTACATAGACTCATTAGACCTGTAAATCTTCCCTTAAATTGACAACCGGATATAATTTATTACATATTTTCATTGAAAATCCAATACCAAGAAGCAATTATAACTTTCATTTTTGACAAAATATTTTAGCAAAGGCTGATATTAGGTAGGATGCAGCAATGGAAAAAATTGATTCAACATGAAGTTTACGCTATCAATTGCAATATAGTATTTTGTGCCTTTAAAATTTTTCTATCCATTATATAAAATCGCAACAAGTAAGTAAGAGTTTAATTTGATGTATTTTAGTTAAACTTGTACACTTGTTTAATGACCACACGATACGAAATAGCGGTTCGGGCGCAGAATACAAATAGCTTGTCTCGTTTTATTAGTATGGGTGTCACTGGATTGCTTCCATTCTTGAAGAAATGTAGCAGGCCTGTCAGCATCAAGGATTTCAAGGGATACACCGTCGCTGTTGATGCATATTGTTGGATACATAGGGCTTCATATTCGTGTGCAATGGACTTAGCCCTGGGCAACCCAACGACTCAGTAGGTCTTTATTTAAAAGACTTTGTTGTAGATACGTAACATATTGTTTAAAATACCTTAACATGGTACTCGATGCTGGCGTCAGACCGATTTTGGTATTTGATGGAGCTAACCTCCCCGCTAAAGCTGAAACAGAATCCAAGCGCAGGAAGTATGTTTTACAATTATTTGTCACTATGAACTAGGTCCAAAAAGATGTACAAAGAAAGGGCTGCACAGTATTTATTGGAAGGCAACCGTAAAGCCGCTCATGAATGTTTTGAAAGATGTGTTGATGTAACTCCTGAGATGGCTCGCACTGTTATGAAGGTAGTGCTTGTTACTTTTTCTTACAAATTCAGGCAGCGCGTGATCTTGGTGTTGATTGTATCATTGCACCATATGAGTCAGATGCCCAGCTGGCTTATTTAACACAGGCTGGTTATGCTGATCTCGTCATAACGGAAGATTCCGATCTTCTTCTGTTCGGTTGCAAGCAAGTCCTCTTTAAGCTGGACCTGACCGGATGGGGAGTTCTAATTGCATGGAGTTCCGGTATTGGCGAGCAGTGCTGCGGTATAGCAACGCAAGATTTTGTCCCCGCAAACTTGCGTTTCATGGGTATCCTTTCTGGCTGTGATTACTTTCCTGGAATTCCCAGAATCGGCCTTGCTACTGCTGCGAAAGTAAGTAGTTTTAATAAAATCGCAGCTTTTAAATTCACCTCTAGATTCTTCGCCAATGTCGTACTACAGATTTTCGCTATCTCCTCTCTAACCTTGGTAGTTACTGTAACCTCTGTGAGGCAGCCTGTAAGCCCATAACCTATCTTGATGATAGTGGCGCTCAGGGCTACAAGGAAAATGACCTCACTTTGACCCCATCTTCAAGTCTTTCAAACCTGCAAGCAACTCCTGGTTCTTCTTTGAAGAAAAGATCTTCTGTTGCGAGATTCCAGTCCGGTGGAATTAATAAACTTCACGAAGATACGATTCGCGCAGCGATACGTGCAGAACGTACCTTCCGGCTACAGGTTGTGTTCGATCCCAAAAATCGCAAACGATTACGCCTTTCTGAGCCCACGATGGAGGATGTGCAGGAGGAGAAGCTTCGACTTCTGGACTCTGAGTTGCCTGAGAGCGAGTTGTTTGCATACGCTGGAGAGTGAGTTGCATCCTACGATTCTCAATACTATGCACTGTCTCAGCTCGAATGAATTCTCATTCTACAATTGATAGTGATTCAATGGACGAGGAAATGGCCTTCTCAATCGCTGTGGGCAACGTGGATTTTGAGAACGGCAAAACTGTCGACTCCTTTAACCCCGAAGATTTTATGGTACAGCTTTTTCACTCCCCTTGGAACTATTATTACCTATACTAGGTGAGGAAATTGTATGGTGGACTAAGGCCAAACTCTGATTTGTTGGACTTCTTCAAAACTCAGCGAAACGGATCTCCTCTAAAGTCGGTACTGAAAAAAGTTGTTCGTCCCGATGGGGACCGCTTGAATGTCAGCATTTGGTCTTCTGACTACAAGTTGGAGCCAGGTTAGTGACAAAGGTTTTGACCATCCTTCTATGTGCATGACTTGCACTTGCATTGCTAAGTGCATTAGTGACACTTGGGGAATCATCTGAGGGTAATTGACTCTGACATCTGATTTAAGTAATTTATTTAATGTAATAGCTAACTTTTACGGTTGTTTAACCTGAAATAAGGCTAGTTTATCTGAAACTTTAGGTCTGCTCTATTCGGTTTGTTTAGGTAATCCCATTGACTTAAACTAGACTAGAGAGTCAAATGATCTCGTGGCCTGACTTTGGGATTTGTTTGTCGTTTCAATCACGACGGTTACCAAACCCCCGGGCCTGTATGCTTATCCAAAACATGGGTTATGGGTGGGTTGTTTCAATTGACCTTTGATGGACTGGTAGACTTGCCAAGGCGGCGCCCGCCTATATTGGTCCTATTTCCGGTTGTTGCTTTTACCCCTGAACCTGGGAATGGATCGGAACTCTAAGCTTTTTTGTCTACGCATTTTCCTAAAACTGTCTGCGCTTCTGTGCTTTAAAAGTTTGCTTGTGCTATTGGAATACTAGTCTCGTGTACCTACGATTCGAATTTATCTTATAGTAACGAACTACAGGGTCCTTTTTCAGTCTCTTGTGATATTTCCCAAGATTCGTTCAGTTATGATTAGTTTTGGCTTTAGTTTGGTTGTACTATACGGGCACGGGTGCTCGCTCCCGCCCTTACTGCGTCTCCGTGAAAAGCGGCTGTGATGTTGATTCCGCCGCTCATCAACTCTCTGCAGTCGATAATTCAGGTGGTTCCGCCAGGCCTCCTGCACCCCGCTCTACGAAGCCGCCAACAACGCCGTCTCGACCCAGCCTTGGTGGCGGTACAGAGGGACTGGGGATGAACAGGAGTCGGTGGGTCACGGTGCCCTTCTCCATTCTTACGGCCGAACCCGCGTTGTCTGTGCGGAAAAGAAGCCTATGTGAGACGGAGGAGCAAAACATTCAAGGTCTGTTTAATCTACGGTTGATTCCCGCAGCTAGTTTGTTCTCGAATCTTATTCGGGCTCAGTAGAAACGGAATTATGCTGGTTCTGTGAGCTGGGCTGTTCTTAGAGGAAGGGAATTGTTACTCAACCTGGGTACTGCTTAAAAGGTAAGCGATTTGTAAGGATGGGGAATCCAATCCTGTCGTAGCAGCTTAGTTTTCCCCAAATATTCCGCTCTTCCACTGTTAGTTACAACATTTTAAATTGATTAAAAAGGTCACGTCATGAGCGTCGCCTAATTACGACTACTTTGTCAATATGTACTTGAATGCGATCATCCACAGTAAAAATTATTCATTTTAATCTCTATTAAGTGAAATTGGTAATTGTTTAATTAATAGCCAACTAAATTGGCAGAAGTTCTAGAGTACTCCTGATAGCTACTACTCGCATCCTGTTTACGACAATGATCAAAGTCCTTAAACAGGCGTTTTTCGTCTTTTGCAACGAAGCGGTTATTCACCTCAACTTTGGCTGTCATTTAGCTTCCAGAAATTCGTCTACTTCATTTCTACAGTCGATGCCATGTTTCACTTGCAATCACGAGTTACTAATTTTGAAATTGAAGTAGACAATGGCCATATTGACGGTAGCATTTTTCTATTTACAACTATTAAGTGATGCTCAATTGCGCTAATCCTCCCTTATAGACCTGATAGCTTCTTATGGTGTGAACGATGGTGCGGCATTACCCAAAACACCGAAACGGTTGTGCCTAGCAGACGAAACCCCAGTCACATCTGCGGGGTCCTACTTCGCAACTCCTGTTTCCACTCTGTTTCACGAAGATAAAGTTGAGATAGATCAGCCCAAGAGCCCGGTGTTCAAGTCTAAGCGGCTGCTTTCCGTATTCACAGAGGTGGATTCTGTGAGGTAAGCGAATGAGTCAAGTTGAATCCAAATCGACCCCTATTCTAGCGAATCACTTGGTGATGATGGTTCACCTGTCCCACCTAGTCGAGTCAATGTTTTTGCGAGCCTAAACAGCCAAGAATTGAGGCCTAAGCTGAGTACCCACACCTCACTGAATACTGGGTATGTTTAGAAGTAACTTTCTTACCTTGGGTCGATTGTGATTACTAAAGTCGGCTTTAATCCTACAGGAATTCTGTGATGTCCCAGTATCTTAAGATATCTCCGAGCTTTCAGCGCCTCTGGCCTGCACCAATTTCGGCAGCAAAGTGTGACACAAGAAGCCCTGCACCTGCTAGACATTCCCTATCCGATGTGCGTAACGACCCGGAACCAAATTATGAGATCATTGACCTAGATCGGCCCGCGTCACCCATTTTCACTGACCATACAATCACCCAGACAGACATTCCGGTAGGTAACATGTCTTGCCATATTAGTTGGCTTTCTTTTTTAGGCTGAGACTTTACCTGATAACGTAAACGAACCTGTTGCGAGTAAGAGACAGGATTTATCCTCATTCTTCGGCAAGTGGCAGTTTAATCCAACCAAGAGGAAGCCCCATCAACCGTCTTAAAACACTACCCCGACCTTACTACTTCTGTACTTAATTTTTTGTCAATACACCGTTTTTACAATTGAAGTCAAAACAAGGCATTCTACATGAACTAAAGCACTTATAGACCAAAATAAGTCTTTATACACTGGGGACAAGTGTTTACCGCTTTCGCAAGTCTTCGAGATAGTTATCCCGTTCGATCGCATAGCCCCGGGCACTTTGAAAGTCTATGAAAACAAAATCGGGTTTATTTTAAGATATGGATGAACTAAATGACTGATTTTCATGAAGTCAGCTTACTTGATATAGCCTCATCGGCAGACCAACCAAGTACATCAATTAGATAACGGCAAACCAAGTAACCGGTCCGGTTGACACCATGCGTACAGTGAACAGCGACAACGCCGTCTGCAAAGTTAGATCGATTACGAAATGAAGCTTACCTGGAGCGGAGTTAAGTATTTTTTGTACAGCGGTAATGAACCTAGCAAACGTACAAGAATGGAAAAAAGGGAGTCGTACGCATTTACTGTTGAATCACTTGGAACCACATGGCCCCTCACGAGGATTTTTTCGTATATAACATTACGACTAGTGTACAGCTAAATCATAGGTAACAAATAAAAACACCTACATTTTTGTCATAGTAATTTGTGAATGTCGTGTCAATGATTCCTAGAAGAGGGTAGCCACGATCGGAGCAGTAGCTTAAAAGGTCATTATCAGTAAACCAATTCTCCTTTGAAATATTGTAGCACTTTTCCCTCGGGATCGGGAGTTTTACCGGCAAAATCCTGCTTCCAGGTATGGGAGATCCTACGGGAGCATAATCTAACCATCTAATATAAGCAAAAGTTGTCGGCATTTGGAATAAAGTCATAAAAGTTAGAAAGTGAAGTGGCTTACCTTGGGGGTGGATATAAGGGCATCTTAATTTCAATTCTAAACGCTAAGCACAAACACGAAGCCCTGTACAAACCTGAAAGTGATAGGTTAGCCACGAAATTCAGCTCGTTAAAATTCTCATACAAAGATTTATTTAATTCAGCAAAAATATTGCATTTAAACTTTTATTTTGTTCAAATTATTCATATAGTGACTCAAATCACTTGAAAAACTATTTAAAAAGTAGTTATCAATATTCTTCAATTGAGTAAAATAAAGAGTGTAAACATTTTCAAAACGGTTCTGGATTGATCGAAGTTCTAATAATGCACTGTATTGTCGTGGTAAATCAATTTTAGGTGCATTAAAGTAAGTCTGACGCTCTTTCTGCATCCTGGCGAGTGCTTACAACTACAGATTTGGCTGAAGACACTTATCCGAAGAATATATTTTATGCCCACTCAATGCTTTCAAATCATACGGTTTTTGCTACCAAATGCTTCCTTAAGTTATTACATGTTTCTTAAATAGGCAGAATGGGAACTAAGTATGATTTTCGTTTATTTAGTGCCAGATACCACTGCATTAGAAGAGTGACGTGGGGCCTCTGTGTAAATCTGTACCATAAATTCACCTATCTCATTCTATGTTCAAAATACTTTAATTTCCAAATGGAATGGCTCATGATATTAATATCAAAAGTAGAAATCAGATTAGCTAAATTGCATGTCAGAAGTGCACTTTAGGTAGTATGGTAAACATCATTGCTTAAATTAGGTTGATGGTCAGATATACAGCTATGGTGATAAATCGTAAAAAGTAATGCTTTTATCGACAAACTTAACATTTATTAAATTTGCAACTTCTTCTGGACTAATCGGCAACTCGTGTTTGGTTTTATTTATTGAAATAAATTAGAAGTAACCTTATGCTTAGCCAATGAAGCGGCACTTAGGTGTGGGTTCTATTCGGACGCGCGTCTCGTTTAGTTTGACGTCAGTAATGCTTTGTCCTGTCTGGCTTTCTTCAGCTGTGTTTGTGCTATTGCTCTTTCTGAACGTTTCGGTGAAAAGTAGCACACCATGTGAAATAACCGTACGTACTTTGTCACTTGCTAAAATCGTGTCGTTTATTAAGCATAAGCTCTATTTTTTGTGCCATTCAATTTAATATTCGATCTTTTTTTATCTCTAGATATCAGGATCAATCGGTGACGCAAATACCACGGTGGAGGAAATTCTAAAACTCAATAAAATTTTACTACCGAAATTAGAGACCATCGTTGGACAAGATTACTTTCGCATTTTTCCAGTAAGAAATGGTTTTTAGTGACATTTATCAACGATTTGCCCTCTGTTGTCGTTGGTTTATTTGATTAGGTAAATCTCTACAGAAAGTGCTTGTTTTGGCCTGAAGATGGCCGATGTGTATTACGGGATTGCCAAGTCCAAGATTGTTCTATTAACGAAGTGCCAATAGGAATCCGCGAATCTAGCTATGACAAATTCATCTCTCCGGAAACTATCGTGTGTTCCTATCACGAAAATTCATTGCATATTCAAGCGCTAGTGTTTTTAACGCTTCCAATTGTTATTTCTTAGCGCATTAATTCAGAAGGAGGATTTCATGATGAAAAGTGCTCTGATGAGGAGGAAAAAGCGACAACCCTTGGTCGTGTTGATACTTCCCTCGAGTAAGTTGAATTTGCTTGACGTTAGTTCAGTGTAGTTATTCGCACAAATAATACATCTCGTTTTCACGTACGAGTGACGATAAGGCTGATTCCAAGGTCTTAAGACAATCTTCGATAATTTCGTATGGTTTGCTTTGCTTTAAGTCTATTAGTAAAGGTCATCATTTTTTATCTTTCATCCAATTATTCGTTTAATTCAAATCCCATACTTTCGAAACATTGTTTAAACTGTAAGGACACAGGAGACTGAATTAATTTATTCCAATTGGTAAAGTACTTGATGTAATTATGATTTCTAGTGAAGTGCAACAAAAAACTATCGGAAATTGGTCTGCAAAAGACGCCGAAGAAAAACCGTTTTGTGAAGTTGGAGGTGAGTTAGACATATATACCTGGTTATCTTATAGTATCTGACTCCACTTCCCTTTACTTATAGTCTTATGAAATATGTCTGGGTTTCATGTTCTTGGTGACTGTTATATGATGCCCGGTGTTGTCATATTCCATGGATGAACTAGGTAATTGTATCTCTGATGTTTACACCCCGATATTCCCACACTCCATGGTGGTGCAGTTATTTGCGCTAGTAAAATTTGGTAAAATAATGCTGTATTAAATTTTCGTATCCGTTGGGAATTTACAAATCGCTGGCTACTTTCCTATTAGGTTAGAGTAAAAATTTAGGCATTTAAGGCGACGTTGTTGACTGTGGCATTTAGATTTTCGCTAAAACTTGCTTTCAGACGAGTCAGATGAAGGCATCATCTATGTTGACTTGCTGAGGAACATCGAGAAATACACTGGATACAAGGGCGAGTCGTCAGCGCGTATTTGGAAGTCCATCTATCAGGAGAATTGCTTCCAGTAAGATTACTACCCTATTTCCAACTTTAGCGTCACTCCAAATTTAATATATTCCTTCATTTTCTTCTCTCTGTGTAGGTCTAATCCCTGGCGAATCTACGATGGCATCCCCTACTCACCAGGTTAGAAGACTTGATTGCTCTGCACATGGAGAATCATCTCGGTTACTTATGCATCTTAATGAGCGCTATTTTTTACTGTTGTCAGTGGATACCAAAACCTGCAAGGAAAAGCGTCTGTTCCATCGTCTCATTTCCGGTCTTCAGACGAGCATCAGTCTCCAACTTTGCTACAACCACCTCCTTTCTGGTTAGTATTTTTACTGCTTTTATTCCTGCTACTTATTATGGCCTCCCAGTTTTTTGGGTTTTTCGTTAGAACTGAACCTTTTATTTCTGTTTTGATGCAATGAATTAAGTCTTGCTAAAGTAACTTCGTTATATTTGACATAGAATCTTTTGCATGATTAATGGGTGATTTAGGAAATTCGCAATGATAATGGCACGAAAACGTCCTGCAAAATGTTCATAATTTGCTCCTTCTCATTACCACAACGTTGCTTATTTTGACACCGAAATTGGTCCTAGCGTTTTGTCCTTTTCAGTACCATTAGTACAGATTACCAAATATGTGGGTAGAATGAGAATAATCTCGAAGCAAATCTAATCAGCTAACTCCTACAATTTAAGAATCTGTGATCTAGAACACTATCTAGTTCCTTTCTTAGAATTCGCGCATATTTTTGGTCTTCGGTATCTGCTTTGGGTTCCACTCTAACGTGAAAGTAGAAAACCTTTGATTATTTTTTTCAATATATGTTCTTACCACAGACACTGCTCTCCAAAGAATCTGTGCCTAACACTCACTGTCTGAAATTTGTCACATAAATCCGTACACAAGCACATGCACCCACTTGTACTAAATCTCTGTTACCGTCCTAATTCGGAGTCGTAGAATGTGCGGAAATACTCCATGTAAGCTTATATTCTTAATTGTGTAAATGTAGAGCGTGTGGGCACGCAACTGCGATGTAGCCAAGTGACATTTTGGTGTCTCAATCTAGTGTGGAGGTTTGGTTAATCAATTTAACGTTGATCTCGTGTTCATCCATATCTTCTCTTTACAAAATGAAGACCATCTGAACAAGATCGGCAGAAGAGAGCACAGGTTTAGTTAAGTAGGATTGGGTAGGTGTGCGTCTCAGTTTCGTCCTTGGATTCCGTCGCGGTGTGTACTGGCGTGTGTCCCGTTAAATTCCAATCAGGAAGTTGAATGAAAAATTCCGGAAGCTGTTACGTCCAACCAACATGATCGATCGGTTTGCATGTTGGACGAAGGTTAGTGCTAACGCTTGGGCCTTATGTAAAGCGCTCACAATAGTCTGGAAATTGAGCACACTTTAGTGGAGAGGGTGGGGTATGGCACTGTAGTGGTAACCCTGGAGTCTTCTTCGCAGACTTCAAGGGAGCGAGGAGCTTCTTCGCACAGCCGCAGGACAGTGTGTGGGGCCCGAGCGTGGAGGAGTTCGCGCGGCGTTTCCACCCGGCGGTGGTGCCCGAGGCGCTGAGCCGGCTGCGCAACGCTTTCCTCGTCTACGCGGTCGAGCTGCGCGCCATCGTTAAGCTCGCACCCCTCCTCCGCCAGCAGGCCTTCTACACCGGCGACGCCGCTGTCGACTCCCACACTCGTGCCGCCGTCCTCGACCTCCTTGATCACATCGAGTGAGTGCCTTGACAGCTAGTGCTTCACATTTCAACTCGCTTGTCCCTCACATCTTCCCTAGTGAGGATTGACTTCAATTGGTTCCGGGCAGGAAAGTTTCTAAAAGTGGACTGCGTTATTTGCAGGAAACATGGGACAGTGTTTGACGAGACGGCGCTGTTTCACGAGCCGGGGAAGGAGATTGTCGACCTGAAGGAGGAGTTCCGCCTACGTTTCCTCAACATCACACGCATTATGGACTGCGTTGGCTGTGACAAGTGCCGCATGTGGGGTAAACTCCAAGTAAGTGGTCATCAGTACAGCGAATTTGGATGCTACTGCACATTCGGTGGTCATGAAAGAGTTTATGTAATGTCAACTTCAGTGTGATGCATGTGAGGTTCCTATAGCGGTGTGATTTTCCCTGCCCATTTTCAACCAACTCCGAAGTTTTTAAGATTGGTCATGTTTTAAGCACATGACATACATGCATGTGCATTAATTTACTCATGTGAGCATCTCTTTGATGTTGCTAAAAAAGTGTCTAAAGAGCTTGAAAGTCTGTAGGCTGCTTTTTCTTGAGCTGAAGCACTTATAAGTCAAGTTATATCTACCGTTATCGCCATTTAATTCTGATCATTTAAATCACACTAGTCCTTGGGCTGTAACGTCATCAATGTTTCATGCATGTTCTCTTGGCTCAGGCTTTTGATTGCTCAAAGTGGGTTAGAGCACAGGGTAGCACATTCTAACGGGCAGAGAAGTGACTGGTTGCACCAAATTTATTGAGGTTCAGAACTCTCAACGTA
Source organism: Anomotaenia brevis (assembly GCA_030710315.1). Taxonomy (NCBI): domain Eukaryota; kingdom Metazoa; phylum Platyhelminthes; class Cestoda; order Cyclophyllidea; family Dilepididae; genus Anomotaenia; species Anomotaenia brevis. The sequence goes on from JAUOZQ010000002.1 coordinate 2,344,928, forward strand.
GCTTCAAGGTGTGAAGTCAAACTGAATTTCTCCTTTTTCCAAGGTGGGGACATCGAAAGAATGTCCTTCCTTCGATGTCCGTGTAAATCTCTTGATTTATTTTCCGATAGCAGGTGATGGCAAAAGCCTGACAACCTCCAAGGTCTTGCAATTTATTTTATGTACAAACCCAGATTTATCTTCTGATAGCACATATGTAGAATGCTAAGCCATCTCCACAAGCCCTCAGTTTATCCAAAAGGTGCATGTTGCTCGCATTTCTGCAGCCTATTCATGTGATTTGCACTGCGGAAGTGATTCTGGTAGATTTCATTTGTCAGGTCTAGCAACTAGCCCAATTTTCCACCCATTTAACTTGAAACGCTTTGGAACTTCCAGTCCACGCCCACTGCTTAACCTAGGAGGTATATCATGTTGGTGTCGCTTCTTTATGCTTGGTCCCAACTATTGAGAGAGCCAATTTAAGGTTAACCGCCCCCTGTCTCAAATTCCATCTTAGACTGTGCAATCCCTGTAATGGACGTTGTAGTACATTTCTTCGATGCATGGACCCATTAATTTCGCCACGAATTTCATTGTAAAGTACGCGTTTCTCCTGTGCTTCAGATACAAGGCATAGGTACGGCCCTCAAGGTTCTGTTCAGCGAGAACTTGTTTGAGACCAGGAAGGATGGCACATGCCTGGTGCGTCCAAGCAGCCTGCTCAAGCGATCGGAGATTGTATCCCTCTTCAACGGCTTCACCAAGTGAGTTTTTACTTACAAGATTAACCTCTACCCCCTCCTTGTTACATGAGTACGTGTTCGATTCTTAGGTTTGCCAAGAGTGTGGAGTACTACATGCGACTGCGGGAGATGATGATGAAGCAGTGATAGATGGCACCGACAGCAGTGTCGGTAGTTGTGCGTTGTCGTAGTACATTTCGTCGATCGGTCGTCTTATTGCAATCACGAAACCTCTTGAATGTTTTCATCACCACCTTTTCTTTTCCTTTTCTACCATGTCTGTGCTCCCTCGTGTTTTTGTTTTTGAGCCAGTCTTCCTTGTACAGTTGTGGCTAGAAGTCTGTCCAGTGTGATTGTGGTAATTTTTAATATTGTTGATTATAAAAGCATTGAAATCAGGAAACTATGGTATGTCTGTAACGTTTTGCTAACACTAGCAGCTTTCGATTATGATAGTGGGTTTTGTTAAGACGACTATTAACTTAGATTAAGATATTTTATGCAATAAAGTGTTAGGAGCAATCAAAAATTATAAAAAGTCAGTTTTCAACTAACGTAAGGGGTAACTGCCAGTATGGCTGAAAGGCAAAAACGCAAGTTATGATAGATTTACTAATTAACTTTTGTTTTCAATAAATCGATATGGTTGTTAAATGGAAAGAAATATTTCGTAAATGCTCATATTTTACTAGAACGGTTGGCAAATCTAAACGAGCAATAATTGCCGAAGTTGCCGCGTGCTAAAGTATTGATTATCCCATCGTGTTTCTACTTGATTGGCTTAAGTGTTAACCAATAAAAAACGGCAACGAAGATTAACGCATTTACGACAGTAAAGCACATTTAACAATTTTTAACTTAGTCAGTTAAATTAAAATACCATTTTCCACCATATATATATATATATAACTTATTCCAATATCTGGAGGTTTTCTTCTTTTTGTCCTCAATTATGTAAAACGAAAGACCTATTACACATTGCTCAACTTTGGCTTCATTTGTGTCTACTGTAATGTACTGTAAATTGTGAGGTGATGACTCAAGCTCTCTCTAGTTTCACGTGCAAAACGCCTCCAAATGGTAAAAGACGGTTCTAAAATCCATTTAAGCACCCAAAGTATTCGAAACATTGAACTCTCCGTCGCACACACTTGCGGTAATACAAGTAAAACGAAAATTGGGTCAACTATACCTGCTCCTGTACGTAAATACGGACGGTTGGGGAGGGGTAGCAAATACGATAGAGACAGAGCAAGGAGAGAATTCGGCAGATTTTCGAAGATAAAGAGAAATTGAGATGTGTTTTTACCAGAAATATAGTAACCTCCAACCATGGAGGGAGGGGGCTAGCCAAAAATGTCAACTAGTTCTTGCGCGTCTAACTTTGCCGCGGTGGAATGTGTAGGAGTTTCCTCTTGCTTTTTCAAGCCCTCACCAAGAAGATCATCAACTACAACACCTCCCTCGACTTTGGCGGTCGTGGACTCTTGGATACTTTCTCCTTCCATATCCCTAAAATGTCGGTTCTCTTCATCATTCGCCTCTTGCTCAGAGTCTGAGGAAGACGCCTGATCTTCGGTCTCGGCATTGAGAATGCCCGTGAGAGGATTGTCCTTTCTGTGTCCCAACTGGTAGTCGATTACTTCAGTGAGGTGGTACTTGGCGGTGTACTTGACAAATTTCTCTGCTTTGCCGGTTGTCTCGACGGAGATGGACCGCACGGTGGTACCGGAAACGGTGCTAGATGGCATGGTGAACTCGATGTCGATGTTCTTCACCAAGGTGCCCCATTCTGGGACTGTGTCGTGAACATTTAGAAGGAGGTTACACGTCAGCAGGTGCGGCCGATAAGACGCTGCAGGAAATGCCGAAAAATGGGTATTACTTGTTCTTTAACTCGGCTGCAAAGGCTTATCAGTTATCAAATTAAGTTGCAACACTAATCCATTTCAAAGCCGATGACTCTCAAATTTTGTGGTATCTGAGCAAGTTTCAAAGAAAGATTTAGAGCACCATTTACAAAGGCGTAACGAAGTACTACCTAAATAGTAACTTCTAAACTGATTAAACGCTCATTTCAGAAGTGATCTAAAGGAGAACTACGCAGCAGGATGCCCGGTTCTTTAAATGACGATAGAGACATTTTGACTGGTGGATTCAAAAGCACAGCTGGATACCCATCCTGAGACTATCAATCACCAGTTAACGCGCTTCGGGTGCTGGGAGTTTGTTCACCAGAGAGGCTGTATTGTCCTTAACCATCATGTCTCAGTTCACAATGAATGTTCTGATAGCAATTACGGGTTTTTTGCTTTCGTCTGTATTCCGTTCTCGCTATTTTCCATTGGGTCTTAGAAGAGACACTTAAGCAAGCATAAGATGAAGTTGAGCGTTTGCAAAACGAGGTTCGTCCAGGCAGTCTTATTCCACTCACAGAACCTAGGTGACCTCTTAACTACAGGAGGCTGCTGATTGGTCATCCAGTGCCTGTGGCCATCATCCAAAACCGAGGATGTATGGCTAAGATATTCACGCAGCCTTGCAAAACTGCAATAAACCCTTCGGAAGTTATGAGCATAATCTGCTTCTTAACATTTATGGTACTGAAAATTAAAACCCAATTGCCTCGATAAACACCGAAATGATTTGGTAAGGAACGTTTATTTAAATAGTTTTACCCCTTTTGTTGATTTCTTGTCATTATAACAACTGCAAAAATGGTGTCATTTTTGCTAGGCTTATTAATTGACTAATTAGGCAGTATAAAAAGGAAAAAACGAAGGTTACGAAATATGAAATAGTAGAGCCGTATTTGGGGGTTTTTAAGGGCTATTGTAGGTTGTGAGGTTTGATTTCGTTCACTTTAGTCGTTTAACATTTCCAACCACTGGATGGAAGTATGCCGCTGTTGTAACTCCAGAAAACTACATTATAATTTTCTGATTATTTCAGACTATAATTTATTTTACGTTTGCTATTTACTGTAAAATAAATATAGTTGTTTATGTTGTTACTAGGACGCGTTGTACTTCTACGAATATATGTTGAGTCGTTACGCATCCGTTTTCTGGTGGCCTGCTATCCTAGCGACAGAACGTAGTATTACTAATCGCATTACTTTAGATAGCATCTATATCTTGTAATTCATAGTAGCCGCTGAAAGGCTTCAGTTGAAGACAATATAATTGTTGCAAATTAGTAAATGATAAACCTCATTAGCAATGCAAAATATCAGATCTCAGTGTGGCAGGAGAGTTGGAGCAACTTATAGAAGTTTTTATTGCAAAATATGAGCAAAAACTTATCGGGTTTATTTAAAATTGTAAAAAAGCGGCAAGTCCGTTTTTTTCATCTCTGAACCCAACTCCGTTTTATTAAAATCTGTTTTATCAGAATGGAGTGTACATAATTCCACAATTGTAAAATGCATACGAAAAACGTCCTGAAAGTAGCAAGAAGTAATGCTTATCAAACAAACAAGGCTGCGCGGAAGTAAGACACCACTGGTTGTCAAATAAGGTAAACACCCCCATAAAGTATTGACAAATCTGAAATGATATTTTCGAACTTTCTTACTCGTGTAAAGCCTAAGTTTTACGCAAAACGAGCCAAACGAAGCAAGAAAATTTTCCACAGCTAGCGGAAGAAAAAAGCTTAAAACTTTTCTACCCACAAATTTTAAAGGTCCTTTCAAATAGAAGAAAGTTGACTGACCTTCATTCTTCTCCGGTACCCTGGGGATTCGCCAAACAATGGCCTTAAAAATGTGTTCGTACTTGGCCAATCCGATGCTAGCTTCGAGGAGACTGGGTGGGAGGAGGCTTTGGGCCATCTGTGTGATCCGCTCCAGTCCCTTTATTCTCCCGGGCTTTCTGAGCGTTGAATGCACCGAACCCATCTTGTGGTGTTTCTCCACCCTGAAGTGATAGATCCATTCCTCCGGAACAGGAATCCTTATCTCGACGTCTTCACAGGGGACAGCTCCAGATCGTCCTGTGGCAGTGAAGTAACCAGGCACTAGCAGTTCACATCGCATTGAAACCCTCCGATCGTCTATCGAGTAGGAGCAATGAACTTGCATTGGCAGCTCCCAGTTGTGTCGAAGACTCACTCTGAACCTCATGAGCTCAAACTTGCAGCCGTCTAGAGGGTAGAACTTGAGCATGTGGTCGCTCTCGTAGCTGTCCATTTCGAGACAAGAGTGAAACTCCGGATTCCAAATAGTTATCCACTCATCGTGCAGCACAGGGAGGATATCTGATCTGCGAACAATTTCACGGCCAAAGCGCCACTTATCGTTAATACCCAGGACTATGTGAGGACCGCCGTTGACAAATGCACTGCAGAATATCCTTGTTCTGGCCTTCTGCTCCTCAATGGCACCAGTGACCGACAGTCGTCCCATATATTCGTCAATCACGTAACAGCAAACCTCCTCATGACTGTAGTTGAGACTCTCGTCCTTGTGAGCCGGAATCTTCATTAGATCATCCTCCAGTACAGTCATCAAACTTCGCATCAGAGGTCTATCCATGGACCCGAATTTAAGAATCTCTGTGTACACTGGGATGTGGTCGAGAGCCACATTCTGTTTCGGTCTGTGTGATATCAAATTCTGGAATGTTTTGATGGAGAATTTCTCCGGGCGCATGCCTGGCAACTCTCGATAGGAGACGTGGTTGATCTTGAAGATATTCAACTTCCCGTACTTATCATATTGCTGCAGTTTACACCTAGACAGCTGCATGTAAGGCTCTATACGAAGAGTCCGATAAGGCTGGCGGACATAGTCCTTGGTGTCTGGGTCGATTTCGTGGAGATTCACCTCACAACGACCGCGATCTTCAGACAGCGTGACCGCAATCTCTTTCCAGCTTCTATCAGTAGTGTACTTGCTCATCTGTTTAACCTTCTTTTTCTTTTCTGGGTGTCGGATCCACAGGCGCCACACTTGACTATCTGGTGGAGGAGGATGGAAAGGGATATTCAGATCCGGATCAGGAGTTTCTGCTCTCGGAGGTTCAGGAACTGCCGCTACAGGAGCTGGCGCAGTTGACCAATCAACCTCGAATGCCTTCACCAGTTCATCATCAGTTGCGGTCGTATTTTCTGCTGCTTTCGATTCGGTTGTAGTAAATGTTTCCCAACCAGCAGGCACAGTGTTGTCCACGGCCAGACCCGCTGGGCCGTCTGACTTAGCGGGAGCGGCCATTCTTTGCCCGAATTCACCGTCACTGTCATCAGGCTTGAGGTCGTCCGCATAAGCAGGAGTTTCTGTTTTAGGCGGGACTGGAAGAATGGGAACATTGACTGCCTTGACACCACTTGTCGCCTTGCTTTTGATAGAGATTTGAGGCAAAGCATGTGCAGACTCCATGTCTTCTTCTCCTGAGCTCTCCTTCTCCGAGGTGGGATAGATGGTTTGAAAGGGATCGAATTGGTCATTCCTGGGTGTTTCTGGCGTCTCCTCTGCTTCATATTGAACAGCATCCGCAATTACCGTCTCCTCGTCTTCGTCTCGAACTGATTGACTGAAAAGTTTCACAGTGGCCAGAGTGGTTTTCTCGTCTTCCATCGCCAATTCTTCCGCGTTCATTTGACTTCCGTCGTTTTCGGGTTTTTCAGTCCTGGAGGCACGCCTAAAGGGATTGTTCTCCGTCAGAGTTCCTTGTCTCTCAGACCTGGGTCGAGATTTGCCACTGTTTGTGTATAGCTCAACTATTCCATCAGGGATTTTCTCCTTAGCTTCTGTCTCAGATGTATCGAGGACATCAGAAACGAATTCTTGCACGTCCAAAGAGACGTCAGAGCTGTTTTTTGGGGCTGGTCTTTTCTCAATATCAGAACCATCGTAACCGCAAGAACCATCATATTGATGAGGAGGTGAATGTTCTTCTGAAGCAATCTGATTGTCATAATGATAGTCTTGTGGCTGATCACCATCTGCCTGTGATGAATAATGAGCCTCTTCCATTACCGTCGGCTCTTCCACTGAGGACTGGTAGATTTCCGTAATCTCCTGTGATGCCTGATCGTCGTAGCCGTAGTGGTGGGTTTGGCTGGGCGTTGAAGAGTGCCAGTCAACTGAAGAGGAGGGTGAGATCACCGAGTCTCTGGCAGATTTTAGTTCTTGACTGAAAACGTTGCTTAAGCTTTCGACAACGGAAGTACTCTCTGCCTGGACTTGCTGCCCTTCAAAATGCCGGCTCTCCTCTTGAAATCCAAATTGGTCGCTTTCTCTCGGACACTGTAATTCAGAAAAAGAGAGTGAACAATTGTATGGGCGTATTATCTCCTCTTCTCCAAGGTTTTTTGAGGATTTTTTGATTAGGTTCTTAAAAGTTGTTGGAAAATTTGCCCAATTGTCGTCAGTTGTATATTCAGGTCCGGCACTTTCTTGGGCTCCGGATTCAGAATTCCCGAAATCTGCCCAGTTATCTGAAGGCTGTAAAGTCACACTAGGACTAGAAAACCAGCGAGTTTCCCTTTTTTCTCCCTCTTCACTTCTAAGATTACCAAAATCGGCCCAGTTATCGTCTTGTTGTCGAGAAGATACTCTATCTTCTTGATAATCCGACTCCTGGGAGGCGTGTTCCGATGTTTCTTCCAGTTGATTGTGTTCCTGGGTCTGCGATTCTTCGTCTTCTTGTCGGAATTCCGCCCAGTTCTCCTCTATCTGTGGTTCCTGATGAGCCTCGAAGTTGGCCCAGGTAGTTACCCCTGATTGAGGCTTCTCGTTCTCCTTTGGTTCAGCCGACCACTTCAGAGTCTCGAGACGCGATGCTGTGTCAGTGACCGTAGCTTCGATACGAGCCTGGAATTCCTCCCACTCGGAGAGGTAGCCCTTTGCTTGTGGGTCTTCTTTGCCCTGTACGTCGTTGATGGTAGAGGCACTGGCAGTGGAGGCTCCTTTTGGAGCTGATTTGATTATCCGCTCGAGCTCGGCCTCTTCTTTGCGCTTAAGGCGGTCCTTGCGTTTTTCGCCGCCGATGATGTTCCGCAACGCCTTCTTGGGGTTGGGAACTATGCGTGGCTTCTTGTCGAAATGACTCTGGAACGGAAAGTTTGGATCTGGGTCCGATGGCAGAGGACCTGCATCGAAACCAACAAAGTTTATCAAATTTCTACTCCATGAATCACAAATAAATAAGTATCATGCCGCGTGAGTAACTATATTCAGACATACTTCATTTAGAGTCAAACTTTATTTTCAAATTAATATCACGAAAACCATACATCTTTCGCGAAAAATTACATTTTAATCGGGAAATTTATCTTCACTTGTTGATCAAAATGACGAGAATTGGATCGACTTTCAAATTCGAAAATACACGCAGAAATACAGAATTATACAAGGGTATAATATTTTAATAAAATAAAAATAACTCTATTCGGCCACGATTTTTGTTGTCCAAATATTTACCAATGCTTATTTAACAGTTATTTTTTGCATATTTGTATCTGAGATACGTATTTGGGATTTTCAATAATGGAATTCAATCTCTTTTGCAAAATACTACAGTCTGATGGGGCAATTTATCTACAGCTGATACTCAAGATGACCGTAATGTTGAAGTTCGCGATGATTTTACCGCTGCTACTATGATGATAGTGCATGGTTGGGATACTCAGACACTGCAAGCATGTTTTGAGATTATCGTCAGTCAGACCATAGATTTCTCTGCTCGATACCAGCAGTTCAACTTCATGTACTTGAACAAAGGTCTTCCTGAGATTGCATTCTCATTGAAGTCCATTACTTGATTTCATTATCTACATTTCCCTTTCAAGCATTTCGCCTCACTATTATGATTGCAGCTTAAAAGGCAAGGGGTAGAGTGTTAATTAATGCCCTGCCAATTTACCGACAAAAAACTAGCACTACAAAGCTTATAACCGGCACTATCTAATTTTCGACTACAGCCTGTGAGCCTCGGGAATTGTTAAGCAGGCTTCTCGGCTTCATATCAATTAGAACCAGACTATGATTTATTGCGCACATAGTTGATTTTGTGCTTAGAGGAGTAAAAACGAAAGAACAAAAATCTTTCTGCGGAAATATTTTATGCGATAGTTCTGGGCAGGTAAAATTTTAATCTGTCATGTAAATAAAATATTATTAATCCATTATGGTCTAAGTGAAAATGATTTAAGCTTATGAACAGATGCTAAAAAACAAACACAAGTTTTTTCTCAACATTTTTGAAATTTAAATAGTGATGCTTTAAAGGGAAAATCGATTTTTTCGGCAGTCGTAACTAGAACTAAATAATGCTATTGGAAATTCAAACTTAAATGTACCGTTTTGGCATCGTAACATCAGAAAAGTGAGATTATATGTTCTTAAAATAAGCTTCGTCTGGCAGGAAATGGTTTAGTGCAGGTGAAGATCAGTGCAATCTTTCCATTTCAATTTTGCCGAGTTTAACTAAAGTTCACACGGAAGATGTGAGTGCGGAAAACTGTTTAATGAACCTGATGCGCTCACATACTAAAATATTATTTTTAAACATTATCGTTGGAATTTTCGATTGGAGACTTCTAAATGTTCCCTGCCTGCTAAAGGGCCTAAAAGTTAATAGCGTTTTTCTGGATCAATGCTATTCTCAGCCGATTTTAACAATGATGACGTAAAAAGAATATTATAATTGCATTAGTAAACAAACACAACGTTGATAGAAATTCGCTTTATTTTAAGCTCATTATATCGCATTCAGTGATTAGTACAGAGGGAAATGGCATTTATATTTTAGAGCAGTAGTGATTTCTTAATGTATCAAATTTCTATATGATATTTTGGCGTTTTCGAAGATTACACCTGAAATCATTAAGTAGTTATTTAAATAAATGCAATCGATAAAACTTTTTGTTGCGATAAAATTGTCTGAGGTAAAATGATATTAAATTTTCCAGCGTCCCACCTATAAATTTTTGAATGGTTTAGCAGTAACTGTTTTAAATAGCTCTAAAGATATATTAGTGGCAAAATGTGCATTTTTAACAACTTTCAAGCCTTCATCCTACCGGAAATTACTACAATAAAAAAGGGAAATACACACTAAGCAGCAGGCGTATAAGTACCTTTCAAGTGGTCTGGAGTAAAATTTGTTGTGCATGCTTAAGCTAAGTGACAGCAGTGTAATCATTTACAAGAATAGATGACGACTTCACCAACCCGCCGTATGAGAGAAGAAATGAGGATACTAATGAACGCCCTAAACGAAATCATTGTTAACCAATATCTATCATAAATTTATTAGAGAAGTTGATGGGCCAATTATAATGATCAGAAAGAGGGCTTGTGGAGAAAAATAGCAGGATTAGATGAGTAAAATACATAAAAAAATGTTATCGCAATAAATGGTCAAGCGAAACAAGCAAGTATCCAGAACCGCATTTACAAATTAGCATATGAGTATTATAGGGCCTGATTTAGAAAAAATGCCTTTGGCTTTGCCTAAATTAACGGTAGAATAGGTAAAATAATGGAATTATTATTTAAACCCGACTTTTTTGATAAGCTGCAATAATTTTATCAGTAAGAGTCCAGAAAGCAAATATTTGCCTGTTTAGATTATTTAAGTCCAATCTTCATCGTTTTCAGGGCAATCAATTGACTAACTCTAAAAAATCAATTGAATGACAACATTGCAAGTGCTATTTGAATTAATCTAAAAGTATATAACATTACTAGTAGAGGAAATATTTACGAAAATATTTAATCATACATGACAGAATGACTTGGTATTGCATGTAAAACAGCTTCATTATTATTCTAATCCTCCCTTAAATGCTGAATGAAAATGATCCAACATCAATCAAAATAAATGCTTAAATATTCGGAGGCAAAGAAAGATCTTTTCATGCTGTACTGAGTCCATCTATTTCGGCAGTAAACATCATACTATTTAAAAATATTAGGGACTGATAAATCTAACCTTAAGTTATTAATCGGTATTGTGGTCTAATATTTGGGTCTTTGGAATTCTTAATTTATACTTTAATTTAAGTGTGAAACTGTCTATTACCGTTTTTATTACTTATAGAACCGAATTTTTCATTTAACTAGCGTAAATTTTGCTGACTGATAGTTGTTTAATACAGTCGTCATTGGTGCTGTTGTCATACGATTAAATCTAATTTTTTTCACTTGCTGATCTGAGAACAACCCACTTTCAAACATTTCAAAACCCGAATTTTCGAATCCAAGTAGATCTGGGGTATATAATAATTTCCAGACTCAACTACATTTTTAAATATAAGAGAAGTATCAGTAGACTTTTTAGTATTTGAAACTTTAAATCCTATTACTGTTACGGCAGCTTTTGTGGCTACCATTCCAGATATATTCCACTTATCCAAAAGCAGATATTGCAACGTAAGCAAATTTAAACAAACTTATTAATCCTCTAGAAGTGCTTAGTAGTAAAATCGTTCAATCTAAGGAAAATAAAGGTCTTACTGCTCTGTGCTGTAATTACGCTGTTTATTTTTCTTCATGTTTGAGCAAATAGACGTTTAAATTTTAATTATGATTAATGAGTAGTAACACTGAATGAAGAATAGTTGGTGATTTTCCAATTCATTGGTAAATGTAATATATTTAAAACCATTTCGAAGATTCAAATTAATTACTGGACTAGAGAAGAGTTTAAACTTCCCACAGGATTAATTTGCTGGAAAAGGTCATTTCTCGATACACAAAAATCTACAGTTTTATGCAGAGAAAAAGGCAATTCCATTAAACAGCTTGAACGAACCCTATGGTACTTATATGGGCAACTGGCTGAATAAGCGAGTGAAGGATCCGCACACGCCGGGTGTATCGGAGGAGTGAGCAGGAGCGGACAGTGAAAGTGGAGCAGCAAAACATCACTGATAGCGGCCACAACTGCTCAGGCCTGAGGTGAGTGCGTGCGTGCGCCCCCAAGCTCAATCATCGATCTACGCCCACCGTTTGTGAGCGCGCAAGCCCACTCTGCAGGGTATCCGGCCAATCAGAATCTAGAAGAGCAGAGCGCTCTGGACCAGTGTCTAATACTCCACCCCCAACTCTCCCCACCCCCGTCTCTTCCTGAAATTGTAACCAAATATGCTCTACTCGCCTGTGCACCTTTCCGCGTCAGATGAGCGGTTGATTCGGTCAGGACTGTCGGTGATTTGACCTCAATCCCTCAAAATGGATCAAACCGTATAAGCAGTAACTACATGCCCTAGCAGATTCCTCTCAATTGCTTTGTGGAACTCGCATTCAGAAGATCTTTGTCGATGAGTTAGAGAAACTTTTCCTATTGAAATGGCCAGGCCGGAAGTTATCTAGGTTGTAGAGAATCGAAAATGTTAGGCTCTTTCATATCAATTATAGTTCCTAGAACAACAGAGATTTAAATAATCACAAGGTGTTTTAAATCGGTTTATTGCCTATTTAGCTGAGAAAGTAATAATATTATTTAGTACAATGGTAGTTATGATTTAGCTAAAAAGAAACAAAACGAAATCGAGAAACTGTAGCATCTAGACAGAAGAATGAACGATTTGTAACTAAAAAAACGAGAATTGAAATCACCGATCGGAAATTAAGAATCTGTATTCAGCTGCATAAAAATCGAGGTGAATTTATTATTAACAAAGTAATTCCTATTTAAAATTAATCAGGTCGTTCAAACCCAACGGGTTAATCATTTTAAGAATAACAAAGCTTTGGTCGATTTTTCAGATTCAAGTACCTGCTTGCATCTATCGATTCATTTTTTTTCAAGAAAATGTCTTCTAATATTCTGGGAGCCGTGCATGAAGTAATCTGAGTAACAGTAGCGGTTCGAAATCCCTCCCTTGCTTTAGGGAAAATTTTTAGAGTTCATTGCCTCTCATAACGAAGCTCTCAATGATTTTACTGCTGGTTAGTCAGCTGCTCAGTGAATCCAAAGAATTGACCCATTGTCTGGATACCACGAAGTTTATCAAAAAAGATTCTGGGTGCTTTAAATCATCTCGAATCAATGAATCACTGTTTAAGATGATATCGTTATTCCACTATTAAAAGTTGATGAAGACAGATCTCGTTAATGTTGATAATTGCTGAATAAAAGAGCGGAGTTTGATGGGGCTGTAAGGAATTTGTCCATCTTATCTAAATAACGATCATTTATAAGAATTTACATTCGCCCATTGACTAAAGTGTAGTGTTTTGCTTAGGCTTTCTTGTCCTATGGAGGTTTTCGGCAATTAAGACTATGAATGTATGCCAAAACATTTCCACACTGTCTTTAGCTTAAATCATGAATTTCAATTTCCACAATCACTATGCGTACAAAATGTTATGCATTTAACTCTAATTCCATGTAACGATTTTTCGATAATAAGTTGAAAACGAAATGTTTGTGGTCACCTCAAGTTTCAAGGACTACTAGCATTGCTTTAACAATTTGAGGACAAGGAAAACAATATTTGGTCTAATTTTTCGATTTAATAGAAATTGCAAGGATAATAGCAACTATCTAGAGCATTCGAAGTAATAGGCAATTAATAATGACATTTTATCGATACAAAATTCTCGCTGCAGAACTAGCGTAGCATGAACATGTCACTTCGTGGCCCATCGAACTGATAATTCAAAACTGTTTTAGGTACTTTTCACACCAATAAAAACGCTGGTGTGACTACATTAGTAACCTATCGTAGGGCGGATAGAAAGGCCTCAGAACAGTAAAAACGTATCCACGAAGCGACTTTAACGACTCTGGGCATGGAATCTCACAGTTGTTGGGCGATCGTTAGGGCCTCTTACGCTCGCTATCTTTTTTCAGCAACTTCAAAATACAAAGGGATTTTATTCAAAAGTCAAAATTACTCATTTCAAATATTGGAACTATCAATGACACTTTTAAATAAACAATTCTGGTAGCTTGACTCATTACATCGATTTGCGCTCATTTCCACATGACTTCCTTTGGCTATTCGGTATTTAGAGTTGTAAATAGTATGTACTTAACTGTGATCCGTGTCGGCAAAATGGATTCTTGTTAATTGTACGATAATTTATGCTCATCTTCCCTTCCCAAATTTACTCTCGTTTCTAGATGCATTTGCTTGATTTTAAGTCGACATTGAAGGCCTTTTATCGCACAAATTAAATGCTGAAAGAGTGCTCATTGGGAGACATATTTCCCAATTTATTAATAATGCATTTTCCTATGAAAATTATGGGCGTATAACAACAATGGTAAGTACTTATTGCTCTTCTAGAACAATAATTTATACAAAATTAGTGAATCAAGTTTGAAACATTTAGGAAAGACAATTTCTATGAAGATGTAAATCTCATCTATTTTATAGGGTAACGGGCTTGAAAGTTGAAGTGCTCACGGATAATCACCTTAAAATGAACTTCTACGACTTTTAACGCCATAGACCCTATTACTAAGAAGAAAATGCTTTTTAAAATCCTTCTTGATTTTAAATTTCGAAAAAAACAGAGAAGTGAATTTTTTGCTCACGATTTCCGGTTTATCTATAAATAGCTCATCTGCTCGTCTTTGCAAACAAAAGGACTAGAGATCTTGAGAAAAGGAGAAAATATGCTAAAGTTTAAAACATTTCCATAGACCTAACATGGTGAAAGGAAGAAATACTAATGCCAGTCTCCTGACCGCTTTTTAATTGCGATTTTTTGATTTCTTCAAGTGATTTTCATGGGTTTAAAATTGCAGAATTACGATTTTCGGATAGAGAACCACTTTAATTTCCCTTACAAAGATATCAGGATTAGAATAAAAATGTTGGTTTAAACTATTCCGTTTTGGGAGTTTTTTCACCCATGGCCACAAGCAACCAATAAACTACATGCCACAAGAATATTTTTGTCAAAACCCATAATTGTGCAAAACCTTAAATCCAGCTATAAGGAAATTCTTTGCTATCGAATTTGAGTCGGTAATTAATACTAATACATAGATTTTAATGCATTTTAGAGCAAAAAAGACAAATCGCAATAAAAACTGTGAAATAACTGACAATAGGGTCAAATTCAAATGCACCAGATTAATGTGCATCACACACTTCAAGCCGAGTGTCCGTATTATTCAAAATTTATTCAAAATTATTCAGAATTTACTCTTTAAGAAACTCTAATTCGTTTTTTGAACAGTGTAAGCATTTTTCAAGATCGCTGAATTATTTATAAATTCATCAAGAAATATTCCATTAAAAATGAACTCAAATATTACGAAATAATAACTAAGTCCATTATAGGGTGAATATAAACCTCCGTATGTTTGGCCACTCCACTTATGTACAGTGCTTTCCTAATTTGTTGTAGTAATAGAGCAATGCATCTAAGCACCACAACACCTCATGACTTGAAGTAAAGTAATCATCGTACTGACTGCTATAGAGCACCTAAATTATCGATATTTTGATATCTGGACTCGTTGATGCAAATTCGTCGTATTTAAAGCGCCTGAAATACACTATCCAAACCTGAAAAATCGTCATGCTTTCAATACTTAGATTGACGAAAAGTTGCATTTAGTAATTATAAGATATGCGAAGAAAGTTAAAGATGTGCTTAAACCTCAAAAGTTTGCTTACCAAAAGGTAATAAATCAGCGTTCTGAAAGGATAAACTTTGAACGAAAAAGTGAAGCGCTATACCTTATTTTACCCTGAGCTTTGTCACATCATTCTCATGAAGTCGAGTGCTTTACGAAGGTTACTGAACATTATTAAACTAAACCAAATTTACTACGTCCCAGAGCTAGCCTTTGTCAGAGCTTAGCCTTTAGACACGACATGATGTCAATAAAAACGCCGTATTAACCACCTATGAACACTAACTGCATGGCCAGCATGCACATTACTTACATTTTAATAATAATAATAATAATAATAATAAATATCACAATGCAAGAGTTTAATCAGGACAGCGTGCTGAAAATACTGCTTAAGACAGACAACTAAATGCAGTTAGTAGAGTAGATTTTCTTTCGGGACAGAGAGCTTAATGAAAACATTATCGAGGGGGAAACAAGCTGAAACTGCTGTAGTAACAAATAAAAAGATTCCATCCATTGGCAGTTGTTGAGTCGAAAAGAGGATACAGACTCACCGACATTAATTCCAAATATTTTGTGCTTCTTCTTTCTCGGTGTAGTCGGTGAGGCCTCGGGTGTGCTGGAATCAGGTTTGGTGGCAGGGCGCGGAGGAGGGGGTCTCCAAGGCTCCACATGCTCCTTCGGTGGAGGAGGTACGGGAGGAGGAGTCGGTTTGCTGATGGCTGGGGGCGGAGGTCTGCTAGGTGACCTTGGGCTGATGTCATGATTCGATGGCGAAGTGATGAGAATCGCCGGTGGAGACGTTCCCATCGAGAGGTGGTAAGGTTGTGGTACTTGCATTTGCCCTTCGGCTAACAAAGAGGCCTCTTCGAACGGATCTTGTTCGGGAATGTGCTCGACCTTGAACTGGGGATAGTTGTAGTTCTCATAATCCTCTTGATACACCTCACGATAAGGCTCCTGTTCCGGTGTTTCTGGCGGGACTGCTGGTTTTTCGAGCTCTTCTTCGGAGAACGCAATCTCACTACTATCCACATCGAATGATGACTCACTGCTCTGAGGAGTTGCATAGGACCCAGCCTTACTTTCATCTCTCTCAGCCTCGGGATATGAGAAATCATAGATCTGGTCGGTTGGCACACCAGCAAGGGTAAAATTGCACTCATCATCGCTAGGCTTGTAGTCCAAATTCGAGTCCTCACTGTCGGAATAGTACACCGGCGTTATGGAGCCACCATCACTTCCGCGTCCAATCCCCTTTCGGTCAGTCAAACTCTTGGGCACCACCGCTTCCATGTCACTAGTATCGACAGTTTCGAACGACTCCACAAAAGCCAGAGGTGCCGGACTGGCGGATGGTCTTGGTTGAGGCTCATCTTTACCGGACCACCTTTCAGTCGATCGGCTTGCCCGCTCTCGTTTCACTGTGGGAATGGGCACGTTGGGATGATAGCCGTATTCATCAAGGTCGTCATGTTCTCCCTGCGTTAGTGACGAACGCTTCAGAGAGAGGGTTTTAGAGAGCCTTCGCACCAACTTGGTGATGGGGTTGACTCGCTCTCGACTCATATTCTGTCTAACTTTGGCGACGCAGAGTTTTCTAGTGGTGGAAGCCAGGGGAGCACGTGGACATTGCGCCAGGGGCCAGTGAGTATGGGTGTTTCTGAGTCTACGATGAGAGAAAAGGAGAGCAATCCCTCCACTGCTCTGGCCGCTGCTGCTCCCAATTCTGCTGATGCTGATGATGTACGCTTGCATGCTTGCTTGAGTGTGCACGGGCAGGCGTCCGTGCGCAGGTACGCATTGATTCACAAGTTAGGGGGACGGACAGACCGGCTGGAGTTTGCTAAGCGAGTAACGCGCCTGTCTGCACCACTGCTTGGCTTGTGTAGCCTCAAGGTCGAAAGTCGATCGAAGGGCCATTTTGAAATGTGCAGTTATCAGCCATCTGCGTAGGCAGCAGCCAATTATGTTTTAGTGCTTACGAGAACTATAATACAGCTTGATTTCATTTCTATATACTCACCGTTTAGCCACCACTTTCTTATATCGAGTGCTATTCAAAACGAGAGGTACCTGGTGCTATACAAACAGGCTGAAAGTTTCCAATTAATACCATCCTATCATAAAAGTGAAAGTATTCCGTATTAGTGGAGGAAACTGCATCACTTCAGCTAAGTATCCTTTTGGAATATATGAGAAGGAATGCCAATGAAACCCAAAACTGAGTTTAAAGCAAATAAATGGATTTGTAAGCGGAGAAATGCACTATGAAAGTGTGCAGTTCCATCTCGAAGAGACTATAGGTTATGTTCTTTTTAAACTTCCCACAAAAGAATGATTACAAATTGAGGCTTCATATTTTGTTTGACTATTTAGGGGTATTTTACTATAAGTATTCGATTTTTGACGCTAAATTCAGGTTGAAATAAGCTGGTACTCATCGTCATAAGTAGGACGTATTGTCTGTAAAGAAGATCCAAGCAAGCCCAGCCTGCATTCCAAACATTTTAAATATATTTCATTAATTTGTACTTATTGAATACTTGAGGAAATTCGAAGTGCCTATCAAAGGCGTTATTACTGCTTATCAAGATATATAAGTAATCTCTCTACACTTTTTGATATCATCGTTTTTAATTTAGTTGATAAATATTTTCCAAACGAAGAAGTTTGAATTGGTCTTTAATGAACTCAATTCTTGTAATTTCCCTTGGAGCTTGAGTGGATGTGGTACTGAGTATCACAAATAGATCGAGTTTATCCTAGGAGATAAAATGTATCATTTCCGTGCACAAAACTAAAATTCGTTTACGAAACTTTTAACCAAATTTTCATATTTATGTAGCATTTAGATAAAAACACATTAATTCTTATAGACTAGCTATTTTCAGAATTCCCATAACCCAGTTAGCCCAAATTTGTGTGCGTACACAGAAATGTAACATTTGGGACAGAGATTATTTACCACCGGAAGGCATGATTTTAAACTGCTAGAATTTCTGAAGTTCTCAGCTTTTGCCTTTTTTCAAGTGGATCAACGCCCTCCCTCTTCCTGGGACCCCGGATTTTTCCTTGAAGTTAATCGAGTTCCCCAAGTTCTATCATTTTCCCTTTGGGATTTAGCGAAGCACATTGCTCTGCATCTGTATTAGGCTCTGATATTCCTAATTAAGGCAACACGGGTATAATATTAATAATATTAATAACACGGGTATAATAATATAAAATTAAGAGAATCTTTCATAGACTTTGGGCTTTTTACTTTTGAATTCATAAAGGTATCCTTTTGAATATAGCAATTTAAATAAGTTTATATAGTTATTATGAATTGTAGAGACTAAACTGATAGCAAATTACCTGTAATATTCATGGAAATATAAAGTATATTGGACAATAAATGCCTAATATTTGTCGGCGTCCAAGTATGAAAGATGGATTCAATATAGGAGATCCCTTCATTAGGTCAACTCATATTCTTTCAGTATTGTTAACCAATATAAGCAAGACTTCTCCGTTGTTAGTTTCCTTTGACTAATATGAAACCCAGTTTGATTCATTTTTTTCTCGTAATGATCATGCTTACAACATTTTCCAATTATTTGCCCATTGCATAATTTCCCTTTTTGTAAGCAATTGAACAAGCTCTACTCTTTTGATCATTTTGAAAATATGTTTGAATTTGCCTGACTTGCGGTTAGTCCATAATATGGACGATATTTCAAAATATTGTTTGTTTATTCCCCCTCGATCCCAAGTAGCAAATTTAATTACGTGTTTCTGATAATATTTTTATGATGTATGAAGTCTGCTTGAAGGATTAACTCTATTTTACTTCCATCAAGCTTAGTTAGGAGTAATTAGACAATAGCCACGTTCTTTTGTCTATATTAGCTAAAGCTGTCTGCAGCCCATGCACATTACAAGATTTTAAAGTGTTTTTACAGGATCATACTAACTGCGTTACACTGATAGACTAGCAAGCATCAGTAATTGATCTCTCACAATCATGTCCCTAAAGCTTGTCCTCAATAGTGCATAGGATTACTTCGCATATGGCTGGATAATGTTGGATGTTTGATAAAGCCCCCAAGGTCATTGCCTTCATATAATTGGTACTTGCAAAGTCTTGCAGAGGGCTTAAGATTAAGACAGGGAGTTATAACAAACCAAAATGACATCGGGACCGTGCTTAAGAGCCAAATGTAGGCTCATGTAATTCTTAGAAATCCATGAAATCGATCTTGCAAACATTGACGTGGATCCTACCATGTTTTAAACTCTAACGGCCTCAGTTTCAGTATTTAAACTGGGTGGGACGATTGGCTTAACGAATCACTGCATGTAAGCTGGAAATTGGAGCTGGATACTCTCCACGCTCTCAGGCTGCGACAGCCCATCAATCACAGTGTTGCTAGTTGTTTGGATGCGAGTTGTTTGTGTCCCTGTGCAGTCCCCTGTCCTCCTTTAATTGCAGACTGAGCCATCCATAAACAAGGCCATATGACCCTTACGCAGGGAGCAGCTACCTGGTTCGTCCTTAACGAGTTCCTAGGGCGTGGCTGTCCGTCTCCTCTTCCCCTCTCAGTCCTGTCCTTTTTCTGGTGGGTGTAATTGCAGTGAACCGCAACACGTTGAAGATTCTGGGATATCCTAGCAACGCTATCGCATTCTAATCGTACTCATTAAACAAGCTCTTCCCCAATCCAGACTTCAAACAATATGATGAAAACGCATTTTGCTACAATTTTTGAGTAAGCAAGCAAACGAATATTGTTTAGAAGTGACAGTCACCCAGTAGCTGAAATTTATCCAGTTGACTAAGTCAACGGTCTCAATAAACAACACCAGAGTCGCGAAACCTCATTAGCGGAAAGGGGAGAACTGATTGGGTCATCAGAGACTTTCTCGACGGGAAAAACACTAAACCTAGTGTGACTGAAATCAAAACTTCTACATCACCGTCACCGAAATTCGGAAGCACGTCCAGTTTGCCTATTTCCATGGAGCCAATCATGCTTCTTGGTAAAAAAGACATTGATTATGGCATTAATAATCCCTGATTGTAGTCAAAAATAGTACAACCTAGGTGAACACAACTGCAAGTTCAAAAAATGGAGGTTGGTCCGAGTGTTGAGTTTTGCTAATGTTTGGGATTACTGATTCATTTTATATTCTAGGTGATATTGGATGGAATTACTTACCCGTTGAATACACATGAAGCTACTTACATTTTAATTCTTGAGTGGTCCGGCTTTCATTATGAATTGGTTGGACTCTCCACAGTCGACAAATTTGACCCTTGGGACGGCAAATCTTGCAATGTCATGCTCTTACTAGAATGGAAATCATGCGAGAGAAGGCAAAGAAATCGAAATGAAGTGCACATATATATCCGATCATCACATATATCTTAAAAATGCGTAAGACCTGACAAAGGAAATTTTATTTAGGAGAAAGTCTGTCACACCTTGGATCCTGAGTAGCAACAGTACCATGTTTCTAATCGTTAGGTCTAGTTTATTAAAAATATTGCTATTGTAGATGCATTACGAAGCCCTAGTATCCAAAAAACCGTAACTCATTACTGAAAAGTATTGTTTAGGAAAAGAATGATCACCCAGCAACCAGAAGTGGACATCGAGAGCCGATTGACTGGGGGTCCTGATGCTTGGGGTTGCCGAAAATCTCTTTTCAATAAAACAACTCCTCAAAGCAAGAACAAGAAACTAGTATGAGATTAGACGAATTATGTGTAATTTACGAAGCCTTGGCCTGATTTCAAGAGACAGTCATGTTAGGGTTAGGGCCTATGAATCCCTAAAATTTTCGTAAGTGCTCCATAGGCAATCTTGAAGGCGGTAAGTTTAATTCCTGAATGGCTTCTGCTCGAGATGCAAATGATTGATAATCGTTCGAAGGTGCTTTACCTGTATCATCTACCTGTAGTTCCTGTTGCGGTGGCGTAGTCCACACTTACAGTAAACTTAATGATCATTCAGTCAATTTGTGTTTGCCAGTAGGACTACCTTGTAATTAGACTTGTCTACATGTTCCTGCATGATTCATTCCCATAATGAGACAAAAAACGCTGCTGAATTTTTAGGTGCCAGTGGACAGAGACCCTTGGGGTTACTAGGAGGTTGTGCCTTTCACCACTTGAGAGCATCGCTGGTTGGGCTCGCCCTGAATCATATCGAGACAGGGTCCAGTGAACTTCACTAGACGACAAACTTGGTTAGTTATATGAATTCAAATACACCTTCACCTACTTGCCAACCGGTCGAAACCCAGAGTCTGGCTTGGCGAGTTTTGATAACGCAAGTTTGCCGCCATTAAGAAAATGAGCAAGTACATGCAGGCACTAGACTAGCAGCCTTGCAAGGGTAACCAAACGGCACAGCCAGGAGTCTTTACATGCTCCATGTAGTAACTCCACTGTGCTAATGGCCAAATGTCTTCTACACTCGAAAAATCGAGCACTACTACGAAGTTTCTGGGGTGACCAATGACGAGGCAATGGGTTCCATATCAGTCGAGCCATACGAATCCTTCGGTTGCCCGCTGTCTGCTAAGAAATCCGTAATCCAGGACTTTAAAAGCCACTGCCATGTGGTGACTAATTGACCCCAACGGTTAAATTGAAGGTGAGAGCCCACCTCTGGTTTACATGGGAAGAATAGCTTCGCCACAAGAGAATACCTCTTCGCGTGTGCCGATCTCTTAGTAAGACTCACCAGGCCCCAACTACTTGATAGCTTGACTCCCATGCTTGCATAGGTTGATTAGTCATAGATTCGGTAATCTTAACAAAGTGCGCATACGACTTGACACACATGGAAAGCCGAAACGATGTGTTGAGCATGCTTTATTTCGTGTAAAATTACCGACTAGCGGAATTAACTTGCATCATCGCTAAACACAAATGATTGTCGTGGTGTGCACAAGATATAAGCGAGGACTTGATGTTGAAAAGTTTAGCCAATCAGAGTTGCCATCCAGCCATATGAGTAAATTATACTAAAGGGAGGGGAAAACGGGGCAGATGGACGTTCAGTCGATTTACAGACAGGCACACAAACGCGCAAAGGGAAAGAGGAAATGCCGCATCACCGGACGAACTCATTCGCTGTCGGTTCGGCTCACAGTTCGTCGTGCGTGTAGAGCGCCTGACCAAAGTCGGTCGCCTGGCTCCCGACGAATACGTGGTAGTGCGAGAGGATTTCGTCTTTTGACAACTTACCATCCTAAAACACCCAAAACAATGTAATAGCTTAGTTCCACGAATAGTGTAGTAACTAGAGGGAAGAAAACAGGTGGATACACATTCTGTAACCAGACAGAGCCCATTAGGTTATTAATACGCATGCTATAGGTAGTATGTTTTTGATCATCTGAATTGAGGTTCTTACGCATCAGTGTTTTACTTCGTACTGAGGTCGATACGAGACACGACCCCTCGCAGGGCTGATGCAGCAATGCCTTCTGACATCATAATGCGCACTTATGCACAAAAAACTGCCACATCTATAAACAATGACGCCAGTTTTTCTACAAAAGTACACTCCTCTTCACTACGTGACTTCGTCGAATCCCTATTTTTTAATGAAAACCAACTTCTCCTACCACAGATAGGACAAAGTTAATTATCAATCCACCAACAAAGTGATTAATCCCACGCAAGGCTACAGCCAATAAAGACTCAACGGGTGTCCGTGGACGTAAGCCAAAACTACTCAGTTGAAGCGGTTCTTTTAACTACAAGTTGGTGTATGGGATTCATAAGCATTGTAGCAACAGCTGATCATGTCGTACATAGTCCACTACTACTCTGAGCACTAAGTTACTCTTGCATTTGCTAGAGGAGACCACTGTCTGTGAATGGAATACCTTGGCGAAGTCACTCAAGCATAGAACCTCTGAAGAACTAGTTGTCAAACATTTGTATTCAACTGTGAGATACACTGTTACTTTCCTAGACTCTCAAAAGTTATATGGATTGAAAAATCTAGTACGTGTTTCGTACCCACTAGCACGCATCCCCATTATGACCGAACTGAACTACAGCTATTGACTAAGACCACAGCAAGCTAGAGCTCTACATAATAGAACTCACAAATGGATACCCCTATTGAACTTCCAAAAGCCCAGTTGCAGGCATTTAGGTGAGTGGAGACGAGAGGGTCAAGCACCTTGTTGTCATCAGCCTCAGCCATGAGGTGACGGAGTTCAGACTCGATGTGATCGTAGTCGGCGGGGAAGAGCCAGGCACGCACTTCTTCGCGGTCCAGGAAGCCGTCTCCGTTCCTGTCCCGCGTCTCTCGAAACTGCTGTTGCTCTGTCTTCACCCACTCCGGCACCGGGCCTGAGTCATCCGACCACATATCCTCTGCACAAGTAAAAACAGAGCTCGGCCTCCCACAGACGCAAACCGCAAATTCTCGGTTAAATAACTAGCTTCTTTGGTGAAATAGAAAGTCACTCCGTTAAAATACAGCAGATTATTAAAGGACCCTTAACCAGAAAACATTCAAAGCTGGTAAATGAGACCACGCAAAGCAAAACGAACTTTTGATACTTTTTAGAGACCCGTAGTAGCGCTATGAAAAATTAGTGCCAAGATTTTCACAGAAGTCAGCTCCAAGACTGGAAGGAAATGTCTCAGGAGAAGCAGGACCTTGAGAGCCGTATAAAGGAGTTCCACTGAAACACTAAGAGATCTAGTATCGTGCTTGAAAATTATAAGCAGCCGAAAAATGCAAAACTCCGTTCCTTAATAGTGAATTTAAGAGTACAGGACGGGTCCAGAGCGAAATTACATCATGTAAAATAATCAAACGCTTAAGTAGCAAAACCACTGGTTTGAATAAGAAATTCACCGAGAATCGAAAAGTGAGTAGTCAAAGCAGCGAATATCAACTAAGAGGCCTAGCACGAATTCGACCACATTGGCAGCTGCACATAAAGACTGCAGCATGCATGACGGATAAACCTTCCTAAATGTTTCTGGAACCGAAATGAGAATTTTATCATAAAACACCCTTAAAAGGAAAAATCAACCAGAAGAGTAAAACTAATTATCGAGAGATCGCAAAGGCTGTGTGAGGACGAAGAGATAGCGGTGAAAAATACATAAATGGAGTAGATGGAAGCAAAGTCAAAACATATCTATACTTACTGGTATATTCGTCCAAATCAATTAGCCCATCATTGTTCATATCAAGATCTTCAATAGTTTCCTAAAGAGAAGTCAAATTTGAAATACCAATTTTATAAGAAATGCCTACAGGACACAGAATTGAGAATTTAACGATAACTTACGTCGATAACTATATCTCGCATGTAATCGAATTCTTCAGGATGAAGGAACCCTGCGAATTCGTCTTTGGTTAGTTTACCATCATGATCAATGTCTGCTTTTTCAAACCGTCTTTGATCACGTTCAATCGTTTTCTGGAGTTCTCTATCTGAGAACGAATAATAGATGTATGCTATCAATATTATTACCTTCTGCCTCATCCTCATCAAAGTCATCAGAAATCTTCATTTTATGATGATCAAAGGTGATATGACCGGTCTTAAATTCGGTAGTGTATTCATCAAATGTTTTATCGACATCTTGAGCTACATATTTCGATGCAACACTCTTCAACCACTTTCGCATCTCATCTTCCGAAATGAATCCATCGCGGTCAACATCCATTTTATCGGCAAGAATTCTTGGAGTAAGGTGTTACATAGCAACTTACGCAAGCAATTTTTCACCATCTTTTCGATTCATCGGAGAACCATGACCTTCGGTGAGTTCGTCTAGCCCAACCAATGGTTCATTGTGCTTCTGGAAATGTGAGGTAAACTATTTATTACCCTATCGTACGATCGAAGGCTCGGATCTTGTGGTTTCGATAGCGCGAAACCAATCAAAATACAGAGAATTAACGACTTCGATAACATTCTAGATGCAGCAATGATATGTAACACCCATTCAAGGTATGACGGGTTAATGTTACTTGAAACTCATGCAGCTAAACGATAGTTGCACATAAAATATTACATAACAAATGTTTGTTATGATTAAAAATTTCGATTTTCAACAAAGCTTATTTCAACTTTACCATATCAGATAGACATTTTAGTGACTTAGCAAGGAAATACTCGCGTTAAAATTATTTAACTAAAACTAAATGTCTTGTGGATTCTTGCACCTTACATTTATATTTTATCACTGAAGAGAATGTATCTCCTTTGGCAGTTGACTTCAAAGATCTGATATAATGGAATAATATAATGCTCCATTGATATTCAACGATCCATCCCATTGGATCTGAAAATGTACTGAACATATACAGCATGAACTGCTATAGTTGCGAGCCTTTAGCCATTTGCCTTATCACTGCTTGCATGACGGTTGGTTTCCTCAGCAACTACTCCATCAAAATTATAAAACCCCGGGTGTTTTGGCAGGTATGCAAATCTTTAATCGATGTTTAATAGATTGCGAATGGTAATTTTCGAAAGTTCCGGTTAACTGATGTATCGGCAATGACATTTTCTTCGGTAAACCTTGCTTAAAGGCATCCTACCTGAGTAGTCTGCATGTGATCAGCACTTGGCGCATTATGAAAATATGTCGAATGGTGCAACGGTTTGTATGAAATTAACTGTTGACAGCAAACGTCTTTGTTGTTTAAAGTATTAGCGGATCTGCCATTTTTTTTGAGCACAACGATTCCCATAGTGTAAGATGAAACTAGCTACACAACTTTGCGATCACTCTATTGCCTAGAGTACTTTGATTCAACACTTGGCATAAAGCATTATGTTCCATATTCCCATAACCCAGGTGTGGGGTCACATGAGGTACAAGCCTGGCCATATAATCCCTGGTATATACCAAAAGTTAAGTGTTTAATTAAAACTGGGATCAATTTAATGATTATTTCAATTGGTGAGTGCTACAAAAACGGAGTTTCTTCCAGTGCATTTTCCCACAGTGGCTTTGGTAATTAGATCAACCAATTAGTCTGTCAATCATTTCTATGGTAGGTCGGTTTGTGAAACTATGTAAGCTAGTTTCATTCCTCTGCTTAGGAATTATTAGTGATTTAGCACCATAAAGTGTTTACTCAGTAGAGCAGATAGGTGTATGTCTTTTAGACTGACCGAATGAACCCAACGCTATATGAAATATCTTATTTTAAAGTATGAGCATAAACACAAAATGCGTTTTACGATATAGAAGTGAGCGCTTTTTCTCAGGCATTTTCAAAAATTTCAATGGCATTATTTGGTAGAAAGAAATTGAGATAAGTTCCAGTTCCACTTCTTTATTTCCTGAGCTTCAATGCACTATTTGCAACTTTCATTTCTGAGTGCACCATCCTGAATTGCTCATGAGTAAGTTCTGTGAATAATGGATCGTTAGATAAATTACCTATATAATGATACTCATCCTTGTCTTCCTCATAATTTATCAGTAACTTTATCAGGACATTCTCTTTGGTATTTTCATTGGGATTTTTGTCGAAAACTAGAAATTACAAGACAAAAAAGCCAAACCTAGAAAAGCGTAATCCACACTTTTGATGCCCATCAGAAAATCCTTAGTGTACATATTGTGGAGGTTTAAAACAAAAATTATTTCGCAATATGGATAGTAAAAATTGACTCTAAATGTTAATTTTGCGCGTGGAAATTTTATACCTACAAGCAGCATCGTAAATCAAGGGCATGTGGAATAAAATACAATTTTATTATCTTAATTTATTGTTCTACAACATATTTTTGCCGTTTGCACGTAAGACAGTTGCGTTTATCATGAAAACCATCCGTTTATAAAGGTCATTATTATTTTATGTATCTTATGGTCCATAATTGTAATTAATGTAGGTATCCTTTTAGAGATGGGATCTACACACAATGTAGTAACGATTTATCGGACACTTTGAAGTAAAATTCATGCTTATTCTCGAATTCATGTGTTTCATTGTCTTTTAATGACTGCTCAGTTTCGATTACCACGGTAACACACGCGGTTGGAATGCAAGGGCACCAGGAATCAAAAGCAATCGATTTGGTAGCTAAAATATTGAATTGTCTCACGGCTTTAGCTCGATTTGGCCCAATTAAAGTATGACAACATTTGCAGTGATTTTGAAAAAGGGGGGATGGTAACTTCGGAGTAGATTCCTTACTCACTTAGAATTTTAAAAGTCATCTAGCTAAAATAAACTTTTGTCGTAATAGCTATTTTGAACGCTTGCATGAATTCGAACAATACTACCTAGCACGGCAAAAAAAGATTTCTGAAAACAAACTCAAGCGTGAAACCGCCAGGAGGAAGCATTGTACCGAGAAACTGAAGACCGAAAGCCTAGAAGATGAAATCGCTGAGTAAACCGCTATAACTTGCTAAATAAAATAGCCTGAAAAAGGAGTTATCCCACCTTCAAGATCACAGATCTAGGCAAGAGCGCAGCCTTAGATACTTTTCTCAGTTCTCTACATTCTTAACGACAGCTGTGCAAATTTCTGAAGATTTCGGCGAAATTAACGACCTGGTTAGCCGCGCGGAAGCTCTTAAATCACTCCATCTAGTAACCCGATATTTCCACTTCTAATAGGCTCAGGAATTGAAGGAACGTGAGGCTGAAAGCCTAGAACTAATCGAAAAACTCATGAAGACGAATCGACTCATGGAAAAGGTCTGTCCCCTCGTTAGTTTATTTCTTAGTCGAGGACTCAAAATTTACTAAGAAATTCAAACTATTTAATCGCAAAGGAAATGGAGTACAATAGAATACACCTAGAAAACCTAAACAAGATTATCCAGATGTCGAAGGAGGGTGACAATTTCATGAGAACCAAAGAATGCCACGGAAAGCTGAAAATGTAAGATTTTCGTTAATAGCCTTGAGTCAAAGGGCGATAATGAACACGTATAATACCCTTCGAGGCACTCCGCAAAAGCCCCCAAGCATTACCGCGGAAAATGCCCTTAAGTTTGTGAGTTTATTCCCAGTTATTTACCATTAAGCTCCAAATTTAAATACATTCGGCAATCCTGTACCTTTTAGATAAAAACGCAGCTTTTAGAACTAAAGGAAATTTCCGCCATACTTGGAGAAGTGAATGGCTAGTAGTTAAACAAAATCGTCAGAATCAACCACAAATAATCATCTCATCGTTCTTACGAATTCCCAGACATCTATAATCTGATAGTAATGATAACGGCGATTCCGCACCAAGGTATATTTCATAAGAGCAAACAAATAAACTTCCGAATTCTGCAAAGGGTTTCTCATCTAAAAATTTAAACTCCAAATTATACAGAAACAAGGACGTTAAAGTACATATACGATGAGAAAATAACGTACAGATAACGAAACCATAACAACTGACTTCGATGTTGAAACATGGCTATGTGTGGAGAAAAGAGTTTGGAATTGGGTGTACAGTACAAGTTACCGCGACTCCAGAGAACAGCACATATTAAAGTAAGAGGAACGAGATATTTGAGAACCACGTTAAAGGTCTTCAGATAGTAGACTTTTATTCCTGGGAACGCATTAACATTGCCGGCAATGGCTTGATATATTTGGCAGTGATTTGGATGTCCACTTACACCAGATCCGTCAAAAGTAAGGAGCGATTTAGACCCAAATTTTTGGGTATGATCACGGACGTGCTTTTGGATAACGGATGGAGGCCAGATACCCATAGGACTATCTGGTAGTTTAGGGTCATCAATGACGCTGAAAGATCGAATCCCGAGAACCTTCGCTGAATCTTTAAGCTCTATTCTTCTTTTTTGACCATCACCATAATAGTTCCCGATGGAAAGACAGAGTAAATCAACTTGAACTTTTGTTTCAGTGAGAGAAAGTATAGCAGGTGAGAAGAACATGCACTCATCATCAGGATGAGCAGTAACAATCAGAACCGGTCCTTCAATACAAGCAGGCTGTGGTACTTCTATTAAAAATAGCAAAGCAGTGCATATTGATATTCCCAAGAGGAGGAGGAAAAGCATATAGAGAAAAAGATTGTAATATCAACTCAGGCTGCAGTTAACACAAGGCAAGGTCATTGCAAAATACTCTCAAACTGAAATCTTAAATATTATTTTTAAAATAGCAAAACAATATTTCATTCCACCTATAAATTTTATAATTGTGAATTTATGCTGCCACAAGTTTAATGCATAAACAGATCAATAAAAAATTGATATTTATAATTTTGTACCAATTACGGTGCATATACCAACAATGAGTTTCCTGCATCAATTTTAAGTTGTTGAGGAACGCGCAATTTGCAAGCCTCTCTTGAGAAAATGCATTCGATAGGCATTATAAAAGCATAAATACAGGATTTTGTTAATTTTGTGAATCGTAATGTGACTTAACGACACATATGAAAACATATTCACACCTAAATCATTATACATACACTAATAATGGGGGCCTCGAAGAAAATCGAGCACATGAAAGTCACTTGTGTTGGTCCACTCGTCCTCTGTAAGTTTGGTCCTCTGGTCGAAGGAGTATCCCATCATCACACTTTTTATTTTATAGAATAAAATTTAGGGAGCAATTTTAGTCAGAAATGAATTTGCATTCACTTGTTTTTTATTACTAAAGAAATCGTAAATAAGTCTTACGAGTAGTTTATATATATTACTTATTGAAAATAAAATCAATCGCACTAACAGGGAATCGTCAAGATCTTATCAAGATAAAAAGTGTATATAAATTAAGCGGTGAATCAACCAATCAACAATTAGACCAAAACCATTATCTTGGAATTCATAATCACATGTTGACAGTAAGCACTTATAGAAAGCTGTTAAAGATCTGGCAAGCCAAAAGCTAAAGGGTCAATTTGAAAAATTCATATTAACTTAGAAAACAAGTTCTGAACTTGACACTGCGTTTTGGTGCCTCAAAACCATGCTCGACCCTCATCGATTTGCATTGGAGTGGTAGTCAGTGGAAAAAAGGGCCATCAATTTATACGTGATGAAGAAAAGAATTTGCATGACACTTATGGTGCAAAGACTAATTTCAAAAGAATGTTTAGATAGCAATCGATTGCGAAACCTTATTTGCGTGATTTATCATGAAATAATTCATAATTGCCATCGTAGACACCGGTACTGAATAAAGTTTTCTGTCTAAGTCGAAATGATTGGCAGGCGAGGAGAATTGTGGCGGTTCTTGGAGTTCTCTTTTAATGAGAAAGTAGAATACAGACTACCGCCCTTTTTAAATTTTTTGTTCTGCGTATGTTTACTGTGACAAAACTCTGAAAAATGTGCTATCACACCATTTATCACTCCTTCTTTAAGCCATTCTGAGTAAAACCTCTACTTGATCGATAATCTCAGGTTCGCAGAAATCAGTCTCATGGATCTGCCCTTAAGATAACCTCTAAACGCCCAAAGGTCATTCAGTAGTCCCTGAAATTCTGAAAATTGGCTGACAATGGCGTGTTAAATTTGGATTCATGTAGCTCTTTCGAATGGTCAAGAAGTAATTTAAATCTAAGTGTGCCTTTACGTTATCCCTGTTATCTACTCAGATGGACTTATCAGCCAAAGGTCTGCGTTCCATCAAAGGGTAGGTTTGATTCCTGATGACTTTAGAAAACGCCAGCTTGCCATCAGTCTAGCTCCTAGCGTGACCGGCTCAAATTTATAATTTCTTAATATTATAACCCAATTCCCTATTTAATAGTAGACAGATCTGATATCGCTTTTGGAATAAGAAGCATGATGGTACCTTAATAAACCTCCCGAACCAAGCTCGCCTAAACTCCCATTCATGTGTTGCGTCAAAGTGTCGATTGATCACTGCTAATGCCAAACCCAAAAGCACTGATCAAACAAGTGTCCGATTGGCCCAATAGGGTTAGCTCGCGTAATCCAATAAGTTCAACCTTTCAGGACTCTAGTCTTAGCATTTACGATGAGAATACCCCCGACTATGAGAAAAACTGACGATACTAAGAGGGGTGCTCAATTAATCAGGCGGTAAAAGTGCACTCCTTAAGATGTGCACAGCTGGAAGTTGCATGATCCTGCGTCTGAGTTTTCTGTTGAGAGGTTAAACTAAAGGGGGTAAACAAAATCCGCAGTATTCAGACCATCCTTAAGAATGACTACTTATCATGGTCTTAATACTGGATGTGGTTCTAATGTAATGTACGGAGGTGCTATGCTACCTAAAATAATTCGATAAATATACGTTACGCCTGATAACGTCCACAAGAGACGGGACGCGTCGTAACCCCGAGTTTATTCAACGAAGTGCAAGGCGCCATAGTAACGACTTAAACAACTCTACATATTATAGGTAACAACGAAAGGTAAATAAATTATAGTTCAAGATGATCAGAAAATTACTAATATAATTCTTTATAAATATAACAGGTTCCATTTGTATTGCAAATGATATGCATCAAAAGGTTTATAGAAGGCACTTAACAAGCTTTTTTGCAGTCCCACTTCTATTCCCTTTAGTTTAGCAATTTGAAGCAATTCCCACCAAAACTTCTAAATGAATTCGCTAGACGAAACAGTGGCGCCCAAACCCCACCTACGAGCAAAAGAAGGCACCCTGGAGCAAAACAACCTAAATGTGAGGTTGTAGCGTCGGGGTACTGGTTGGTGTTGCATGCAGACGCGGACAGAAGTGCATATGGCGGGAGATCAAATACAAATAGATACAGGCGTGGTTTTCGTTACGAACAGCTCCTATTGCACCGCTAACAGCTCGCTTCCACTCATGCAGCCGCGGTTGAGAGGGGCATGTGATCCTTCCTAAAACACCGCCATCGGCAGCAAAGCAAGCCAAAGAGAACTATCAGGGCTGCAGCACAGCAGACGCAAATCAAGCCGACCAGGACCAGATCCCCAGTGCTGAACCCAGTATCTCCCAAGTTGGATCTGAAAGAAGACACCAGAACCTGCCATTTACTGTATCGATTTGCAAGTATTTGCCATGAATAGTGCCTAATAGTTCTATCGAACTAGTATCCTGTTTCAAACAATCCTGATGTTGTCATCAACGATTTTTTCTAACTGGATTTGATGTTTGTTACATCATAAATTAACAACTAAGTTGCAATAATTAAATGCCAATAGACTAACATTAACTTAATTGTCTTCCCTCGTCTTATGTGTTACGTATAAGGTTTGAATTTTCATTAATTTACTAATTGGTTTAGGAAATAAGCGAAATCTTATTACATTTCATTCTAATTATTTTTCAGCTTTTCTTTGCAAACTACTAAAGAGAGCAAAAAGTGCTAATCAATTCAATTAGAAATTGGAAGACTGGGAAAAAACTTACCTTAATAGAAAAATCTGCCCGTTCAGCTTGACTACAAAGTAGTGATTTAAAATCAAATCTTCCACTTCAAACGGTATAAAAAAACACACTCTAAACTGAGGTTTAAATGTTAAACTAAACGAAAAAACAAGGAAAAGTTAGGTGTCAGTTGCCACGAGAAAACATGTACAATAACCACTGGGAAAGTGGAAAAAACTTGGGAGGGAAGACACTTGCAGAACCAATTTTATTACTACTGAGTGTGCACAAGATTACTTATTAACTCCAAGAAGTGTTCTTTATCATTAATGCTTTTGTTTGTAAAGGATTGTTGACTTCGAAGATCTAGAGTAAGCGACGTCTGAAAGTGAAGAAGACAAAAAAGTTCTTTTACTACCTTAAAATTGAGAAAGTTCTGTCAGACATACTTGAATAAAAGGTCTAGAATCATCAAACAAGGAGATATGTTGGAAAATGTCCTTCGCAAGAACTTCAAAAGCCTTCATGAGGTTAATGAATTTGTACATTCGGAGTTTTGGCGGGATTATTTTTCGAGAGCAGCACTCAACCAGCATTTGAAAATGGTAATTTTAACGTCTTTGGGTTCACATACCATTAAAACCACCATTCTATTCTTAATGTAATTCTAATAAGTTAAAGACATCTCTTCTCAAGTCATTTTACTCTTCTGTGAATGCGAGGTAACAGGCTGTTGGAAAATTTATCATTACTCAGGTGAATAAATTATGACAAGTTGGACTACAAACCAAATCCTACTACGATAAATGATAATTCAGTAAACTGAAACTAGTTTAAATGTTAAGTTGTTATGTAGTGAATAATTCAAAGTTCACCCAGGGACTTATAACCTAGCTGTTTCCTGGAATTATACTATTGCTAAAACACCTAAATCCCCGGAAGACAAAGACGGACATCGGTCATATGTTCATGGCATTTGATTTGTTTGTATTATGGATTTCTTCAACAAAAAGAGCTCAATAAAGCCTCATTTGGGCTATCGTGTAGCGATTGATTCGAAGTTGCAATACCAATTAATGAGTCTCTGATAAAAGTACCGAATCTTTGAAACAACTTAATTAACCGGAATGGGGGAACGTGGTCCTGCTAACATTACTTCAAAGGGGTATACTTATTTTAAAAAGTAATATAACAGTTTTTGCACGCACACGATATTTTAGAATTACATCTTTGTAAACAATTAGATGGCGAGAACAACTTTCAAGTCTTTACACGGAGAACCTTGATATTTTAATCCATTGCGAGTGACGGTTTTTTCAGGGGCAGAAAAGGAATTCAGTACTCGGCGTGAAGAAATTTAACCATGTATTGACCACTCACAATGCCACAAACAACAAAAAGTGCTAAAGTCACACTAACCTTGTACAAGAAAGTCTTCTCAGGATCTTTCACTCACATTCATGTTAATCCACTTGAGATCACATGCTCAAGGAATGGGGCGAGCAATTGACTCAAGAACAACATCATTGATTCTTTGACAACTTGAGATTTATTGGGTTTTGCCACTAATCTGCATAAAGTGCCTGCTGAAGGCGATCGATAATGTCACTAAATATAATAGAGACCTAAACGGACATCTAAGAGTGTCTGTTTGTCTGAGTGAATCGTAGTACCGGTGTCATGCATAGCGTTCCTCCCAGTTAGAAATTTGTTTATTCAAACAGACCAATAGAGTGCTCTTATACCACGGTGGATTTCTGGGATGTGATCGAGACATCACTTTGTTACAAGTACTCATGATATAATTCGTCTTAGAGAGTGCCGTTCTAGTCTCCAAGGTGCACTTATAGAAGGCTGTTTCGCACAGTAAACTTCACCCTTTTCTTGATGGCAGACACCTCAGGCTTACAAACGAATTCATTCCATTGGTGGTTCAAACATCTCTTACAGCTTCATTTTATGAGTGTTCTCATTTTAAGAGTTCCATAGTTTTTTTCAATGCAAAACCAACTTCCACAACGTTGTAGCTGATAGTGAATACATTATTTAAAGAATCCTCAACGAAATCCTACAGAAAAAAGACGCATTTACTGAATGCCCAGAATCCGACATCGTTTGATATTGTTTAGGGTAAGTTGAGGTTAGTTATTCCCTAAGATTCAGCTCTTATACTACTCAAACATGCTATGAATCCAGAACCATTTATTAGTGCATGACGAGGCTATAGTTGTTGGCTTACACGCATGACTGCTATAGATTCCAACCTAAACTCACGCCAATAATTTTGTTACTAAATATGATACTATTACTGATAACAATTTGCCCCACAGCTACAAAATAATATTTTCATACTTCGTAATTACCTTCATCAGCATATCTGTTTGTAAAATTGCTTGATACCATTATTTACATTTCATATATCTGGTCCACATAATGCCCAGACAGTACCCTAATTGCCCGAAATAACAAAGGACATCCTAATTTAATTGCCCAAGAATGGACAGGCAAATATACTCATGACTTAGGCTCTAACGGGAAAGAGAAAAATTTAAAAAAAAAGAGTGAAGAGCGAGTCTGCATGAATAGTTCAGGTAATCTCCTCTAAGGAATGATGAAATCTTCCTATTTAGTAATGCTCAGGGTTATTTCGAAACTCAGACACCTCTTCATCGAAGAACAAGTGACAAACGAAGGCTAAGCACCCTAAACATTGCAAGCATACGAATCCGGCAGAGAGATTTGTTTACGGACGTGGGAATTGGAAGGCGAGGCAAATTTCTTGTTGCCCTCATTTATTTCTTTCTGTCCTAAGGTTCGTAGTTATCTTTAATGTCCTAAAAACATCTGGTTATGGTTAGCAATATCTAGGAATGACCAAAGAAACTGACGATAAATAGATGGGAACGAGCTTTATGCGTTTAAACTACTTTTGTGAAAAAATGTGTCTTCGTTTGTCGCAGACGCTGCCTTAAACAAGGAAAATAAAGAGTGCAATTGAATTCGCTCACAAATGGCTGATTGGTAAAAGCCTATTCGTGAAAAAATCCGGGCTACAAACGCCGTCTTCAACATTCCCAAGAAAGTTGGCTCCCAACACTGTAATACGACAACTTAGCCATTTTCTATGCCTGCCTTGACAAGAGGTTGAAATTCCGTTAGTGTGTGCTGAGGACGCATTACTACCCAAAACCTCGAACGTTGGCGTCTACAAGCAAGCCACTAGAACTTGTAGTAACTGTAGCTGCATCAACTTCACTATGAGCGGGAGTTAGTCTTGTCCAGCTTTTACTAAATGTAGGCATAAAACAATTGTAGCATTCCATTCGAATTCCCCAAATGATGCACGCGCATTTGTCTAGCTAGCAGTACCGATAAGAATGTATCTGATTGGAAGGAATCTAGTAACTGGCTTTTTATGAAACATACAGGGATGTCACAAGTTTGGGTGAAGTCTAAGTTGGGCAGATTCCCGCGATTCATTAAAAAGATTAGCTTAAATACTGGAATACTAAACATTATTGAGGATAACTATTCGATAGCGTTCACCGTTTGACAAAAAGTTGTTGATTTTGGAAATGGCTGGCGCAAAACAAACGCAATCTGAAGTTTACCCGTGCTGAAACCAAATAGACCGCCCAATTTAACTTGACCAGCCCCTCACGGATTACCATCGTAACCCCAACCTTTCCACCATTTTGAGCAGTCCCTCATTTTTCCAAATACACTCAACAAAAAAATTAAGAGCATGTCTGATCCTATCACATGAGCCTTTGCTTCATTAACAGATAAAAGGTGTAAAGGTATTTGATAAATCAACCAGCAAAATTAATACCACACTCGACCTACACGACAAGTGTTTGTCCCAGAACTGGCGCTAAATACGAGCCAAGTACGCCGAAATTGAGGGTTTTCAATTTGTCGTATACCTTCAATGATCAATGAATTTGGGCTGCAGTTTAAGATAAAGTGATTACTCTTTCAAACAATTTAATTCATCAAAAATTTGATTGTCTAATTAACTCTAAATTTACTGTATTTAGACCGCGTAACTATTTGTATTATCTAAATTTGAGATTTAAGTTTAATTAACGGAATTTTTTGACTTCACTAAATTAAGATGGAATGTGAAGTTGCAAACTTGTGTTTTTTTAAGAGCGTCTATTAAGGTAAACCAAAGTGTAAAATATAATAGGATAGGACAAGCAGTACTGTTTAGGTTCCATTGATTTCGGACGTTTCTGAGGTCTTCTTTCAGCTGGTTTGAAATTGAATGTTTTCGTACATTTCACTAAAAAATCAGAAGTATGAGCGCTCATCGATTGTGGAGTGAGTAGTCATAGCAACAGGGTACGACTCCCCAAAAAAGTGCAAAGGCCTCCTGAACTTTTTTGGTTTACGCTTAAACATCATAACCTTGAAGTGCTTAATACATCTTAGTGAAGTGAATGTGGTTTAAAAGCGTCAGACCGCTCTAATCCAGTAGTGAGGAAGGTAGCTATGAAGTTCATTTAATAAATTTTCCTCCAAATGAAAGTCATGAAGGCTATGGAGAACAGCCATGGTAAGCTGCTTTCCAGCCAAGATTGCATGACCACAGCCCATGAATCTCTACTTTTTTGCCTCATTTCAGAACATTATAAAACAAAATCTTGAAACGATTACAAATCCTAGAAAAATTTCGCATAAACAACGTATGTCCTAGCAAAAAAAAATTGGACCACAGCCCTATGGTGTCGGAATATCGTACTCACATACCAAGTGTACTGTCTACTGCAATAATGTCCTGTTGTGTCAAGCAAGGCAATCTAAAAGGAATCGATTTAGGTCTCAAAGGACAATATCCGCATGCATTGGAAAAAGTGATCTTTCATGACTAGTCTTATAGACATATACAACTGCCTTTACTCATTACTCTTTACTACAATTCTTCTTTGAACTTCGGTTGTCGACTTAGTGGATCCC
Organism: Anomotaenia brevis; assembly: GCA_030710315.1. Taxonomy (NCBI): domain Eukaryota; kingdom Metazoa; phylum Platyhelminthes; class Cestoda; order Cyclophyllidea; family Dilepididae; genus Anomotaenia; species Anomotaenia brevis. The sequence goes on from JAUOZQ010000002.1 coordinate 2,382,476, forward strand.
TTACCGATCGCTCGAGTCTCTGAGGTTATTTAAGCTCATCTACTTCCGCACATCTACCGCCCTTATGAATGATTGAATGCAAGGGCTTTTACACCCCTTTCCGGGAAAAACTGTCAAACTTGCATCCAGGTCTTTTCGATTCTACAGCTCCTCTCTCCTTAGATTCATAGGGGTCCGATAGTAGATGAAATTATGTGAATTGAATAAAGGCTACGATGCGATGACAAGTGGAACTCACTGAGAGATGTCCTCGAAGGACACGTAGACGCCGTCCCACCTCCACGAGGCAGGTCTGTAGTGGTGCACCAAGTAGGCCAGCACCTCCTCCTCCTTATCTGGCATCGCGCCGAACTTGTCCTTAGCCAACTTCTTCTGCGCTTCCTCCGACCAACACGTGAGGCACTGCTGAGGCGAGGGGAAGAAGGCCTTGGGCGCTGAAGGGTCGTCCGATGGGCTAGTCGAGAGACGCTTGTTTACTATGTTGTGAGCCTTGTTCAGCCAGAGCACCTACAAGTATCATTGAAGGTATGGTCTCAAATGAAAATTGCTAGATGATCTACTACCTTCGCTTAAAAGGCATCCGCTTCTTTTTTAGGACAAACATGAAAATCGTTCAGTCCGGGCTCTTTCTGAGAACAAAACCCATTTCCTCAGCTTTAGAGAGCGAATTACGGTTAATCTGTTGTGCTAATCTCGAAAGTCATGGAACACAAAACTTGAACATTACAATCGCTTAAAGCCATGATGAGTTTTGATGCTTGAAAAACTACAGTTGTTGCTCTTTCATTAATATCGAGGTAATTCGTTATTTTCAATCACATTTATACTTTCGAAGCTAAGTCGCCTCATTTATTAGTAAGATTAGTCATTTCCACCATTTCGTATCCATACAGAGTCCCAAGACTTATTTAAAAAATATCGCACTGCCACACAAGCCTCCTGAGAGTTGTAATACTCCCTAAACGCGCCCTATTCTACAAAGACCCGAAGCATCACTGCTTGCTTGATGGCACAGTCTCGAGATGCAGGGCTGTCGCTACGATCGTTTGACAAAAATTATCCCCTCCATATCGAGGCTCGGTGAAAGCGATGTGACAGGCAGGCGAACTCCTGTCTGCTTTAATTGAAGGCTGCAGATGATCACCTCATCACGGGCCGACTTGGGCGGTGGGGGGAGGGTGGCAGGGTCGGGTTCCTTGAGCGGGAAGGGGGGTCTGACGCCAGGACGCTCGGGGTAGATGGCCTCGCCGGGCCGACGCACGTTGGAGGTCATCTTGGCGAAGTGGAAGGCACAGTAGCCGCAGCTGAAGAATCGCGGCACGAAGCGGTTGAGTGCGTGGGCGATTGGTGCGCTGGCATCTGCGAACAGACAAAAATACAAGCTGTGATATTGCATACGCATGCATATAGGAGGCAGCTCCAACAACAAGAAGAGCATAACATGGCCCTTACAGGAAACGAGTAGAATGGGCAATAAAGCTAAAAAGTCAACAGGCTCTAAAACCGGAGTTTGAAGTGTGTTAAGGCTGACTGTAGGTAAACTGTCAAATGTCCCATCGGTGAATTTCAGGTGAGCCAAATGTGGCAACAATGATTTACAACACAGGAAAAAAGTTAGTTTCCTTCAAGACTAATAGGAATTCTTACACTATAATTCCTTAAGTTCCTTTTCTCTAGGATTCTACTCGAAGCTAGTACTTTCACAGTAATACCCTAGTAAGTAGGAGAAAATGAAATCCTCACGTACGGTAACTACACCCACCTATGCGCTTTCGAAGGAATTTGACAAGTGATACTAGCAACTTAGCAGATCCCGACAAAATGAAATAGTTTGAATACCTCCAACAAAACTAGCTCATTTGTTTATATTGTAAATTCAGAGAAGCAAAAACAATGCACCAAAAGTGTACCAAATTCGTTTGAGGGATTAAAACCACTCCAAAAAGAGCTTTCGATTATGATTTCTTGTTTAACGAATGAATGGATGACTATTCAGTCTGTTCTTTTTCTTTAATCAGCGGTTTTTAGTGTAAGGCATAACCTTGTGCTGGTAAAATTAAATCCATGTGAAAAAGTGTATCAGTAAGAGTTTGGTAGATACAAAATTATCAATGGACAGTGTGTTAATACCAACGAATTAAAAAAATATTCTGATCCCATCATTAATTTAAACTTTCCAGTAAATTGCCACCAGAAAATTATATCTTTCGAGTTTACTTCTAAACTTAACTAAGTGAACCTAACAATCTTGTAAATGCCTTACCCTAGGGCCAAACGGTGTTGACTAGTTTTACCATTATGGTTAGCAAAGTTCCGCTCCGAATACCACCAATAGCACTCCTTAACTAGCTTGGGAGAACCGATTCTCGATGAGCCGTAGAGGAACCAATAGAATCATGGTACGGGGGCTCAGCGATTATACGTGGCAGGCGCAAAAGCATCACTTTTTAAGCTTAATACTAGGCCCACATTTCATCTTTTTCAGTTGACATAAGTTAAATTTGTGCTAAATCTAGTGTGAGTTAATCTCAAGTGCTAGCAAATTCAGGAGTTCACAGTTCGAAGTGGAACTTCAACGCCCTTAAGCGGTGGATTTCAAAGATCGAAACCAATATTGAGTTAAGTCGAGTTGGAATACAGATGACATTGAGAAAACGCACCATCTTCTCCCTTCACGTAGCGGTTCACAGTCATGGAGTGGAACATAATCCAGAGACCGCAGGGGTAACCTCTCAAGAAGGGTTTGCTTCCACGGCAGGCAATGAAGTCCACCTTGTCTGTTGAGAGCTAAAAAGCAGCGACGTAAAGTAGTATAAGACAGAAAGAAAGTTTACAGAATGCTATTAAGTTGTTTCTCCAGATGTGTTAAAGTTATTCACGCACACTCCGCTTCCTTTGGAAGTTTAAAATCTTCACGTAGGTGATGGTAAAGAGGATGGATCCAGGCTGGAAGCCCCACCTGACTAATCATGTTCGAGCATAACTTGTTGTGAAACGACGATGAATAGAGCCGGCCATCAAAAATTAGGCGATTACAGTCACCGCTCAATGCTCCCCTGAACACTGTGAAAGTACTCAGGCATGAACTGGAGGCTACGACGCGGCTGGGACTAGAAACTAGAAACATAACAACAGATTTCTTCCTCAACAATCGGCTGAAGGAAAGTGTTGGAGGACCCTGACATAGGGATTCGACGAGCCTCGTCGGGTGAATTGAATGTTTCGTTTCTATCACGAAGCTTGCACTCAATGAAGGTTTTTGCTAATTCTCCTACTAGCGTGAGCTCCTTTTCACAGCTCACTTAAGTGTACAATCAGTTTGCTATAAGTTCCGGGAAGGCTGGATAACGGCTGCAATGGTTATTTTTAACAAGTGTGACAATGGAACACCGAGTATTAGTAGTTCTGCGTGTCCTTCTGGGGGAGCAACCTTTGGGGATAAAAAATGTTCTTTGTCCATTATATGCAACTAGCCTGAAACCCTATTCGTAAGACATTTTTTGGTCGGTTCAGGGCTGAAATACGTGACACACTTTGGCATGTTGTCATTGAACATTGGACAAGATAAGATGGGAGAGTTTTTTTAATGCCCAGGGAATAACTTAATCCACCAAATGAGTGCTACCAACCTTACTCGTTGAATATTGCCACTGTAATGCTTAGAATTCCTGGATTTTCTGTGTGACAGGGTGTTGACCTATGTTCAGATGCAGTTCCACCCTATTAGAACTCAAGTTATTGAATAAGCACTGATCAATTTCCGATAAGTACGCTTTTCGGAAGCAGGGTATTTATCGACCCAGTAAATAAGGGTTAGACCTACTGCGCAAAATCTTCCTTAGGCGAGCACTCTGGACTGGCCTTCGAGTCGAGTGGCATGCTTCATCTAGTTCGAAGAAGATAGAAGAAAACGTACCTTCATATTCTCGAGAAGTTTCTTCCACTCATAGCTGGTAACCTCGTCCTCTTCGTCAACTTTCTTCTTCAGATAAGCGATTTCTTCATTGTAATGCCTTCCCAAATCCAAATACTGAAAAGGAATTATAAGAGTCATGTTAATCTAATAGCGAGAGGTATAAACACCAAACGATTCTGGCAAAATTGTGATTCTACAACAATTCTTTTTGCACTGAGGAGAAATACTGTTTTATGGCTATTATATCTGGTTCCAAACAACCAAACGACTACGCTTGAGGTAACATGATAACAGGTCAATAAGGCCATTCTGAGAGACCATCTTTAAATCCTCAACTTTATTGATTACTAAAAGATGGTGCTTTTAATCGACTCACTCGTAATTAATTTTATGAACTGATACCTACTATAAATATCAATGCATTTCGCGTACACTTTCGTTGGCACCTTTAAATGCAGGGCTGTGACTTGTTTAGGACAACTGAAAGACCTTGTAGCAGCCTGTTCACAAATGATGCTCAAGTATTCACTAAGCAGCCCCCCAGTCGCCATCTACGAATACTTATTTCATCGAATTCTCGCCTAATGTCTCAGAACAAGATACTCTTAACGTATGGAATTTCCTATTGAGTCCCGTTCAAAATCTAGGCGAAAAGATTGCAGAGATGGAGATCGATTTTGCTGAAAATACCTCATCCTATATTAACATATCACATTGGACCAACCGTAAAAGGAATATTAATACGAAAAAAGCACCATATCTCAATGGTAAATGACTGAAATAGGGTAGTTTTGAGGCTTGGAGAATGGTATCGCATTAAAACCTAGGCCCTTTTAAGAATAAAAGAGATAAGGAAATTCTCCCAGCTTATCCGCTTGGCTACTCTGGTCAAAGTGGAAAGGGGTGCAAGTTGGCGTCCAGGAATTGGCGAGACGGCGGGGGAGGAACGTGATGTGTGTGCACAGGAGACGGCAAGTCCTTTACCCACGCACCGGATGATTCAGCGCTGACCTCATGTATATGAAAACGCACACCAGCGCACCTGACAGACACATGCCAGCCTACGCACAATAGACGCGCTGATTGGTGTAGTGTATTTCAGTTTTAGCACGTGGTTCCCTTTATCCAACTTGTGGCACCTAGCTGAGGGAAGTCATTGTTCATCCCACCCTGGCCATAATTAGCTTATGAGGTTGCAAACCTTCCTTTGAAGTTCACTAGAGCCCTTACAAAGTCAAAGGGTACAAGCACACCGTACCCACAGCACACCTAATATGAAGACAAGTGAACAGTCTGAATATCGGTGCTAGAAAAGAGAAAGAGGAACTAACGATTCCGGGCATAGGGCTGCAAAAGGTAGACAGCTAGAGAAAGGATGAACTAATGCGGAACACTAGGAATTGAAGAAGCTGGGGCACTAAACTCCTGCTTCCACGAGAATCCAAATCCACCCACAGGAAGCGAGGCAATGGGGGTATTTTCAGTTAAGCAAATACACCAAGTAGTCCTCGTGATCGTTTCATTGGTGAGAAAGGTAGCCATAATTAGTACACAGGCAAACAGCTAAACATGATACTAGATTAGTATGAGGATGCCATTCCGTAGCATAGTAATCGTTTATAATTGAGGTAAAATAATTTGACATAAACGCCAGCACTTAGATTAAATGCAGGTCTACCTCCTAGATTATCATACGCCACAAATGAGATAGAAACGTGTTCCCCCGACAAGGGTCCTGTTGCATCAAAGGATATATCAGCAGAAACCACAAACTTATGCCGTGAATATAAACTCAACAGAAGGCCAAAGTCTTTGCATCTTTCGAAGTAGAACTTAGTAATCGACCGAATCCCAAAACAGCATTAGCTAATTAATGAAAGAATGCACAATAATCCCCATTCAACCGGCCTCACATCCAGTCATCTACTTTAGGCTTTAGTGCACTCTTATTCTGGGTTCTAGAGCCCACTTTGGTAAATTTCGTTATTCCCCATCGGGGGAAGGGGGGGGGGTCGTCAAAAGTTGTATAAGATTTTTTCTATGTAACTCATATTTATTGAATTACAATAAACATGAATTTAAACTAGAGCCTATTAGACCTTCGCCCTAAATATGGCATTTTTTGACAACAAATGTCACAAAATTACGGTTCTCGAAGTTAGCTTGGGATCTCGGTACTTTAAGCTTCATAAGATCGGGACTTTGGAGGCACCATTTTTTGTTAAGCACTTGACAATACAATGTATATTAACTTTCATTAATATGCATAACTTCAAGATAATACTTTGCTACATATACTCAAACATGAGCATATCTTGTAGGTTTCTCTTCCAGGCACGTGTATTGCTTATAAGGCATCAGAGGTATTTCATCTGTTGTTAAATGCTACCGTAGAGTTGTATCGATTCCTAATTGAAGTAAAGACTATCGAGAGGATGACCCTTCAGCCGTCAATTTCTAATGCTTTCTTGATCAATATAAAGGAAAAGGACCGTTACAACGAACCTGGGTGAGTATAGTAAGGAATTCCTTGAGGGCGCTAAGTTCCTCGCCTTTGATAACGGGTTTCAGAGTCACATCGTGGACGAAAAGGTTTTGCAGTGAGGCGATCACATCAACCGCGTAGACGGGCATCGAGTAGGTGGCCGCAATCACCACCGGCTTCACATCTCTAAACCCAAATCAAGCATGAAAATGTCGTGTCCCATCAATTCACACAGCAAGTCTCATTGCTCAACTACCGTTAGTGTTGGCAAAGGATGACTATGGAGCTTTGACGCGTCTGTAGTTTTCGGTTTACAGAAAAAAGCCAACAGGATTTGCAAAAAAGTGTAGTAATCGAAGGGCAGGTTCGTGTTCTTTTTTTGCATTCAATTATATCTCCTAGCATATGCGTTCCGATTTTACTGACTTAATTCAAATCCAATAATTACTAAAATCTAAGCAGTGGAAAGGCTGGGAACGGAATTTTGAATTTTTAAACAAAGACCCCTTCGCATTCGACTTTCGATCTTCTCCAGAATTAAAAAGGGTATTTACTGCTAGGCTTCTTTGGCTTACTCACCAGCACAAGATATCAACTTCCCCATCAAATGCACATATTGCCCATTTCAGTATCACTAAATGTTGTTCGAAACAGTCAGGAAGAAATAAAGCTGACTTGATAGATACGGACCTTAAAGCAGTTGTTCCCACTTGATCAAGAGAAACTTATTCGAAACAGGGACTCGTGAATCATCTTCGCTGTCATGAGATTTCATTGCTTCGGTCGTTTCGATGAACAGAACAAAATTAGGAATTAATATCCGAGTACTTAAATCATCCGAGTTATCCAAGGCGGTAAATTACCTCCGCAACAAAACTGAAGCCTGAGTTGATAGAAAACTAGTGGTGCAACTAAAACCAAATTTAACACTGTCAAAACGTCTGACCCCTGAACTTGTCGGCCTCCTCGTGTGTGCTCATGGGACATGCGTGAAGGCTGCTCCTATTTGTAATAAGGCGAATGTACTACTTGAAAGCTCTGTCATGGGGCAGAAAACTGTTATTCGAACCATCTCACAAATTATCTTTACAGAAAGCAAGGTTTTTCAAGCCGGTATGCCACGGCCGCAATAAGCGCAGATGTTTAAACTTCTGGTGCCTGTGCCTAATTTTTCTGGAAGACCCGCTGGATAACGACGTTTACCATAAACATAGGCTACAATAAATTATAACGAATTGATGGTGACGATAGTTTGGAAATGTCTTGTTGCCTCTTTATATAACTTACCATATGGGTTTTAGAGGTAATTGTGATTGAACAAACCATAGATTTAAGAAAGAAATAAATTAGATTTTGTGGGCGTTACATTTTAAAGGATGGCATTCAGCCCTTAAAATGTAACAATTTAAAAAGTTAGTAATCGTCATTTAAACACGGGCAATTCATTTGTAAGTATAATTCAGAGTTCGTTATACAATGTACGAAAGCTACTGAATTAAATGAAGTTTTGACTAATGCTGATACCGCTCAATTAATCTGGTAAAATACCAGCCTCAAAAACCTTTATATTCAATCCACCTCAGAATATAACACGATCAAATCGGAATTAACCTTAACCGAACTTAGAACTACTATTCAATAAAGCAGTAGCAAATATCCGAATAGGTAACTTCTAAAATCACTTGCTCACTTACATTCAGTGGCAGACGGTAGACTAGGTGACTTAACTATTCGAGTGGCCCACATGATAAGCATTAACTCAGCACTAGCCACTATCGAGTTAGTCATATACACTAGCTACCATGCATAGAAGTCTTAAAGGCACTAGCCGTTAACCAAGTGAGCTGGTGTCGGTCATAGGTCTCTTTATGACTTGGGTTAGAAACACACCTGCATAAAGTAAACACTATGAAGCTTCAAATGTGAACTATAGAAACAAACTTCTGCTTCGTCTTCAAGGTACTACAAATGGTGGACCTCGAAATCTGATCAACTTTGGAGGAAGTAAAAAGGAGACTATTCTCAGGACGCTTCCACCTCTGACTGAACGTGTTGGTTCAAGAACTGTCCCTCTTTGGAGCAGACGGAAGTACAGGATCATCTCAAGTACCGGATGCTAGGAGAATACTGCAAGCGAACTTAAATGTGAAGAAAAGTGCAGTTTAGAAACGAACTCAAGGTACTCATTCTATTGGAATTTATGGGAAAGTACGCTAACATAAGATTCTCATAAAGAATCTAGCATTAATTTAAAAAATCCCCTTTAAGATGGATTTCGAATAAATTTGCGAAGGAATTATAAATTTTCGAAGAAAAATCGACATTCAATTACGGTAGTTAAGATTTGTGACAATTTTTCTCCTAATTTGACTACAGATTATAATCTTGGTGGGGTAAGAAGAGTTGATCAGGTCAAACTAACATACCATTTGAAAACTATACACTTTTCTAATCAAGTGATGCAAAATCATGATTACAAAAAGCCTATTTCATCCAAGGGAAACGTATGTTTTGATATTACAGGAATCTGGTGAGATACAAGACCATATTTTGTTTCGACAACTACCTATCGCACCTAGAAGTGAATACGAAAACGGCCTCATTATCACACGCAGTAATGTATTCGGTATCTACAAGTACCATGGTAGAAAACGCGTGCTAAGGAAAGCTAGTAAAGCTTGCTCACGATTGATGCTGAAGCCAAAGAAGTATTCGTGTAGCACCCATGAATTCGTAATGCTTTCATAAGAATACATGAATTATAAGGTCTACAATATGTATGAAGAGCTACAAATTTTCGAGCAACTGAAGATCACTGCACCCTTTACCCGTTTCGAAGATCCTAGAAACATATCCGTAAATAGATAGGAAAATGTAATTCTGCATTCATGAACTTTGAAAAAGTAGGGCTTACGGTGGTTTGAGACCAACAGTTTCTTCCGTGTGTTCTTGATGGAGGATTTGGTAAGTTCGCGCAAGGTACCCCCGCAGAGCATTTGCATCGGGACTGTAAAATGAAAAAGGTAAGAATCGCCGTTTCACCAAGTTATTGTGTTATACGAGAGTGAGAATTACCTGCTGAACAAAGTTTTCCCAGTTTCATCAACAATGCTATAATCATCACTTTCAGCTCTACCACTTTGCAAAGACCTTGGAACTCGTAGATGGAAATCGAGGATAAGCTAGTTTAATATGCAATTCCAAAAGTTAAATTGAAACCAAAATTGCTTTAAATTCATTCAGCGCTTACCATCGCGACTTCATTGACATCAGGCCCAGAAATCATGTACGAACTGGAAGACATGTTTGATGGAATCAGCTGTTTATACTGGTTATTATTTACTAAAGTTTCACTGATTGTCTTTCGAAAAGTTTTTTCGTCATAAATTTTTTCTATTTTAACAGCATCAGCGTCTTTGAGGAAGAGCTTTGAAAAATGAAATAAATTTAAATTTACCCTAAAAGATGGGAAAGTAGTAATACCATATTGTTCTCGTACAATTCGGTTGGCTTTGTTAGCGCAGTCAATTACAGCTACTTTAACGGCCCAACGCCAGTCTTAAAGGTTAATGTTTTTGAAGGATACCACACCTCGGACAGATTTGGCCAAATTTTCGAAAACGGGTGCATAGTTTATGCAGGAGCCACAAGTATGTAGATAAAATTGCACGAGAGTTGGTTGAGATTTTACAAAATCTGTGAAGTTCGTTGAATCCAGGACTGCCAGTGGTGCATCACTGGTGTAAAGTCCGGAAGATAAGACGAGATTGTAGAAAATAGAAAAACACAAGAAAACGAGTAACATCTTATAACATCAAACGCAGACCACGTTCAGAAAATATATACTTATTCCTGAACCATCAAAACACGACCTTAACATATGACATAAATTAACTCGACAAAACAATAGCAGCTCAATGAGTAAAATAAATAGTGCCAAAGTAACTTCTTAAAAAACTTCGCTCACCTTCAAGAATTTAAAATAACATTGCGTATCTAATAAGAAGTTGTTAGATAAAGAGACCAAACATTTTTTTAATCAATTGGTTCCAAAACTATTTTAGAGTTCTGTTCCTATAAGACTTTATAAATACTTGAACGTTTCTTAAATTCACTAATGTTGTATTATATATTTGCTTTTTCAAAAGTAATGAAGGGAGAACCCTCAATATGCCAAAAGACTGATGTATTGAGGATATCCGTGTTGAAATTAAAGAGTGATTTCATTGAAATCTAAAGTAGACGGCTTTATTAAATATGTCTGCGGCCAAATCATAATACAAGTTGTCCCAATTGTGGCCTTTCTGGCAGTTTCCTTAGATTTCAGTCATATTCAACCCATACATTTAGCTCACTATTGCTTGTTTCACATATCCACAAGCATTAAATAAAATAAGCAGAACCATGTCTTGGTTCTATGTTCAGAGGGTCTAATATAAGAATTGTCATTTACATTAATACAAATCACTCTCAAGTAATGTTCAATGATAAAACGTTTAATATAGGCACTACTTCCGAAGTATCTCTAAATGGCTAACAGACCTTCTCTTACAACCAGGATGAAAGTCACATCACATTTTCAAAACGTGCCTTATATATGGCCTAATGGAAATATTATTATCTTAACTTACAAATGAATGTCAAATTATTGTAGTACCACCTCATGCTATTCTAGACGTTCGAATCTTCATTGATATTTTTTGTTTTCTGCCAGGTAGGCTCACTTAGAGCTCTGCTTACCTGAAAGCTTTATGATAATAGGACAAAATCAACAATCTAATTTGCTTCATAACACAGAATCATTCAAATAAACTTGTTTACTAGGAAATACTAATAATAAACTATCCTTGAATCATCTATGACAATTAGAAGTAAGTATCAGATGATAGTTTTATAAGTATGGTAACAAGTCAGAAGTCATACAATGACAGCTTTGAGCAAAGTTGTTAGAAATACTGATGTTCTTTGCATTCGACTTATTCAGTTCTGTAAAGTTTTAGAAACCTGAAGAGTTTTGGGTAAGAAATTTAGTCGGAAAACCAAAAGGAAAGCCTAGCAAATCAAAAGAAGTAACCCTTAATCCATAATAAGAAAGAATATATGGAGAATGAACCTAGAGCAACGAGTTTTTTCTCAACACAATTTACGTTAGGAAAGCTACTTAAATACGACTACAGCAAGTAGATGAATTTATTTAGCTGCAAATCGAGGATGTTGTTCGGCGTAATAGGTCTCAATCGACCTTCATAGTTGGCGAAGAAATATCGACAGATTGAGATTTCGATTGAGAAACATTTCGTTCTTCCTGTATCTCACTAATGACCATTTAAAGTAATCTTTGTCCGACAACAGAAGTTGTGAGTTTGATTAAGTAAAGTTGTCTTCAAACGGAAAGTCATCAAACGTGTGTAAACATGCAGATTTTCTCAAGGCTCATTGCATTAAAGATACATACCAAATAATTCTTCGTCTTCTGACAAGCATTTAATGTTTTTTACAGGGTGAAAATATATTACTTTAAAATAACTGCCCTCTATGGATCAGTTTTGGAAATAACTGAATTTAAAGGAAACATTTACTAAATTGCCAGCAAGCAGCACAACTCTAATCAATTCATAGTTTAAAAAATGCAAAAAAATTTATACTGTTAAACTTATGGGAAGTTTTTCATTTTCTAGTCCACCTTTTTTTCTCGGTTTTTCACTAAGCTGTTTTGGCGGTAGAGTTGAGGTCGTCAGAGCTCGACAAATGTTCGTTGTGTCAGGCGTCGTCGTTCTGAATATTGTCATTCGAGAGTCTAAGTTCTATCTGAGTTTTAATGTCACCACCTGTCGTAAGTGCTTTGATTTCGTATACATATCTGTGTTTTAACTTATTTGATATAAACGCTGTTTCTTGTTCAGGATTCGATCAACATTTGCTTTGAATTTAACAAACCGTGGAGCTTCGGCTCCCATGCGCTACTATCAAGAGAAGATCTTGTCTTCGTTACTCGATTGCTAGAATGCAGAAAGTGTCGTCTGCGTCAAGTGTACCACTCACTTGCAGCAAGTGAGTTAAGAGGGCACGCCCCTGATAATGACCTCTGGAGGCCTGCTGGTCCACGCCGTCACTTCCACCAACTTACGCGTTTGGTCAAGGCCATACTAGTTGCTTTCAAGCGTCAACAGAGCCTATGCTATCTTGGTAGTCGTGGATTCTCGGCGATGCCTGGAAATGTCGAACCGTGCAGTTCCAGACTTCGGCGTTGGGTTTGTAGAAATCACGGTACTGACGTCTTCCGTTACATGTTTTATGCTGCTGATGACTGCATTTATGGTCTTCATATCCGTGGTGTCCATTCATCTCGTCCAGCTAAGTGGGTGGGATATGTTTTTCCCAAAGGCCAAACACATTTTTATTCATTGGGGCTCACTGATTATGAAAAGGCTGATACCGAGAAGGTTGATTTTAGTGCCTTCGCCTCATGTAGTACCATTCCCCAACCCAGTCTTACATTTGCCACACCGTCGAGTGGTTTGATGCTGCTACTTGGTACCAGAGAACTCGAGCGCAGAATCGAATCAAAGCAGCCTGAGAAATACATCGAAGATGCCAACCGTCGCTGGAATATGGGCTACAAAGATCTCAAACCTTCTAGAAAAGTGGCAACGTCGAGAAAGTCGGTTCACTTCCCGGACTTCTCGCCTGTTACTGGTGTCCGTAAGTTGATCAAATACGAAACTGCCATGCGCTGCCTACGCCGTGATCGAACTTGGGAATTGTGCTATCTTGACCGTTTAAGAAGCAAAGAAAAAGGTGAAGAGATTAGGGACGACGACGAAGATGTCGATGACGAACCCAAGAGTCCTGATGGCTGTTTGTCTGAACCCACTGCTAGCACTCTAATTCAAACAGAAGGGATTGATGTTCGGCACGAAACCAGTGGAAATCACGAGCGAAAGTCTCTCTCCTTATCTTACCAAAGTGAAACTGACACTTCTGGTGTGTCCTTTCTAAAAGTGTCTCCTAGACGTAGACGGAACTCAAACCGATTTAGAAGTGCAAAAAGCTATCCCGGGTCACCCGTCAAGTTACGCGATTTCAGTGAGGGGAATGGCCGTGAAGCACCATCGATGTCCATCTTTAATGACATTTCGTCATTCCTCAGGGAAAGCTACCTATCACCTCAGGACAAATCTACCTCATGCCCCAGTATCGTGGAAGAGTTCTGTGTATCAAAACTTTCGCTGAGCCTGTAGATGTTTATTTTGTGTGTATATCCGTAGGTGTGTAATCGGCTGTGGTAAATGCAATTTGTTTTTAGTTTCTCTCCTCCCAATTTTATTTGGGCATATTTTCTCTCGCGGTGTGGTGGAGTTTTTTGTTTCTTCCGAACTTATGTGTACGCAGGTCTTGGGAAAGAGCGACAATGTATTTAGATCTTCCGGCTTTTATGCACTTTATTTGCTAGAAGTTTCTGGTCATTTGCAAAAACCTTTTTCAGAATATACCAATGCGAACGCATATTTGGCGGTTGTTTTCATCAAGTCTGCTTTTGGGGAATGTGGTTACGTTTACATGCAGTGCTATTGATCAGTTTTGAGCAAGGTCTGAGCTCAGATGTCATCGGATCCATGTAACAACGTTGATCACACGCAGAATAGATTAGTAAACATTTTCTAATCGTTAACAAGAGGGATCTTACGCGAGCGAGATTAGTTTGCTTCACTCTAAGGTGATTGTATAGCCAAGGTTAGGGGTGTGTTACCTTGTCTGTTAAATCGAGATAGGGGGCTGTTGGTTTCATTACGGTCATGTGAGCTTTCGAAATTAGCTGGCTTCAATTCGTAAGGCGCACGAAAACACCAGGCAGTCACGCTACTGATGAGAAAGGCGTACGATTGGGAGACCAAAACGTGGGGTGTATTGCCTCCCTAAAGTGCCGAAGCGTTTTCAGTTTTAGAGGTCTTTTAGACAATTATCAGTGGTTGGTGCATTCGGTCCAAAGAATTTCAATGCCGTGAGAACTTTAATTTCAGATTTTCAGTCAAAAGTCTGCGAATAGATAAGTTGAATTGCGGAAAGATGCCTTTAATAACTCAGTAAGAATCTTAAACCGCCAATAAGGCAAGGGTTAGAGATTCATTGACAAAAGGGCTTTTGGATAGTCTTATTTCATTAGAGTAATAGTCAATGGTAAAGGCGACGGGGCAAAGCCATGTTTAAGAGGAAACTATGGGGACTTATGATAGGGTAGTGGTGCAATAAGCTCATGTGATGTTATGGTTCTGCTGGTAGAGCAGTATACGAGCCCATAAATCGAGACCTACGGTAGACTTAAACAATGCCTGATCTTACTCACGGTATCTTTGATAAGCGGTCTTAATTAGACTTCAAAAGCTCTCTGACATAACTAAGTTTCAGTAGGTAATAGTAACTCAATAACTGCAGCAACTGGTTCCATCTAGCCCAGGTAATGGAAAATCTGAATGTAACTTTTAATTCCATGAATTTTCCACCGCAACCCAGCAGTTCACAAGTCGGACCAGTGGTTTCCAAAACTATTGGCACCAGGAAGTTTCGACATTGGTGCAATATGCTCGTTTTAGACCGTGTCGTTGAAGCCTTTTAGCAGAAACGGAGCGTCTGCACTGACCCAGTTTAGGAGATTTGTTACCTCGGGAATCAAAAGCGAGGGTATGCAGTAATGCATAATGCAGTGGCCCCTTTCATGAACTTAACAACGTATTGTTTCAAAATTACCCTAAAGGAACTTTAGTTGCCTTTGTAATACTTGATGAATGGACAAAATTTCCATTTCTTACAGGAAGCCGTCAATGAAATTTGGTAAATTTTAATCCCACAGGCAGAGGGGAAGTAGGAGCTTCCGGGCTGATATGGGACCTGTAGATTTCGTAAATGGTGCGTTATAGGGACTCAACTAGTAGGGACTCACATTTTAGTCACTAAATTCCGTCAAAAGTCCTATCCGTTAATTAATACATGAAGGACACAATGTCATGGCAACAATTTTGTTACGGTGAAAGAGTTACTAGTCGGTAGGTTAGCCCCAGAATTTCAAATAATAGCCAGAAAGGCCCACCTAGTTCTTTGTGAATTTCAGCATATTTTACTTTAGAGGAGACCTCGGTGGTTTCAAAAGACAATAATAAACCAGCGTGGGTTTGGGTCCGAGCAGTGAACAGTGAGTGTTGTGTGGGTCCCATAAAGGCCATAAAAATGAAGCAGCTTGGTTTTACTACCGCATCAAGATTTAGCTGGCTAGCTGGAAAAGTAAAGAACTAACTGGCCACAAAAGTATAAGGTCATCGATATGACCAGCTTACTGTCATCACATTTGGGTGAAATCCCGAAGCCTGTAATCCACCATATTTAGTTACCCAAGAGGAATGATAAGAAGTGATAGGAAAAGCGCAAAGCAGCGCCATCTTGATTTGTGAGCATCTCATTAAAAAACCCTTCAACGACTTACACGTCGGTGAAGATGTGGACTGGCATAAGACTTTTAATTATCTTTTATACACATCTTTCCTTTAAAGCCTACACAATTTATGATAGTGCTTTCAGAAAGTAATTTTTAGGGAATTTGTTGACAATTAAACAGGTCGCTTTTCTTAAAGTGTGTAAAAATGGTTTTTGTATGTACGATCATCTGAAACTACTTATAAGCTATTTAATGGTGAATCAAACAATCTTAAATTAAAAGTTGAAATCAATAAAATAATTTGGTAGTAGATGAGTAATCATTTATAGATGAATGACAATTACAATTTTATCAGTAAATATAGTGCTTGCATTAGGCTTTGGAGCATCCATGGAAGGTTGTTTTTTATATAAGCTTAGACAAAGCCTTCAATGAAAAGGTTCAGACATGAATATTGATTGCCTTTCGAGAGATTAACACCACTACTCTAACAATCGAGATCCTATAAAATGGGATATATCGAGCTCACGAAATGTTTTCTTTTTCTTTCTAGAATTTATCAAGGTTTGATCGTATCTGGAGAGACGGAAGATTATCTACATTCTAATTGAATTATATCAGATGACCTAAGTCTCAGCATTTTAACTTCAAATATTCTGATGTGGGTGTGATAGAGTTGTTACTGCAAGTAAATGGGAGTGTAAAAGGTTGGTTTTTCATAAACATCCGCCCTTTAAGCGCCAACTTCAAACCTCCCCCATTTTCGATATGGGAGGAGCAAAGTTATCTTATGGTTCATTCAACCCATCGAGCACTGGAAAATACCATTTAGGGAGGTTACGAAGTTGAGTATTTCCTCTGATAGGTAAACCTTGTGGAGCTTAGATCACACTGTTGTAACAGTATCTTAAAACGCCACTTAACGAACTCTCAGAAAACCCCTCTAATATAGCTGATAGAGTATATTTATTAAAATCGCCTTCCCTCCTGAGCGTAGTGTTGTTTTGGTGGCAAGGGCGGCGGACATTTGAAATACTTGAGAAGACATCAGTATGGTTTTAGTATGAGGCTTAAACTACGGTGGCTGAGAGAGATTCTAATGACAGGTGTTGGGTAAGGCTTTGGCAGATGATAGGATATTAAAGTTAAATAAAGTAGACTCGACAACCACGAGTCTTTCATCGAAGTTTTAGCAAACGGTTTATAATCACTTGCTAAAGAGTTTCAAAAACCAACCAATTTCTTTGGAAAAATCCTGTTATATTCGTCTGCTTTCCCAATGAAACCAGGTGTATCATCTAATCTCTGCGATATCTCTGTCTGTCATGTGTTAAATCATCACCGGTTTTGTTACTTCGGTCACCTGATTAAACTTCTGCATGGGACGTTTGACAACCGACCAAACGCGCAAACAACGTACCACTGTAATCAAATCAGGACTGTTGCCCATGAATGACATTTAGACAGAAACCAAGTCCAAATGAATGAACTAATCCGAAATATTGCCTTAAAATCTAAAAGGAAATTTCTAGAACAGGCCCAAGTCATTCCCCTATATTCGCTTAAAAACATCAAGGATCTTCGTTAAATCATTTTTGTACACAATTTTTAAGCTTTTCTCTACTGAAAGGGGGTGGAGGACACTTGTTGGAAAAAATGTCCTAGTAATTTCCTGAGGCCCTTAAAAACTCTTTAAT